>CM072096.1:14720833-16079166 GCA_036850905.1 Luffa acutangula
AAAATGAGATGGAAAAATAATATTATAAAGACTAAGACTCCGTTTGATAAGTATTTGATTTTTTGTTTTTCAAAATTATGTTTGTTTTCTCTCAATTTCCATACAATAGTTTTCATGTTTACAATAGTTTTCATGTTTGTTAATGAAGCATTTGAATTCTTAACCAAATTTCAAACACAAAAACAAGTTTTTTTTGAAAACTATGGCCCCGTTTGATAAATAAAAACAAGCATCTATAAGTTTAATTTTCAAAAACAAAAAAACTAAATGATTATCAAACGATATTTTTTTTAGTTTTCGAAATTTGACTTGATTTTTAGGAAGATCATAGATAACGAAACAAATAAACTTATAGGTGGAAGTAGTATTTATAAGGGGTTTCTACATATATGGGCTGAAATTAGCCCATATATTTCAATTTTGTCCAAAACTTTTGCAAATTTCAATAGTGTCCAGCCCGTTTTTTTAATTGTGGCTATTTTACCATTTTGACCATTATCTGATTTAAAAAAAAAACAAATAAAAAAGAAAGAAATTACGGAAAAGGAAAAGACATTTTATATGGAATTTGAAAAAAATCCTCCAAAATCATGCTTCTTCCTTCCTTCGGCTACGCAATTCTCTCGTTCAACATCGAGTTACTCCACCAGACATTGAGAGAGCAGTTTCTGATGTGAGATCCGAGGAGACTCGACTTGAGCCCCAAAACTAGGTTGGGTGCAGGGGGTCGATCTTTATTTGATTACTCAGGGTGCTTCAGATCAGGTTCTTGCAGCTGAACATGCTTCGGGACATCGAGCCCTCGTCTACTTCCTTCCACTGGTATCGTCTTCTTCCTTCCACTGTATCGTTAGGGTTTAGTCTTCTCTCGTCTTCCCCAAGCGCTCAAGAGGTGGGGTTAACGGTGAAGAAAGGTACGGTGTTTCGACTTCTTCGATTTCTGATTTTTGCTTTATAGGTTTTCCGATTTTGGGGGATTTTGGTTCAGTATTTTGCATGTCTTAATTGTTCATCCCCTTCTGCTATCCATTGCTCTGTTTTCTCCCTTTTTCCACATAAGTAGCCTTGCACTGTATGAATTTAGGGGTTTCGGTTCACAAAAATCTCATACCCTCCTTACTTAGAATACAAATGTTAGCTTTGCACTTTATTGTTATAGTCTTGCACATTTCATAGGGGAGTCTCACTTAAATTAATCGATTGGGAAGTGATTCTAGCCACTGCACTATATGAATTTTGGGGTTTCGGTTCACAAAATTCTCATACGTTATTTGGTTATTGAGGTTCTGTATGAAAAATATGTGACATTTTATAAGGTTGTATTAGTTCTTCAGAAGGTTGTATATGCTTGCACCAGTTTGGAGGATGTAGTTAAAAATGAACCCCCTCCCTCTTTAGGATATGAGTATTGATACACCTACCTTGTCTGACAATGTTATAGCATTCTTATTTCTCTTTTGTTTATAGTATTTGGAAAATCATATGTTTATGTTAATTAATAGCTTTTGCGTTATAATAAAATGAATGTGTTATTCTCTTAGCTCATAGGCAAGTTTGTTTTTCTGCTGGAATCTCATGCCCCCTTAATCCTTCGTTCCATCATTCTTTATTGAGGTTCACTATATGAATGAATGTCTTTATTTTTTGTGTGTGTGCTGGAATCTCATGCCCCCTTAATCCTTCGTTCCATCATTCTTTATTGAGGTTCACTACATGAATGAATGTCTTTATTGTGTGTGTGTGTGCTGGAATCTCATGCCCCCTTAATCCTTCGTTCCATCATTCTTTATTTTGTGTGTGTGTCCCCTTAATCCGTCGTTCCATCATTCTTTATTGTGTGTGTGTGTATTGAGGTTCACTACATGAATGAATGTCTTTATTGTGTGTGTGTGTGCTGGAATCTCATGCCCTCTTAATCCTTCGTTCCATCATTCTTTATTTTTTGTGTGTGTGTCCCCTTAATCCTTCGTTCCATCATTCTTTATTGTGTGTGTGTGTGTGTGCCCCCTTAATCCTTCGTTCCATCATTCTTTATTTTGTGTGTGTGTGTCCCCTTAATCCTTCGTTCCATCATTCTTTATTGTGTGTGTGTATTGAGGTTCACTACATGAATGAATGTCTTTATTGTGTTTGTGTGTGTGCTGGAATCTCATGCCCCCTTAATCCTTCGTTCCATCATTTTTTGCTGGAAGCTCAACAAGGCAACCAAAAATAAATTGGAAGAGAACGAAATTGTTGCAATTTCTGAGGTATGATTGCCATTTTTTATTATATATATGTATGAATTTGAAATGCAATAATTATGGATTTTTCCAGGGTGAAAGTTCGGATAGCGTATGGTATTTATCTTATTTTCTTTATACTCAAGTCCTCCAAGAAGTCGATCGAATTGAGCAACAGGTAAAGAGTGTTAAGGTATGGTATTTATCTTATTTTCTTTATGCTATATGATATGGACTGGTATTAATTTGTTTATGTTATATGATATGGACTGGTATTAATTTGTTCTACATGTATTAGGGAAAAGAAAAATTGAATGAAGGTTTCGGTACATTGTCTGAATACGTTGGTCCAACAATATATATTGATGTGGTAATATGATTGCTAAAATTTTCATTTTGCAATTTTTTAGTATAAAATGTTATTCTAACTTAAGTCTCATTGTGTTTGTGTAGCTTAAAGGTAAAGGACCATTTGAAGATAAACTTAAAAAGTCCGACTTCGGAGGCATACAGAGGGAAAGAAGAGTTGTTCTCCCATCGAAGTACGATAGGTCTCCGTACACTTCAAAGTTCTGATCGGCAGAGGAAAAAAAGAAATCAGGAAATTATGAAAACACACAAGACTTCAATGGTCCAAGCTTCAAAATTATGTCCCAATTGTAGGTTTAGATACTATGGTTTATTTAGGATTTTATAGGCTTTTTCATTATGACTTTTCATTTGATATTCATACCTAAGCTGGATTTTATAGGCTTTTACATTCTGACGCTTATTTATTAGTCTTTTTTGGAAGAATTCTGATGAATTATTTTGACTTTTGAATGAAAATCTGAGTATGATTCTGAGTATGTCCAAAATGGTATGATTTTGAGTATGTCCCAAATTTGAGAATGAATGATTCTGTTTGGATGGTTATTGTGATACGGAATGAAATCAGGTGTATGAAGAGATTTTAACAATTAGTCAATGGTTTATTAAGTTTATTTTTTTCAAGTATAGACGTGTATGAAACTTATATGATATTTAAACAGACTGCTGTTAATGAGAATAATTTTCATTAGCAGGTATTTACAAATTATTACCACACCAAAATTACTGTGAAACTCTTCCTGTACCATGTTGGTCTGTTGCAAGATAAATATGGAGATTGTAGAGGTTGCTATTGATCACTATGTTGTGCCCTTTAAATACCAAATATAGACATATATGAAATTTGTAATTGTGGAATAAAGAGAGTGGTGTTAGCTTTGCATGAAGTTTAGTTATTTTGAGCATTCCACTAAACTTGTTTAAAGGAAGTGGAGTGAGATTTGCAAAAAGTTTTGTTTGGTAACGACACATATATGGTTTGTGTAGCAAATTGTGTGTACTATCAACCTATATTTAGGTTGATTGTACATGTCGTTCGTTTACATACAATATGAACGCATGTATGAAAAACATGGTATTGATATATACCATACATTATGGAGCCAAAACAAGAAAAAAAAAATCTAGAAAAATGGGGCAGACCGTGGTCTTCAAATACAGAGGAAATGGGAAATTTTGAATGAAAAATTTGTTGGAAATGGTTGCATACTGTGATAGCAAAATGGAGCCAAAATAAAAATTAGAAATTTCAAAGTTTTGGATGACAAATGGAATCAGCCGGCCAATTAATGAAAAATTGGAAATAAATTCCATTTTGGTACAGATAGAATTTTCAAAAATAAAAAATATTATAATAATATTTCATAATATATATATTTGTGTAATTTCTGTAAAAATAAACCCTAAATCTTATTTTAGTTATTACCAAAAGAGATGCAAGCGTATTTTTTTTTATAAAAAAAATAGAAAACCAGGCGGCAAATCTACCAAATGTATACAAGGAATTTCAAAATATATATATATGAAATTAATTATACCTATTTGTTACATAAAAGGAATTAATTGATAATATATATATAATTATATTTTTTTAAAAACAAAAACATTCCATCATGGCTGCCGGCTGCAAATGAAAAGAAAAAAAAATAATATTTAATATAATTATATAATTAAACAAGGACAATTAGGGAAGAAAAATATTAAAATAAATGCATGAAATCCTACAAATGAGAAAATCAAAAGATTATGACAAAGGTGTAATTAATAGGTTAATTGAACCCATCCGCTATAATTTCTGTATTTATAAACTTAAAGACCAAAAAGGGGCCTAAAATTTTTGTTTTTAAAAAAATTCAAACACTGAGATAGACATTATGAAAGTAGTTTAGAAAACAAAATGAAACAAACATGAAAGTCTAAAAATCAATAAACACATTTTGGAAGTTTCTTAGAATTTTAGATCAGCCCAAAATAAGATTTAAATGATTAAAAATTTACCTATCGAGACAAACCAAGGTTCTTCTAGCCAAAGAAGTGCTAATCAAAAGTGTTGTACAGGCTATTCCGGTATATGCGATGAGTTGTTTTCAGTTGCCTAAGGTTATTCTAGCCAAAATTACGTCCATTTGTGCTAGATTTTGGTGGGGAAGCAATGAGGGTTAATTGAAAAATCCATTGGCAAAGGTGGGACAAGCTTTGTTCACCGAAAAGAATGTGGAGGTATGAATTTTAGACACTTCAAAGGGTTCAATAAAGCATACATTGCGAAACAGGTTTGGAGAGTTTTCAACGATCTGAAGTCCACCTTAGCAAGGGTGCTTAAAAGCCGTTATTTTTCAAACACATCCTTACTTCAAGCCTCAACATCTAGGACATCGTCATTTTTTTAAGGGGTTTGTGTGGGGGATGGAGCTATTAAAGACAGGGTTAAGGACACAGTTAAGAAATGAGAGTGACATCAAACTTTTTAAGGACCCGTGGCTACTCAGGCCTAGTTCTTTCAAAGTTCTCTGTAATGGCGGTGGCGATCCTAATAGTGGGGCGGGTGAATTTATAATTCATTCGTCGCGTTGGAACATAGATCTGCTCCAAAAGTATGTGTCCGGATGATGTAGCTCTGATTGCAAGCATGTCGATTAGTTCATCAGCCCCAGATAAGTGGATTTGGCACTATCATAAAATCGGAAAATACTCCGTTAAAAGTGGATATAAGGCCTACATGTTGCAGACAAACAACGTATCCACGTCAGATTTATGGCTAGAACGAAGCTAGTGGAAGAAGATGTGGTCCTTAAACATTTCATCTAAGGTTAAACAGTTCATTTGGAGGGCTTATAACAACTGCATACCAACAATGATGAATCTGTATCGACATCACGTGGTTAATGGCCTTTGCCCAATTTGTAAAAAAGGATCAGAATCTACTGATCATGCCTTATTTAGGTGTGGTAGAGCCAAGAGGTTTTGGAAACTAATCCATAACAAAGTTAAAATTCGTCAGTTCAGTTATGGATTAGTTCAAGATAGGTTCTTAGATTTTTACCAATCGGACCAAAAGGACATGTTGGATTGGATTTGCATGGGTGCATGGGCACTATGGAATGGTCGAAATGTTGTGGTGCACGGGAAGCCTAAACCAACTGAAAATGAGCGGTGTGAATGGTTGCTCCGGTACATTGATGAGTTCCAGAAGGCGAACGTCATCCCAAAAACAAGAGTTACTCGTGAGTTCTGTTACGGATGTGCTCGTCTGTGCTCAAATACGGTGATCATCAATGTGGATGCAACTTGTGATATGCACAGGGATAAGTATGGTATTGGAGTTATAGTAAGACCATTAGATGGGAGTACTCAAGCAGCCATGCATGGTCAATTTCCATATTTGCTAAATCCTCTATGTGCAGAAGCTAAAGCGGTGCTGGAAGGACTTCAGTTAGTGCAACGTTTGGAGATCACAGAGGTAGATATCTACTCGGATTCATTTTGGGTTGATCTCCGTGATCAATGGATATGTTGACGAGGCTTCGGAAGCTCTTGATTTGCTATGGGACATAAAGTTGATGCGGCATTCTTTTACATCAATTAGATTCCTTCATATTAATAGAACTTACAATAGCATAGCTCATCCATTAGCTCGGGTAGGAACTAGATCTGAACCAATGTTATGGATTCGGGACCTTCCTGAATTGCTTCATAGTTTGATTTCTTGAGAAATACCGATGTTTGTACCTTTTGAGGAACTGTTTCAAATTCAAATTAATGAAATTTCTTCTTCTTTAAAAAAAACTAATAGATTATTATTATTTTTAATTAAAATGTCTAAATAATAAATACTTACAAGTTACAATCAATCAAGCCACATTGCTGCAAAATGTCTCAAATCAAACTATCAAAATACTTCGAGTGAATTTATTCCCCTTCAGTTTAAGCTTCGTTTTCTAAAATATTTTTAATTCTTACCATTTTTGTTTTTCAAAGAAATGCTTTTTATAATAACAAATATTTTTATTGTTGCACTACATTCAACAGAACCAACAAAAGTAATATTTTAGTTCAACAACTAAGTCAAGTATTCAATTTTATAAGTTCAAGCTTGGCGCCCAAAAGAAGACCCAAGCCATTGAAGATATTAATTTCATCATCCACTTTGTTTTCTTTTCAAGTCTCATGTTATAGGTAATTCTAGACGATTTCGAAAATCGAAGAACTGACAAAGCCAATGGAGTATCAATCTAAAACGCAACCAAGAGTCCAACCACCGGAGAAATAGAGGGTCGAGGTGATTGGGTTGAAGCCCAATCCCTAGCCGATCAGGCCGACCCCAAGCACAAGCCCGAGTTTGATCCAATCCTACTTATTCTTGATTCGTGGAGTTCAGACTGAGTCCGGTTTGACCGAATCTGATCTTGAATCGTCTCCGAATGCAAGAGAAACCCTAAAAACAAGATAGCATATATAAACCTTTCTTCAACGGGATTCGAAACTCTACTTCTCAACTCCCTTTTCTTCCTGTAACTCTGGGGTTTGCTCATCTTCCTTTTTCTTATTGACTTAAGCATCGGAGGCGATGTGGCAAGCACCACAATGGTGTGCAAATTTACCTTGTTTTGCTGACCACGTCTTCCCACTCTCAAACAAATTTACCATTATTGGTGTATGAGTTCTTCCTGTCTGAATTTTGACATCAACCGCTTAGATAAAGATAAAAATTAACCCAAACTTGGTATCATTTTTTATCCTAAACTAGTTTTTAACGATATGGGGGGCAAAATGTATTAATATTTACACTTAAACTTAAATTGGTGTTTCAATTTTGATCTTAGCAATTTATATCTCACAGTAGGTTTTCATTCGCGTGTATGTTAAATGGTAGATTTACAAAAATACAAACCAGTAGTTTGTTTGTTTGGTTGGTTTTTCTATTTTTTATTTTTTTATTTTTTATTTTTAGTGGAGTAAAATTTAATAGTTATTTTTTGTACCTCAAATCTAATTTAATTTCACATAAAACTTGATTTTTAATAAATTTGTGAGTTCTTTGAGAGTTTCTTACATTGTTATTTGTTAATATCAGTGGTTGAGTAAAAATTAGAAACAAAATTGTTACAAGTTGTGAACTTTAGAGTAAAAAATGGACTTTTACTGAATTAAACCAGAGTGTAAATTTGTAGTTGAGGATCAAACAGTAAAAAAAAGGAACTTTATTTACCACATGAAACCAGCTCCAACTCATGGAAAAGTTTTTAGAGACTATTTCTTCGGAAAGCTCCCACTTAAAACATTAGAGAGGACAGACGCGGGCCCAACACTTAAAATAAGAAACTTCTTATACGCTGGAAGAAGGGGTGCAGCTGCACTTGCAACCCGACATGCAACGCCTGCAGCTCGAAAGGCTCGGCCACGCGCCGCCGCAATCGCACCGCTTAACACATGCCGACCTGGAACCGCCGCCCCACAGGCACTGCGCCATGCAGCGCAGAGGCGGAGCGCAGGCCGGGCAGTCCACGTCCATCCTGCCCCTGATGCAGTCGCCGCACCCCTTGGCGTCCGCCGGGCAAGCGGCGCCCAGGCAGACGGCGGCCATCAGAATGACGACGGCCGTGATTAGTGAGAGAGATCGTGATGAAGTGTCCATGCGTGAAAGTAGTTTGGTGCGGTGGATTTAGAGGCAATTAATAGAGATGGGAATTGAGGAGGAAGGTGGGAGTTTGAGGTGTGTATTAAATAATTGAAGGGTGTTATTCAATGTGGTCAGCCATGCATTTCTTGGTTTCCTCAATTCTTTCTAATGCTTAATTGCAAAAATTTTCCAAATCTTATCATATCTTATCTTATCTTACTATTTGAAAGGTAGTTTATCAAAAGAATCATTTTTGGACAATTTTGTCCAAACACTTACATTATAATTCTCAATTTTGTCCCTCTCATCCTACACATCCCTTCTATTTTCTACATCCCTCCAAATCCCTCTTTCTCTCTCCCACTATAATTAGTTCTCTCCTTCATTACATTCACGGTACCACCCATCTCCTCTAAATATTTTTTTTTTTTTTTTTTGAGGAAAGAAACAGTTTTCATTAACATAAACAATTACAGTCCAAATTACATTTGCCTGAAGTTGCCATTCCCATGGATAAAAGTCAAGGTGGGAAATCTGACAACCACAACAAAGACCTACTATTAGCCAAAGCATGTTTTGCTAATGAATCTGCCATTCTATTCCCTTCTCTAGGAATATAAGAGAACAAGGAGTTGGAAAATTTGGCATTTAGCTCTTGGATTTGAACAATCCAGTGACAGACCTCCGATGAAATTGGCACTTCACCTGATATCATTTGTATTGCAATCAGAGAATCTGAAACAATTTTTACCGTCGTATATTGCAAACGATGCACTAGTCGAATTCCATGTAGAATTGCTTGAACCTCAGCTGCTAACGGAGTAAAACACGTTGAGTCAAACATCTCCATTGCCGCTATTAGTGTACCATGACGACCCAAAATCACCATACCATACCCTGCACCAGTGTTGTGTGGGTTAACCGCCGCATCAGTGAACAACGTGTAACCCTGCTCATGGGAGTTCCGAACAACATCTTGGGACGCTGTCTCCTTGACTAAAGATTGTCGCGGCAGACGCGTTTCCTCCCAATATCCACATATCCATTGACAGCGTTGGTCCCAGTCCATTATCTTCATACCTCTAGAATGGCTGTTCCTGTCATTCCATATAGCCCAAAAGGCTATGCAAGCCCGTTCAAAGTCCTCATGTGATAAATGAGTTGCCAAAAGAGCTAAACGATCGGCAAAGTTGTTCGCCTGTCGGATACCCTTATCATATCTTGTAAAAATATGACCACAGATTAACTTAGCTCGCGCACAGCCACTAAGAGCATGGTCCACAGTTTCAATTTTGGACAAACACATTCCACATATTGGTGATACATCCATTCCCCTTCTCATCAAACACCAATTTACCGGCAAACATTCATTATATGCTTTCCATATGAAGATCTTAATCTTGGAAGGAATTTTAGCTTTCCAAAGAGTGTTCCACCACATCCTACCAGCATTCTCACTTGAAGATACCTGTTCAGAAGCGAAACGAAGTGCAACTTTATACCCACTTTTAACTGAATATTCTCCATGTGATGTATAATGCCATATCCATCTATCTTCTGCATCATGGGCGCTAATGGGAATAGTAGCAATTATCTTTGCATCATCTGCATGGGTCACTCGTTGTATTTCATCCATATTCCATCCATTATATTGCGTAATAAAATCTGAAACTTTTGCCTCCTGTGGGATTGTCTCCTCCCCAATTGGTAACGGTTTGAAAGTAGTTTCCTTTGGTATCCAAGGATCTAGAAAAAAATTAATAGACTTGCCATTGCCCACCCTCTTGCGTATACCACTACCAATAATATCTCGAGCCCATACAAAACCCCTCCAAAAAATTGAACAGTTACTCCTAATAGGAGCAAACAATAATGATTCTTGATGAGCATATCTCCCTTTAATAACTTGTGCCGCCAGTAGATGTGGATTGCAAAACAACCTCCAAACTTGGTTTGCTAACAGAGCCTTATTAAAATGTTCCAAGTTCCTGAAATTTAGTCCCCCCAACTCCTTTGGTTGACACAAATCATCCCATTTTTTCCAGTGGATCTTCTGTTTTGAATTCGAAGTACCCCACCAGAAACGTGCCATCATCTGCTGAATATCATAACATAAAGTTTTTGGAATCCGAAAACAGCTCATGATGTATGTGGGTATAGCCTGGGCCACACTTTTAATGAGAGTTTCCTTCCCACCTGTAGAGAAGAAATTCCCTTTCCATGCCTGAAGTGTTTGCCATACCCTTTGCTTAATACCTTTAAAGTCATCAATTCTGCTTCTCGAAAAGGATGATGGGACCCCCAAATATTTCCCCAAAATTTCCACCATGGGCATAGTCAAAATCGTGGATAATATGGAGCGAAACTCCATAGATACATTGGGTGAGAAAAAAAGTGCAGACTTATCAGCATTTACAACCTGACCCGAAGCCATCTCATAGCGCTTTAATATCGATCGAATCACCCAAACCTGCTCAATATTAGCTTGGCAAAAAATTAAACTGTCATCAGCAAAGAAAAGATGAGAGACCTCAGGGAAAAATTTATTTGCCTTAATACCTGACAGTTGTTTTCGAACCAAAGCCCCATTTATCATGGAAGATAGAGCCTCTGAGCATAGTAGAAATAAATAAGGAGAAAGTGGATCCCCTTGACGGAGACCTCGTTGAGGAACTATGTGACCTGAAGGCTCCCCATTTAAGAGGGCTGCAAAATTTGCAGTTTTCACACATCCCATAATCAGTGCCACCCATCTTGGATGGAACCCAATCTTCAACATTAGGTTTTCCAGAAAACCCCACTCAACCCTATCATAAGCCTTGCTCATGTCAAGTTTCATCGCTAACCACCCCTTACGACCATTTCTTCTTGATTTAATGGTATGCAAACATTCATGGCTTACAATGATGTTATCAAAAATAGACCTCTCAGGTGCGAAAGCAGATTGGTTCTCCGATATAATATCATGCAGAATTCCTTTCATTCTATTAACAAGAACCTTTGCTATTATTTTGTAAGCCACATTCCACAGGCTAATAGGTCGATAATCAGATACCTTTTTAGGAGTGTTAAGTTTTGAAATGAGTGCAATATAAGTCATATTCCATGCATCAACAGATCGTAACTGATTTAGAATTTCCAGACAATTTAAAATAGTAGTTTCACCAACCTCAGTCCAGTATTTCTGGTAAAAAAATGTTGGGAAACCATCCGGACCAGGCGATTTTGACGGGTGCATCTGCTTAAGTGCTCATTCTATCTCCTCTCGATTAAACGGAACGAGTAACTTTGCATTCATATCTGCGGTAACCTTCGCATGTATATCCTGTAATACATCATTTATAACATCGGAAGATGGATTAGTAGATGTAAATAAAGTATGGAAATAGGATTGAAAAGCCTCCTCCATTTTCTTTTTATCTGTAATCCAACCACCATCCCCATCTTCAATACCACGAACTTCATTACGTCGTCTTCTGGTAGTAGCACGAGAGTGAAACCATCTAGTATTTCGATCTCCCCATTTAAGCCAATTCTCTCGAGATCTCTGTTTCCAGTATATTTCCTCTTTCTCCAAAGCACTATCTAACTGACTTTCCACCTGCTTGATCGCTACAAAATCCCAAGGGGGCGGTCGACTATATAATTCCTGAAGACTATCTTGCAATCTATTAATATTTCTACAAATAGATGCAATTGTACCTTTGCCCCATTTTTGCAGACGGCGACGACAACTAGAAAGGAAATTTTCAAGGCGAGGAAATCTGGCTGACTCCACATTCCAACTCCCATGACCATGAATAATTTGCTGACAATCTGGTTGTTGAGCCCAAACTTCTTCGAACCGGAATACCTTGGCTCTTTTTTTATGAGATTTATTTGGGCCCATAAGTGGATTGATGTCTAGAAGAATGGGCCGATGATCAGATCGTGCCCATTCTAGGTGGCTAACAGACAGATTCAGAAACTGATTCCAAAAAGCTTCATTAGCAATAAAGCGGTCCAAACGTTCATTTATTTGATCCAAATCACGTTGTCTGTTAGACCATGTAAAACAATCCCCTCTGAACTCCAGATCCCTCAAATTACAATCATCTAAAACATTTCGAAATCTCTCTAAATTAAGATCCCGAGCAGGGATGCCACCTTCCTTTTCTTCTTCTAGTAGCGTAGCATTAAGATCACCACCAATTAACCATGCCGAATCATCCTGGTTGTACAGACAACGAATAAGATCCCAAGTGTGTTTCCGTTGGTTCGCATTGGGGTTACCATATATACCACAAAATCTCCAAATATTTGATTTCCATTTTACAGCCGCATCAATGTGAAATTGTGTGTAAGATCGAATAGTAACATCTACATCTTCCTTCCAAAATAAACACAAACCCCCACTTCGACCATTACAATCTACAGCAAAACAACCCACATAATTCAAAGCCTGCTTAATTTTATTAATATTGCGTGCTGAAGCAGTACATTTCGTTTCCATTAAAAACAATAGATGAGGGTCGTAGTGACGAATCCCGTCACGCACAGCTCGGAATGTCCTAGGATCCCCCAGTCCTCGGACATTCCAACAAAGTGTTTTCATATCTCTCGGTGGGGCTGATCACCAGCCACCACCGATTCTTCAGTTAACTCATAACCATGAGTCTCCTCCACACGGACACGCTTTTTTGAGCTGCCCTCCAATCCTTCACCAAATCGTTTCTTCAGATTGTCCATTGGATCCAATAGCAGTGGACCCATCATCAGCTTCCTCACACGTCGTTTCCAATTTTTGATAGTAGGCCCAATTTCCACGCTGTTAGTCTCAGACAATTTCCCTTGATCAGATACATTGCCCCCATGTTTCAGGACTTCACTCTCAGCTTGTGTGTTGTCAATTGGATTGCTAACATCTTGGGATAAATTTGAGCCCAATTGAATGGAACCTTCACCAAATCCAAAATAATGTGTTGGAAATTGGTTAGGCCCACTTGAATTAAAGCCCATAGGAATTGCTGAGAACTTTCCATCCACACCGTTCAATCCACCATTTTGTTCAATCCCCACATGCATCCCTCCATTCTGTTCAGCTCCCATTTGGTTTCCTTGATTTCCACCGCTCCCAAAATCAGACTTAAACACAGCATTTAATTCAATATTTGAATCACCATAAATCAGTTTCTTCTTCGCCTTGGATGCCTCAGAGCTAAAACTCTCGAAATGATTTTCATTAAAAGGCATTAAATTTTCCTTTAATGCAGCATCCACGTCATCCAATAACACTGGCAAAATTTCCATCAGTTTACTACCGGAATCGTTGGGATGAGACCTGTCGTCGCCGATCATGGAATCATCAGTTTGTCGAGCTTGCTCTGAGAGACCTGCCGCCTGAGGCGTTTTGTGACCATCAGCTGCATCCACCATAATGGTATTTTTCCTCAACGGGCTGGTGCTCGGTGAGCGGAAAAGACTCAAACTCCGGCCAGTGTATTGCATCCACATCCCATATTGGTGTCGTTGGGAAGAAGAACCATCTGCCAAATAAAGATCACCACATTCTTTCGAGCTGTGCCCTATTCTGTCACAGTATGAACATAATTCCGGCAACTTCTCGTATTTGATTGGAGTCCAGATACTCCCCAGGGGCTCATCAAGCTTTACCTTGATGCCCCTACGCAGCGGCTTAGTAATATCGAGAATGATTCTGACCCGGAGACTTTCTTTCCATCCAACTACTCTACCACCACCATTGTCGTACTCCTCGAAGCGCCCAATAGCATTGTCGAGTCTCTCCGCCATCGAGTGATTAAATAAATCCATAGGGAGTTCACAAAAATGGACCCAAAAGGGCACATCCTAAAACTCCATTGCAGTCGGTTTCACCATCGGGATTGGCTTGGAAAGAGCTAGCAGGAACTTCTCGTCGAAAAGCCATGGTCCTTGTTTGAGAATTCGAGCTTGTTCCACATCCGATTTCAGAGAAAACAGAAACAGGTTTGCTCCCAACTTTTCAACAGTAAGTCCGCTGGGAATGTTCCATGCTGATTTGAAATTTTTCCGCATTACCTCTCCGGAAATAAACCTCGGCGGCAAAAGCTTTCCAATAAGACTGAAGCCGAGAGACTGACTTGTAACTGCAGCTGCTTGACGATCAACATCTACTTCTGTAGTCTCTTCTTCAGCAGTCAGATTAAACTTTTCCCAATTTTCTAGCAATTCCTCGAAAGCCATTCTCTTCCAACGATCAGAAAAAAGTTTCTGCAGAAGTTCGTTTAAAGGAGAAGGAATCCACAAATAGATTGATGCAAAAAGCAACCTCAAACCCATCAATATAAAGCCTCAAGAATCTGGAAATTAACACAATCCCCAAATGGAGCAGCAAGATCCAATCCCAGCGGTGTAGCGCCACCAATAAATATCGGAATCAAATCAGCGTAAAAGAAAACAATCAAACCATGCAATTCGACAGAGTAGAGAAACAAATCAGGGAGAAACCCAATCAAGGGAAAATCAAAACCGAAGGTAATCTCTAAAATTTGAACCCCAAAAATCCGTTTTCCAGCTATGCTGGATTAAAACCTGTCAATCACAGCACCCAAAGGCACCCAAGTAAACGAAGAAGAAGATCCACGCAAACAGCTGGGCTAAATGCGAGATTCCGACGACCAAGGCCACCGACTACACACCAGAGAGAAATCCGGCGAAAAAAACTTCCCCTATCCTGAGGTTTTTTGGGAACAACCTTGGACCCTAAACTTGGGAGTTGTATCACTCCCTCTAAATTCCTCTCTTTTCTTCACCCCTCCAAATTCCTATAATTTATAAATATAGGGTTAATATTTGCAAATGTTAATTAAATTAAATTATAAATTATAATATAATTATAATTTATATAATTTATAAATATAAAGTGCAAGTATGGCACCCTATTATTTCAAGTTTTTGATCTCTCGGCTCCTTCAGAGAATTAAATTATAAATAATTAATTATAATTATACATGTTTATTAAACTTTTCAAATTCCATAACCAAGAAGTAAATTATTCATTCTAACATACATATTTCATTATCCTATATATAGTTGCATCATTTGGGATGCAATTGATAAACAAAGATCATTGGTTTCTAATTGTGACAAATTTAGAATTGATTTTATTTAGAGGTATGTGTCATTGAAGATTTTAAATTGTTGCGATTGCATTTTTTTTTTGTCATTCGATTATATTTCTAAGATTATAACTTTAATCTTAAATATAAAATAATTGCAGGTGTCATGGAGAAAATGTTAGTACGCGCTTTGGAACCTTTCCAGACTAATTGGAGTTTGAAAGCAAGTGTACTTCGTAAAGGTATTATTGAGTAAAAGTGCAGAAAGATAAGAAAAATGTAATAATATCTTATTCAATATTCAGCGAGTAATAAAAATGAACAGTGCCCCCTCATATATAGATACATAAAGCCCATACATAAGAGTGAACTAAAGCAAAAGGTTCACATGATTTTGTCTCAGCTAAAGAAAAGGGGAGGCGATGACTCTTAGCTAACTGACACGAATTACAGAAATCAGGAGAACTAGATGAAGAAACTCCACAAAGAGATAAAACACGATTCAAAGTTGAGGCTGTAGGGTGCCCCAAGCGAAGATGCCAAAAAGAAGAAGCCTGGACCGTGGACATGAGTGCAAAAGGAGAGGAAACTGAAGAAGATGATGATGTCGAGTTGAGAGAAGACAGTTTGTATAAGCCATTTTCAAGCTTACCCTTGAGAAGAGTTGTCCTGGTTCGTAGGTCCTTAACAAGAAAGAAAGAATCATAAAATTCAATATAAGCTTGGTTATCTTTGCATAAACAAGTGACACTGAGAAATTTCTTTGTAATGGTGGGAGTATGAAGAATATTATGAAGAATATTATGAAGAATTATTGGTTTTGAAGAGTTAAGAACAGAAGAGCCAACATGCGAAATAAAAAGTTTCATACCATTTTCGATTGTGATTTGGTCACCACCATTGTAGGCTACGGGATTGCACAAGGAGGATATGTTTGGTGTCATGTGATGAGTGGCTCCTGAGTCTAGGAACCAAGACTCATCGGGATGAGATACATTAGCTTGGATGGTTGAGGTAGTGTCAGAAAAGGCCTGAGGATATGAAGAAGGAACATACTGAGTTGTATGAAGTAAGGCATGAGGTTGAGGTTGAGGAGGTGGGGTTTGATAGGCTAGGTTGGTGTGATGGTGACATATCAAGGTAGTATGACCGAATTTCACGCAAATCTGACACTGAGGTCTGGATGAGAACGATTTATGTTGCCAGTAGGGGTGTGCAGCGGTCGATCGGGGTCGGTTTTTGGCCAAAACCGGCGCCGAAAACCGACCATTCGGTTTTAATCGGTCGGTGGGCGTCGGTTTTATACGGGTTGGTGACGTCGACCGACCGACCACACCACCGGTCGGTCGGTTTTGTGACTCCGGCGAACTTAAGAACGAAAATGGTTGATTTTGTGATTTCGGCAAAGAAGAAGGATCAGAGAGAGAAGAGAGAAGAAGAAAGGAGAACAAAAAAAAGGTTTGGCAACTTGACCGCTGCGTTCCGACGAAAGCGAGGGTAAGTCTGGTGAAGTCTCTTGCTTCCGGCGAAGTTTGACGAGGGAGAGAGAGTAAGGGGAAAGAAGAAGAACCAGAGAGGAGAGAAAAAAAATGAAAATGGAGGAGAGATGAGAAGAGAGAAATCGTATGAAGGAAGGAATGAGAGGATTAAAATTAAAATTTTAATAAAAAAAATAATTTTTTAAAAAATTTTAAATAGGTAATGATTACCTAGGGTAGGTAATCATTACCTACCTTTGACTTTTCAATTTTCCATACATGATTTCACTCTTAGTCTTCTTCCACCACACATTTTCTAGCCAACTTTTCCTTTTCTTTTCTTTTTTTTATGTATTAAACATAAATCGGTCGGTGTGGTCGGTTTTCGCCATTTTAGGCGAGCCGACCGACCGACAGGTCGGTTTTGCACTGTGCAAAACCGACCTCCGACCGATCTCAACACAAAACCGACCGACCGACGTCGATTTGGTCGGTTTTGATCGGTCGACTCGATTTTTCTGTTCATTATGCTCACCCCTAGTTGCCAGGAAGAGTTAGGACGACCAAGGATGCTTGTTGAGTGGTTTGGTTGAGGGGTGTGATTGGAAAAAGGAAAAGTAGGCCTGGGAAAGTTATTAAGGTGAGGTTGAAACCTTGAAACAGAACAACGATTAGAAGCATGAGTATCGAGAGTGCTAAGGTTAACCTGAGGTAGATTTAACTGATCAACAGTAGACTGTCTTTCCAACCTAGTCTCATATGCAAGAAGAAGGCTCCGTACATCCTCTAAAGTAGGTCTATCGGCTCTATTTTGTATTGAAGTAACAAAATGATTATATTCACTGCCCAAACCATCAAGAATGTGGGCTAGGTGGTCTCTATAAGATATAAGCTCTCCTATAGCAGCAAATTTATCAGCAATCTCTTTTATTTTAGCTAGGTACTGAGTGACAGACAATCCATCCTTTTTTATCTTTTGCAATTGAGTCTTTAAAGCCATAATTCTAGCAGTTGTATTTGAATCATGCGATTTTGTTAAATAATTCCAGATAGCAGAAGTAGAGTCAAGAGAAACGATCTCACCCATCTTTTCTTCAGACAATGAGGAGTAAATCCAGCACATGATAAACATGTTATACCTCTCCCAGCTGAGAAATTCCGGATTAGGTTGAGTGTTGTTGGGATCAAGAAACCGTGGAGGAGTAGCAATCGAACCATCCAAGTAGCCCGAGAGTCCATTTGCAAGAACCGCATTCATCAGTTAATTTTTCCATAAGAGGAAGTTGTCGTCATTTAATTTAACAGCTAGAGGCTGAGGTAGGGTAGGGTAAGGGTTGGGAGTGAAGAAATTTCGTTGAGGTGGGAAATTTTGTGGAGCAGAGAACAGAGGTCTGGGATAGAAATTTGGTTGTGGTTGTGGCTGCGATTGAACTGGGAAGGTTGGGTAATGAGGATAGGGAAAATAACCAGTTGGTGGAACATTGGTTGGGTACTTAGGTTGGGGAATAGGATTTCGATTTTGGAAAGTTGTAGGTTGCACAGTATTTGGGGTTCTGATGGGAGGATTAACCTGTGGATTTTGAATGGGTGTGACAACATGTGTGGTTAAAAGGGTGCTTGGTGATATGACTGGAGTAGACTGCTGACTTGATGAAGAAGAAGACGAGGAAGAGCCTACCTCAATAGCCATTTTAAGAAGAAAGAGAGAGAAGAGCTCAAAGCTCTGATACCATAAAAGTGCAGAAAGATAAGAAAAATGTAGTAATATCTTATTCAATATTCAGTGAGTAATAACAATGAACAGTGCCTCTCATATATAGATACATAAAGGACAGGTGGAGCTATACAATAGGCTGTAAATATAACAAACTATAAGAATGTAAAAATGCAGAAATAGCCCTGGAAATCTCAGCAATAATAGACATTCTATCATTGAGAAATATCAAACTAAAAAGGGAGAGCTTTTAGAGGTATTGAAACTCATTGTCATGGATGAAGAGGTAACTTTAACTTTCTTATCTTTAATTTAATTTAATGTAAATATTCATAATTTTTTTACAGTACTTTTTAATGTTTATCACAATAATATTATTATATTATATGTTTTATGAATATATAAAAATATTTATATTAGCTTTCATGAATACATACAAATATTTTTTTCCATATAAATTATTATATATTTTAGCTTCCATTTAAATATTCCTTTAAATATTATAGAAATAATAATATTTAATTAAATTATTTCATTTTTTTTTATAGAGAAGAAAGATTGAAATTACTCTATACAATGATTTAATGAAAAGATTCAATGACATTATAAAGAAGGGCAAAGTCTATATCATTCGAAATGGAAAAATTAGTACAGTGAATCGTAGATATCTAAACGTCCATGATGAGTTTGAGATTACTTTCACAAGTAGTAGTGAAATCGAAGAGATCAGGAATATGTCTTTTGATACTAAAAAGAGTAATTATGTGGATTTTACTTCCATCAACAACAATTTCGACCCTAAAGTCTTTGGTAAGCATTTTTTTTTCATATTACAAAAAAAAAAAAAAGAAAAAAAAAACAAATTAGTTTCATTCTTAGATTTCTTTTCTTTAACTTTCAATTGTTTGTAGATATTGTTGGAGTTGTAATAAGTGTAAAACCATCGACTCTTATCAAATCTCAAAATTTGAAAGAACATTTTACCAAGAAGCGTGACATAATTCTTCTTGATAAGAGGTATTTTTTTTCTTTAGAAGTTAATCAAATAAAAGTGGGCATTATCTTATTCATATATCAAATAATTTTTTTTGTCACATGCGTAGTTCAAATGTCATGAAGCTAACAATGTGGGCAGATTTAGCCGAACATGAAGGAGGAATTTTAGAAAAAGACAACAAAGAATGTCAAATAATTGTTGTCTCTAATGTTAAGGTCACATATTACGAAGGTATTAGTACTTTTATTGTAATACTTTTTTATTCTTATGGAATAAATATCTACAAACAAAAAATCTTAATTTGTATAATATTATTTGGTATTATTTACAGATGATGTTAGTTTGACAACTACTAATATCAGCGACATTGCAATTAATCCTCCTATAGAAGAGATGGAATGTTTGAGGAAAAAGTAAGTTCATTAGTTTTTTTTTTCTAATACTTATTCTATATATTGTATTGTGTTAATATATTTTACTTCTGTTCAAATCTTAGGTTCGAGTATCTTTTTGTGGAGAAGAAACTTAGTCATTTATTAATTCCTTCTAAGAGGCTAAGAGAGACTTCTGAAGTCTCTTTAAAAGATATTATTTTGGAAAAAGTGAAGGGAGAATTTTGCAGTTTCATAGGAAGAATTGTAAAGATTCAAAATAAGGAATCAATGTGGTTTGAAAAGTGTACTTCTTGCAATGGTAGAGTATATCCAATAGGTGATGCCATCACAAGTTCATGTCCAACATGCAACATTGAATCTACTTCATTTGTAAGAAGGTTCATGTCAAAAATGATTGTTTCAGATGGAGATTTAGAAGCCTATGTTACTATGTTTGATGGTACTGAACATTTAATAGGTTGTAACGTGGTCAAATATTTCAATGACCTTTGTAAAGTAAGTATTGCCTTTTAAATTAAGTTTTCCATATTTATTTTATTGATTTTTTAGAAATTAATATATACATATAATATGTATTTTTTTTCATAGGTTGAAACAAAGGTAGTGAATATTACAAAAACTTGTTTTGGCAGAAGACAAGAAATACTACTTTTTAGTTAGATTGGACAAGGATGGAGAAAAAGATACAGCACGCCGCCAAATTGTTGTTCAGAGATGTGCACAGTCAAGTTAATGGCAGAAAAGAAATGTTGTCTGAACAAAGATAAAGGAAAAACAAAATTGGAAGGTGATGAAAGCCAAAATAAGAAAGCTAAAATTGAAGTTTAGGAGAGATACCAACTATGTTGTTTGATTTTTTTTTTTTTTTTTTTTGATTTTTTTTTTTAAGTTCATGTTCTTTTGATATTCAAAAATTTTCATTTAGTGAGTTTTTTTTATAGCTTTAGTGATCACATTTCTTCAATCATATTTTTTATCATTTTAATTGATGTTATTATTATGTTTTTAAATGTAATTCGTAATCATTATTATGTCTCTCTAAATAATTTTATTTATGCGCTTTATCTATAATTTAAATTTAACTTAAAATAATTCAAAACAAATTTAACCCTTATAAATGCTTAAAAATTAAAACTAAATACAAAAAATTCAAATTTGAACACAAGAAAAAGAAAAAAGAAACCTTATTTTTTTTTTTTTTTTTTTTTTTTTTTTTTTTTTTTTAAGAAAAGAGTAATAGACCGATGTTAAATATAATTCTTTGAAAATTTAAATTTAAATATGAAAATATAGAGGAAAACACACCTAAAATGATGGGTAAGTGTATTGAATATGGGGACTGAGTGTTAATTAATATATATATATATATATATAGATAGATAGATAGATAGATAGATATAGGATAGTGAGAAAAAGTGCCTAGATTAGAAAGGAGAGGAGAAAAAATAGGCCTTAAAGAATACTTTAATAACATGGAAGAATAAATTTTATTTTTTGCATTTAAATAAAAATTTAACAAAACGGTTTTTTACATCAATGATATAATAATTAAATTTACCATTAAATAATAATTAACTAATTTAAGCCAATTGATTGTCCTTTATTTTGTGGTTATGAAATAACACCTTATTTACTTTTAAATTCAAGTAATTGAATATGAAGTTGAATTTTAAAAAATTAATGAAAAGAACAATGCATAAGATCTTTCTGTTCACACGTAACTTCGGAGACGGAGACACGTGGAATAAACAATATATTTGTATTTAATGTAATATGTGTGTGGGTATACAATCTCTAGTACATAATCCTCTGATTCTCTCTCTTGTGTGTGGATGTGTTTCACTTGAGGGCTGTAATGCTTGATCTCAAGTTTGCAGCTTCGATGGATTCTTGGAGCTTGAAGTCCCTTGAGTTTGAAAGAGTCTTCAGTCTTCAAGAAGTGTTCAGTACTTGGAAACTTGTAGATTTAGAGTGTCTTCAGTCTTCCGTTTTGGGGGAAATTTCTCTGAATGCTCTAAGTCTGGTTGAGAGCTCCAAAATTCTGAACCCTTCAAATGGAGGAGAACCCCTCTATTTATAGAGTTCTCGCTGGATGGGCCCTGGTGACTTTTGGGCCTAGCAACCTGGGTTTGAGCTTTATTGGTCTTGGGCTCAACCATTTCAACCATTTAGTTTTGGGTTTGGTTCATATTTGACCCAAAACCATATGACCCAAACATTTAAAAGATCCAAATTTGATCCAAATAATTATATTTTTTTAATTAATTTGTCAAATTAAATAATTTGATCAAAATAATTTAATTTTAATTAATTGATCAAATAGAAATTTGGCTCTATAAATTTATAATTGGCCAACTTTGTTTTTCAAATTAAATTTGGGACACATGTCAATTTATAATTGGTCCCAAATTTAATTAATTTTAATTTCGTCATTAATTTTATGCAATGACGCGGCAATTTGTGATTAGTCAAAATTTCTCTATCAACAAATGCCCCCTTTTCGAGATTTGGGCCCAAATTATGTGTGAATGAATCTCGAAAAGAAATTATCTGGAATCAAAACTTATATTTTTTCAAATTTTGACTCCCATCAACCAAAATATGAAATAGGGTCAAAATTTCGATTGATTTTTTTTCACACGTCTTTTATGCCAATTTAATCAAAATTCTATTTGTTTTATTTTTTCAACGAAATTTTGATCTTGCTTGGCGACGAGTTGTAACTTGAATCTCAATGGAATTTTGAATTTGAGTAAAGTTCAAATTCTATTCAATTGTGATATGAATTTGAAGCATAACATTTTTTTTAAAAAAAAAAAAAATTTGAATTTCACTCAAGTCTAATTTGGGATTGAATTATGATTACACCCCAAATTATCTTAGGATAAACTCAATTCCATGATAGAGAATTTGGAATAAGGCTCGATCGAGGTAAATATTAAATTTCATCCAAAATTTGGTTAAAGGAATGGAATTTTAATATCCATTTTTTTAGTTTGACTTAGGTAAGTGTTTAGCCATTGTTCACACGTAACTTCGGGGATGGAGACACGTGAAATAAATAATATATTTGTATTACTGTAATATGCGTGTGGGTGTACAATCTCTAACTTTAATCCTCTGATTCTCTCTCTTGTGTGTGAATGTGTTTCACTCGAGGGTTGGAACGCTTGATCCCGAGTCTGAAGCTTCAATGGATTCTTGGAGCTTGAAGTCTTCTAGTCTTGAAGGAGTCTTCAGTCTTCAAGAAGTGTTGATGTCCTGAATAGTCTTTGATCTTCAAGGAGTGTTGAGGTCTTGAAGAGCGTTTGGTCTTCAAGTGGCGTTGAAGTCTTGAAGAGTGTTTGGTCTTCAAGAAGTGTTCAACACTTGGACTTATGGATTGCAGAGAGTCTTCGGTCTTCAGACTTGATGGAGTCTCTCTGAATTCTCCGGTTCTGCTTGAGAGCTTTGAAACTCTGAACTCTTGTCTTTGTGAGAGTGTAGAATTTCTGAACCTTTGAAATGGAGGAGAACCCCCCTATTTATAGAGTTCTCGTTGGATGGGCCCTAGAGACTTTTGGGCCTAACAACTTGGGCGTGGGCTTTTTGGTCTTGGGTTCAACTATTTGGTCTTGGGTTTGGTGATCTCTTGGATCGACCTATTGGCTTGTTGATCTTCTTGGATGATCGGCCTGTTGGCGTGATGATCTCTTGGATCGGCTTGTTGGCTTGTTGATCTTCCTGGATGATCGGTCTGTTAGGTTGATGATCTCTTGGATCGGCCTATTGGCTTGTTGATCTTCTTGGATGATCGGCCTGTTGGCGTGATGATCTCTTGGATCGACTTGTTGGCTTGTTGATCTTCCTGGATGATCGGTCTGTTGACTTAATGATCTCTTGGATCGGCCTGTTGGCTTGTTGATTTGTTGGATCGGCTTGTTAGTTTGTTGATCCTCTTGGATGATCGGTCTGTTGACTTGATGATCTCTTGGATCGGCCTGTTGGCTTGTTGATTTGTTGGATCGGCTTGTTAGCTTGTTGATCCTCTTGGATGATTGACCTGCTGACTTGTTGATCTTCTTGATCGGTCGGTTGGCTTGTTGATCTCTTTTTAGAGTCTTCTAGTCTTCAAATCTTCTGAGTCTTGAATCCTTTGAATTCTGAATCTCGGATCTCTGAATTCTCTGGACTCTTTGGATTCTGACGACTCTGAATCTTGGGAGAATGCTCTGGACTCTACCTTCTCTGCCTCTGGCTGAATCCCCCCAAAATGAATGGTGGCCTCCTCTATTTATAGAGTTTGATGGACCTCGTATGGGTTTGGGCTTGGGTCCAATTGCCACGTTGCATAATTTGATTGAACTTTGCTGATGTTATTTGATGGATCACTAATAGACAAGTGACATTCTTTGATTTGTCGAATTTTAATGTCTATTAATTTAATTTAGGCACACGTGTAAATGTGTAATTGGTCCCAAATTTATTTTATCATTAATTTATATTAATGACGTGGCAATTTGTGATTGGTCGAAATTTCTCCTTCAACAGCCATACCCAATTTAATCTATATAAAAACCAATCAAATTTAAAATTTATCCAACTTATCTTTACTTTAGAATTGGACAATTTGAATTTTCTATTCAAAATTGATTTGAACGAAAATCATACTAGGATTAGGATTTTGATTTTGATTTGAATTTGATTTTAATTCAAATCAAATTAGGATTGCTTCTTCTATAAATAACCATGAAGCATCTTTTTTTTCAAACTCACACGGTACGTTGCTTTTCCCCTTTTTTTTCTTTGGTTTATTATTTTTCTTTCTTCTTGTTTCATTCCAGAGTAAACTCATACAGCAAGCTTCTCTTCCTTCTTTTTTTGCTTTTGGTTTTCTTTTTTTATTTTTTTTCCTTTGCCCCACATCACAGTAAACTCATCTTTCCTTTTTTTTCCTTTTAAAATTCATAGTAGGTACATCCCTTCTTTTCTTGCGTATTTCTTCTTCTTTTTTTCTGGTGCATCAGGCCGCCGCCTGCAGAATCACAGCGGCGGCGTGGGTCCCTTCGTGGCGGCAACTGTGAGAGGGAAGTGAGAGATTCAGTCTTTTTTTTTTTCTGTTTGGCGAGTCGTCGCTTGCAAGAACGCGGGGCGTTCTTCTTTGCGGCGACAACGACGAGGGGGAAAGAGAGTTAGAGAGGAAGATGAGAGAGAGCCCCGCGCGGCGCTGCAAAACGAGAAGGAGAAAGAGAATGTGGTGGGGGAGAGAGAGAACCCGTGACTACCTCTTTTTTTTTCGTTTTTTTTTTTTAAAAAATTCTTTAATTCTTCACCCTTCAGCCCTTGACCTTTTCCCTTTTTTTCTTCTAAGCTTTTTAGACTTGATTCACGTCTAACCTTTTTTTTAAATTCGTATATTAATTGTTTTAAGCTTCTTGACTTTTATATATATATATATATATATATATATATACATATCTTATTTCTTTACTTTTCCTCATTCTTTTTTCTACTTTTCCATAATGGCCCACTCTCTTTTTTTACTCTCTTTTTGTTTTAAGGACTCTTTTATATATATACATATGCAAATTTAACTTATGCTTTGAACATATGTATATAATCTCAATATTTTTTCCTCTTCTTTTTTTTGTAGGAACAGTTGTCATAATCCCTGCTTATAGTCCATAAAGGTAATTTTTTCAAAATAATCTGATATTGACTATTTTCAATTTTTGGAGACTTGGGGACTATATATATATTTTGACTGCCTTTTGCCCCAGTTCGAGAGACAAACTCTAAGTAATTTTTTTTCTTTTTTCCATTGTTTTTTTTTTCCTTAACATTTACTTTTCTGAATTAACACCACATTGCCAATATCCTCCCTGGAACAAAATTTCCATTCACCAAAAGGTGAATTAGGTGAACTTTTTTTTTTTTTTTGTAGTGTTGTTTTTTTATTTGCAGGTACAATGTCTTCCAACACGAGTACAAGGACATGTTCCTTGGACTTGTGTCGCCACCACGCCTTTCAGCATGAGTACAAGGACATGTTCCTTGGACTTGTGTCGCCGCCACACCTTTCAGCACGAGTGTAGGGACATGTTCCTTGGACTTGTGTCGCCACCACGCCTTTTCAGCATGAGTACAGGGACATGTTCCTCACTTTGGGACATGTTTCTTGGACTTGTGTCGCCGCCACGCCTTTTCAGCATGAGTACAGGGACATGTTCCTCACTTTGGGACATGTTCCTTGGACTTGTGTCGCCGCTACGCCCTTTCACCACGAGTGCAGGGACATGTTCCTGGCTTTGGAACATGTTCCTTGGACTTGTGTCGCCGTCACGCCCTTTCAACACGAGTGCAGGGACATGTTCCTTGGACTTGTGTCGCCGCTACGCCCTTTCAGCACGAGTGCAGGGACATGTTCCTGGCTCTGGGACATGTTCCTTGGACTTGTGTTGCCGCCATGCCTTTTCAGCATGAGTACAGGGACATGTTCCTCACTTTGGGAAATGTTCCTTGGACTTGTGTCGCCGCCACGCCTTTTAGCACGAGTGCAGGGACATGTTCCTGGCTTTGGGACATGTTCCTTGGACTTGTGTCGCCGTCACGCCCTTTCAGCACGAGTATAGGGACATGTTCCTCACTTTGGGACATGTTCCTTGGACTTGTGTCGCCGTCACGCCCTTTCAGCACGAGTGCAGGGACATGTTCCTGGCTTTGGGACATGTTCCTTGGACTTGTGTCGCCGCCACGCCTTTTCAGCATGAGTACAGGGACATGACGTGCACCTTGAACTCTTGTTGTTATGACGTTGCGCAACATTAGTCATAGGAAATTTTTCTTGATGCATTTATTATCATTTTAACTTATCTTCGTAAACATATTATTCTTTTACTTGTGTTAACTTTCATTTCTTTAAATTTTGCAGAATCATGGTGCGCTTTGCAGAACATATTGTTTCTGAAAAGACGTACCTTGTTCTTCTGAAAGACAACAATCAACCCATAAGAAGCGGACTCAGGTTCTTAATAGAAAAACCTATGACTGGACGTCTTGCAGCCCCATGGCCCCACCACTAAATTTGCATACCATTTCTAATTGGTCCGTAGAAAGGCCTCTAGACCAAGATTCTAAGGCTTGGTTTCTAGAATCTTCAATCCATACACGAAATTCTAACCGACATCCAGAGGTGACGTTAGGACGCCGAATAATTGATGGATCAATTTGTTGGGAATCCGCCTTGAAAATGTCAAGTGAATTTTTTTTCATTCCTCGTTATTGGGAGTGGTTAGAATCTGTCGTTGGTCGGAGTGAAGAGGTGCTTCATAATGCTTATTTATTGGATGCAATGGTGGCTTCCCTTTACACTTACGATCGAAACAATGACATAGTTCGGGCTTTTTGTGAAGCCTGGTGTCTTGCAACCAATACGCTTCACACTCGTGCGGGAGAACTTTCTATTTCTTTATGGGACCTTTGGACCTTTGGGGGTTTGCCCATTAGAGGTAGATTTTATGAGGAAGTTATCCCTAGCTTTAAAGAGTTAACTGGTTCCAAGAACCAGGCAAGACATCTTCCAAAAAGTTGCAAACATCTATTTCATGTATTCTACTTGCTTAGCGCTTCAAGAGCTGACCATTCCCATGTTCCAATCAGCTCCTGGATTTCCTTTTGGTTCAAGGGTGAACAAAGGTACGCAAAGCCTCCTCAACGGAGACCCAAGAAGCACTCTCTCCCTATCACGACTCATAACCCAGACGACACAAATATCAAGCGTCGCGAGTGGTCAGATGAGGAGAACAACTTGTTTCACGGGCTAAAGATTGACATGAAACATAGAGACCAGACATACCTGGTGGCTTTTTCATCTTGTTGGCTTTGCGTCTTTGTGTTTCCCCAAGGGAATGCTAACCACATTCGTCCTAGTGTTTTCAAGGCTGCCAGCTTAATGGCTGAGGGGGAAACTTTCAGTCTTGCAGTCCCTGTCCTCGCCAACATCTACCACGGGTTAGGCAAAGTTTCCAATGCCCCAGTTTCAGTTGGACGCATAGATGCTTCTCTCCCCGTGCATTACATTTTTGGTTGGCTCGCCCATTATTTTGGTACCATTTATAAGACTCCAGCAAAAGTTCGAGGTCCTAGCATGGTTGACTTTTCCGGCGAAGGTGGAGCTATATATTTTGATGAGCTCGAGGCTCGCGAACTGATCCATGGGGGCGCATCCATATTATGGCACACGAACCTCAATAGGAACAAAAACGAGACCATGAAGTATGAAAAGACTGCAAAATTCATACCTCTTTCCTATTTTTCGAGCCTTCGCTCATGCTATCTGTCAGCGCGATGTAAAGATTCATTAATTATCGAACCCTACAACCCCCACCGATTCGGCCGCCAGTTTGGCTTCTATCAAGACATACCTAATGACTTAGGAGGAGCTTTGCCCCTAGTCACCTTGGAAAACATTTTACACCACTGGCGGGTTTGCCTGCGAACTAATGCGGAGTTTCAAATATTTCTTCCAGCTCGTACATTGAATCCTCAGGACCATGTCACCTCACGTTATCGAAGTTGGTGGTCTGAAAAGTATGATAATTACCTAGGGGACGGTGTAAGTAAGTTGGTTGACAATATCACTCCCTCTCGAACCGAGCCTAAGCTACCTAAAAAAAACGATTATGAATTTGGGGGAAAAAAACTCCGTCTGCTCAAGGTTGCCAGGCCTCTAAATGATTCAGCCGAAGAAGAGAGTCAAAACAACACTGGAGATCGACACTGGAAAAGAGCCAAAAGACCCAGGAAAGATTCCGATCTCGAAGACAAGTCCATCAAGAGTGCCTTTACTGCTTCACAGACTCCCGACGACATTGAGACTTTGGTTGAAAAACTTTTTTCCCTTTTTTTCCCTTTTTTTTTACTTAAATCCTTTTTTATTTCTCTTTTGCAGCCTCCTTCAAATGACCGTGTTCAAGAAGAGGAAGAATGTTCGAGCGATCAATCTTTGACAAGTCCTGATGCTTTTGCTTCTTCTGTGAAGAACTTCGGAAGCTCTCATGCATCCTCGAGCAAACAAGTCGTGAATTCGTCTTCTCGTTCTATTGAGAAAGCCCCTCAACACACTTATGAGAAAGTGGTTGCCCCGGTCTTTGAGGTTTCTCAATTCTGGGATGATGATGTAATTTCCAACTTCCGACGACAAGCTGCCTTATCCATATGGACAAGCATACAACAGAAGATCGTACGCACTTCTTTTGAAGATGTTGCTAGCCTTGAGCACCTTGAGCAGGAATCTCACAAGATCTTCGATGTAATGGCAGAGGCCACTACGAACAACTTGAAACCTCTGCAAGAATTTGTAGGCAATTACTTCAAGAAAGTGCGAGAATTCAATGGATTGCAATCTTCGCTCTCTACTCACCTGACCCCATCGAGTAGGGATAGCCAGTTGGAGAAAAAGAAGCTCCATTTAGAGAAGGCTTTGTCTACCGAAAGTCGTGCTATTAAGGAGAAAGATGCACTTCAAGAACAACTTGCTCGCTCTGTCTCAGAAGTTGCAGATCTAAAGACCAAGGTTGCAGAACTAGAGGCCAAGTTAACAGTTGCAGAGGCCAAGGTAGAAAGCCTTTCCAATTCGGTCTCTGAAAAGGAAAAGGACTTAGCTCATGAAAAACTTGCAGTTTCGAAAATACGTGAAGAGATTAATGACATTGAGTGCACCCCCACCCTCAGTGCTTCAGAAGTTCGCACTCTAGCGACACTTCGTGGACTTTTGGAGAATACACGTGACGATCTGAAAGCACTTCAATGGAATCCTTAATTCATGGTCCCTTTAATTTATTCTAAGCTTTTCCTCATGTGCAGGATTTTTTTTCTTACACATTCTTTCAATTCGTTGTATTTGGCATTCTTTAAATTCATTGTATTCCTTCAATTCATTGTTTTAGACATTCTTACTTTATTTATGCCTTAATAAAAACTTAGAATTTATTTACAGTTTTTATTGACTAAACTTAAGTTTTTTTCTTAAGCTGCCTACGTACCCTTCAAGTGGGAAGGGATCAAGTCATAACGTAGTTCAATGTACAATTTTTTTTTGCCGTTCACCTTTTTAACTCATGCGGGCCCGGAGTATCATGTAGTTTATACTCTTATGATAAGGAGTATTACATTTCACGCATAAAACTTTTTAAGAAACTTGCCATTTATTGGGCCTATTCTTAATCCGTCTTTGTCTACAATCTTGTACGCTCCGTTTGTGTAGACTTCTTTGACGACGTAGGGTCCATCCCATTTAGGTGTGAATTTGTTCCCTGTGTGTCGTGTCGATGATGGGTCTTCGAACAACGAGTACAAGATCACCAACTTGAAATGATCGAAGCTTCACATTCTTATCAAAGGCTTTAGACATCCGTGCTTGGTAGCATTCCAACGCTTGTTGAGCCTCTAACCTTCCTTCATCAAGTGCTTCTAACTCTTGAAGGCGCAACCTAGCGTTATCTTATGTTGTCAACCCTTCTTGGATGGCCATCCTTAATGAGGGAATCTCTCTTTCTAACGGGAGCACAACTTCTACCCCATAGACAAGAGAATAAGGTGTGACCCCTGTAGGAATGCGGTGAGTAGTTCGGTAAGCCCACAACACTTCACCAATCCTTTCTTGCCAATCCCTCTTTGTCTTGGAGACTACCTTCTTCAATAAGTGACACAACGTCTTATTGAATGCTTCTGCCAACCAATTTGCTGCAGCATTGTACATGGAGGACTTGTATTGTTTGAAATTAAACTTCTCACACAACTTGTCCATTAGGCTGTTGGAGAATTGCCTTCCATTATCTGTCACGATTCGATGAGGGATACCGTACCGATAGATTATATGAGTTCGGACGAAATTCACAACATTCTCTTTCTTGGCTTCTTTCAATGCGACAGCTTCAGCCCATCTTGAAAAGTAATCCGTCCCTGCAAGAATATAAGAATGTCCTGCTGAAGACTTAGGTGTTATACGGCCAACAAGGTCAAGTCCCCAAGCCTCGAAAGGCCAAGAAGCTACCGTCGGATGAAGAGGCTCTGGTGGCTGATGTATGAAGTTTGCATGGAATTGACAGGCTTCGTACTTCTTTGCATATTCCATTGAGTCTCGAATCATTGTAGGCCAATAATAACCCATCCTTTTTAATTGAAACTAAAGTTTTGGACCCGATTGGTGGGCGCCACAAACACCTGAATGTGCCTCTTCTAATGCCTTCACTGCTTCATCCTTTCCAAGACATCAAAGGAAGAGTCCCTCATAAGAACGACGATAAAGGGTCTCCTTATAGTAGATAAATCGGGCGCCTCTTCTTCGTATACCGGCCCTACGCCTAGGATCTGTGGGAAGTCTTCCATGTTGAAGATAATCTATAATGGGTTGTCGCCAGTCCTCTTCCTCAATTGCATAAACAGAGATCATATTTGCCGCTTGACCTTCATCTTCTATTGGCGGTATAATCCACTTCTGGAAAAGTGAGATGTTCATTGACATATCCTCTGGGATTGTTAGGGCAGTCTCTAAATTTGCTAGGCATCTACCTTTTTATTTTCTGACCTCGGAACATGCTCCAGTACTATACTTTCAAACCTTTCTAGCAATTGCCTTGCATAGATGAAATAAGGCTTCAAGTCTTTATGCTTCACTTCATACTGGAGTAAGAGTTGACTAACGACCAACTTTGAATCGCCATAGACCTCTATATATGTTATGCCAATTTCCAAGGCCATTTGGATGCCAATTATCAGCGCTTGATATTCAGCCACATTGTTTGAGCATAATTCACCAAGCATGAAGTTGTAGGGGAGCATGTGTTTCTCAGGCGAAATAAAGACGATTCCTGCCCCTGCCCCACTTCTTCGTGCTGCGCCATCAAAGTACATGGTCCAAGGTTCGGTGATTTCAACATAGAAGACTTCTTCATCAGGTAAGTCTTCAAACAGCTTCCAATCCGACGGGATTGGATGATCTGCCAAGAAGTCGGCTAATGTCTGCCCCTTAACTGCCTTCTGAGGTACGTAAACAATGTCATATTGTTGGAGTAAGATGGCCCATTTAGCTAGGCGTCCAGAAATAACCGGCCTTGATAGAATGTACTTGATAGGATGAGCTTTCGCGACCAAGTGCACTGTGAAAGCCTGCATGTAATGCCTTAACTTGTCAATAGCGAAGAAAAGAGCAAGACACATTTTCTCAATGGGTGAGTAATTTATCTCAGCTCCATTCAGAGTCCTGCTTAAGTAATAAAGAGCTCGTTCCTTTCCCTTCTCGCCTTCCTGTGCCAATAATGCTCCTAGTGATCTTTCTTGAGCAGCAATGTATAAAATCAATGGCTTTCCAGCTATGGGAGCTCCTAAGACAGGAGGATTAAGCAAATATTTCTTAATGCTTTCGAAAGCATATTGACATGCTTCATCCCACTCGAATCTTTCTCCTTTCCTCATTAGCCTCTGAAAAGGTTGGCATCGACCGGCTAAGTTAGAGATGAATCTTCGAATGTAGGTCAGACGACCTTGCAGGCTTCTCAATTCATGTAAGTTTTTAGGCCTTGGCATCTTTTGAATGGCGTCAATCTTTGACTGATCTATCTCGATTCCTCGATGTCTAACAACGAACCCCAGGAACTTCCCAGAAGTAACACCGAATGCACATTTCAGAGGGTTCATCCTCAATTGGTACTTTCTCAAACGATCAAAGACCACTTTTAGATCCTTCAAGTGATCTTGTCGTCTCTTTGACTTAACCACAAGATCATCGACATAGCACTCGACATGTTTATGCAACATATCGTGGAAAACCTTCTGCATTGCGCGTTGATAAGTAGCTCCAGCATTATTTAATCCGAAGGGCATCACTTTGTAACAATATATCCCTTTTGGAGTTCGAAAGGCAGTCATTTCTTCATCTGCAAGAGCCATTCGAATCTGGTTATAACCCGATGACCCATCCATAAAAGACAAAGTTTCATGCCCTGTGGTGGCATCCACCATGATTTCTGTGATTGGCAATGGAAAATCGTCTTTGGGACATGCGTTATTTAAATCGCGAAAGTCGACGCAAACACGAAGTTGTCTATTCTTCTTTCTAACAGGAACGATATTGGCTATCCATGTAGGGTATTTTACCTCACGGATGAATCCTGCTTCTATCAACTTATTGACCTCTATTTCAATTTGAGGGATAAGTTCCGGGCGAAAGCGTCGTTGAGCTTGCTTGACTTGTCGATACCCCTCTTTAATTGCCAGATGATGGACAACTACTTTTGGATCAGGTCCAGGCATCTCTTTATATGACCAGGCGAAGATGTCTCTATACGAAGCGAGTAAACTCATATATTCACCCTCTTCTTCGGGAGTAAGTGACATGCTTATAAAAGTTGGGCGTGGCTCTTCTGGTGTACCCAGGTTTACCTCTTTAAGCTCATCCAATGTGGCTTCGCTGCCGTCTTCAAGTGATAAAGGTGTTTCATCCTCATCTACTTCAGACGTTTCGACCTCTGTTTCTTCTTCAACAGTGATATGAAGACAAGAGGTTTATACTTCTTCCTGGTCACTATCTTCTTCCGAAGGATTGGTGATGACAACATCACGTCGCTTTACCTTCAAGGAACCATCTGTATCGACAGTAACAAAGGTTTTTCTTTTCATTCGTGAAGGAACTGCACTACGAATTTCTCCATCGGCCTTAGTGATCTTTTCATTTTTCATCGCATATTCATTTTGAAGTGGATGAGATATCAATGAAGTAGAATGTTCTTTTTGTCTCTTCTCGTGGTAACACTTAACCTCTGAAAACCGATGGCCGAGTCATATCCGGAGCTGAAAATGTACTCTCTTCTTTCGCAATGGGCATATTTAACCTTTGAAAAGCTGAAGGTCGAGTGACATTCAGAGTTGAAAATGTGCTCTCCTCTTCCCCAATGGGCATACTTAACCTTCGAAAAACTGAAGGTCGAGTGGAGCTATTGGTAGGTTGTGTGCTTTCTTCTTCCGTTTCATTGACACTTAATCTCTGAAAGACTAAAGCACGAGCAACTGGCGGCCTGATGCACCTAAAAATAGAAGTTCGTTGGTCGACATTCCCTTTTTCTTTTGAGTCATCAACGTCCTCTACTGTTATATGATTTGTGTCTGCCACTTTCGCCTTCCCTCTTCTTATTATGCGAATTGGCTCAGACGACTTATATCCCAATCCTTTTCTCGTTGTAGGCAGACTATAACCTTCCTTTAGAAGCTTCTTCTGTGTTGCAGAGAGCTTAGATCTTTCATAAAAAACACTTAGACTTTTAAACTCAGTGTGAGTTGTGAAGTCATAAACTGCTTTCGCTAAAAGTTTGTATGCCTTGGGGTCGAACCCGTCTTTAGTTCGTTTGTCAGGCAAGATCGCTTTTATCTGATCATCCTCGGGTTTCTTAACCTCTTGTCTTGTGATCTTTGTAAGAGGCGTAGTGAAATTTTCCTTCAAAATTTCGACGTCACCGACCTTTATGCTTTCTGAATATTAAGTGAAAGGTGACTCACCCTTTTTACGTCGAGACAAGGGGATGTATCGTAGGATGGGTAAATTTGAACATTTCTCATCCTTTACACCCTTAGGTCTCACAAGACTTGTAGACGTTTCACCCTTTTTTAGGTCGGAAGTACTCACATCTTCAACAACTTTCTTTCTTGCATCTGCCTTTGGCTCTAAATCGACTTTATCATTCTTTTTTATCAAGGGGATTTCTGCAGGTATGGTTTCCCCTGTGTTTTCATTCTTCAGATAAAACTTTGCATCAGCGAAATGAGACTCAGCTTCTGAAAATGGGTTAGTGTCAGCCTCAACTTTCTTGATGCCATCTTGATAGAATTTGAAGCATTGGTGCAATGTAGAGGTTATGACTCCATTACCATGGATCCAAGGACGGCCTAGCAACAACTTATAGGTGGTCTTAGAATCTATTACATGGAACAAAGTATCAGCTTTTAAGTCTCCAATGATGAGTTCAAGGCGTATCATGCCAATTGCCCGTTGTCCGCCTTGATTGAAACCTTGGATCACCAATTTACTGTTTGATAGTTCCTCCATCAAGATGCCTAACTGCTTCATGGTTGACTTAGGCATTATATTGACAGCTGATCCATCATCGATGAGGATCCGACTAACCCTCTGTTCTCGAATGTATCCTGAGACGAATAAAGGTCTATTGTGAGGCTTTGACCCTAGCAGCAAATCTTCATCAGAAAATCCGATAGACATGCAACACGAAGCACATGTGCGTGCCTCGGAGGTTGGGATGTTTGCACCACCAGACTCTATCAACGCGTTAATAAGGACGTTTTTAGCTTCCTGAGGAAGTGACAGTAAGTCCTTTATGCTGAAAGAGGATAAGTCTCCTGAACCTGACACCGCTCCCGATGAGCTAGCGGGGACGTCATCATCTTCCACCACGTCCACAATGTGACACGCGATAGTTTCAAGGGCCTCTCCTTCACTATCATCGAGAAAGTGCCTTGGGAAGTAATCTGCCAAAGTGATGGGTTGTGGAGGGCAAAAGAAATCTTCACTTTCCTCCACGACAGGCTTTGACCTCTTTGACTTCTTCTTTCCCTTCTTCCTTTGAGACTTAACTTTTCTTTTACTATCTTGATATAGGTGGGACTCTTTCTGTGCGTAGCTTTGCCTTTGCTTTTTGCGATGCACGACAAGGGTCCAACCTTCGTTCTCATTTTCAATGGAATCATATCTTCCCTGGGACCCCTTCATTGTGGTTTCTTTTTTGCATTGAACCACTATGGGATCAAGGGTCCCGAATTGAATCAACCTCTCTTCATAACCACATGAAGAGATTGGAGGAATTTGATCCTTTACATTCGCCATTATGCTCGCAAGATTCGCCTGAGCCACCTCATCCAGGTCTAACTCAATTCTCTTCTCGCGAGCAAGTTTAAGGATCAACTCCTTTAATACAAAACACTTCTCCACCGGGTGACTAACGACTCTGTGATACTTGCAATAGTTAGGATCATTGACTTTCCCTAACTCTTCTGGTCGTTTGCATTCTGGGAATTCAATTAGTTGCTTCTCCAACAGCTGTTCCAACATATCTGGAACATCGGAGTCTGGAAATGGATATACCTTTTCCTGTCTTTCTTTTAAAGTTAGGCGACGTCTCTCGTCTGTCTCCACTCGCTTATTTGTTTTGTTTTCCCTTCCTTTGGTGGAAAGCTTCACAGGGGTCGTGCTGACGACCATGGATTCTTTCGTGGCACTCTTCGTAACTTTCTCAGTGCCTTTGCCTTCCTTCTTTTCTTTCCTCGTGTCTGGGACTATGGGATCTTTATTCCCTCTACTAGCGATGCTCAACTCCATGTCATGAGCGCGAGTCACTAATTCTTCAAAGGTTCGAGGTTTTATCCCTTGCAAGATATAAAGAAGTCCCCAATGCATACCTTGGGTGCACATCTCAACAGAGGACACCTCAGAGAGTCTATCTTTACAGTCGAGACTCAAGGCTCTCCAACGGTTGATGTATCAATGACTGGCTCACCCTTCTGCTGCTTTGTGCTCGTGAGTTCTGTCATACTAACTGTTCGCCTCGTACTGTAGAAGCCATTTAGAAACTCTCTCTCCATCTGTTCCCAACTGTCTCATTGTATCAGGCTCCAGGTCAGTGTACCAATCGAACGCATTTCCTTTCAGTGTTCGGACAAATTGCTTAACAAGCAAATCTCCCCGAGTACCAGCGTTCTCACAAGTTTCAACGAAGTGAGCGATGTGCTGCTTTGGGTTGTCTTTTCCATCAAACTGTTGGAACTTAGGAGGCTGATACCCAGTGGGTAGTCTGAGATTGTCAATCCTCTTTGTATAAGGTTTAGAATACAAGAGGGAACTTTGAGTGGGTCCACCATACTGAGCCCTGATGGAATTCATGATCATGTCTTGCAGTTGTTGGACAGACAAAGAGGCAACTGACGCGGAGTGTTGCGGTTGGTCCTCCTGCACGACAGCCTTCTCTTTATCATTCTTTCCTGCAGCAGGGGTCTGGCTAGACTCAACCACTTCTCGGTTCTGCAGCTGGTTCTTCAAATAGGCAATCTCAAGATCTCTCTCATCAACTGCCTTCATTAAGAGATTGAGTTTCCTTTCCATCTCTGCCATTCTTTCATCCTGGTCTACATCAGCCATCATGACGGACATCACATCAGGATTTAGTGTATCCTTTGGCTGCTTAGATGTTGGAACGACAGATTCGAACAGTGGGTTGTCTTTGACTGCAACCCTATCCTTAGAGGATTCTTCAATCAACTTTGAGATCCTGCTTGCAACAGCAAGAGGAGTATGATCCTCTCTGATCTCAATTCCTTGGGAGCGACTACGAGTGACAGGACCAGTGTAAGAGTCGCTTGATGTGGTAACCTTCGCGGGAGCTTTCTTTGGTGCCATCACGTTGGTTGGATCTTTAAACAAGAGAAAGAGATGAGAGGTAGAGATGTCCCACTGGGCGTGCCAATTTGTTCACACGTAACTTCAGAGACGGAGACACATGGAATAAACAATATATTTGTATTTAATGTAATATGCGTGTGGGTATACAATCTCTAGTACATAATCCTCTGATTATCTCTCTTGTGTGTGGATGTGTTTTACTCGAGGGCTGTAATGCTTGATCTCAAGTTTGCAGCTTCGATGGATTCTTGGAGCTTGAAGTCCCTTGAGTTTGAAAGAGTCTTCAGTCTTCAAGAAGTGTTCAGTACTTGGAAACTTGTAGATTTAGAGTGTCTTCAGTCTTCCGTTTTGGGGGAAATTTCTCTGAATGCTCTAAGTCTGGTTGAGAGCTCCAAAATTCTGAACCCTTCAAATGGAGGAGAGCCCCTCTATTTATAGAGTTCTCGCTGGATGGGCCCTGGTGACTTTCGGGCATAGCAACCTGGGCTTGGACTTTATTGGTCTTGGGTTCAACCATTTAGTCTTGGGTTTGGTTCATATTTGGCCCAAAATCATATGACCCAAACATTTAAAAGATCCAAATTTGATCCAAATAATTATATTTTTTTAATTAATTGGTCAAATTAAATAATTTGATCAAAATAATTTAATTTTAATTAATTGATCAAATAGAAATTTGGCTCTATAAATTTATAATTGGCCAACTTTGTTTTTCAAATTAAATTTGGGACACATGTCAATTTATAATTGGTCCCAAATTTAATTAATTTTAATTTCGTCATTAATTTTATGTAATGACGTGGCAATTAGTGATTAGTCAAAATTTCTCTATCAATACTTTCCAATGAAAAGATCAATAAACTTTTAACTGTGAGCAATACTAATACATATAAATTACTTTCAAATTCCTCTTCAATAAATTAAAAAAAAACTTTATATTAAATATTTATATAATACTTTTAGGTAAATTGTAAATAAAGAAAGTCTCCGATATGGAAATGAAGAGAAAAGTATGCCTAAAATAATGGGTCAGATATTGAATGTGGGGAGTGAGGGTTGAATTAAATATATATATTAGGAGAGTGAGGAAGAGGGCAAAGGAGGATTTGAGGAAAAAAAAATTACGGAGAGAGAGAGGAGAACAAATAGGCATGAGAGAATACACATAGAGGAAGAAAAAAGGTTTTGCATTTAAATCAAATCAAAACTAAAAATACGTTTTTCTTACATAATAATTAAATTTATCACTGAATAATTTAAGGTAAAAAAAATAAAAGACTAAGGTTTCAAATTTGTTCCCTAAATTTTAAAAAGTGTTTAATAGGTTTTAATTTAAAACTTTAAGTTTTATTTTGCTTTTTTTTGAGGTGTGATATGCAATCAAAGATGTTTAGTATATATATATTTTAAAAAATTTATAAAACAAAAGAAGTTTAGAAAAGAGACATTGTAACGCCCTAGGCCTAGGATTCGGAACCCGGCTTCGACCCTTAACGTCCCCGACATTCCCCTGCGACCTGGCCATGCTACCATACTTGTCTAATGGCACTTCGAAGATTGAAAACTGTCCCCACAAACCAACACGGGGTCCTTTTAGCATGCTTTGTCCTCACTCACATGCTCCCTAGGAAAATTCCCAAGAGGTCACCCAACATAGAACTTCTCCAAGCCAAGCACGCTTAACTTCAAAGTTCCTATGATTGAGCCACCGAAAGGGAAGATGCACCTTGTTGGTAAAGGTAGTATCTATCAATTCTTTTAAGCTTTTCTTGAACATACTTTCATGTCCTCAGGATCCCTCTTATTCGGATGTGGCCTCGGTTCATTCATGTACCCCTCCTAACCCGGGTGTCACAGACATGGTCCCTTAGAACTAAATATGAGAAAGAAATCAATTCGAATTAAAAGAGGGTTTTATCCCATTAATGACCATCATAATAACTATAGAAATGATGGATGAAACAGAGAGAAAAAACGAGTCTTTTAAAATATCATGATCATATACTTTTAAAAATAATAGACAATTTTCGTTTTAAATTCAAATTTCATCAGTTACGCATTTAATCCTATATATAGTTTACCCCATTAAAAATTCATCATTTCCTCATATTCTTTTTTACGTAGTCATAGACTAGATTAGATATCAAAGGTTTCCTTTCAAGAGTTTCACACATTTAAAGGAGATCAAACGGTAAACAAAGAATAATTCTTTTCCTTCTCTACCTATACAGCGGATGTCAAATTGGTTTACTCAAAGGTACATATCTCAATTTTATGATTTCTTCATAGACTTCATTTGAGTTTAAATTTTAAATTGAAGTTTTTGTATTACTTTGTGTTCATGAAGTCCTATTAAGAAAATGCAATTTTGTTTCTTTTTTTTATTTTTTTTTTATTTTATTATGCTAAAGTGATCAAAGGTATCGTGGAAGAATCAAGTTTTGAACAACGCAAATAAGAGCTTCCAAATAAAAAGAAATAGTTTGAAGTGCAAAGACAAGAAGATTTGAGTTAGTAACAAGGATGAAAAAATCGCGATAAATCGGGGAAATATCGCTGATATATCCAAAATCTCGTGGGTCCGATATGGATATGGGAGGGTAAGATTGTTTTTACCAATTTATCGCAGATATATTTGAAAATATCACCGATATATCGGAGATATGTCGTTTATCGGATGGAAACGCAGAGTTTGGAGGAAAAATCGGTCGAAAATTGAACATAATATTATAGAATTCAGAGAATGATTTTTACATAATTTTCATTAGTATGGCGGTGAACTTTATACACCAAAAGTATACAAAAAAGGAAAGAATAAATTACAATAAATTACAGCAATCAAGGCATAAATTAAGCCAAATAATAAATGGAAAATATGCTCTAATATGCCCCCTCAAACTGATGACTGAAGAGAAGTCAGAAGTTTGTCTCGAAATTGCAAGAATACTGGAGATGACAATGGTTTTGTGAATAAGTCAGCTAACTGATCTTTTGAAGATATGAACTGAACTGAAATATCCTTACGAGCAACCTTTTCACGAACAAAGTGATAGTCAATCTCAATGTGTTTCGTACGAGCGTGAAAAACTGGATTACTAGCAAGAGAAATAGCCGAAATGTTGTCACACAGTAATATAGGCGGAGTGGATAAGGTGACATGGATATCACGAAGAAGCTGTCGTAGCCAATAAAGATCTACTGTTGTAGTTTCAAGAGAACGGTATTCAGCCTTAGTGGAAGAGCGGGAGACTGTAGATTGCTTTTTGGCTGACCAGGATATGGGACTGGAGCCAAGGAAAGCAATGAATCCAGATGTGGATCGTCGATCAGAAGTGTCACCAGCCCAGTCAGAATCACAAAAGGCAGTGAAAGACAAATTGGCCCGTCGAAATAGAATGCCAAGTGATTTGGAGCCAGATAGATAACGCAAGATACGTTTGACAGCAGAGAAATGAACAACTGTAGGTCGATGCATGAATTGATTTACATGATTCACTGCAAAGGAAATGTCAGGTCGTGTAAAAGTGAGATACTGAAGAGAGCCAACCAGTTGACGATAAAGCGTGGCATCGTGAAATAACGGTGCAGAGATATGGAGATCAACTGTAGTAGACATGGGAGTTAAACATGTCTTAGCAGAGGACAGTCCTGCAGTGTGAAGTAAGTCAGTGAGATACTTAGCTTGATTTACAAAAATGCCATCAGTGGTAGTGTGAACTTCCAAGCCAAGAAAGTATTTCAATGCACCAAGGTCCGATATCTGAAACTCTGTTGCCAACTGCTTTTTTTAATTCTGTTAGATATGAAGAATCTGGTCCAGTGATAATGATATCATCAACATAAAGTAACAAATATGTCAAAGAAGATCCAACTGAGCGTACAAATAAGGATGAAATAGCAGTAGAAGCAGTAAATCCCAAGGTGAACAAATATAATGTAAAGCGATCGAACCAAGCTCTAGGAGCTTGCTTTAGACCATATAGACTTTTATGAAGGCGACAAACATGATGTGGACTGGATGTGTCAAGAAAACCAGGAGGTTGGGACATATAAACTTCCTCCTTTAAATGACCGTGCAGAAAGACATTCTTTACATCCAGTTGTGTTAAAGACCACTGATAATTTGCAGCAAGGGCAAGGATAACTCTGATTGTGGGCTTTTTAACAACTGGACTGAAGGTTTCAGTAAAGTCAAATCCTCCAACCTGATGATACCCTTTAGCAACTAATCTGGCTTTGTATCGAGCAATAGTGCCATTAGTATTGTATTTAGTCCTAAAGACCCATTTGCAACCCACGACATTCATGGAAGGTAAACGCGGTACTAAGGACCACGTACCTTGTTCCTTAAGGGCATTAAATTCATCATACATAGCGGATCTCCATTCTGAATACTTCGAAGCAACAGAGTAGGAAGGAGGATCTGTTGGAACTGAAGTTGTCATGGTGGAAGCAAATGCCTTTGGCTTGAAAATTCCTGACTTGGCTCGTGTTTGCATTGGATGATTATTGACAGTGGTTGCAGGAATATGAACATTGTGGGATACTGAATGCTCGTGAGATGACTCATCTGCCGGTAAATCTGCAATACTAGAAGGTGAAACATGCAAAATCTCTCGTGGAGAAGAATTAGTGTCAGTAGTGGATAATTGGGTAGGTGGGGAAGGTGAAGATGGGTTTGGAGATGTATGTAAAAGGGTGAGTAAGGGTGTTATGTCAGGATGTGAAGGTGTGGCAGGTTTTAGAGAATCTAAAGGTTTGGCAAAAGGAAAAATTGTTTCGTGAAAAATAACATGGCGAGAAACAATTGATTTTTTGGTGATAGGATTGTAACATATATATCCTTTATATTCTAGAGTATAACCAAGAAAGATATGTTGAGAGGTTTTAGGTTCAAGTTTATGTTTGGTATAAGGTTTCAATAAAGGATAACATGCACACCCAAAAACTTTTAAATAATGTAAATCAGGAGTGTAACCAAAAAGTTGCTCAAAGGGAGATGACATATTGAGAGAGGAAGTAGGCATACGGTTGATTAGAAAAACTGCAGTTGAAAAGGCATAGGGCCAAAACGCTAAGGGAACAGAAGAATGAAAAAGAAGAGACATTGCAGTTTCAACTATATGACGATGTTTACGCTCAGCTACCCCATTTTGTTCAGGTGTGTAGGGACACGACTTTTGATGCAAAACACCTTTAGAATCAAAGAAAGACAAAGTAGAAGAATTGCAAAACTCTCCACCACCATCAGAACGAAATATTTTTAATTTTGTAGATAATAAATTTTCTACAAAGGGAACAAATTTTAGGATAATAGCATGAACATCAGATTTAGAAGAAAGAGGGAAAAGCCGAGTAAATTTGCTAAAATCGTCTATGAAACTGACATAATAACGATATCCATTAATAGAAGTAATAGGGGAAGGTCCCCATACATCCCTATGAATAAGTTCTAAAGGAGAAACAGAAAAGGAAAGAGACATAGGAAATGATAATTTAGACATTTTAGCATTCAAGCAACTAATGCATTCGCAAGTAGAAATAGAACTAGATAAAGAAAGACCCAGACGAGATAAACTAGAGCGTAATATTTTGGGAGCGGGATGACCAAACCGATGATGCCACAGAGAACACTCCTGTTTTACCATAAAATTAAAGTTTTTGGGATGCAGATCAGAAGATAGCATGGATGGACTTGGGATGGGATAAAGGCCATTGATGCTTTCACCAGTGTATAAGATTTTGCCAGAGATTTTATCCTGAATTATGAACCAATCAGTATCAAAGATAAAAATACAATTATTATCAAGGCAAAATTTATGAACTGATAAAAGGTTTGCTGCAAGTTCAGGAGCATGAAGGATTTTGGAAAGATTAAAAGTATGAGAGGAGGTAGAGAGTACCACTGCCTGTGTTTTGGATATTTAAAGGTTGGCCATTGTTGGGATTGGTGCCCTAAAACTCGTAGATAATGAATGTTAAACGAATTATATACTTATTCGATAAAGGTGTTATCGAGATTGATTCAGTAAAAGTCATTACTGAATAAATTAAATTGCACATATATAACCCAAATCCAATAAACTAAGATCCATGGCTATAGGATGAACACTTGAGCTTTATGTAGAGACATAAAAGTGGATCAAGCTTGAGTAATAGCCAAAACGGTCTATAGTATAGGAATAGGGTTGGGTACCTTATTCTGGAGACACTATGAGACGCGACCCACTTTATAGATGGTATAGACGATGTGATCCTAAATCGTCCATGTAGAGACATGCGAGTGGGGGTGTCCTATGCAATGAGTTTGCATAAGACCAAGACCGAGAAATAAGTCGCTCTCGCTTTATAACACCGTTTACTGACGAGACTGACTATTTCATGTGATGACCTAGGTAACTCGATCTTAATCCTGAGCTAACTATGAACTCCTGTTTATTCGGGCTTATCCTTAGATCTGCATAGGTGAGAGTGGCTCAGTATCGCCGACTCAATAAGCCTCCCATTTCAGGGATAGGAACGGGTAGATAGCTGGGGACATAGTCGTGCAAGAAGGAATTCACTCCTACCCGAATAAGCGATAGTAGAGAGGTTGTTCCCTTAAGTGCTGACTTCGGGGCTTGAACAAAGGGATCCCGCCCTCTCATTGGCCCGAGAGGTGGACCATAAACCAATTGTTCATTAGAGGATCAGTGGGACTTAAGGAACTAGAAGTACTATAGGGGTAAAACGACTTATTGACCTAGCTATAGATACGAACAACCTGTGAAGGATCGACTTACTAATCATGGTTAAATCAAGTGGACGGAAATATATCTATAGTGAGGGGAGTGCAACTATCAGGCTATAGTGGAGTGTCCCGATAGTTAACGAATGTTGGCTAGCTTGGACAATGAGATTAGTCGGTTAGCCTCGAATCGTTGGAGCCCATGATCTATAGGTCCATTAGGTCCCCCTACTAGCTCATATCGGAATTAAGTCTAGAACAAAAGATAGGAAGCTTTGAATCGTTCAAAATTGGGAAAAAGGGTATTATCGTAAATTGTGTTTGACACAATAATTTAATTATGAATTAAATTAGAAAATGAGAGATGAAGTATTTAAAAGTGTTTTGAATACTATATATATGTATTAGGAATCATATATATGGAATTGCACAAGATAACAAAGATTAATTAGATTAATCATATCAAAATTAATTTGAAAATTTTCAAATTAATTATCAAGCAATCAATTTCAATTTAGAATTGAAATTGGGGGTAATTTGCAAGCTTGAAATTTGATTTCAATTTGAATTTAGTGGATTTAGTTGGAAATCCACTTAATGCATGATCATTCAAAGTGGAAAGACAACTCACTCATGCATTGTTGCATGTCTTGTGTAATGTACACCTAGAATCCACTTGAGCTTGCAAATACACCATGTGTCTTGTGTCTTGAGGCTTGGCTTTGCATGGAGAATGTCTTTAAAAGGAGTTTGAATCATATTCAAACACAAGAGAGTCATTTCCTTAATGTTATGCTGCTGGAATTTGGACTCAAAGTTCTCTCATCTCTCATTCTTCTCCATTGTTTGATGCTTCAAGCATTCCCTTCCCATTCCCTATCTTATATAGGCTCCCACAAGTCGTTCTTGGCCCGGAGTATAGTGGGGAAGACTCTAGAGGTTGTCCAAGGAGCATAGGAGAGGCAAACACCACAAGGAGTTCAACATAAGGGAGCTACAAAGGTTGGTGTTTTCTAAACTCTCTATTCTGTCTTTTCTAGAACATGCATGCTTTAGGAGTAAAATTGAATGTCTTAAGTGCTTTCGATCTTCAATTGCTTCCGCATGTGTAATATGTACACCTTCAATTGGTATCAGAGCATGATTAGAGCACTTAATTCGTTTTAATTTTGCTTTGGTGGGTACCATTTTGAAATTGAATTTTCTGTGTGCTAAAATGGAAGTGTTCTGGTTTGGCAATTTTTTGAGCATTCAAACCTTCATGAAATTGTAATTACTCGGATATGTAAGAGCGTTAATGTGTGTACTATAGTCTGTAATTTTTATAGAGTCATTAGAGTCCGTATAGGCTGTAAAATTGAAGAAAAACCGGAGAAGACGCAGCAGAAAATGAAAATTCCAGCAAGCTGTTTTTTAATTCGAGCAGCAGTTTTTTTTCATTCCGGTTCAGCTGCTGCCTTTTGGTCTGGCTCGGTCTGTTGCAGCCTCATTTCACTAATTGCATGACCGGTTCATTGCTTGGATGAGCGGTTCGGGATGGTTCGTGAAGCTCGGGCGTGTTGCAAGTTTATTTATTAATTATTATTGTAATAATTAGTGAAATTGCTTGTGTTTTTTTAAAAATTGCCAAACAATTCCATTTTAGCTTGATTTAATTACTTTATGCATTGTGAATGTATGATTTAATTAAATGGATGTATGTGCATTATGAGCATGCCATATAGTTTTAAAACCCCACCATAGGAAAGCATGTTCATGCATTTGTTTAATTTTAATAAGTGTTATTGATTAATTCAAATGCATGAGGGAAATTTCATGTTTAATTAATATAAGTGTTGTATTAATTTAGGGAGATTCATGCTTGAATGGTTAATTAAAATTGATTATTCTTATAATAGTTATAATTATTAATTGATAAAATTAACCAAGCATGAAGCATGAAATTTCATTAGTTTGATTATAAGTGTTATTCTCAAATTAGGCTTGTTATGGATTGTTTTTATAATTGTTATAAAAAGAGATAGAAATCTAAAATCTATAACAAGATTAAGTGCATGCTCACTTAGGTTAATGAACCTTCAACGATTCGATCAACTTGCATAGTTTAGGTCGATATCTTGTAAAACAATGGTTACGAGAGAACTCACCCGACAAGATGCTGTCTAAGGCTGGAGGTATTTAAGTTGACGGTTTACGGAACACCTCCTACCTGGGCATCGAGTCGGTTCTTGAGTTAAGTTAACTCGAGTTTTATGAGCATGCGTGAGCGGTGTGAGGTTTTAAAGTGTTATCACCTAGACATCATAGTATAAAGCGTTATACAAACCTAGACATAGGTTGTTTCTAAATGGTGCTTTTCTTATAACTTGAATGATTGATTGTTATATGCTTTTAAACACCATTAGAAAGCATGTTATAGGGTTAATTGATTAAAAGTTATAAGAGTTATAATAGTTAATGAATACAATCCATAAAACCTATAACAAAGAGTTGCATGCTAACATAGGATCTTAGGATCTTATCATTCTTTAAATGGTTTAAAATGAAATAGATCTAAGATCGCCTTTTCTAATAGGATTAGAAATATGTCTTACTTAGTTTTTTTTAAAATAGTTTTAAAATTTGAGTAAGTAGGACATAAGACCTTGGTTATAAGGGAACTCTCCCGGCAAATGGTTCGGAACCTGAGTTGAATTAACCAAAGTCTTACTAGCATGCAATGTCACTAGGTTATTAAAAGAGTTTAATTCACCTAGACATTTAGTGTAAAAACCTTGTTTAATAAGGCATAGACTTAGATAGATTCATTTAGCCGGAATTTACCTAAGTAATAGACCCTAAAACTTTACGACACTTTAGTGGGAGGAAAAGTATAGAAACGAAATATTCATATTAAGTTTCTACTCTCACGTCCCCCTGAGTTCACACCGTGAGATCCATGCTTGGCCTCGAGGCGCCCTGGGAGCGTCCCCCTACGGATGGTGTTTGCATGGGTTAATATCAAGGTGAATGGGGAAAGTGTTCATAGTAAGTGGGAGAAGGAAACGTGTCAAACGTATCCTGCGGTCTCCATCATTAGGTTGCACCGTGAGATTCCTATGCGCTGCCTGCGAGTCGCCCTGGGAGCGATCACCCTACGGAGGGCTTGCGCATGGGATTCGGAACAACACAAACTCCAAAAATGGATAGGGTTTCCTAGGGCCATTCCCAACATTAGCTCTTCCCTACGGTGGCATTGTTGGGGCCGCCCTCTGCAATCTGAAAATGATGGGTAACACTTACAAGATGGTCTTGACCAAATTAACGTTAGCTAATAACTATTGGAGTAAGAGTTATTCTGGGAATAGTATTTGGCCGAGATTGTCTCGATTCAGAGGAGGAGTAGCTGACTGCCCTACGGTAGCAGTTATTCTAAACCCCTGAAGTATCGTTGCAAAATAAATCAATTGTATATATGGGTCGATGATTGCTTTTGCTAAATCTGATTGGATAAATGTGATTAATGGGTTTAGTGCATGTTTCTAATAGAGATTAATTTGTTTGTTTCAGCAATATGTCGAAAAACGTATGTGCTTTGTCAAATGCCAAATTAAACGGTTTAGTACATTCGACTAAGAATACTTGCTTAAACGCTAAACACGTGGCAAAGAATTTAGGTTTGGTCTCAACTGAGGAATGTCCTCAAACTAACTGCGTAGCCAAGAAAAACATGATCCACGACTCTAAATGTGATTTATTAGTCTTGGAAACGTGTTTAGTGGAAAACGATGATTCTGCCTGGATACTCGATTCAGGTGCCACTAATCACGTATGTTCTTCATTTCAAGGAATGAGTTCCTGGCAACAGCTAATAGCTGGAGAGATGACTCTTAAAGTTGGAACAAGAGAAGTCATCTCAGCTATTGCAGTGGGAGGCATAAAATTATTCTTCACCAAGGAACGCTACATGATATTAGATAATGTGTACATAGTTCCGAAGATTAAAAGAAATTTGATTTCTTTATCTTGTTTATTAGAACAAGGTTACTCAATTTCTTTTTCTGTTAATGAAGCGTTCATAACTAAAAGAGGTATTGATGTTTGCTCTGCAAACTTGAAGAATAAATTATATGTTTTGAGACCAATTGAGTCTAAAGCTATTTTAAATCACGAGATGTTTAAAACCGCTGAGACTCAACCTAAAAAGCGAAGAGTTTCTCAAGATACCTATCTCTGGCACTTGAGGTTAGGCCATATCAACCTCAATAGGATTGGGAGATTGGTCAAGAGTGGACTTCTAAACAAGTTAGAAGACGACTCGTTGCCTCTTTGTGAATCATGCCTTGAGGGCAAGATGACAAAACGACCTTTTACCGGAAAAGGTTATCGTGCCAAAGAGCCCTTAGAGCTCATTCATTCGGACCTCTGTGGACCGATGAACATTAGAGCTCGAGGAGGGTACGAATATTTCATCAGTTTCATTGATGATTATTCGAGGTATGGCTATCTCTACCTGATGCATCATAAGTCCGAAGCTTTTGAAAAGTTCAAGGAGTATAAGGCCGAGGCTGAGAACCTATTAGGTAAGACGATAAAAACACTTCGATCCGATCGAGGTGGAGAGTATATGGACTTAAGTTTTCAAGACTATTTGATAGAGCATGGAATTACGTCCCAACTCTCAGCCCCTGGTACACCTCAGCAAAACGGTGTATCAGAAAGGAGAAACAGAACCTTGTTGGACATGGTTCGTTCGATGATGAGTTATGCTCAGTTGCCTAACTCGTTTTGGGGTTATGCAGTAGAGACTGCAGTTTATATCTTGAACGTAGTTCCCTCAAAGAGTGTTTCTGAAACACCATTTGAGCTCTGGAAAGGTCGTAAAGCTAGTTTACGACATTTCAGAATTTGGGGATGTCCTGCATACGTGCTAGAAGCAAACCCAAAGAAATTGACGCCTCGTTCTAGATTTTGCCTATTTATAGGCTATCCCAAAGAAACGAGAGGTGGATACTTCTTCGATCCAGAGGAAAATAAAGTACTTGTATCGACAAATGCTACATTCCTAGAGGAAGACCACCTCAGAGATCACAAGCCACGTAGTAAAGTCGTTTTAAGTGAACTATCTAACGAAGCTACAGAAACATCAACAAGAGTTGTTGATGATACTGGCACCTCGAGTCAATCACGTCCTTCTCAAGAAATAAGAGGACCTCGACGTAGTGGGAGGGTTGTTAGACAACCTGATCGCTATTTGGGTTTAACTGAAACTCCAGTCGTCATACCTGATGACGGGATCGAGGATCCTTTAACCTTTAAACAGGCAATGGATGGCGTTGACAAGAACGAGTGGATTAAAGCCATGGACTTAGAGATCGAGTCCATGCATTTTAATTCAGTATGGGATCTTGTAGATCAACCCGAAAGGGGTTAGACCCATAGGGTGCAAATGGATCTACAAGAGAAAACGAGACGCTGCTGGAAAGGTACAAACCTTTAAGGCACGACTTGTGGCAAAGGGTTTTACCCAGCGGGAGGGGATTGACTATGAAGAAACCTTCTCCCCTGTTGCCCTGTTAAAGTCGATCCGGATACTTTTATCCATTGCCACGTTTTACGATTATGAAATATGGCAAATGGATGTCAAGACTGCCTTTCTGAACGGTAATCTTGAAGAAAGTATCTACATGTCTCAGCCAGAGGGGTTCATAGCTCAGGATCAAGAGCAAAAAGTTTGCAAGCTTAAACGATCCATTTATGGATTAAAACAAGCGTCTAGATCCTGGAATATAAGATTTGATACTGCGATCAAATCTTATGGCTTTGAACAAAACGTTGATGAGCCTTGTGTTTACAAAAGGATCATCAACAGCTCTATAGCTTTCTTAGTACTGTATGTGGATGATATCCTACTCATCGGGAATGATGTAGGTTATCTAACTGACATTAAACTATGGCTAGCAACTCAATTCCAAATGAAAGATTTGGGTGAGGCACAATTTGTTCTAGGAATCCAAATTGTTCGAAACCGAAAGAACAAAACGCTAGCCCTGTCTCAAGCGTCTTATATCGACAAATTGTTGGTTAGATATAAAATGCAAAATTCCAAGAAAGGACTATTACCTTTCAGGCACAGAATTAACTTGTCTAAGGAACAGTGTCCTCAGACACCTCAAGAAGTTGAGGACATGAGACGTTTTCCCTATGCCTCTGCAGTACGTAGCCTAATGTATGCCATGTTGTGTACAAGGCCTGACATTTGTTATGCAGTAGGGATTGTCAGTAGATATCAATCCAATCCAGGATTTGATCATTGGACAACCGTTAAAAGTATCCTCAAATATCTAAGGAGAACGAGGGACTATATGCTCGTGTATGGTTCGAAGGATTTGATCCTTACAGGATACACTGATTCTGACTTTCAAACTGATAAAGATTCGAGGAAATCTACATCGGGGTCAGTATTCACTCTAAATGGAGGAGCAATAGTATGGCGCAACATCAAGCAAGGATGCATTGCAGACTCGACCATGGAGGCCGAATATGTAGCCGCTTGCGAAGCAGCAAAAGAGGCAGTATGGCTCAGGAAGTTCCTAACTGACTTGGAAGTCGTTCCAAATATGTATCTGCCTATCACCTTGTATTGTGATAATAGCGGCGCAGTTGCAAACTCAAAGGAACCTCGCAACCATAAGAGAGGCAAGCACATCGAAAGGAAATACCATCTCATTAGGGAGATTGTGCACCGAGGAGACGTGATCGTCACGAAGATAGCGTCGGAGCACAACATTGCTGATCCATTCACGAAGGCTCTCACGGCTAAAGTGTTCGAGATTCATCTAGAAAGTCTAGGTCTGCGAGATATGTACGAGAAATAATCTAGGTCAAGTGGGAGAATTGTAACCGGTATATCGATACCTTAGTATACTGGGTATTTAGATGCCCTAGTTTATTGTATTTTTACTCCGTTATTAATACAAGTATTTATTCATCCACTGCTGTTATAGATTATAGTACATCCCACTAAACTAGAGTTTTAGTTCAAGTGGGAGATTGTTGGGATTGGTGCCCTAAAACTCGTAGATAATGAATGTTAAACGAATTATATACTTATTCGATAAAGGTGTTATCGAGATTGATTCAGTAAAAGTCATTACTGAATAAATTAAATTGCACATATATAACCCAAATCCAATAAACTAAGATCCATGGCTATAGGATGAACACTTGAGCTTTATGTAGAGACATAAAAGTGGATCAAGCTTGAGTAATAGCCAAAACGGTCTATAGTATAGGAATAGGGTTGGGTACCTTATTCTGGAGACACTATGAGACGCGACCCACTTTATAGATGGTATAGACGATGTGATCCTAAATCGTCCATGTAGAGACATGCGAGTGGGGGTGTCCTATGCAATGAGTTTGCATAAGACTAGGACCGAGAAATAAGTCGTTCTCGCTTTATAACACCGTTTACTGACGAGACTGACTATTTCATGTGATGACCTAGGTAACTCGATCTTAATCCTGAGCTAACTATGAACTCCTGTTTATTCGGGCTTATCCTTAGATCTGCATAGGTGAGAGTGGCTCAGTATCGCCGACTCAATAAGCCTCCCATTTCAGGGATAGGAACGGGTAGATAGCTGGGGACATAGTCGTGCAAAAAGGAATTCACTCCTACCCGAATAAGGGATAGTAGAGAGGTTGCTCCCTTAAGTGCTGACTCCGGGGCTTGAACAAAGGGATCCCGCCCTCTCATTGGCCCGAGAGGGACTCGGTTTATTGGTTGGACCATAAACCAATTGTTCATTAGAGAATCAGTGGGACTTAAGGAACTAGAAGTACTATAGGGGTAAAACGGCTTATTGACCTAGCTATAGCTACGAACAACCTGTGAAGGATCGACTTACTAATCATGGTTAAATCAAGTGGACAGAAATATATCTATAGTGAGGGGAGTGCAACTATCGGGCTATAGTGGAGTGTCCCGATAGTTAACGAATGTTGGCTAGCTTGGACAATGAGATTAGTTGGTTAGCCTCGAATCGTTGGAGCCCATGATCTATAGGTCCATTAGGTCCCCCTACTAGCTCATATCGGAATTAAGCCTAGAACAAAAGATAGGAATCTTTGAATCGTTCAAAATCGGGAAAAATGATATTATCGTAAATTGTGTTTGACACAATAATTTAATTATGAATTAAATTAGAAAATGAGAGATGAAGTATTTAAAAGTGTTTTGAATACTATATATATGTATTAGGAATCATATATATGGAATTGCACAAGATAACAAAGATTAATTAGATTAATCATATCAAAATTAATTTGAAAATTTTCAAATTAATTACCAAGCAATCAATTTCAATTTAGAATTGAAATTGGGGGTAATTTGCAAGCTTGAAATTTGATTTCAATTTGAATTTAGTGGATTTAGTTGGAAATCCACTTAATGCATGATCATTCAAAGTGGAAAGACAACTCACTCATGCATTGTTGCATGTCTTGTGTAATGTACACCTAGAATCCACTTGAGCTTGCAAATACACCATGTGTCTTGTGTCTTGAGGCTTGGCTTTGCATGGAGAATGTCTTTAAAAGGAGTTTGAATCATATTCAAACACAAGAGAGTCATTTCCTTAATGTTATGCTGCTGGAATTTGGACTCAAAGTTCTCTCATCTCTCATTCTTCTCCATTGTTTGATGCTTCAAGCATTCCCTTCCCATTCCCTATCTTATATAGACTCCCACAAGTCGTTCTTGGCCCGGAGTATAGTGGGGAAGACTCTAGAGGTTGTCCAAGGAGCATAGGAGAGGCAAACACCACAAGGAGTTCAACATAAGTGAGCTACAAAGGTTGGTGTTTTCTAAACTCTCTATTCTGTCTTTTCTAGAACATGCATGCTTTAGGAGTAAAATTGAATGTCTTAAGTGCTTTCGATCTTCAATTGCTTCCGCATGTGTAATATGTACACCTTCATCCATTACCCACTGTGACAGATTCTTCGCCATTATAATTGTTGGAGAGATTGAGATTTGCCAGATCGTTTGTCATATGAACGTTGCAGCCACTGTCAGATAACCAAAATGCATTAGAACTATCATTCTGAGATTGTGAGTTCATAGAATTTACTGCCATAGCAGCCAATTGAGCCGGTGGATGACGACCCTGATAAGAGAAATTCATCCTATTGTAGCAATCAAGAGCCCCATGACCAGTTTTTGAGCATATTTGACAAAAGATACGGCCTGATCCAAAACCAGAATTTAAATTTGAGGAGGGAGTGCCCAAAATGCTGCCAGACCCGAGATATTATCCAGGCCCAAAACCGGATCCGAGTCCAGCTTGCTGACCTGATGCGTGAAGGTTCGGCCCACGTGAGAAATGAAGTCTAGAGTTCGGGCCGTTGAGATTTGGAGCGCCTGGAGCCTGAATATTTGGGCCGACTGAGGTGGGAAATGGATGAGGCCCATCAAAACGCTGATTACGTGAGAACCCACGACCTCCTCGTGCAAAATGGTCGCGTCTTCCTCTTCCACGAAAGCTAGGGTTCTGAACGGCCGCCATTGTCGTAGGTACAGGATCGATTGCGTGGGTTTTCAGCGTTTGTTCTTCAGCTGCCAACAGAACGTGGAGTTCCTTTAAGGATAGAGTTCCACTTCGTGTTCGAATTGATGTGTGAAATGCGTTGAACTCAGTTGGAAGACCATTCAAGGTATGCACAAGAATTTCTTCATCCTCAATTTTAACCAAAGCAGCAGCTAATTTATCAACGATTTCCTTAATGCGACAGGTATATTGTTCAATCGATTCTGAAGAGAGTTTCTTGATTTTATACAAAGCAGATCTTAAATCAAGAATGCTAGATCTAGTGTTGGATGCATATCGTTTTTCTAAAGAACACCACAAATCCTTAGAAGAAACAGAGCCAACCACATGAGCAAGAGCAGAGGGAGATAATGTTGCATTAATCAAGGTAATGAGAGCTTGATCACGAGATACCCACTGAATGTAATCGGGACTGACTTGTGTTGTTGTTGTCCCTGCAGGAGTAAGAATGTATTGAGCAGGTTTGGGTAGGGAGTCGTCGATATGTCCGAAGAGGGAGTGAGCTTTCAAGATTGAAGAGACTTGAAACTTCCACAACACATAATTCGTTGAATCCAAACGAAGCGGCACAAGATTGCAAATATTTGATAAGAGAAACAGTGGTGAGGATGTAGCAGAAGAAGATGATGCAGAGATGGTGGACGAAGATGAAGCCACTGTGCTTGCCATTGAACCAGAATAGAGTATTGCAACCAAAGGGATGAAGATGAACCGAGAGACTGCTGGAGCTTTGGGGAAAAAAAAAAGGTAAGAAAAATTTATTTTGGCTCTGATACCATATAGAATTTAGAGAATGATTTTTACATAATTTTCATTAGTATGGCGGTGAACTTTATACACCAAAAGTATACAAAAAAGGAAAGAATAAATTACAATAAATTACAGCAATCAAGGCATAAATTAAGCCAAATAATAAATGGAAAATATGCTCTAATAAATATTTTATAAGATCCATTGAATAACGTGTGATAATTTTGCTCCAACGACTGACCAATGCAATTAGCATTCCTCAATGCACTGATTCGATTACTATATTGGTTTTGTTTTATTGTTTTTTTTTTCTTTCTTTCCCTTTCCTCTCTTTCTTCATTCCACTACAACCATTTTTTTTTAATTTCACCCATTTTAGTTGAATTGTTTTGTGTCTTTGTATTAGATTTTTACTTTAACATATATAATGTATACTTTTTTAATACTATAATATAATTTTGAATTTAATTTATATAGAATACTTATTATTTTTATTTTTTAATAAATAAATAGCATATTTGTAACAATATTGTATATCTTTGATAATTTTAAATTTTGTTTGTAGATAAAAATTTTTATCCTCCTTTTCCTTTAAACTTTGATTTAATTCCTCTTCAATTTTTTTTTTTTTTTTTTGTTACATGTGACCTTCTACAATTCCTATATATTATCTTCTATTTCCCACACTTCATACCAACTTTTTCATTGTTTTTTCACTTCAAACATGACATTTGAAGTGAACTTTACTTATCAATGAAATATTCAAGTTCATGTTCATTTTTCGGTCTTCAATGTTATCTATTATTGTATTACTATTTGTATTTAGTTTATAATTATTAATATATTTGCTTAAACTAATAGTTTATTATTTAAATAAGCTTAGTTCAAAGTTTCATAAAAAAAATTCTAAATATTTTTATGAGTTTTCGTGATATCCATCATTTTTACCGAAATATCCGTCGATATATCCGTAAATCTGAGTTACCGATATTAGTACTGATATCGATATTTTCATCCTTGGTTAGTAAGTATGACATTTTAAACAGTAATAAATTAATTATAAACATGTTTAATCTCAAAAATTATTTTCCATTGTTGCATTATGTTATGCTTTATGTCAATTATATTAACAAAACATTATTTTGGTCATTTTTTCTTTTATGCCAAAATCGATCAAAGGTGTTTTGGAAGAAGAAAATTTTGAACTTAGTATACATTTTAAACAATAATTAGAATTTTTTCTTTTTATGTTTGATAAGATAAGTTAATTCATTCTCTAGAAATATATAGAAACTTGAAAACATACCAATGCCACAAAAAAATTCATATATTGTGTGTGTGTGTGTTTTTTAGGAATAATTCATATATATATAGTACAAAGGAATAACTCATATATTGTGTTGTGAACTATGAAAATAAAACCTTAGTGGACAAACTTTATTTGCTCCTTTCATTTTTTAAATAATATGAAATGTATTGGTTAACAGAATTTTTTAGTACGAATTGCAAAGGCAAGACCACATTCGAGTTTGTTATACACATTTTAAATAGTAATTATAAATTTTTAATCTTTGGAAAATTTAAATTAGATTTGTAACGCCCCGCGTTTCGGAATCAAGCCGTTTTTGAATTTATTGGGCGTTCTTATTCTAATTTGGAAAATTAGAATAAGTTTAGCCTTGGGTCGTTAAGCTAAATTTCTAGAATTTAGGGGAAAGAGATTTTTAATTAAATCTTTAAGTTTCCTAAAGTTAGAGGTTTAATATTTGATATTTATTTTAAATATCAAAAGACCCAAATCCTAAATCAATTGGGTTAATTTCTTTCCCAAGTCTTTTAAGGGATTAAGTTGGGGTTTTTAAATAAAATCCTAGATAAGACCTTATTCCTAATTAAATTGGGATTTCTTCTCTTAGGTTCTTTTAAAAGAAAAGAATAAGAAATAAGGGAAAAAGAAACCCTAAAGCAAATATTATCTTTCTCTCCCTTCCCCTCTCTTTCACGCAGCCGCAACCAACCCCCCCCCTCGCGTTTTTCTTCAGCCGGCAGCAGGCCGTCGATCTCTCTCCCTCTCCCTCGCGCGTCTCTCCCTCTGCGCGTCTCTCTCTCTCGCTCGCTCGTTCTTCCTCTCTATCTCTCTCGCCGTTTTCCGTCCCAGCTCGAGCGTTCGTGAAGCCCAGCCGTCGTGAAGGTCGCTGCCAGCCGTGAGCCGCGCGTTAAGCCTTCGCGCTATTCCGTCTCGCTGTGTTCGTGTTGTCTCCTTGCGTTTTCAGCCAAGGTAGCTTGTGGGTAAGTCTGTTTTCCTTCGTTCTAGTTGGTTTAAGGTTCAATCTAATCTCCTATTGCTCTTTTTGGAATAACCCACGCAAGAATCCGACCGTTTCCGTCAGTGGGTGTGCTGTCCAGCAGCGTTTTCGCTCTGTTTTGGGTCGTTACAGCGTCACCTAACAATTCCGGTAAGTTTAAACGCTTACCCATGTTCTGTTGATGCTTAAAATTAGGTACCCAATGGATTAGGTGCTGTAAATTCTAATATAGCATTGAAATTCTATTCTGCAGCGCCGTCTAAGTGATTGATTGGGTTCGAATCACTGTAAACTTGAATACCCACTGCCCAAGGATCGTTCTAGTGCGTTGTTCGAGGTTATTATAACCCGTCTAGCGTAGAAGCGGGTCCGTTTGGGTAAGTTTCCTTGCTGTCCCTTTGCTTTTAGCGTTAAGGGTTGCTGCCCAATAGTTATCCAAGCCTTAAAACCATGTTTTAATCGATACCCATTCATTATCGACTTTATAATTGCAGGATTTAAGTGTGTTCGGTTGCTGTTCATCGAGCATTTGATCTCAAAGATCGTGCTCAGTGAGTACCCACAACCCGAAAGGCCTTGATTTTGGTTACCCATAACCCGGTGACTTGGCATCTTGGTTGTCGGGTCGTTTCGAACACAAGTCAGCTTGTTCTCAAGGTTGTTTGAGCACTAAGCGGTAAATTCCAGCACCCTTTACCTTCCTTTATTAAGTCTCTAGAGTGTTGTTCATCAATTCCTAACTCATGGTAGTTGTTGCTTGTAGTTGGAGCTCTTTAGGCTCTTCCGGTTGTTTCCCTTGGTCCTTTAGGATTGTTTAGGAGCGTTTGAGCTTCCGGTAAGTAGTTCTTACTTGTTGGAGTCTGCTTGACTGTGTGATGCATGCTAAATGTTTACTCGCTTTATAATTTCTCTTATGTTTCTTGCTTCTCTGAGTATACGTATATATGTATGTTACCGTTGAAAAGCATGACTGTTGTTGCGTGTTGATTGGTTGTAAGCATGTTGGTTTGTTGCATATGAGTTAAGCATGGACGAGAGCATGTGTAGTTGCACGTATATGCTTAGTGGGCATGATGCATGAGTCTAGAAGCATGTTGCAGGGCATATGCATTCTAGTAGATGTGAGTTATAGGTCAGGGACCTAAAGTGTGAAAGAAAAGAAAGTTGGGTGAGTGTCAGTGCACCTCGGGTACAAATGGTCGAGGGGTGGCACGTCACCAGTGGTTTAAGAGGAGCATCGAGGCCTTGGGTACAAATGGTCAAGGGTCGGTGTGATGAGTCTAGAAAGCATGTGTTGGGTGCCTGGGGAAGGGCCAATACTTTGCTAAGTCATCGGTGCGCCTTGGGTACAAATGGTCAAGGGGCGATGCACAGTTTGAGGCCTTGGGTACAAATGGTCAAGGGTCAAACGCCGAGCTCCGTAGAGAGCATTGTGGCCCTGGGTACAAATGGTCAGGGGACAGTGCGACTCGAAGGATCAGTCTTGGAGAGCCATGTGAGGGCTAAATAAGAGCGTTGAGTGAGCTCGTGGAGCTTGAGTGGTTAGCAAGTTGCATATAGAAAGATGCATGAGTTATGGCTTAGGAGAGTCATTTGTTTTACTAGCTTTTGAGCATGATATTATGTTTACCGCTTTGAAAAGCATGTTGTTTGCGCATGAAGAGCATGTTGTTTGTTGTTTGCTGTTTGATGGCTACTCAGGTAGGGGCTGCTTACCAGTACCTTAGTGTACTGACCCCCTCCTCTCTCCCCCCAACTACCAGATTTTGCAGGTTATGATGACTGCGTGGACCATGGTGATGCAGAGGAGGCGTATGAGGAGGAACCATAATTAGTATCGATGTTCTTGCTTTTATTTTCCTTAGATTTTAGTTAGGACAGTTGTGTTGCTGTTTTTGAAAGTTGTTAGTTTGGTTAGTCCTGATTCATTCTTGTTGATCCCTGGAATAAGTTGTTTCCGTTTTAAAAGAACTCCATTGTTTCATTCAGTTAGTGGTTTAATAAGTTGTTGCGCATGAGGTGTTGTTTCAAGATTTTGTTTAAAGATGTGGTTGGTTTTAGCTAATACTTGTTTATGCGAGATCTGTTTGTCTGTTGGTTCTGTTTATGTTCTGCTGAGCTGTGAAGTGGGAAGTAGCTTAGTATTGCTTGTAGAAGTGTTTTTCTTGTTCAGCAGGTGTAGAAAAATTTTGGGTTAGTCCAATGTACGCCGTTATGCTGCCGAAATTTTCGGTGCTCACGGTTTGTTTTGGTCTAGGAGATTAGTAATGTCGCTGGGTTAGCTTCTAAAATCCTGGGGCGTTACAAGATTAATATATAAGATACTTTAATTCATCATATATTTTAATGCAAGTAAAAAATATATAGAAATTTTAATGATTGACGAAAACATAGAAAGGACACAATAAAATTCGTGTTGTGGACTATGAAAACAATTTTTTTTTTTTTTTTTTTTTTTTTGAGAATAGAAAAGGAAAACCTCATTTGACAAACTTTATGTTGGGGGAAATTACAAATAACAGAGGAAATAGAGAAAATATTGAGAAACAAACACGTAAACAATTAGGTTGAGGTGTGGGTATCTCGCTCTCTTTAAGGAGATTCAAGCCCTCTGCGGTGTATAATTCTTTATCAATCACCGGTGTAGCAGGTATTCTCAAGTCTGCCCCCTCCAGGATACAACAACCCAACTGAAACGTTGTGTAGCTCAAACCACTCTGCACTAAGAGGTTGAGCTCAAAGCTCCACAACAAAGAACACCCCTCTTTTGGCCAATTGCTCTTAAAAGAGCAAATGAGAGAAATATGAGAAAGTAAAGAAAATAAGATAGGAATTGTTGTGTTTCTTGTTGTGTTTTTCTTATGATGAAAGTGTTTGTGAGAGAGGTATTTGTTGATGCCAAAATCCGGACAGAGGACTTACCTGACCTTCACGTGACACGCATAGTGAATTTGTAGAAGCTGGGGAAGACGTGACCTGCAAGACCAGCAAAAACCGCTGCACACCGGTGTGGTGTAGGCCACACCGCCTCCGATGCCTAAGTCAGAAAACCGAGGAGAAGCTAGAGAGCAAAAGGAGAAGTCCTCGGCAAAAGGCTGAGGCCGACCATATGGGTCGGGCCATGTTGGCCCGGCCTTTTGGTCCGGTCTTCCTCTGGGTCGGTCTTTTGGTCCTACCTCTACCCGATTGTCCTCGTCAGCTCCTTGTGCATCTGTGTGGTCCAAAATTACCTATAACAGTATTTATAGGAGAATTGTAGATCTAGAAATTTAAGACAAAACAAAAGTAACCCAAAAATTAAATAGATAAAACCTCTCCAAATACGTTTTCTCACTTTTGAAATGAGAGAAAACTCTCCAAAATTTAACATCCCATATTTAAAATACAATTAAATATTAAAATGTTACAACACTTTATTTGTCCTTTTAATTTTATAAATAGAAATAATATCAAATGTATTGGTTAACAAAACTCTTAACTTCTTCAAAAAAAAAAAAAAAAAAAAAAAAAAAAAAAAAAAAAAAAAAAACTCTTAACATTACATTCCTCTTTAATCTTATCTTATTTATCTTACTATTTGAAAGGTGGCTTACCAAAAGAATCATTTTTGGACAATTTTGTCCAAACACTTACATTATAATTCTCAAATTTATCCCTCTCATCCTAACCATCCCCTCTATTTTCTACACCCCTCCAAATTCCTCTTTCTCTCTCCCCCACTATAATTAGTTCTCTCCTTCATTACATTCATGTTACCACCCATCCTTTGAAAAACACCAAAAATTTATTTAGTTCTCCCACTATAATTAGTTCATTTCAAATATAAGTTTACTTTCAAATTCATCTTCCATAAAATTTTAAAAATAGCTCTATATTAAATGCTTATATAATACTTTTAGGTAAATTGTAAAGAACTACATAATTAAAGTCTCCACTATGAATAAAAAGAAATTTTTTTAAAAACATACAAAATGAATGAGAGAGAGTATGAAAATATAGAGAAAAATATGGAGAGTGAGTATACAAAAGGAATGGGAGTATACAAAATGATGAGTGAGGATATTGAATATGGAGAGTGAGTGTATGTTCAATTAAAAATATATTTATATATGGAGAGTGAGTGTATGTTCAATTAAAAATATATTTATATATGGAGAGTGAGAAAAATGACAGAAATTAGGAGAGATAGGAGAAAGAATAGGCATGAGAGACCATTTTAATAACATAAAGGAAGAAAAAAAGTTTTTCATTTAGATCATATAAAACTTAAAAATCGTTTTTTGTACATCAATATTTTAATAATTCAATTTACCATTAAGTAATTTAAGCCAAAACATTTTGATAAAAAAAATTAAGCCAAACCAAAGAAATTAATTACTCTTTTATTTTGAGATTACAAAATGACACATGATTTACTTTTGAATTCAATTCATTGTATATGAAGTTGAATTTAAATTAAAAAAAAAAACATGGAAGATGAAAATTTCTGTGGCGCATCAACAAAAATGGAAGCTAAAAAAAATTACAAAAGGATATATTATTATTATTATTGAGATTACAAAAGGATATATTAATTGGAATTAGAACAATGCAACAAATATTAAAATTAATATTTAAATTTCGTAAAACAAATTAAATGACCATTATAAACAAACATCAAAGGTTTGCTTGGGCGTCACACATTGCTGAAAAGAAAATTTTCAAAATAATAATAATAATAATAATGATCAAAGGTTTCTAGATTTCATTTGAGATTAAAGTTAGACATCAAATTTGTTTACTCAAAGGTATATATCTCACTTTTATGATTTCTTCCTAGACTTTCATTTGAGTTTAAATTAAAATTAAAATTTTGGGAAAAATACACTTTTGGTCCCTGAGGTTTGGGTTAAGTGACACTTGGGTCCCTGAGTTTTCAAACTCAACAAAAATACCTCTGAGGTTTGAGATAAGGAGCACTTTGGTCCCTACCGTCAAATTTTCTGTTAACTTTTAAGGGTTTCTGACGTGGCACTATTATTTTAATATAAAAAATTATTTTTGTTTTATTTTTTAAATAAAAAATATTAAAAAATTAAAAAATTAATATTTAATTATTTTTTTATTCTTTCTCTCTTTCTCTCTCATCTTCTTCTTCTCCATCTTCCTTCTTCTCCATCACACGCCGCCGGCCGCCAGCGACTGAATTTTTTTTTTTCTTCTTTCTTCTTTCTTCTTCTTCCCTTCTTTCTTCTTCTCTTCTTTTTCTTCAATGTTTTTTTTAAAAAAAAATAGAAAAGGGAGGAGGGGCCCCTCCTCCCTCCCCGTCCAGATTTTCTATTTTTTTTTAAAAAAAAAACATTGAAGAAAAAGAAGAGAAGAAGAAATAAGGGAAGAAGAAGAAAGAAGAAAAAAAAAAATCAGTCGCCGGCGGCGGCGGCGGCGTGTGGTGGCCGCCGGTCGCCGGACTTAGGAAGAAGAAGAAGGAGGAGGGAGAAGATGGAGAAGAAGGAAGATGGAGAAGAAGAAGATGAGAGAGAAAGAGAGAAAGAATGAAAAAAATAATTAAATATTAATTTTTTAATTTTTTAACATTTTTTATTTAAAAAATAAAACAAAAATAATTTTTTTATATTAAAATAATAGTGCCACGTCAGCAACCGTTAAAAGTTAACAGAAAATTTGACGTCAGGGACCAAAGTGCTCCTTATCTCAAACCTCAGGGGTATTTTTGTTGAGTTTGAAAACTCAGGGACCCAAGTGTCACTTAAACCAAACCTCAGGGACCAAAAGTGTATTTTTCTCTAAAATTTTTGTCTTACTAATTTGCGTTTATAAATTCATATTGAGAAAATGTTTTTTTTTTTTCAATGCTAAATTGATGAAAGCTAGGTGTCTTGAAAGAAGCAAGTTTTAAACCATGCAAATAAGAGCTTCTGAATGAAAAGAAATACTTTGAAGTGTGAAGACAAGAAGATTCGAGTTTGTAAGTATGATATTTTAAACAACATCATGTTTACTGTCAAAATTTATTTTTCATTGTTGTATTATGTTTTATGTCAATTATATTAACAAAACATATCTTTTGATAATTCTTTCTTTTATGCCAAATTGATCAGAAATATTTTGGAAGAAGAAAATTTTGAACAATCCGAGTTTGTTAGTATACATTTTAAATAATAATTAGATTTTTTTTTTCTTTTTATAAAATTAAAATCAGATTAATATATAAGATAAGTTAAATGCCTCTAAAATTGTCTTTTTTTTTTTTCCTTTAAAATTCACAATATTTATTTCTTACACATCAATTTCTACCTTAGAAAACATGGAGTTATTAAATGCCTCTAAAATTTCCTTTCAAGAGCGTTGACAACCCCACAACTAAGAAATATTATTAAAAAAATAAATATTAGCAAATGAGAAATGGAATGAAAATAAATAAAAATATGCCTAAAATGATGGGTGAAAATATTAAACATTGAGAAATAGTAACTATTAAAAAAAACATGTAAAATATGTTTGGAAATAAATTTTATCATTAAAATATAAAATTCGAGAATAAAGAAATGCAAAACATTTGCCCTCATAGAATATTTGAGTGAGAAGTTATACAAATGAACAAGTTTAAATTTAAGAAATAGTAACTATTAAAAAAAACATGTAAAATATCTAAAATAGTAAATAGAGTTTGTTAAACCTAAAAAAAGAATTACTAATTAGAGTGGGAGACCATGGTAGAACAATATGTTAGGCATCTTTTTTTCAATTTGATTTTCATTATATGTTAGGCATCTTTCTTCAATTTGATTTTCATTATATATATATTAGGCATAAAGTTAGTTTGGTTATATCCCAAATCTATTTCCATAAAAAAATTATATAGTATTAAAAAATAGGTTTAAACACATAACTAAATTTAATAATAACTAAATTTATTTAATATGATAAAATTTAATTCTTTATTTTTTTTAAAAAAATCCAATTTTATATTTGCTAAGTTTTTTAATGATCAAATTATTATTTAATAATTTGTCAACTGATTTTTTAACTCTCCTTTATTTAGCAATCATACATGGGGAAAGAAGTAAGTAAGAAGACATATTCCATGCTTAGCAGGGAAGAGAGAGGGAGAGAAAAAAAAAAAAACTAATAATGCAAGGAAAAGAAGAGAAAATAGAGAAAGTAGCAAAAACAATAAAATGTCAAAATCTAAATGGCTTCAAATGACGCATACAGTCTTAGAAGAAGAAAAATGTATTTTCCTTACTTTCACTCTAAGTAAATCTAAAATATTTACTTTGTTCTACATAATAGAATATCTTTTTTGTTTTTTGTTTTAAGTCAAATTACATTTATGTCTAACCATATTTCTTACATGCTTCTAGGTTTAAATTTGAACGTATGATTTCAATCTCCAATTCATCAACTTAAGAAGTTATGTTCATGTGAGTTTTGTGGTGCATTGAGATTCGAACATGAATGTCCAACATTTTACTGCTATAATGGCCAGGTATAACAAATTGGGAAAAAAATTACAATTTTACCCCTTAATATATTTAGAGTTTAACTAAATTTAACACAACAGGTACATTTAGCAACAATCGAGGTGCCTGATGACCTATATTTTCTATATACATCCCAAACTGAAGAAGGGATTTTGTTTAGAAAAAATATTCGAGCCTATAATAGTATATTTTCATTCACATCATTAGGAGTAAAGTTAGATGAAAATCTAGCTACTCCAAAGAAAGGAGTTTATACATTTAGAGCTCAAGGTCAAATTTACCATGATCTTCCTACACTACTGCCTGAAGAAAAACCAGTGTTCTTCTAGTTATATTTTTATGATACTTCAAATGAAGTAAATAACAGAATTGAAATATTGAAAAATGTCCCACTGAGTGAAGCAATTATTCAAAGATTGATGGGAATTCTGAGAAAGAATCTGTATGCAAATTTCTTTCGAAGTTTGGGAGACATATTGTCAACACTCAAAGATTTCCATATCCATATTGTTGGAGATGTACGTATAGATCAGCGAATCTATAATGCACCAACTACAGACCAGGTAGCAGCTATTTGGATTGAAGGAAACAACACCAATATACCATTTCAGAGAGATATAGTGGTTCATGCTCATTCAGGCAATCGTCATAGAGTACAACACTACTATAGTTGTTATGATCCACTCCAATATCCTCTATTATTTCCACTTGGGGAGGTCGATTGGCACCATGAAATTAATAGAAATATTGGACAAGATAGTCATAATAAATTAAGTCAGAATTCCAGCAACATCCAACAATCAAAGAAATGGCATTCTGCAGAAGATATCATCCAAACTGAACATCAAGGTATATTTAGTTCATGTACATATGCACATATATTTAGCATATTTACATTATTAGTTATAGTTGTTTAATAATTATATTATATATTATATATTACTAATTACAAATTTATTCTTAAGGTTTCAATTTTTATTATATTAAAAATATTTCTTAATTGCACAAGAATTTCGAAGGGCAGTTCTGCAAAGGTCTCATGTCGGGAGTATTATTGTTACAAGTTACAGATAAGACATTCTGATAAATCAATACTTTTTCGATCTGGTCGACTTTTACAACAATACATAGTTGACATGTACATCAAACTTGAAACGACCAGACTTGATTTTTATAGGACACAACAATCTCATATTCGATCTGAGTTGTATCAAGGAATTGTAGATACTATAAATGTCGGTGAAACAAGAGGAAATATGGTTGGAAAAAGAATAGTATTACTAGCATCAATTGTCAGAGGACCAAGAGATATGCGACGTCGTTATTTAGATGTTATGTCATTAGTACAACATTTTGGAAAACCAGACCTATTCATTACAATGACATGCAATGCTGAGTGGAAAGAGATAAAAGATGAGCTAATGGAAGCTCAACATTCTCCAGATAAACCAGATCTTAGTTCAAGAGTTTTCAAAAGAAAGCTAATGGATTTAAAGGATCAAATAGTAAAAAAGGAAAATTTTGGAAAAGTTGTTGCCTTTGTGTATGTCATTGAATTCCAAAAAAGAGGCCTCCCACATGCACATATGTTGATAATATTCAACAATGGTTACAAAATTGCCAATGCAGATCAATATGACAAGTATGTTCAAGCAGAGATACCAAATATAGAACAAAATCCTACTCTTTATGAGGCTGTTGTCAAACACATGTTCCATGGTCCGTGTGAAGAACATAACAAGAAAAGCCCTAGAATGGTGAACGGAACGTGTAGATTCCATTATCCAAGAGCATTTTCCTCAAAAACATTGCAAGGAAAAGATGCATAAAAGATACCCAATATACAGACGGAGGAACGAAGGAAATGAGGTACTATAAATTTATTAATATTACAGTTTTATTGAAAATGATAGATTATCGATTATTGTTTCATATTTAATTTGGAAGTAGCATATAACATATAAAGTATATATGTATGTATGTATGTATATATATATATATATATATATATATATATATATATATATATATATATATATATATATATATAGTTACACAAATTTAGACCTAATATATGTGTATATTTTTTTTTTTGAAAATAAAGGTAAAGGTGAGGAATGCAAATTATGATAATAGATGGGTGGTTCCTTATAATCCATATCTGCTTTTGAGATATAATTGTCACATCAATGTTGAAATATGCTCGGGGTTGAAGGCTGTTAAATACTTATACAAATATATCTACAAAGGTCATGATCTCATGATGATGATAGTAAAACTATCAATGAAATAAAGGAATTTCAAGATGCAAGATGGGTATCTGCACAAGAAGCATTACGGAGAATTTATGACTATAGATTACATGAAATTTCTCCTGCAGTCATAAATTTGCAACTTCACCTTCCCAATAACCAAATGGTATCATATTGGGAAAACCAAAATTTGGAGAAATTTATCAAATGGGATCATGTTTCAAAAACATTGCTGACAGAATATTTTGAATTATGCAAGAATAGTGAAGAAGCAAGGACATATTTGTATAAAGAATTTCCAGAACATTATGTATGGAACAAACATGCTCGAATATGAACAAAGAGAAAAAGAGGACAGGTAGTAGCTCGAATAGCAGGTGCAAATCCAATAGAAGGAGAAAGGTATTACTTACGTTTGTTATTAAATCATGTGAAAGGACCAACATCTTTTCAATCTTTGTTGACCATTAATGGACAAAAATGCTCATCATTTAAGGAGGCAGCACAAGAGAGGGGACTTCTCGAGTCAGATCAAAGTATAATTGAATGTTTAGATGAAGCAGCAACATTTCAGATGTCTCACGCATTTCGAAGACTTTTTGCTACATTGCTTGCACATTGTGAACCCGTCGATGTTAGAAAATTATGGGAAAGTTACTTTGACACATTATCTGAAGATTATCGTCAAAAGAATGCAAAGTCAGTAGAATTCCAAATTCATAGCACATTGAATGATGTGAGAACGTTTCTTCAAGCAATGGGAAAGGACATCAACATGTATGACTTGCCGAAAATGAGCAATTCCTTATTTCATCCAAAGTCGCTTGGAAACAAAGATATAATAGATGAACAATCAGTCCAAGTACTGGATCAAGATGTTTGAGCATCATTTAACTTAAATGATGAACAAAAGTATGCATATGATGCCATTCTGAAAAGAGTATATGAAAACAAATCAGGTTTGTTCTTTGTTGATGGACCAGGAGGAACAGGAAAGACTTTTCTCTATCGCGCCTTGCTTGCTAACATAAGATCAAAAGGGTTGATAGCACTTGCCACAACAACTTCAGGAGTGGCAGCTTCGATATTACCAGGAGGTCGAACTGCACATTCAAGATTAAAATTCCACTCCAAGCAAATGATTCAACCATGTGTACAATATCAAAACAAAGTAGTAGAGCCGAACTAATTAAACAGACAAAAATTATTATTTGGGATGAGGCACCAATGGCCAAAAAGTACACTATTGAAGTTGTTGATAAAACTCTAAGGGATACTAAATGAACCATTTGGAGGGAAAGTATTTGTGTTTGGAGGTGATTTTCGACAAGTTTTACCAGTTGTCCCACGAGCAACAAGACAACAAACTGTAGCTCAAAGTTTGGTGAAGTCATACTTATGGGAAAAAATGGAAAAACTAAAATTTTCAAAGAATATGCGAGCTCTAAATGACGATGAATTTGCAGAGTACCTACTAAAAATTGGAAATGGGATTGAAACAACAATCAAAGAAGATTTCATTTGTATTCCAAAAGACATGGTAATAACAAGCAAGGATGAAAGTTCAGCAGAGCTACATTTGATTGATTTTGTTTTTCCAGATTTGGCTAAAAAGGCAAGCTCGACAGAATATGTCACCCAAAGAGCAATCCTCTCAACTACAAATGAATATGTTGATCATATCAATGCAAAAATGATAGAGATCTTTCCTGGAGAAGCCAAAGAATTCATAAGCTTTGATGAAGCTACTGATGATACAAATAGTCACTACCAACCGGAATTCCTAAATTCCTTATTACCAAATGGTCTTCCACCACACAAACTGATTTTGAAGAAAAATTGTCCTATAATGCTTCTCAGAAATTTAGACCCATCAAATGGTCTTTGCAATGGGACAAGAATGGTTTGTCGAGACTTTGGAAAACATGTGATTTATGTTGAAATAACAATGGGACAACATGTTGGAAAGCATGTCTTCATACCACGTATACCTTTAACTCCTGCAAATGATGAAGGATATCCATTCAAATTTAAGAGAAAATAGTTTCCAGTTCGACTAAGTTTTGCAATGACTATTAACAAAGCGCAGGGACAAACAATACCACATGTTGGAATTTATCTCCCACAACATGTCTTTTCACATGGACAATTATATGTTGCACTTTCAAGAGGGATCTCCATGAAAACAACAAGAATTTTGTTAAATTCAAATGTTGAAAATGTAACAAAAAATATTGTATATAAAGAAGTACTTATTTAATAGACTAGCATTTTATTTAACAATTTCATTTCATTTTCTTCAAAACTGATATTCCTTCCATTTAATATTATATTGTTTATCCCTTTTTTTTTAATAAAAATATATATACAATTAAAAAAACAAAAAACAAAAAACTTCACACGTGCAACGCACGTTATTGTATTCTAGTCTTGTTATTTAAAGGGTAAATTGCAAAAACCACCCCTCAACTATTGTAATTGTTGCAATTTCACCCTTAAAGCATTAATTGCAAAAATTAAACCCCTCAACTTTCTTATTAGTAAAAATTGGGCCCATTTAGATTTTAAAAAATAGAAGAAAAGTTTGAATATGAGAAAAATATTATTTTTATTATTATTTTTTTCTTTTTGAGTTTTTGTCATATTTCTCTCTCCTTTCATATTCTTCCTTCTCTTTTCTCTCTCTCTGGTCTTCTTCTGCTTTCATTTTTTCTTCTTCTTTACCGACACCTGAACAGGGACCCACGATGTCTCTAATCGAGACTTATTGTTACTGTACAACCCGAGACCCACACCGACGCCGAACGGACCTATGAACCGAGACCTACGAAACCCAGTGACCGGCGACTGCGTTTTTCTTCCTTTCTGTGTTTTGGGTTTTTTCCCTCTCTCTTTGCTATGTTCAAAATCGTGAAATCCAGCCCTAGTGGAAGAAGAAAGATCAAATTCCATAAACGCCTCTCTGCTTATGAATAACTACTTAGATGCCCCTATTCTTTTTAGGTTAAATTACAAGTTTAGTCCCAAGATTTTTAACATTGTATTAATTTGGTCTCTAATTATACCAATGTACGAGTCTCCTTCTTTTCTTCATCACATCCTCTCCAACTTTTCATCTTATATTGTAAAGAAGAAGAAAGGTACGCATTCCAGTACTCAAGCTTCTTGGCTCAAGAAAGAGATGGAAAGTTGGAGAGGATGTGATGAAGAAAAAATGAAAGCAGAAGAAGACCAGAGAGAGAAAGGAAAGAGAAGGAAGAATATGGAAGGAGAGAGAAATATGACAAAAACTCAAAAAGAAAAAAAAAATAATAAAAATAATATTTTTCTCGTATTCAAACTTTTCTTCTATTTTTTTAAATCTAAATGAGCCCAATTTTTACCAATAAGAAAGTTGAGGGGTTTAATTTTTACAATTAACACTTTAAGGGTGAAATTGCAACAATTACAATAGTTGAGGGGTGGTTTTTGCAATTTACCCTTATTTAAAAATGTCAGCCGGGGAAAATTTCTACCGAACAATACTATGGGTTAATTTCCTGAATAATGTAATTTAAAAAATAAATGACAAAATTAAAGTAGTTTTAAAAATAATAATTTTAATAATGTTTTTAAAATAACAAATTACAAGATAGGAGTAAAAGATGAAAATATTGACAAAAATAGGATGGTTGGTGAGTGGAAGAAAATCGATTTTTTGATGGTTGACGTGGCAGTAAGTTGTTGGAATCGCGTGGTACACGATTACAAACCAGAATCGTGTACCTTGTACACGATTAATACAGACAAAATCGTGTACCTAGTACACAATTTCTATACACCCCGAATCGTTCATGCGCACAATTCACCGTTCAATTTCAATAAAAAAAAACAAAAAAAAAAAACTCAACGTAATCCTTCCTTCTTCCTCCCTCATTGCACCCCCTTTTGATCGTTTCTTCTTTTTCAAAAAAGAAAAAAAAAATATGGCGGATCTATATGGGAACTCCCCTCCTTCGGATGTTGTTGGTTTGCCCCAAGACCCAGAAGATTTCTCTTCCTTAATCAATCAACACCTTCGAACCAGTAAACCACCATGTCTTCTTCTTCCTCCCCATCTTGCATCTCCTTCAAGAACAAGTTCATGTTGCATTTTCAACCTCCTTGGCACTCTTCATCTTTGTTTTAGTGACGACCGGAGTCCACCTCCGTTTCCAGAGTGTCCTGCAACCTGCATGCTTGAGTTTCTCGAGGATCGATTGAGTTGTGTTTTGAACCACGCTTTGTCGAATTGTAGTGTTAGGGATGTGAGATTTGTCGATGCTTCGTATTGGGCTGTGAACTCCACTTGGGGCGGTGTGAAATTGTCCGATCCTGGTGATTTGCCTTATGTTTTATCCTCACAGACCCATAATTGAATTATGGGTTAATCTACAACAGAAAAAAAAAATCAGAAGTACATCAAATGAAAACATAAAGTTTCTAAACACAAAAGAAAATCAAGAACAATTACATCACATAAGAACCATAAGCTTTCCAAAACACAGAAGAGAAAAATCAAGAACAATAAGGATGGTGGGGGTGAGGTTGTCGGCGCAAGAGAGAAGAAATAAGAAAACAATAATGATGTGCGTGAAGTTCTGTCCAGTACGACCTCGAAGAAAGAAGAAAAAACGCTATTTTGAATGAAACACGCATACATGGTACGTGAGTTTTGTAATTTTGTGGCGCACATGTGTCGTTGTGTCAGATGTTGTGGTCTGTTATCTATACTAATCACGTACTATGTATGCGATTTAGATTGGAATCGTGACCCCCGATCGCGATTCACGTGGAGAATCGTATCCATAGGTCATGATTTAGCGAAATTGTGACTCAGGTCCACGATTTATGTACCCTAAATCTAGAATTAGTTTCAAGTCTCCGTTATGTTTGTTTTTTTCTTTTTAAACTACATTATTTATAAAAAAAAATCCCAATACTATTGGTATGCATAATTTCTACCGAACAATATGTTAGAGAATGACTTAGGATTTTGCCCTTGAGAGTATCACTTGGTGATTGTCCCACATAGAAAGTTTTGTAGTTGGGAAAAGTATTTTTATACAATCACTCTTCCCTAAGTTTATAAAACTAGTTAAGGTGGTACAAGGACTTCTCCCCACACGCGCGCCGCCACCGCCGTCCGTCCGTCGGACGGGCGGGCGGGCTGGCTCGGGCTCGGGCAACCGCGCTCGCGCGTAATAGAGAAGGTGGTTTTATCTTTTTGGGCAAAAATCCTTCTTCTTATCTTTTATAAACCGAACCGAGTCTAGGCAAACCGAACCGAACCCGTGTGGTCAACAGTCAACAGTCAGCGTTCCGTTCGTTGAGGAGCATTCAACGCTCGTTGAGGCTGAGGCGTGCGTAAGGCGAGGACACGTGGCGCTCACAGCATGCTCCTTGGAAATGCAGTTATGCCAATATGGTTACAGCTTCAGCTATAAAAGAAGCCTTCAGGCATCATCCATTTCATCATCATTTTTCCTTTCTTCCATTTTCTCTTCTCTTCCTCCAATCCTGAGCAAAGTCTATAGTTCTTGATTCCAATCCTTCTCTCTCGAGTGCACGAACGAGGAGGGTGTTGTGTTAACCTTGGGGAGCAACCGGTATAAACGATTTAGCACCGTGGTCGTGCCGAAATTGCTTTCAAGGCAGTGGTTCACACCACGACACAACAACTGTGTTTCTCAATTTCGCCGTACACAATACTATTGGTATGCATAATTTGAAGAGTGTTGATTGTGAAATATATATATATATATATATATATATATATATATAATTGATCACCAATAACAAATTTACATTAATTCAAAAATATATCCTATATCTTTATTTGAAAATAATGCTACTCAAATGGTAATTTGGAATAAATCAATATTATTCTTGCTTATTTCATTTTTAAGAGGTGTATGTTCACACGTAACTTCAGAGATGGATGAGACACGTGGAATAAAAATGTATTTGTATTAATGTAATATGCGTGTGGGTGTACAATCTCTAACTTTAATCCTCTGATTCTCTCTCTTGTGTGTAAATGTGTTTCACTCGATGGCTGGAACGCTTGATCTCGAGTCTGAGGCTTCAATGGATTCTTGGAGCTTGAAGTCTTCCAGTCTTGAATGAGTCTTCAGTCTTCAAGAAGTGTTGATGTCCTGAAGAGTCTTTGATCTTCAAGGAGCGTTGAAGTCTTGAAGAGTGTTGGGTCTTCAAGAAGTGTTGATGTCCTGAAGAGTCTTTGATCTTCAAGGAGTGTCGAGGTCTTGAAGAGTGTTTGGTTCTCAAGAAGTGTTCAACACTTTAGCTTATGAATTGCAGAGAGTCTTCGGTCTTCAGACTTGGTGGAGTCTCTCTGAATTCTCTGGATCCGCTTGAGAACTTTGAAACTCTGAACTCTTGTCTTTGTGAGAGTGTAGAATTTCTCAACCTTGAAATGGAGGAGAACCCCTCTATTTATAGAGTTCTCGCTGGATGGGTCCTGGTGGCTTTTGGGCCTAACAACTTGGGCTTGGGCTCAACTATTTAGTCTTGGGTTTGGTTCATATTTGACCCAAAACCATATGATCCAAATATTTAAAAGACCAAAATTTGATCCCATTAATTATTTTGTTAATTAATTGGTCAAATTAATTAATTCGATCAAAATAATTTATTTTCTAATTAATTGATCAAATCGAAATTTGGCTCTTTAAATTTATAATTGACCAACTTTGTCTTCAAATTAAATTTGGGACACATGTCAATTTATAATTGGTCCCAAATTTAATTATTCGTAATTTTGTCATTAATTTTAGATAATGACGTGCCAATTTGTGATTGGACAAAATTTATCCTTCAACGGTGTAAAATAATTTGAAATAAAAGTAAACAATAGAGAAGATGACAAGAACAAGATGAAATGTTGAATAGATTTTAGTGAGTAAGAAAAAAAAATGATTGTAGAAAATAAATGATCAATATTGAAAAAAATATGTTCATAATAAGTAGGATATATAAAATTTTCTACATCTTAAAAAAGGATGATGAAATGAAAAAAGAGAAATAAATATAGGAGGAAGAAACTTTTTTCCTATCCTACAATTATAACGGATCCGATTATAATTTGTAGGGTATTGGTTGAGAATCCAATTCAAATAAAATATCTATAGATATCCAATAATCAATCACCAACAAAAAAAAATTGCATCAACTCAAAAATATGCATGACTATTTGTGAATAAAATGTTATTAAATTATATAATAACTAATAAGTACAAATCTTAAGAGGGGGAGATGAAACAAAACAAAAATAGAGAAGATGAGAAGAAGAAAATGAAAGTGTTGAAAAGAGAAAATAAAATAAATGAAAAGAGATGGTAAAGATTCAAATTAGAAAAGAGTTTAAATAAAGAAGAGAGGCGGTTGTTAATTAGGAGAAAATTTCTAGCTAAATTTTTTCATACTACTTCCATTCATTTAAACTAGTGGGACCCACACTCAAATTTAAGACTTTATTTAGTTAATTGAATGTAGTGGCAGATCCTGAATCTTATGATGGGAGGCACAAACTCATATACGGTTATAAAAATTTAGTATTTTTTTTTTTTTGAATAAAAATTTAGTATATAAACTTTTGGGTTGCCAAAGCGAGCTTAGCTCGGTGGTAATTGGCATGTATTCTCGACCATGAGGTTAGAGGTTCGAATTCCCCCGCCCCCAAATGTTGATGTACTCAAAAAAAAAATATATATATAAACTTTTGGGTTTGTGTCTATATATAGTATTTCAACTTTAAAAAGTCCAAAATTTTTATACTAAAGAAAAAGATATCTAAAAATTTTCAATTTTTGGTTTCAAATCTACCTCTAATAGTTCTCTTACATTTTCAAAATTTTGAAAAATTAAGGGGCCGTTTGATAACCATTTCGTTTTTGTTTTTTGTTTTTGTTTTTTATTTTTAAAAAACAGGAGTGTTTGATAACCATTTATGTTTTTTGTTTTCTGTTTTTTAAAAACTTTTTTGAAATTATAAGTAAATTTCAAAAACAAAAAAAAAGTAGTTTTTAAAAACAGATTTCTGTTTTTCAAAAACTTATTTTTCTTCTAATGCTTACTTTTCTTTTCTTTTACCTATCTTTCTCCAACAAATTCCTTTCTCTATTTTTTTTTCTAAAACATTTTTTACTCTATAAAATTTATTTTTCTCTCTCTAAAATTTTCTCTCTCGAAACTATCTTGTCTATTTCTAAAAACTTATCAATAACTTTTCTCTCCTTAATTAACATGTTTTAATTTTTTTTTTTTTGAAAAAAAAAGTCACCAAAATTTTCTATCGCTACAACTTTTCTTTATTTTTCTAATTTATCGTTATTTCTTTTTTTTTAAAAGAAATTTATCGTTATTTCTTTAACATATCTTTTACTCTTAACCTTATTATATGTCTAAATTTTCTTTTTTTTATTTAATTTTTTAATATAAAATTTATCGCTTTTACTCTTACTTGTTTTCTATTTTTTCTCTAACTAATATCTTTTATCGAGTCTAACTAATATTCTTTCTCTAAATATTTTCTTTCATATCTCTAAATTTTCTATGTTTAACTTTTCTCATCTTAAAAAAAAAAAAAAAAAAAAAAAAAAAAAAAAAAAAAATTATCTTGAAAACATTTATATTTGTGTCTCTAAATTTTTGTTTCAAAGTCTCTACACATTTTTCTCTCTCTAAAACATCTTTTCATCTTTCTAATTTTTAAAAAACTGAAAATAAAAAACAGTTATCAAACAAGGTTGGTTTTCTGTTTTTTAAAAATAGAAAACAAAAAACAGTTATCAAACATATATGGTTTTTTTTAAAAAAAAACAGAAAACCAAAAACCAAAAACCAAAAACAGAAAAACCAAAAACCAAAAACTGAAATGGTTATCAAACGAGGCCTAAATGTTCTAAAAAATTTAATTTTGTACCTATTGATTTTTTTTTAACAATTCAACTTTATGTCTAATAGCTCAACCAACAAAAAAAAAATACTTACAAATACTATGACCAAGAGGTTTGTGGTTCAAATCTCCACCCCACTTATTGTAAAAAAAAAAAAAAAAAAAAAAAAAAAAAAAAAAAAAAAAAAATTACAAATTCATAAAGCTATTAGATATTTTTAATTTATTATTAAACACAAAGTTGAAAGTTGAAAGACCTATCAAACACAAATTTGAAAAATTTCTAATTTAATCTTTGTATAAATACATTGAAATTTTAATAGCAAATGGAATTTCTAAAATAACTCATTATAGAATTATAATAAGTCATGAAATTTGAAATAATTATCAAAATTATTTAAAATGGAAATAAGTTGCAGAATTATGTAAGATAATTTATTAGATTACTAAACACTGATGAGAAAAATGAACTTGAGATAATACATAAGACAAAATAAATGTAAAATACGTGCGTTGGTTAAAGCTTAAAACGAGGCCCTATATAACTTAGAAGTGCTCAACTGTGTCCCTTTGAACCAAAAAACCAAAGGAAATTTTAGTTATAATCATGGAAAACTTAATACATATATGTAAAAACAACACTGTGAGGGGCAGCCCAACGTGGATCCACCCCTGATTGAATGACTATGTGAAAGTCACTAAATAGAGGAGGTATGAAAGATTTCCCTCTGGAGTCTTAGACCAAGTACTCATTCTTAAACCACTCTTTTCTATAGAGAGCAAAATTTTACATTTTAATTATATATGTATATTTTGATGGGGAAACTTACTAAGAAAACATGAAAAATCTTTCCACCTTATCCATGTGTATTACCCTATATAATACCATATATTATAAACATTCAAGTATGAATACTACTATTTACTATAGTTGACTACATTAGGATCATTTAAGAATGATATAGTTTCTGTTGGGTTTTATACCCTAAAACTCGTAGATAGTGAATGTAAACAAATTATATACTTGTTTTAATAAAGTGTTATTAGGTTTCTACAATAAAGTGTTATTGTTAAATATTGCACAATATGACCCAAATCCAATAAACTAAGATCCAAGGTTGTTTGTATGCAACTCGAACTAGTATGTGGAGACATACGAGGATCGATGTTTAAGTAATAACGCCTAAAAGGTCTATAGTACAGGGATAAGATTGGGTACCTTATTTTGGTAACACCATGTGATACGACACGCTTTGTATTTGATACTAACCGTATTGATCCAAAGCGTCCATGTAGTAGACATGCGAGCGAGGGTATCTGATAGCACCAAATTAGTGTTAATTATTTTAGTAAATTTTGTTTATCCTAATGCTATTATTTGTGATAATTAACTAATTTTGAGTCTTATTGATGTATAGGTCATTTTGGTGTTCTCGAGATCAAGAAGGGCATTTTGGTAATTAAAAGTCAACCAAAAAAAGTCAACCAAGAGCGTCTCAACGCCAGAATACGCTGCAAACACGTTGGTTTCCCGAGAGGTATAGCATTGAGACGCTACCTCACGGTGTCTTGTCGCTACAAATGCAAGGCGCGAGCCAAAATAGCATCAGTGTCTCGATGATGGCCACGGCGTCTCGGCGCTGCCTCGTTTTATAAATATACCTTTTCGCGATTAGGGTTGTATTCTTTTCTTCCTTTTTCGATTCCAACCGCTTTTCTTCCCCAAATCCTCTATATTTTTCATATTTCTTAGGCTTTAGAGTAGATTTTTTAGTTTTTCATGGTTGATCGAGCCTGGGAGCGAGGTTCGACATTCCAAATGACGGGCTAATTAAGCTCAACATTCATGTAATTGAGAACTCAGTCGTAAGTTTGGTTTGGATTCTTTATGAGATTTTGAGTATTATCATTCTGAATTTACTGTTTTATGTGTGTTCAATTATATTTTATTCATGATTACAATTGATAGTAGGGATTGACAACCCCAATCGCCATCGTTTTAATCATATTCACTCTTGGTAGTAAATAGGTGAAGCATGTGAGGCGGTTTATCCCTAATCTTGTAGAAATTTGCATGTTAACCTAGAATTGAATGCTTAGTTAATCTTATAATTTAGGCTTTTCCTAGTTACAAAATTGGCTATCTAACTATCCTAATTGTAATGCAATTGTAGCTAGTTAATTCGACCGAGTTAATTAGTAATCATTTAGATTAGCTTCGATGCATTGATCGGGTTAATAAAATAGGAATATTATGGCTCTTTGGCTTTTCAAGGATTACGTTAGGCTTAAAACGTAAATTTCACCATTAGATAATCTATGATTAAGATCCATCCAAATGAGCAACGAATGTACCGATTACATGAATCCGAGGTTCGATCAACCACTTGTTGGGTTTTATGCCCTAAAACTCGTAGATAGTATATGAAACTAATTAATCGATCTCAATAAGTCGTTATTTGAGTGATTCAGTAATTTGGTTATTGAATGATCGAGTTTGCATTAATAAACCCTAAATCCAATAAACTAAGATCCAAGGTTGTTTAAATGAAACTTGGACTAGTATGTGGGGACTGAAGGATTGAAATTCCGTAATTCCATAAAGCGGAAGCGTGATTGGGACCGATTCGTAATTAATTTTGTTTAATCTAAAATACCAATACATTGACAATAATCTTATAACTATTCTAAATTTATATTAAGGCTAAGCATACAAAAATATTAGATCTAAATCTAATTTATATAGTAACAAATTACTTACTCTCGTTGACGACTCAGATTAAATTCACCAACTGCTTGTGAAATAATCATGAACTACTGCGAACACTACCACTATGGCTACACCGGTATAACTCTAAGACTTCTAGAGGCAGGAGACTGGTGGGAGTCTAGAGGGAGCCTTCAGGAGAATTCTCTAAGAGTAGGAGAATGAATGAGATGCCTTTCACCCCACCCTAGGGGTCCTATTTATAGGAAAAGGCCAAGACCTTTTCCTAATTGAAAAAAGTCATGAATAAAATCAAATCTATTATCTTATTCATATTTAATTTAATAAATCATTAATTAACTACTTAATTAAATATTATATATTTAATTTTAGGGATTTTATTAAATTATTTATATTAATATGAATTCAATTCATATTAAGTATTTGAACTATTTCAAATATTTTCTCTCAAGAATTAATTTTGAAATTAATTCAAAATTATATTATAAAGTTTCATAAACTTTATATTATAATGTTTCAATATACATTATATGATTCCCTTAAATAAATCGAACACTTTCAATTTACAATTTATACTTAATTGCCTCAAGTCTCTTTACGAGCTACCAGTGGGACCTAATGGACCTACAGATCAAAATCTCCAACGATCACTACAAGAATTTTTTGATATGCCGACGTGGTTTACGTCGACGCAACGGCTTACATCGAAGCGTTCGCGTCGGCCTATATGTGGAATAAAAGTCGACACATGTACAGGGTCTACGCCCGCACAAGGCATCGACATATATAGGGATAAAACGCGTGTTTTACACGTTTACGCCGATGCACGATGCATCGACATAGACCTTAACAAAAAAAAGCCCTAATCTTTCTTTCCCTCTCTCTTTTTCGTGTAGCAAGCCGTCAGCCCCCGTGTCTTCTCCCCGTAGCAAGCCGCACTGCGATTTTCTTCTCCATCTCCGACATCTCCTCGTGTATCCTTCTTCCCTCTCGTCGCTGGCCAGCCCCTCACGATGGTTGTAGCCTTCTTTCTCGCGTGTTGTCGTTCGCTAGTAGCAGACCTATGACGCCTCCCCGCAAGCTCGTTCCTTAATTTTCCCGTGTTTCTGTCGGCCTCGATCAAGTGTGGGTCTCGAGATTCTCTCCGGTGACATCCACGCACGTGAACCACGACTCCCACGACTCAGTAAGTCTTCCTCTCTCATTTTCTCTCTTTCGTTCAGCAAGCCCGCGATTTCTTCTCCTTCTCACTCTCGTTTCCATCGGCCAGCATGTGGGTTCTCCATTCTCGCCCTATTCCTCCAGAGCGAGCATGACGGCGTGAAACCCACGGCAATCCGTGATTTTTCAGCAGGCAAGCAGTGGTTTCAATGCGTTTTCTTCCTCTATTCGGCTTCAATCCGCGAGCTTCAGCACGCATCTTCTTCTCTTGTGCGTTTCGGTAAGTTTCGGTAAGACCCACTCAATTTTCTTCAAAGTTTCAAGCATACCCATTTAGATTAGGACCTTGGATTGTGTTTAGAACATGACCCTTTCATTATCAACTCTAGAATTGCAAGTTCAAGTCTCGGAATCTTGGAAATCAGAATAGATTAGGACCTTGAATTTTGGTTCTTGTGAGTCAACAGGTTTGAAGTGTTTTGGTATTGAGTTTGATTGTTTATGGTCTGCAACTACATTGAACATTGGCATTTACTCCAAGTAGTGTAACAGATGTGGGAAAAAACCAATGGTGTTCACATTAAACTTTCAATTTCATCCAATTTAGACAAGTATTGCAAATTTTCACTTAGAGTAGAAATTATGTCCAAATTTAGGGGATAGAATTTGCACAACTTATCCTTTAAGAAAATGTTTGTATGGATAAAGTTCTTCCTTTACATTTTTCACTTAGAATGAATTTGATTCTTCTTCAAGTTGAATGACTGATTGCCAAAATAGGAGGCACTAGAGTTATTAATTTGTGGTAGTAAATTTAATTTTGTTGCTGTGATTGGGGATTCGATTAGGCCAAAATATGCTTTCAGACTCAAGTGTTAGGAAATTGATGAAAGTAGCTAATGCTTGAGTTTGATTTTTCATCAGTGTCTTAAATGGACCAAATCTCTAAAATGGATTGGATGTTGGAGGCTTAGACTTTTGGTCAATCACACTCGCAAAATGATTTTCATGTTTGGATGTTTTTTGTAGTATTTTTTAGTTTTTGTAATTTATGTTTTAATTCTCTCATGTGTGCTCTGTGATATGGATTCAATCAATAATCCATTGTATGTACCTGAAGGACCAATCACAAGGAGCAAGGTAAAGAAGATACAAAAAGCTTTCACACTGCATGTTCAAAAGCTTGCAAATGCACAACGAGAGGCCGAGAATTTTGAACCCAAATTTTTGTATAATGTTAGTTCAGCAAGTCAAGAAGAGAATGGAGTCAAGATGGCACAGGAAAAGTTGTGTAGTTTGGAAGATGGCATGGGGAACAAAAAAAGTGTGCAGAATTTGTGAAGAGGTGGTTGTCCAACTTGCATCTCTTGGGATTTCGTGATGTCAAAGGTTGTCAAACGTTGCCATTATGAGGAGCGGATTCCATAGCACATATTTAAGACAATTTAAAGCAATTCTATCTTTTTAGTTTTGAGATATGGTCGCTCGTTTGTTGTGCAATCAAGTTTTAAGTTCCTAGGTCTTATTTTCTACAATTTGCAATTAAGTGTAAATGAATGACTTTTGAGTTCCTTGGTCTATCCACGACCATTTGGCCTTTAAAATGGCTTGTAATACTCTTGAAAACAGAGATTATGCATATTAAAAAACTTTTGCTTATTAAACCCCTTTGGTGTTATCTTTTCTTTCAAATCTTGCTTTAGGTTTGATGTTCAACCGATTCATTGAATTAGTTTTGATCAATCTAATTCTGGAGTGAGTCGTCTTAGGATCTTTGAGTGACCATCATAGATTCTAAGTTTGATCTAAGAGTGATTCATCTTCTAACTAAACTCTTGGTTGGAATCATTCGGTAAGTTTGTCTTATTTGTGTCCGTTTACAAGGATCCTAGAAGGACCTCTAGCTTTGTAAACTTAAAGCATATTTAGGCACTTATCATTTGGTATCAGAGCCTTGGTCAACATCCTTTGGCCGACTCTAGAGGTGAAATATCTTTACTTTCTTTCATTTTTTTTCCTTACAAATTTGTATTATTGTGTCTTGTTCTCGGATTATCAAAAAAAAAAAAAAAATCAGTAGCAAAAGAAAAAGAAATCAATAGCAAAAGAAAAAAAAATCAGTAGCAAATAGAAAAAAAAGAAGGAAAAAAAAAAATAAATCAAAAGGAAAAAGCTTTTATTCGAAGATTCGAGGCACACCAAAAGTTAGTGTCATTATATTGTATGTTTTTTTCAAAGTTTGTAGTTGCTGATCTTAAGGTTGATTTACTCTAGTTTAGTTTGTGAAAATTGATCATTTGAATTAGTTATATCAAACTTACAGCAAGGTTGCACCAAAATTTAAGCCAACCCTTACAACTTTGACCTAGTACCAAAAGCCTACCCTTGAGTGATAAACACGAGTGTCCTTGAGCGAAATCTTTGTGACAATTGTGGAAAGGTCCTTGTTACTTAATACAAAATGTTGCATGATGGAGAAGAAGTTCCAGAAGTGATAAATTTCTTCAAGCAATTCAAGGTATGTTGGAATTGATGAGGGAAGATAGGCAAGAAAGGAGGGCACAACAACAAAGGGAAGTCCGGGCATTCCAAGAAGATGAAGGTATGTTTGACTTAGATGCACATGAAAGACAACTTGGAGGTAGAGGAAATATGAGAGGAAGAGGAAGAAATAACTTTGCCAATGTGTTGCAACCTAGAAGGATGGAAAGTGTGCATGAAGATAGAGATGGAGGAGTTAAACTCAAGATCCCACCTTTTACTACAACGACAGATTCAGAGACATATTTGCAATGAGAAAGGAAGATAAAACATGTGTTTGATTGCAACACATTTAGTGAGAATAAGAAGATGAAACTTGCCATTGCCGAGTTCACCAATTATGCATTGGAATGGTATCATTATCTCAAGTCCAAGAGAAGGAGGAAAGAGGAGGATCCAATAGAAACATGGGAAGAACTCAAAGAAGCCATGAGAAAAAGGTTTGTTCCAAAACATTATGAAAGAGATTTGAAAACTAAATTGCAAGCTTTGAGGCAAGGTACAAAAAGTGTTGCTGAATATTATCGAGAGATGGAGACTTTGATTGGAAGAGAAAGAATCCAAGAAGATGAGGAAGACACCATGTCTAGGTTCCTTGGAGGTTTGAATCAAGAAATTGCTCATCTTGTTGATAGAAATCCACCACCTTATATGGAAGATATGTATCATTATGCTATCAAAATTGAAGCTCAATTGAAGGAAGAAAAGGAGCGTTCAAAGAGGTATGTATCTAAAACTCACACCTTTTCAAGTTCTAATACGTGGAACAAGGATGGTTTTGTGAATAGGAATGAATCGATGCAATCAAAGGGGAAATTAGTGGCTGCCAAAAGAGTGGAGGCCGAGAGCTCTAATTCTAAGAAGATTGAAGCTCCAAAGGAGGTAAGGGAGAATACTAGCTCTATTCAATATTGGAAGTGCAAAGGGTTTGGACACATGAGCAAAGAGTGTGTCAATAAACGAGTCATGGTGGTAAGAAATGGCGAGATTGATTCGGAAGATGAATGTGAGGAAAATCATGCACAACTTGAGGAAGAATATGAAACACCTGATAATGACGAGTATATTGAAGAAGGTAATTCCATATCCTTGATTACAAGGCGGGTACTTAATGTGAAAATCAAGGAAGAGAAAGTTGAAGATCAAAGGGAAAACTTGTTTCACACAAGATGTTTGATTGAAGGAAGCCCATGTAGCTTGGTGATTGATAGTGGAAGTTGAACAAATGTGGTAAGTAGTTTTCTTGTAAAAAGGCTTCAACTTACTACTCGTCCACATCCAAAACCATATAAACTTCAATGGTTGACGAACAAAGGAGAATTGAAGGTAAACTCTCAAGTTCTTATTTCTTTTACTTTGGGAAGATATAAGGATGAAGTTCTTTGCGATGTAGTACCTATGCATGCGGGTGATATGTTATTGGGCGACCTTGGAAATATGATAGACAAGTCACATATGATGGATTGTTGAACAAGTACACATTTACTTTGAATGGGAATAAGTATACTTTGCTGCCATTATCTCCATATGAAGTCCATTGTGATCACTTGAAATTAGAAAAGAAAAGAAAAGAATTTGAAGAACAAGAGAGGAGAGAAGAAAGTAAGTTAAAAGAAAGAGAGAAGAGTGAAAAAAGAGAGGAAAGTGAGGGGCAAAAGGTGAGTGAAAACAAAGTGGGAAAAAAGAGTGATTTTGAGGAAAAAAAAGAAAGAATGTGAGTTTGGTTCTAAGAAAGGGGGAAGTGAGGAATGTGTTGCTATCTCAAGCACCAAACTTTGTCCTAGGTAACTCAATCTAAATGGTCTACAATATAGGGATAAAACTGGGTACCTTATCCTAGTGTGTTATGGGATACAACCCACTTTGTATTTGATACATATGCAATGATCCAAAGCATCCATGTAGGAGACATGTGGGTGGGGGTATCCTATGCAATGAGTTTGCATAAGACCGGACCGCGAAATAGTAACCACTAGATGTAACGCCATTGACTAGTTTAGGTTTCTATTTCAATAGAATGACCTAGGTAACTCAATCTCAATCCTGAGTTTGTTATGAACTCCTTTTCAGGAGGGATTGTCCTTAGATTTGTATGGGTGATAGTGGCCAGTTCGCTGACTCCTGTTTAGTGGTTGGACCTTAAACAACTTGTTCATTAGAGGGATCAGTGGTACTTAAGGAACCAGAGGTAACCTAGGGGTAAAACGGTAATTTTACCTAGCTGGTGTTACAAACACACGGTGAAGGATTGACTTACTGCATTGGTCGATATCCATGGACATAGAAATATTCTACAGTGAGAAGAGTGTAGTTGTGGGTCTTTAGTGGAGTGTTCCATAGTTAACGAATGTTGATTAACTTGGTTAATGAGTTTAGCCAGTTAATCTCGTATCGTTGGAGCTTCTGATCTGTAGGTCCATTAGGTCCACCTGCTAGCTCGTAACGGGTACTGAGATAATATAGTCTTGTATATTAAGGAAATTTAAGTTAATTGTATTTTGATACAATTAATATAATGTTTGGAGATACATTATAGTATAAGTTTAATTAGTGAATTAAACTTTATAATAAAATTAATTTTGGATATGATTCAAAATTAATTAATGAGAGAATTATGAATTTAATTAAATATGTGATATTTAACTAATTCATGAATTAATTAATTAAGGAATTAATTAATTTAATTTAATTTGGTTAAACATGATTTAATCAAATTCATACCATAGTTTATATTAATGTACATTTTGATGCACATTAAAACTATAGGTTATATGAGAGAGATCAAATTGGATATGATTCAATTATAAAACTAATTAAATATTTGATATTTAATTAGTGTAGGATTAAATTAATTAAGAATTAATTGAATGGCCAATTTAATTCAATTGAGTATGATTTAAATTGAATTAAATACTTTATATTATAATTGATTTAATTAATATTGATTTAATTAAATTAATTAAATAAATAATTATTATTTAATTAATAGACGGACATGATCATTTGATTTGATCCAACGGTCCAAATCTTGTAGGGAAATAACTCCCTCCCCATTTATTGTAAAGTTAGGAGGGAGTTCACGATTGATCCCTCATTCTATAACTTTCGCAGAAGTGCAATTCTCTCTCAACCCTCTCATCTCTCTCTCTCAACTCAGATGATACAGCAATCCTCCTTGTTGTAGAATTCCCTTCCAAGACAAGTTTTGGGTTCCCACAAACCAATCTCAAAGGTTCAAGAGCGTAGCGGGTGCTCTCGAGTGGTTGTGTTCATTGGGAGGAAAAAGATCGTGATTGGGAGCATAGTGCGGTGCTTTGGCCTCCATTTCATGTAAGTTTCTTAAATCTAAAATAGTTTTAGATCTAAAATTGTGCATGTTTAATCTGTAATTTTATGGAAAATTGTTTTTGTATTAATTTGTCAATGTATCGGTTTTTCGTAAACAAAATTGTGTAACGAGACGGTCTGATTTGTTTCCACTGCCAAGGGATTTCAACCCTTCACCACTCCCTTCTATTTTTTCTGCCATTTAATTTCTGCAATTTATTTTATGTTATTTAAATTCTAGTCATTTTATTTTCCCTCGCATGTTGATATCTCGCATCTCAAACCCCCCTTTAGTCTGATCGTCTCAATAAATCTAAGTTAAGCAAATTATAAACGTGTTCCCTGTGTTCGACCCTAGCCACTACTGCTACAAGTTAGCTTTAGTGTTCGTGGAATAATAAATTTATTTGACCTGAAGCCTCGACAACTCCGGCCCGTCAAATTGGCGTCGTTGCCGGGGAGCCAATCTTAATTTGTTTTGCTTGGGTTTATTGGGATACTTTCTTTTGTTTTATATTTTTCTTTGAGTTGATCTTATGGCAGGATATTCAATAAAGCAACCACATCGGTCTTCTGGTTTAGGTAAGTCTCTCAAGGACTTAATTGATGAATTTTCTACTAACTCTCTTTGCGTGCAGAACACTCGAGCTGAGTTGAAAAGCCTATCTGATAAGATGGTTGAGTGGTCCGCCTCTGTGGCGAATGTGGAGAGATCGTATGAGACCATCTTTGAACTGTCCAAAGCAGAAGCTGATGATGAGGTGATTGAGCAATCATTGCCAATCCAAGATCGAGTCTATGAGATTGAGGAAGATCTTGAGCCCCAATGCGAGGAGATTCAGGTGATAGAGTTTCAGGTTGACGAGTCTGAGTCTGTTTTATCTTTAGAATTTCCTTTTATTTTATTTGTCTTCTGCTCTGTCTTACAAAAATTTATCCTTTGAGTCTTTTAATTTTGTTTTTCCCTATTTCTTTTTATATATTAAAAAAAATAATAATGCATCTTTTGGATCCAATGAAAAATAGGTAAGCCTACTTCTGTTTGTAGGTTTCGTGGATTCAAGGAAGAAGGGCCCGAAGAAGTTCGCAAAATTTTAATGTGCCCTGAGAAGAAGATGCAGCATCTCTTCGAGCAAAGTGACGTTAAAAATTTGCAATTTTGAATAACTTCTATCCATTTCTCTTGTTTTTCATTTCTTTGGTTGTTTGTTTGTTTAGTTTCTTTCTTAGTTTGTTTGCTTTTATTTTTGTTTTTGTTAGGCTCCCCTAAATTGAAAAAGGTGATTACTCTAGGCGGCTTACAAGCACCCATACAAACCTCGTGCTTAATCAAGGGAGGTTTTCTGTTCTCCTTTCTCCTTTGTTCCTTACATTTTTTGTTGGGTTTTATGCCCTAAAACTCCTAGATAATGAATGTAACCGTTGACCGAATATTAATGAAATAATATTGATGTATTTTTCCATTAAGTGTTATTAGTTATTTTATGTTTGTCTTTGCCTAAAATAACCCTAATCCAATAAACTAGACATCCTAGGTTGTAATATGAGTCTTGAACTATATGTAGAGACATATGGGGATCATTGTTCAAGAAATAGCCTAAAGGGTCTATAGTATAGGGATAAGACTAGGTGTCTTATCCTGGTGACACTATGGATACGACCCACTTTGTATTTGATACAAACGTTATGATCTAACGTGTTCATGTAGGAGACATGCGAGTGGGGGTATCCTATGCAATGAGTTTGCATAAGACTGGACCGCGAAATAGTAACCACTAGTTATAATACCGTTAACTAGTTAGGTTTCTATTTCACTAGGACGACCTAGATAACTTAGTCTTAATCCTGAGTTGATTATGGACTCCTGCTCATGAGACATTGTCCTTTGATTTTTATGGGTGAGAGTGGCTATTGGGCTCCTAGAGTGAGTAAAATATGATCTAAGAAGACTCTAGAATTCCTGTGCAAGTATACACAGTCTGCAGCAAGTAATATTATCAATCCAGGGTCTGAATTAGTCTCCACTTTATCTATTTTGTGTAACTTTCTAATGGTTTCAAAGATGGTAAAAATGATTTGATTTTATAAGAATTATGCTGGAGCAAAGTAAAAGACAGAACAAAGAATAAACAAATAGACAGACAGATTAAAGAAAGGCGCTGGTTAGGCTTAGTAGTTGTTTAAAAAGATGCTCTAGCAATATTATTGATCATGCAATTCTCGCAGTATTATTAGCAGATTCCTCCCGGAACTCCGGATCTTTTGGAATGTGTTTCAACCCCAATGAAGTGCGACCGATCAAACACTAGGCAACTGGCTATCCCTAGCTCAGTCACTGGCGTTCACCAATACACAATGATCGTAGTGTGGATAATTGCCACACACTCTCTAAATCATCCCTGAAACTAGAAAGAGATATTCACACCGGCTGGCCAGGCGGGCATAAAATGTAAATAGGCACAACAATTAGCCAAGATGCAATAATCAATATATTACTAAAGTTTAAGCGCAGCAACTACATGTTCCTAACCAACACCTTAAGCTACTTAGTTCATAATAAACATGGAAACATGAATTACAATCTGAGTAGGCACGTCCATAATCACAAGACAAATAAGAAAATAATAATCTCCTTAGTCAGCGTGCGAATGATGGTGATCTTGGTAATCTCTAATCTCTCTATACTACTCTGCTTCCAAGGAAAGTTGGAATGCTTTTGACTTGGACGGCTACTTCCTTTTATAGAAGGATAGGAGGCTTGAATTAGGTCAACTTGGACACGTGTAGGGCTTTCCTTGCTCTTTTATCCCGGAAATAGCTCAACAGAAGTCGGTTCATGAAGTTGGCTAACGAACTGTGACGTGACAGTTCTGCTCCCCATTTTGCTGCAGCACAGACTTTGCTCCCTCTAGTCGCTCAGCAACAGATTCTGCACAAAATGATTTCCAAAGCTTCCATTCTTCCAAGTGGGTTAAAACATGTAATATCTCTCTAAAACCAACCCTATTAAGCATTAAAGACACACAAATCCTTATATAAATGAGGCCTAAATAACTACCTTTTGGGCAGTTATCACACCCCCAAACTTGAACTATTGCGTGTCCCGAGCAATACTAACTTTACCTTTCCTTAAGAATTTAAAACACTAGACAAAGAATTAGCTTAATCAAATCAAGCAATCCAATACTGCCTTTAACCTTTACCTGAGCAATCTGCAAAACCGAGCTTTGCTGCAGCAAAATGATTCCTTCGGCATGGACAAATAATCACCACTTTTAACTCAATTCTAAGAACTTACCATAGCTTAGCTCTATTATTAGACACATTAGATCACACATTTTCAATGGGTTTATATTCTTGTTTTCCAGACTTTATGCAGCCCTACAGTTATAAGCTATTAAGCATGGGATGACCCACTTTATGGTGCAGTATACCCTTGCCTCAAACTTATCACCAACTAAGCTCAATACTCTTTATAAAGCTAAAAAATCCTTAGTTATTCCATCTCTTGCCCCTCAGAATGGCAACATTTTATGATGAAGCTCACCTAAGTTCTGGGAGATAGGAAAACTGTTGGATCATCATTCATCCTTTAAAACTTTTGCTCCATCAATTTTTTCAGCAAAATTTTCAACAATCGTTTTTTTTTCTTTCAACAAATAATTTTTCATTTTTCTTAATTCCTAGGTCATCTTTTGACGCGAAGACAAACTGTGGGTATCACAAATGTCCCCGGTTACTCAATAACCTAACAAATTTTTACTTGAAGGAGAGGAATGCTCGAGCAAAATAATTGGAGTAGCAAAAAGTCCCCCAAACTTAAATTATTCATTGCCCCAATGAGTCATTAATTATTGCAATTATACCCCCAAACGTAAATTTTTCTATCTGAATTTTAAACTAAGCATGCGACTAGAACTAAGCTTAAAGTGGATCATAAAAGTCAATACTACCTCCAAAATCTTCTTTGTCGCAGCAACAGTCCAGGCTAGAAGAAATGCTCAAGCAAAAAGGTTTCTGGAGATCATAATACCTTGATCTAATTAAGCGAAATCAGTCCAAGCTTCAAAAATTCAGAAGAAAATAGTTAAGTTAGAGTTAGTCATGAAGGGAATAAAAGTCCCCACGCAGCGGAAGCGCATCGATTGGACCTTACGCCGTATATTAATTAACATTAAAATACCGTTACGATAACTCAAACAAAGCTTTAAACTAACTTTAAAGTTGCTGTAAAACGGTTTTAAAACATGCTAAAATAAATCTAAATTTATTTTAAAAACTTTTCTAACGAAAAGAGGAAGAACCGTTACAAACCTCCGTTGTAGACTTGACCGTTCTTCGCCGACAACGCTCCAACGAACGAAAACGCAGCAGCCTTCTCGCCTCTTGATCGCTGGATTTTCTTCTTTGAATGACACAATAACCACAGAGGTTACACCGGTATGTCTCTAAGTCTAGGAGGCCAAAGACTTGTGGGAGTCTTTCTCTAAGAGGGAGGCTAGAGAGAATTCTAGGTCTTGTCTTTCAAGAGTGTCAAGTGTCATGACCAATTAGGTCTAGTGTTCTATTTATAGAAGAGAGGCCATGAATAAAATATTCAATTAAATCAATCTTTTCCAAAATTGATTCAATCTTATTCCTTAATTAATCAATCATGATCAATCAATTCCCCAATTGATTAATCTTTTCCATAAATGACTAATTTCTTCCATAAGTAATTAGATCATTCCCATAAATGATGAATCACTTCCTTAAGTGATTAATTATTTACATAATTGATTAATTCGTGGTTAATGAATTCTTTAATTAATTAACCACCAATTAAATATCACATATTTAATTTTCGGCCTTGAATTAATTAATTTTGCCCAAACACTTTTAGGACTTAAATTAATTAATTCTTTTCAATCTTCCATAAATTTATATTTGAACTTTTCAAATATTAATTTCTCTCATAATAATATATCAATATATATTATATTTATTTCCCTTAGTAAATTGAACATTTTCAATTTACATTTAATTACTTAGTTGCCTCAAATTACTTTACGAGCTACCAGTGGGACCTAATGGACCTGCAGATCAGAAGCTCCAACGATGTGAGATTAATTGGTTAAACTCTTTAACCACAATAATCAATATTCGTTAACTGTGTGTACATTCCACTATAGACTCACAGTTGCACTCTTCTCACTGCAGACATATTTTCTGTGTCCACGGAACTTAGACCAATATCGACTAGTTAGTCCTTCACGAGTGTCCGTAACACCAGCTGGGTCAAATTACCGTTTTACCCCTGGGTCACCTCTATTTCCTTAAGTACCAATTCTCCTCTAATGAACAATCTGTTTATGGTCCAACCATTAAACAGAAAACCCTCTCGTGCCATTGAGAGGGTAGGGCCCTTTGTTCAAGACTCGGAGTAACCACTTAAGGGAACACTCATCTGCTTCCCTAAAGTCGGGAAGGAGTGAATTCCATCTTGCACGATTATGTTCCCAGCTCCCCATTCGATCTTGTCCCCAAAGTGGTAGGCTTATTGAGTCGGCGTATTGGCCACTCTCACCCATACAAATCAAAGGACAGTCTCTCATGAGCAGGAGTCCATAATTAACTCAGGATTAAGACTAAGTTGTCTCGGTCGTCCTAGTGAAATAGAAAAAACAACTAGTTAACGGTGTTATAACTAGTGGTTACTATTTCACGGTCCGGTCTTATGCAAACTCATTGCATAGGATACCCTCACTCGCATGTCTCCTACACGAACGCGTTGGATCGCAGCGTTTGTATCAAATACAAAGTGGGCCGTATCCATAGTGTCATCAGGATAAGGCACCCAGTCTTATCCCTATACTATAGACCCTTTAGGCTGTTTCTTGAACAATGATCCCATATGTCGCTACATATAGTTCAAGACTCATATTACAGCCTTGGATGTCTAGTTTATTGGATTAGGGTTATTATTAGGCAAAGACAAACATAAAATAACTAATAACAATTAATGGAAAAATATATCAATATTATTTCATTAATATCCGGTCAACGGTTACATTCACTATCTACGAGTTTTAGGGCATAAAACCCAACAAGTCAGTGCTCATGGAATGGAAACATCTAGAAATTTCATTAAAAACATTAAGAAAAACATTACAAAGCATATATTTTTTAGCATCAGAAAAATTAAAAAGAAACAGACAAGCAATTATATAAGAAGATGTGGTCAAGAATGCGCCAGCAAACAAAATATGTCATCAAAAATATTGTGCACTCAAATCCTCCTTCAATCTTCCTGACCTAAATCTTCCTCTTCATCTTCCTTCTCAGCATGCGGCGGTGGAATCCAGGGGTTCAGTAAGTCTTCGGGGAATGCAGGAAGGGTTGGATATGGCTTTGACAAATTCTCCTGTAGCGCCCTCTTCAAACCAGCATCATGATTCTGAACATAGGTCCAGAAGGTTAAAGTCTGCCTTTCAGCAAACTCCTGCCTACTGGCCAACAATGCCAGTTGTTCTAGAATCGTATTCATGCCGTAGATTAGCCGTCCTTGTCGTATCTCCTGCGTACGCTGGAGCCGCGCCAAATTGTGCGTATCAATGATCCCCTTATCAAATAAAATTACATCATTCTCATCCACTGGAACCCCTGCGTTTCTACACAACATAGTAATTGTATTTGGGAAGAACAACTTCCCCACCTTCTTTTTCCAGCAATCAACAATCTCAAAAGAAATTATTTTTCCTACATCAATACTCATCGAGCGAAGAATGGCAAAGGCAAGCAATACCCTGTCCCGAGATACTATGGAGTCGTGAGTTGTCGGCAGTAAGCGTAGCCTAATGAAACCCATCCAAGTGTTGGCTTCACTCTTCAAATAAGTAGCTTGAAATGTGTGCTTCCGCGTCTGCGACACCCTCCATTGAGCACCCTCAATGCCAACCTCTCGGACAACCGCACTTAATTGGTCGCTAGATGGTGCAACCATCATCTCATTAAAAACTGCATGCGGAAAATCCTGGAGATTAAACAAATCATTAATGGCTTCTGGGCTCCACTGTACAGGCACTCCTCGAACTATAACCTCAAAGTCATCCTTAACGTCAAGATTAGCGTAAAATTCCCGAACAATGTTGAAATTGACAGGTTCTGGTTTCGCACAAAACTGCCTCTACCCAAGGTTCGTTATTCCAGACTCTAAGAACCTGGGCAAATCACTGCCAAACCCTGGTTCGAACAAGAAGTCACGTTTCAGCACCTCCTTGTATTTTGCTCGAGCAAGGTCGTTGACGAAGCGAATAAAAGGCAACCTTGGTTCCTCAATCTCGCCAGTCTCACCCGATGCCTCAACAATTCCTTTGCCTTTGTCTTCTCTTCGCTTGGGTAGAATCTCTTCTCAGCCCTTTTTGCTTCTTCTTCTCTCGTCTTCTCTTCAGCTTCCTTCTTCTCGTGTTCCACTCTATATGTATTGTCTTTTTCAGAGTCAGTAGTTGGGGGCGAAGGGGTATCCGTTCGAACTACCTGAATACGACCGCCTTTCCGCTTAATGCGGCGACGCTTAGGTACCTCTGACATGATCAACTCCACTCGAACCTCTTGAACTGGCTCATTCTCAGTCGCAACCTCTGTCTGCGCACTTTCTTATCCTCCACCCGAACTTCCTCTGTATCTGCAACTCCTTGCTCAGCCTGTTCTAGGTTTTGTTCTTCTGGCTCTCTTGAGTCTTCTTCCACTACTGTGGCAGCAACCTCATCTGCTGCCTCCTGGACCTCTTCTTGATCCGCAGCCCTTTGCTGTCGTCTCCTTCTCTTCGCTTCTTTTTCCTCTAGCGTCCTCTTCTTTTTCGTTTTCGCTTTCTGAACCTCGGGAGTAACTGGTATCTCTTCTTCCTTATTATCCCTCTCTTTTCTCGCTCTCGTTTTGGCCATTGAAGATTCAAAGGGTTTTACAGAGAATGAAATAGGAAAAGAAAGAATGCAGATGGCAAGATTGAAACAAAAAGACGAAGTGAAACTTACCTACCAGAGGCTGTTAATAAATAGGGCTCCAGCAATTTGAAATCTTAACCGAAAAGATTTGCTCCCATTAAATTATATTACCGTTTAATTTAAACCATCAACGGTAAAGTGGTGAATTTTAATCGCCCATGGTAAATCATTATGCGCTGTCAACTAACCAGACCGTCGGATGATCTCTGTGGAACACGTGGCCTCATCAAATGACGCATGCAAATTTACCTATGAAAATTTAAAGAAAATCCCAACGGTTAAAATAAAAAATTTTCAACGAAATCCCTTCTGACTCGGATGATTTTGCTCCAGCCATAACTTTGCCGCAACAACTTGCTGAACCTGAAGAATCTTGGATACGGAATTCAAATTTAAAAACAGGAAAATCAAATCTTCAAAATTTAAAAATAACCAATCAAATCAAATCAAATTTAAATCCTTCTTGACGCCGAATTAATTTAGAGAAAATCTTTTATTAATTTAAACTAAACAGAATTAAAATAACTGAAAATAAAATCTAGATCTAATCTAATGAAATCTAATTAATTCAAAGATAATTCAAAGATAATCCAAATAAATAATCCTAAAATCAAATCAAATTAAAAACGAAATAGATAAAATCTAAACAAATATTTAAAGATAAAATCTAATAAACGGAAGCGCATCGATTGGACCTTACGCCGTATATTAATTAACATTAAAATACTGTTACGATAACTCAAACAAAACTTTAAACTACCTTTAAAGCCGCTGTAAAATTGGTTTAAACATGCTAAAATAAATCTACATTTATTTTTTATACTTTTCTAAAGAAAAGAGGAAGAACCGTTACAAACCTTCGTTGAAGACTTGACCGTTCTTCGTCAACGACGCTCCACGAACGAAAACGCAGCAGCCGCCTTTGTTTTTCTTCGCTGGAAATTTCTTCTTTGATTGACACAATCACCACAGAGGTTACACCGGTATGTCTCTAAGTCTAGGAGGCAAAAGACTTGTGGGAGTCTTTCTCTAAGAGGGAGGCTAGAGAGAATTCTAGGTCTTGTCTTTCAAGAGTGTCAAAAAAGTGTCATGACCAATTAGGTCTAGTGTTCTATTTATAGAAGAGATGTCATGAATAAAATATTCAATTAAATCAATCTTTTCCATAATTGATTCAATCTTATCCCTTAATTAATCAATCATGATCAATCAATTCCATAATTGATTAATCTTTTCCACAAATGACTAATTACTTCCATAAGTGATTAGATCATTTCCATAAATGATTAATCACTTCCTTAAGTGATTAATTATTTCCATAATTGATTAATTCCCGGTTAATGAATTCTTTAATTAATTAACCACCAATTAAATATCACATATTTAATTCCCGGCCTAGAATTAATTAATTTGCCCAAACACATTTTAGGCCTTAAATTAATTAATTCATTATTTTGAACTCTTTCAAACTTCCATAAATTTATATTTGAACTTTTCAAATATTAATTTCTCTCATAATAATATATCAATATATATTATATTTGTTTCCCTTAATAAATTGAACATTTTCAATTTACTTTTATTACTTAGTTGCCTCAAATTACTTTACGAGCTACCAGTGGGACCTAATGGACCTGCATATCAGAAGCTCCAACGATGTGAGATTAATTGGTCAAACTCATTAACCACATTAATCAATATTCGTTAACTGTGTGTACATTCCACTATAGACTCACAGTTGCACTCTTCTCACTGCAGACATATTTTCTGTGTCCACGGATCTAGACCAATATTGACTAGTTAGTCCTTCACGAGTGTCCGTAACACCAGCTGGGTCAAATTACCGTTTTACCCCTGGGTTACCTCTATTTCCTTAAGTACCAATTCTCCTCTAATGAACAACCTGTTTGTGGTCCAACCATCAAACAGAAAACCCTCTCGTGCCATTGAGAGGGTAGGGCCCTTTGTTCAAGACTCGGAGTAACCACTTAAGGGAACACTCATCTGCTTCCCTAAAGTCGGAAAGGAGTGAATTCCATCTTGTACGATTATGTTCCCAGCTCCCCATTCGGTCTTGTCCCCAAAGTGGTAGGCTTATTGAGTCGGCGTATTGGCCACTCTCACCCATACAAATCAAAGGACAATCTCTCATGAGCAGGAGTCCATAATCAACTCAGGATTTAGACTAAGTTGTCTAGGTCGTCCTAGTGAAATAGAAAACCAACTAGTTAACGGTGTTATAACTAGTGGTTACTATTTCGCGGTCCGGTCTTATGCAAACTTATTGCATAGGATACCCCCACTCGCATGTCTCCTACACGAACGCGTTGGATCGCGGCGTTTGTATCAAATACAAAGTGGGTCGTATCCATAGTGTCACCAGGATAAGGCACCCAGTCTTATCCCTATACTATAGACCCTTTAGGCTGTTTCTTGAACAATGATCCCATATGTCACTACATATAGTTCAAGACTCACACTACAAGAAATAACGGATACGATAGCTAACGAAAAAAACTATAAAAGACCTATTATAGCTTTTTTCAAAGGTCCTGACAGCCCATGTTATTAAAAGTCTGAGACTTTTTATAGCGTTTTTGTAGAGCTATGGTGAGTGCTATAATAGGGTATAGAGATATAGCATATATGCATTGCTATGGAAACTTTTGATAGCGTTTGTCATTAAATCTATCATATGTTTATAATAGCATTTTCTTAACGCTATCGTTAAGCTAATATTGTTTTTTCACAATGCTATCTTTAACATATTATAACTTTTTTTAAACGCTATCTTTAATATTTTATAGCATTTTTTAATGTTATCTTTTAACATATTATAGCTGTTTTTTAACGCTATCTTTAATATATTATAGCAATTTTTAATACTATCTTTTAACATATTATAGCTTTTTCTCAATGCTATGTTTAACATATAATATTTTCATAGCATTTGTTTTGTAAATTTTATAATATCTACTAATGGCTATATAATTTACTTTTTGTGCTACCACCAAATTCAATTTATTATTTAAATATCATTTAAATCGGTGCAATTTTGATAAAATTTACTTGAAGTACTTGTTTTTACTTTAACTAAATCTACACAAGAAATATTTCATAGAATATTATCATGACTTTTCTTCCAAATTGAAATTTTGTAATCTACTTACATTACAAAAGAAAGTATACAATAGCTAACATCAAGTTGTCAATAGTATTGAACAAAAAAGTTATCCAACAATACATAAAATTCGTCGAATGTAATTTCTAGCAAGAGATAAAGTAGTTCACAAAATACAAAATTCACCAAGTGCTCAACATTATACTATCATGGAGTTAGTTGCCACCTATGATCCTTTTGCATGTGTAAAGGTATCATTTCATTCACCTACATAGATGTATAAAATGTATATAAATATATATGTTTATGGAAATATAAATAGTGAAAGAAACGAGATTCTTTATTAAATGAAAATAAAGACTTAGAAAAAAATTCATACTAATAGTCAATTTGTCAGATGGCCATGCAACTGTACTACCCACAGCTTCTTCAATGCATGTCATTTCTGATGTAGGCCTCCATAAGAATGCATCAGGTTTCTTTGAGACATCAACCCAAACTCTAACTGCATGTGGTCCAATAGGAATGTGATGAACAAGAGCAGCTGGATCATTAGAAGACCAACGTCCTTCTGCAACTATCTCTCCTGAGTCATGCTAATCTAATAACTTGCACTTAATTTGAGTATTATTATTAATACTCTTTATGAGAAGAAAATATAAGATAAATGAGAATGGAATGATAACAAAAGTAATAATATTATTTCATCATACATTAAAAAATAAATTTAACGATGGAGATGGTGTAGGAAAAGTTGAAGGAACATTTGTTGGCTTAGGTACACTTGCAGTTGCATTTGAAAGTTCCTCGCTTGGTTCAACCTATAATAATTTAAGTTCAAACATAGCACGAAGTTCACTAAAACACATTAATTTGAGTTCAAACATAGCACTGGTTTACCTGCTTTTTAATAAAACATGTCATGAATGATTCCATTTCCATCATTTTCTCCTTCATCATTAAACATTCTCTTTCAAGCATTGTGACTTTGTTATCTCGTTGCGAAAGAAGAGATAATTTTGTACAAGTCACACCAAATCCAAATCCCCTTACATGCCCACGATCAGGACCAAGAACTTTACTCAATGCATCCTCAACCACGTTATTTGGAGAAGTTATTGTCTCAACATCAGTTTGTTCAATATGTTCCTACCAACATAACAACAATAACCTTGAAGTCATTTTCAGTCAAAGTATCACAACATAACCAATAGATCACATCAAGTCGCAAAGATAAGTCTCTTAAACTCCCCCCCCCCCCTCTCCCAACACAAATTCCATCATACTTATATACCATATCAAACATAATACAATATGGTTAATCATCCAACATACAAATGAGCATAGCTCAACTAGCATAAAGCATATGTTCTTGACCAAAAGGTCGAGATTTGAATCTCAACTTCAGTTATCATTGAATTCAAATATATATATATATATAATAACTGTGGTAGCAAATCATAAATCAGTTCAAACACAATACACAAGACAAGTCAAGCAATTCAAGCAATAAGACACATACCCCACGAACTACACTGCCCAAAGCTTTAGGTTAAATCGATCAGTTCTTGAAACAAGAAATAATAAGTTGAAAAGGTCAGCTCGAGCAATGGTGTTCTCACTTAAACGATGCCAAAACAAATTAGTTAGACAAACACTACAAGAAAAAAAAATTGAGTCCTTCAGCTTGAAAACATTAGTTGTTCTTCAAGAATATATTCAACTTGAAAATCATCCCTCAGAACCCTTGAAAATGTTTCCTTGCTTGCTTGCTTGAAAACTCTGTTTGATGAGTTGAGTTTTAATTTCTTGCTTCTTTTGAAACGATTCATCTTCTTCAGAAGGTTTTGTTTTTGTGGGTATAAAAAAAAAGCACCTAGCAATAGGGGAATGGAGCACTGTTTAAATTGGCATTTGTAAATCACAAATTGCCTTGATTTAAAAGCTACATTTTATCTTTGTTTTTGTTGTGGATTACACGGGGAGTGGCTTAAGGAGAGGTTGTCTTAGTGGATTCCTAAGATTTTCAATCTAATTTTTGTTCGATAGTTGATGTATGCTTCATTGATTCTGCTAAATGGCATTTCTTTGGTGATCTTGCTATTCTCTTGTTTTTTTCAAAATTTCAAACTGAAGATTCTTGTTGCCCTTAATCTCAAATGCCAAATTTCAAGCAGAATCTATCAAATTTCTAAGATATTCTAAACAAACAAAACAAGCAATCTACCAAATTTCCAAGATATTATAAATACAACAACAGAGAAGTAGAACGCACAGAGATAAGCAATATGGTTCTTTCTACTCATGTTTCACTTTTGAAATGTTTGAAGGTAGCCAATTTTGATTTTTTGTTTTTTGATCCTTTGTTTTTTTTTTTTTCCTCCATTTCTAATGTGGGTGTTATGGATTACACGTGTAGACTTTACCCCAAAATTACTCACTTAGATGGTTTCTCTCTCACAGCTAACACATGCAATTTCTTTCGAACAAGAAGATCAAGACCAACCACAAAGGCTATCTCTGAAGGCTTGCGAAGAAGAAGAAGTTCATACACAAAAACAAGGTGAAGCACGATCAAGGAAGAAGAAGATGAAAGACAACAGAGACGACACAAGGATGTAAAGTGGTTCGGCAACAAGGCCTACGTCCACTGTAGAAAGGAGGTAAGTTTCGTATTTCAGAATTACTGAGAATTACAATCACACACTCACACTGAAAAATGCTCTCTTGTTTTTTTCACTCTGTAATTGACAGTGAGGTTAACATATATGTACTACTGATCACAAGCTTGTCTGATTATCAGGTGACAATTCTTCAAGGAACTTCGTTGTTGGCAACCGTTTTAATAGGTAACTGTCACAGTGGGGCTTATTTCTAATTGAGAAGGACTACAATTAAAATGAGAACCTCCATATCAATGTGGTCCTATTTTCGAGCCTTGAGGTGAAAATATTAGGGGGTGTTGGGCGAGGGTCTAGACTTGGATGAGTTTAGCTTCAAATGTTGAACTTGTGTTTGTCTAGTGAATTTGTCAAGCATAGAGTTTGTTGGACAAAACCATGAGTTTCAACAATACCTCAAACTTACTTCCCCCAACCTACCACTCCACATTACAAGAAATAACGGATACGATAGCTAACGAAAAAAGCTATAAAAGACCTATTATTAAGCTATGACTACCATAACTGCAGGATAGTCAGAGTACTCAAGTTAACTAAACATGTTAAAACGAATAAATGAACTTCAATACTTTCTACCTTCAATCTAATATTAAGCTATGACTACCATAACTGCAGGATAGTCATAGCACTCAAGTTAACTAAACACGTTAAAACGAATAAATGAACTTCAACACTTTCTACCTTCGATCTAATTTTATGTTATGACTACCACAACTACAGGCTGCAAAATAGTCTCAACTGAAGCTAATTTTTTTGCAATTAGTATCTATCTTAGAAAGTAAAAATTTATGTTGAAATTTCAATGTTTTGTTCTTTTAGTTAAAAAAAGAGCTATATGTTCAGGTTTACTCTTAAATTTTAATGTTACATTACTTGGTTCTATAACTTTAAAAAAAATGTCTAATAGAAGTTTAAAGATTAAGCCTTTAAAAAAAGTATAAAGATTTAAGTTCAATAAGTTCTTGCCAATAATCACGTCAACGACATGTACGAAATTGGCCTTGACTTTCATAAACTTCGAAAACTTACATCCTCAATGGTATATAGTCTTCTAATTTTCAAATTATAAATAAAGGAATCATAAATTACAACTTAATTATTCAGCAAAAATGTATGTAAGAAGCTGCATAAATGAATCACTTATTGGCTTCCAGAGGACCTTAATATTGCAGGAGTGGATGAACCACATTGAACTGTTTTCTTTTTCTTTTTGGAAATAATCAAGACCCTTTTTTTTGGCCGGTGAACAATCAAGACTTGTAATGAAAGATATTGCTGCTTTCTAGTTTCCAATGCTAGTTGTCCTAGAATGTACCATAAAGTTCTTTTTAAGAGAAACTAAAAATCTAAAAAAGGTTGGAAGATAGAGATTATCCATATAGAATTTTTCAACACTTACAACGCCTAATACAATCAAATATTCAGTAGGCCAATATTTGATGAACTTCAATTGTTCCCAGACAAGTACCCAAGATGAGCACAAATACCCCTCGGTAACAGCAAAAGAACACTTCAATTAGGTTGATGAAATTCAAATACTGATCCAAGATTTCTCATCAACATGGAGCAAGAACATTCATTACAACTATTATGATAGGGCGGCTAGATTCGAGAAGATATTCAGGTTGTTGTTCTTTTTTTAAAAGAAGACAAGAAAGATGGCACCAGAGAACATAAATAAAATACTGAAAGCAAAAACATTTTCAAGAGAGAGATTGAAATAGGAGTTAGCAAAAAAAAACTGAAGAAAACCCCATAAAACCTTGCGTGCAGAACTCCAAGAGAGAGATTGAAATAGGACAGAGAGAACTCACCAAGAAGTTGCTACTACCGCGCTTTCTTGGTCGCTGCGCTCGCCGGCGATGGTTGGAAGGACTAGCGGCGACGGCAGTGCTGGACGACGAGGAGAGAATCGATGGGAGACAGAGAGACACGACGGGAAGGCGGCGGCGGTTCGGGCGTTTGGTGAGAGGGAGGTTGAGCGTTGTTCTTCAATCGAGGGAAACAGAGAGGGACGAGAGAGAGACAAAGAGGAACATCGAAAAAGAGAGATGTGGGTTTTGGTTTGAGAGGGAAAACGAAAAAGAGAAGAGGGAAAAAAATATCACGCGCGGGCCTTTTCCTAAATTTTTTATTTTTTTAATATTTTCTTTCATAGCCTTTATTAAAAAATGCTATATTAAAAAACTATTAAAAGACATTTTTCTTGTAGTGTCATATTACAGCCTTGGATGTCTAGTTTATTGGATTAGGGTTATTATTTAGACAAATATAAAATAACTAATAACAATTAATGAAAAAATATATCAATATTATTTCATTAATATCTGGTCGACGGTTACATTCACTATCTACGAGTTTTAGGGCATAAAACCCAACAAACTCCCACTTGAACTAAAACACTAGTTAGTGGGATGTAAATGCAATAATCTAAAGCTGGAAATGTCATGTATATTAATACAATGAACTAGGGCATCCTTATACCCATTATATATTTCTCCCACTTGCCCTAGATTAGATGGCATACATATCTCGTAGACCTAGACCCTCTAGATGACCCTCAAACACTTTATTAGCCGTGAGAGTCTTCGTAAATGGATCAGCGATGTTGTGCTCCGAGGCAATCTTAGAGACGATCACATCTCCTCGTTGCACAATCTCCCGTATCAGGTGATACTTCCTCTCGATGTGTTTACCCCGTTTGTGGCTTCGAGGTTCTTTTGAGTTGGCTACAGCCCCACTGTTGTCACAGTATAGTGTTATGGGCACGTTCATATTCGGAACCACTTCCAAATCAGTCAAGAACTTTCTAAGCCATACTGCCTCCTTAGCTGCTTCGCAAGCTGCTACATACTCAGCCTCCATGGTTGAGTCTGCTATGCATCCTTGTTTGATGCTTCTCCACACTACTGCTCCTCCATTGAGGGTGAATACTGACCCTGATGTGGATTTCCTTGAATCCTTATCAGCTTGAAAGTCAGAGTCAGTGTATCCAGTAAGAATCAAATCCTTAGCTCCATACACAAGCATGTAGTCCCTCGTTCTCCGAAGATACTTGAGGATATTCTTAACCACTCCCCAGTGGTCCAACCCTGGATTAGTCTGATACCTACTGACTACTCCCACTGCATAACATATGTCAGGCCTAGTACAGAGCATAGCATACATTAAGCTGCCCACAGCTGAGGCGTAGGGAATATGTCTCATGTTCTCAATTTCTTGAGGTGTCTGTTCCTTAGACAGGTGTACCCCATGTCTGAAGGGTAGTAGTCCCTTCTTGGAGTTTTGCATCGAATATCGAGACAACATCTTGTCAATATACGTTGCTTGAGACTGAGCAAGCGTTTTGTTCTTACGATCCCTAATGATTTGGATTCCCAGAACATATTGAGCCTCTCCCAGATCTTTCATTTGGAATTGGGCTGCTAGCCATTTCTTAATGTCAGTGAGGTATCCTACATCATTCCCAATGAGTAGGATATCGTCTACATAAAGTATTAGAAAAGCTACTTTCCTTTTGTTGATTTTCTTGTACACACAAGGCTCATCAACGTTTTGGTCAAAGCCAAAAGATTTAATTGCAGTATCAAATCTAATGTTCCATGATCTGGATGCTTGTTTCAATCCATAAATGGATCGATTGAGCTTACAAACCTTTTGTTCCTGACCTTGGCCTATGAACCCTTCGGGTTGAGACATGAAGATATTCTCTTCAAGATTACCATTCATAAAGGCAGTCTTGACGTCCATTTGCCATATTTCATAGTCATAATATGTGGCTATGGATAAGAGAATTCTTATGGACTTTAACATGGCTACAGGAGAAAAGGTTTCCTCATAGTCAACCCCTTCCTTTTGGGTATAACCTTTTGCCACTAGTCTAGCTTTGAAGGTCTGTACCTTTCCAGTTGCATCTCTTTTTCTCTTATAGATCCATTTGCACCCTATGGGTTTTACCCCATTTGGTAGATCTGTAAGTTCCCATACAGAATTGGAGTACATTGACTCCATTTCCAGGTTCATGGCTTTGACCCATTCATCCTTATCTTCGTCATTCATTGCCTGTTGATAGGACAATGGATTCTCAATGCCATCATTAGGTATGACAACCTGAGTTTCAGTTAAACCCAAGTAGCGGTCAGGTTGTAATACAACCCTCCCACTGCGTCGAGGCATTCCCAACGTTTGAGATGGACGGGATGGATCTGAAGAACTAGTTCCTTCATCAACCCTTGTTGAAGGTCCAACTTCATCAACAACTCTTGATGATTCTTCAGTAGCTTCTCCTAATATTATTTTGCTGCGTGGTTTATGATCTCTCATGTGGTCTTCTTTTAAGAAAGTGGCGTTTGTCGATACAATCACCTTATTTTCTTGTGGGTCGTAGAAATAACCACCTCTCGTTTCTTTAGGGTAACCAACAAATTGGCACAGTTTTGAACGAGGTTCCAGTTTCTTAGGATTTGTCACAAGCACGTGTGCTGGACAACCCCAGATGCGAAAGTGATGCAAACTAGGTTTACGCCCCTTCCATAATTCGAAATGTGTTTCAGAAACACTTTTCGAGGGAACATTGTTCAAGATGTATACTGCAGTCTCTACTGCATACCCCCAAAACGAGCTAGGCAATTGAGCATAGCTCATCATTGATCGAACCATGTCTAACAAGGTTCTATTTCTCCTTTCTGACACACCATTCTGCTGAGGTGTACCAGGGGCTGAGAGTTGAGATTGGATTCCATGTTCTATCATATAATCCTGGAATCTTTGATCCATATACTCCCCTCCTTGATCAGATCGAAGTACTTTAATAGATTTACCTAATAGGTTTTCAACTTCAACCTTAAACTCCTTAAACTTTTCAAGGGCTTCAGACTTATGTCCCATTAGGTACAAGTAACCATATCTTGAATAATCATCTATAAACGAGATGAAATATTCGTACCCTTCTCGAGCTTTTACATTCATTGGACCACACAGATCCGAATGTATTAACTCTAAGGGTTCTTTGGCTCTGTAACCTTTTCCAGTAAAGGGTATCTTGGTCATTTTTCCCTCGAGACAAGATTCACAAGGTGGTAGTGAATCATCTTCTAACTTGCTTAGAAGTCCATTCTTTACCAAACGACCGATCCTATCGATGTTTATATGACCAAGTCTAAGATGCCAAAGATGAGTATTCTTACTTGATGGAGAAATCTTTTGCCTTTTTCTTTGAGTTTCAGCAGTTTTAAATAATTCGTGATTTAAAAGTGCTTTGTTTTCGGTTGGTCTTAAAACGTACAAGTTATTTTCCAATTTGGCTGAACAAATAAGTACACCATTTTTATAAATGAACGCTTCATTCATATCAAAAGTTACTGTATAAGATTGTTCAATCAAACATGAAATAGAAATTAAGTTTCTCTTAATCTTGGGAACGATTAACAAACTTTCTAAAAGTAAGAATCTATTTCTAAAAAATAACTTCGCAGCTCCCACTACTTTAGCTGAAATGACTTCTCCAGTTCCGACCCTGAGTATCATTTCCCCATCGTTCAATTGCCGAAAGGAACTATTTTCCTGAAAAGAAGAGCAAACATGATTACTTGCTCCTGAATCAAGTATCCAGGTAAACTCATCATGTTCTACCAGACATGTTTCTAAAACAAGTAAATCAAATTTACCTTCATTTTCCTTCTTTTTCTCAGCAAGGTACTTTGGGCAATTTCTCTTCCAATGTCCATCTACATTGCAGTGGAAACACTTGCCCTTGTCTGCCATAGCTTTGGCTTTTCCCTTGCTTTTAGCAGCAGTGCTGGGAGCTTTCCCCATGTTTCCTTTCTTCTTCTGAGTTTTCTTTGAAGAAGTGGCTACAGATTTAGTTCCAGAGGATGAACCCTTCTCGAACTTTCTTTTAAAGTGGACAACGTTTGCCTCTCCTTCTATCTGTCCCTTGTTCTTAAGAAGAGACTGATAGAGTTGTAGCTCATTCAGGAGGCTAGTCAGGTTGAATGTTATTTTATTCATCATTGCATTGCTTCGAAACTATAGAAAACTCTTCGGAAGAGATTCTAAGATGAATGCAACCTGACTATGCTCATCTATGACCGCCCCGTTTGCCTCTGCCACGTTGAATTGGACCATCATATCCAGGACATGCTCCCGAACAGACGTGCCCTCTTTCATGCGACAGCTATAAACGTATTTGAGAGCGTCATGGTGGAGTTGGTAGGACGGTTGTCCAAACATCTCCTGGAGAGAGTTCATAATCTCCCTCGCTGTTACCATGCTCTCATGCCTTTTAGCCAAAACTTCAGATAAGCTGGCTAAGATATAGACGTGAGTCTTATCATTGGCCTTTGTCCAGCGGTCATAAGCATCCTTAACTGCTTGGGATGCATTACGAGCAGGGGCTAGAGGACAATCCTCCGTTAAGACGAACCGCAGATCATCGACAACAAGAATCGTATTCAGGTTTGACTTCCACGTAGCATAATTTTCGCCGGTTAATTTCTCATTTTTAAGCAGAGAGACAATTGAGGAAGACATTGCTGAAATTTAAACAAACAATGACCGTATTAGTTATCTTTGCCTTAACCCATCATACAAGCAAACAATTGCACACAATCCAATCAATTTAGCAAAACAGACAATCACAGAACCCTAAAACTATCGATTTAGTTTTGCAACGACGTTTCAGATGTTTAGAATGTCAGCCACCGAAGGGTGATCAGGCACTCCTCCTTTGAAATGAGACCCCTCTCAGCTAATTCTAATTCCAGAATAACTCATATTCCTATAGACATTAGCCACCGTTGTTCGGTCAAGGATTTGTTAACACTTTTAACTCATCCTCGTAAGTGTAACCCTCCCACTTTCAGATCTCAGAGGCACGCACCAACAGGCTACCGAAGGGAAAGACAACTGTTGGTGATTAGCCTAAGAGCTCCTATCCTTTTCAGGAGTTCACGATGTTTCGAATCCTATGACCAGGCCCTCCGAAGGGATGGTTGCGCCAGGACAACCTGCAGGCGGATCATAGGACTCTCACGGTGTGAACTATGGGCGGAGACCGAGGGATACGTTGACACGTGTCCCGTTCCCACTTACTCTAGACATTTTTCCCATTCACCTTGATATTGATCCATGCAAACACTTTCCGAAGGGAGGCCGCTCCTAAGGCGACTCGAAGCCGAGCATGAATCTCACGTTGTGAATATAGGGACGTAGGAGCAAAACTTGATTTAAATCTCGTTTTGTAACTTTCCTCCCATTGAAAATGTCCTAAGGTTAATATAGGGTTATTTAACTTAGATAGTATTCGGCTAAGTCAATCTATCTAAGTCAATTATGGAAAGGATTCAACTGCAATCTTTTTGGGTGAATTAAACTTCTTTTAATAAACCCAACATTGCTAGTCAACATTACTATGGTTAATTCAACTCAATGTTCGGGTCAGTTCCCAGGTAGGAGGTGTTCCGTAAACCGTCAACTTAAATACCCCCAGCCTTAGACAGAACTTTACCAAGAGAGTTCCCTTATAACCTCAGTAATGTAAGGTCTTTACTCTAAAGATCTAGGTGCATTAAACACTTTTAATTAACCTAGTGACATTGCATGCTAACATTTAACTATGATTAATTCAACTCCGGCGTCCAAGTCAGTTCCCAGGTAGGAGGTGTTCCGTAAACCGTCAACTTAAATACCCCCAACCCTAGACAGAACATTACCGGTGGAGTTCCCTTATAATCATAGCAATGTTTTTCCTACTTAGTAAATTAAAACTATTTTAAATCTAAGTAAGAAAAGATTCTAATCTTATTAGAAACTGATCTAGGTCTAATTAATTTTAAACAATTTAAAATTAATCCAATTCATCCTATGATCTTATGTTTGCATGCAAATCTTGATTATAGATTGACGGTTTCTAATCATTAATATTAAAGAACTATTTCAAATTTTAATGATTAATCTTATAATCAAGAATCTAGGGTTTAATTCATTCAACAATCTCATTCAAATTAAATAATTAAACCACACTAATTGCATGAATAATATAACAATTATATTATTAACTATGGATGTTTCATGCTTCATGCAATATTGATTTTCTTTGAATATAACAATTATAAGCCAATCAAGAAAATCAATCAAGCATGCTTCATTCATCATATTAAACATAACTATTTATATTTAATTTAAGTAATGACATGTTTCATGCTTTCCAATTTTTCATATAATTAATATACACTTATATTAAAAATATGAAAACAAATTCATGCATTTAAACATACATTATAATAATTTATAATATATAAAAAATGCATGAGCATGTTTATAACCTAAGGTGGGATTAAAAATTCTATATGACATCCATAAAGCATATAAATAGCAATTGAACCGGTTAATTTTGGCCCCTAGGATAAAATAAAGCATTAAATTACATTAATTTAGCTAAATTCTATCCTAAAAATCCTTGTACAGCTTCGGAATTTTGTCTAGACATCACGAACCGCCCCGAACCACCTCGAACCGGCCTCCAAAATCACGAACCATGCCAAAAATTGGCTGAATCGAGCCAATAACATAGAAAATCGGGCTGATCCAGCAAAAAAAACGAACCAGACCGATTTCCCGGTCAGGATCCCGGTCTCGATCCCGGTCGGGATCTCGGTCTCGATCTTGGTCGGAATCTCAGTCTCGATCTCGGTCTCGATCTCGGTCGGGATCTCGGTCTCGATCTTGGTCGGGATCCTGGTCGGGATCCCGACCGGGAAATTTTCCAGTAACCCTAAAATCGTCGATTCCTCTGTTCTGCACTCTGTTTTTCTGATTTCCAGCGCCGTTCTTCATGATTTTCGCCCAAAATCATCTCGATCTCCATCGATAACAGCCCTAAATCTAGACACGGACTTACAAGGACTCGATTTACATAAAAATTACCCGAAACACCGAGCCTTACATGATCAAAATCACATAAAAAAATCTATGGCCATAAAATTAACCCAAACAGTTCAACGCAAACCGAACATACATTATGCATAAATCCCACCTATTTGAGCCTATCGCAACTTTTAATATTAATTAATAGGGACAGCGATGGCTCTGATGTCGATTGAAGGGAATAAAAGTCCCCACGCAGCGGAAGCGCATCGATTGGACCTTACGTCGTATATTAATTAACATTAAAATACAGTTACGATAACTCAAACAAAACTTTAAACTACCTTTAAAGTCGCTGTAAAATTGGTTTAAACATGCTAAAATAAATCTAAATTTATTTTTTATACTTTTCTAAAGAAAAGAGGAAGAACCGTTACAAACCTTCGTTGAAGACTTGACCGTTCTTCGTCAACGACGCACACGAACGAAAACGCAGCAGCCGCCTTTGTTTTTCTTCGCTGGAAATTTCTTCTTTGATTGACACAATCACCACAGAGGTTACACCGGTATGTCTCTAAGTCTAGGAGGCAAAAGACTTGTGGGAGTCTTTCTCTAAGAGGGAGGCTAGAGAGAATTCTAGGTCTTGTCTTTCAAGAGTGTCAAAAAAGTGTCATGACCAATTAGGTCTAGTGTTCTATTTATAGAAGAGAGACCATGAATAAAATATTCAATTAAATCAATATTTTCCATAATTGATTCAATCTTATCCCTTAATTAATCAATCATGATCAATCAATTCCATAATTGATTAATCTTTTCCACAAATGACTAATTACTTCCATAAGTGATTAGATCATTTCCATAAATGATTAATCACTTCCTTAAGTGATTAATTATTTCCATAATTGATTAATTCCCGGTTAATGAATTCTTTAATTAATTAACCACCAATTAAATATCACATATTTAATTCCCGGCCTAGAATTAATTAATTTGCCCAAACACATTTTAGGCCTTAAATTATTTAATTCATTATTTTGAACTCTTTCAAACTTCCATAAATTTATATTTGAACTTTTCAAATATTAATTTCTCTCATAATAATATATCAATATATATTATATTTGTTTCCCTTAATAAATTGAACATTTTCAATTTACTTTTATTACTTAGTTGCCTCAAATTACTTTACGAGCTACCAGTGGGACCTAATGGACCTGCAGATCAGAAGCTCCAACGATGTGAGATTAATTGGTCAAACTCATTAACCACATTAATCAATATTCGTTAACTGTGTGTACATTCCACTATAGACTCACAGTTGCACTCTTCTCACTGCAGACATATTTTCTATGTCCACGGATCTAGACCAATATCGACTAGTTAGTCCTTCACGAGTGTCCGTAACACCAGCTGGGTCAAATTATCGTTTTACCCCTGGGTTACCTCTATTTCCTTAAGTACCAATTCTCCTCTAATGAACAACCTGTTTGTGGTCCAACCATCAAACAGAAAACCCTCTCGTGCCATTGAGAGGGTAGGGCCCTTTGTTCAAGACTCGGAGTAACCACTTAAGGGAACACTCATCTGCTTCCCTAAAGTCGGGAAGGAGTGAATTCCATCTTGTACGATTATGTTCCCAGCTCCCCATTCGGTCTTGTCCCCAAAGTGGTAGGCTTATTGAGTCGGCGTATTGGCCACTCTCACCCATACAAATCAAAGGACAATCTCTCATGAGCAGGAGTCCATAATCAACTCAGGATTAAGACTAAGTTGTCTAGGTCGTCCTAGTGAAATAGAAAACCAACTAGTTAACGGTGTTATAACTAGTGGTTACTATTTCGCGGTCCGGTCTTATGCAAACTTATTGCATAGGATACCCCCACTCGCATGTCTCCTACACGAACGCGTTGGATCGCGGCGTTTGTATCAAATACAAAGTGGGCCGTATCCATAGTGTCACCAGGATAAGGCACCCAGTCTTATCCCTATACTATAGACCCTTTAGGCTATTTCTTGAACAATGATCCCATATGTCACTACATATAGTTCAAGACTCATATTACAGCCTTGGATGTCTAGTTTATTGGATTAGGGTTATTATTTAGACAAATATAAAATAACTAATAACAATTAATGAAAAAATATATCAATATTATTTCATTAATATCCGGTCAACGGTTACATTCACTATCTACGAGTTTTAGGACATAAAACCCAACAACTTGAACACCGATCCCCGTATGTCCCCACATACTAGTTCAAGTCACATGTAAACAACCTTGGATCTTAGTTTATTGGATTTGGGTCAAATTGTGCAGTATTTAACAATAACATTTTATTGTAGAAACTCAATAACACTTTATTGAAACAAGTATACAATTTGTTTACATTCACTATCTACGAGTTTTAGGGCATAAAACCCAACAAGATGATGATGGATCAAGACGAGATAAGTTATCTGCAATAACATTCTCTGATCCCTTCTTGTCCTTTATCTCCAAGTCGAACTCCTGTAGTAATAAAACCCAACGAATTAGTCTAGGCTTTGCATCTTTCTTAGTCATTAAATACCTTATTGTTGCATGATCCGTGAACACTGTGACTTTGGATCCAACCAAATATGGCCGGAATTTCTCAAAAGCAAACACCACAGCTAACAACTCCTTTTCAGTAGTTGTGTAGTTGACTTGTGCCTCATTTAAAACCCTGCTTGCATAATATATAGGATGGATAAATTTGCCCTGCTTTTGCCCCAGCATAGCACCTACCGCAGCATCACTCACATCACACATTACCTCAAATGGTAAATTCCAATTAGGTGCACAAAGAATAGATGCTGAGACTAAAGCAGCTTTTAATGTCTCAAAAGCCTTCCTACAATCTGCATTAAAGTCAAAAACATGATCAGTACACAATAAGTTACACAGAGGTTTACTGATTTTGGAAAAAATCCTTTATGAACCTACTATAAAATCCAGCATGTCCTAAAAAACTCTGAATTCCCTTCACTGAATTCGGTGGTTCTAGTCTTTCAATCACCTCTGTTTTTGCTCTATCAACTTCTAGACCATTCTTAGAAATCCTATGACCTAACACTATGTCTTCCTTCACCATGAAGTGGCATTTTTCCCAATTAAGAACTAGATGGGTATCCTTACATCTCTTTAACACCTTGCCTAAATTATCTAAACAATTCTGAAAAGACCCTCCAAAAACTGAAAAATCGTCCATAAATACCTCAACAGTGGACTCAATCATATCAGAAAAATTGCAAACATACACCGCTGAAATGTTGCTGGAGCATTGCAAAGGCCAAAAGGCATTTGCCTAAAAGCAAACGTCCCATAAGGGCAGGTGAAAGTGGTTTTCTCCTGATCCTCAGGAGCAAGAGTAATCTGGTTATACCCAGAGTAACCATCTAAGAAACAGTAGTAGGCCTGACCAGCCAATCTATCCAACATCTGGTCAATAAATGGTAGAGGGAAATGGTCCTTACGGGTGGCTTTATTAAGCCTCATGTAGTCCATACAAACCCTCCAGCCAGTTACGGTCCTAGTTGGAATCAACTCATTGTCTTTATTACTTACCACAGTGACACCTCCTTTTTTAGTAACACATTGGACAGGGCTCACCCAATTGCTATTGCCAATTGGATAAATGATCCCAGCATTCAACCATTTAATCACCTCCTTTTTAACAACCTCTTTCATTGCAGGGTTAAGCCTTCTTTGTTGCTCAACACTCCTAAAGGATCCCTCCTCTAGAGTAATTTTATGCATACAAAAAGATGGGCTAATTCCCTGAATGTCAGCCAACGTCCAACCTATAGCCTTGCGGTATTGCTGCAGCAATCTTATTAAGGCCTCCTCATGCTCTAGCATTAAATCTGACGCAACAATAATGGGCAACGTCTCTCCTTCCCCAAGATACACATACTTTAGATGATCCGGCAAGGGCTTCAAATTTAAAGTAGGTGCCTCAATCAGGGATGGCTTAATAGGAGGAGCTTTCCTTTGATCTAAATCTAAAGACTCAAAAACATTCTCACACCTAAACAACTCTTTTTCATTTTTTCTTTCTAACAAACAAACTTGCAAATCCTCTACACAAACCTCTCCATGCTCTTCCGAATGCTTACTAGCCGAATCCTGTATTGCTGTCTCAATAACTGTGCTCTCCAGAATCCTAATGAAAGAGCGATCCTCTATTTCGTCTGGATACTTCATGGCTTTAAACACATTAAATTTCACTTCCTCATTACAGACTCTCATTGTTAATTCCCTTTTTGAACATCAATTAACGCCCTACCAGTAGCCAAAAATGGACGTCCTAGAATAATTGGGACATCTTTATCAGCCTCGTAGTCTAAGATAATAAAATCAACAGGAAATATGAATTTATCCACTTTTACTAAGACATCCTCAATTTTACCCTCTGGATATGTGATAGACCTATCAGCTAGTTGGAGTGTGATTGTGGTAGGCCTAGCTTCACCAATACCTAACTTTCGATAGACCGAAAGAGGCATAAGGTTAATGCTTACACCTAAATCACAGAGTGCTCTACCTAACTCTTTTCCACCTATAGATACAGGTATAGTAAATGATCCCGGATCCTTAGCCTTGGGTGGTAGCCCATTCTTAAGAATAGCACTACACTCCTCAGTAAGAGATACATTTTCAAACTCACCTAACCTCTTCTTTTTAGTTAAAATATCCTTAAGAAATTTAGCATAATTAGGCATTTGCTCAATAGCTTCTACTAAAGGGATATTTATGTGCAATTGCTTAAGAATCTCTAGAAACTTCTTAAATTGATCATCCTGATTCTTAGGCTTTTGCCTTTGTGGAAAAGGTAGAGGTGGTACATAAGGTGGGGGCGGCACATAAGGTGGGGGCGGCACATAAGGTGGTTCCACATCTGGAATAGAACCAGATGCTCCAGCATTTTTATTGCTGCCTCCATCACCCTGATCAGACTCTAACTCTTTCTCAACGACAACATTTTCATCACCATTTTTATCTATAATCTGGGTTTTACTAGGCTCTTCTGATGTGGAATTTTCCTTACCGCAAGCGCACGGGTTAAGTAATAATTAAGTGTTCGTATAAACGAGTGTCGTCCTCTGGATTGGGTGTTTAAGCTAAATCAAGTACTATGAATTATCTTGCTCAATTTTATTTAGGGAACACAATGTAGTGAGTGAATGATATGAAAACTAAATCAAAACAAATAAAGAGTGGAAATTCAATTGGAAGAACACTTAGGGAATTGATTTCACCAATTTAGTCTAGAATTGATTTTAAGGAATAAGTTATTATGCACAATGGAATTATGAGCCTAAGACCCTTTAATCACAACTACCTCTCCCGAGTATAATTGATTCTCATGCAAATTAACCAACTCGATATCCCTATCTAAGTTTATTAACAAGCAAGGCAATGAGATCTTTTGACCAATTCCAAAGTTAATCTAAAGACCGTCTAGAAAGTAAATTTTAGTCATGCAACCTTGAGTAAGTCTAAATCAAATCCCCTCTCCCGAGCTAGATTCAAAACTTAAATCATTCAACTAATGGCCAATTAATTGAAAGCATTAAATCAAGATTACAAACATAATAACCATTGCACAACTTAAACCATAAATCAATCCATAAATTCAATTGACTACATCAATCCCTAAGCTACAAGTTTAGCTACACATGATTGGTATTACAAGCTCAACTAAACATGAATAAGCCATAAAATCTAACTAAAGTGAGGGAAAGAAGAATTAAACTCGTTGTAGGTCGAGACCGAACGTCTCCGTCACGATCCCCACGAACAATGGGTTGATTTCCCACTTGCTCCCTTTGCTTCAGCTCCAATATGCTTTGTTTTTCCTCTGTTTACGGCTTCAAAAAGTCCCAAATCGAATTCCCCAAAAACCTAGTCGAAAAGAAGCTTATATTTTGTTTTTTCGTCGTAGCGTCGAGACGCTGCCTCTAAACACGCGTGTTCTGGAAAGGAAATTACACAGCGTCGAGACGCTAATGTCGTAGCGTCTCGGCGCTATGACTGTTTCGCGCCTATTCAGATAAGGAATGCTAGCGTCGAGACGCTCAAGGGCTAGCGTCGAGACGCTAGTCTGCATTTGACCGAATTTTGACTTTTTTCTCTTTGACTCTTTTTCATTCCTTTGCATCTTTTCGCATCCCGAGCACCCGATTGACTCCACTATTGCGTTTTTGCTCTAATCAACCATTTCCTACAACATAAACATTAAAGCACAATAAAATGGCCCAAAAATCATAAAAGACGAACTAAATTAAATAAGTAAAGATAGTTAGCTATGCTCGCTATCATCTTCTAATGGCTTACCACTCCTACGAGTTACCGCTTTTACCTGCTCCTTACCTTCCCTTTGAGGGTGTTCAGTATCCGAGGGAAGTTTCCCTTGAGGCCTTGCTTTCCGCTCATTAGCTAGCTGACCCACTTGCAATTCCAGGGCTCTCATCGAAGCTTGATTACTTTGAATTGCGGCATCTGTACGAGCCATAAATTCTTTCATCATCGCCTCGAGAGAACTTCTCGAATTTTGCTGGGGCAAAGCCTGCTTATTTTGTTGGGGCAATACCTGCGCTTTAGCAAATCCCGGCTGGTTCACCTTTTGTTGTGCTTGCACATTACTTCCTTGTCCTCCCCATGAGAAGTTGGGGTGGTTGCGCCAACCTGGATTATAAAAGTTAGAGTAAGGGTTATTCCTCTGGTTACCTACAAAAAACACAGAAGCTGGATTGCTGGGGCAAAACTCGTAGTTGTGATTTTCACCACAATACACACATGCTTCTTCTGCGACTTGGTTCACCACTGCAGCAGGCTCCATAGCTGGTGGCTGCTGATGACTAATCACTGTCACATTCTTAAGAGCATTAGCAATCATAACAAGATCAGCCCTAATGGTGGACACACCATCAACCTCTAATACACTCTTAACCTTTTTATTTGTGCCTCTAACATCCGACCACTGACAACTATTAATCGATATTCTTTCTAAAATTTCATAAGCTTCATCAAAAGTCTTTGCCAAAAGGGCCCCTCCAGCCGAAGCATCGACCATACCTTGGGTTACTCCATTTAAACCATTATAAAATGTTTCCATTTGAATACAATGAGGTAAACCATGGTGGGGACACTTTCGCAAAAGCTCCTTAAACCTTTCCAAAGCCTCACTAAAAGTCTCATCCTCAAGTTGCCTAAACCCTACTATTTCACTCCTTAATTTAGCATTTCTATTAGGTGGGAAATATTTACTCAAAAAATTTTCAGCTAACTCATCCCATGTCCTAATTGATCCTAGAGCAAAAGAGTTCAACCATGACTTTGCTCCATCTCTAAGAGAATACGGGAACAAAGTTAATCTAAGAGCATCTCTAGGCACTCATTGAATTACAAAAGAATCACTAACTCCTAGAAAAGACTTAAGATGTAAATGAGGGTCTTCAGATGGCAAACCATGGAATTGTCCCACGGTTTGCAACATCTGAAACATTACCGGTTTCATTTCAAAATTCGCCGCTTGAATTTGGGGACGTGCAATCCCTGGATTCAACTCATTAAACATGGGGACAGCATACGCTCGAATGGCTCTGGTCCTATCGTTTGCTATCAAGATAAGATTCTCAGCCTGATTATTTTGCTGCTCATTTTGTTCAAACAGCGGGTTTTGCTGCAGCAAACGATTCTGGGGGTCTGCTGGACCTTCAGGACCCTTTGGAAGGCGCGACACGTTCTCCATCTGGTTCTGGTTCCTGCGCTGCTCTCTTCTTCTGATCCTGAATGTCCTCTCGATTTCTAGATCAAGCTCGAACCGTACCCAAGCGGATCGTTCATGCACCAAGCTCACACCTGAAAAACAAAAGAAACAATCAAAAAGTTCTAGCACCAAACCACTAAAACACATACACAAAACAAATCAGATAAAAACTTATTCAAGTCCCCGACAACGGCGCCAAAAACTTGTTGGGCTCCTAGAGTGAGTAAAATATGATCTAAAAAGACTCTAGAATTCCTGTGCAAGTATACACAGTCTGCAACAAGTAATATTATCAATCCAGGGTCTGAATTAGTCTCCATTTTATCTATTTTGTGTAACTTTCTAATGGTTTCAAGGATGGTAAAAAATGATTTGATTTTATAAGAATTATGCTGGAGCAAAGTAAAAGACAGAACAAAGAATAAACAAATAGACAGACAGATTAAAGACAGGCGCTGGTTAGGCTTAGTAGTTGTTTAAAAAGATGCTCTAGCAATATTATTGATCATGCAACTCTCGCAGTATTATTAGCAGATTCCTCCCTGAACTCCGGATCTTTTGGAATGTGTTTCAACCCCAATGAAGTGCGACCGATCAAGCACTAGGCAACTGGCTATCCCTAGCTCAGTCACTGGCGTTCACCAATACACAATGATCGTAGTGTGGATAATTGTCACACACTCTCTAAATCATCCCTGAAACTAGAGAGAGATATTCACACCGGCTGGCCAGGCGAGCATAAAATGTAAATAGGCACAACAATTAACCAAGATGCAATAATCAATATATTACTAAAGTTTAAGCGCAGCAACTACATGTTCCTAACCAACACCTTAAGCTACTTAGTTCATAATAAACATGGAAACATGAATTACAATCTGAGTAGGCACGTCCATAATCACAAGACAAATAAGAAAATAATAATCTCTTTAGTCAGCGTGCGAATGATGGTGTTCTTGGTAATCTCTAATCTCTCTATACTACTCGGCTTCCAAGGAAAGTTGGAATGCTTTTGACTTGGACGACTACTTCATTTTATAGAAGGATAAGAGGCTTGAATTAGGTCAACTTGGACACGTGTAGGGCTCTCCTTGCTCTTTTATGCCAGAAATAGCTCAACAGAAGTCGGTTCATGAAGTTGGCTAACGAGCTGTGACGTGGCAGTTCTGCTCCCCGTTTTGCTGCAGCACAGACTTTGCTCCCTCTAGTCGCTCAGCAACAGATTCTGCACAAAATGATTTTCAAAGCTTCCATTCTTCCAAATGGGTTAAAACATGTAATATCTCTCTAAAACCAACCCTATTAAGCATTAAAGACACACAAATCCTTATATAAATGAGGCCTAAATAATTGCCTTTTGGGCAGTTATCAGTGGCCAATACGCCGACTCAATAAGCCTACCACTTTGGGGACAAGACCAAATGAGGAGCTGGAAACATAATCGTACAAGATGAAATTCACTCCTTCCTAACTTTAGGGAAGCAGATGAGTGTTACCTTAAGTGGTGACTCCGAGTCTTGGACAAAGAGCCATACCCTCTCAATAGCACGAGAGTGTTTTTTCTGTTAGATGGTTGGACCACAAACAGGTTGTTCATTATAGGAGAACTGGTACTTAAGGAAATATCACTCGTGATAGACTAACTAGTCGTTATTGGCCTATATCCGTGGACATAGAAAATTTGTCTGCAGTAAGAGTGCAACTGTGAGTCTATAGTGAAATGTACACATAGTTAACGAATATTGATTAATTTGGTTAATGAGTTTGACCAATTAATCTCACATCGTTGGAGCTTCTGATTTGCAGGTTCATTAGGTCCCACTGGTAGCTCATAAAGTAATTTGAGGCAACTAAGTAATAAATGTAAATTGAAAGTGTTCAATTTACAAAGGGAAAAATATAATATATATTGATATATTATTATGAGAGAAATAAATATTTGAAGAAATTTCAAATATAAATGTGAATTTGATTCATATTAAATTTATAGGAATTTGAAAGAGTTCAAATATGAATTAATTAATTTAAGGCCTAAAATTAGTTTGGGCAATTAATTAATTCAAGACTGAAAATTAAATATGTGATATTTAATTAGTGACTAATTAATTAAAGAGTTAATTAATTGAAAATTAATCAATTATGGAAATAATTAATCACTTGTGGAAGTGATTAATCATTTATGGAAATGATCTAATCACTTATGGAAATAATTAGTCATTTGTGGAAAAGATTAATCAATTATGGAATTGATTGATCATGGATTGATTAAATAAGGAATAGATTAAATCATTTATGGAAATAATTGATTTAATGTGAATATTTTATTCATGACATTTCTCCTATAAATAGAACACTAGACCTAATGGTTTAGTAGCTCTCTTGCTTTTAGACTCACAAGACAAGACCCTAGAATTCTCTCTAGCCTCCCTCTTAGAGAGAGACTCCCACAAGTCTTTTACCTCCTAGACTTAGAGACATATCGGTGTAACCTTTGTGGTTATTGTGTCTTTGAAGAAGAAAATTCCAGCGAAGAAATCAAAAGGGGGCTGCTGCTTTTTGCTCGTTGAAGCGTCGTTGGCGAAGAACGGTTAAGTCTACAACGAAGGTTTGTAACGGTTCTTTCCCGTTTCTTTAGAAAAGAATGAAAATAAAAGTAGTTTTATTTTCTAGTTATTTTCAACATGTTTATAGCGTTTTACATCGGCTTTAAAGCCTGTTTAAAGTTTTGTTTTGTCTTTTCGTAACGGTATTTTGATATTAATTAATATACGGCTCAAGGTCCTATCGATGCGCTTCCGCTGCGCTGAGGCTTTCATCCCCTTCATTTGCATGTTTAGATACATTGGGGACAATGTATGATTTAGGTTGGGGGTGGAAGCATGTGCATGCTAGTTGATTCTAGGTTGAGTTTTGATGCACCTGAGCATCAGACTATATTTTATTTGCATGTTGTGTATTTTTATTGTTTGCTCTGTTTTGATTTGTTTGAGGCCATGCACCTGAGCATTCGACCTAGTTTTGAGCAAAAATTTTAAAATTTTATTGAGCTTTAATTGTTGAGGTTAGGTGTTGGAATTTTTGATCAATTATGATCATTTCTGTATGTGCATTTATGTTCTTTCTTTTGTTTTTGTTGAAGTGAAGCGAGTTAGAAAAATTTTGAGCATTTTTAAAATTTTTCTTGAGTTTTCTTGCACCTTTGAGCATTTGGCCTTTTCCTTTAGTTAGTCTTGAAGGTTTAGGATTGCTTTATGAGTTCCATAGATTATTGTCACCCTGATAGGTGTAAGGTTAAGCTAGGAAGTCTAATTTTTTTTTTTTTTGTAAATTAGCGAGCGAACCTTGCCTAGGAAAAAGAAAAGAATACATGCCTGCTAAAAGAAAATGATCGGTAAAATGAGTGAGTGAGCTTGAGCTTGAGAAAGAAAAAAAAAATTATGCTCATCTTTCTTGTTTTATTTTCATAAGAAAAAGCATGTCTTGTAATAATCGTGAGTGATAAGGGGTAAAAAGAGCAGCTACCCACCGTGTGATCCAATTAGGCCACCCAAGGGTTAAACTCAGGTTATGGGTTCCTACATTGTAGTGTGAAAGCTAGTGTCTCGCCTTAAAAAGAAAGCAAAAGAAAAAGAAAAGGAATTTCTTGTTTATATTTCAGGCACCTAGGTAATGAGAAAGCAACCCTAATTTGTTCCATTTAGCCTTTTAAGCGAAACCTTAGTGCCAGTGTAGGGGGAAGATAGGTGAAGGATCTTATAAACTTTCAATTTCATCACATTGCACTTGAGTTGGTTTCTTGTAAGAAATTTATCGGAGGATCATTTTATTTAAATAAATTTTTGCTGTTGAGAAGTTGTACAAAAGTTTCCTCTCATTTTCTTCTTATTGTGTTAGCGGTTTTGTTGTCTTTTCCTTTAGCTACTTAGAAGAACATGCAACTATAGGATGATAAGCAAGTAATTTTGAAGTTTTTTCTTTTCATTTAGTTGATTTTTTCTTGTTGTTGAGAACTTTATGGTTTTTTTTAATTACCGTTGTAGACACCGTATTTGGTCCGGCTTGATTTTAGTAATAATGTTTGAAGTTTTTCAATATTTGGAAGTCAATTTGTTTTTGGTATGTCAACAAGAGCATAGCTCAAGTGGCATAAAGTCGTATTAACAATCACAAGGTCTTTGGTTCGAATCTCTCTCCTTGCATATTATCAAAATTTGTTTTTTAGTTTTCATGATTTATTTTCATTTTCATCTTATTTTCTTTTTTTTTTTGTTTTATTTAATTTATTTCTTTATTTTGTTTATTTTATTTTATTTTATTTTTGTTTATTTATTTTATTTTTATTTATTTTATTATTTTATTTTATTCATTTTTTTCCTTCACTCCTCTTCCCACGTTCTCCATCCCTCCTCATTCTCCCAACCTCTCCTATTCTTTCTCCCTCTCCCTTTTTCTTCTCCATTCCCCTTCCTTCTCCCAACCTCCCATTCTTTCCCCATCTTTCTCAACTCTCCCCCTTTCTTCTCCCAACCTCTCATTCTTTCCCCATCTTTCTCAACTCACTCCCCCTCTTTCTCAACTCACTCCCCTTCTTTCTCCCAACCTCCCATTCTTTCCCCATCTTTCTCAACTCTCCCCCTTTCTTCTCCCAACCTCTCATTCTTTCCCCATCTTTCTCAACTCACTCCCCCTCTTTCTCAACTCACTCCCCTTCTTTCTCCCAACCTCCCATTCTTTCCCCATCTTTCTCAACTCACTCCCCCTCTTTCTCAACTCACTCCCCTTCTTTCTCCCAACCTCCCATTCTTTCCCCATCTTTCTCAACTCTCCCCCCTTCCTTCTCCCAACCTCTCATTCTTTCCCCATCTTTCTCAACTCACTCCCCCTCTTTCTCCCAACCTCTCATTCTTTCCCCCTTTTTCTCAACCCCTTCCTCCAAGCTCTACTATATAATGAGAGCTCATGGAGGATGGAGGAAAAGGGGAGAACAACAAGGACACAAGAAAAAAGAGAAGAATAGTGAGAGAGCTTAGAGAGAGAAAGTGAGTTTGAGAGGGAAAATAGAGTTTGGAGAAGGATTTTCCAAAAACCAAAGCTACCGTCACCACCGTACCGCCGCCGCCACTCACTGCCGTACCGACGCCGCCACTCACTGCCGCCGCCGCCACTCACCACCGTACCGCCGCCACCACTCACCGCCGTACCAACGCCGCCACTCACTGCCGCCGCCGCCACTCACCACCGTACCGCCGCCGCCACTCACCGCCGTACCAACGCCGCCACTCACCGCCGTACCGACGCCGCCACTCACTGCCGTACCGCCGTTGCCGCCACCACTGTCGTCGCCGCCACTGCCGTACCGCCACCGTGCCGCCACTTTTTTTTTTTTATTTCCAACGAGCTCCTAAGTGAGGGAAAGTGGAAGAGAAAAAAGAAAAAGAGAGAGAAGGAAGTTGGGGAAGAAGAAAGAGGAAAGTGAATAAGGTGAGTCCCACATTTTTAATTTTTTTTTTTTTAATTATTTTTTTTATGTATCCAAATTTTTCCATTTTTCATTTTGGCTATGAATTTGAGTTTCCCAAATCAATTGCAGTTTATTTTATTTCATTTTCTAATTAGAAATTTAAATTGATTTATTTTAGACTTCTAAAGAACTTTAATTGGATATTAGTTGAAAGTTTTTTTTTATCTAATTTCAATTAGAGTTTATTTGGGAGTTTCCAAACTAATTTTAATTGGCTTTAAATTGAATTGTTATTACCAATTTCAATTCGATTTTAATATGACATTTTCAACTTTAATTGTCTTTCTTATTAATTTTAGTTGGATTCTAACATAAAATTTCTAATTTGAATTTGAATTTGTATTTTCCTAATAAATGTTCACTAGTTTGTAATTAGAAAATTCAATTTTCTTTAAAATGGAAATTTTAATGTTTTGAATTTTACTTTAATTTGAATGGTTCAAATGAATTTCAAACTAAGATTTTCAATTTGATTTTCACTTGATTTTTTTTTTTTTTTTTTTTAAAAAAAAGACGATTTTAAACTTTCCTTCCATTGGTTTCAATAATTAATTTGGAATTTTATAATAAATTTTTAATTGGATTTAATTTGGGATTTCAACTTTTGTTTGTTTTTAATTTGATTTCATTTTGACATTTACAAATGAATTTCAATTTGGAATTGCCCAAATGAATTTCAATTGGAATTTTATTTGAATTTTCACCCTCAATTGGTTTTAATCTTGAATTCATGGAGTTTCAAAGTGATTTGGAATTTTTCAGTAAATGTCAATTTGGTTCTAAATTAAAGTTTCCAAGTCAATGTCTTTTGGTCTTAGATTGAAAATCAATTTCAATTTTAAACTAAATTGGAAATCAATTTCGATTTTGGAAAGGTTAAATCAAATTTCAAAAACATTATTTAATATTTTGAATGGTTAAAATAGATTGATTATGAAAACTTTAATGCTAATTTTGTCTAAGAACGGGTATTTAAGCTGACCGAAAGGGAACACCCTGCCTGGAAATTAGCCTAAAGTTTAACTAGTCAATTATTTTGGCAATCAAAATTTCAATTGGATCTTAAATTAGAAAATTTTCAAATCAACTTCAATTTGATTCTAAATTGGATTTTCCAAATGAACTTCAAAATAGTTTTACTTTAGTAATTCCAAATGAATTTCTAATTGAATTTGATTTAAAAATGAAAAAATATTTTTCCATTGAATGGTGTCATACCACTCATGATTATTACTTCACATTTTATTTTTGAAATGTGAGGTAATAGACAAATTAGCTCATGTATAGCCTATGACGGAGTTGAAATAATTTTCAAATTCTTGAGGTGAAAGATTTTCTTTAATTAGGAAATTTTTACATGATAATAAAGTCATGGGTTAACCTCACTCACAAAATTAAATCCTTACTTTATTTAAAGATAAGGTGAAATTAGTGAGACAATTAATTTTCAATTTTCATTTTTTTTGTTTATTTTCGACACGGACCTTTTGTTTAATGAATTTGAGTAATAAAATAAAATGTTTTCAAACGGGTGTTGTAGGGTGCTAACACCTTCCCTACACACAACTGATCCCCGAACCTAATTTTTGGTTTTCAAAGACCACTTTTTTTAAAATGGGTGACCAATCACACCCCAAGATGATTGGTGGCGACTCCAAACCTCTCACCTCGAAAGAGACCCTTAGGGAAGGACGTCGGCCGCTCCGCGTCGCGATGACGTTGCGACAACCGTCAAAGATAATGAAAGCAAAACATTTTTGGAGTTTCCAAATGTTTGGTGGTTTTTTCTTTGTTGCCAAAAATTTGCTGGTTTTTTTCTTTGTTTCTTGTTTTTTTCCGGTTATAAATAGAACATGCAAGAGTTGGAAATGAAAGAAAAAAAATCCATTTTTTCCCTCATATTTACTGGACTTGTCTTTTTGCTAATAACTTAGAGTTTTTTTTTTTTTTTTTTTTTTTTTGTAGGGTTTGATTTCTTTAAATAAAGAGTTTCTCCAACAAATTCCTTATAAGAAAACCAATGTAATTCAATGCAATTTGATTTTTTTTTTTTAAATGAGGAAATTATCAATCACATGTTTTAATAGCAGTTCAAATGGAAAGTTAACTGATGGTCTACGTTAAAGCACTTATGCAAGTTTAGAGTTAAATTTTCAGGTTCAATATGATGAAATTGAAAGTTCAAGACTAAAATTGATACAACTTGCTAAGTTTATGGTAAAAAAATGATTTTTTTCCCAAAACAAAACTAAATGCCACTTGCATATCATTGTTTATTCTATTGATATAATGGAAAAATACAATTTTAGTTCTTAAGGTTTGGGTTAGGTTTCATTTTGGTCCTGAGTTTTCAAACTCAATAACTTAGCTCCTGAGGTTTGGTTTTAGTTTCATTTTGATCAATTCATCCATTTTTCCGATAAAAACTAAAGGACGGATGACGTGACACTATTTTTTTATTTAAAAATTTTATTTTTTAATTTTTTATTAAAAATATATTAAAATAATAAAAAATATATTATTATTTTTAATTATTTTTATTTCTTCTTTATTCCTTCTCTCTTCCACCCCTTTCTTCTTCCTCCTCCTTCTTCTCCTTCTTCTCCTTCTTCTTCAACACCTCCAACCCATGGTCGGCGATCACCGCTGCAAGCGACTTTTTTTTCCCCATTCTCTCCTCTTTTCTTCTTCTTTTCTTTTCCCTTCTTCTCCAATTTTTCTTTTTTTTAAAAAAAATAATAATAAATAACTGAGGAGGGAGAGAGGGAGCTCTCTCCTTCATTTTCTCCTTCTACTTTTTCTTCTTCAACACCCCCAACCCATGGTCGGCGATCACTGCTGCCAGCGATTTTTTTTTTTCCTCCTTCTCTTCTCTTATCTTTTTCTTCTCTTTTCCCTTCTTCTCCAACTTTTCTTTTTTTTAAAAAAAATAATAAATAACAGAGGGAGAGAGGGAGCTCCCTCCTTCGTTTTCCCGTGAAAAACCGAAGAGTGAGCTCCCTCTCTCCCTTACTCCTCGATTACTTACTTATTTATTTTTTTAAAAAGATAAAAGTTGGAGAAGAAGGGGAAAGAGAGGAAGAAGAGAAGGGAAGGAGGAAAAAAAATCGCTACCATGCATTGAAGGTGTTGAAGAAGAAGTAGTAGAAGAAGAAGAAGGAAAGGGAAGGAGAAGGAGGATGAAGAGAGAAGGAATAAAAGGAAATAAAAATAATAATATTTTTTATTATTTTAATATATTTTTAATTAAAAAAAATTAAAAATTAAAAATAAAAAAATAGTGCCACGTCATCTGCCCGTTAGTTTTTAACCGAAAAATAGATCGAGAGACCAAAATGAAACTAAAACCAAAGACTAAATTGTTGAGTTTGAAAACTCAGAGACCAAAATGAAACCTAACTCAAACTTGTGAGGCACTAAAAGTGTATTTTTTTTTCCTTGATATAATATATCAATGATTGACTTAATAAAAAAAATGAGCATGCAAACAATTATTACTAGAAAATAAAGCCAAATATTTGTATATCCAATTTTTTATTTTATTTTATTGATATGGTATATTGATGATAAACATATTCTAAAAAAAAAAAAAAATTTGATGATAAACATAAGCGTATCTTTCTTTTGTTTTTTTTTTTGAAATTACGTATCCTTTTTTATCTACTGATATATGGTAAATTGATGATAGACTTGTGTTATATATGAAGATAAAGGAGGGATCACGTAAAAATGTTTAAATAAGTGTGAAACAATTAAAAATAAAAGGGTAAAATACCCTTTTGGTCCCTCATGTTTCAGGGTCGTTTCCAATAGGTCCCTAGGTTTGAAAATTGAACAATCAAGTCCCCACTCTTTAAAAAATGCTTCTATTGAGTCCTTGGGCTGTTAATTTTTTTAACGGTGATGATGTGGCAGTAACGGTGCTGACGTGGCATATTTTAAAAATATTAAAATATTGATTTTTGAATAAAAATAATAAAAAATTATAATTAAAATAATAATTAAATTTTAAATAATTAAATTAATAAATTAAAACAAAATATCTCACTCTCTCTCCTCTTCCCCATCCACGATTCTCTAGCTTTCTTCCCAAAAAAAAAATCTCACACTTCTCTCTCTTCTTCCATGACTCTTCGAATCCCTTTCCCCTCCTTCAAGCTCTTTTCTTCCTCTTCTTCAAATGCGCCGCCCTCCACCGTTTTCTTCAAGCCCCGTCGCCGCCCTCCACCGCTTTCTTCAAGTCCCGCGCCACAGTCCTTCTTCTTAACCCAAACCTAAAATAAAACCCAACCCCCACTCGAACATCGTTGAAGTTCCTGTGGGTTTCAGCTGCTTTTTTTTTTTTTTTTTTTGCTTAGATCTGAAGATTGGAGAGGGTTTTTGCTCGGATCTGACGATGGGAACATCTTCTTCTTCAAACCCCACCGCCGCCGCCCTCCACCGTCTTATTCAAACCCCGCTGCCACAACCCTTCTTCTTCTTCGTCGTCTCCGCTTGAGGTTGCTGCTCGTGTGGGTTTTGGTTGCGCTTTCTCTTTTTTTTTCTTAGATCTGTAGATTGGAGGAGGTTTTTGTTTAGATCTGAAGATGGGAACCTTTTTTGCTCAGATTTGAAGAAGAAGAGAGGACATAAGAAGAAAAAAAGAGAGATGGATTCGGGGAGGGGAAGAAGGAGAAGGAGAGAGGGAGGGATTCGGTTGGGGAAGAACAGAAGAGAGAGATTCTGAGGGGAGGAGAGAGAGGGTGAGTTTTTTTTTAAATTTATTTATTTAATTATTATTTTAAATTTTTTATTATTTTAATTCAGAAATTAATATTTTAATATTTTAAAAAATATGTCACGTCAGCACCGTTACTGCCACGTCATCACCGTTAAAAAAATTAACGGTCTAGAGACTCAATAGAAGTATTTTTTAAACAGTAGGGACTTGATTGTTCAATTTTGAAACCTAGGGATCTATTGGAAACTGACCTAAAACATGAGGGACCAAAAAGGTATTTTACCCAAAATAAAAATCTATATTGGCAAAATATACAATATAATATTATCCAAATTGATGGTAGGCTTGTTTTTTCCGTATGCGCAAGTGTCTCAAATATATCCAAGTTTTTTTTTTTTTTTTTTTTTTTTTTGAGAAGCAAATATATCCAAGTTGGATTAATAATGAAACGATCAACTAGACAATAAAAATTGTAACAAACAAAATTGCATGATCTTTTAAACAAATGAACTGAAAAAAAAAAATAATCATATTTTAAACAAACGATTTTAAATTTTGTACGCCTTTTTGTTTTGTGTTAATTTTGTATACATGTCTTTCCAGAACAAATAATTCAATATTTCTGTTATTTAATTGGACCCACACATGATTTCAAATTGGGGAAAGTACACTCTTTAAAAAAAAGGATTTTTCAAAAAGAAAAAAGGGGGGGGGGGGAATTATGACTAAATGTGTATAATATATTGCAAAAATGACACCAATAAATAAATAAATAAATATATATATATATATACATATACATACATATTAATTTGAAAAAAATCACACATTTGCATTTTTTTTACTGCTAACCTTTACAATTATTTTTATAAATATAAAATTTCGCAAAAAATTAAGCCAACCCCATAATTGACCGGTAAAAAGTACTTCACTTTAACGTATTACTTTTCTTAAAAGAAAAAATCCCACAAAACCACCCCAAAGGCATCATAAGCAAGGACTAACAATCATTCGACATATTAGCTAATTTTTTTTTTTAAAAAAAAAAGAATATGCATTGAAAAATTATTTATTTTTTTTTTTTTTGACAATATGGGGTGAGGGGATTCGAACCACAGACCTCGTGGTTATCAATACATCTTTATGCCAGTTGAGCTATGCTCTTGTTGGCCATTAAAAAATGATTTTCATTATAATTATTGTCCCCAATCGATTGCATAAATGAAGGGGAAAATCATATCACTAATCCAATTAATTGGATTTAAAAAAAAGACCTTATAAAGTGGTGCATGTTCGTGTGTCGGTATAAATTATTAGGCTAATTTCTTATTATGAATTCAAAATATTTATTCCCATAATCTCATGTTTGGCTAATCATACTAAAAATCTTATGATATTGATTTTCCATTTACTTTGATCATTAATCATATTGTTTACATAAAAAGATCAAAATCATCATTAGCTCTTCTCAATTTTTACTCGTGGACCAATTTTGTAAATTAAGGGTCAAAACAAGCTTAACTTAGCGGTAATTGGCATGTACACTCGAACATGAGGTCGGGGGTTTGAATTCTCTATCAGTTAATTAGGTGGTTAATTAGGTGGTTAACAGTCAAGTAAATACTGTTTCTGTTATTTCCATGTAAAGCTGTATTTAAGTGAGGGTTTTCTTTCACTCAAGTTAAGTGAGTTTTATACTGAATAATAAAACTTCTTTTCCCTCATTTACACGTGTTATGGTATCAGAGCTTAAAAATGATATGATCGATCTGGAACCACCACAAGTGCATTCATCGACGGGCCGATATTCAATCAATTCACGCCATAGTGTAGTCACTTTCACATAATAAGTTTCCACAGAAAGAGTACCTTGTAACGTATTAGCTAGTTGCTTCTTGAGCTGGTAGATATGAGGACCACTAACTTGTCGATAACGTTCCTTCAATTCATCCCAGATATCTTTCACGCTCCCAGTATACACAAGACTAGCAGCGATTTCCTTTGAGACTGAATTGATGATCCATGATGCGATAATGTCGTTGTTACACTGCCAAGAAACAAGACCAAATGTTGATGTACTAAAAAAAAAATTGTAAATTAAGGATGTTTAAAGTTGTTTAATATAATGTCTAAGGGTTTGAATTTCTTTCGACTAAGAAATATAGTTTTAATTCTTTTTTTTATTATCCTGTTCAGAAAGAAAAAAATCTTTTTATTTTTATTTTTAATATAATATTTAAAAGTGTGATTTTAACCAAATCTTGCTGTGGTTGAAATCTCTACCCTTTCATATATTAAAAAAAAAAAGTGTGATTTTATATATGAGATTTTATTCCGTTGATTGATGCCAACCTTAAAAATTTAGAATTTCTCAAAAAAAAAAGAATCTTAAAAATTAGAGAAAAAAAAAAAAGAAATCTGTATTGAATGGGAATTTAAAATCATAGCCGTTTTTTTCCTTAAAAAAATATAGCCATTTTTAGTTGGTATGTTAATTGACTATATTTTAAATCAAATTTTAATTCAACCTCTCCCATAATTATAACTTAAATTACAAGTTTAGTCTCTAAACTAAAAGTATTTAGATTCCTCAAAAGTGTCTAATAGATTTATAGGTTATTGACTCATGACAATTTTTTTTTTTTAATTCACGGACATACTTGACACAAAATTGAAAGTTTAAGAGTTTTGAATATGTTAGGTATTTATTAACCCAAAGAAAAATTAAAGGTCCACATGTCTATTAGACATTTTTAAATGCTTTGTAAAATTCCAAGATTTTTCATACACAAACTGAAAGTTCAGACTCCGTTTGATAATCATTTTGTTTTTGGTTTTTTTATTTTTTAAAATTAAGCTTATAAACACTATTTCCACAGTTTCTTTTTTATGTTATCTACCTCTTTCTCATGTTCTGAAAACTAACAGAAGTTTTGAAAACTAAAAGATGTCAGAAACTTAGGTCCCGTTTGATAACCATTTGGTTTTTTGTTTTTTATTTTTGAAAATTATGCTTGTTTTTTTCCTAAATTCCCTATCATGACTTTCATCCTTTTTAAGGATCCATTTGAATTTCTAGCCAAATTCTAAAAGAAAAAAAAACAAGTTTTTGAAAACTTTTTTTTTTTTTTCAAAATTGGACTTGGTTTTTGAAAACAAGGAAGAAGATTGATATTAAAACAAAGAAACTTATAGGTGGAAGTAGGAGTGTATAAGTTTAATTTTTAAAAACCAAAAACCAAAAACCAAATGATTATCAAACGGTGCCTTATTTGTTTGTTAGAATTCAAATGTGCCCTCAACAAAGATAAAAACCATACCAAGGAAAGTGAGAGAAAATAAACATAATTCTTAGGAAAAAAATCATTTGTAACCCTAAACTTTGGGGGTTGTATCAATTTTAACCCTAAACTTTCAATTTCATCAAAGTGAACCTCAAATTATCAGATCGTATCGTTTTAACCCCAAACTTGCATAAGTTTTACAATGTATACATTTGGTTAACTTTTTGTTTGAACCACCATACGTAATTGATTATTTCTTCATTTTTTTTTCTTAATTAACATTGCACTTGAATTGGTTTCTTATAAATAAAATGTTGGAGAAACTTGTTGTTAGAACTTTGTGAGGCTTTTTTTGCTACTATCTAAGATTATGAGAGCAAAGAAACTTTGGATGTTTTTTTATCTTCAAATATTTGTTGGTTTTTTCTCGTTGCTAAGAATTTTGTGGGTTTTTTTTTCCTTCTTTTACTGTTTTTTTTTCTTGCTAATTAGAAGAATGTACTAATTTAGGAAACAAAAACAAAGAAATTTCGAGTGTACTACGACCTATTTGTCCGTAGAAATTAAAAATACAATTGTTGTGTCGTGGAGATGACCACTGCCTTGAAAGCAATTTTCGGCACGACCACGGTGCTAAATCGTATATTGCCGGTTGCTCCCCAAGGTTTACACAACACCCTCCTCGATCGTGCACTCGAGAGAGAAGGATTGGAATTTAGGAAATACTTTGCTCAGAGAAAGGAAGAAGAGATGATGAAAAGATATGGGAAGTGAATGAATGTAGTGAGTAAAATGGAGCTTGGATTGCTGGCTTTTATAGGGGGAGTCACCAACGGGCAAGTAACCACAGGCTGCCACGTGTCAGTCAGTCCATGAGATGCTGCAGCAAGAGAAGCGGTCAAAATGGCATCCACGAACTTGGTCAGCGAGAGAGGCTCGGTCAAAATGGCTTTTAAGTCATTCCCAACAATCCCCCACGAATGACTATCAAGAACATTTTCTGAGCAAAGGAGGATTTAAACTTAAGCATTAATATCTTTCGATTTGAATTAACGCATAGTGAAGTAAGGCAATAACCAATCTAGTGAAAGTAAGTTACCTTTTGAACTTTCAGCAGTCATGGTTTAGACCCCCACAACACGTTTGTATCCTCAGGTTTTCCTTGATTCCGCGATACAAAAATAGAACCAGTGCTATTTAAGGCCATGCACAAACACCTTGGGTCATCGTGAAAACTCTAGAAAGAGATTCATTACACTCTTTCATAGAAGGCGGCCACACCTTCACAATCACGTCATGCTTCATCAAGTCTACCGCAGTAAACCACTCAAAACTTTGAGCTATGAAGACTTTCAAAATGTGTCCATCAAGTCCGTATTTGGACCACCCAAAAAAGGCTATGGACTCATTTCAACAGTTTGAGCCCCATACATGCTGAAGACTCTAGAATTACTCTCCTTGTTAGGCCTTTGGTGAGAGGATCTGCCAAATTCCTCTCAGACCTCACATACTCCAAGGAGATAACTCCATTTTTCAACAATTGTTTCACAACTCCATGTCTCAGGCGTATATGCCTTCTCTTGCCATTATATACACTGTTCTTGGCAATTCCTATGGCAGCTTGTGAATCACAGTGCAGAGAAACTGGCATTGACGCCCCCCACAGTGGTACGTCTTGAAGTAAACTTCTTAACCATTCTGCCTCTTGCCCTGCAAGCTCGAGAGCTATAAACTCAGACTCCATGGTAGATCGTGCAATGCAGGTTTGCTTTGCAGATTTCCATGATATAGCTCCTCCACCAAGAACGAACACATACCCGCTAGTTGAACTTACTTCGTCGTTATCAGTTACCCAGTTTGCATCACAATAACCTTCTAATACTGCAGGAAATTTATTAAATTGCAAACAGTAATCTATTGTACCTTTAAGGTACCTCAACAAACGACGAAGTGCAACCCAATGCTCTTTATTAGGATTATGTGTATACCTACTCAATCTACTCACAGCATATGCAATGTCAGGTCTAGTATAATTCATCAAATACATCACACTACCTATAATTTTTGCATATTCAGTTTGAGAGACACTATCCCCTTTATTCTTCTTAAGTTTCATACTAGCATCATAAGGTGTTCTTACAGGCATATCATTAAAGCAATCAAATCTCTTTAGCATCTTTTCAACATAGTGTGATTGATTCAAAGAATACCCATTTTCGGTTTTCCTCAATTTAACACCAAGTATCACATCAGCCTCACCTAAATCTTTCATCTCAAAGTGTGAGGATAAAAACAATTTGGTATTATTTATTACTTCTAAATTCGTACCGAAAATAAGCATATCATCAACATACAAGCAGATAATCACATAATCAACATCAAACAATTTCGAGTAAACACATGTGTCAGAAGAATTTACCCTAAACTCGTTGTTTACTAAGGTATTATTAAATTTCTCATACCATTGTTTGGGAGCTTGTTTAAGGCCATAAAGAGATTTTTTAAGCTGACATACCTTGTCTTCTTGACCAGAAACTACAAAGCCCTCAGGTTGTGCCATATATATCTCCTCTTCTAAATCTCCATTGAGAAATGCTGTTTTTACATCCATCTGATGTATTAACAGCCCACGGATAGCTGAAATAGCGACTAGACATCTAATAGTAGCTATTTTAGTTACAGGAGAATAAGTATCAAAGTAATCAATACCTTGTTTTTGTGAATAACCCACAACCACTAATCTAGCCTTGAATTTTTCAATTGAACCATCTGGTCTAATTTTCCTTTTAAAGATCCACTTACACCTAATAGGCTTATTTCCCTTAGGTAAATCTACCAAGTTCCACGTTTGATTCATAGTTAAAGAATTCAATTCACTTTTAATGGCCTCTTTCCAGAAACTAGAATCTACAGATTTTAAGGCCTCTTGGTAGGTTTTAGGATCCTCATCTATTAGATATATGCATGCAAATTGATCGTCAATTTTATCTGAGTTTTCAACAAGAAAAACAGTTAAAAAATCCGATCCAAAATCTTTCTCAGTTCTCTTTCTTTTACTCCTCCTAGGTTCAGTCTCATGCATAATATCAGCAGTAAATGAAGGACAAACATACACCTGACTAGATCGTGAGATATTAACTGGCTCATTTTTAATCATAGGAAAAATGTGTTCGAAAAATTCAGCATCTCTATATTCACAGATTGAATTATCATCTAAACACATGAACCTATATGCAGCACTATTATGCGCATACCCAATAAACACACAATCAAAGGTTTTAGATCCTACCGTAGGTTTCTTGAATACCGGATATGCCACTTTAGCTAAGCACCCCCATACCTTCAGATAGCTCAGGTTCGGCGAATATCCTTTCCAGAGCTCGTATGGTGTCTTATCCAGCCTTTTGTGAGGAACTCTGTTAAGAACAAAACAGGCAGAAAGCACAGCTTCCCCCCACATACTGTTAGGCAATCCAGAACTTATTAACATAGCATTCATCATTTCTTTTAATGATCTATTTTTACGTTCAGCTATGCCATTCTGTTGAGGAGAATATGGTGCAGTACTCTCATGGATAATGCCATTTAATTCACAGAACTCCTTGAGAGACTTGTCACTGTATTCACCTCCCCTATCGGATCTTAACCTTTTGATCTTTTTATCTAGTTGGTTTTCTACTTCTGCTTTGTATTTCCTAAACATGCTACTAGCTTCATCTTTCGATTTCAGAAGATATATTTTCGTGTATCTAGAGAAATCATCAACAAAGGATATATAATAGTTTTTGCCCCCTTTGCTAGTAGTGTTTTTGAAATCAGCTAGATCAGAGTGAATTAACTCAAGCAATTCAGTACATCTAGTTGTAACAGGCTTAAACGGTTTTTTAGCAAATTTTGCCTCTATACATACTGAGCATCTACTATCATTAGGTGATTCCAATACATTAAGAAGATGCAGTTCTTTAAGCCTTTTAATAGATGCAATGTTCACATGACCTAGTCTACCATGCCATACATCAATAGATTCAACAATATAGGCAGAACGAGATGTACTTTCATTTAATTTTGCAAGAATAGAGACAGTGTTTAACACAAACAGACCATCGGCTAAGTACCCCTTACCAACAAAGTCACCATTTTTAGTGATGACAACCTTGTCAGCTTCAAAGACAATTTTAAGTCCTGCCCTGTTCAACAAACTTCCAGACACCAGATTCCTACGCAATGAAGGAACATACAATACATCATTCAAAGATAATGTTTTTCCAGAAGTAAGTTTTAAGAGAACCTTCCCTTTCCCAAGTACTCCAGCAGTGGCCGAGTTCCCCATGTATACGCATTCACCGTCAACAGTGTCATGGAACTCGTGGAACAAGCTTCGATTTGAGCAGAAGTGTCTTGAGGCACCAGTGTCAAGAATCCAGTCTGATTTATTCTCCAACAGGTTAGCCTCCACCACCACTGCAGCAATGATGTCGTCTGCTTCAACAACGTTGGCTTGTGCACCATCAGGCTTCCGATCTGGCTTTCCTTTCCTCTGGTTGCACTGATAGGATTTGTGCCCTGGTTTCCCGCAGACATAACATATCAACTTGGATTTCTCCTTCCCTATTTTCCCGCTAGGAGACTTGAATGGATGGTTCTTCTTCTGCGAGGATTTGCCTTTATTTTCATTTTTGAACCTGTCTTTTGATGCAGCAGAAGATTCAACTAGGTTAGCATTAACTGAGTTTAAGGATTTAGATTCCAACTTATCCTTTTGCCTGTTGGCTTCTTCAGTTCGCATGTGGCTGATCAACTCTTGTAACGTCAGGTCCTTCTTCTTGTGCTTTAAATGATTGCGATAGTCGCTCCATGAAGAAGGGAATTTTTCGAGCAAGACATTTGCCTGGAGAATCTCACACATCTTCATACCTTCTGACAGAATGTTTGCCACTAGATTCTCGTACTCATGAACCTGGTCCATCACTGGTTTGTCATCCGTTATTTGGAACTGCATCCACTTACCGACCACGTACTTCTTTCTCCCTGCATCATCGCCACCATATCTGGACTCCAGAGTGTCCCAGATAACTTTAGCTGACTTCTGAACAACGAACAGGTCAAATAGTGAGTCGTTCATGTGGTTCAACAGATAACCCCGAACCGCCTTGTTGTCTTTCTCGAATTTATCTGGATCAACGTGCTGACTACCCTTTGACGTTTGAGGGACAGTCTGAACCTCCTTAGATTTTTCCAGATCAGCGACGGGTGCTGCTGATTTTTCCACATAATCAGTGGTTATAATATAATCGACCTCCAGTTGTTCGAAGAAGATGAGCAGCTTCTGAGACCAGCGGCGGTAGTTAGAACCATCCAGAGGTTCTAGTTTGGATAGATCTGGAACATGCTTCTTGGTCTTGATGGACATTTCAAAGTTGCTTTCAATTGTCCGTAGAAATTAAAAATACAATTGTTGTGTCGTGGAGATGACCACTGCCTTGAAAGCAATTTTCGGCACGACCACGGTGCTAAATCGTATATTGCCAGTTGCTCCCCAAGGTTTACACAACACCCTCCTCGATCGTGCACTCGAGAGAGAAGGATTGGAATTTAGGAAATACTTTGCTCAGAGAAAGGAAGAAGAGATGATGAAAAGATATGGGAAGTGAATGAATGTAGTGAGTAAAATGGAGCTTGGATTGCTGGCTTTTATAGGGGGAGTCACCAACGGGCAAGTAACCACAGGCTGCCACGTGTCAGTCAGTCCATGAGATGCTGCAGCAAGAGAAGCGGTCAAAATGGCATCCACGAACTTGGTCAGCGAGAGAGGCTCGGTCAAAATGGCTTTTAAGTCATTCCCAACACTATTTATGCATTTGGCAGATATGTTTTTTAAAACCGTTTTCGGATTCTGTGATCCAAATAGTGAAAACTTTGAAAACAACTTTTTTTTATATTTTCATTGTATCCAGATTTTGAATTTGAAAATTTTAAATGCATAATTGAATTAAAAAAAAGATAAAAACTTTAATAAATATAGTATTCATGTTATAAACTCAATTCATTCTTGTAAAATTAAAATTTATATAATATAATGTATTATAAATTATATGATATTGTAAAATAATAATTATAAAAAATCTATAACATATAACATTTTTATAAATTAATTAATAATAGTTTGTATTCAACCTAGTGTTTAGTTGAAAGTTACCCATAGTTCATAGTTTATAAATATATCATCAAACACATCTTGAACAATTTTTTAAATTGGGATCCAATTTCTGAATCTACTACCAAACACATATCTGAAAACATGAAATATAACTTAGTTTTAATTGAATCCCTTGTTGTCAAATTTCTGTTTAGATTGCCTACCAAATCCACCCTTATTTCTCATTTCTGTTTAGATTGCCTACCAAATCTTCTCATTTCTGTTTAGATTGCCTACCAAATCCACCCTTATTTCTCATATTTGCTCGATTATTCTATTGTTGCCAATAACGGTGTGTGACATGAATAGTCTAGGATATTTGATTTCCTCTAATAAAGATTTTTTTCAACAAATTTCTTACAAAACACCAACTCAAGTGCAATGTTAATTTAAAAGAAAAAAAAAAGAACATTGTCAATTACATTCTTTGATAGCAATTCAAATGAAAAGTTGACCAAACTCTGCATTGCAACACTTATGCAAGTTTGAGGTTCAAATTGATACAATTTGTTAAGTTTGGGTCCAATTTGATGAAATTGAAAGTTTAGGATTAAAATTGATTAAGTTCAAGAGTCAAAATTGATTTTTTTCCCTAATTTTTTAAAACCAAAAGCAAGAAATCAAATGATTATCAAACCAACCTCCAAAAATGTAATTTAACCTTAACTATACTATTTCATTAATTTAATGCTTTAATGAACTAAAAACAATCACGCTTTAAGATTGCATAATTCTTTTTACTTATTTATTTTAATTTTAAAACATCTTTGGTGATCCTTTATTATGTATTGTTTATTTATTTAAATATAAAATATATTTGACAAAAACTTCATATTTTCTAATTTCTTTTAAGAAAATCAAGTTTAACGTGAGAATTCTTGTCTAAAAATATAATAAAAACATTTTTATGTCATGTTTATTTTCATTAATGAAAAACAACAGTGTCATAAATGTATTGAAAAATTATAAATAATAAATTCATTTTTATAGTCCAACATTATATTTGTTTCAAGAAAAAAAAAAAAAAACATCACATTAACAATTCCATCCGACAGGGGGAAAAGGAAAATCAAGAATTAGAAAACAGAATATTAACAAACAAAGAAAAGACAATTCATGAAGCAATCACAGTAAATATAAGAGGGGAAAAAAAGGCGACTTGGCTTTAACATTTAACAAAAAACCAAAGCTGAGCTTTTTTATTGACAATACAGATTCTAACCCATCTCTGTTTTTCTTTTTCTATTGTTAGTTCAAAAACAACCTTCCATCCTCATTGTCAAAAAAGGAAAGAAGGAAAAGAAAAAAGAAAACACCAACCTTGAGAAGATTAAGAATAAATAAGAACAGCAGCAAAATTAAACATCTTAAAACCCGAGCAGCAGCGGGTTCGGGGCGAATCGGGCACCGAATGATCGAGATTTCGAGGATAGGACGATTAAGCAGGCTGCTCCTCCTTCCAGTCTTTCCTGATATCAAATGTGTAATTGATCTCCAAGTAGCACTTGTTATCATCATCAACAAACTGTGAGCCAAAAAAAAAAGGAAAAAAAAAAAAAGAAAAGAAAATCCAACAAACAAGCAGACAAGATTACAGACATAGATTCATGTGAAATAGAAGCAAAACAAAACATGTCTTTTAAAACAAGGCTGGAAGAGAAAAGGAAATTTCATGTTACTTATTGCATAAGCATGCATAGATAGCCATTAAAGGCGAAAGCTCAGATAAAAGCCAGTCAAGCCATGTGATGCAAGCCATAAATGGACAGGTGCAGTTGAAATAGAGAGAGCTTTTAATTGGTTTCCATAAAGGAAAATAATAGAGGACAGAAATTAATAAAAGCATTCAAATTCAAAATTTAATATCCTGTCTGTTTTGACAATGTCAAATAAGTAGAAAAAATTTCTAGTTTTCTCATAGTTCTTCTCTTATCTTAAGAATTTTATATCATAAATAATTCTTTGGTTGATATTGATATTTAAAAGTTTACAACTGACCTTGCTTCTGGCTGTGTATGATCCCCTGGCAAAGATGCCTGAAGGGGTTGTTTCTTCCTGCATCTCATGATCATAAGGCTCAGGCTGGGGGCTAAAGGTTCCAATCATCTCTTTTGTACTGTCAACTGTGACAGTAAAAGAGAAAAAAAAAGAAAAGAAGAAAAGAACAGATCTCCATTAATGACAGAGAGAGAGATAGAGACAGTAGAGAGAGAAAGAGATAGAGAGATTTGATTTTAGTTTTTTTACCTTTGACGCCAGTTTTCCACACTGTATTGGTATATTTGAGACCAGAAACAATGTTGTTGCTGACCTGAAAAGTGAACTTGAGGCTGTAGCGACTGCCTTCCTTCAAAGTAAACCAGAGGCCTTTGGGATTTCCACTCTCAGGAACTGGAAGAACAATGTCAGGCCGGCCTGATGATTTGATTGCAAGGCTCACAATCTTCACATCCGGCTCAAGAGTTTCTAATTCACAACCAAAAGTCAATGCAAATCTTCTAACAAAGAAAACACTAAAACAGATACTTCTGTTCTGTTCACAGCAAAATCTACAATAATGGGAAGAACAAAAAAAGAAAAAACTAGTGGGATTTGAAGAAAAGTTGAAAGGGTTACCTCCAACAGATTCAAAATCCACATCACCCAGAAGCTGTTCCTTCCACCTCCTCAGGCTTTCATCATCCTGAAAGTGAAAGCTCAAAAGGGTAAGTCCATGGAGGCAAAGAAGTAGAAGAAATTAAAAGGAGAGATAATGGGAGAAAGACCTTGTCCTTCTCGTTGAGTTCTTTCAAAGTGTACTGAGGGCCCAATTCGATTTTCCTTCCATCTTCGTCGTCTTCCTCTTCAGTTGCACAGATTGAGCTCTCACTCATTTTCCTACTCAACCCAGGAGGCGCATCGACGTCTTCTTCATCCTCAGCTTTTTTGGGCTCCGAAACTTTGGGAGAATCGTCTTCTTTCCCATCTTTGTCTTTGTCGTCGAACCCCATTATCCCTTTTGAACTCGAAGCGATTTCAACGGCCAGAGACATCAACAGGCCATCAACAGAGGGGAGAAATCGTACCACAGCAAATGGTACAGAGAAGGAAGAATGAGAAGAACAGACTCACCCCACTGGTAAAACTCAGCACAGAAACAGACCCAATTGAGCCAAAAAGGTAAAGGAGCAGCAGAAAATCCCAAAAACCCAAATAGAGGGGGAGAAAAAGAAGAATCTCTCTGACAGAGACGGGAAGAAGGAGAGAAGTCCGAGAAAGAAGAAAACGAAAAACGAGAAAGAGAGTGAGGAAATGGGTCAAAGGAACAAAAACCCAGAAAGGGGAAAAGCAGAAGAAAGAATTAGAAGAAGCCCACGAGAGAATTAACCCTCGTGAGAAGAAAAAGAAGGGAAAGGAGAAGGGAATTGGCGAAGGCAGTTGGAAAAAGTTGAAAGGGGAGAAGGAACGAGTCGTGTGGTGATCCGAAATTTTATCTCGAGAGAGAAGAGAGATGGTGAAGGTCACTCAGTCAGTGCCGTTAGGCCACGAAGACCAAGATTCGAGGGGCTGAGGAGGCTCAGCTTTTTTGATCAAATCAATCACTTGGGAAATGGAATATCAGCTGCGGCACAAACATACACGAGATATCAAACAGCCTACCCTCAGGATTAGGTGGACCTCTCCAACCCCTTTGACCCTTTCTCCTTTTTCTTATTTTATTTGCTCTTGTATTTTCTTTTAATTTCCTTCCCAAATTTATCTACTACTTATGCTTCTATACATGGTAATCTAATTATTTTTTCAATGGGTGGGGTGAAAATTTTGAAGCTTTGATCTCTTGGTCGATGATACAAGCTTTATGTCAATTGAGAGTTCGTTTGGAATACATTTTAATTTAAATGTTTTTCAAGAATGCATTTTTTAAAAAACATTTTGTATAAAAATTGTTTATGAGTTAAACACTCATATGTTTGGTTACACTTCCTCATAAGTGTTTTTATGCCAAGTTTTTCTATACTTGAAAACTCTTTTTAGAAAAATTGGTTTCAAGTGTTTCTCTCAAAATGATTTAGGGTGTGTTTGGTTTAACTTTTCAAGTGTTTAATTTTGAAAAAAATACATAAATTTGTAGTGTTTGGCAACCACTAAAAATGAATTATTAGAAAATGAGATTGAAAAATAAATCATTTTGAGAGAAACACTTGAAACCAAAATTTTTAAAAAGAGTTTGTAAGTATACAATAACTTGTGTATAAAAACATTTACGAGAAAATGTAACCAAACACATGAGTGTTTAAATTCTAAACAATTTTTATACAATTTTTTTTAAAGAATGCATTCTTGAAAAACATTTAAATTAAAATGTAATCCAAACGACCCTTATTTTCTTAATCTCACAAGTCATTTTTAGTGGTTGCCAAACATTAGAATTTTTTTCAAAATTAAACACTTGAAAAGCTAAACCAAACATACCATGAGTTATGTTTGTTGACAATCTAACTATTGTTTGGTGAATGTGATTTGATTTAAAATTTTTGATATGATTTGGTTGGTGATAGATTAGACTTTGTTTAATCCAGTAGTTGTTGGATTTTATTATATAAAATAGTTTTATAGAGCAAGTAGATACTTAGACCCAAGTTAGAATACTGTTTTTTTTCCTAGCAAATTTTAGAAGTTAGTGATTGGAAAAGTATTGGTGGTTTTGTCACACAGTTGATGATATAATTAAATTTAAAAGATGGGATTGGTTGTATTATTGGTAGTTTTGTTTTATGAAAAAACTTTGATTATTAGAAAAGCATTGCACATAGACATTTGAAAATAATACGAAGGATGAAGTTATTTCATGCTTGGTTGTACATCTACATCAAATTTTCAAGTGAATAAACTTTGGTTGATGGATGAGGGCATTGAAACTTAGGGAAATGGATTCATGATGTCAAGTAAATAATTGGAATTGTGGTTTGGGCATGATGTTCCTATCCTAAATTTGTTAGGCGTTAGATTTTTTGAACAAATCCCACAATAAAGAGTATGTTATCTCGTCTTGATTGGGGACCAGATTTAAGACAATTCAAGCCTTTATTAGGCATGTAGTTCACTCTTTTAGCTAAAATATTGTAATTTTTTTTTTAATGTTTCAATACAAATAAAATAGTTCCTTAAAGTTGTATTTTGTTTTTATTACACGTTCATATGGGAAAGATCTTTTTTTTTTTTTTTTTTGACAACATGTGGGGTGGGGGGACTTAACCACAAATCACTTGGTCATTAATACAAGAGTTATATCCGTTGAACTATGTTCATATTGACAATATTGGAAAGATCTTAAAGGGAATGAATATCTGTCCTCTAATTAATTTCCAAGACTTTAGGTCATTTTTAACACTAGGAGTCCCTTTACCTAAGTTATTGGGACTCTTATAATCCCTATTAGAATCTCATCTTTAGGAGGAATATTCCTAAACTCTCTCCTCTAATTAATTTCTAATATGATTAGTCATATTATTAAGACTTTTGTTTTTTACAACACATATTTAGGGTGTGTTTGGTTTAGAACCTTAAACTTTTAAATGTTAAAATTAAACTCCCAATCTATCATTAATGTAAAAATTGGGTCCATCTCATATTTCTCCTTCTCTCTCCTCTTTCCTCTCTCCTTTCTCCCTCTACCTCTCCATCTCTTCCATCACCCTCTCTCTCTACCTCTCCATCCTTTCTTCTGTCTCTAAAATGGATTGCATTAAGAGACTAAATTCGTGGTTGTCCTGAAAGTCTTGTCCCTTTTGAAAGTTTGAGGGTTTAATTTTTACAATTAAACTTGAAGGAAAAAAAAGAGTCGAATGTCTGCAAATTGAATAAATAATTTTTACAATTAATTACTAAATTAAATAAATAATATAAATTAAATAAATAATTAATTACTAATTCCCATCTTAGATAACAACAAGGAGAAAAAAATAGTCGAATGTCTGCAAATTGAAGACATTTAATTAAATTAAATAATTAATTAATTACTAAATTAAATATCTCATAAATTTTTTTTTTAAAAAATCTCATATTTAACTTAAACATCCAATTAAATCGTATTATTAATCATGTATTTCATAATTCATTTAAAAAAAATTGTATTTCATAAAATTAACTTGATTTCCAATAATAGATTTTGAACTATTCAAATTTCTTTCAAGACTAATTGTTCCTAATTACCCTTCATAAGCTATCAGAGGGACCTAATGGACCTACAGATCAGAAGCTCCAATGATATGAGATTAATTGGCTAAACTTATTAATCAGACTAACCAATATTCATTAACTGTGGGTCACTCCACTAAAGACCCACAACTGCACTCTTCTCACTGTAGAATGTTTCTATGTCCACGAATATTGACCAATGTCGATAAGTCAATCCTTCACGAGTGTTTGTAACAGTAGTTGGGTCAAATTACTGTTTTACCACTGGGTTACCTCTGTCTCCTTAAGTACCACTGATTCCTCTATTGAACGACACGTTTATGGTCCAACCAATAAATAGAAGTTTCTCTCGGGCTAGGAGAGGATGTGCGTAAAGGAGTGAAAAACACTCGAGCGGAAGTGATTACGGATCTTAGGCATCGATTTTCATTAATTTCTAGAGAGGAACATGGTGAAAAATAATAGGAAAAACATAGGAAAAGAAAACCGACCTTTGAAGCTTGAATCTGTGAGCTCTTTCGGTTGTTTCTCCACACAAACGGCTCGTGGACTACCTCTAGAGTCTTCCCCGCTATTCTTCAGCCTTAGAACGAACTTGTGGGAGCTTGTATGTGATGAATTTGGAGAGAAACATGATGGGTTTAAGAGAGTTTTGTTTATGGTATTTTGAGAGAATCACAGCCATCATCATCATTCTATTCTCAACAAAGCTTCCTCTTATATATTCAAGGATTTCATGCAGCTTTTCATCTTATGAAGACAGCTCAAAATTAATCATGAAATGTCATAGCTTGATGTGGCATTCAAAGGAAATGAGAGTGAGTTTACTCACCAAAACCCACCAAATCTCAAAACCTTGAGATTTTGTATTTTACCTATTTAATTTTAAATAAAATTAATCAAATTAATTTTAAACGAAATTAAATATACATGTAATTAATTAATACTAATTAATTGTTTTTATTTAATCAAACATTAAATAAATAATTGTACTAATCCCGACTTCTCTCAATACCGAATTCTCGAATCATGAATTTCTATTCATGTGTGTAATATTTAAATCATATTTAAATAATTATAACACTCTTAAAATATGGTTTAATACACAATTAAACCTACACGCTACATTATACCGAATATAATTAACGATATCTCCCTAAATCGAATTTGAACGTTTCCAAATTCTTTCATCACTCTGTTCTAAGGTTTAGTCCGTTTGAGCTAGCAGGGGGACTTAATGGACCTACAGATCATGGGCTCCAACAATTCAAGATTAACCGGTTAAACTTTTTAAACCTAGTTAACCAACATTCGTTAACTAATGGGACACTCCACTATAGCTTGTAGCTATACTCCCCTCACTATAGATATATTTTTGTCCACCCGATAAAACCGTGATCAGTAAGTCGACCCTTCACAGGTTGTTCGTAACTACAGTTGGATCAAATGTCCGTTTTACCCCTGAAGTTACTTCTTGTTCCTTAAGTCCCCACTGAGTCCCTAATGAACAATTGGTTTGTGGTCCGACCACTAAACCTAATACCTCTCGGGCCAATGAGAGGGCGGCGCGCCTTTGTTCACGTCCCGGAGTCAGCACTTAAGGGAACAACCTCCTCTACTATCCCTAAAGTCGGGTAAGAGTGAATTCCATCTTGCAAGACTATGTCCCCAGCTATCTACCCGCTCTTATCCCCAAAATGGTAGGCTTGTTGAGCAGCGCTGTTAGGCCACTCTCACCTATGCAAATAAAAGGATAATCTCGAATAAACAGGAGTTCATAGTTAGCTCAGGATTAAGATCGAGTTACCTAGGTCATCGCTTGAAATAGTCAGTTTCACAATAAACGACGTTATAAAGTGGAAATGACTTATTTCGCGGTCCGGTCTTATAAAAACTCTTTTGCATAGGACGCCCCCACTCGCATGTCTCTACATGAACTATTCAAGATCACATCGTTTGTACTAAAACAAAGCGGGTTGCGTCACATAGCTTTCCTAGGATAAGGTACCCAGTCTTATTCCTATACTATAGATTGTTTAGGCTATCACTCGAACTTGATCCACTTTTATGTCACTACATAAAGTTCAAGTGTTCATATCATAGCCAAGGATTCTAATTTATTGGATTTGGGTTAATTCATGCATAATTAAGATAATCATTCAACAACCAGAAATTGAATCATTTCAATAACGTTTTATAATTAACTTTGTTACATTTATTATCCACGAGTTTTATGACATAAATCCCAACAGTGCACCCTTGTTCAAGACCCAAAATCAGCCCTTAAGGGAACACGTCTACTTGCCCTAAAGACGGGAAGGAGTGAATTTTATCTTGTGTTGTTATGTTCCCAGCCCCCACTCGGTCTTATCCCTGAAATGGTAGGCTTAAGGATAATCCCTCAGGAAAAGGAGTCCATAACACACTTAGGATTAAGATTGAGTTACCTAAGTCATCCTATTGAAATAGAAACCTAACTAGTCAACTGTGTTACATCTAATGGTTACTATTTTGTGGTTCAGTCTTATGCAAACTCATTGCATAGGATACCCCCACTCGCATGTCTACTACATGAACGTGTTGGATCAATGTGTTTGTATCGAATACAAAGTGAGTCGTATCACATAGTGTCACCAGGAATAGGTACCTAGCATTATCCTTATACTATAGAGCCTTTAGATTGTTACTGGAACATTGATCCCTGTGTGTTTAGTTCCCTCCACATACAGTTCAAGTTTCATAAAACAACCTTGGATGTTTAGTTTATTGGATTCAAGGTTAATTATTGCAAGACTAAGAATAACAAATTCAATAACTCCGTATTGAATAATTTCAACAACTCTTTATTGATATTAATTAATTTGTTACATTTACTATCTACGAGTTTTAGGACATAAAACCAAACATGAAATTCTCTAATTCCTAGCAAGAGCGTATCAGACCGATTCATAGTTAATTGTATATTCCCTAAAATACTAGTACATTGGCAAATATGATTCAAAACGATTCCATACAAAATTAATTCTAGGCTAAGCATATAAACTATAGATTTAATCTATAAGAGAAGAGAAGCATACAGTCATTGATGTCTTTGAAAGATCAAGAACTCCTTGATTTCGGGGACCAAACGTGCAACACCTCTTGAGACACCACCACAGAAGCCTTCCCCGCTATCCTTTGAGATCAGGAACATAATTGTGGGACTACCAATCTTGCTTGGGAAGCAACACAGAGAAGAGAATTTGTCCTCCGTATTTTTCTGGGTTGAGAGAGAATTCAGAGACTGAGGGATAGAAAAAGCGTATTGTGTGAGAGTTAAGGAGAAAGTGTTTCTGGCGTTCAACAAACTCCTGTATGTGCATGTGGGGAGTTATCTTCACCCACCCATAACCAACTCCCTTTTAATTTAATGAATAATAACAATTAAAATTTATTTAACTAAATAAATTAATTAATCATATTAATTAATTACTATCAAATATCCCATATTTAATTAATATGCATTTAAATCATATTTTAATGCATTTTTCTCACATAGTCTATAGTTTTAATTTAATTTAATTAAATCACATTTAATCAAATCAATTAAACTTACTAATTAATTAATTCATCGATCAATTAAATATCACACATTTAATTAATCAAATTAATCATATTCAAATGTAAATCTCTCTTATAACATATAGTTTAAATATGAATCCAATTCACATTAAAAAGAATCTATAGATTTAATTTAATTAAATCACATTTAACTAAATTAAATTTAGCAATTAATTAATTCAAAATTAATTAATTTTATAATTAATGAAATATGACCCATATTTAATTAATTACACATTATAATCATATTCTAATATTTCTCTCATATATTATAGTTTAATTAAATCACATTTAATTGAATTAAATTGAATAATTAATTAATTCATAATTAATTAATTTATTCACTAATTAAACATCATATATTTAATTAGTCATATATTTGAACTCTTTCAAATATATAATTCTCTCATTTAATAAAGTTTAATCTCACATCAAACTTTATATTATAATGTATCACCATACATTATATTAATTGTTTCTCATACAATTAACTTAATTGTCATGATGAATTTGAACCGTTCAAATTCTGTTAAAGATTAAGGCCCCGTTTGATAACCATTTGGTTTTTGGTTTTTGGTTTTTGAAAATTATGCTTGTTTTCATCCAATCTCCTTACAATTGTTTTCATCCTTTTTAAAGACACACTTGAGTTCCTAGCCAAATTTCAAAAACAAAAATACGTTTTTGAAAACTATTTTTTCTAGTTTTCAAAATTTGACTTGGTTTTTGAAAACATGGGAAGGATGTAGGTAACAAAACAAAGAAACTTGTAAGTGTATGTAGTGTTTTTAAGCTTAATTTTCAAAAACCAAATGGTTATCAAACGGGGTCTAATTGTTCCAAATTACTTTTTATGAGCTAGTAGGGGTAGACCTTATATTTCATTTTTGTATAAACCCACCATTTCTTACACAAATAGCTTAAGAGCCTAGATTTTTTACATGTAAGTTGTTATTCAATTACTTTTATATCATCTTTCATAATTTTTATATTTAAAATACAACAAAAAATCATATTTGATTTTTGAGTAATTGCAGTGGGTGGCAAATTAATTATCTATAATAGAAAATTTAGCACCAAGTAAAAAGAATTGCAAATATGGCAAAAAAATTAGAATATTTCCATTTTACCCTTCTCCTCGTCCCCCTTCCCACTTACCCTTTCTTGTGTATAAGATTTCTTCTTCTTCTTCTTCTTTTTTTTTTTTTTTTTTACTTTCTTCTTCTTCTTCTTCTTTTTTTTTTTTTTTCATTTATGAGCTGTTATGATTTTTTTTTCTTTTTTTATAATGAGCTATTACGATTTTTTTTTTTTTTTTTTTTTTTGCATTTATGAGGGTGGAGTTCTTGTGTGATTAATATGATTTTTTTTTCCCTCTTCTGAGCCGAATTGTTATGATTGTTTCTTCTTCTTTAAATTTTATATATATAATATATATTTTTGATAATATGTGGGGATACAACTTTATGCCAATTGAGCTAAGCTCTTGTTGGCCTTCTTTTTAATTCAAGAATGCCAAGAATACAAAAATAGCAATTTTGGTGAGTGTTTGTATAGGTATATCAAAGTATATCACTGATATACTCAGGTTAATCGTAGTCTATCACTAGTCGAAGTCTATCAGAACTATAATTGATAGATAATGAAATACAAAGAATACAAGAATAGCAATTTTATGGTGGTGGTCACGGAGCTTGTGTGCTAGGCTTTAAAAATTATATTGTTGATTAAGAGTCGCTTGTTTGTAATGGTTATTTTTGGATTTTATGTTCCAATTACCACAAGAGACTTAAAATTTTTGTTCAATTTATGATTGTAGTATAATAATTTTGGATGGGTTTCTAATTACCGAGATGAATTGCAATTGGAAAGTACTCTACTGATAGATTTCAATTAAATTGATTTCTATCAATAACAATCATTGGTAGACTTCAATTAATTGATAATTAACTGATTTCTATCAGGGATAGAAACTGATAGACTTCAATTAACTGATTTCTATCCTCGATAGAAAATGATAGATTTGAATTAAACTAATTTCTATCAGTGATACAAGTCAATAAACTTTAATTAAATTTATTTCTGATAGAAACCGATAAACTTCAATTAAATTGGTTTCTATCGGTGATAGAAACTAATATAATAGTCTTGAATTGAATTGATTTCTATCGGTGATAGAAACTGATAACCTCGAATTAAACGGTTTTCTATTAGTGATTATCACTGATAGACTTAAATTAAACTGATGGATAGAAATTGATAGCCTTGAATTAAACTGAACTAATAGCCTTGAATTAGATTGTTTTCTATCAGTGGCTATCACTGATAGGCTTGAATTAAACACGATAAAAACTTATAGATTATAATTATCAAAGTCTATCGATGATACACACTGATAGACTTCTATTAATCAAAGTCTATCAGTGTCTATCACTAATAGACTCCGATTAATTGAATCTTATCATCAAAGTCTATCAGTATTTATCACTGATAGACTCCGATTAATCGAAGTCTATCAGTGACTATCAATAATAGGGACTAATAGACTATTGGAGATACTAATTTTCGTAATTTAACGTATTTTTTGCTATTTCCGCAAATAATTTTATTTTATTTTTTGCTAATTTTGCTATATTTTTGCCGGTTTTTGCTATCTGTGCAAAGCCCTCTTGATTTTTTCCTATTAAAAAATTCCCCATCCATCAATTCACTTTCTAATTTTGAAAAGATCCTAAAATCACTCCCCATCTTTCAACAAAATTCTTAAAACCACTCAGGTTTCTTCCTCTTTCCCTTCTTCCCTCACGATTTCTCTCCCTTTCTCTCGGCCTCTTTCTCTCACTTCCTCCCTCACGTTTCTCTCCCTCTCACTCTCGGTCTCCTCCCTGATCTTCATCTCCGATCTCCTCTCCTCTTTGTCACTTGTCGTTGACGGCTAGCCACCACCAAAAGCTCAATTTGTCGTCGCCAGCTCATCAATTAGCCCCCTCTTGTTGTTGTCTCGTCGTGGCCGGTATCGTCGAATTTTACCGTCGTCGCTGTTAAAGCTAACAACGTCCCAAAAAATTGATTGTCAACATCATTGTAGGGAGGAGCTCATGAGAAGTTGTGCATTTTACGTCAGAGAAGAGAGTTTTGGAAAATAGTAAAGTTTTTTTAGTTGTATATTTGTTTCATACCATGTATATATTTCCTAAAATATAAGAGTATATTTAATAATATTAGAGATATATTTTGTATACAACTTTCTTTTTTTTGGAAAAGATATATATAGTGTGAATATATTTATGTAAATGACATGATGGTGGTGACCAACAAATATATGGACTATATATTGCAAATAACTAAATATACCGAGTATTTTTTATGAAATCCATAATAGGGGAACAATCGCCGGATGAGAGATTTTTTATTATTATTTAATACAGTAGAGTTTTTTTTTTTTTTTTTTTTTCAATACCCATAGTTCTCTTAAATGTAGGGGTATATTTAATAATATGATATATGATATATATATACACACACATTACCAAATAATTAAATATATCAAGTATATATTGAATATTATAGTTATGAAAAAAAAAACATGGCACGTGTTGCAATAATGATTAAAAAAATAAAAACTCATGTAAATAGTATATATAAACTAATGTATATGAAATTATATATGAATACAAATTTTTTTCCGTAAAATGAGAAATCTGTAGAAAAAAAAGTATATAATAAAAAATCAAAAGATTGTGTTGGACATTTAAGTGTATATATATCTATATCTATATATATATATATATATATATATATATATGTGGTATGTATAAGGTATATATAAAATTATGTATGAATATCAACGTTTTTTTTAAATGCAAAAATCTTGAAAAAAAAACGTGTTATACAAAAGTAATGCCAAAATCGTGAGATTATTAAGAAAAAGTGGATTAGAAATTTCAAATCAAATATAAAACATTTAATTATTAGGTATAATATAAGAGAGAATAAAAAGAATCAATGAATTAATTATGGAGAGAGACGAGAATGAAATAAAGAAAATCAGGAAATAAAATAAAATTCTTAAAATTGCGGAATTTGGAGAGAAAATCAAGAAGATTGATATTTGTTGATTGAATTTTAATTAGAAAAGATATTGACAAAATATTTCATGCTTAAATTTAATTGTGGGGAGAGAATGAAAACAAGGGTAAAATGGTAAGAAAATTCACATGAAAATCTAATCTCGTAAATTTTCAAATCTTTTGGCAAATCTAAAAATATGATTCTAAATTAACTCATCCACCAAAATTTCTCTTTAGTAAATTGAAAAGAAAATTAGATTTTAGTGCTCAATTTTGCGTCACAATCAATTTGAAATTTAATTGGATTCATGTGTTAAAATTTTCAGAAATTATAGCGGGTGGGTTCAATTAACCTATTAATTACATCTTTGTCATAATCTTTTGATTTTCTCATTGGTAGGATTTCGTGCATTTATTTCAATTTCTTTCTTCCCTATTTGCCCTTATTTAATTATACAATTATAATAAATATTTTTTTTTCTTTCAAATTGCAGCCGACAGTCAAGATGGAATGTTTTTTTTTTTTTATAAAATATAATTATATATATTCTCAATTAATTCCTTCTATGTAACAAATTTATTTGAAATTCCTTTTTATACAGATTTGGAAGATTTGCCGCTTGCTTCTATATATATATATATTTTTTTTTTGAAAATACGTCTGCTTCTCTATTTGGTAATAACTAAAATCGATTTCATGTTTATTCTTATAATATTTTTTATTTTTTTAAAATTTGTTCCGTACCAAAATGGAATTTATTTCCAATTTTTCATTATTTGAACGTCTGATTCCATTTTTCAACCAAAAATTTGAAATTTCTAATTTTTACTTTGGCACCATTTTGCTACCACTTTCAGTCTGCTACCCTTTTCAACAGATTTTTCATTCAAAATTTTCCATTTTCTCTGTATTTGAAGACGACTGTCTGCCTCATTTTTCCGGATTTCTTTTGCACTCTTCATTTTTTCTCATGGCCGCATCATCCAGTATAGGTATGTTATTATTCATTTCTTTTCCTTTGATTGAATTTTTCCAGATTTACTTTTGTCTCGTACTATCTTAAACCCCATCTTTTTCATCCCCCAACTTTGAGTTGTCGTGGTCAATTTGCATCTCCTCCATTTTCTTTTCATTTTATTGTGGTCAGTTTCATACCCATATGAGTTAGCTAAATAAAAATACCTAATATGGAATAACTATGCCAGCAGACCAAACTAATTACGAAAAAGTTTCAAAATCCATATCGGGTATTTAAAAATTCATACCCGATATTTAGAAATTCATACCGGGTATTTAGAAATTCATACCCGATATTTAGAAATTCATACCGGGTATTTAGAAATTCATACCCGATATTTAGAAATTCATACCGGGTATTTAGAAATTCATACCCGATATTTAGAAATTCATACTGGGTATTTAAAAATTCATACTCGATATTTAGAAATCCATACCAGGTATTTAAAAATTCATACCCGATATTTAGAAATCCATACCGGATATTTAAAAATTCATACCCGATATTTAGAAATTCGTACTGGGTATTTTACAGATTGTTGCCGGAGTTTTGAAGAAGACAAAGCCATAACCTTCAACAATGGAGAAGACTGTCCGTTGCAAAAATGGAAAATGGAAGAAGATGAAGGGAGCTCTCATTTTTTTGGAAGAAAAAAATGGTTATTTACTTGAAAACCAGAACCAAAAGATTGGAGGCGGCCATGTAAAAACTTCGTGAAGAACACATGTGGCAGAATAGAGAAAATTGGGGAAAAAAAATAGGAAAGATAACCAGATTTGCACTATTTTAGGAAGAAAATTCAAATCATTTCTCTTTCCTTTTTTGTTTTATATTATTTTATATATTTCAAATGCACGTTTTTTCCTTTTCTATCTTTTCTTTTTTCTTTTTTTCTTTTTTTAATTTTGAATATCAAAGGGTCAAATTGGTAAATGGGCTACAATTAATTAAAACGGGTTGGACTGAAATGATATTTTCAAGGTTTTTGGACAAAAGTGAAATATATAGGCTAATTTCAGCCTATTCTTGTAGATACCCCTAAAATTTTCCCCTATTTGAAACCCACAAAACCCTAGGAAAAAATTTAATATAAAAGAAGAAAAAAAAAGTTCTCCCTCTCCCAACCATTTCTGTCCCTCCCTCCCTTGTTGTGAACGTGAAGACCGCCGATGCCCAGGAGCATCATCGTCAGCAACCACTCAAGCTTCGCCCTAGCCACCGTCGCCGCAGCTGCGCTCCCGTCCTCCAGCCACGAAAAAAATCCCAAACAGGACCCTCGCTGTCGTCGTGTAGCTTGATCTCGACCCCTACGCCATCGTGTTTCATTTTCGTCACCGCTATTTTTGAGTGGCAGCAGTCTGTGATCTTGGATTTAGTGTCGATTAGTAAGTTCTGGTGAATTTCCATGCCTGATTGAAGATTGAAGTGATTTTTTTTAAGGTTTAAGTTAACCCACGACATTTACACCTTAGTTCCCGCCACACTTGCTCATTGCCAGTATTCAAATTTGATTATCGAGCCATTTAAGAATCTGTTTGGAATATCTTTTAGTTTAAGTGTTTTTCAATAATGCATTTTTTAAAAAAACATTTTGTATAGGAATTGTTTAGAATTTAAACATTCATATGTTTGGTTACATTTCCTCATAAGTGTTTTTATACACAAGTTATTATATAATTAAAAACTCTTTTTTTTTAAAAAAATTGATTTCAAGTATTTCTCTTAAAATAATTTATTTCTCAATCTCATTTCTTAATAAGTCATTTTTAGGGGTTGCCAAACACTATAATTTTGTTCAAAATGTTTTTTTTTCAAAATTAAACACTTGAAAAGTTAAACCAAACATATTCTAAGTCGTTGTCCAACAGAGGGATTCATGAAATTTGGGTGAGTTTCTTCTCAATTAAGTCTCCATTAGTGTTTGTTCTGGTACTCGATATTGACTCATGACTAATTAATTTTGTTTTAATGTTCCCACTCGGTATTGACCTTTACCTCACGGAATTTTGCTATTTAAAGTGTTATCCAGTAATCGCTTAGGTCATTTTTAAGTAAAATTTGTGGGTAAGAACTATTCTTAAAGTCTCTTTGTGTTGTTATTTAAGATTTTGGAAAATTAATGCTAATCATAGGAACCTTTAGGTGAAATTTTGGTTTAATTGTTGTTGGATTTTTTACAAATAAAATGTGAAAGAAAGTGATTCAATTCATCAAGAGTTTCAAAATGGATTGAAACATCAAATTCAATTTGAAGTTTCAGTTACAAATTTAACATATGGAAGTTAAATTTGGATAACTCAATTGAGATATGTTTTTCATATGTTTCAATTTTATTTAATTTTGTTATTTGGAGTTACTAAGTTGCTAGCCTATAAATAGCAACTTGTTTCTTCATTTGAATCATCTCATCCCATTCCATTTGGAGCATTATTCTTTCTTTCTTTCTTTCTTTTGATCTTGAGCCAAGTTGAGAGCAAGTATCGAAGAGTTCTGCAAGATCCAAGTAGTTCGAGGTTGTTGTTCTACCAGAGTTAGTCGTTGTATCTTGCTGAGACAATCCCTGTAGTCTGCCAGCAACCCGTGCAGAGCGAATAATTGTCTTCAGGACAACGCTTTGGAAACGAGTCTCGACTACCAACTATCACATTATTCTGTTTTGCATGTTCTATTCACTTGATGTGGCTATTGTTGTCAATCGGATCATTGATAGCGAGCACAGCTAGCTAGTTTTCCCTAATTAATTTAGCTAGTCTTTTACATTTAATTGGCCAAATTTATGCATTTATGTGCTTTATTTGTAGGAATTATGTTTTGGAGCTAATCGTGTGTTCAGGGCATGAAAAGAGGCTAAAGAATCAAAGAGAATCGAAGTTGGAAGCTCACCATTTAGGCTTTGCCGAGGACCAGAGTCGAGACCCTTGCTAAAGGGCGTCTCAACGCTGCTACATTCCTTTTCTAATTTGGGCGGTAACAGACACAACGTCGTCAATAGCGTCTCGACGCTCTCGAAGATATTGAAGACAGAATCTGCGTATCGCGACAGCGTCGCAACGCTAGGCCAATTTTTTTCCCTATTTATAGTTTGCGATTAGGTCAGATTTGGGGACTTTTTTAGGTGACTCTTTGGCCGAAAACTCAGAGAATTAGGGGTTGTGGAAGCTGAACCAAGTGGAGGAAAGCGGGATTCAAGCCTTTGTTCGTAGAGATCGTGATGGGGACGTGCGGTCTCGACCTACTTAGTGTTTATTCTTCTTTTCCCTTAACTTTAGTAGTTTAAATGGTCGTTTTAGACTTTTGCTATATTGTAACGTGTTGTATGAGTAGCTAAGTTTCAAACCTTAGGGATTGATGTAGCCGTTGGGCACTTTTGGATTGATTGTATGGATTTTTGCTATTGATTTCATTGATGCATAATCGTGTTCTTAATGCTTTCAATTTACTGGCCATAAATTGATTGATGTTTGTGATTGAATCTAACTCGGGAGAGAGGATTTAGCTTAGAAAATCATTGTGCATAACTAGAATTTAGCTAGAGATCGGGAGATAATAGTTAATTCTAGAAATCGGTAAAAAGAACTAATCTTAATGCCTTGCATGTTTAACGAATTTAGATAGGGATATCGGGTTCATTGCATGTGAGAAAATTATGTATGCTCGGGAGAGATATGTATGATTGTTGATTCCTTGATTTATGAATCATAGCATATTATTAATCCATGAATTAATCCATAATCCCAATTGGTGAAATGAAATCCGTAAGACCGTTGTCATCATTAGATTGTCACTTTCCTTATTGTTTTGTGTTAGATTTGCATTCTTTATCACTAAAATTTGTTCTCTAAATAAAATATGACAAGACTATCTTTGGTAATTAGAATTGATTAAAAATCCAATCTAGAGGACTGTAAGGATTTGGAATTCCCCAATTCCGATAAAGCGGAAGCGTAATTGGGACCGATTCGTAGTTAATTTTGTTTCTACTAAAATACTATTGCATTGGTTAAAACATAGAACAAATTCTATACAAACTTAAGGCTAAGCATACAAAATTTATTAGATCTAAATCTAAAGGGGAGAAGCAAACATACCGTCGTTGGCGACTCTTAATACTTCAATGTCTTTCTTGATTTTGGACCGAGCATCAACAATTGGGACACCACCAATTGATCTTCCCCGCTATAACTCTGAGATTAGGAACGTAGTTGTGGGACTACCTAATCTTGAATGGGAAAAACTCTAGAGAGAAAATTCTCCCTAAAGTTATTGAGTTGAGAGAATATGAGAGGGAGGGTAGAGAGAATGCAAGAGTGCATTCTTGTGGCCTTATGTTATAGTACCTAAACCCTAGGTTTAGTGTTCTATTTATAGGAGAAAGACCATGAATAAAATATTCATTTAAAATCAATTATTTCCATAACTGATTTAATATTTTCCATAATTAATCAATTTCATGGCCAACCAATTCCATGACCAATCAATTCCATAATTGATTAATCTTTTCCATAAATGATTGATCACTTCCATAAGTGATTAAATCATTTCCATAAATGATTAATTACTTCCATAAGTGATTAATCATTTTCATAATTGATTAATTTCCAATTAATTAATTCTTTAATTAATTAATCACCAATTAAATATCATATATTTAATTTCAGACCTTCTAGTAGTTAATTAATTAATTACCCAATTAATTATCATATATTTAATTTGAGACCTTCAATTAATTAATTCTATAATATGAATCAAATTCATATTAAAATTTGAACTCCTTCAAATTCTCCTATATCCTATAAATTTAATATGAATCAAATTCATATTAATATTTGAACTTCTTCAAATATTTATTTCTCTCATAGACTATAGTTTAATTAAATCTCATTTAATTTAAACTAAATTGAATAATTAATTAATTCATAATTAATTAATTTATCTTCTAATTAAATATCATATATTTAATTAGACATATATTTGAACTCTTTCAAATATATCAATCTCTCAATATAATAAAGTTTAATCTAAAATTAGACTTTATATTTTAATGCATCACTATACATTATATTAATTTGTATCTCGTACAATTAACTTAATTTCCAATATGAATTTGAACTATTCAAATTCTCTCAAGATATATTTGTTCCTAATTACTCTTTACAAGCTAGCAGAGGGACCTAATGGACCTACAGATCAGAAGCTTCAATGATATGAGGTTAATATATTAAACTCATTAATCAGGTTAACCAATATTCATTAACTGTGGGTCATTCCACTAAAGACCTATAGCTGAACTCTTCTCACTGTAGAACATTTCTATGTCCATGGATGTAGACCTATGCCGGTAAGTCAATCCTTCACGAGTGTCCGTAATCACAGCTGGGTCAAATTACCGTTTTACCCCTGTGTTACATCTGTCTCCTTAAGTACCAGCGCTCCTCTAATGACCAACCTGTTTATGGTCCAACAATTAAACAGAAAGTCCCTATCGGGCCAGTGAGAGGGCGGGATCCCTTTCTTCAAGTCCCGGAGTCACCACTTAAGGGAACACTCATCTACTTCTCCTAGAAGCGGGAAGGAGTGAATTCCTTCTTGTGTTGTCATGTCCCTAGCCTCCCACTCGGTCTTGTCCCCAAAAAGGAAGGCATATTGAGTCGACGTATTGACCACTCTCACCCATGCTAATCAAAGGACAATCCCTCATGAGAAAGAGTTCATGACACACTCAGGATTAAGACTGAGTTACCTAGGTCATCCTATTGAAACAGTAACCTAATTAGTTAACGGTGTTATAACTAATGGTTGACTATTTCGTGGTCCGGTCTTATGCAAACTCATTGCATAGGATACCCCCACTTGCATGTCTACTACATGGACGTTTTGGATCAATACGTCTGTATCAAATACAAAGCGGATCGTATCTCATAGTGTTACCAGGATAAGGTACCCAACCTTATCCTTGTACTATAGACCTTTTAGGTTGTTACTTGAACATCGATCCTCGTATGTCCCTACATACTAGTTCAAGTTACATACAAACAACCTTGGATCTTAGTTTATTGGATTTGGGTCAAATTGTGCAATATTTAACAATAACACTTTATTGTAGAAACTCAATAACACTTTATTGTAGAAACTCAATAACACTTTATTGAAACAAGTATACAATTTGTTTACATTTACTATCTACGAGTTTTAGGGCATAAAACCCAGCAAGGACGACACTCGATTTCACGATCACTTACTTTACTTGACCCGTGCAGTTGCGGTAGGAAAATTCCACATCAAGTTTTTGGCGCCGTTGCCGGGGATTGACATATTTAGTCAATATTAATATCGTAGAAAAATTGTTCGGTCTTAATTTAGGGTGTATTTTATTTTTTATTATTTTTGTTTTTAGGTAGTTTGCATTTTTTTCCTTTATTGCTTTTCTTTTCCATATTTAGATTTTTCCATATTTGTTTAAATTTTGCATAGATAGAATTTTTTTCTTTTTTTAGTTGTTTCCTTTTTAGATTAGTTTTCCCTCATTTGCTAGTTTCCTTATTTGTTTTTGCCATATTTAATTTTGCATTCCTTATTTGTTTATCTTTCCCTTTTATAGATTATATTTTCCTTATTTAGATTTAGTATTTTCCTTTTATAGTTTCTTTCCTAATTTATTCTCTTTCCTTTTCTTTTCCTTTTTAGGTTAATTTTGTTGGTATATGCGAAAGGTTAGGGAGTCAGCCTTAGTTTCCTTTGACCCAGAGATCGAAAGAACTTTTAATAGACTTCGAAGGGAAAATCAAGTAAATCCAATCCAAATGGCCAATCCTAACCTCGATGAGCCTAAGCCTATTAGGGACCACTTTCAGTCAGTCTTCCAGGAGCAACAATGAGGGATTGTCTATGCCCCGATCAATGCTAACAATTTTGAGCTGAAAACAGATCTCATACAGATGGAGGTTGTGCTTACAGAGGATCGCCTACCGAGGATCCGAATTCTCACGTGAAATCCTTCCTAGACATTTGTGGGACGGTAGAGTTAAATGGTGTTTCTAAAGATGTCATTCACTTACGTTTGTTTCCTTTTTCGTTGCAAGACAAAGCGAGGGATTGGTTGCAATCGATTCCACCTGGGAGCATTACCACTTGGGATGCTTTGGTCCAAGCATTTTTGAAGAAATTTTTTCCTCCTACTAAGACGGTCAAGCTGAGGACTGAGATTGGGACGTTCCAGCAGCAGTTTTATGAGCAGTTGTTCGAGCCTTGGGAGCGATTTAAAGAGCTACTGAGGAAATGCCCTCAGCATGGCTATCCCGGACTGGCTTCAGGTTCAATTATTTTATAATGGCTTAACTCCTATTACAAAAACTATTGTTGATGCAGCTGCAAGTGGGACTCTGTTGTCCAAAACTGTGCAGAATGCTAGGGCTTTGCTAGAGGAAATGGCCACCAATAGTTATTAGTGGCCATCTGAGCGGTCGGGACCGAAAAATATTGTTGTTGGAGTATTCGAGATTGACAATGTAAGTGCACGTCAGGCCCAAATGTCTTCCCTTGCTAATGCTTTTCTGAAATTTTCAGGTACAGGGAGTGCTCAATCGATCGAGTCTGCAGCTGCCCTTGCATCCCAGACTCAGGAGGAAAATCTCGAGTAGGTTCAGTATGTTTCAAATTATAATTCTAGAGGTATAATAATAATTCTACACCTACACATTATCACCCTAGTAATAGAAATCATGAGAATTTTTCCTATGCTAATAATAAGAATGTGTTGAATCCTCCTAGCTTCACTCCTAAGCAAGAAAGTAAACAGTCTTTAGAGGATCTTGTTGGAGCATTTATTGCATAATCAATTAACAGGTCGAATAAGCTTGAGGAGGCCGTGATTGCCATAAACACCACTGTCAATGGTCATTCTGCAGCTATAAAAAACATAGAAACTCAACTGGGACAACTGGTAAGTGTTGTCAACACCATGAATAAAGGGAAAGCCCCAGCTGAACAGGAGAAATTTGCATTGGAGTACTGTAAGGCCATCATTGTGCATCACGAGGAGGAATTGCACATAACTGAGGAAGAGGAGACTACTGAACCAGAGGAACTCACTGGAGAAGCCAAGGAGGGCACCACCTCAAACGAAGCTGAAAAGCTTATACCTGAGCCCTCTATTCCTTCTCCTACTGCTTTAGTTCCTAAGTCAAAGAATAGGAAAAAGAAAAATTCTAAGGCTAAGTTTGATAAGTTTCTTGATGCTTTTACAGGTTTGACTGTTAATATTCCTTTTTCATATGCCCTAGAGCAGATGCCTCATTACAAGAAGTTCATGAAGGAATGGCTCAACAAAAAGAAGAAGGAAAAGCAGATGGAGATCGTGAACCTCGCATCAACTTGTAATGCTCGCCTTCAACAGAAAGTACCTGACAAACTGGTTGATCCATGGAGTTTTACTATTCCTTGTAATTTTGGTACTTACTCTTGTAGAGCATTGTGTGATCTAGGTGCTAGCATAAACATCATTCCTTTATCTCTATGCAAGAAACTGAATATAGGAGAAATAAAACCTACTTTTGTTAGGCTCCAATTGGTTGACCAATATGTGGTTAGTCCATATGGGGTTGTTGAGAATGTATTGGTTAAAGTAGGTAAATTTCTTCTTCCTGTTGATTTCTTTGTGATGGACATTAAGGAAAATCTTGCTATGCCTATTATATTAGGGAGGTCATTCCTTGCTACAGGGAGAGCGATAACTGACATTGAACGCAGGGAGCTTATCATTCAGGTCCAACATGAGAAGGAGATTCTGAAAACATTTGAGGATCCTCATAGCACATTGGAGACCATGTTGGTGGGGTACAGGAAAGGTGTTAGGAAGAGCACTGTTGATGGAACACCTGAGATTAGACCACCTTGATGCCTATTCGGTCAACACGTCGAGCTAATAACGTTAAACAAGCGCTTATGGGAGGCAACCCAAGTAAGTTCATTTGTGTTTTTCTTTGCGTTTTTGATTTATTGTTTGTTTTTGTTTTGTAGGTCTTGGTTCCAGTTTCTCCCTTACTTGCAAGCTTCCATACAAGAGGACATCGTCATTCCAGGACAATATTGTTCACTCATCCTACTCTTTTATTGTTCTCATTCTTGATTATGCTTTAGTTTCTTTATACATTGAGGACAATGCATGTTTTAAGTTTGGGGTGGAATAACATGTTTGTGGAGCCCTTGAGCATCAGAGTTCGGGCTATAGTGTTGAGCTTTCTTTGAATTGAGCATATGGTTGTTTTCTGGATGCTATTTTTGCATGACTATTAGGATAGGCTTTCTTGTCAATTTTCAAGCTTTCGATGAGTTGTAAGCATGAGTGTCCAAAAAGGGAGACTTTTTACACTTTTTCTAGGAGATGTCTTGCATGAGTTGAGTATTATTCTTGGCTTGATTTGGATTTGAATGCTTAGGAGCGAATTATTAGGTTCATATGCTTGTTGTCACCTCGATAGGTGTAGGGAAGAGCTAAAGAGTTATTTTTTTTGCAAATTAGCATGTTTGATCTTGCTTAGGAGGAAAGAAAAGAATATATGTTTATCATGCTCATAAAGAAAAATCATTCTTGTTGTTACAATTTGAAAGGAAAAAAAATGTCATGACTTATGCGCGCAATTCAATGTTTAATAAAGTTTAGGCAAAAAGAGCTACCTCTATTGTGATCAGTTAGGCCAACCTAAGGGTAAAACTCGGGTTATGGGTCCTTGCAATAGGTGTGTGAAAGCTAGTGCCATATATAAATACATGTTGTAATTTTCAATTATAAACACCTAAGTATGGATGAAAACAAACTAATTTGTTCCATTGACTCATTAGTGAATCCTTAGTGCCACTGTAGAGGGAAGATGAGTTGAGAGTTTAGTAATCCAATCCTAGGCTAGTAGAGTCTAATCTAGTTAAGTTAGATCTCGCTTGTGCAAGTTAATTTTGGAAAACTTTTGATTTGTCTCCCTGATTGGTCCTTATGTGCATGTCTTTTGGTTGCTTGATTGTTGAGTTTTGAGCCTTGAGGATTGAGTCGTGTTTGTTGCATCCATTCTTCCATCGTATGCTTGATTTTTAGTTTGCTCGAGGACTAGCAAAAGCTTAAGTTTGGGGGTGTTTGATAACGAGCATAGCTAGCTACTTTTCCCTAATTAATTTAGCTAGTCTTTTACATTTAATTGGCCAAATTTATGCATTTATGTGCTTTATTTGTAGGAATTATGTTTTGGAGCTAATCGTGTGTTCGGGGCATGAAAAGAGGCTAAAGAATCAAAGGGAATCGAAGTGGAAGCTCACCATTTAGGCTTTGTCGAGGACCATCATCAAGACCCTTGCCAAAGGGCGTCTCGACGCTGCTGTTGGCTTCCTAGAGTGAGTAAAATTATGATCTGAAAAGACTCTAGAATTCCTGTGCAAGTATACACAGTCTGCAGCAAGTAATATTATCAATCCGAGTCCTGAATTAGCTTCCACTTTATCTATTTTGTGTAACTTTCTAATGGTTTCAAAGATGGTAAAAATGATTTGGTTTTATAAGAATTATGCTGAAGCAAAATAAATGACAGAACAACAAGTAAACAAATAGGCAGACAGATTAAATACAGGCGCTGGTTAGGCTTAGTAATTGTTTTAAAAGATGCTCTAGCAATATTATTGATCATGCAAACTCTGGCAGTATTATTAGCGGATTCCTCCCGGAACTCCGGATCTTTTGGAATGTGTTTCAACCCCAATGAAGTACGACCGATCAAGCACTAGGCAACTGGCTATCCTTAGCTCAGTCACTGGCGTTCACCAATACACAATGATCGTAGTGTGGTTAATTGCCACACACTCTCTAAATCATCCCTGAAACTAGAGAGAGGTATTCATACCGGCTGGCCAGACGTGCATAAAATAGAAATAAGCACAACAATTAACCAAGATGCAATAATCAATATATTACTAAAGATGAAGCACAGCAACTACATATTCCTAACCAACGCCTAAAGCTACTTAGTTCATAAAAAGCATGGAAACACGAATTACAATCTGAGTAGGCATGTCCATAATCACAAGATAATAAAGAAAAGGGAAAAATACACTTTTAGTCCCTGAGGTTTGAGTTAGGTTTCATTTTAGTCCCTAAGTTTTCAAACTCAACAGTTTTACCCCTGAGGTTTGCATTTAGTAGCAATTTGGTCCCTCTGTTAATTTTTCAGTTAATTATCTAACGGAAAGTTGACTGACTCTTTTATTTATTATTTTTCTAAGATTATGTGGCATTTCTTTATTTTAAAAAATTATTTTTAATTTCATTTTTCCCTCCCTTCTTCTTCTTCCTCCACCTCCTCACCATCACCACCACCACCCTGCAACTGTCGTCGACCGCCGCCACTTGCCGGCGGTCGGCCACCACCGCCGGCCAATTTTTTTTTTTCCTCTTCTTCTCTTCTCCTTTCTGTTTATTTTCTTTTTCTTTCTTTTAGTTAACTTGTTTAAGCAAACCCCAATTTGTTGATAAACATTGCTGTGGTAAAAGTTTACTTTCTTCTTCCACGACACATAATATCACAGATGTCTTTCTGCCACCACATGGAATTTTCAAGCAAAACCCATTTGAATTTTGCTTCATTTATAAATAATCTCAATCTACCAATTTAATTCAAACCCAGCACAAAATCTTTCCTTCATTGTGTCAAAGCTTTAATCCAAATGGCTTTCTTCATTGTCTTCCACCTCAAATGCATTATCTCCGCCACCGCCGCCGACGCCACGACCACACCCATCTCCTGTGTGTTCTTGAGCTTTTGGTGCAGCACCAACAAGATCCTTCATCGCAGAGGAGATTTGACGGTGATCTATGTTCGACGACTCCGGATCCTAAACCCACTCTGTTTCGGATCAGATCTGCACGCCAACGGTCTTATCCACTCCAGATCTCCTCACCCACGACTCGAAGGAATTCAGATTTACGAATTTGACCATTTTCAAAAACCAAACAACAAGAACCCATCTTTTATTTTAGATCTAAAGCTTGTCAGTGACTCTGGATCTAAGATATTCACTCTTTTTCGAATTAGATCTGTATGCTAACGACCTTATCGACTCCAGATGTACTCACCCACGAATCGGAAGACTTTAGATCTGCGAGTTCGACCATTTTCGAAAACCGACCAACAAGAACCCATCCTTTATTTCAAATCCGGTGACTGAAAACGAAAGAAAAGAACGGAAAGAAAAGAAAGGAGGGAAGAAGGGAGAAGGAAGAAGAAGAGAGGGAAAAAAGATCAAGATGGTGACCATGACGGATCTCAACGGCGACGGCAACGAAAATGGGTGGTAGTCGGAGTGGGGAAAAGGAAAGAGATAGATGGAGGGGAGAGAAAGAAGAGAGAAGGAAAATAAAAGAAAATAAAAAATATAATAAAAATAAATTTTCGTTTAAAAATTTTTAAAAATATTTTTTTAAATAAAGAAATGCCACATCATCTTAGAAAAATAATAAATAAAATAGTCAATCAACTTTCCGTTAGATAATTAACTGAAAAATTAACAGAGGGACCAAATTGCTACTAAATGCAAACCTCAGGGGTAAAATTGTTGAGTTTGAAAACTTAGGGATCAAAATGAAACCTAACTCAAACTCCAGGGACTAAAAGTGTATTTTTCCCTAAAGAAAATAATAATCTCCTTAATCAGCTTGCAGACGATGGTCTTCTAGTAATCTCCAATCTCTCTATACTACTCGGCTTCCAAGGGAAAATGGAATGCCTTTGACTTGGGCAGCTACTTCCTTTTATAGAGGTGGTAGGAGGCTTGAATTAGGTCAACCTGGACACGTGTAGGGCTCTCCTTGCTCCATTATCACCAAAATAACTCAACAGAAGTCGGTTCATGAAGTTGGCTAACGAGCTGTGATGTGGCAGTTCTGCTCCCAGTTTTGCTGCAGCACAGAATTTGCTCCCTCTAGTCGCCCAGCAACATAATTTGCACAAAAGAATTTCCAAAGCTTCCATTATTCTAAATGGGTTAAAACATGTAATATCTATCTAAAACCAACCCTATTAAGCATAAAAGACACACAAATCCTTATATAAATGAGGCCTAAATAACTACCTTTTGGGCAATTATCAGCTGCTACATTCCTTTTCTGAATTGGGCGGTAACAGATACAGCGTCGTCAATAGCGTCTCGTCGCTCTCGAAGATATTGAAGACAGAATCTACGTATCGCGACGCTAGGCCAGTTTTTTTCCTATTTATAGTTTGCGATTAGGTCGGATTTAGGGACTTTTTTAGGTGACTCTTTGGCCGAAAACTCAGAGAATTAGGGGTTGTGGAAGCTTTGCGATTTGTGTTCTTAATGCTTTCAATTTACCGGCCATAAATTGATTGATATTTGTGATTGAATCTAACTCGGGAGAGAGAATTTAGCTTAGAAATCATTGTGCATAACTAGAATTTAGCTAGAGATCGGGAGATAATAGTTAATTCTAGAAATCGGTAAAAAGAACTAACCTTAATGCCTTGCATGTTTAACGAATTTAGATAGGGATATCGGGTTCATTACATGTGAGAAAATTATGTATGCTCGGGAGAGATATGTATGATTGTTGATTCATTGATTTATGAATCATAGCATATTATTAATCCATGAATTAATCCATAATCCCAATTGGTGAAATCAAATCCGTAAGACCGTTGTCATCATTAGATTGTCACTTTCCTTATTGTTTTGTGTTAGATTTGCATTCTTTATCACTAAAATTTGTTCCCTAAATAAAATTGGACAAGACTATCTTTGGTAATTAGAATTAATTAAAAATCCAATCTAGAGGACGACACTCGATTTCACAATCACTTACTATTACTTGACCCGTGCGCTTGCGGCAGGAAAATTCCACATCAATCATCTACGAGCATCAGAGCAGTTCTAATCTTCTGATATGGTTTAATTATGATTTCTTTAATTTTTGTTATGTATAGTGTTTGTAGATATATTGACTTTGTATTTGTTTGTAGCCAGATGCATTGTAATCTGTTTGCTAGTGTGCAACAGTTGTTATATACAGCATATTCTCAACAATTGTTTGAAGTTAAGTAGGAATTTCGAAGGAGAAGTTTTACTTGGACAATTCCTCCATTTCGCAAGGACTTATTGTAGACACTATATTTGGTCCGGCTTGATTTATTGTTGGATATTTAAATAAATGTGAAAGAAAGTTTAAATTCATTTTTTCAAGAGTTTCAAGAAGGATTGAAACATCAAATTATTCGCTCTGCACAGGTTGCAAGCAGGCTACAGCGATCGTCTCAGCAGGATACAACGACTAATTCTGGTAGAAAAGTAACCTTGAACTACTCGGATCTGGCAGAACTCTTGGATACTTGCTCTCAACTCAACTCAAGATCAAAAGAAACAAAGAAAGAATGAAGAATGCTTCAAATGGAATGGGATGATTCAAATTAAGAAACAAGTTGCTATTTATAGGCTAGCAACTTAGAGTCCGTTTGGAATACATTTTAATTTAAATATTTTTCAAGAATGCATTTTTTAAAAAACATTTTGTATAAAAATTGTTTAGAATTTAAACACTCATATGTTTGGTTGCATTTCCCCACAAATGTTTTTCTACATAAGTTATTGTTTACCTAAGAAGTCTTTTTTAAAAAGTTGGTTTCAAGTGTTTCTCTCAAAATGGTTTATTTATCAATCTCATTTTCTAATAAGTCATTTTTAGTGGTTGTCAAACACTATAGTTTTTTTCAAAATGATTTATTTTCAAAATTAAACACTTGAAAAGTTAAACCAAACACACCCTTAGTAACTCCAAAGAACAAACTTAAATAAAATTGAAACATATGAAAATATAACTCAATTGAGTTATAACACCAAATTTAACTTCCATATGTTAAATTTGTAATTGAAACATCAAATTGAATTTGATGTTTCAATCCATCTTGAAACTCTTGAAAAATTAAATTTAAACTTTCTTTCACATTTATTTGTAAAAATATCCAACAATCCCCCACATGAAAGAAAGTGAGAAAATCAAAACAAAATGTTGAGAGCAAATAGACAGGCTATGCATCAGAAGAGGTGTCTTCTGGACTTGAACTTTCCTTAGTGAATATCTATCGAATTTACCGAAGAAATAGTGAGACCAAGCTCTGGAACTATCCTTCTTGTTGGTGAATTGAGGCGACAGATATCACACACAACTGATCTTGTATCTTCGAGTTGTGTCCATTTTGGTCCTGGACAAGATTCTAATTTCATGAGAGCTTTAGGGAATATAAGCCATTCGAAGAGTTCTCATAGAAGCAACCCCACTTCTAATCTCACATAAGTGATATTGATTAAGAGTATTTTGTCATTACTCCTCTTGTAAACAAGATATCAAAATGACCTTAACATCAACAGATCACACACTCTACAACATCATATAAATGGAAAGAAACTATAAGTTTCTTAGTGTGTCAACTATAAATTATCTAGCCAGTTTGCCTATTGAACCTAGATCTTGGGATCTCCAGTCAACTAGGTTAGGTTACCACCAGATAATTTATTTCATAGGCTTTAGCCCCATTTCCCTCGATGTATACATCACTTGCTCTCTTGACAATCCTTTTGTTAAAGGATCTGTTATATTCTCTTTGGATTTCACATAATCAATGGAAATTATTCCATTAGAGAGCAATTATCTTATCGAATTATGTCATCGTCTAATATGTCGCGACTTTTCATTATAGACATTATTTTTGGCCCTCATAGAGGCCACTACATTGTCACAATAAATACATATTGTGCTTACAGGCTTCAACCATAATGGGATATCTTCAAGAAAATTTCGAAGCCATTCAGCTTCTTCTCCAGCTTTGTCAAGAGCTATAAACTCTGACTCCATAGTAGAACGCGCTATACACGTCTGTTTTGAAGATTTCCATGATACAACTGCTCCGCCTAAGGTAAAAATATATCCACTGGTAGATTTAGTCTCCATGCTATCAGAAATCCAATTAGCATCACTAAATCCCTCCAGTACATGTGGATCCCTCAAATAATGCAATCCATAGTTCATAGTGCACTTCAAGTACCTTAAAACTCTAACTAAAGCATTCCAATTATCATGCCCAGGATTGCTTGTGTATCTTGCTAACCTTCCTACTGAATAGGCTATACCAGATCTTGTACAATTTATTATGTACATTAAGCTACCAATAACTCTAGAGTATTCTAGAGAAGACACACTTTCATCACAATTCTTCTTTAACTTATAACTTGGATCAAATGGAGTAACTACATCTTTACTCTCAAATTGATCAAATTTTCTCAACACTTTCTCTATGTAGTGAGATTGAGAAAGTATGTATCCACTTGGATTTCTTGTTATACGAATTCCAAGTATAACATCAACAAAGCCAAGATCTTTCATATCAAAGTTGGATTTCAACATCCTTTTAGTGGAATCAATGACACTTCTGTTTGTGTTCATTATCAACATATCATCCACATACAAACAAATGATAACACAATCTTGATCTATGATTTTAACATAGACGCATTTATCACACTCATTTATCTTGAATCCATTAGATAACATAGTGTGATCAAACTTTTCATGTCATTGTTTGGGTGCTTGTTTCAACCCATAAAGAGACTTGACAAGTTTACAAACTTTATCTTCAAGTCCTTTTACAACAAACCCTCCAGGTTGTTCCATATAAATTTCTTCATCTAATTCTCCATTTAAAATGCAGTTTTCACATCCATTTGGTGTATTTCCAAATTTTGTAAAGCTGCTATTGAAATTAACATCCTTATAGATGTAATCCTCATCACTAGAGAATAGGTATCAAAGAAATCTATCCCTTTTTTTTTTCACAAAAGCCTTTAGCAACAAGGCGGACTTTGTACTTATCAATAGTGTCGTCAGCCGTTGGCTTTCTTCTAAAAATTCATTTACTACTAATTGGTTTACTACTAGGAGGTAGATCAACCAATACCCAAGTTTTGTTTTGAAAAATGGATTCTATCTCACTATTGATAGCTTCCTTCCAATAAGGTGCATCCGGAGATGTCACAACTTCTTGAAACGTTTGAGGCTCACCATCTATCATATATGTTATGAAATCAGGTCCAAAGGAAGAAGCTTTCTTAGCTCTTTTGCTTCTCCTTGGTTCAAACTCAATATTTTGATCGTCTTGACCTTTTGGAGAGCTAGCCTCATAATTCCTTTTGACACCACTACTCATGTGTCTTTCCTCTTTCAAAGGAAATACATCCTCGAAAAATTCAGCTTCAATAGATTCCATAATGGTATTATTGTTAATATCAGGTATCTCTAATTTAATCACCAGGAATCTATACGCAGCACTATGCAAATCATAGCCTATAAAGACACAATCAATTGTCTTAGGTCCTAGTTTGGTCCTTTTTGGTAAAGGAACTTGTACCTTTGCCAAACACCCCCACACTTTCAACATTTTATATGAGGGTAACTTTCTATTCCACACTTCATAAGGCGACTTATCAATCTTCTTATGTGGAATTCTGTTTAGTATAAAATTTGCTGTAAGCAAAGCCTCCCCCCACAAATTATGGTGTAAACCTGAACTATTTAACATGCAATTAACCATGTCTTTTAAAATTTGGTTCTTTCTTTCAGCTACACCATTTTGTTGTGGTGTATAAGGTGTTATAGTTTGATGGACTATATCATAACTTCACAGAATTCATAAAATGATGATGATTCATATTCACCACCTTTATCTGATCTAAGCACCTTTACTTTCTTCTCAAGTTGATTTTCAACTTCTACCTTATATGCTTTAAAAACATCTAAGGTTTCATCTTTACTATGTAATAAATATACATAGCAATATTTACTACAATCAACAATAAATGTGACAAAATACTTCTTACCGCCTCTTGTGGGGGTACTTTTCATGTCACATACATCACTGTGGATTAAATCAAGTACTTCATTACTTCTTTCCACAGATGAAAATGACTTTCTAGCAAACTTTGATTCAACACAAATCTCGCATTTGTGTCTATTATCAATGTTGAACTTAGGCAAAAGTCCTAAACTTACCATTCTTTGTAAAGAACGATAATTGACATGCCCCAGCCTAGGATGTCATACATCACACAACTCAACAATATAAGCAGAAGAGTTGATATTATTATTATTCTTGGGCATTTGTGTCAGTACATTCAGTTTGAACATGCCATCATTTAGATAGCCTTTTCCAACATACATACCCCCTTTGGTCAGAATAAATTTATCTGACTCAAACACAAGCTTGAACCCATTTTTATTAAGTAGAGTTCCTGACACTAGATTCTTTCGAATCTCTGGCACGTGCCACACATCATTGAGGGTAAGTATCTTTCCAGAAGTCCATTTTAGCAGTACCTTCCCTTTTCTGCCACAAAGGCAGTTGAAGCATTTCCCATTTACAGTTTATCACCACCATTTAGCTTCTCATATGTGGTGAATAAGGATTTATCCTTACAAATGTGCCTAGTAGCACCAGTATCAATCCACCAGCCTTTGGTACTGTCAGAGGCCATACTTACCTTAGAAATGACAGCAACGAGATCATCACTCACATACCCCCTTTTGTCAGAATAAATTTACCCTTTGGTACTGCTAAAATGGACTTCTAATTCATTCTCTAAAGAAGGTTTTTCTATTAGACTCGATAGATTCAACATTATCATGATCAGACTCAAAAGTATCTATCAAGTAATCCGGTTTAGAAGGCATCAGGGTAAAAAGGATTACTTGATAGATACTTTTGAGTCTGATCATGATAATGTTGAATCTATCGAGTCTGATCTTTACATTCATGAATACATGAACCCTGAAAATGTTAATAACTTTGATTCGTGTCCTAATGGTGTAGATAGCATAGAATCTGACCTAGAGGAACTCGAATCTATGCAAAGTATAGAGTCTGACTCGGAGGAGCTTGAATTTTTTAATTCTTCTGATAGTGAGTCATATGATAGCCTAGTTGAATCATTTTTTTAATTTTGAGTCTGAGGAATCTGCTGAGCATGTAGATATTGAATCTAATGAATGGACTGGCATGATTGATAGGCCACCTTTAGATCCCAGACCGGTTGATATCATAACGCTTGATGACTCTGTTAACAATTGCTTTGTGAATAGAGATTTAGAAAAGAGATTTGATGCGGCTACTTATTTTCTGGAATGTTATTATAACAATCTCTTTAGTGAAGATGGGCCAGGGGAAAGTTTTTTTTCTCCCCTATTTGCAGTGTGTAATTTGGTGCGTGATTTTTTGCAGGACTCGAAGGATGATGAAAACTTTTATTTCGAGCCTCCGTAAACGTGTCGAGCCTCGTCTAGCTAAAGACGTTAAAGAAAGGCTGCTTGGGAGGCAACCCAAGGATTAAAGTTTAGGTAGTTGTTTTTGCGATAAATAATTTTCTTTGCTTCGTGATCCAATTTTGTTTTGCAGGATCACCTTAGCAAATCCCAAAATTCCAAAAATCCCACTTTTCTGGATCCAAAGGAAGAGGATGAAGCGCTCCTAGCTCAGGGAAGTCTCAGTATCCCTCTATTTGCTTTACTGTTTTTAAAACATTGGGGACAATGTTTAGTTTAAGTTTGGGGGGAGGCTTTCGTTGTGTTGATCATATCTAAATTTTGTTGGATGCATGAATAGATAGCTATGATAGCCAAGGATGTGATTTTAGAAGTTTTGGGAGAAAATGGTTTATATGTTGTGGAATCTGGGAGCACGACAGAAATTGTGAAATTTTAAAATTTTTTTATACTTAGTTTTGATGTCTAAAGCATGCAATAGTCTTATCTAATGACATCTTTGAAAATCTAGATTCTTATTATGGTTTTTAAAGTTTGTTGTCACCCCGATAGGCTTAGTTTCTAATATTCGGAAGTTCATGCTTGATTTTTCTAAAGAACTAGGTAGAAAAAAAATTTGCTATGCCTGCTGAGAGAAAAGCAAAAGCAACAAAAAAAAAATGAGAGAAAAGAAAAATCTGTTGAAAAATGAAATTTTTTGCTTGCACAAAAGAGAGGATTTGGCTTAAGGCGTACTTTGTTTAATTGCATGACTAGAGTAGAAATTCTAAGTTTGTGACGGGATTTAGAATTACTTTAGAAGTATAACAAGGACCAATCTGAATATTGTCTTGCATGTTAATGAACTTAGATAGGGATATCAAGTTAGTTTTATGCAAGAGAATCAATTATACTCGGGAGAGGTAATCGTGATAAAAGTTTTCTTGGCTTGTAGAATAATTGCACGATCAATTCATTCCAATTAATCAATTCTCAATCTTAATCAATGAAATCAATTCCCTAAAGAGACTTTCCATTTGAGTCTCTACATTTATTTTTATGCTTTTTGTCTTTAAATTTATCTTTTGCATTAAGCTTTGCTCCCTAAATAAAATTGGACAAAAGTATTCACGGTACTTAATTTGCTAGAAAACCAATCCAGAGGACGACACTCATTTAATCACGAAAATACTATATTATTACTTGACCCGTACACTTGCGGTAAGCAAATTGTGCATCAATAACCAGTCTTTGTTAGGCCCTGTTATCATTGTTCCATCTCTAGGAGCCTTGAAATGAAAGGAAAAAGGGAGGTAGCTTGCTGTTGTGGTTTAAAAGCATCTAGGTTATCAATGCCCATTTAGTCTCGTTGCGTATATAGTTTTGCCCAACCCTTGTAGGTTCTTGAATCATGAATTAATGAGTTCCTGCTTGCTGCTCGTAGTTTAAAAAGCATGCTAAATCAAGTCTCATTAATTATCTAGTCCTTAGTCGCATTGTCCAAGCTTTAGGAGTTCTCAGAATGTCATTCATGTGTCATTTACTTGTTGTCTAGCGGCTGAAAAACCTTATCAGGGGCCATTCGGCGAATACCCATTGCTCGTTGTGCCTTAGACATGATTGCCCATGGTCTAAATGTTTTGGGTTTTTAATTTGGAGAATTTTGAGTGGCTGTAAAGCAAGGAATTAGTTCTTTTTCGATTGAGTTTGGTCTTTAAAGCATGTTTAGAGTAGTTTTGAGTTGGTTCTAATTCAGTAGAAATTATCCTTGTTGTTTATGAGCTTTCTTGGACCGATTGGATATTAGGTTGCTTTGGAAGCGCTTTTGTAAGTAGCTTCTACTTGTGAGGGTTTTGTTTGACTGCGTGGAGTATATTTGCTTGTTACTTGCTTTACTTATATTCGTGCTAAGTATGAATTGTTGAGCATGTATTGTTATACTGCTTGAGATGAGCATGTATTGCTCTGTTACTTGAAATGAGCTTGTATTGAGTTATTGCTTGGGATGAGCATATATTGTGTTATTGCTTGAAATGAGCCTATACTGTTTAGTTACTTGGGATAAGCATTTTAGCATGATGGGATGACGTGTTATGCATGTTTGGTTAGGTTAGCATCTTGTCACGAGATGTGTAGCATGAGTCTAGCGGTTGCGTTACATGACGCGTAATTCATGTGTAGGTGCGCAGTGTGGAGCGTAATTCACGTGTTTGGTTGTGCGTAACATGGCGCATAATGCATGTGTTTTGTTTAGCATAGCATGTTGCGTAAACACATGTGTTTTTTTAGCATAGCATATCGCATAAAGCATGTGTTTGTAGCGTGGCATGACGCAGAAATCATGTGGGCTAGGTGCGCAGTGTAGTGCGTAATTTCCGTGTTGGTTTGCGCAGCATGGCGCGTAATTCATGCGTTAGGTGCGGAACATGACGCGTAAATCATGTGAGGTCTAGTAGGGTGTGGGTGCATAGTGTGGGAAGCATGTGCATAATGGATATTTGTTGCTTGTGAGCATGTTGGTTTTTATTGCTTTTAAAGAATGTTGTTTGCGTGTGGGAAGCATGTTGTTTGATATTGGTTGATGCTTGTGATCTAGCATGTGTGAGCTACTTACCAATACCGCGGTTGTACTGATACCCCCTTCCCCATCTTCCCCCAACATTTTAGATGTTGCAGGAATGTAAGATGACCCGAACCTTGGTGGCGAGGAGGAGAACTACGAGGAAGGCTCCTAGAGCGTAATGGTTTTATTTGTTTTGCTTACGCTTGGTTAGGCTAGTTTAACATTGGCTTATTTGTTGTTTCTGACGTGGTGAGAGATTCACCTGAGCTGTTGTGGTTAATGAGCTCGAAATTAGCTTTGTTGTTAGGTTGGTAAATAATAAAAGTTATTTTGGTTAGTATTTTGCCATGTGGATAGTTGTTCTTGATAATGAGATGTCTTATGTGCTGTAGCATGGTTTTTAGTTTAATGATTTCACCTAGTTGTTGCTACAAAACCTGACTCGTATAGAGGAGCTAGGTTGAGAAAACTGTCTGTAGTTTGGTGGAGTATGTTTTCATGAATGTTTAGAAGTGTTGGATATGTTTATCAGGTGGTTGAAATTTTTGGGTTAGTCCGTTTTACGTCGTTATGCTGCCGAAATTTTCGGTGCATTCAATTTAAAGTGGTTTGTTATTGGTTGGTTAACAGTCTAAAGTTGTGGTAACGTTGCTAGGTTGTTGGTTGAAAAAACCCAGGGCGTTACATCTCCCCTTAAGCGCCATTTATATATATATTATAGATTATAGATTATAGATATAGATTATAGATATTATAGATTATAGATTACAGATAGGGGAATTGCATTGGGTAGCAAGAAATATTAGGGTATTTGCAATTTTAGCTGGCCTTTTTTAGGTTTGCAGATATAGCAAAATTTTCAAATTCTGAATTTTGTTTTTTCTTATATTCTCATTCTACCCTTACCAGTATTTGTCTCTTGCGTTTTCTCCTCGGGTGTTCTTCTCTCTAGATCGACGTCTTCTTTCCTTCTCTGTGTGGATTCTTTTTCCTTCACTATGTGGATTTTCAGATTCTTCTCTTCTCTCGATTAATTTGCTGATTCTTCTAGGTTTATTTCTTGATTTCTGTTTTCGTTTGTTTTAGTGTTTTCATTTGTTGATTTGTCAATTCTTCTATGTGGATTGAGCATTTTTTTGTCTTTTTTGGTTGCGATTTCTTTTCATTTCGTTATGATCTGTAGTTGTTTTTGTTCATTTAATTTGATTTCATTTTGATATGTAGTTGTCTTGTTCTCTTCTCTGTTTTGTTGCGATTTCTTTTTTATTTGGTTTTTCGTTATGATCTAGAGTTTATTTCGTGCATTTACTTCGATTTCACGAATCTTTTTTTGTTGTGATTTAGGTTTTGACATGATTTTGTTTTATTTTCGACTTTTTTTAATCTAATTTTGTTGATATATCAGTTGTATAAATGATATACCTTATAGTTTTGTATATCGATCTACAAAAATACACAATATAAAGTATATCAATCAATCTGTGTTTTTTATATGATTTTGATGGTATATCAATTGTGTTTAATTTAGTATATCATTTTTTATTGTTCTAGTTTTCAATTATTTAAGTTTTTGATGGTATATGGTTTATGACTAATAAATGAATGTTATATCAGTTGGTATATCAATTATAGAACTGATGTACCAAATATAGAATATATCAGTTGTTTGAGTCATTAATTGATATACTTTAAATTTGTTATATTAGTTGACTCATATGTCATATTTATAGTACATCATTCAAGGGCGGATCTATGAAGGGGTCGTGCCCCCTCTCAAATTATCATGTCTCTATATTTTTAATATAATATAAATCAACTTTTATAATATTAATAAATAAAAATTGTAATATGTATTAGAAAGAATGTCTGGATCATTGGTTGGGGGGCATTGTGAACGTGTGAGGTCTCAGTATCAAGCACATGGTGAACGCACATATTTATTACTTTTTTCGAAATTCCATACCTGCGTTGCGCATTAAGGCCCATCAGTCATCAGACCTGCGAAATTATAGCGGATGGGTCAAATTGATCATCAAATTTCACAAATGTCCTTAATTATCATTGGTAGGTTTTTACACATTAATTGAGATAAATTTGTTACCAAAATGCCTTTCATTTAATGATTGACCTAATTTTAATTTAATAATATATTAAATTATATAAATTATTAAATATATTATTTTTGTTATTAACTCCCTTCAAGTATATATCTTGCCGCCGAATCTTTACCAAAAAATTAGGGGATTTGGCCTTCAGTCATGGTAAGTATTATCCCAAATAATGTTTCCATTTTATAATTCATAAATTCCTTTTATTTGTTTTCATTTTGACGGCTGAATGTTAGAATCATCTTTTTTTGCACAATTTCAAGATGCAATAGTAGATTTTCATGATTTTCGTCCACCACAAACCAAACACCAAGAACAGGTATTTTTCCATCACATACCATCTTTTACATCATAGACCATTTTTCACCCTTTCATTTTCGTCCATTTTCTTGGTTTGTTGCGATTCTTCCATTTTCGTCGTCCATCACAAACCAAACAAAAATTGTGGCTCCTTTATTTTATTTTCATTTTTTCCGTGTTTCATTTTTTCATGATTTTATATACCTGTTTGTAAGTGGTATATATAAACGACTTATGAAAAAACGAATTTTATACCTGTTTGTAAGTGGTATATATTGATACAGAATCATCATGTATGTATTATAATTATGAATTAACGAATTTCATACATGCTTGTAAGTGGTATATATCGGTACAATATTATAATGTATGTGTTAGAATTATGAATAAATGATTTTCATACCCCATATGAAATAACTATGTCAGTTAGCTAAATAAAAATCCCAATATGGAATAACTAGAGAATTTATCTAAAAAACTAAAATTTGAGGCAGACAAAACTAATTATGGAGAAGTTTCAAAATCCATATCGGGTATTTAAAAATCTGTACCGGGTATTTAAAAATTCATACCCGGTATTTAGAAATCCATACCGGGTATTTAACGATTCACATGAAAAGGTATTAGAACATAGGATCTATGTTAATCTTATTCACATTGCTAACAATTAACATGCATTTAGTTTTTGTAAGCTAGAATGTGAAAGGAAGGGAAAATTATGATTGGAGGGGAAGTGAAAGTGGGATTGATTTACAAAGATGAGTTAGCAGAGAGGAGAATGAAGAGTGGAGACGTGTACCGGATCCCACCCGGTTCAGTATTTACATGGTGAATGTAGGGGAAGGACAGAGACTTCAAATTATTTGCAGCATTGATAAATTTGAGAGTTTGAGTTACGGTACTTTCTAGGTAATTTCTCAATTTGGTGATATGGTGGAATGGAATACGAATTTGAACAGGTGAAGAAGACGGTAGCAACTTTTTCAGAAGGAAGAAGCATGTTTTGGGGGATTATTTTCAAATGCCATATACGAACGTCTTTTCCTTTTCTGTATTTTCTTTATTATTTTTTAAAATTTTGAATATCAGAGGGTCAAATTGGTAAATGGGCTACAATTAATAAAAACGGGCTGGACTGAAATGAAAATTATAAGGTTTCTGGACAAAAGTGAAATATATGGGCTAATTTCAGCCCATTCTTGTAGAAACCCCTAAAAATTAGGTCAGTAGCCTAGGTTAAAAATTAAGTTTCTCTAAATCCAACAACAGCCTACATTAAAAAATTAATGTTTCTCCAAATCCAACAGCAGGAACTTTTAATGTTTTAATGTTTCTCCAAAAGCCAAAAGGTATGGGTTTTTTTTATTTGAATGTAATTATCATTTACTATTTACTTAATTTGATATTGTGTTTTTTTTTTCAAAGTTAATACTATAAGATATAAGTCATCATCACTCGTCGTCAGGAATCATACCATCATTCGACACGACAAGTAAGATTCTAATTCTTATGAGTCTTTTAGTTCTAGTTGTTATAATTTTTAGTCTAGGAAATTGTAATTAATGTTTTTGTTTTATTAATATTTGTGTAGACTTAATTCGAAATCAAAATGGAGAGATATTATAAAAGAATAACAACAACAGAGTCATCATCTCCAAGAAAGAAAAGTAATACTAGTTATGATAATGATAGATCTTATACAGAAGCCAATTTAGGAGAGCTACCTGCAGATCCTGGTTTAAGAACTAAAATTTCTGATTATAGTTTTAATATTCAAGATCAAGTTCGTAGATCATATTTATAAAAAGGTCCTTGTCTGCCTGGAAATTATAATTTTTCATTCAAGAAATTTGGAGCAAAGTCAAGACGATTTAATCTAGTTTGGTTTAATGAATATTCTAATTGGTTAGAATACAATATTTCAAAGGATGCTGCATTTTGTTTATGTTGCTATTTGTTCAAACCAGAAGTTAGTGAACAATCAGGAGGTGAATGTTTTGTAAGTGAAGGGTTTTCTAATTGGAAGAAAAAAGAGAAATTGGAAATTCATGTTGGTGGTCCCAATAGTGCACATAATCAAGCTTGGGGTAAATGTGAGGCTCTTTTGAGACAAGAGCAACATATTGAGACATTTTTTAATAAGATGTCGGATCAAACACGAGTTGAGTATCGGACTCGATTAGGTGCATCAATTGACTGTATTCGATTTTTATTATGCCAAGGGCTTTCATTTCGTGGGCATGATGAGACTGAGGATTCAACAAATCAAGGTAATTTTCTTGAACTTTTACGATGGCTAGGCAACCACAACAAGGATATTGAAGCTGTGACTTTGGAAAATGCTCCAAATAATTTGAAGTTGATTGCACCTGATATTCAAAAAGATATTGTGAATTCCATTGCAGTCGAAATTGTTAATACTATTATGAGAGATATAGGTGATAACTTATTTTCCATCTTGATTGATGAATCCAAAGATATATTTGCAAAGGAGCAAATGTCAATTGTATTGCGATATGTGGATGAAGGTCATGTGATTGAACGATTTGTAGGAATTATACATATTGCTAATACATGTGCTCTATCACTTAAGGAGGGCATTGATGGATTTTTTTTCTCAACATGGATTAAGCATTGCTAGTTTACGAGGACAATGATATGATGGAGCAAGTAATATGCAAGGTGAATTCAATGGACTGAAAACACTTATTTTGAAAGAAAATGAATGTGTTTTTTACATTCATTGTTTTTCCCATCACCTTCAATTAGCTCTTATAGCTACTGCAAAAAATCATATGGAAATTGCTGGTCTTTTTTTTATTGTTACAAATGTGGTTAATGTTATTGGGGCCTCAGCAAAACGTCGAGATATTCTACGAGAGAAACATAGCTTGAAAATTTTTGAAGCTTTAGATAGTGGTGAACTATCAAGTGGTCGAGGATTAAATCAAAAGACAATGATTAAACGACCAGGAGACACACGATGGGGATCACATACAACACCTTAATGAGCTTTATTACAATGTTTTCATCAGTAGTTGATATACTTGAGACAATTGTACAAGGTGGATCAAGTTCAGAACAAAAATATGAAGCAGAGACTCTAATAAGTTCAATCCAATCATTTGACTTTGTTTTTCATATACATTTTATGAAAATTATCTTGGGAATCACAAATGAGTTGTCTCAAGCATTACAAAGAAAAGATCAGGATATTGTGAATGCAATGAATTTAGTCAAAATTTGTAAAGAAAGACTGCAAACTATGAGGGAGTCTAGTTGGGATTCATTGTTGGATGTAGTTTCTAATTTCTGCAATAGCCATGACATTCAAGTTCTTAAGATGGATAATATTTTTTTATTCGAGGACGACAAAGGCGAAAATCTCAACCAATTACAAATTTGCATCATTATCGTGTTGAAGTTTTTTATGTCGTTATTGATATGCAACTTCAAAAGTTGAATAATCGTTTTACTGAAACAAGTACTAAATTACTTCACTGTTTGACATCTTTGAACCCAAGTAACTCATTTGTTGCTTTTGATAGACACAAGCTTAGTCGGCTTGCTCAAGTTTATCCAAGAGACTTTTCAGCTATTGAGCTCTCTGTACTTGAGGATCAACTTCAAAATTACATTGTTGATGTCCACTCAAATGTTGAGTTTGTTGGACTAAAAAGCATCAGTGATCTTGCAGTAAAAATGGTTACGACAAATCGAGAGAAGGTTTACCCATTAGTTTATCGATTGTTGACCTTGGCATTGATTTTACCTGTTGCAACAGCTACTGTGGAGAGAACATTTTTTGTCATGAATATTGTGAAGACTCGATTGCGTAATCGAATGGGAGATCAATGGATGAATGATTGTCTCGTAGCATATATTGAGAAAGATTTTCTTGACAAGTTAGATAATGAAGTTATCATGAATCGATTTCAAAACATGAAAACTCGTAGAGGCCAATTATAATGTATTATGTATTGAATTAATTCATTAATGAAGAAATGCATAATTTTTAAATTTTCATTATAAATTTTTTATTACATTTTTATGTATATTGTGCCCCCTATATGAAATTCTTGGATCAGCCACTGACATCATTTGTGTTTTTTTTAGTTACCACTGATTTTAGTTTTTATTTTTTTATTTTGTTTTGCAGTTATGGTTATGATTCCAATAGTTGTTTTTCACAGTGGTCAATGGGATGATCAACATTGCTATGTGAATTACACAACTATTGGAGTTTTGGTTGATGAAGTGATGTCCTTTGAGAATTTTTTTGAATTTGATATTGAAGGAAACCCAATTCAATTCATCTATTTGTTCTATTGAACTTTCAGTTTTGTTGGATTTAACCAATAATGGAGTTCAGAATGTTGTTAAGATTCTTGAAGATAAAGATGTGACTTGGTTTTTTACTCTAGTTAAGGATCAAAGCATGTCATATCCTTTAGTTGCTCATGTTGTTAATATGTTTTTGGAAACATCGTCTAGTGGTGTTAAATGCTTTTAAAAGCATCTTCTTCTGGTGTTTCTTCTTCCTCTACAATTGAAGGTGATTTGGAAATTTTTAGAGATGTTCTCATTAGTAATATTTCTTGTACACTGCATTTCAAGGAGAATGATGTATTTGCTAGAAAGGAAATTTTGTTAAAGGTTTTTCAATTTATTGCTATAAAGAATAATTTTGAGTTCAAGACTTTGAGATCAAATTTAAAATCTGTTGAGTTTGAGTGTACATAAGACAGTTGTCAATGCTATGTTAGAGGATCTCGTTATAGGAGCAGTGATTTATGGATGATTAGAAAGTATGTCAGTGAGCATAATTGTTCCATGAATATTAATCAGTCCTCTCATAGGCAAGCATCTTCATTGTTTATTAGTAATTGTATGGTTGAGAGTTTGAGATTTAGTTCTGACCATTCAACTCCAAAAGATATTATGCATCGTATGCATATGAATTATGGGGTTAGTGTTAGTTATTATAAAGCTTGGAGGGCAAGAGAAGCTATTATGAAGTTGTGTTGAATGGAGATGCTAGTGATTCTTATGCTTTGATTCCTAAATTTTTCTCTAAGTTGAAATAAATGAATTTGGGTAATCATTGACATACCAAGTTTGTTTCATTTGTTATAGTATATTAGCCATTAGTTTAACATAAGTCATTCTATTGATATACTAGTAACATGTAATATTTAAAAGAATTATTGATATATATATTATATACCCAGTTTTTTCATTTGATATAACATATCAGTCATTAGTTTAATACTAGTAATTCTACTTTTGTAGGTTCTTTTACTGCATACGAAACTGATAAAAATGGACATTTTAAGTATTGTTTCATGGCAATTAGCTCATCAATTGAAGGTTGAAGGTATTGTAGACCCAAAATATATGTTGATGGTACATTTTTAAAGGGTAAATATGTTGGAACACTATTGATTGCCTCAACAGTCGATAGTAACAATCAAATATTCCCTCTTGGTTTTAGTATAGTAGATTCAAAGAATGATGCATCGTGGGAATGATTTTTTTCAGAATTTAAAGAAGTGTTTTGGGGATCAAGAGGGATTAGTTATTGTTTCTAATCGTCATTTAAGCATTCCAAAAGGTGTTCTAAAAGTGTTTCGATCTGCTGAATATTGTATTTGTATGCAACATCTTTTGAAGAATATGAAGTTGTTATTCAAAGATTCTTTGATGGATAAGCTTTTTTATAAATGTGCAAAGTCTTATACAATTGATGAATTTGAATTGTATATGAGATGGATGGAGTCAATATACCCTTCTATAAGAGAATATCTTAGAAAAAGTAGTTTTGAGAAATGGGCTCGTGTAGACTCTAGACAAAGAAGATATCAGATGATGACTACAAATGTTTCTAAGAGCTTGAATTCAACATTGAAAGAGTATAGAATTTACTTGTTGCATCAATGCTTGATTCCATTAGACAATTACTTCAAAAATGGATTTATGATAGAAGTAAATCAGAATTCTGTTTGAAGAGTTTTTTGAGTCCTTAGGCTGAAGGTGTGATACGAAAACAAGCTAATGAATCACGAAATTTGACTGTAAATGTTGTCCATTTTTTTAATTATTATTTTTGGTTATTTTACAAAATCAATAATACTGTATATGAAGTATATTATATGGTATATCAATGATATAGTATATTAGTGATATATTTTGTAACTTGTATATCAATAATATTAACAAAATCAATAATATATTGATATGAAGTATATCAATAAGATAATGGGTTAGTGATATTAATGATATGTTGCATATGAATGATACATTTCATTTCTAGTATATCACAGATATTAATGATATATTGCATATGAGAAATATCACTATCCATTTTATTTTACTTTTTTTATTCACAAATTTTTATTTATGTAGGTTAATCTTGTTAGTAAAATTGAATATCAAGTAGTTGATGGAGGCAACAAATTTTTGGTAAGGTTGGATTCTAATTGTTGTAGTTGTCGTTATTGGGATTTTGAAGAAATACCATGTGCTCATGCACTTGCTTTTATTCGTGGACTTAATCTTAATCTTTATTCATTTGTCTCAAAGTATTATTTTACTAGTACATTATCATCGACTTATAGCAGTTCAATTCGTCATATTGGCATTCATTTTAATTGGAGTATTGTAGAGGTCAATGATAAAATATTGCCTCAATTTGTTAAACGTCAAGCAGGAAGACTTCAAAAGCAAAGGATACCTTTAGTTGGTGAGTTAGTAAAGTGCACAAAATGTACTCGTTGTAAGCGTGTTGGTCACAATCGAAGAACATGTAAATTTCCACTGGTTGGACAGTAATGATAGGGTATATCAATGATAGACTTTTATTTGATTGCTATGTAATTAGGTATATCGATAATAGACTTACATTTAAAAGAAAAAAAAGTTGTCAACTTACACTTTCCATTTCTTATGTGCTTGTATTAAAATTGTTGTTGAAGACAAAGTTCGTTTTTAATATAAAGTGATATACTTCATATTCGATATTATCAACAATATAGATAAATCAATAATATACCTAATATAGTATATCAATGATACATGTTTATAAATGTTATACTTAATAAGAAATAGGTCAATGATAAACTCAAAGAGATCTAATTCATATATTTTTGCCAAAACATGTAACATCACTCCTGATGGATTAACAACAAAAAATATCGTCATCAACAACACAACATTGTAAATATTTTTCAGCACATCGTCAACAAAGAAACATCAAGTCTACATGTAAATTTAAATAATAAAAAAACATCATCAACAGTGTTAAATCATTTTGTGAACTTTTCAAGTCAAAACTAGGTTCATCATAATCATTGGTTTTTTTTCCTTGGAGGCTGCCTTTTTTTCCTTGGGAGAAACTTTACATTGTTTGTTTCTGTACGCACTTAAGACTTTTGGTGTTGGCTTTGATTATCTTTTTTGATGTATGTTGCCCACATTAACCTTACTTTTTGATGCATTCCTTGTTTGAATTTTATTTTCAACAACCTGAAAAATTATTACATCAGTATATGCTTCATATATTACAAATATAGTAAAGAATATAGTTTTACTTACTTTTGCCTTTCGTCATGGATTCTTTTGGTTCGCTTTTCCACATCTATCTGTATTAATATGTGCATATCAATACATTTTCTAGGTATATATCAATACATTTTCTCCTCATATATACAGTACAATAATGATATAGATAGATAACCACAATATACTATCATTTTCAATATATCATTGTATATCAGTATTATTCATTTTAGGTATATCACTGGTATACAAAAAATCCAGTATATCAAATCAGTGATATAAGCAATATGATATTGATATACCTAAAATAAAGTATATCAAACTGATGATATACCTAATATGCAGTATATAAGATATACTGCGTACATGGTATTATCGTTTAATTGATATACCTAATATGAAATATATCAGTTAAGAAACTTTAAATAAGTGACAAATGTGCATAAACTACTTGATAAAAAACACGTAATATGGAACAAAAACATAATATAAATTATAAAAATCCAGAATCATTGGTCAATTCTAGGGCTTTTAAGAAAGGTAAAGTAATAAATTAAAAAAAAATAGAAAAAACGAGTGGATCTCAAATTATTTGGATAAATCAAGTGTTGAGCCTCTACATGTTTTTCGTTTTGTGCAACGAACGAAACCGGGGACTAACGAAATGGCAACCAGACGCTGACGAAACGGAGTTAACGGTCGAAACTGTGGATCTCTCTATGCCTGTGTTGGAAATCCGCGAAATCACTCTGCGCGAAAGCCGTCACATCTCTCTATGCCTGTCTTTTCGTCCGGTTGTCATGTCTTTTCGGGGTTTAACATGCAAAAGACACTTTAAAATGTAGGTGGACATTTAATAAGGTGTTTGTAGAGCTAAAAAAAAAGTGTTTGCATGCTTTTAAATCAGAGACTGCATGCTCATTTCTTCCAAATTTGAAACCAAAGCATCTTCCTCCCTCCTCTTTCTAACCCACGATTAATTTTTTAAAAAAATGAATTTTTTCATTTATCCTTCACGCCAGCGTTAGCCCATGCCCAAGGCCCAAGCCCACTTCTTCATTTTCACTCTTCAGTCTTCACTGTCTTCAGCAGTCAGCGCATAAAAAAAGAAAAACAAAAACCCTAACCTCCTTTTTCCGCTGCCTCTCTCTTGTTCTCTCTCTCCCTCGTTGTCTCTGTCTTCAGCAGTCACTCGTCGTCTCCGACTCCCTCGTCGTCTTCGAAATCCACAGCCCCTCGTTCATCTCCCTCGCCGTCTCTCTCGACTCCCTCGCTGTCGGATCTATTCAAACTTCACAGCCCCCGTTCATCTCCATCCTCGTCTTTGTTCTCCCTCGTTGTCACTGTCTCTAATACTCTCTGTTCTCCATTGTTATTCCCTTCATCTCCCTCAGCTCAGTGCTCACATTCGTCGGCAGTGGGATCTAGTGGAATCAAAATTATTAAGTGGTAACACAAAATTATTGTTTTTTTTAGTGAAAGTTTCTGTGCTTATTGATTTTTTTAGAGTGGAGGATTCAAAATTATTAAGTTATTAATTTAGCACCTAACCTAACCATCTTTCTTATTCAGTTTCAACAACATCGACGTCGGCACACCATCTTTCTCGACTCACAAGCTGGACTCTTCTGAAGAGAGATTTTAAAACACCATTTGTGGAAAATTAGAACGGAATGTGAAAGCTTTAGTTTTTAGATTTCAAAAAATAATTTTTGAAAGTTTTAGTGAACTAGAATTGAAAGCTTAATATTATTAATTTTTCATTTCTAACGTTGAGTGTTTGTTAAATATTATAATACTACAAACTTGGCCTTTATTGACGGCTAAAAAGTATCAACCATCACATTCATTGACGCTTTTTAGAAGTCAATTGAAATGGTATCAATAAAACTAAAGCGTCAATATTACTGTTATCATTAACGCTTATAGGACGTCAACAAATATGTCTTTGTTGACGTTTATAAGTCATCAACAAAGACATTATTGATACGTTTTATCCGTCAATGATATTCATAAAGAGTCAACGTAGGCACCTTTATTGTGAAACAATAGACAAATAGGAAAACACTCAATTAAGAAGGAGATGATTCTCTTACTGCTTGATTTCAAAGAGAACTATACAGAGTATTTATACAAGAGTTCTAAAACTAAAAATAACAGAAATAACAAAATGCTAACAAAAAAAATGCAAAAATATCTCAACAACAATAACCAAAAAATTTCCCATTAACATCCCCCCTCAAACGAATGTAGGAGGCATGAGTTTGTTGCACAAAGACTGAAGACGAGCAGAAGTAAGAGGCTTGGTAAACAAATCTGCAAGTTGATGATCAGTAGGAATAAACCGCAAGTCAATGTCTTTTCGAACAACACGTTCTCTAATGAAATGAAAATCAATCTCAACGTGCTTAGTTCGGCCATGAAAAATTGGATTACGAGCAAGTTGAATGGCAGAACTGTTATCACACCAAAGTAAGGGTGGTGAAGTACCAAAAATATGCAAGTCTTTGAGAAGTTGACGAATCCAGAATAATTCAGCAGCAGTAGTGGCCAAAGCACGATATTCGGCCTCTGTAGAGCTACGAGAAACAGTAGTTTGTTTCTTAGCAACCCAAGAGATAGGATTAGGTCCCAAAAATACCACAAAACCAGTAGTATATCACCTATCAATGTGATCACCAGCCCAATCCGAGTCTGAATAGGCTGTAATTCGAAAAGGATCAGAAGAAGCTTTCTTAAACAGAATGCCAGCATTAATAGTACAACTAAGATACCCAAAGAACTCTTTTCACTGCCATAAGACGTGATGTACAAGGAGAGTGCATATATTGAGAGAGCTTACCAACAGACAATGCAATGTCATGCCAACTAAAAGTAAGGTAATGTAACGCACCGACAATAGCACGAAAAGACCGAGCATCTTCACTTGAATAAGATGGACCAGGATCAGTAACAGGATGAAGAGCAACAGGAGTAGTACAAGGTTTGGCAGCAAGTGATAACTCTCCAAAAGGGATTTATTTAGGCCTTAATTCTATAGGGATTTGTGTGTCTTTTGTGTTTAATAGGGTTGCTTTTAGATATATATTACATGTTTTAACCCATTGGGAAGAATGGAAGCTTTGGAAATTATTTTGTGCAGAATATGTTGCTGGGGGATTTCAGGGAGCAAAATTTGTGCTGGAGCAAAGCGAGGAGCAAAACTGTCACGTCACAGCTCGTTAGCCAATTTAACAAACCGAATTCTTTTAAGTTATTCTCGGGATAAAGGAGCAAGGAGAGTCATCCACGTGTCTAGGTCAACCTAATTCAAGCCTCCTATCATTCTATAAAAGGAGATAGCCGCCCAAATCAAAGTCATTCCACTTATGGGGGAAGAGATCATTCTCATTTCCATTTTGGGAGCCGAATAGAGGAAAGATTGGAGACCATCAAGAAGACCATCAATTACAAGTTGTTCAAGGGAATTAACCTTTTCTTGTATTAACTTGTAGTTATGGACATGCTTAGTCATATTGTAACGTGTGTTCCATGCATTTTATGAACTAAGTAGCTTTAGGCGTTGGTTAGGGAACATGTGATTGTTGTGCTTAATTTCTAGTAATATATATTGATTTAATGCATCTTGGTTAATTGTTGTGCTCATTTATATTTTATGCCCGCCTGGCTAGCCAGTATGAATACCTCTCTCTAGTTTCAAGGATGATTTAGGGAGTGTGCGGCGATTAATCACACTAGATCATTGTGTATTGGTGAACGCCAGTGACTGAGCTAGTGCTTGATCGGTAGAGCTTCATTGGAGTTGAAACATATTCTAAAAAATCCAGAGTTTTGGGAGGAATCTGCTAATAAGACTGCGAGAGTTTTGCATGATCAATAATATTGCTAGAGCATCTTTTAAAAAAATTACTAAATCCTGATAAATAAAGTGAAAGCTAATTCAGACCTTGGATTCTATAAATACTTGTTACTTGATGCGGACTGTGTATACTTGCACAGAGTTCTAGAGTATTGTTTTACTCACTCTAGGAACCCAACAAGTTTTTGGCGTTGTTTTCGGGGACTTGAATAAGTTTATATCTGATCTGTTTTGTGTATGTGTTTTAGTGGTTTGGTGCTAGAACTTTTTGATTGTTTCTTTTGTTTTTGCAGGTGTGAGTTTGATGCATGAGCGATCCGCCTGAGGTACGTTTCGAGCTTGATCCAGAAATCGAGAGGACATTCAGGAGAAGAAGGAGAGAGCAGCGTAGAAACCAGAATCAAATGAGCAGCAAAATAATCAGGCTGAGAATCCTATCTTGGTAGCAAATGATAGGGCCAGAGCCATTCGAGCGTATGCTTTTTCAATGTTTGATGAGTTGAATCCAGGGATTGCACGTCCTCAAATTGAAGCAGCAAATTTTGAAATGAAACCGGTAATGTTTCAAATGTTGCAAACCGTAGGTCAATTCCATGGTTTGTCATCTGAAGACCCTCATTTACATCTTAAGTCTTTTCTAGGAGTTAGTGATTCTTTTGTAATTCAGGGAGTGTCTAAAGATGCCCTCAGATTAACTTTGTTCTCGTATTCTCTTAGAGATGGAGCAAAGGCATGGTTAAATTCTTTTGCTCCAGGATCGATTAGGACATGGAATGAATTAGTAGAAAAATTTCTTAGTAAATATTTCCCACCAAATAGAACTGCTAAATTGAGGAGTGAAATAGTAGGGTTTAGGCAACTTGAAGATGAGACTTTTAGTGAGGCTTGGGAAAGGTTTAAGGAGCTTTTGTGAAAGTGTCCCCACCATGGTTTACCTCATTGTATCCAAATGGAAACATTTTACAATGGGTTAAATGGAGCAACCCAGGGTATGGTTGATGCTTCGGCTGGAGGGGCCCTTTTAGCAAAAACTTTCAATGAAGCCCATGAAATTTTAGAAAGAATATCAACTAATAGTTGTCAGTGGTCGGATGTTAGAGGCACAAATAAAAAAGTTAAGAGTGTGTTAGAGGTTGATGGTGTGTCCACCATTAGGGCTGATCTTGCATTGATTGCTAACGCTCTTAAGAATGTGATAGTGATTAGTCATTAGCAGCCACTAGCTATGGAGCCTGATGCAGTAGTGAACCAAGTCGCAGAGGAAGCATGTGTCTATTGTGGTGAAGACCACAACTACGAGTTTTGTCCCAGCAACCCAGCTTCTGTGTTTTTTGTAGGTAATTAGAGGAATAACCCTTATGCTAACTTTTATAATCCAGGTTGGCGCAACCACCCCAACTTCGCATGGGGAGGACAATGAAGTAATATGCAAGCACATCAGAAGGTGAACCAATCAGGATTTGCTAAAACGCAGGCATTGCCCCAGCAAAATAAGCAGGTTTTGCCCCAGCAAAATTCAGGGAGTTCCCTTGAGGCAATGATGAAAGAATATATGGCTTGTACAGATGCCGCAATTCAAAGTAATCAAGCTTCAATGAGAGCCCTGGAATTGCAAGTGGGTCAGCTAGCTAATGAGTTGAAGGCAAGGCCTCAAGGGAAGCTTCCTTCAGATACTGAACACCCTAGAAGGGAAGGTAAGGAGCAGGTAAAGGCAGTGACTCTTAGGAGTTGTAAGCCACTAGAGGAAAGAAAAGAGAATGTAGAAAAGAATTGTGATAAAAATGTTGTTGTTGAGAAAGAGTTGGAGACTGGTCAGGGTGATGGAAGCAGCAATAATGATGCTGGAGCATCTGGTTTTGTTCCAGATGTGGAACCACCTTATGTGTCGCCCCCACCTTATATACCACCTCTACCTTTTCCACAAAGGCAAAGGCCTAAGAATCGGGATGATCAATTTAAAAAGTTTTTAGAGATTCTTAAGCAATTGCACATAAATATCCCTTTAGTAGAAGCCATTGAGCAAATGTCTTATTATGCTAAATTTCTTAAGGATATTTTAACTAAAAAGAAGAGGTTAGGTGAGTTTGAAACTGTATCTCTTACTGAGGAATGTAGTGTTATTCTTAAGAATGGGCTACCAACCAAGGCTAAGGACCCAGGATCATTTACTATACCTGTGTCAATAGGTGGAAAAGAGTTAGGCAGAGCACTCTGTGATTTAGGTGCAAGCATTAACCTTATGCCTCTTTCGGTCTATCGAAAGTTAGGTATTGGTGAAGCTAGGCCTACCACAGTCACACTCCAATTAGCTGATAGGTCTATCACATATCTAGAGGGAAAAATTGAGGATGTCTTAGTAAAGATAGATAAGTTCATATTTCCTGTTGATTTTATTATCTTAGACTATGAGGCTGATAAAGATGTCCCAATTATTCTAGGTCGTCCATTTTTGGCTACTGGTAGGGCATTGATAGATGTTCAAAAAGGAGAATCAACAATGAGAGTCTGTAATGAGGGAGTAAAATTTAATGTGTTTAAGGCCATGAAGTATCCAGACGAAATGGAAGCTAAGCCTACCACAGTCACACTCTTTCGGTCTATCGAAAGCTAGGTATTGGTGAAGTTAGGCCTACCACAGTCACACTCCAATTAGCTGATAGGTCTATCACATATCCAGAGGGAAAAATTGAGGATGTCTTAGTAAAGGTAGATAAGTTCATATTTCCTATTGATTTTATTATCTTAGACTATGAGGCTGATAAAGATGTCCCAATTATTCTAGGTTGTCCATTTTTAGCTACTGGTAGGGCATTGATAGATGTTCAAAAAGGGGAATTAACAATGAGAGTCTATAATGAGGAAGTAAAATTTAATGTGTTTAAGGCCATGAAGTATCCAGACGAAATGGAAGATTGCTCTTTCATTAGGATTCTGGAGAACACAATTTTGAGACAGCAATACAGGATTTGGCAAACAAGCATTTGGAAGATCATGGAGAGGTTAGTGTAGAGGATTTAGAAGTTTGTTCTTTAGAAAGAAAAAATGAAAAAGAGGTGTTTAGGTGTGAGGATGTTTTTGAGTCTTTAGATATAGATCAAATGAAGGCTCCTCCTATTAAGCCATCCCTGATTGAGGCACCCACTTTAGATTTGAAGCCCTTGTCGGATCATCTAAAGTATGTGTATCTTGGGAAAGGTGAGACGTTGCCCATTATTGTTGCATCAGATTTAATGTTGGAGCATGAAGAGGCCTTAATTAAGTTGCTGCAGCAATATCGCAAGGCAATAGGTTGGACATTGGCTGACATCCAGGGAATTAGCCCGTCTTTTTGTATGCACAAAATCACTCTAGAGGAGGGATCCTTTAGGAGTATTGAGAAACAAAGAAGGTTTAACCGTGCAATAAAAGAGGTTGTTAAAAAGGAGGTGATAAAATGGTTGGATGCTGGCATTATTTATCCAATTGCAGACAGCAATTGGGTAAGCCATGTCCAATGTATTCCTAAGAAAGGAGGTGTCACTGTGGTGAGCAATAAAGACAATGAGTTGATCCCAACCAGGACAGTAACTGGTTGGAGGGTTTGCATGGATTACAGGAGGCTTAATAAAGCTACTCGTAAGGACCATTTCCCTGTACCATTTATTGACCAGATGTTGGATAGATTGGCTGGTCAGGCCTACTACTGTTTCTTAGATGGTTATTCTGGGTATAACCAGATTACGATTGCTCCTGAGGATCAGGAAAAAACCACTTTCACCTGCTCTTATAGGACGTTTGTTTTTAGGCAAATGCCTTTTGGCCTCTGCAATGCTCCAACAACATATCAGCGGTGTATGCTAGCAATTTTTTCTGATATGATTGAGTCCACTGTTGAGGTATTTATGGACGATTTTTCAGTTTTTGGAGGGTCTTTTCAACAAAGTTGTTTGGACAATTTAGGTAAGGTGTTAAAGAGATGTGAGGATACCCATCTAGTTCTTAATTGGGAGAAATGTCACTTCATGGTGAAGGAGGGCATAATGTTAGGTCATAAGATTTCTAAGAATGGTCTAGAAGTGGATAGAGCGAAAATTGAGGTTATTGAAAGATTAGAACAACCGAGTTCAGTGAAAGAGATTCGGAGCTTTTTAGGTCATGATGGATTTTATAGGAGGTTCATAAAGGATTTTTCCAAGATTAGTAAACCTCTTTGTAACTTATTATGCACTTATCATGTTTTTGACTTTAATGCAGATTGTAGGAAGGCTTTTGAGACTTTAAAGACTGCTTTAATCTCAACACCCATTCTTTGTGCACCTAATCGGAGTTTACCATTCGAGGTAATGTGTGATGCAAGTGATGTTGCGGTAGGTGTTATGCTGGGGCAAAAGCAGGGCAAATTTATCCATCCTATATATTATGCAAGCAGGGTTTTAAATGAGGCACAAGTCAACTACACAACTACTAAGAATGAGTTGTTTGCTATTGTGTTTGCTTTTGAGAAATTCAGGCCATATTTGGTTGGATCCAAAGTCACAGTGTTCATGGATCATGCAGCAATAAAGTACTTAATGTCTAAGAAGGATGCAAAGCCTACACTAATTCGTTGGGTTTTATTATTGCAGGAATTCGACTTGGAGATAAAGGATAAGAAAGGATCAGAAAATGTCATTGCAGATCATTTGTCTCGTCTTGATCCATCATCATCTTTGCTGAAGCAATCTGCCATTTCAGATTCTTTTCCAGATGAATAGCTTTTTGTTGTTGAGGTAAAGGTCGTCAAGGATGTCCCTTAGTATGCTGATATTGCTAACTTTTTGGTAAAGGGAGTCACTCCTATTGATATGGATTGGAGGCAGAAGAAGAAGTTTAAGCATGATGTAAAATTTTTCTATTGGGATGAGTCATTTATGTATAAGCAATGCTCTGATGGTATTATTTGTAGGTGTGTTTCAGGTGATGAAGCAAAAGAAATCCTGGAGCAATGTCACTCTTCGCCGTATGGAGGCCATTTCAGCGGTCAGAGGACAGCTATGAGGATTTTGCATTGTGGATTCTTCTGGCCTACCTTATTTAAGGATGCCCATTGGTTCTACAAGCAATGTGATGCTTGCCAAAGGAGAGGAAACCTAGGGCCTAGAGATGAAATGCCTCTTATGCCTCTTACTTACATTTTTGAAGTAGAGTTATTCGACGTGTGGGGTATTGACTTCATGGGGCTATTTCCCCCTTCTAATGGCAATGTTTATATCTTATTGGCAGTTGATTACGTGTCCAAGTGGGTGGAGGCCATTGCATGTCATCAGAATGATGCCAAGATAGTATCAAGGTTTCTTCAATCGCACATCTTTGCGCGGTTTAGGACACCTAGGGCTTTAGTAAGTGATGAGGGTACACATTTTGTTAATAATATCTTAACTAAGCTGTTAGTTAAGTATGAAATTAAGCATAGGATAGCTACCCCTTATCATCCACAAGCAAATGGTCAAGCTGAAATTAGCAATAGGGAAATAAAATCTATTCTAAAGAAAGTAGTTCATCCATCTAGAAAGGATTGGTCTTTTTGGTTGGATGAGGCTCTTTGGGCTTATAGGACAACCTATAAGACTCCTTTAGGTATGTCTCCCTATAGGTTAGTATATTGGAAAGCTTGTCATTTATCATTAGAGCTTGAGCATAAAACGTTTTGGGATTTGAAAAAATTAAATTTTGATATGAGCCGTGCAGGAGCAATAAGAATGCTGCAGCTTAATGAATTGGAGGAATTTTGCCAATTTTCTTATGAAAATTCAAAAATGTATAAAGAAAAGACTAAGTTGTGGCAGGACAATAGAATTAAGCCTAAAGAGTTTGTCAAAGGTCAGAGAGTTTTGCTTTATAATTCTAGATTGAAATTATTTCCTGGGAAGCTAAAATCTAAATGGTCAGGGTCATTTATTGTGATTGAGGTTTTCCCCCATGGAGCAATTACTTTTGCAGGATGAAAAAGATGGGAGAGTGTTCAAAGTGAATGGACAACGTGTGAAACATTATTGGGGAGAGGAGTTCCAGTCGAAATATCTTTCCCTAAAGCTGGTTGATGAATGACAGAGCAAGATTTTTGCGGGAGCATTTCACAGAGCAAAATTTTAAGCTCCCAGTGGTTGTTTTTATTTTATTTTCTTGTTATGATATGGTTGATTTTAGTTTGAATTATTTTAGATTTGTTTTATTTAAATTTTGCATGATTTATTTTCGTTGTTATTCTTAATTCCGTAGATTTTTTTTCGTAATTCTGATTATTTTTATTTTTTCTGGTAATTTAGTTTTTGTTTTTCCAATTAGTTTAGATTTTATTTTAAGTTATTTTAAATTCTGTTTAGATTAGATTTCATAAAGATTTATCTGATTTATTCGGCTTTGAGTAGAAAAGTAAAAGATAAAAATTTGATTTGAGCGATAAATATTTGAATTTCCGGATTTGATTTTTCTATTTTGGATTTAAATTTTCCGTATCCAAGATTCTTCAGGTAATCTTTTCAGAAGGTTGTTGCGGCAAAGTTATGGCTGAAGCAAATCTTCAGTCCGAATAGGAAGGGTTTTATTGTGAGTTAATTATTTTTACCGTTTGATTTTGAATTTTTGTGGGCAGGTAAATTGCATGGATGCTGCCACGTGTCGTGCAGGGATAATCCAACGGTTTAGTCGTTGACAGCACGCAGTTATTTACCATGGGCGATTGAAATTCAAGATTTTACCGTTAGTGGATTTGATTTGCAAATTAAATGTGAACGGTAAATCCATTTAATACGGGGCAAAATCTTTCGGTTACGATTTGAGATTTGCTGCAGCTCTATTTATTCCTAAGCCTTCGCTTGGACTGGTTAAGCTTAATTAGATCAAGGTATTCTGATCTCCAGAAACCTTTTGCTTGAGCATTTCTTCTAGCCTAGTCGATTGCTGCGGCAAGAAGATTTTGGAGGTAGTGTTGACTTACATGATTCACTTTAAGCTTAGTTCTAGTCCCACGCTCAGTTTAAAATTTAGATAAGAAAATTTAAGTTTGGGGGTATAATTTAAAATGTTAATGATTCATTGGGGACAATGAATAATTCAAGTTTGGGGGACTTTTCGCTACTTCAATTGTTTTGCTCGAGCATTCCTCTCCTTCATTAAATGATTTGCTAGGTTATTAAGTAACCGAGGACATTTGTGATACCCACAGTTTGTCTTCACGTCAAAAGATGACCTAGAAAATAGGAAATATGAAAAATGAAAATATCATTTGCTGAAAAATTGATTGTTGAAAATTTTGCTGAGAAAATTCATGGAACAAAAGTTTTGAAGGATGAATGATAATCTAGCAGTTTTCTGTCTCTCAGAACTTAGGTGAGCTTCATCATAAAATGTCACTATTTTGAGGAGCAAGAGATGGAATAACTAAGGATTTTTTAGTTTTTCAAAGAGTATTTAGCCTAGTTGGTGATGAGCTTGAGGCAAGGGTATACTGCACCATAAAGTGGGTCATCCCATGCTTAAGAGCTTATGATTGTAGGGTCGCTTTTAGTTTGAAAAACAAAAATATAAACCCCTTAAAAATGTGTGTTTTAATGTGTCTGATAATAGAGCTAGGCTGTGGTAAGTTCTTAGAATTTATTTAAAAGTGGTGATTATTTGTCCATGCCGGAAGAATTATTTTGCTGCAGTAGAGTTTGGTACTGCAGAGTGCTCAGGTAAAGGTTGAAGGTACTGTTGGATTGTCTGGTTTGATTAAGCTATTATTTGTCTAACGTTTTGAAATCTTAAGGGATGGTTGGTTAGTATTGCTCGGGACGCGCAATAATTTAAGTTTGGGGGTGTGATAACTCTCCAAAAGGGAGTTATTTAGGCCTTAATTCTATAGGAATTTGTGTCTTTTGTGCTTAATAGGATTGCTTTTAGATATATATTACATGTTTTAACCCATTGGGAAGAATGGAAGCTTTGGAAATTATTTTGGGCAGAATATGTTGTTGGACAGCAAAATCTGTGCTGGAGCAAAGCGAGGAGCAAAACTACCACGTCACAGCTCGTTAGCCAATTTAACAAACTGAATTCTGTTAAGTTATTCTCGGGATAAAGGAGCAAGGAGAGTCATCCACGTGTCTAAGTCAACCTAATTCAAGCCTCCTATCATTCTATAAAAGGAGATATCCGCCCAAGTCAAAGTCATTCCACTTTTGAGGGAAGAGATCATTTTCATTTCCATTTTGGGAGCCGAATAGAGGAGAGATTGGAGACCATCAAGAAGACCATCAATTACAAGCTGTTCAAGGGAATTAATTTTTTCTTGTATTAACTTGTAGTTATGGACATGCTTACTCAGATTGTAACGTGTGTTTCCATGCATTTTATGAACTAAGTAGCTTTTTGCGTTGGTTAGGGAACATGTGAATGTTGTGCTTAATTTCTAGTAATATATATTGATTTAATGCATCTTGGTTAATTGTTGTGCTCATTTATATTTTACGCCCGTCTAGCTAGCCAGTATGAATACCTCTCTCTAGTTTCAGGGATGATTTAGGGAGTGTGTGGCGATTAATCACACTAGATCATTGTGTATTGGTGAATGCCAGTGACTGAGCTAGGGATAGCCAGTTGCCTAGTGCTTGATCGGTAGAGCTTCATTGGAGTTGAAACATATTCTAAAAAACCTGGAGTTCCAGGAGGAATCTGCTAATAAGACTGCGAGAGTTTTGCATGATCAATAATATTACTAGAGCATCTTTTAAAACAATTACTAAATTCTGACCAGCGCCTGTTTCTAATATGTCTGCCTATTTGTTTACTTTTTGTTCTGTCATTTCTTTTGCTTCAACATTTTATCAAAAACCAATCATCTTTTACCAATTTTGAAACCATTGAAAAACTAAGCAAAATAGATAAAGTGAAAGCTAATTCAGACCTTGGATTCGATAAATACTTATTACTTGCTGCAGACTGTGTATACTTGCACAAAGTTCTAGAGTCTTTTATATCATATTTTTACTCACTCTAGGAACCCAACAACAAGCATACCATATTTACTCAACAGATTACACACATACTTAGACTGATTCACAAAAATGCCATCAACAGAACGACAAATCTCCAAACCAAGAAAATAATGAAGATTACCAAGATTAGTCATATCAAAACGACCTCGTAACTGAGACACTAAATCACCAATATATGTGGGATTATTTCCAGTAAGAATGATAAAGTCCACATACAAAAGCAAGTATGTGATGGAGCCACCAACTTTTCTTACAAAGAGAGACGAATTCGCATGAGAAGCCAAGAAGCCAAGAGTTAATAGATGGGATGTAAAACACTCAAACCAGGCACGAGGTGCCTGTTTGAAACCATACAAGGACTTTATTAACTTGCAAACATGAGTTGGGTGAGAAAAACTTACAAAACCCTGAGGCTGTTGCATATAAACTTCCTCATGAAGTTCACCATGGAGGGAGGCGTTTTTGACATCAAGCTGTCTAAGTTCCCAGCCAAAGTGAGAAGCAAGAGATAGAATTATCCTCACAGTCGGCTTTTTGACAACCAGACTAAATGTTTCATCGTAATCAAGTCCTTTTTCTTGGTGATAACCCTTAGCAACCAAGCGAGCCTTGTAGCGAGCAATGCTACCATCCGGATTTCGCTTAATCCTGTAAACCCACTTGCACCCAATAGCACTCTTACCTGGGGGTAATGGAGTTAGAATCCAAGTACCTTGTTGAACCAAGGCATTATATTCCGCAGTCATAGCTCTCTTCCATACAACATTTTTAGTGGCCACAACAAAAGAGGAAGGCTTACTATTAATAGAAGAAACATGAGTAACAAATACTTTCTTCTTAGAAATTCCAGATTTGCTCCTTGTTTGCATAGGATGTGAATTACCAACAACAGAAATATCAGTAGGCACATCATTATGATTATTAACAGAGGCAACAGGATCATTAGGCACCTCATTATTAGAAGCATTAGGAAGGGGAGCATGATTATCAACAGAATCAGCAACATTATTAAAGGCATCAACAACAGGTAAAACATCAGTAGAATCATTCACATTAGCATGATTGCAATCATGAGAAGAACTAGGTAATGAGGTAGTAGGCAATCCCAAAGACAAAGCATCAGATTGTGGCAAATGGGAAGGGGTAGAAGAAAAAATTAGAGGATAAGGAAGATGATAGGGAGAAGAAGAAATATTAGGAGAAGGAGAAGGTGTAGATATGGGTTTGGAAGCAAAAGGAAAAGAGGTTTCATAAAAAACAACATGACGAGTGGTGTAGAGGCGACTATTGCTCATATTGTAACACAAATATCCTTTTGAGTCAGAGGAATAACCGAGAAAGACACATTGGGAGGTTTTAGGTTGAATTTTGTGGGAATTGTAGGGTTCAAGCAAAGGAAAGCAAGCACAACCAAAAACCTTGAGACGGGAATAGTCAGGAGAGGAATGAAAAAGAAGTTCAAAGGGAGATTTGTGACCCAAATTAGGAGAGGGAAGACGATTGATAAGGTAGACAGCAGTGGCAAAGGCAAAGGGCCAAAAGGTAATGGGAAGAGAAGATTTAGACATTAGAGTGAGAGCAACTTCAACGATATGTCGATGTTTACGCTCAACAACCCCATTTTGTTGAGGGGTATAAGGACAAGATTTTTTATGAAGGATTTCATGTGTTTGAAGATAGGAACCAAGATTATGATTAACAAACTCACCACCCCCATCACTCCTAAGAATTTTAATTTTGGAGGATAAGAAATTCTCAACAAGTGGTTTAAAAGATTGAAAAACCTTAAAATCATCAGAGTTCCGAGATATTGGATAAAGCCAAGTATATTTAGACATATCATCAACAAAAGAAACATAGTAATTGAAGCCATTAATAGAAGGTTCAGGAGAAGGTCCCCATGCATCAGCATGTATTATTTCCAACAGATACAAAGAAACAGAAACAGAAGTAGAAAAAGGCAGTTTATGTAGTTTGCCTTGTAAATAGGGATAACAGATACTATTGGGAATAGTAGAATGAGACACATTTAGAGTCTTGAGTACAGATAAAAGGATAGGGTCACTAGGATGACCTAACCAATCATGCCAAACTGAAGAGGATGTGCGTTTTCCAACATGAGCAACAAGTGACGAAGGAGCAGAGGAAGATGGAGAAAAACAGCCAGCGAGATTGATAGGATACAACCCATTGACACTAGGTCCTTGAAAAAGGATCTTGCTCGAAGACTTGTCCTGAATGAGAAAAAAGTCAGAATCGAAGACGAACACACAATTATTATTGGCACAAAGACGGTTAACAGATAAAAGATTTGAAGAAATATGAGGAACACAAAGTAAATCAAAGAGTTTAAGAAAGGAAGTGGAAGTAAGAAGAATGCCACAACCTGAATGTGTTATAGGAAGGGACTGTCCACTGCCAACAATTACCTGATCATCACCAGTAAAATCAGAAGAATTAGTAAAATGATTCATATCAGAGGTAACATGAGAGTTGCAACCAGAATCAGCAAGCCAAGGTGATGGCTGAGAAACAGAAAGTGTTGGCCACAACATTATAATTTTGAGTAGCAACCATAGCGGCTAACTGAGCAGGTGGATGACGACCTTGAAAATTGTAATTCGTGCGATTATAACAATCAATCGCATTGTGACCTGCTCGTTGATAAATCTGACATTGAATGCGAGAAGAGTACTGATCAGGTTGAGGTTTCGGAGTATTACCAATAGGATGTCCAGGTATACGTCCACGACCAGAGTTACAAAAAGGAGGACGACCAAAACCTCTTTCGCGGCCTCGAGAATTTCCACGACCTCGAGGTATATTTGGATTTGTAGTTCTGATTGCGATTTGAAGAAGTTTGTGCAAGTAAAGCAGTAGGCTGAGCAAATGCCTCATCACGTTTAATCTGCTTCTCAAGGGTAGACTCTTCATAAACAAGAAGAATATGAAGTTCTTCGAAGGTGACCGATTGAGATCGAGTACGCATAGACGTCTTGAAAGTGTTGTATTCAGCAGGTAAGCCGCTCATCGTGTAGATCACCAGATCCTCTACATCAATCGTGACGGAAACATTGGCCAATTTATCTTTTAATTCCTTGATGCGTTGGATGTATTGTGTGATGCTTTCACCAGATTTCTTCACAATAGTTTGCAACTCTGATTTTAGGTTAACGACATTTGTTCGCGAAGTAGAAGAGTAGTGTTTCTCTAGAGTTTCCCACATTTGTTGTGTAGTCTCTGATAGCGAGCATAGCTAGCTATCTTTACTGATTTAATTTAGCTAGTCTTTTATGATGTTTGGGCCATTTTATTGTGCTTTATTGTTTATTTTGTAGGAAATGGTTGATTGGAGCTATAATGCCATATTAGAGTTAATCGGGTGCTCGGGGCGTGAAAAGATGCATCGGAATGAAAAGAGTAAAAGTGGAAAAAAGTCAAATCTCGGTCAACAGCAGGCTAGCATCGAGACGCTAGCTCTTGAGCGTCTCGACGCTCACATTCCATATCAGATTAGGCGCGTGATAGGAAGCGTCCCGACGCTACCGTTTTTCCTTATTCATAACGCGCGTATAAGAGGCAGCGTCGCGACGCTGTCTTGACAGCGTCTCGACGCTAAGACGAAAAATCAGAATAAAAGCTTTTTTTTTGCTAGGTTTTGGGGAGTTGGATTTGGGACCTTGGACAGCCGTAAACAGGGCAGAACAGAGTACTTGGAGGCTGAAAATAAAGGGAGAGACTTGGAAATCAACCCATTGTTCGTGGGGATCGTGACGGGGACGTCGGGACTCGGCCTACATTGAGTTTTCTTTTCCCTTTCCTTCCTTTAGTTAGATTTATGGCTTTCACATGTTTAGTTGAGCTTGTATTTACATTCATGAGTAGCTAAACTTGTAGCTTAGGGATTGATGTAGTTGATTAAGTTTATGGATTGATTTATGGTTTAAGTTGTGCAATGTTATTGTGTTTGTAATCTTGATTTAATGCTTTCAATTAATTGGCCATTAGTTGGATGATTTAAGTTTCGAATCTAGCTCGGGAGAGGGGATTTGATCTAGACTTACTCAAGATTGCATGAATAAAGTTTACTTTCTACTTCTTGACGGTTTTAGATTAACTTTAGAATTGGTTAAAAGATCTCATTGCCTTGCATATTAATAAACTTAGATAGGGATATCAAGTTGGTTAATTTGCATGAGAATCAATTATACTCGGGAGAGGTAGTTGTGATTAAAGGGTCTTTGGCTCATAATTTCATTGTGCATAATAACTTATTCTTTAAAATCAATCCTAAACGAAATCGGCGAAATCAATTCCCTAAGTAGTTTTCCCAATTGAAATTCCATACTTTTTACTTGCTTTGAGTTAGTTTTCATATCACCTATTCATCACTTTTTGATCCCTAAATAAAATTGGGCAAGATAATTCACAATACTTGATTTGCTTAAAAATCCAATCCAGAGGACGACACTCGTATTTACGAACACTTTATTATTACTTGACCCGTGCGCTTGCGGTAGGAAAAGTCCACATCAAGTTTTTGGCGTCGTTGTCGGGGATTGGCACATTTAGCTAGATTGATATTGTGAAAAAATTGCTTGATCTTAATTTAGGGTGTATTGTTACTTTTGAAGGTTGTTTGCATTTTTTTCCTTATTTGTTTTTCTTTCCATATTTGATTTTCTAGGTTAGTTTTTCTTTTTGTTGTGGAATCTTTCCTTATTTGTTCTTGTTTTTCCTTTTTTAGGTTAGTTTCCTTTTTTTGTGTTTTGCCATATTTAGATTAGTTGTTTTCTTTTCTTTGTTGCTTTCCATAATTATTTTCTTTCCTTTTTAGGGTAGTTTTGTTTGTTTATGCGTAGGAATAAAGATTTAATTTTAGCACCTTTGGATCCCGAGATAGAAAGAACCATCCATAGGCTTCGAAGGGAAAATAGAGAAATTATTCAAATGGCAGATCAAAATCCACCTGAGGAGCCTAGGCCTATTAGAGATTATTTTCAGCCTGTGTTTCAGGGACAGCAGTCGGGGATTGTCTATGCACCGATTAATGCCAACAACTTTGAGCTGAAGACCGGCCTCATTCAGATGGCTCGAGACTGTGCATATAGAGGATCGCCCACCGAGGATCCAAATTCTCATCTTAAATCATTCTTGGATATTTGTGGGACGGTAAAGATTAATGGTGTCTCTGAGGATGCTATTCGCTTACGTTTATTTCCCTTTTCTTTGCAGGATAAAGCACGAGATTGGTTGCAGTCTATTACTCCTGGGAGCATCACCACCTGGGATGCTTTGGTCCAGGCCTTTTTAAAGAAATTTTTCCCTCCTGCAAAGACGGTCAAGCTGAGGACCGAGATTGGGACATTCCAACAACAATATGATGAGCAGTTGTTCGAAGCTTGGGAGCGATTCAAAGAGCTACTAAGGAAGTGTCCTCAGCATGGTTACCCCGATTGGCTTCAGGTACAGTTGTTTTATAATGGTTTAACCCCTAGTACAAAAACGATTGTTGATGCAGCTGCAGGTGGGACTCTGTTGTCCAAGACCGTGGAAAACGCTCGCACACTTCTAGAGGATATGGCCACCAACAGTTATCAGTGGCCATCTGAGCGGTCTACACCTAAAAAGATTGCTGCTGGAGTGTTTGAGGTTGATAAAGTAAGTGCACTCCAGGCCCAGATGACCTCCCTTGCTAATGCTTTTATGAAATTTTCAGGTACAGGGAGTGCTCAATCAATTGAATCAGCTGTTGCTTTAGCATCCAGACCTCAGGAAGAGACCATCGAGCAGGTTCAGTATGTATCAAATTTTAATTCTAGGGGATATAATAATAGTTCTACACCTACACATTATCACCCTAACAATAGGAACCATGAAAATTTTTCTTATGCTAATACTAAGAATGTTTTTAATCCTCCTGATTTTGCCCCTCAAACTCAAGATAATAAAAAGTTAGAAGATCTTGTTGGAGCTTTCATTGCAGAGTCTAGTAACAGGACAACCAAGTTAGAGGAGGCAGTCATTGCCATCAACTCAACAGTGAATGGCCACAGTACAGCTATAAAGAACATTGAGAATCAGCTGGGACAGTTGGTGAATGTTGTAAGCACCATGAATAAAGGTAAGGCCCCAGCTGAACAAGAGAAACCTCAGATGGAGTACTGTAAGGCAATCACTGTGCACCAATATAGTAGTGTTTATTGACACTTATTAGCCGCCAATGAATGTTGTTTTCTTTGACAACTAATAAGCATCAATAAAAACCGTCAACAAAACCATTTTCATTGATTGTTTTTTACTGTCAATTATATGAAAAGGCGAAGTTGGACGAAAATCTACGTAAATTAGTCTTTTAATCGCATTCATTGATGTTTTTTAACTGTCAACATAAATCATATCATTTGTTGACACCATATAAACGTCAATATACCTATTTATTTATTAATAATTTATTTAAAAGTACAAATGATACCTTTATTGACGCTTTCTTGATACAAACATCAACAAATCTAAAAAGCCAAGCGTCAATAATGCTCTAATTTGTAGTAGTGTTAATTTCATTCCATGTTTATTTTCACAGAGTCAACATGGACAGTATTCCAGAGGAAAATTCGGAAGAAAGTTCAGTTCATGTTGTGGATGTGGATGTGGAGAAATCAAGTGGAGCTAAGAAAAGTAAAGTGGGTCAGTCGAGTCCAACCAAAAAGCGTAAGAATACTAAAATCTCTATTGTTTAGGATCATTTTGAGAAAATTAAAGATTGTGATCCTAATGATCCATATGCTAAGTGTAAATACTGTGGGGCTAAGTATGCATGTCATTCTAAGCGTAATGGTACCGGCAGTTTGAAACACCATTTAAAAAATTGTAAGAAATGCCCTTATCAAAGAACAAAGGATCCAGGACAAAAACAATTGGTTTTCAAGCCTAAAGAAGCAATTGATAATTCTAAATCAAAACTTAGTTGTGATACTTTTAGTCTAGAGAGTTGTAGAAGAGCTCTTGCTAAGATAATTATTCTAGATGAATTGCCTTTTAGGTTTGTGGAGAACATAGGTTTTCGAAGATTCATCAACAAATCAATAGCCATGTTTGTGCCTAATTTTATCCTTCCATCTCGAATAACTATTGCTAGGGATGTGCTTAAGATATATGTTAGTGAGAAAAAAACGTTTGAAATACATGTTTAAGGCAAAACGTTATAGAGTTTCTCTCACTACTGACTGTTGGACTTCTGGACAAAACATTAATTCACTACAACAATTTTGGGCTTAGATGTCAGTTTTGCACCGTTATTAAACCCCTATGATCACAGATTTGAATCCGTTGTTGTTCTGGGTGTGATCTAACCCCTACGATCACGGATTACAACAATAACGGTTTAAAACCGTCATCAAACGCCTCCGTGATCTTTCATGTATAATCACGGATTACAACAATAACGGTTTAAAACCGTGGTTGTTCTGGGTGTGATTGAACCCGTACAATGACAGATTACAACGATGACAGTTTAAAACCGACATCTTTGTCGACCCATATGATAACGGTTTACAACAATGACAGTTTACAACCGACATATATGACTACATTAATGACGGTTTTAAAATGACATCTTTCCCTCAACACGTTCGATTACGATATGTTACGATGGCGTTTTATAACTGTTATTATAGTGTCATAAGATGACAGTTATAAACTGACATCTTTTCCCATACCACCTGCAACATATTTATTGCCATAATTCAAATCCACATCTTGAATACCTATTATTGCAATTCAAAATATTTTAATTGATCAATCTACAAATATTTAAAACGAACATTTGAGAATAATATTCAATCCAAACACAACAATTGAGAAAAAACATCAAATACTTTATTTCATTCGATCCAAAAAAACTTCAAACGTCACAATACAATATCCAAAACCACTAAATTGTTCTAAACTATATAGTAAACTGAAAGATTTACAAAAAGAATAAAATGTAAGCACGATCGCTTTTTTGTCCATTCAAACCCTACCCATATCCTATATCGTCTAAAAGGAAACAACTAGCTACCACAATGATGAATACACTTCACGTAAAGTTTGACACGTGTCACCCATTCAACTCGCATGCACCTCGTCCAGTTGTTCTTGTGTGAACGAATTCTTAGTATTAAACTGCAAAAAAAAAAAAAAAAAAAAAAAAAAGATAGATATTACTATTATATTTAAGGAAAAGTACCGTACCATATATATATATATATACACAAGCTTAAGTTTAGAAATATCCAAATCTTACGAAAGCAGTGATGGGCTTCTCTAGATTATGTAGAATTTCTCTCATAAACTTCATCATGTAGTACCAACATTCAACGCAACCTTGCTGGCTTATCTTTGTTCATCCATGACTTATCCATTGGAAGAGATTTTATAAAAATGTTATCTACAAAAAAACAACAATTGAGAAATGCACACCAATCAGAAATTTGTTTGCAACCAACTTAGTAATTTATCAAAAGTAATCTTCTTCGTCTAAAAGAAGCTTTAAAAGTGACCTTTTAAAGCTTTGTTTTTTCTTGTGCTAGTTCAGCTTTGAGAATATGGTGTACTACCCAATACTGTCTAGAGTGCTAATTATGTTTACATAATAAATGAACTGTAACGCTTCCAAATTCTATGCTCCAAAAATTTCAGTAGCATAACGACATAGTTATAACTACCCAATTTTTTTTTTTTTTTTTGCTTTACCTAAAAAACAGAAAAACTACACTCCCAAATTTACCACCACAAACCCCACAACACTTCAGAAAAACAACACAACTTCACACTCCAAAATAAAAAAGAAATGTAAAACTTCCTGTGTGAAGTAAAATGCAAAACATCAATTTCTTATTCCCGAAAAGAAAAAATAAAAGAGGTAACATAATAGCCAAAAGAGTGAAAAACTATAAACTATAAACTATTTTTGAAGACTCTTTTTTCATCCTTTCTTTGTGTTGGATTATCAGTTTGATTAATGAAACACTCCTAATAAAATTGTAAAAAGCTATCAAGATTTCTAGACTTGGATTTTTTTTTTCATAAGTTCCATTTTAGTTTGAGGTTGTGAAAGCTAGGAATTTGATCATATCTAAATATGTAGCAATGCAAATAGAAAAGTTAAAAGTCTTGTGAGAGGAAAAATAATAGAGATAGAGATACTTTTAAGTACCAAAGTATAGTAGAGATTAAGCTTCCAAATCATCTTGGCTTCAAATAAGCATATACCAAACCAAAACTTCAAACAACAAATCCATACTAAGCTAGAAGCAAATATAAAGATTACAGGCTTCCCTTTCATATTTCATCAAATTGACTGTCAAAAGTGAACTGTCAAAAAATAAATATACATATATGGGTTTGTTTCTTACACAAAAATAAAAAGGTGAAACTAGTTTATATAGCATGATTATATGGGATAAGTCAATGTGAAGGAAAATCAAGAGAACTCATCAAATCAGTGGACATGGAACCTAAAGGCTTCAATGCTAAACTTGAAAATGATTTTGTTATATTCCTAGATCCGTTTCATGAAATGAAAGAAAAGAAGAAGTTGATCAAATTAATATCTAAGAATAATAATATGATCACACATACAAGCATGATGGGAAAAAGTTGCTTCAAGTTTCATTTTTTTAGAGGAAAAAAAGAACATAAGCAAACCAAATGTTACTGTTTAAAGAGCCTATCTAAAATCTAACCAAACTAATTGTAAATATGCAAATATTTCAGCAAAGATAAATAAATAGTGAAATGAAAAAGGGGTTCCAAAACCATGTGAAGAACATCCTAAAAAGCAGCTAATGTTTTCTAATTCTCACCAGTTAACCCACGACCTCACTGTCGTCAACTCAACACAGAGTTAATGGGCTAGATCTCTTGTCTGCCATCAAACAATATTAACCCAACACTAACTCCATTTCTCTCGTCTCCATGGCTTCTCAAATTTCAACATCCAACCCAAAATATTTAATTTCTTTTTGGGGGCTGAAGAAGCTGATTATTTGATCATATATAAAGAGCCTTACAAGGGATATCCATAATTACCATCTAAATTAGAACTTATAGTTATAGTGATGGACAAACAATTTGAAGTTGACAAAGATTCTATCTTAACAAAGATCATGGTCACGATGGAAACGCCTTTATGTAACATTCCACTCCCAAGCAACTCAAAACCATTGTTGGCGGCCGTGATTATTAGAAACCCCTTTCTGTAACATTCCATGGCGGCAAATTGGACTGTGTTCAATCTGGCACATTCCACTCCCAAGAATGAAAATTCAATCATTTGTACTTATTGCTTAATATACAGATTTAAAAGACATGCTCATCCCGTACTGTGTGAAGTAAAAAATGCAAAACCGTTGCCCAACCATGAAAAGAATAATAGTACCTGAGTCAATCGTTTAGAAAAGCGTTCTTGTCACAGTGAATGATGCCATCTATATCGCCGTTACCGCCGTCTATTGTCGTTATCGTCGTCGAACAACACAGGTCCCACCGTTGTCCAATGCGCCGAATGCCTGAATTCCACCGTCGACGACTTCAGACCACCGCCGACTGCTTCAAACCGTCGTCGATTGCTTCAATCCATCGTCGAGAAAGTACACCGTCGATTGCTTCAGACCAGCCGCAAACAAAGAAGAAGATGATCGTTTGGAGGTAGAAGATGATCCACGCAGCCGTTTTTGCCCTAACCCCAAAACGACGTTTTCCTTCCTAATCCCAAACGAATAAGTAAATCAAAACGACGTCGTTTTGTATAGTGGCAGTGCATTTTAATTTCTTATTACTAACACAAAACGACGACGTTTTCAATAATGCAGAACGACGTCGTTTAGATGTGCTTCTTCCATGTCGGTTTTAAACCGTTATCGAAGCCCACTTTTCATGACGGGCTTAAACCGTCATCGAAACCAATTATATCTATCGCCCACAACCGACATTGAAGCCAATCCTTTAATGACAGACCATAACCGACATTGAAGCCCATCCTTTCATGACGGTTTGTAACCGACATTGTTTATACGATTTTCCGAAAACTTTCCGTCATACTGCGAAAAATACGGCGCCTTTTTTTAAATTACGTGTAATGACGGGTAAAAACCGTCATTGAAAGCCCCCTTTCATAACGGTTTAAAACCGACATTGTTTATTATAATTTTCGAAAAAGTTCCGTCATACTCCGAATTTTGCGGCGCCTTTTTTTAAATTATGTTTAATGACGGTTTGTAACCGTCGTTGAAGGTACTCTTTAATGTCAGTTTAGAACCGTGATCTTTGTTAAATATTTTCGTGCCATTTTTTAAATGTTTATAATGACGGTTTTAAACCGACATGGAATGATTCGTATTCACGACATTTTTTTTCTTAACTTTCCATGACGGATATAAACCGTCATTGTACGGTGGTCTTTAATAACGGGTTTAAACCGTCATCGTATCCCAATTTTCCGAAAATTTATGTTTGTTTTTAAAAAAAGTGACATCTTTTTTGTAATCCGTTATCTTTGAGTCAATCCGTCATTGTTTAAAAAATACAATCCGACATCGTAGCCCCAAATTGTTGTAGTGATTACATGGTATTGACGGTACACTTTATTGATTCTGATTGGAATTTGCATAAAATGATTCTTAGTTTTTCTACAATTGAGAATCACAGAGGGGGATACCATTGGTAAAACCATCAAAAAGAATTTAAAGAATTGGGGTATTGATAAAGTTATGACTTTGACTGTGGACAATGTCAGTTCAAATGATACTGCGGTTGCTTATCTTCTTAAGAGATTTAGTAGTGGGTTGTTATTGAAAGGTGATTTTTTGCATGTTAGATGTTGTGCCCACATATTAAATCTCATTGTATGTGATGCTTTCAAGGAGCATTATGAGTGCATTACTAGGATTCACAATATTGTGAGATTTGTGAGGTCTTCTCCCGCACGCGTGCTACGAAATTTAAGAAGTGTATTAACATTGAAAAGATTACTTCTAAGAGTTTGGTGTGTCTAGATGTTTCCACTAGATGGAACTCTACATATATGATGCTTGAGGCGGCTACAAAGTTCCAAAAAGCTTTTGAGAGATTGGAGGATGAAGACTCAGCTTTTACGAGTGAAATTCAACCAACTAAAGAAGATTGAGATAATGCTAAGATGTTGGTTAGGTTTTTGAAAGTGTTTTATAATGTCACTTTAAAGATTTCAAGCTATTTATATACCACATCTAATGTTATTTTCCACCAAATTAGCACAATTCAAAATTGCATACAATTGAATTCTATGGATAGTGAAAATCAAATTCTTTGTGATGTGGCTAAGAGCATGAAGTCTAAGTTTGAGAAGTATTGGGGGAATAATAAGAAGACCAATTTGTTGTTGTATGTTGTTGTTGTGTTAGACCCACAATATAAGTTGAAATTCTTGTCGTATTGTTTCAACAACTTGTAGGAGCCAACTTCTGCTAAAAGCATGACAGATAAGGTAGAGCAGGTTTTGAGACAACTCTTCCATGCATATAGTTCATCTTCTTCTAATAGTGGTGGTAGTGGCAGTGGAAATGTAAGTGCCATTACTAAAGAAAAGGGTGAGGCTCAAACAATGGATGTTGATGATGAGAGTGAGACATATGGATTTGCACATTCATTCTCAAGTGTTGAGACTACTATCTTCGATAGAGAGTCATAAATTGATGTGTATTTATTAGAAACTCTTGCTAAAGATGATAGTAGTTTTGACATTCTTAGTTGGTGGAAGCATAATAGTCATCGGTTTGAGATTCTCAGTGCAATAAGTAGAGATATTTTGACAATTCCAGTTTCGACCGTAGCATCTGAGTCTACTTTTAACACTAGAGGACGTGTGGTTGATTCCTCTCGTTCTTCATTAGCTCCAAAAACAGTTGAGGCTCTTATATGCACTCAAAATTGGATCAATTCCAACCCAAAAGATATTGAGTTTTTCAAACTACTAGAGGAAGATTCAACACTGGAAGAAGGTAATGATTTTACTTTGTTTTCTTTTTTGCTTGATTAAACTTTAATTTTCAATCATAAAAGTGTTAATCTAAATATATTGTGTTTAATTTTGTAGGATTCAGGATGGTCATTGATGAAGAAAATGATGTTGATGAGATTGACTTTCATAACTTGTGATATATATCTGTCCCAGTGTCCCTTGAAGGCTTGAATTATGTTTCATTTTGAAGAACTTTTTTTTAAGGACTCTTTTGAAGGACTCTTGAAGAATTATCTGTAATTTATGTTAATTGTTTTTTGTTCATGTTGTTTGTAATTTATGACTTATGAGACTTTCAGATCATGTGTGTTATTGTTTGGACCGTTTCAATGTATGACTTATGAGACTATTTCATTTTAGATATGTTTGGACTATTTCAATTTATTATTTTTATGAGACTTTCAAATTATATGTTTAGAGTCTTTAGACTATTTCAAATTTTCAATTTTATAGGACTTGGGACTATTTCAATTAATAATGTTGTACATTAATTACTATTTAATTTACGGGTGAGAAAACATTTCAATGAATAATGTTGTACATTTATTATTATTCAAGCTATAGGTGAGAAAATATTTCAATTTATCGTCAATTTAGATATTACATTACAATAATTTATATGGTAATTAAAAATAAAACATACAGTTTCATTATCATTATAAAAAAAATGATATCTTAACTTTTAATAACAATATTAAAAAAAAATTAAAAATAAGATATAAAAAAAGACCCATAAAGTCATAAAAGAAAAGGGTATAAGAAAAAATATATATTTCATTATTGTTGTTAAAAAAAAAAAAAAAAAAAAAAAAAAAAAAAAAAAAAAAAAAAACTGACTGAACCAACCGACCGAACCGACCAATCGGTCGGCCGGCAGACGACAGTCGTCGGAAGAATTCGGTTTCCAAAATTTTGGAAAACCAACAGACCGATGAACACCCCTAAAAATCACATAGACCTTGGAGAGATTTGAACGAAGCCACATTCAAAAGATCGGTACTTTTTACTACTTCGTGATTTTTGTCCTTTTACTGATTTTGTTTTACAGGAAGAAACTCTACTGAAAAAAAAAAATTCATTTAGACGTTGGATAGATTCTAATAAAGTTGCATTCAGAATATCAATATTTTTTATTACATTGTATTTTTCGTATTTTTTTGTAATGTTACTAATTTTTTTTACTTCTTTTTAATTATATTGAGTTGTGTTTTACAGGAAGAAACTCTATATTAAAAAAAAAAAAATCACGTGGACCTTGTTCCTCAATTTAGCTACATTATGAGTAACATGATTTTCTTCTATAGGTGAAAAAATAATTTTCAATTTGAATACATTTGTTTTATCTCACATGGCATCTAGCACCATTCTATTATCAACTAATTATATATATTTTATTAACCCCAATACTTTTTCATCTCAAATACGTCAAAGAAAAAAATGCATATATATAAACATAATACAACATAAAAGTACAGAAAAGAGATATGCAAAGGTGTTTGACAATTCCAATCAATTTGTTCAATACCAATTTATTAGAGAAAAACTTGCATAATAACATATTTATAATCATAGAATAAAATATCTATCAACAAAAAAATGCAAGTAAACAATTGCTCATAGAAAAATAATTAAAAAAAATGATGTGGAATTTTCCTACCGCAAGCGCACGGGTCAAGTAATAATAAAGTGTTCGTATAAACGAGTGTCGTCCTCTGGATTGGATTTTTAAGCTAAATCAAGTATTGTGAATTATCTTGCTCAATTTTATTTAGGGAACAAAAAGTAGTGAGTGATAGATCGAAAACTAAATCAAAACAAGCAAACAGTGGATATGCAATTGAGAGAACACTTAGGGAATTGATTTCGCCAATTTAGTCTAGGATTGATTTTAAGGAATATGTTATTATGCACAAATGGAATTATGAGCCTAAGAACCTTTAGTCACAATTACATCTCCCGAGTATAATTGATTCTCATGCAAATTAACCAACTTGATATCCCTATCTAAGTTTATTAACATGCAAGGCAATGAGTTCTTTTGACCAATTCTAAAGTTAATCTAAAAACTGTCATGAATTAGAAAATAAACCTTAGTCATGCAATCTTGAATAAGTCTATATTAAATCCCCTCTCCCGAGCAAGAATCAACACTTAAATCATTCAACTAATGGCCAATTAATTGAAAGCATTAAATCAAGATCGCATACATAATAACCATTGCACAACTTATACCGTAAATCAATCCATAAACTAAATTGACTACATCAATCCCTAAGCCACAAGTTTAGCTACTCATACATGGCGTTACAAGCTCAACTAAACATGAAGAAGCCATTAAATCTAGCTAGAGATAAGGAAAAAGAAAGGAAACACTTAATGTCGTCGAACTCGACACGTCCCCGTCTCGATATCTGCGCCACCAAGTGAGATTCCCGGTCCTCGTCCTTGCTTTAGCTCCCACAGTAGGTCTCTAGTCGAAATTAGGGCTAAAATCTCTCAATTTGGCCTCCTCCAATCCGTACCATGAAAAGAAGTATAAATAGGAAATCTGCCGATAGCGTCGAGACGCTAAGGAGACAGCGTCTCGACGCTGTCGCCTGGTGCGCCTGATGAAAAAGGAAAAAACGATAGCGTCGAGACGCTCTTGTCACAGCGTCTCGACGCTGAGACTGTTGCCGCCCAAAATAAACAAGGAAAGCGGCGTCGAGACGCTCCAAGAGTGGCGTCGAGACGCTCCAAGAGTGGCGTCTCGACTCTGATTGGCAGATTGCCCTTTCTTGGCTCCTTGTTACTTGAATCTTTTCGGTTCTTTGACATCTTTTCACGTCCCGAACACCCGATTAACTCCAAATTCACGCTTTAGCTCTAATCGACACTTTCCAACAAAATAAACAATTAAGTGCAATAAAATGACCAATAAATCATAAAAGACTAGCTGAATTAAATAGGGGAAAATTGCTAGCTATGCTCGCTCTCAAAAAACATAGACCAAATGTTGATGAACTAAAAAAACATTTTGAAACCATTGTTTTTACACTTTAAAAGCAAACAATTCTTCTAAAAAAACAAACCATTTAAGACCGTTAACGTGGTGTGTAGGATTAAATAATGCAACTAATTGTTCATTTCATGGGTTGTGTGTAGGATGAAAAGGTTTGAAACCGTTTCTCTAAATTTGCATTTAAAGTGTATTAAAAAAATGGCATTTAAGCAATTGTAAAAAAAAAAAAAGAAAAAAAAGGAGAAAAAAACATTTAAGAAAATAGTATTTGTGAGTTTAATCGAAGAAAATTCATACTTTCAAATTTAAAAAAAAAACCATAATTATTATGTTATGATTATGAATTTATTATAATGATTAAACCAAATAATTATTATGTTATGATTATTCCCACCTTGATTTTATAATATTAGAATATACAAACTAAATAAACCATTTTTTTTAAGACTAAATAAACCATTTTTTAACAAATAATTCAGTTAAAAAAAAAAAATAGAAGGAGGCATGTCACGCCTCTTCAACAAGCGTGACATGACCACCATACAGTCACGCCTCTTCGAGAGGCGTGACGAGAGCATGTCACGCCTCTTCGAGAGGCGCGACACATGTTTTTTTCGAAATAAATTGAAATCCCCTCGTTTTCTTCCATTTCTTTAATTTATTACCTTACATTTCCAAAAAAAAAAAAATCCTCAATTTTATGTTAGCATGTAACTCTTTGTTATAGGTTGACGGTTTCTATTCACTAACCTTATTAACTTTTAATGAATTAAACCTATAACATGCTTCTAATGCGATGAAAGCATATAACAATAAAAAAATCAAGTTATATAAAACAAAACACCATTCAGAAAGCATAAACGTTTTTTAAGCAATCTACATCTAGGTGATTTCCAATGGCATAACTATTACGTTATGATATCTAGGTGATAAAACCTCACATCACTCACGCATGCTCATAAAATCGGGTTAACCTAACTCAAGTACCGGCTCGATGCCCAGGTAGGAGGTGTTCTGTAAACCGTCATCTTAAATACCTCCAGCCTTAGACAACATATTGTTGGGTGAGTTCTCTTGCAACCTTAGCTTTACAAGATATCGACCTATTCTATGTGAATCATTCGAAATTGGATTTCGTTAACCCTAAGTGAGCATGCATTTATCTTGGTTATAGGTTTTAACGTCTATCTCGATTTTATAACAATTTATAATATAGACAACCTATAACATTTATCTACGCTAAGGTGGTTTCATGCTGCATGCTCGTTAGTTTTCATTTATTAATATAACGCTTAAATTTAAACATTCATAAACGAAAAATAAAACAATCCAGCATGCATCTATCATGAAACCTAACATGCATTCTTTTTATTATAACCCTTATGATTAATTACTAATGAATGAAACATGTTTTCCTATGGTGGGATTTAAATCTATATGACATACTTTATGCATATTCAATTCTAATTTAATTATAACATACATTCCTAATGCATAAATAATTAAACACACTAAACCAGACCGGTTTTGGCATCCAAACAATCAAACTAAGCTAAATTATTACATTAATAATTAAATAAACAAGTAATCTGCCTTGGACAGCTTCCGAACCGACCCTTTACACCTCGAACCAGCTTGAACCATCCATAATGGGCTTGAACCGGACTCAAAATGATTGAAAATGGGTTGAATCGGTCCAGGAAACGATGAATCGGACTGGAAATTACTTGAACCACCGCAAAAAATGAGCGCCTTTGAAAATTCATCAGCGTCGACGCTGTTCATACAGCAGCCCATAATTCATCCTCTGTTTTCTTCGGGCAGTGAGCATCTCGACTTCTCTATTCGATTATAGCCCAGTTTCTTATCTATTGACTCCCAAATTTTTACAGACTCTCAAGCACACATTATAGCCCATAAACATGTAGGCAATTACAATTTAAACCAACGAATTGAAGCTTAATTTGATGCCAAAACCGTAAACATCCACTTTAGCCCCACAACACATTCAACAATTGAAATTTACCCACCAAACTCGAAATTAATGGAAATCAAGTGCCTAAACCACACTCTAATACCAATTGAAGGAGTGTACGATACACTAGCGGAAGCGATTACGGATCTTAGGCACTTAAATTTCATTAATTTCTAAAGAAAAAGCATGCTGGAATTTTGCCTCGAAAAACAGACTATCGAAAATACTAACCTCTAGAACTCAAATTGAAGTGATTCGTTGGATGATTCTCAGCACAAATACGTCGTGGACGACCATCGAGATCTTCCCCGCTATTCTCCAGCCTTAGAACGGGCTTGTGGGAACCCGAGAGTGATGAAATTGAGGGAGGAAAGAAATGGGTTTGAGAGCTTTTCTTCTTGGTTTCTTTTGAGAGGATTTTTTTAGCAAAATTATGAATTCATCCAGCAAGTTGTACTGACCTCACTCAAAAAACTTTTTATATGCCAAGACAATCTTGGATTAGTCATAGAGTGAGGTGTCTTGCCTTGAAATTTTGCATGAAAATGAGAATGGGAAATGATGGCGACACATGAATTTCAATTTTGAAATTCATTTTCAATTTTCAGAAACTAATTTTAAATAAAATTAATTATTAATTAAACATGTTAATTAATTATTATTTAATTCAATATTAAAATATCAAATTAAGTAATAACTCCATTCTCGATTTCTCTCATAATCGATTGTTTGAATATGAGTCTCTTTTCATATGTATAAACCGAAATATGTATCCTATACATACTTGTAATATTTAAAACCTATTAAAATATTTCCAACTCTCAATATATAGTTTAATCAATAATTAAACTATAATACGTTTAATAATATCGTATATGATTTAACGTCAATTCCCTTTATCGAGTTTGAACGTTTCAAACTTTTTCATCACTTTGTTCTAAGGTTATTCCGTTTGAGCTAGCAGAGGGACCTAATGGACCTACAAATCATGGGCTCCAACGATCTGAGATTAACCGGTTGAACTCTTTCAATCCTAGTTAACCAATATTCGTTAACTAACGGGACACTCCACTATAGCCCGTAGCTAAACTCCCCTCACTGTAGATATATTTTTGTCCACCCGATATAACCATGATTAGTAAGTCGATCATTCACAGGTTGTTCGTAACTATAGCTGGGTCAAAAGTCTATTTTACCCCTATTGCACTTCTTGTTCCTTAAGCCCCCACTGAGTCCCTAATGAACAAATGGTTTGTGGTTCGACCACTAAACCTAAAACCTCTCTGGGCAATGAGAGGGTGGCGCTCCTTTGCTCACGTCCCGGAGTCAGCACTTAAGGGAACAACCTCTCTACTATCCGTAAAGTTGGGTAGGAGTGAATTCCATCTTACAAAACTATGTCCCCAGCTATCTACTCGGTCTTATCCTCAAAACGGTAGGAACTTATTGAGTCGGCAATGTTGAGCCACTCTCACCCATGAAAATCAAAGGATAATCCCGAATAAACAGGAGTTCATAGTCAGCTCAGGATTAAGATCGAGTTACCTATGTCATCGCTTGAAATAGTCAGTTTCATAGTAAACGACGTTATAAAGTGAAAGTGACTTATTTCACGGTCCTGTCTTATGCAAACTCTTTTGCATAGGACACCCTCACTTGCATGTCTCTACATGAACGATTTAGGATCACATCGTTTGTACTAAACAAAGTGGGTAGCATCACATAGTTTTTCCTAGGATAAGGTACCTAGTCTTATCCCTATAACATAAACCATTTAGGCTATTACTTGAACTTGATCCACTCCTATGTCACTACATAATAAAGTTCAATCGTTCATATCATAGCCAAGGATTCTAGTTTATTGGATTTTGGTTAATTAATACATAATTAAAACAACTATTCGACAACTAGAAATTGAATAACCTCGATAACGCTTTATCGATTATACTTAACTTTGTTACATTTATTATTCACAAGTTTTAGGACATAAAACCCAACACTTATATGATAGAAAGATACAAAGAGAGAGACTGAAAAATACACGCAGAATAGAGAGGAAGAAAAACGCAGCCGTCGGTCAACGTTTCTTGGGCGTTTTTTGTGTGGGTATCATTCGGGTTGCTTCACGCTAATCTCAGAGACAATCCATTTTCGTTTCTCAGGTCTGGGTCTCGGTGTAGAGCAGCGTGGGTCTCGACTTCAGTCGTCGTGGGTCTGTTTTTCGTGTCGGTTTAGGTCTCGGTTTCAGGGACCGTTTCTTTTTCGGTGTGGGGTTCTCAGTTCAAAGGTCGTTGGAGTATCGTCGTGGGTACAATTTCGTGAGGCTGGTAGCGCCGGTGTTAGTCTCGAGTTAGAGCAGGCGTGGGTCTCGGTCAGTGTGACTGTTTTCAATAAAGCTTCAGACGATAGTTGTGAAGCTCCATTCGGCGTGGGTGATTTTCTGTGGGTATTTCGTTGAAGCACAAATCAACGAAGGTTTGAGATATTTTACATTGGGTTTTCTTATACCATTGTTGTACTCTGTATTGGTGACTTGATGCTCGTTAATAAAACTCTTATAAGCTGGTTCTCAAAGTGGATGTAGACCGAAAGGTTGAACCACTATATATCCTTGTGTTCGTTCATCTCTTGCTTGCTGCAAATTTGCGTTCTGTTTGGCATTATAAGTTCGCTTAAAATTCAATAGTAATGTAAAATTCAACCAAGTACAATTCACAACGGGAAAATTTTGCATAAAAGGTTTATATCTAAGAAGCCTTAACAGAAAGCCAGTAACAAAAATGACAATGTTTCACTCTTTGTTTAACCAACCTTTCAGTTGTCTTTCATAAATAAGAAGCCGAAAACTGGAAATAAAAACACAATTTCATCCCTTCTTTAATAAACCTTCATGTAAGATATGGATATATTGGTTTTACTGAAGGGAATAAAAGTCCCCACGCAGCAGAAACGCATCGATTGGACCTTACGCCGTATATTAATTAACATTAAAATACCGTTACGAAAACTCAAACAAACTTTAAACATACTTTAAAGTTGCCGAAAAATCAGTTTAAACATGCTGAAAAATAAATCTAAATTTATTTTCATGCTTTTCTAAAGAAAAGGGGAAGAACCGTTACAAACTTCCGTTGTAGAATTGACCGTTCTTCGCCAACGACGCTCCAACGAACAAAACGCAGCAGCCTCCTTTGTCTTGTGATCGCTGGAAAATTCTTCTTGAATGACACAATAACCACAGAGGTTACACCGGTATGACTCTAGGTCTAGGAGGCAAAAGACTTGTGGGAGTCTTTCTCTAAGAGGGAGGCTAGAGAGAACTCTAGGTCTTGTCTTGAGAGTCTAAGAGCAAGAGCAAAGTGTCATGGACCAATTAGGTCTAGTGTTCTATTTATAGAAGAGAGACAATGAATAAAATATTCAATTAAATCAATCTTTTCCAAAATTGATTCAATCTTATTCCTTATTTAATCAATCATGATCAATCAATTCCATAATTGATTAATCTTTTCCACAAATGACTAATTACTTCCATAAGTGATTAGATCATTTCCATAAATGATTAATCACTTCCTTAAGGGGCTGTTTGGGGCGCTGAATTGGTTATAATATCTGGTGGTTATAATAATCTGGCAATTATTATAATCTGGGGGTTATAATAATATGTGTTTTGGGTGCAAATTATTATAGTCTGGGATAAAATAATCTGTGTTTGGGGTGCAGATTATTTTAATCTAGGATAAAATAATCTGTGTTTGGAGTGTTGATCTGTTTTAACATGAGGTTCTGAATCAAAGGTTCAAACTGACTGTTTTCTTTTTCTAGTTTTTTTTTAATGATATACAGCACTTTGATTTGATTTAGGGTTATGCTTTTTTTTTTTTTTTTTGTTACAAAGCAAAAAAGTTTAGGTTTTGGTATAGAAAAATCATATTAGTTAACTTTTAGTATTGCCAAAATAAAATTTGTAAATGTTTAGTTCAAAAATCATATTAGTTTTTTCTTTTTTTTATCAATAAAATCATTTGAAATAAACTTGAGTGTGGTAAATATAATTTCGTTTGAATGTTTTTTTTTTAAGTTGATTAACCTTCGATGTTGTCAACGACTTTTCCGGCAACCTTTGATGTTTTTTTCTTTATTTTTATTTTTTATATTTTTCAAAATGAAATTGAGAAGAAATATGGAAAAAAAAAATGTGTGGCCGGAAAAGTCATCGGCGATCGCCGGAAAAGTCGTCGGCGGTCATCGGAAAATTCGTCGGAAACTTCGCCGGCTGACGACGGCCGGCGGTCGTCGGAAAAGTCAAGGAGTCGCATGGAAGAAGTGAGGAGATAGTTACTGTAGTGGGTTGAATAATAGTTACTGTAGAAAATGGATAAAATAATCGGGGGTTAAAATAACCCACCTCACCAATTATTTTTGTTGGTGCCCCAAACATTGAATAGGTTATAATAAGGGGGGTTATTATAACCTATTCAGTGCCCCAAACACCCCCTAAGTGATTAATTATTTCCATAATTGATTAATTCCCGGTTAATGAATTATTTTATTAATTAACCACCAATTAAATATCACATTTTTAATTTTCGGCCTTGAATTAATTAATTCGCCCAAATAGATTTTAGGCCTTAAATTAATTAATTCATTATTTGAACTCTTTCAAACTTCCATAAATTTATATTTGAATTTCTTCAAATATTAATTTCTCTCACAATAATATATCAATATATATTATGTTTGTTTCCCTTAGTAAATTGAACATTTTCAATTCATTTATTACTTAGTTGCCTCAAATTACTTTATGAGCTACCAGTGGGACCTAATGGACCTGCAGATCAGAAGCTCCAACGATGTGAGATTAATTGGTCAAACTCATTAACCACATTAATCAATATTCGTCAACTGTGTGTTCATTCCACTATAGACTCACAGTTGCACTCTTCTCACTACAGACATATTTTCTGTGCCCACGGATATAGACCAATATCGACTAGTTAGTCCTTCACGAGTGTCCGCAACACCAGTTGGGTCAAATTACCGTTTTACCCCTGGGTTACTTCTATTTCCTTAAGTACCAGTTCTCCTCTAATGAACAATCTGTTTGTGGTCCAACCATCAAACAAAAAACCCTCACGTGCCATTGAGAGGGTAGGGCCCTTTGTTCAAGACTCGGAGTAACCACTTAAGGGAACACTCATCTGTTTCCCTAAAGTCGGGAAAGAGTGAATTCCATCTTGTACGATTATGTTCCCAGCTCCCCATTCGGTCTTGTCCCCAAAATGGTAGGCTTATTGAGTCGGCGTATTGACCACTCTCACCCATGCAAATCAAAGGACGATCTCTCATGAGCAGGAGTCCATAATCAACTCAGGATTAAGACTAAGTTGTCTAGGTCGTCCTAGTGAAATAGAAAACCAACTAGTTAACGGTGTTATAACCAGTGGTTACTATTTCGCGGTCCGGTCTTATGCAAACTCATTGCATAGGATACCTCCACTCGCATGTCTCCTACACGAACGCGTTGGATCGCAGCGTTTGTATCAAATACAAAGTGGGCCGTATCCATAGTGTCACCAGGATAAGGCACCCAGTCTTATCCCTATACTATAGACCCTTTAGGCTGTTTCTTGAATAATGATCCCATATGTCGCTACATATAGTTCAAGACTCATATTACAGCCCTGGATGTCTAGTTTATTGGATTAGGGTTATTTTTAGGCAAAGACAAATATAAAATAACTAATAACAATTAATGGAAAAATATATCAATATTATTTCATTAATATCCGGTCAACAGTTACATTCACTATCTACGAGTTTTAGGGCATAAAACCCAACATTTACATCTCACTAGCTACTGTGACAAAATTAAATGGTTTTTTTTTTTGACAATGACAAAACTAAACGGTAACTTTTGAATTTTTTAAAATTCATTAATCTACTAAACATAATTGAAATCTTAGAATTGTGTATCTAATAGATCAATTTTAATGACGTTTCAGACACTTTTAAAAGTTCAAATGCTAAACTTGTAATTTTTCCAAAATATATAATTAGTTATTATTAGTTTTTTTTTTGACAACATGTGGGGTGGGGGATTGAACCTCTAACCTCTTAATCGGTAACAGACTTTATGCCAATTGAGCCAAGCTCTTGGCTAAAAATTTAATTCAAATTTAAACTTCGAAATAGAACCTCGACTTGGTTGAGTGAAATGACAATAATACCCTTCTTTGGCAACATTCCAACTCTCCTCTTCCTAGACGGACTAGCATCTAACATTTGAATAGTAAAGCCTCTGTTTGCTTTCGCAGTTCGACTTTGAAGAGCTCGCCTATCGGATCCAGTCATGGCGGAAGATCTAGTGCTCGATACGGCGATCAGAGATTGGGTGCTAATTCCGCTCTCGGTGGTCATGGTCCTCATCGGCGTTCTCCGCTACTTCGTCTCCAAGCTTATGCGCTCGTCTCCAGTCCCCGATGCCAAAGTCGTACGAGAAGGGTAAATTTAGATTCCCGATCTTCAGCAGTCGTACATGATTCATCTTGTTAGTTTGTGACGCATTTTTTAATGGTGGGTTTCAGGCAAATCGTACTTAGGGCTCGGAATTTACGTTCTGCTGCCAATTTTATCCCCCACAAGTCGTTTCGTTCCCGCAGAGTTTATTACGGCAATGAGGTGCTTTTTCCCCCTTTTCCAATGTAGTATGTGATTGTGTATCTGTTCTAGCTTGCCAATTTTACTTCAACCTTTTCCAGGAATCGCTTTAGATATGTATGTTGTACTTCGTTAATGGCGTAAGGTGTAGAAGGTTTAGTTTCTCTGTGGAGATTCAGCTTTAATAGGTTACTCAGTTTCTGAGATAGGAATCTTATTTACTCATTAACTTCGTTATCGTATTTGAATTACGCGACGAAGGGATACAAGGAGCTTAAAGTTATTAGGGAGAATCCTGGTTTTGAAGTGTAGAGTATTTATGCAATGCCCATAGGGTTTTATCGGTTGTAACTTGTATGGTTAATTGCTTCCTTGATTATGGTGACATGCGGACGCCTTATATTGTGTGACAAATTTTTGGTAATCTATCCATAAGAATGGTTGCAGTGAGATTGTATATCTTGTAGAATGATTTCAATGTAGCTATGATGTTCAAATTAGCAAAGTAGCAAAGCAGGATAAAGACACAATCTGATAACCTAGATGTTCTACACATGCAATTGGCAGGAGAATGGTCTGCTCTATGTTCCCAAAGGCCAAGCCCAAAATGCACAAGCACAGATGTTTTCAGATCCAAATATGGCAATGGACATGATGAAGAAGAATCTCTCCATGATTATACCTCAGGTGACAATAGTTGCATGTTCGATCTCTGTTTTTTTGGTTGATATTGTATGAAGTTCAATTATTTACATTTTTATTTATCTTTTTCTTCTTTGCTAGACTCTTACATTTGCGTGGGTCAACTTTTTCTTCTCTGGATTTGTAGCAGGTGTGTTCTTCATACTACTAATACTTCTGAATGTCTGAGCGAACTTTTTTGGTTGAGTGAACCTTCAAGTTATCTATGTTATCTAAATTCTATATGGTTTAGGTGTTAAATGGTATGTGCTAACGCTAATTGTGATTTTTAAAACATGGGAACTTTGTACCATAATCTATATCTCTTGTTGACTGTCTTTGCTGTTTCTCTGCCACTTTTTCTCTCCTTTTCTGATAATCCAGGTGGTTATAACTGATAGAAAAAGTTGAGTTCAGGTTTATTAACCTGCACATTTAAAGCTGATTTTTCTACCTGTGCAAGTATCAATTTTTTTCAGCTCCCATTTTGTTCACATCTAATATTGTCTTCTCTCCTTATCATAGCAAAAATACCCTTTCCTCTGACTCAGAGGTTCAGGTCGATGTTACAGAATGGGATTGATTTGAGTACTGTGGATGTCAGCTATGTCAGTAGCCGTTCATGGTATTTCCAAGATCATTTTTAAAATTTTCTGGTGCATGTGTTAGTGTCCTCTGAGGATGTTTATGTAAAGTTATGCCCTAAGCATTTGGTTGGATGATTATCAGTGATAATTCTATTTGACTTATGTCAGGTACTTTCTAAATTTGTTTGGATTAAGAGGCTTATTCAGTCTCATTCTGGGAGAAGAAAATGGTTGGTTTTTCTGTATAAAAATTGCTGTTTATTTATAATTATTTATTTGTATTTGGATTTTTTTTTTCCACAAGAGTAGCATTCTAAAGTTCCTGTGCTTATATTGTGGCTTATAATAAAACAATTTATGGTGCAGCAATGGACGATACACAGAGAATGATGCAAATGTCTGGTTTCGGCATGGACCCAACAAAGGTAAATATTTACTAATGGAATTTCAAACTTGTTTCTTAATTGGCAGGCTGTCGTGTGTGAATGTTTAAAATTTTGTATTTTTCGTTTTTAACACACACACACTCTCTCTCTTCAAATGTGCTTATTCACACATTCATATACCAAGCTTGCATCAGTAGTATGCAAATCAATCTTCGTGGTTGAACAGACGTGTTTTGATCTCTTAAATATATGTGTGTGTGTATATTTATATTTGGATTTGATGCATCATTTTTTTGTTTATAATCTTCTGAAAAGAACATGGCTAGCTATAGTACAATTTTTTTTCCATTCTTTTAGCTGAGAAATAAACTAAGCTTGAAAGAAGTTGCACATAATTTTAGTGGTTTAGTTTCAAACCTTGGCCTTAAAGCACATACTGTAAAAGGATAGATTTTGTTTCAATCTGTTTATTAGTGTTCATGTTTGTTTGCTGTATCATTCAAAATGAGCAATGACTGTGTAGTTATATTTGATACCTTGCACTAAATATGGTTGTGTAGTCTATGTTCCTGATTGTCAGCACTACTTCTGCAAGGATTCGTTTGGTTGAACTTGCAAGTTCAGCAGGATAATCGATAACTTAGGTTGAATAGCCATTTCTGAGTCTGCTCAATCCTGCACTGGCTTCATTACGAGAAGATTGTTGTTATACATGTGGTTCTCTGGTGCTGTTGCTAGGTCTCTCTCACCTCCGGGATGTGCATGCACTTTAGTTTGAATATCAGAATTGGACCTTATTATTCACCAATAACAATCTTTTGTACCTTTGGTTGTAAACAAAAACCCCAGAAGCTCTCTTGTTATCTTGGCATCATATTAGTTATACAGCTTGTGGCGGTAGAATTGGCACCTTTAAATTGTTATCAAGGAATATAATATTTAGTTATATAGCCAACGGGTACCTTTAAAATGTCATGATGAAATCTTGAATTCCTTGTGACAAGAATCTTTTACTTGGCTAGAGCCCATCCTATCAGCAATTAAAAACATTTCTTGTTGCCCTCCCTGTTTACCATCGTGCTGCTTTGTTTGTGGCAATTAGCTATCTACATCTCTATGATGTTCAAACAGTTGTTTAGGGTTTGATCTTTTTGGCAAAGTAGTATGTCCAGAAGAAGCCTGATTTTCTTAAAGTTAAGCACGAAGAAGGGTAAGAATTTAAAAATCCCATAAGGATTTGCCATAAGTAGAGAGGTGGTGTTAGCTTTAAAGAAAAACAATCTGCACCTCAGACCTTTAATAGGGAATATGTTAGGTATCCAAACTACGAAAACACCGAATAGTATATATTGCAATATCAAAAGAAGTTACAATATAACTGATAGCCTTTCGAGAGGGCTACGGCTAACTCTCTCCCAAAGCCTCACAGACTACACTCAAAATTCTCCACCCCTTCCAAGACCCCTAATTTACCTATTTATAACCAAAACACAACCAAGACACCCTAGCTAATTACTATTATACCCTTACTCATCTTCTATTACTATTCCCCATATATCCCTAGCTAGTACTCTCACAGAATACAACTAAGAAGGAAGGGCAGCAATGCTCAGGAGAAATTAGGGAGAAAAGTGACCAGCTTGCTTCGAACGTGGGAAAATGATTCAGTAGTTAATGAGGTATATGCCAATTTAGAGAGTAAAATAGGAGTTGATAGTCAAGATAGGTCTCTGGAAATGTCTCTATGAAGATCATCTCTTAGATTGTTAAGGATCTGGGAGCTCGTCCAAAAAGAGCTATGGTTAAGGATCTTCTTAGCAAAGCAAATCCGGATATAGTAGTTTTGCAAGAAACCAAATTAGGTTTCATTGATTGAAGGGTGATTAAGTTCGTCTGGAGTTCTAGAAGAGTAGGTTGGCTGGCTTTAGATGCAATTGGCTCACCATAAGGTATTCTGCATATGTGGAAGGAAGACCATTTAACTTTTCCATTTCAACAGTGTTGTTTTAATGGGAGTGTTGAAGGCTGGATTCCGGGGGGTTATGGCCCTAGTTCTACCAACGGAAGGAAAGAGTTCTGGCAAGAGCTCTATGATTTGGTGGATTATGCCAGGGTATTTGGTGTGTGGCCGGAGATTTCAATGTAGTGAGATGGATGGAGAAGCGGTTTGATGGCAACCGAATAACTAAAAACATGAGGAAATTTAACCAATTCATCTCAGTAAATGATTTGATTGACCCTCCTTTGTTAATTGGTAACTTTTTGTGGACTAGTATGGGAGAGCAAACTATAGCCTCAAAGATGGACAGAATCCTCTTTATGAGAGAATGGGTGAATGCTTTCAAAGAGTTCAGATTGGAGAGGTTAACCAACCCACTTCAGATCATTTTTCCCTAGCGTTATTTCTGGGAGCATTGAAGTGAGGCCCATCTCCCTTTAGATTTGAAAATATATGGCTTGAGGCTCCGGCTTTCAAGGAAAATGTGAAGATTTGGTGGGAGGAGCAAAATCCGACTGGTGGTCAGGTTATAAATTTATGGAAATTTTGAAAAGGCTTAAAACTCGTATCCTGGCTTGGAACAAAGAGATCTATGGGGATGTGAGTGATTGGAAAAATGAGATTCTCCATCAAATTATGCAAATTGATAAAGTGGAGGAACATGGGTATATTTCTTCTCAACAAAAGGAGGATAGAGTCAGATTAAAGGCTTCCCTCCTGGAATTGATTATTTGTGAGCAAAGAATGTTGAGTCAAAAGTGCAAAATTAACGGGTTAAAAGAAGGGGAAAAAAACACGTTCTTTTTTCATAGATGGGTTTCAACCAAGAAGAATAGAAACTCACACTGGAAAGTGAGGATGGGCGATTGCTAACCATCGCGAGGGATTGAAGAGATCATTGGCTTCTTTGAGAAGTTATACTCGGATGATTTAAGCCCTCGATTTACGATTGAAGGAATTAATTGGATCCCATCTAATAAGGCAAAGAAATTCGTAAGGCTATTCAAGGTATTGACTACCTCAAATCCCCAAGTCCAGATGGTATGACGAGGGAGTTTTATAAAAAAAAAATTTAACATTTTGAAGCCGGATTTAGTAGGGGTGTTACAAGAGTTTTTTGAAAATGGACTTATTAATGCACAAATGAAACTTATATTTGCTTGACATCTAAGAAAAATAAAGTTTCAAAAGTTAGAAATTTTCGTCCTATTAGTCTGATTTCCTCCTTATGCGATCCTCGTGGCTTCTAAAACGATGGAGTGGAGAGCTAAAAGAAGAGGGGGCTACTTGTTGAAACTCGATCTAGAGAAGGTGTATTATAAAGTGAATTGGGACTTCCTTGATGCAATCTTAGATTGAAAGGCTTTGGGAGAACCTAGAGGAATTGGATAAGGGGTTGCATTCAGACCACCAATCTTTCAGTTATGATCAACGGTAGGCCAAGAGGGAAATTTGCCGCTTCAAGAGGATAAGGCAAGGGGATCCTTTGTCCCCCTTCCTTTTTACCATTATTGGTGATGCGCTAAGTAGTACGAATCATTTCTGCCTGGAAATAAGAATTCTAAAGGGCTTTAGAGTTGGGTGAGATTTCCCACCTTCAGTATGCTGATGATACAATCATTTTCTTCTCAGATGATGCCTTCGTTCTTAAAAGATGGTGGGAGATTTTGAATATTTTTTTGGTGGGTTCTGGCCTCTCACTAAACCTCTCCAAGACTTTGTTGATTGGGATTACATGTTGATTGGGATTAATGTAAGCAAGGAGGAAGTTGATCATTTGGCTGCTGGTTTTTGTTGTAGGTCTGAGATGTTGCCAGTCAATTACCTTGGGTTTCCTTTAGGGGGAAATTGTCATAAAAACACCTTTTGGGAGTCACTGATCGACAAATTATGAGCTAAATTGGACATGTGGAGATGTCTTCTTCTTTCTAAAACGTGAGAAGGTTACTCAAGCTCAATCCGTTCTTAATAGTCTTCACATCTATTACTTCTCTCTTACGGGCTCCAAAGAATATCACAAGTTCTATGGAGAAAATCATTAGACTTTGTTTGGAATGATGGTATTTACAGACCGGGTAGTAATTTAGTTAAATGGAAGTGGACAACGTTGCCAACTTCCTTGGGCGGGCTGAGAGTTGGATCCTTCTTTTATAGAAATATGACTTTACTGAGCATGTGGATTTGGAGGTTTACCCAAGAAGATAGCTCCCTTTGGAAGAAGGTTATTTCAAGCATTTATGGAGTTTCTCCCCATGGGATGACTATTGAGTTTAAAGGTAAAAGAGGAAATAGATCATGGGTGGGCATTGCTATGAACTTCCCCTTCACTTGATTTGTGAGGTTGAAGGTAGGTCGCCTGAAAAATATTCGCTTTTGGGAAGACTCTGGGTGAATCAAACCCCTCTGAAAATCTCCTTTCTAGATATTTATGCTCTTTCTTATAAAAAGAGAAGACTATTTTTTATTGTTGGGACAATGAGAATCAAACCTTGGACTTGGATCTTCAGAGAGGTTTGTTCGATAGAGAATTACATAATCGGGTTGCGCTAGTGGATAAGCTTTGACGCAGCTGGGGGAGGGAGTTGATCAAATCCAATGGTCCCTTGAAGGATCTGGAGCGGACTCAAGTAAATCGACCTTTCAAACTCTCGTTGCTAGACCCACCAAGACTGACTAGTACGACTTTGACAAGCTTGATTTGAAAGCACAATTGTCCTAAAGAAGTTAAGGTGTTCCTCTAATCCATGGCTTTCAGAAGCTTGAATATTGATGATTGATTACAAAGGAAGTTTGTGCTTTCAAATCCAATGGTCCCTTGAAGGATCTAGAGCGTACTCAAGTAAATCAACCTTTCAAACTCTCGCTGCTAGACCCACCAAGACTAATACGACTTTGACAAGCTTGATTTGAAAGCACAAATGTCCTAAAAAAGCAAATGTCCTAAAAAAGTTAAGGTGTTCCTCTAATCTATGGCCTTCAGAAGCTTGAATATTGATGATTGATTACAAAGGAAGTTTAGAGGGTGGGCCCTTTTGCCCTCAGGTTGTACGTTGTGTTTAAATGATGAGGAAGCACTTCATCACTTGTTTATCCAGTGTGACTTTGCTTACCACTCATGGAACTTTTTGGCCAGAATCGTGGAAGTTTCCTTTGGCCTCCCCAAGAAAGTTGAGGATTGGCTCATGGGAGGTCTAAACTCTTTCAATCTGAAAGGAAAAGCCAAGGTAGTTGAAGCTGTTCTTTCAGAGCTCTTTTGCAACATTTGGAAGGAAATGATTGCTAGGTCTTTCGAACATAAGTCTTTATATTTTGAATCTTTATGTAATCTTGTACAAAATTCTTTATTTAATATCGTACAAGATACAGTGTTGTGGTGGATATTTTTATATGCTAAATTCTTTTTAACTATAGCCTCTTGATGATTATTAGTTGATTGGAAAGTGTTTCTGATGTAGTGTGAGAGATGAGAGAGAGGGGGTTTCCTCAACCCCAACCCTTTGGGGCTGTCTTTCTTCTTTTAGAATGAAATCCTTTTGTCGTCTCTCATCCAAAGAAAGAAAAAGGATATACTAGAGCATAGGATTATCAATTGCACTATTGGTCAATTGTTTCCAAGTCTGACGTGGTTTTAATCTCTTAGGCAAAGTACTTTGTTCTGGCGAAGCCTGATTTCTTCAAGTTAAAATTTTGAATTTTTTCATCGGCAACTTGGCCAATCTAGATTACAATAAGATTTGCTAGAACACAGGAACACCGATTGTATTTTCAGTCATCAGTGATTACAGGTAGGTAGAGTATTCCCTACATAACAATCTGACAAAGAACGAATTGCTTGATATGAAATGGAGGATCAAGATAACTTTTGGGGAAGGTAAGGAATTTGTTAGGAACCGAACACTGAAAACACATTTACATATATATTGCAATATCAAAAGAAATTACAATATACTAATAGCCTTTCGAGAGGGCTAATTCTCTCCCAAGAGTCCCACAAGGGACATTGCTACTAAAATTCTCCACCCTTTCTAAGACCCTCTAACTTCTCTATTTGTAACCAAGACTCCTTAACTAATTACTAATATGTTGTCACTCTTAATCTAATACTAATCTCTCAAATATGCCATACTAGTATCCTCACATTACCCTCCCTTCAAAGACACTTTATCCTCAAGGTGTGCTTACAAACATGCTCTCTAAATTGGGCAACTTTTTTTTTTTTAAAAAAAAAAACACACAGAACTCAACAGCCTATGTGATCAGCATTCCAACAGCCTGTTGTGGCAGCGGTGATGAGCTGGACTAGTCGGTAGTGACTTTGCAAGTGATGATGGCAGCGACGGTGGCAGTTGGTGACGTTACAGGCAACAACAGTTTGTGGCTCTGTCAGTGGCGGTTTATGGTGCAATGGCGGTGGTGGTCTATGACGTTGCTGGCGACAACAATTTGTGAGCTTGTCCCGTGAAGATGGCAGCAGAGTAGTAGGAAAACGGTGGCTAGGGTTTTTCACGTGAAGATGAAGACAAGCTGGCTAGACCTTGTGTTTAAAATAAAATAAAATCCAACCCAAAGTCCAATCTTGCTTAATAGTTTCTTTTTTTGTCTTTGGCCGAAATTAGGCCTCATTTTTATTTGATTTTGGCCCATTAATGAGCCTACCCCTCTCCTTTCTTCTGGATTCTTCTCCAAGTTGCCCACCCACAAATATCTGGCCCACTTGATTAGGGCTTGCTTCTGTTACCCCAGTCTTCCATTCGTGTTTGCCTTTCTCCACTGTTGTCTGTTCGTCTTCCTCTAATCGGTGTTTCCACCCGGCTTTCATCTCTGACCATACCGGTCCTTGTTGTCGACCATGGCTTCCAACTAACCTTTCTATCTTCTTCTCTCCATTTTCTTCGTGATTGTTTGCCTCGTCTCGACCTTTGCTGCCGTTCAAGCATCGCCCCCTCCACAACTTCACTTCTTCCCACAACATCTTTATCAATCGTTTTCTCTCCAAAATTGCAGCTCTAGTTTTATCGAATCTCTTTCCAGCCCCCATGTGCATAGCCTTCGAATTCCACCCTTCATTCATTCGTCGCTTTCTCTTTCCAATTTTCTCCCTTGCTCGTTTTGCTCCGATTTCCATCTTCGATTGCCCCTTTAGCTTCTTACAACTTCCACGTTGTTCACACGACCATTGCCCTGACCACCTAGCCTTTGGCCGATAGTTCTTGTATGTGTCCATGGATTTTGTGCTCGAGAACATTTTTGGATTTCCTCAAATGGTTTTCCCTCGCATTTTCGAAGGTTGTGTTGCGTACGCTCGACGTCTCCCTAAAACTCTTTGGCTTTGATTTCGATTAATCTTTTTTGCTCCAATCAAATTGTGCTCTCTTTTCTTCACAGCTTCCTCCTCTTCCTTCTTTCGTTTATGTTCTCTTTCCGTCCGCATTTCTTCCAGTTTGTTTTGTGATTCCTCGAACCCTTGCCGAAATGCTTTCAACTCTTCTTCTTGTTTGATCGCCAATTGTTCTAACTTCAACAGTAACTCCAACACATTATCCCATTCCATGGCCAGAATTGATGCTCTGATACCAATTTGTTAGGAACCCGAACATTGAAAACACACTTAGATATATATTGCAATATCAAAAGAAACTACAATATACTAATAGCCTTTCAAGAGGGCTAATTCTCTCCCAAGAGTCCCACAATGGACACGGCTACTAACATTCTCCACCCCTTCTAAGACCCCCTAACTTCCCTATTTATAACCAAGACTCCTTAACTAATTACTAATATGCCCTCACTCTTAATCTAATATTAATCTCCCAAATATACCATACTAGTATCCTCACAGAATGCAATTGAGGTTGATATGATAAATTGTTTTGCTCTTTAAATGGGGTAAATAAACATATGATTGCAAGCCAAAACAGGAATGTAGATGGTCCTTGGCCTGCCTGCCTAATATTATGTTACATTGGATCCCTTGTTTGTGATTGACCCTACTTCTGTCTGGTTGTAGGCAGGACAAGCTTTTAATTATCCTGATTTTCCTATTGCTCATTGACCTGGAACTGATATCAGGGAAAAGCACCGGAGTTGAAAACTTGGCAGAATGCCTGTTTCTTGATTTGTTTGATGATGAATTTGTAAACTTCTTGCTGATGTAGTGTTTTCAAAATGCATATTCTAGATCCCGTTATTTCTCCTCTTTTATATTTAAGGCTCATTTAGCGCTGTGTTACCTGCTGCCTATATGAGTTAGTTTCTCCCTTTCTCTCATACAACCTAACCTTCCATCCTTGCCTCCTCGGTGTAAGTGAAGCTCCAGCAGAAACCTCGTTATACTTTTTGTCACAGCAATTGCTCAGCTACCTCAACCAAATATGATTACATCATTGAGATGTGCAACTTGTCAACAATGTTCTAATTGATTTTTAACTTTAGTCAAATCACTTTTGGACGTTTTATCTGCATCTGCTAATTCTGTGGGGTTCCAAGAAACACTTTACTCCTTAAAATCTGGACCTCTTTGATTCCCTTCTTTGCCAACTTCTTTATTGGGCCAATCATTTGTACGGTACTGGCTAGTGGTCAATTGACCGTTTTTCAAAGTAAACCTAGACCAACAAAATTTGATGTTCTTTGCAGTCCATTTGAAAAATTGCTAGTGTAATTGTTTACTTGTTAAGAAATATAGTTGATTGATATCACCTTTATGAACACTTGAATCGATCATTATTCCAAATCTCTACTGCTGATCTTATTGGCATTGCATTTTCTTGTCAGGGTTTGAGTGCCGAGAAAGACAACTTAGACATAGTACAGCATGAATGGGTCCTACCTAAGTTTGAGCATCGTGCTGAAGCGGTGTTGAGAAAGTTTGTCAAATGATCAATTTTTGGCTCACAGGTCTTATTTCTTCGGGTTCTCTGCTAATGTATTTCTTCATTCTCTAGTATATTTTCTATTGTTATTATGACTTAGGTGCTTTTTTTTTGGGATTGTTGTGAAACATAGAAATCTCTTTTTATTGGCCATGGACGTTGTAACATTAAATTATTTTCAGTCAACTAATAGGCTAATAGCATTTGGGATCTTTCCAAGTCATGTACAATCAATTCTTATAAGAAAGATGGAATGCAATAATGATGTTGAAAATCTCTTGGAGGGCATATAAGTCTCTCTCTCTCTCTCTCTCTCACTCAGAATATGAATCAAGATAGAGGCCATATACTGTGGAAGAAAAACTTAGCCAGTATGAGAATTCCCCCCACCCACATTAGAGTGCAAACAAAAATACCTCAGGATTAAGGATTTTATGGTCTTCTAAGAATAGCTAGTTCCAGTTTATACCCTTGAGTGGCGTTGGACTGAGATTGGAGATCTCAACTCAATGCTTCGGAACCTACAAAATCTTCACCACCATTTCTCCTTTCAAAATGTCAATAGTGTCTTTGAAATGACTTCCGTAAGATATCATCACGAAAGAAAAAGAGAAAAAAGAAGATTCGTTCTGCCAAACTCTCTATGGATAGCAGTGGCTGAAACCTTTTAGTAAAATGCTGATGGATCTTTGATTCAAGTATTCCTCCATGGTTCTCCCTGAAGAAAGCAAGCTCTTTCCAGTGGACCAACCATGTTTCTTCATTTATTGCCTTTCATTTGTCAGAATTCAAAAGAAGGGAGGGGGGTCATTATACAATGTTTCAGTGTCCCCTAAGGCCATCAGCTTCCAATTTCTTTTCCTTTTCTTCTCTAAAAGTCATTAAAGGCAACATGATCCCAAAATTTGATATTCCTAAAGGAGTCAATTCTTATTGGAAATGGACCAGAAGACTTGCCAATCCAACTTGGAAAAGGCATCATGAAAGCAACTTACCTCCTGCTGTTTGAGTTTTGATTATTACATGGTGCCAGTCTGTCATGTGGATATTATAGTTTATGTAGGTACATGGTGTGGCCATCATAAGACATCACTTATTCTTCTTCTTTAAATTGCACTTGTCCATTATACCAAACATGTTTGGATCCTAGTCTGTGAACATATCCATTTCATGTCAATGCATTGATCTAATCACTTAATTCTTTTATTAAAGAATTAACCAACTTGGAATTGATTTAAAGAATGCGATTGTACAATTGTGTGTTGATCCAGCCATTCAGGATGTACCTTTAGTAAAAATAGTGCTTTCTTTTCTTTGTTAAATAATTTGAATCCAGACCCTGTTTTTAACAAGAGATTTGATTGAGTTGTTTGTGGAGCTTTGTGTTAGGAAGAAGATGGGACTTCAAACACAAAAATATTTTGATCTATTATTGAAGAAGATAATAATTTGATGAATCAATTAAATAATTGATCAATCAATAGGTTTGCAAACTATTTTAATAATTCAAGGATATTTTGCTTGATTGAAGTCATTTTCAGGTTAATTGGACTATTATTGGTTTTTATTTTTCTAAAAAATTATTTTTGTATTATTCCCATCGTTTTCTTTGATTTTATCCTAATGAAAGCTTTCCTCTTCATATATAATAATAATAATAATAAAAAAAAATCAGGCCATAACAAAAAATTTTAAGTTTGAGTAATTGATCAAATTGAAAATTTGAAGGTTAACCTAGAAATTTGGTAGTTTTGGTTTGGATATAGTTTGAATTTGGTTCCTATGAATTTGGAAGTTTCAATTTGGTTGAAACAAATCACCCCTAAGTTGTTTTTTATTCATTTGAAAAATCTGCATATTTTTCATCTATTTTTTCATAGCCATAATCCTTAATATAGTCAATTTATATAGGTCTAGTTTAATAGCAAATATCAACTCACTGCTACGTAGAAAAAGCGTCAACATGGTAACAGAAACGATGATGATGAGATTTGATTATACTATAGGGGTCAAATTGAAACCTTTAAAATCTTAGGAACTAAATTGAAATAAAATCTTAGTTTTATGGGTAGAATTGAAAATTTTAAATCAGAGATTAAATAAACAAAATCTATAATTTAACCAAGTTTAAAATAATTTTTCAAAATACATCCAAAACACTGCTCTTAATATGAGTATTGTCCTTTTTCAAAAAAAAAAAAAAAAAAAAAAATGAGTATTGTCTAGACAAGACATGACTAAAAATGCGGCTTTAAGGTAGATTTTGTTGAAATCACATCCTAAAATCTCAAGTATCCAAATCGACATTTATGAAATGCATATTTATTAAAACGTCCCTTTCCAAATCATTTTCATAGCTGCCTTCAAAAGTATTGTTTTTGATAAGCATAAAATATATTGGGTATCATGGAAAAAGAAAAGAAAAAAAAAAATCAAATACATTTACATTGTTGCAATCTTTTACTCTCAAATATTGTTTTGATTCCTATTACTTTCCACAGTAGAAATTTAAATCAACTGTATTTTATCAGTTTAAAATATTTTTATGTTGATGTTATAAGTATTGAAAAATCATTCTTGTAACGACCCGACTAAAATGGGAATAAAAACGTACAAAGGGGTCGCTACTACATGCACAAAAAAACGTAAAGCTTTTAAAACTTTAAAGGCGGAAGAGACCATAGATAAAATCTTTTCTGTAATAAACTGGGCCCAAACCATAAATCAGTTTACAAAAACATAATAGCCAAAACATGATAGGCAATTTTTGTAAAGTTGAAAACTAAAAACATCTGAAAGCATGAAACTAGGAAACTCGATCCTAGACTTCTAGAGACGTGATTTGCAGCTGCATCCCATAGCCTAGCCAAGCCACTACTCTCGCCACTCGCCTGATGTCATCAAGTACCACCTGAAAAGGAAAGTCATGTAGCATGGGTGAGTATATAAGAATATACTCAGTAAGTAGCCCACTTAAGGGCTGAAACTGAAAGCATGAGATCTGATAACATGAAATCTATTAGCATGCAACTTGATTCTGGGTCTTAGCATCATAGGGACCTAATTGGAATCATTCATTTGGGTTTCTAACCCTAGGGCCATATCTGATCGCATAAACATGCTCTGCCTAGGGTGTTAACCTATCCCCAACCTGTGCCAACTAGAGTGTTGTGTGGGTCAGTCGGTTAAGGTAAGTAAACTAGAGACTAGTTGGCCACCTCTAGCAGAACTACACCTATCCCAACACAACACCCCTGAATGTAAAGATAAAAATACGGTGGAGCAACTGACGCATGTAAACATGCCTGGTGCCAAAAGGCGCACGAACAACGTGCCTGATCATAAGCTCAACACCGTCCTGAACTGAGAGAGCGCACGCGAGCGTGCCTGAAACTGAGCTCTAACAGTTAACTAATAGAACACACGTAAACGTGCCTGGGTTCTATCAGTCCTGAGATGGGGAAGGAACACACTCTAGCTACGTAAGACTTAAGGAATCTAATAAGTCTTCCTGAGGCCCTAAATCGTGGTTAAGGTCCCTATTCTAAGTTTTTCCTCAAAGGTAGATATGATTCCTAAACCATTATGAGGCTACCGAAAATTCGACAGCATAACGGCATACATATAGGGAATCCAAAATTTTTATACACCTGGAAACAATATAATGCACTTCTATAGTCACAACGGGTCAGATGTCGCATCCAAACTTCAATCCAAACTCCAACAGACATTCAACCCATCCTCCAGTATCACAAATAAAATCCAGAGAAAAACATAGCCATCCAAGCCAAACATGCTTTAAAATAAACCAAAAGATGCTAGGTTAACTTTAAGATCCTCGTGCTATCAACATGTCTTATAATGAAGCTTATCATGATTCCACAATCAAAACTCAAGGCTTAAATCTTATCCATGCTAACATATTAAATTTTCAAAGAAAATTAATCTAAAGCATAGAACTCAATCCAACGGCTACATATATATTAATCCCAAGCATTTCAGTTCATGGCTAACCAAATAAAACATGAAATTCACGGCCTCAACACAAACAAAGAACACTTAGCCCAAACTCCAATTATTCCATAATCCACGCTACTCATTTAACACCCAAATAAAGGCAATCTCAACATGCTCATCATGCTTCAAAAGTTAACCCAACACACTTTACTTAAGCTTAAAGACCAACTTGGTCTAAAAATGGAACTTCAATCCAACTATCCACTCTAAATTCCCAATTAACAAACAATGGGCAATTAGTCTAAGACATAGAATTTGAATCCAACTAGCTACTTACCTTAGCTAAATAAACACTTGATAACCTTCGACAAATTCCTTAACTCCAAGGTTTTAATCAAGCAAAACAGAACTTTAAACTTGTTGTTCGGGTTCCACTTTCACTCCAAATCGGCGGTTAAACCTCCAAACGCTATGGGTACCTTGAAAACATTAGCCAAACCCAATGGGCATTCATCCAAACTACATTAATCAACCAAAAATTGATTTTCCTCACTTACCCATTGCTGAAACTTGCCGAAAACGCTAAAAAACGCCCCAAACAGCTGCTGCTCGCACGTCTACATTGAACTGGCCGGAAAACACTGCTGAACGGACATAAAAATGAATGGGTATTCAATTAAACATAACAACCAACTAATACAAGCCTCAATCCAACTTACCCACACTGAAAACTCACCTAAAAACATCGAGAAATGCAGAAAAACGCCCTTGAATGCTGCTGTCCGCGCCTAACAGAACAATCGCCGGAAAAATGCTGCCACCCGACCAAAAATGCGCTGGAATCGACACGAGAGAGGTCAAGAGTAAGGGAGAGAATGAAAAAGGAAGAAATATCGAGCTTGAGGAACAATAGAACCGAGAGAAACAAACCCAACCTTACCAAAAACAAACTGTCGCTGCAAAAACGCCTCTAAACCCACCTCACCGCCGAACCTCTACTGCTGCCGCCACTGTGAATGCAGTTTGCCGGAGGGAAGGAAGACGTCGCCGGCTGAAACGAAAAGAAGGTGAATGGTCCTAGAGGCTTCAGCGGCTGAAAACGTTAAGGATGGAGGAGATGGAGGCTAAAAATCGTGGGTTTGGTGGCTACAAACATGAAGGAGAAGAAAAGATGGAATTTAGGGCTTGGCCTTGACTACAAACTCCTCTTTATTTCAAAATTGCCATTCCAACTTACTTAAATTGCAAAAATTGCCAAAGCCTATTAAATCCTTTTTCAAAGACAATTAACTCATTTAATTGAACTTTTTATTCAATCAGTTAACCGAAACTCAATTAAACTTGTAGTTTGAGAAATAAGGGCTTGGCTTAAATTAGCGTTGTTACAATCTTTCCTCCTTAAAAACTTTCGTCCTCGAAAGTTGGTAGTCCTAAAAGAGCTCTGGATACTTGGAATACATAATGAACTGAAGAGAGAAATGGTAACAAAGCCAAACGATAAGCCACAACGTCAATTCGCTCCAAAATCTCAAATTGCCCAAACAAAACTGAGACTTAGCTCTTTTTCCTTTCGAAACCTCAAAACTCCTTTCACCGGTGCAACTTTCAAAAACACAAAGTCGCAAACTGCAAAATCCAAGTCTCTTCGTCTGGTGTCCGCATAACTCTTCTGCCTGCTCCGAGCTGTTTTCATCCTCGCTATAATCTTTTGGACTACTTCATTAGCAACTTGAACCAACTCAGGTCTAAGCAATTTGCGTTCACCAACTTCATCCCAATAAATAGACGACCTACATCTCTTCCCATACAGGGCCTCAAACAGAGCCATGCCAATAGTTGCTTCACAACTATTGTTATGGGCAACTCCATCAATTGCAAGTGGCTATCCCAACTGCATGCAAAGTTCAATGCACATTCTCGCAACATGTCATTCAACCTCTTGGTCTGACCGTCAGTCTGGGGATGAAAAGCTGAACTAAAATTCAATTGCGAGCCCAAGGCTCTCTGAAACTAGTCCAAAAGTCAAAGGTAAAACAAAGGTTTTTCCCTGAAGCAATCTTTACTGGAACCTCACACAACCTGACAACCATCACCAAAACACGAGGAAAACTCTAGCTGATCTAGGCAATCGACAATGAAGTCCATGGCTACTTCCTTTCATTTCCACTAAGGCACATCCAAAGGTTGCAACAACCCTGATGGCTTCCATTTAGGGGCTTTAACCTATTGACAGACCAAACACTTGCTCACAACTCTACTACATCCCTATTCACACCACGCCACTAATAGTATTTTTTTTTTCAGGTCCTAACACATCTTTGTGTTGCCTGGGTGCACTGGAAAGAGAAAACTGTGAGTTTCAGTCAAAACCTCGTTCCTGAGCTCCTAGGCACGCATGGTCGTCCTTGAAAGAGAAGACCCTCATCCGAGAATAGGGAGAACTCATTCCCCTGACCTGACACTACTTGGTGGAAGAGGTCACTGAGGCTGGGATCTTCCTTCTGGAAGTCTATGATACGTTGTCTCAATATTGGCTGCTCTGCCCACTGGGCCAACTATGAGACAACTCCCACCAAAACTGCTATTCTTGCACGTTCCATGCCAATCCTTATGTGAGTCGGGTTTTTGATTAAGGCTGAAGTGTTGGTTGTATTTCTACTCTGTGCATCTGCAACCACATTCGTCTTACCTTGGTGGTAAAGAATCTCTACATCATAACTCTTCACCAACTCAAGCCAAACCTTTCTTGGAAGCATCACTGTGAACAACGAAAGAACCTGATCCATCTGAGACAGTGAGCATTGATGCTAAAATCAATCTCTGCTTGAGCTTCTGAAAATGTGTTTCACAAGCATTGTTCCACACAAACGAACAACCCTTTCGGGTCAACTATGTCGGTGGTGTGGTTATCCTGGAAACAATCTTGCACCAAACGACTATAGTAACCTACTAACCACAAGAACTTCGAACTTCAGTGATCGTAGTCGGGCGAGGCTATTTAGTTACTGCTTCAACTTTTGCTGGACCAACTGAAACTTCATCTCTCGAAACCACGTGCCCTAGAACGAACACCTGTTAAAGCCAAAACTCACGCTTAAAGAAAACTTGACACATAGTTGGTTGTGCCTTAGGGTTGTTAAAACTCGCCTGAGGTGTGCCTTGTGTTCCTCACCTGACTTGGAGTAAACCAAGATATTATTGATGAACACGATCACATAAGTGTTGAGAAATTCCTTAAACATCTTGTCCATCACTCCATGAACACTAAAAACGCATATATCAGCCCAAAAAGACCTTACTGTGAACTCATAATGCCCATATTGGATCTAAACGTCGTCTTGGGAATATCATTATCTCTTATCCTTAAGAGGCGGTAGCCTGACCGCAGGTCAATCTTTAAACATACTGATGCTCCTTTAGTTTTGCTAGAATCATACTGCAGAGTGTCTTAGAAATAAAGGTTGTGTCTAGCTCGAGCTCAATGTTGAAGTCTACTTCTCGAACCAAAGACAATTTCTGGGAGATCTTCGGAAAACACACCAATGAATTCGACCATCAGGTACGGAGTTTGCTCTCATTTTTTTTTCAACCCGAGCATCAGTCACACTTGCTAACAAGTTCCCCGCTCCTTAGTTAACAAGTCTCCTTGCCTATAAGGCAAATACAACCTTAGGAACAACCCTCTAATCTGGTTCCCCTAAACTTGAAGCTCACTCCTTCTGATGGCTAGTGCTTGCATGGTTTGCATCAGGGGATCATCTAGAGTCTAAGTTCCTGAACTTAGAGCACTTCGTCGCTTCATGCCCATCACTACCACATCCGAGGCACACTTTCGTGCTTCCAGATATTTCCATCATAGTGTTTCTCACCCGTCAGGCATAGGGGTTTATCATAAGGTAAATTTTTCCGTTGAGTCAACTGACAATTTGAGAATTCTGATGCGGCCTACTAGAGTCTCAATTAAATTCCCTCTTCTTATTTGAGCTAGATCCTTGCTTAATAGCTACTGGAGCTGCTTTAGAGTCTACATGCTTGGAAATGTAGCTACCCAAAGGCTGCTGCATAATTTATCTAGGCAAGAATTGTCATGACCCCGCGAATATCCTCTCTTAGGCCCATTAGGAACCTTTCTGTTGACTTCCACCAAAAGAAGGTGTCATTCTTTAACACGGGGACTCGCATAGAGCCTACTGTGCCTTGGGACACATCATGTAGTGAGAGATTTCCTAAATAGAACGCCACCACGCTTACCGCTGCACTGGGGCCTACCGACTGCCCGCTAAAGGACTAGAGGTCATATTTCTGAAAGTTCTGGAGGTATCTTACTTCCTCAGTCAAGCCTAGTTGATTCTAGTTTGTCTGCAGTCCTTCACTCAGAGGCATTTTCCATGAGAACCCAAGAAACCTCCAAGGTCAAGTTATTCGTGCTAGGAGCGCTGGTTGAGTGGGCATCTAACTTATTGGTTGCTTGCACACCAGATGGTCCATGACAGGGTCTATCTGTTCTGGGGGTACTTGTGCTCTACCACCTCTGTCATGACCTTGTCCTTGTCCTGTAGAACCTCTTCATAGGAGGGGCAAAGCTTATCATATAAGAGATATCTTAAGGACGAGCTAAAATCATCCATGCTAAACATAACGAGGACAAGCTCATAATAACCCAAAAAACTGAAATTAACTTATTCAAGTTCTCATGCATAACATAGAACATCAGTCATTAAACTCTTTCCCTCCTGGTACCGACATACCTGGCGATGACAAGGCGTATTTGCTTGTGCTTGGCTATGGAAAATCTGATGCTTACGATGTAAGCGAGTCTACAGAACCTAAAAACTGGGCTCTGATACCAACTGTAACGACCCGACTAAAATGGGAATAAAAACGTACAAAGGGGTCGCTACTACATGCACAAAAAAACGTAAAGCTTTTAAAACTTTAAATGCGGAAGAGACCATAGATAAAATCTTTTCTGTAATAAACTGGGCCCAAACCATAAATCAGTTTACAAAAACATAATAGCCAAAACATGATAGGCAATTTTTGTAAAGTTGAAAACTAAAAACATCTGAAAGCATGAAACTAGGAAACTCGATCCTAGACTTCTAGAGACGTGATTTGCAGCTGCATCCCATAGCCTAGCCAAGCCACTACTCTCGCCACTCGCCTGATGTCATCAAGTACCACCTGAAAAGGAAAGTCATGTAGCATGGGTGAGTATATAAGAATATACTCAGTAAGTAGCCCACTTAAGGGCTGAAACTGAAAGCATGAGATCTGATAACATGAAATCTATTAGCATGCAACTTGATTCTGGGTCTTAGCATCATAGGGACCTAATTGGAATCATTCATTTGGGTTTCTAACCCTAGGGCCATATCTGATCGCATAAACATGCTCTGCCTAGGGTGTTAACCTATCCCCAACCTGTGCCAACTAGAGTGTTGTGTGGGTCAGTCGGTTAAGGTAAGTAAACTAGAGACTAGTTGGCCACCTCTAGCAGAACTACACCTATCCCAACACAACACCCCTGAATGTAAAGATAAAAATACGGTGGAGCAACTGACGCATGTAAACATGCCTGGTGCCAAAAGGCGCACGAACAACGTGCCTGATCATAAGCTCAACACCGTCCTGAACTGAGAGAGCGCACGCGAGCGTGCCTGAAACTGAGCTCTAACAGTTAACTAATAGAACACACGTAAACGTGCCTGGGTTCTATCAGTCCTGAGATGGGGAAGGAACACACTCTAGCTACGTAAGACTTAAGGAATCTAATAAGTCTTCCTGAGGCCCTAAATCGTGGTTAAGGTCCCTATTCTAAGTTTTTCCTCAAAGGTAGATATGATTCCTAAACCATTATGAGGCTACCGAAAATTCGACAGCATAACGGCATACATATAGGGAATCCAAAATTTTTATACACCTGGAAACAATATAATGCACTTCTATAGTCACAACGGGTCAGATGTCGCATCCAAACTTCAATCCAAACTCCAACAGACATTCAACCCATCCTCCAGTATCACAAATAAAATCCAGAGAAAAACATAGCCATCCAAGCCAAACATGCTTTAAAATAAACCAAAAGATGCTAGGTTAACTTTAAGATCCTCGTGCTATCAACATGTCTTATAATGAAGCTTATCATGATTCCACAATCAAAACTCAAGGCTTAAATCTTATCCATGCTAACATATTAAATTTTCAAAGAAAATTAATCTAAAGCATAGAACTCAATCCAACGGCTACATATATATTAATCCCAAGCATTTCAGTTCATGGCTAACCAAATAAAACATGAAATTCACGGCCTCAACACAAACAAAGAACACTTAGCCCAAACTCCAATTATTCCATAATCCACGCTACTCATTTAACACCCAAATAAAGGCAATCTCAACATGCTCATCATGCTTCAAAAGTTAACCCAACACACTTTACTTAAGCTTAAAGACCAACTTGGTCTAAAAATGGAACTTCAATCCAACTATCCACTCTAAATTCCCAATTAACAAACAATGGGCAATTAGTCTAAGACATAGAATTTGAATCCAACTAGCTACTTACCTTAGCTAAATAAACACTTGATAACCTTCGACAAATTCCTTAACTCCAAGGTTTTAATCAAGCAAAACAGAACTTTAAACTTGTTGTTCGGGTTCCACTTTCACTCCAAATCGGCGGTTAAACCTCCAAACGCTATGGGTACCTTGAAAACATTAGCCAAACCCAATGGGCATTCATCCAAACTACATTAATCAACCAAAAATTGATTTTCCTCACTTACCCATTGCTGAAACTTGCCGAAAACGCTAAAAAACGCCCCAAACAGCTGCTGCTCGCACGTCTACATTGAACTGGCCGGAAAACACTGCTGAACGGACATAAAAATGAATGGGTATTCAATTAAACATAACAACCAACTAATACAAGCCTCAATCCAACTTACCCACACTGAAAACTCACCTAAAAACATCGAGAAATGCAGAAAAACGCCCTTGAATGCTGCTGTCCGCGCCTAACAGAACAATCGCCGGAAAAATGCTGCCACCCGACCAAAAATGCGCTGGAATCGACACGAGAGAGGTCAAGAGTAAGGGAGAGAATGAAAAAGGAAGAAATATCGAGCTTGAGGAACAATAGAACCGAGAGAAACAAACCCAACCTTACCAAAAACAAACTGTCGCTGCAAAAACGCCTCTAAACCCACCTCACCGCCGAACCTCTACTGCTGCCGCCACTGTGAATGCAGTTTGCCGGAGGGAAGGAAGACGTCGCCGGCTGAAACGAAAAGAAGGTGAATGGTCCTAGAGGCTTCAGCGGCTGAAAACGTTAAGGATGGAGGAGATGGAGGCTAAAAATCGTGGGTTTGGTGGCTACAAACATGAAGGAGAAGAAAAGATGGAATTTAGGGCTTGGCCTTGACTACAAACTCCTCTTTATTTCAAAATTGCCATTCCAACTTACTTAAATTGCAAAAATTGCCACCAAGCCTATTAAATCCTTTTTCAAAGACAATTAACTCATTTAATTGAACTTTTTATTCAATCAGTTAACCGAAACTCAATTAAACTTGTAGTTTGAGAAATAAGGGCTTGGCTTAAATTAGCGTTGTTACAATTCTAGTGTTATTTTGATGATTCAACTTTTAGAACATCTATTTTAATTTTTGAAATTTTAAAAATTAACCTTTTATATCCATAAATTTACAAAATATTTGTTGTAGTCTTCAAACATAAATAAAATAAAAATCATTTTGATCATGGTCATTATTTTTCTCCCTCTCTCTCTCACTATTTGTCTTAAGACTCTTAACTAGTCTTATAGCTTCAATATATGCTCATGTTAATAGGTATTTATACACAGAAAGTCACGATACCCATCTCTTTAAATAATCAACAATAAATAAGCACGGAGGAAAAAAAAAGGGGCAACCGGATAAATGACCATTTTAAAATAGCTGTTTTGAAAAAGGGCCATTCGTGTTTTCATTCTGAGAAATGGCCAAAAGCTAATTTTAGTAAATTCTTTTGGCAACAAAGTGGACGAAAATACCCAATATTCATAAATAAATTAAATCAAAATTACACTACAAACCAAGAGAAAATCTAGGATTCTTACCGATTAATTCAACAACCATATCAACAACCATAATAACAGAATTTCAAATTAAAATTTAAACTAGGGAGAAAATCTAGGATTCTTCCCGATTAATTCAACAACCAAATCAATTCTAGTAACTTAGATTTAAAAAAAGAAATTTAAGTTCAAATAAGAGAGAATAAATTTTAAGTTCAAATAAGAGAGAATAAATTTAAAACAAGAATTTTAAATTCAAATAAGAGAGAAAAAACATGAGAACTCAAAATTTAACCACATTGGATTCTATCAAAAATCAAGAACAACTAATAACTTACATGTTGCAACTAGGATTAAATAAAAAATGAAGAACAACTTCATGCATCTAAAACATCAGCTCAAGAATAAAATGTCAGTGATAACATCATTTGGTAGACATTAAGTGTTGAGCTTAAAACATCATATAAAAAATAAAGTATAATCTGGAACAATTTCTAAAGCAATTCATGGATCCAATTTCAAAAAGAGAAAATAAAAAGGCTCACCAATCTCATTAATATCACTGTAAATGAGAAAATAAAAGCAATTGATTGAAAACTTTTCATATTCTCTCTTTGAAACCCTCATTTCAAAAAATCAAAAAAGAAAAGAGAAATCGTACCGTTCTTCGAAAGAAACCCTTTCAACTTCTCGATTCTTCGTTCCTTCGGGAAAGACCAAAACTGATTCTTCTTCAACATTCCTCGTTCCTTCTAGCAAACCCCATCATTCTTCTTCTTCGATCCTTCTTCTTCAACTGATTCTCCTTCAATCTTCGTCTCGAAACCAAAACCCTCAACCCGATTCTCAAACCCCTCAAAAAATTTACACTGTATTTACACAGACACTTAAACCCCTTGACAGATTTACACTGTATTTACACAGACACTCGACAGATTTACACTGTATTTACACAAACACTCGACAGATTTACACTGTATTTACGCAGACATTTGAGGGAACATTCAGAAGCTCGAAGAGGTTGTGTCGACATTCCAGGGTATGCATGCTTCGATTCTCTTCTAACTTTTTAGTTTATATAGATATAAACTATTTTTTCCTTACAAATAGGACAATTTGACCGAAGCTAGGACCCACCATTTTAATAAGAAAATGAAGAGAGAGAATTGATGTTGTAAATTCTGAAAAACCAAAGCAAAAAAAAAGTATATTTTGGGAAGACAAAGAGGATTGATTCTGTAACTATCATTCCTTGATTCATGGAATTGGAGGTTACAAATTTTCATTTTTTTTTAAATATCATGCTGCACAAATATAGGAGAGACGTGGGAAATGACTCAAGGGTAAAAAGGGAAGTTCCAATCCCATGAAAATAGGTTAGAAAACCGATTTGGCCATTTTTCAGAAATACCTTGTAATTTTTGGCCATTTCTAAGAATATCTCAAAAAAAAAATGAAGATTTGTTCAAATACAGTAGTTAAATAGACATTTAAATCTATTTAAATAGTCGAAAAACCATTTTAAAAAAATATATACAAAATCAAACATTTTGAAATGAGTTTTTTAAAATTTAAAATTATTAGATAACATGAGATTCCATCTCAAAACTAATCGACAATGAGTGGAGTAAACTCATGTATCTTATAAATTATGAGTTATCCACTTATCTTTTCATCGATGAAATCCATCGACAAAAATATTGAAAAGAAACGTAAAATAGAAAATATAAAAATGTAAAATTGAGTTTGAGTGAGTAAGGGCTATAAAAATGTAAAATATGCTGTCACGAACTTCGATGACATGGCACCGAATCAGGGCTATGAGATCCGTCCATCACTAATATTTTACATCATGATGTAATGGCCTGGCAGAGTGGTTGGGCCCCATGTTTGTTGTAAAAAGTCTGACACGTGTCAATACATTATTGGTCAGAGGACGGTCGATTCCTTGGGTGGGTCCCAGCCTCACCGTCCTACTTTTCATCGACTTTTATGTGTTGTGTTGTGCGCTTGGATCGGCAGTACCTTCCTCTCTCTCAAGTGGGCCCCACGATGAATATTCTAATTTCTAAACCTGTACGCGAAATTACTGCTTTATCCTTCTCAGATGTTTTCATTTGTTCTCCCTTTTCTGAACCAAAAAAATTGCTAGGTTATGGTTTTATTGACTTTTTGCTTCTATTATTCTTCCCTTTTTTCCTTTCTCATACTTTAAAATATATAATTATAATCAACACTTTATTTTAGAATTTTTTTATAATATAAAAGATAAGACAATATTTTATATGAAAATGTTGATTGAAATGTCCATCCAGGCAGAAATTTGCAAAAAAAAAAAATGAAAATGGATGAAAATAGTTTGAACTATTAAATGAAACTTTAGTTGTGGCGCAATTACATTATAATTTATCATTTTTAACAATATATCTAAAATATATGTACAATATTTATGTTAAAATGTCGATGTTAAAGACAATTTTTTGAAAAAATTATGCATAAACATAATTGTCCATTGCAAATGAAATCTATAATCATTCAATCAAATATCATGTGATTTATCCAAATGTAAATAAAGAAAAAAAGGAAGTTAAAAACAAAATGATAAAAAAAAGGAAAAAAATACACTTTTGGTCCTTGAGTTTTGTGTTAGGTTTCATTTTGGTCCCAAAGTTTGAAAACTCGACATCTTTGATTTCGCTTCATTTTGGTCCCTCTGTCCAATTTTTCATTTGTTATTAACAGAATGCTGAAGCGACACCTATTTTTATTTAAAAAAATTATTTTTTAAAAAAAATTATTAAATTTTCTTTTTTTCCTTTTTCTTTTTCTATTTTTCTTGTTTCTTTTACTCCATCTTCTTCCTCCACACTATTTTTCTTTCGTCTCACAAACCCTAATCCTATAGTCGACGCTGTCGCTGTCGTCCGATAGTACCACCACTGCTACCATCTATTGGTATCGTCGCTGTCGTTTTTTTTCTTCTCTTTTCTTCTTTTTTTTCCTTCATTCTTCTTCTTCTTTCCCTTCTCTTTCTTTCTCCCTTTCGTCCATTTCTTTATGTTTCTTTTTTCTTTTTAAAAAACAAACGAGATTTCTTCTTCGTTTTGTTTCAGGTCGAGGATGTCTTTTTTATATATATAAATGGAAAATAAAGGAAGAATAAGTAGAGAGGGAAGAAAAATATGAAAAAGAGGAAGGAGAAGAAGAGAAAGGGGAAGAAGAAAGAAAGAAAATTAAAAAAAAAAAAATCAGCTAGCAAGCAACTCAGATCGTATGATGATGGTGATGAAGAAGAAGAAAGAAAGAAATAAGAAGAAGAGGATGAGAGAGATGAAAAAAATGAAATAATAATAATAATATTTTATTAATTTAATATTTTTTATTTTAAAAATTAAAAACATTTTTAATAAAAAATAATGTCAAGTCAGCAATTCGTTAGTAATTAACAGAAAATTGGACAGAAAGACCAAAATGAATGAAATCCAAATCTTGAGGATTAAAATGTCAGTTTTCAAACTTAGGGTCCAAAATGAAACCTAACCTCAGTAACCAAAAGTGTATTTTTTCTAAATAACAAAACAAATAAATAAAATAGAAAAGAAGAAACTAAAAAAAATGGTGAAAACGGAAAACGAGAAAAGAAATAAATGAAAAAAAGAAAATTGAAATAAAAGAAAACAAGTTAAAACTTAATAAACGGAAAGAGAAACTTAAAAGAAAAAAAAAAAGAAAAAAAAGAAAAAGGAAGACCGTCTAATTGACTATCATGCGACGCTACCCTGTGACATAAAACCGTAAATACTTAATTGACATTATATATATATAATCTCGATTAAATGTTGATGAAATCTCGAAATTTTGTTTGAAATTTCGAGATTTCAACGAAAAAGGAAGGAAATAGACTTTTTCTTATGAATCTTTGGCATAGCTAACATGTAGACCAAAATATGAGATGCTATTGTTACAATCATAGATAGATAGAGTTGAATTTGATCTTTATTGTTTTAAAAGTTTGATTGACCTTTAAAATTTGGTTTATACCATGCGATGTAATTCGCTAGACAATCAATTTTTTATTATCTTAAATCACTGCGTTGATTTAATCGATTTTACCTAAAAAGAAAGTCCGGATCCTTTTAAATTCAAGAACAATTTCTAATTCCAAAATTAGGTTGAAAATTAAAAAATAATAAAAGATTCCTGGTACCAGTACCACACCACTCACGTAATGAAAAATATATTTTTAAAAATTATTGATAAAAAATTTTATCTTCTTTTTCCTTTTTTCTTTCCTTTTTTTTTTTCCCATAATTTATTGTGGGATCATGGTCACGGATCAAAGCGATGACTGAGATCTGACGTGGCACAGTAGAAGGGCGGCAGAGTGGGTCCCATATCACGAGCATCCGATCTGGCAGACAGCTACATGTGGGCCCCTAGATTTATCATCCAATGGAATGGAAAAGGGTCGGTTTTCCTCTCTACCCGAAAATTCGCCAAATTGGGAAACGGAAAAACCAAAAGAAAGAAAAAAATAAAAATAAAAAAGATTGTGAGCCACGTCAGCAGAGGGACCCACAAAGCGGGGCCCACATTGGTGTGCTAAGATCATTGCCATCTCAAGTGGGCCCCGGTTTTTCGTGCTGGATGGATCTCATCTTTTCGTGGGCATTTGTTTGGTGGTTAAATTTATTATTATTATTTTTTTTTTTAAGGTTTGGAAATTAGAAAAAGATGTGAATCAGACCTAGCTCAATTGACATAAAGTTATACTCATGACCACAAGTTTCTTGGTTCGAATCTCCCACTTCGTATATTGTAAAATAAAGAAATTAAGAAAAATGGAAAAAATAATTATCAAAGTATTATTATACTAAAATCGCTTGATTAATATAATTCTTTTTATTGACGACAAAATAAATTATCTTATTCATGAATTTTATTTAAGAGAAAAAAGAAAGTAATGTACTAACTGCTATTTAAATTTATTTAAAAAATTGGTATAATAAGAAAAGTATAACTATAGCCATTTAGCTTTAAATTTATAAAAGCAATGGAACAATAATTTTACCTTTTGGGGCCGTTTGTTTGACGGTAATTCAAGATGTCCATGGAATGAGCATCTGGATTACCTCGTTTGTTTTGTGGTAATGTTGGATATCTAGGAAATTCGGGATGCCCTAACATCTTAAGATGCCCATACGGGAGGCATCCGAGGAGCTTTTGATGCCCTCGTGAGAGATGAGTTTCAAAGATTCCCATGTTGAGGGCATCTTCGGATGACACTTTTACCCCTCCATTTTACAATTTGTATTTTTATTTAAAAATAAATTAATTTATTCATACACTAAGAAATAACCATTTATTTTTTAAATTTTACATTAAGATGTAAACTAAATGATAGTTATATTGAATAATATTTTAATTTATTTTTTATTTATTCTCTTAATAATAATACTAAACTATATTAAACTAATAGCTAAATTAGCTAAAAATTAGTAAGGACATTATTGGTATTATACATAATCTAAGAACTTTCCCGTACAAAAATCCTGCAAAACAAACATAGTTATTTGAATATTCCTATATATTCTTATAAATTATTCCTTCAAACCAAACACGGTTATCTAAAATGTCGGGCATCTATATTTCCGGGTATCTATAATTCCAAGCATCTGAATATTCCGATTATTTAGATTCCTAAAAAACAAACGGTCCCTTTGTGTTTAAGAAAATCAGAAAGTGTTATATTAATTCAATTTTTTTTTAAAAAAGTGCTGATATCTTTTTTTTAAAAAAATAATTTCTTTTAGAACATATGAGGTGGAAAATTTGAACTATACAAATTTCTAGTCACTCGTACAAGTTTTATCCTAGTTGAGTTTCGTGTTAGCTTAAGAAAAAATAATTTTATCAAGCTATTTAAACCAAATTGTGTTTTCTTTTCAAATTTAGTTCTTGATTTGATTTTGGGGAGAGAGATGGACTTTTTTTTTTTTTTTTTTTTTTTTTTTTTTTTTTTTTTTTTAACTGGATTAGAACTTTTATTAATAAGAAGAAAATCTCCCTTGGAATACAAAAAGTGATGTATTACATGAAGGGACTTCCAAGATCAATAGTGAAGTTGGTAAAATTAACAATATATTAACAATAGTATTACGACGGAATACAAAATACTATAATTATTCCCCCTTTCACAAGTTTGAGCCAAACAAATTATAAAGTCACAACGAAAATAATAAAGAGAGAGGGAAAATGAGAACGACACTGAAAATATATTGTTTTGTCCTGAACTCAAAACTATATCCAATTTTCTACAACTACAGGTTCTACTATAATGAAGATTACAAAAAGCCTAAGGCTCATGCTCAAATTGACCTCCAAATAGTTTGAAGGCTTCCAAGTACAACAATCCGATAGTTTGGGTCAAAGAAGCCCTCCACTTGACAAGGAATGATTGTCAATACAATTTGCAATTCACTCTCAAGTCTCAACAACACTACCACTTAACACACTCAAAAGACTCTCAAAAGTGGTCGAAAAATGCCTGCAAAAAATTCCCTCAAAACGTGAGGATATATTTATAGAAGTAGTTATAGCGTCTTGATGCTACTCCAAGCGCCGAGATGCTACAACATTGGTTGAAGGAAACTTGTAGCTACCATTATTCACGCCTACATTATGCTGTCCAAATCATCTCAATGCCACAACTCTTTATAGCATTATTCACCCACTTTTTGTGGTAGCACAACGTCTTGATGCTATCCAATTGATTTTTGCAACAATATAGAGCTAGATTTTGGTAACGACCTATATTATAATGTTTAAGGATTGAAGAAAGCAAAGAGTTATTGTAATTGTTGGTGGAATAGAGTATGCACGAATAAGGAGTTGCTCTCAGTAGAAATTTCTAAAACAAAGGAACCGATCACATGAAATGAAAATAGATATTACATTGAATTGATAGAGTACTATTTCTATATTTCCTACGAAATTAACAGGGTGCATGCATTCTCCTATATTACTAGTTCATTTACTAGAAGTATTCAAGACAAAAAAATGTGAGTAGAAAGTAACTTAACATTGCATGGCATTTAGGGATGTAAAGGAATGTTAGCATTATCAAGTGTCAAATTCAGTTTTCCAATATGTGGTTTGAAGGTTTTAGACATTATACAATGACCTATGTGAGATGTACGATTGGAAGTACAAAAGCGAAGATATTTACTATTCGTTTAATAATGTTTCTGTTTCCAGTTTCTTGTTCATGTTTCTCTTTTTTTTAAGAAACAAGCGTGTTTGACAACTCATTATTGTTTTTTGTTTTTAAATTTCTAAAATTGTTTCTATAAAAATGACTAAAATTGAGAAACTACAAAAAGTTGTTTCTCAGATTATGTTTCTGTTTTTTTTTTCTATCTTTCATGCATGTATCTATCTCTCTCCCATTCCTACATCAATCTCTTTTCTTCCTCTCTCTATTTTTTTTACCACTTCTTTGTCTTTTTAAATTTTTTTTAATCTTTTTTGTTATTTTGTTATTTTCTTTTTTTCATTATTTCTTTTTGTTTCATTTTTTTATTATTTCCGTTCTTTCTTTCTTTTTTTTCTTTTTTATCACCTCTGCCGACCAGCCGCCACTGTTGACCTCTGACTACCTGTCGCCACTGACCTCCGCCAACTTCTATTGACCAGCCACCACTGTCGACCTCTGATTACCGACCGCCGCCGACCTCTGTCGACCTGCCGCCACCGTCGACCTCCGACTACCGGTCGTCGCCGACCTCCGCTGACTGGTCGACATCGTCGACCTTCGACTACAGACTGTCGTCGACCTTCGACTACTGACCGCCATCGACCTTTGCTGACCGACCGCCACCATTGATCTCCGACTATTGCCCGTCCCCGACCTCCGTCGACTGACTGCCATCGTCGACCTCCGACTACGGGCTGCCACCGACCTTTGCTGACTGCCCTCCGCCGATCGACCACCCTTGTCGATCTCCGACTACTGACTGTCGACTGACCGCTACCGTCGACCTCTGTTGTTCGACCTTCATTGACTGACCGCCACCATCGACCTCCGATTGTCGGCCGCCACCGTCGACCCTCGACTAATGGTCGCTGTCGACCAACTGCTACTGTCGACCTCCGACTACCGACCGTCGCTAACCGCCCTCCATCGACTGATTTCCCCTGTCAATCTTCGACTACTAGGTGTCGTCGACCTCTGCCAATCGGTCGCCGTCGACCTCCACCGACCGACCGTCACCAACGACCTCTGACTATCGGTCGTTGACCGACCGCCACAGTCGACCTCCGACTACTAGCTGCTGCTGACCTCCGCCACCGACAACCTCAGACTATAATTTTAATGTTTGTTATATATAATTTTTATATTTTAGGTACCAAATTTTATTTCAACTAAAAATCAAGAAATGAGAAATAATTGTCAAATACATATCTGTTTCTGTTTTTTTTTTTTTAGAGAAACAAGAAACAGAAATTGTTATCAAACATGTTTATGTTTTTAGTTCTTAAAAAACGAGAAACGAAAAACAAGAAGTGATGGGATGAACACCACATACAAAAATAGATACTAATCATGTGGATGAAACTGATATAAAATCACAACACAACCCCGATATCGATGATAGGGATTCAATGAAAAAAGAAGAAGGGAAATTTAAAACAGCGATTCTAAATTTTGAAAAAGGATTTTAGAGTAGGGATATGAAAAGATAAAACTAAAGTAGTAAAACAGGGAAATAAACACAGAAAACTCAAAAAGAGGGTGTGTGTGTGTGGGGGGATGCATGCATATATAAATTAAAGAGAATTGTCAATCATACAAGCCCATGTTATTCTGCTCAAACACACACACACACACAAACCAACTCAAAAGAAAAGATATGATACTGATATGAAACATCTCCTCCATTTTTATTTTATATATATATATAAAAGAACTTTGTGTATATTTTAAAAATGTAAAATATAGTTTTAACCCATTAATAATTGACAAAAGGAAAACATTTACAACTGGACAAACTGATGTCCTTATACTTGTGGCACTGAATTGAGATGTCCTGTTGCATAAGATTCTCCTCTCTCTCTCTCTCTCTCTTTCTCTCTCTAGTTTTATTTTATTAGTTTTGGCCATTCACTCTCTACTCTATAAATAGCTCTCACATTCATTGTTTCTTCATCTCATTTACAAAAACATCTCTTTCTATTCTTTTCCCAGCTCTTCTTTTCCTCTTTCACTTTTTGTGTTAAAACCTTCCTTCTTCTTCTCCAATGGCCACTGTTGAGGTAACCCATTTTTTCAATCCTCTCTCTCTCTTCAAAAGTTTTGCATCTCATATATAACAACCTTCAGTTCCTTTCATGATCAACCACACATTTAAATTTCCTTCTAATTTAACTCTTAATTTACTAAACTTTACACACCAATTGGAATATGGACTCTTTATACCTGATGGATCCAATTGATCCAGGTGATCTATGATCAAATTTTCTTATGAACCAAAATATTTTTATGTTTCAAACTCTTTATAATGTATATATATTTATTGTTGAAAATTTAATGGAAAAATGAGAACAAAAAAAGATCTTTTACCTTTATTTTATTTAGTTTTCTTAATCTTGAGCTAATTTACTTCTCCTTCTTTCTTCATTTTTTTTTTCTTTTGTTTGATATTACATCAACTGGGTTTTGCAGGTTGATTCAGCTCCAGCTTTGGTGGAGCCCGTGGAAGTGCCGGAGGAGGTGAAGGCCGAGGAGACAGCCCCGGAAGAACAGCCAGCCAGCGAAGAAGTCGTGCCAGACGTCGTAGATCAACCGCAACCCGAAGCTCCGGAGCCAGATCAGGTAGATAACGGTAGAATCGAGAGGGAAGGAGAGGACAAACCTCTTATTTGTTCGCTAAAATTTTTAGAATCGAAAGATTATATATATAAAAAATGAAGTTCGTACGTAAAATTTTGTCCTTTGATAAAATTTCTGGCTTTGTGCCTGCAGGCAGACCTGGCCGAAGCTCCGGTAGAGCCTGTGGAGGAGCCCAAGGTTGAGGAAGAAGAAAAGAAAGAGGAGGCAGTGGCAGCTGAATCAGTGGAAGAAGAAGCAGTGCCAGCAGCGGAAGAGCCAAAGGCTGAGGAGCCAGAAGCCGCCGAGCCTGCGGCCGAACCGGCGGCAGCGGCAGTAGAGGAAGAGAAGGCAGTTGAAGAAGAGAAACCAGCTGAAGCTCCAGCTGAGGTAGCAGAAGAGAAGAGCCAAGAATAGAGATCAGATGGATAAATCCATTATTGGAGGAGGAGGGGGGAGCCTATTAATTTATGATCTCAGCTTGTGGGTCAACTAGTTTAATTTTATGTGTTGTTTTTTTTTTCTTTTTTTTGGTCCAAAGAAATTTGATTTTCTATTGGTTTATTGAGGTTTTTGAGTGGGGAAGATATCTGAATTATGAAGAAAGTTGATGATGTATTATGGAGTATTTGAAGGAATTTGGCTACTGTATGGGGTTGAAGATGTTTTGATCTTAACTTCTAAGAGCTATATTAAATTTGATAAATATTGGTGTGTAGATCACTTGTGCTTTCCCTTCCATTTTTTTTTAGTGGGATAAAATATATAATTATTTCCTAGTTTTAGATTAGAAGAAGTGATGGGAGGTTATTGGACTTGAACAATGAAATTGTCCTCAATTTTTTAAGAAGAGCAAAATGATGGTTTAAGCTAAGAACATATTGAATATAATTTAATGACTAATTTTTTAGAATTAGTTCAGATTTATAAATTAGTGAATTATAAAATGGTTTGTTTGAGCAACTATAAAAGAAAATTACATCAGGGAGATCCTTATAGGTAATTTAACGTAAGAAAGTGTTAGTCTAAAGAATAGCTCAACTGATAAAGCTAGACATATATCATTTGTCAAAAGATTAAAGATTCAGAGTTTCACCTCTGCCCATATTGTTGAACTGATAAAAGGAATTGTAAGGAAGGATATTATTCCAGTCAGTAAAACTTTTTATTATGATAAAACTTGAAGGATTGAGATGCTAGCTATTTGAACATATAATGAAGGAAAAGAGAGAGCTTGCAATTTCTTGTGTGCGTTGGACTGGACCCTGAGTTACAATTGTATAGTTTTATTAAAACGTAACGCTTGCCTTAGATACCCCATGGTGCGGAGTTTGATCCAATAAATTTGCAGTTTATTGTTTATGTCAATCTGAGTATAATTCAACTGATATAAAATGTGCATTCGACCAAATGGTTAGAGGGTTCGAATCTCTCACCCTACATATTATTGAACTAAATATTACATGTGTGTAGAGAGAGAATAGGGCATAGTGGATGGCTTGAGTAGAGTTTTGGTACAATACGACTTACCATACCTCTATCAATATACTACCCCATTTCATGTAGTGTATGGGAGACAACCACCTCCATAATTTCTTATGGGGATAAAAAGACCACGAATGACTCAGTTGAACAACAATTGATTGAAAGGGATAGACAATTTGGTCTTAATCCTGAGTTGATTATGGACTCCTGCTCATGAGGGATTGTCCTTTGAATTGTATGGGTGAGAGTGACCAATATGCCGACTCAATAAGCCTACCATTTTGGGGACAAGACCGAGTGGGGAGCTGGGAACATAATCGTACAAGATGGAATTCACTCATTCCCGACTTTAGGGAAACAGATGAGTGTTCCCTTAAGTGGTTACTCCGAGTCTTGAACAAAGGGTCCTACCCTCTCAATGGCACGAGAGGGTTTTCTGTTTGATGGTTGGACCACAAACAGGTTGTTCATTAGAGGAGAACTGATACTTAAGGAAATAGAAGTAACCTAGGAGTAAAACGGTAATTTGACCCAGCTAGTGTTACGAACACTCGTGAAGAACTAACTAGTCGATATTGGTCTAGATCTGTGGACACAGAAAATATGTCTGTAGTGAGAAGAGTGCAACAGTGAGTCTATAGTGGAATGTACACACAGTTAACGAATATTGATTAATGTGGTTAATGAGTTTGACCAATTAATCTCACATCGTTGGAGCTTCTGATCTGCAGGTCCATTAGGTCCCACTGGTAGCTCATAAAGTAATTTGAGGCAACTAAGTAATAAATGTAAATTGAAAATGTTCAATTTACTAAGGGAAACAATATAATATATATTGATATATTATTATGAGAGAAATTAATATTTGAAGAAATTCAAATATCAATATAAATTTGAGTCACATTAAATTTATGGAACTTTGAAAGAGTTCAAATAATGAATTAATTAATTTTAAGGCCTAAAATCTATTTGGGTAAATTAATTAATTCAAGGCCGGAAATTAAATATGTGATATTTAATTGGTAGTTAATTAATTAAAGAATTCATTAACCGGGAATTAATCAATTATGGAAATAATTAATCACTTAAGGAAGTGATTAATCATTTATGGAAATGATCTAACCACTTATGGAAGTAATTAGTCATTTGTGGAAAAGATTAATCAATTATGGAATTGATTGATCATGGATTGATTAAATAAGGAATAAGATTGAATCAATTTTGGAAAAGATTGATTTAATTGAATATTTTATTCATGGCCTCTCTTCTGTAAATAGAACACTAGACCTAATTGGTTCAGTACACTCTCCTCTTGCTCTTAGATTCACAAGACAAGACCTAGAATTCTCTCTAGCCTCCCTCTTAGAGAAAGACTCCCACAAGTCTTTTGCCTCCTAGACTTAGAGACATACCGGTGTAACCTCTGTGGTTATTGTGTCATTCAAGAAGAAATTTCCAGCGATTAAAAGACAAAAGGGTTGCTGCGTTTTTGTCCATTGGAGCGTCGTTGGCGAAGAACGGTCAAGTCTACAACGAAGGTTTGTAACGGTTTTTTCTCTATTCAGAAAAGCATGAAAATAAATTAGATTTAATTTTCAAGCATGTTTATAGCTATTTACAGCAACTTTAAAGTATGTTTAAAGTTTATTTGAGTTTTTCGTAACGGTATTTTAATGTTAATTAATATACGGCGTAAGGTCCAATCGATGCGCTTCCGCTGTGTAGGGGCTTTCATCCCCTTCATTTACTTTGTTTCATTTTTTGCTTGATTAAACTTTTATTTTCAATTTTATAAGTGTTAATCTATTGTGTATAATTTTGTAGGATTCAGAATGGTCATCGATGAAGAAAAAGATGTTGATGAGATTGACTTTTCAAAGTTGTGAGTGATTATGTCTGTCTCTTAAATCCTTGGTTATGTTTCATTTTGAAGGACCTTTTTTTTAAGGACTTGGACTTTTGAAGAATTATCTGTAATTTATGTTAATTGTTATTTGTAATTTATGACTTATGAGATTATTTCAGATCATGTGTATTTGGACCATTTCAATGTATGACTTATGAGACTATTTTATATAAGATGTGTGTTTGGACTATTTTAATTTATAAGATTTTAGAGGCTTTCAAATTATGTGTTTGAACTATTTCAATTTATAGGACTTGAGACTATTTGAATTAATAATGTTGTAGATTCATTACTATTCAATTTACAGAGAAAACATTTCAATGAATAATTATGTACATTCATTATTATTTAATTTGCAGGTGTGAAAATATTTCAAATTATCATCAATTTAAATATTATATAACAATAATTTATATGGTTATTAAAAATAAAATATATGCTTTCATTATCATTATAAAAAATTGTCTTAACTTTTAATAACGAAATTAAAAAAAAAAAAAACTCCTAGAAAAGAGATATAAAAGAAAAAGATATAAGGAAAAAAAATGTAAACAATATTTTATATACATATATTAAATAAAAATAAAAATAAAAATAAAAATTAAAAAAAACAACAGAACCAACCGAACCGACCGATCGGGCGATTGGTTGACACACACTGGTCGGTTGTTATTGGTTTCCAGAATTCTGGAAAACCGACCAACCGGGAAAACTGACACCGATTGACCGATGTACACCCTAGCTACTGGGACGTGGGAGTGAGGGTTGATTGTATTTGAGGGGAGAGGGAATCATTGGGAAGGCAGGGGATGTTTTGTGGGCTTAGACTGAGAGTGGTATGAGAGGAGAAAACCAACCTCTCGAATGTTGGGAGTGTCTTCTTCTTGATTGTTCTTGTGTTCTTGTTATTTTCTACGAATTTCTCAATATAATTGGCTAATAACCCCCTCTGTCTATTGAAGAACTATCAATAGAGCAGAGTTTGGGTCCTATTCTCCTCTATCATTGTGTTGTTTGCTGGTTCTTCTTATTTTTCACAGGCTATTTGAGTTAGATACCTAACAAATTACATGTAAAAAACATGTACTATAGATCTTTTAGGTTTTTACTTGAACACTAATTCTCGTATGTCCCCACATACTAGTTCAAGTTACATGTAAAAAACCTTGGATCTTAGTTTATTGGATTTGGGTCATATTGTGCAATTTTAGACTTAATATGACAATAACACTTTATTGCATAAACCTCAATAAAACTTTATTGATACAATGTATAATTCGTTAACATTCACTATCTACGAGTTTTAGGACATAAAACCCAACGCTTCGGAGACAGGGAGGAAAATTCATTGGAGAAGCTGGAAAAGAATGTGTCATAATAAAAACCAGGGAGATATGGGGTTTCAAGATCTGACTGTGTCTAATCAAGCCATGTTAGCAAAACAAAGCTGGAGAATCATCCGCTATCCTAATAACTTAGTAGCTAGAGTTCTTCCGAGGCCGTTACTTCAAAACAGACCACTTTTTGAAAGTGGAGTTAGGCCACAACCCTTCATTCAATTGGCGAAGCATTATTTGGGGTCGTGAATTATTCATGAAGGACTGCCGATGGAGAATTGGGAATGGTCTCAATGTCAAAGCTAGAAAAGGCTCATGGATTCCAAGGGAAGGAATGTGTAAACCAATCCTTTCCATCCTACACGCCCAATAGTTAATGGTGGCTCAACTTATCCATCCTAGGGGCATGTGGAATGAGTCTTTGGTGCGATCCACTTTCTTGGAAGAGGATGCTACGATTATCCTCAACATTCCCCTAGCTCTTACGAATAGAATGGGTGAGGTTATATGGAAGCTTGATCCTAAAGGTATCTTTTCAATTCGAAGCGCATACCGACTAGGCGTTCAACTTCAAACTTGTAATGAAGCCTCCAGTTCTGATTATCAGCATAAAGAAAGGATGTGGAAATGGTTTTGTAAATCTAAGTTACCATTCAAAATCAAAATTTGTGGATGGATTCAAAATCAAAATTTGTGGATGGAAGCTTTATAATGACATTCTTCCTACCAGAACAAATCTCATTAATAGGGGGATGGACATTAATCCTATTTGTTTTCTTTGCAGGTCCAAACCAGAAACAACTACACACCTATTTTGGGAATGTAAAGTGACCAAAGGTTTGTGGCATCAATATTTTTATCATTCTAATATTTTTCTTGGTGATGACAGAAGAAGCTGGACAATACCTGACTACTGTGAACAATTTTGGAGGGGGATGGATGAGAAGAACTTGAAGCAAAGTTTGATTATCTGTTGGCAAATATGGACATGCCAAAACAACATTTTGCACAACAAAAAGTAGCAAAATCTCAATCAACTGATTTAGCACATTGACAAATATCTGAAAGAGTTCATAAAAGAAGAAGAGGCATACCAGGGCGACAGTAGGCGATCAAACACTGAAATTTCCGATGGTAGGCTTGCGTTGCCTGTCATCCTAGGGCAATGGCTTCCCACTCCAATGAGTCTTTTGAAACTAAACTGTGACACGTCTTGGAATCCAAAGAAGAATCGAGGTGGTGTTGGCTGAATTATTCGCTAGTGGGATGGGTCTCCGATAACGGTAGGGAATCGACAAATCAACCGTTCATGGGCGATTAGCTGGCTATAGGCAATTGCAACGATCAAGGGCTTGAAGTCGATCCTGGTTCCATAGCCAATAGTGATTGTCGAGCTTGATTTGTTGATAATCATTCAACTTCTACCAAGTCAAAGTAAGGATCTCACAAAACTGGATGGATTTATTGAAGAAGCTAAATACCTAGTCTTCAATAGGAACGTGTCTTCAATAAACCATGTATCTAGAATCCACAATACCATGACCCATAAGTTGGCCCAAAAGGCTACTGAAACCAATTCTTCTGAATGTTGGTTCAATTTATTTTCCATCCTAGATAATCTCTTGTAATGAGATTGATATTGGTCATGTAAATCACACTGGTGGGAGTTCCTGTCCCACAAGTGGATACCCAACAGGAGCGATTGATCGCTTTTATTTCCAATAAAATCAGGTTTTTTTCTAAAAAAAAAAAGTTATGGTTGTACCGTATTAAAAATAATAATGCTAATAAAGTTTTAGAGACGTAATTAAGTTAAATTACTTAAATAAAAAAAGGTTAAATTATGGGTTCCTAAAATGCTAGAAGATATATGAGCAAGGAAATTACGACCTATTTCAGAAAAAAAAAAGAGTAAAAAGAAAGTTTCCATATGGATGAAATTCTTAAAATGGGTTTGCAGCTTTGTATTCTCTTCTCATCGTTGAAGGAAAAAGGCGAAAGGAAACGACAGTGTTCTGTGGGCTTCCCTTTTTCATTGTTACGTGCTTCTTTCCCATAACACTGAGGACCAAAGTTTTTAACAGGTATATATAATATCAAACCAATTATTTCTCATTTCTAACTTTATTCTTCTATTTTAAATTCTAAGATAAAAAGTTGCTCATTTATGCTTCCCTACAACTCATTTCATTTCTCACCATACTTTTACATTTTATTATTATCTTATCAAATCCATGCATCATTGAGTGTATTTTACGACTTTTCATTTTGTACCTATTAACAATTACCATAATGTGCAGGACTTGTAATGTTATTCAGTTCCTATTGTTGATGTGATTCTAGATCTAAACAATTTTAAAGTGTTTTTATCTTTTATTCTTCTTTTTATTGTTTCGTCATTGGATTAGGTATGTATAATGTCTCCCTTGTGATTAAATGACTTATAAATATATTTATGAAGTTACTATTCATAAGCTCATGATTTTTTAATAAATAACTTTTCATTTGTTAAAAAAAATAATTTATTCGTGGGAAATAAGTAGGAGTGAGCAAAAACGAGCCGAACCGAACCGACTGGTTTGGTCCAGTTTTTTTAAAAAATTCAGTTTCCTCAATTTAGGCATGTAGAAAATCGAGATATTTGGTTCGGTTCTCAGTTCTCAGACTTGGAAAACTGAAAAGAACCAAACCGAACTGAATATCATACATTCATGTAATATAAGTTACATTCAGCCCAACCATTCATATGTTTACATCCAGTCCAGCCCGAGCCCAATCCATTTCCCAACCCGAGCCCAATCCGTTTTCTAGCCCTTTCCATTTATGTGTTATTTTAATTACAAAAAAAAAAAAAAAAAACAAAACCCTAAATCTTCGACCTTCATGAATCACGCCCATGCTTCCATCTCCTTTCAGCCCCCAACCCTCTCTAGTCTTTGCGTTAAGTTCTTCTTCTCCATCTTAAAAGTCGCCGCCTCGCCACTTCTTCTTCTCCATCTCTGCTGCTACTTCTTCTTCATCTCTCACGTCACCGTCGCCCGTGATAATTTGTTGGGTTTTATGCCCTAAAACTCATAGATTGTGAATGGTGACAAATTGTTTACTTGTATCAATACGTTGTTATTGAGATTTTTACGATAAAGAGTTATTGTTTATGAAATTGCACAATTTGACCCAAATCCAATAAACTAAGATCCTAGGTTGTTTAGATGAAACTTGAACTAGTATGTGGGGACATATAGGGATCAGTGTTCAAGTAACAACCTAAATGGTCTATAGTATAGGGATAAGGTTGGGTACCTTATCTTGGTGACACTATGTGATACAACCCACTTTATATTCGATACAGATGCAATGATCCAAAGCATCCATGTAGGAGACATGCGAGTGGTGGTATCCTGTGGAATGAGTTTGCATAAGAGACCGGACCACGAAATAGTAACCACTAGATGTAACATCGTTAACTAATTTAGGTTTCTATTTCAATAGGATGACCTAGGTAACTCAATCTCAATCCTGAGGATGTTATGAACCCCTTTTCAGGAGGGATTGTCTTTAGATTTGTATGAGTGAGAGTGGCCAGTTCGCCGACTCAATAAGCCTACCATTTCAGGGGCAAGACCAAGTGGGGGCTAGGAACATAACATTACAAGATGGAATTCACTCCTTCCCCTATTGGGGTAAGTAGATCTGTGTTCCCTTGAAGGCTGATTCCAGGTCTTGAACAAGGGCGTTCATCCTCTCCTGGCCCGAGAGGAACTGTTGTTTATTGATTGGATCATAAACAGATTGTTCATTAGAGGAATTAGTGGTACTTAAGGATCCAGAGGTAACCCAGGGGTAAAACGGTAATTTGACTCAGCTGGCGTTACGAACACTCGTGAAGGATTGACTTACCGTTATTGGTCGATATCCGTGGACAGAAATATTCTACAGTGGGAAGAGTGCAGCTGTAGGTCTTTAGTGGAGTGACCCACAGTTAACAAATGTTGTCTAACTTGGTTAATGAGTTTAGCCAATTAGTCTCGTATCGTTGGAGCTTCTGATCTGTAGGTCCATTAGGTCCACCTGCTAGCTCATAAAGGGTTCTGAGGTTAAATAGTCTTGAATAGAATATAAAATGTGTTCAAATTCGTTAAGGGATTTTTTTTTTGAAATAATTCGGTAAGGGAATTTTATTGTATTTGATACAATTAAAAAAAATGTATAAAGATACATTATAATGTAAGTTTAATTGCTGAATTAAACTTTATATTATAAATTAATTTTTGATATGATTCAAAATTAATTAATGAGAGAATTAAATATTTGAAGGAGTTCAAATATTAAATATGAATTAGATTCATATTAAACTATAGGTTAAAATTAATATGAATAGGGATTCATATTAAAACTATAGTAAAAGAGAGAAAATGAAATTTAATTAAATATGTGATATTTGATTAAATCATGAATTAATTAATTGGGAAATTAATTAATTTAATTTAGTTTGGTTAAATGTGATTTAATCAAATTAATACTATAGTTTATATTAATGTACATTATGATGCACATTAAAACTATAGGTTAAATGAGAGAGATTAAAATTGAATATGATTCAATTGTAATATTAATTAAATATTGGATATTTAATTAATGTGGATTCAATTAATGAGATTAATTGAATGACCAATTTAATTCAATTTAATATGATTCAAATTGAATTAAATACCTTATGTTATAATTATTTAAAAAAATTGATTTAATTAATATTATTTTAATTAAATTAATTAAATGATTATTATTATTTAATTAATAGACGACCAAGATCGTTTGGATTGGATCCAACGATCTAGATTGAGTAGGGTTTTAACTCCCTCCTCACTTATCGTTAAGTGGAGAGGGGGTTACCCAACTCACGGAGATCTCTCTCAGTTTAACGCAAAAAGAAAGAAGAGCTTTTTCTCTCGATTCACGGTTTTCTCTCGAAGAAATACAACAACCTTGTTGCTGAAAATATTCCCAACTCTTCAAGATTGAGATCCCACAATCCCTACCTCATGGATCCAGAGAATAGCGGGTGTTCGCGATTGGTCGTGTTCTTGGAAGAAAATGTCGTTGTACAATTATTGGAGCATCGTGCAGTGAATCCCAGTCTCCAACATGTAAGTTATCAAATTCTAAATTGTTTAGAATTCAAAGTTGCATGCTTAATCAATTTTAATTTTAGAAACGTTCTGAAATTTTTTTTCCAACGTACCGGTATTCGAAATAATTGAAATTAAATCACGCTCGATTTAATTCGCTTCCGCTGAGGATTCAATTCCTTCAAATGTAACATTACTTAATGCTACTTCAAAGGATTCGTCTTCTCCATCTCCGCCGCTACTTCTTCTCCATTTATTTTCTTTGCTCTTTAGTTTTTGCCATTTGATTACAGTAGGAAGTTATAATGTAACATTACTTAATTTTAATTTTTTTTTTTGTAGAAAAGTTTTTCTAAACTAGAGAGTTTCTGCTTTACAAGTCTGCAACAACTTTGAGTTAGAGAGACAAAGATAAACGACGCACCAGATTCACTAATGTGAGAGTCTTCTCTTCAAGCAACTGCATTGCCCATTTGCATCTCTCTCTCTCTTGGTGTATTGTTTGTTTTCTATCTCTGGTTGAGCTCATAGATCTCGGTCCACCATGTGGAACACGACTTCAAAGTGTTATTTTAAACACAAATGTTAGAAACTAAACATGTGGCTTTGGTTGGTGGAAGTGGGGTGGTTTCTCTAGAGTTTCTTTGAAAGGAATGCTTGTTATTTTGGTGTTTATATTTTTCTGTTGATTCTGATTAAGGCTACCATCTGAATTTTTGTAAAGTATTTTACTTGTTATTGCAATCAGCTTTTCTAGTTATGTTTGATTTTTAATTAAATAATTCTCTGAACTTTGTGTTTGATTTTGTAAAAACACAAGTTTAGTTTCTGTCATTTGTGTTTGATTTTGTAAGTGTTAACATTTAAATATTAATACATTATTATTAACTTAATGTCTTTCGCATTTTTGTTTTTTTAAAATTGTTATTTATTTACAATGGAGGGTGCGAGTCAAAATACTACAACCAATAGCATAAAAAACAAGGAGAAGAAAAAGTCACCGCTTCCTTCGCCCTCCCAACAAATTGCAAAGAAGAGCAAGCCAACTAATACCTCGAACAAAACTTCAGGTGCATGGGAACATTTTAAAAAGATTGAAGGTAGTTCTGAACATCCTAGGGCAAAGTGTAATTATTGTGGGGCCACATATGCTGACACTCAAAAGAATGGTACCACAAATATGTCAAAACACATAAGAACTAAGTGCAAAAAATATCCTGGAAGAATAAATGAGGCTAAACAAAAACTACTATGTTTTGCAAAAATAGAGAAAGAAGGACAAGGTAGTTCTAATTTGGTTGCTGCAGCTTTTAGCATGGAGAAATGTAGGCTAGCACTTGCTAAATTAATTATTGTTGAAGAGTTTCCATATAGAGTTGTGGAATCATAAGGTTTTAGCACTTGCTTGTTGCAAGAGATTGTCTTCGACTTTACATGGATGAAAAGAAAAAGTTGAAAGTCTTTATGGGGAGGAAAGATTTAAAGGTTATTTTAACTAGACACATGGACCTCAATCCAAAATCTCAATTATATGGTTCTCACAACACACTTTATTGATGATGATTGGAAATTGCAAAAAAGAATTTTAAATTTTTGCTTAATTCTAAATCATAAGGGAGACACCATTGGAAAAAAGATTGAGAAATGCTTGTTAGAATGAGGAATAGAAAATGTTTTTACTGTGACGGTAGACAATGCTAGCATAATGATGTGGCTATTAAAACATAGATTTAATTGAGTTTGGTTCATGGTCCAGTTTAAAGTTGGTCTTATCCCAGAAGTAGTAGGCTTATTGAGTTGGCAAATCTGGCCACTCTCACCCATATAAATCTAAGGATAATCCCTCATGAAAAGGAGTCCATAACACACTCAGGATTAAGATTGAGTTACTGTTGGGTTCCCAGAGTGAGTAAAATATGATCTAAAAAGACTCTAGAATTCCTGTGCAAGTATACACAGTCTGCAACAAGTAATATTATATCAATCCGAGTCCTGAATTAGCTTCCACTTTATCTATTTTGTGTAACTTTCTAATGGTTTCAAAGATGGTAAAAATGATTTGGTTTTATAAGAATTATGCTGAAGCAAAATAAAAGACAGAACAAAGAATAAACAAATAGGCAGACAGATTAAAGATAGGCGCTGGTTAGGCTTAGTAATTGCTTAGAAAGATGCTCTAGCAATATTATTGATCATGCAACTCTCGCAGTATTATTAGCGGATTCCTCCCGGAACTCCGGATCTTTTGGAATGTGTTTCAACCCCAATGAAGTGCGACCGATCAAGCACTAGGCAACTGGCTATCCCTAGCTCAGTCACTGGCGTTCACCAATACACAATGATCATAGTGTGGATAATTGCCACACACTCTCAAAATCATCCCTGAAACTAGAGAGATGTATTCACACCGGCTGGCCAGGCGGACATAAAATAGAAATAGGCACAACAATTAACCAAGATGCAATAATCAATATATTACTAAATTTTAAGCACGACAACTACATGTTCCTAACCAACACCTAAAGCTACTTAGTTCATAATAAACATGGAAACATGAATTACAATCTGAGTAGGCATGTCCATAGTCACAAGATAATAATAATCTCCTCAACCAACTTGTGAACAATGGTGTTCTTGGTAATCTCTAATCTCTCTATACTACTCGGCTTCCAAGGAAAGTTGGAATACTTTTGACTTGGATGACTACTTCCTTTAAAGAAGGATATGAGGCTTGAATTATGTCAACTTGGACACGTGTAGGGCTCTCCTTGCTCCTTTATCCCGAAAATAACTCAACAGAAGTCGGTTCATGAAGTTGGCTAACAAGCTGTGATGTGGCAGTTCTGTTCCCAGTTTTGCTGCAGCACAGAATTTATTCCATCAAGTCGCCCAGCAACAGATTCTGCACAAAATGATTTCCAAAGCTTCCATTCTTCTAAATGGGTTAAAACATATAATATCTATCTAGAACCAACCCTATTAAGCACAAAAGACACACAAATCCTTATATAAATGAGGCCTCAATAACTACCTTTTGGGCAGTTATCACACCCCCAAACTTAAACTATTGCGCGTCCCGAGCAATACTAACTCACCTTCCCTTAAGAATTTAAAACATTAGACAAAGAATTAGCTTAATCAAATCAGATAATCCAATACTGCCTTTAGCCTCTACTTGAGCACTCTGCAAAACCGAGCTCTGCCGCAACAAAATGATTCCTCCAGCAGGGACAAATAATCACCACTTTCAACTCAATTCTAAGAACTCACCATAGCCTAGCTCTATTATCAGACATTCAAAACATATTTTCAAGGGGTTTATATTTTCATTTTTAAACTTTAAGCAGCCCTACAGTCATAAGTTCTTAAGCATGGGATGACCCACTTTATGGTGCAGTATACCCTTGCCTCAAACTTATCACCAACTAGGCTCAATACTCTTTATAAAGCTAAAAAATCATCAGTTTTTCCATCTCTTGCCCCTCACAATGGCAACATTTTATGATGAAGCTCACCTAAGTTCTGGGAGACAAAAAAAAACTGCTGGATCATCATTCATCCTTCAAAACTTTTGCTCCATCAATTTTCTCAGCAAAATTTTCAACAAATAATTATTTCAGCAAATAATTTTTCTCATTTTTTCACATTTCCTAGGTCATCTTTTGACGCGAAGACAAACTGTGGGTATCAAAAATGTCCCCGGTTACTAAAAAACCTAGCAAATTTTTACTTGAAGGAGAGGAATGCTCGAGCAAAACAATTGGAGTAGCAAAAAGTCCCCCAAACTTGAATTATTCATTGTCCCCAATGAATCATTAATTTTGCAAATTATACCCCCAAACTTAAATTTTTCTATCTGAAATTTAAACTAAGCGTGGGACTAGAAATAAGCTTAAAGTGGATCATATAAGTCAATACTACCTCCAAAATCTTCTTTGCCGCAGCAACAGTCCAGGCTAGAAGAAATGCTCAAGCAAAAGGTTTTTGGAGATCAGAATACCTTGATCTAATTAAGTGACGGTAGACAATGCTAGCATAATGATGTGGCTATTAAAACATAGATTTAATTGAGTTTTGTTCATGGTCCGGTTTAAAGTCGGTCTTATCCCAGAAGTGGTAGGCTTATTGAGTTGGCAAATCTGGCCACTCTCACCCATATAAATCTAAGGATAATCCCTCATGAAAAGGAGTCCATAACACACTCAGGATTAAGATTGAGTTACTGTTGGGTTCCCAGAGTGAGTAAAATATGATCTAAAAAGACTCTAGAATTCCTGTGCAAGTATACACAGTCTACAGCAAGTAATATTATATCAATCCGAGTCCTGAATTAGCTTCCACTTTATCTATTTTGTGTAACTTTCTAATGGTTTCAAAGATGGTAAAAATGATTTGATTTTATAAGAATTATGCTGAAGCAAAATAAAAGACAGAACAAAGAATAAACAAATAGGCAGACAGATTAAAGATGGGCGCTGGTTAGGCTTAGTAATTGCTTAGAAAGATGCTCTAGGAATATTATTGATCATGCAACTCTCGCAGTATTATTAGCGGATTCCTCCCGGAACTCCGGATCTTTTGGAATGTGTTTCAACCCCAATGAAGTGCGACCGATCAAGCACTAGGCGACTGGCTATCCCTAGCTCAGTCACTGGCGTTCACCAATACACAATGATCATAGTGTGGATAATTGCCACACACTCTCTAAATCATCCCTGAAACTAGAGAGATGTATTCACACCGGCTGGCCAGGCGGGCATAAAATAGAAATAGGCACAACAATTAACCAAGATGCAATAATCAATATATTACTAAATTTTAAGCACGACAACTACATGTTCCTAACCAACACCTAAAGCTACTTAGTTCATAATAAACATGGAAACATGAATTACAATCTGAGTAGGCATGTCCATAGTCACAAGATAATAATAATCTCCTCAACCAACTTGTGAACAATGGTGTTCTTGGTAATCTCTAATCTCTCTATACTACTCGGCTTCCAAGGAAAGTTGGAATACTTTTGACTTGGATGACTACTTCCTTTAAAGAAGGATATGAGGCTTGAATTAGGTCAACTTGGACACGTTTAGGGCTCTCCTTGCTCCTTTATCCCGAAAATAACTCAACAGAAGTCGGTTCATGAAGTTGGCTAACAAGCTGTGATGTGGCAGTTCTGTTCCCAGTTTTGCTGCAGCACAGAATTTATTCCATCAAGTCGCCCAGCAACAGATTCTGCACAAAATGATTTCCAAAGCTTCCATTCTTCCAAATGGGTTAAAACATATAATGTCTATCTAGAACCAACCCTATTAAGCACAAAAGACACACAAATCCTTATATAAATGAGGCCTCAATAACTACCTTTTGGGCAGTTATCACACCCCCAAACTTAAACTATTGCGCGTCCCGAGCAATACTAACTCACCTTCCCTTAAGAATTTAAAACATTAGACAAAGAATTAGCTTAATCAAATCAGATAATCCAATACTGCCTTTAACCTCTACCTGAGCACTCTGCAAAACCGAGCTCTGCCGCAACAAAATGATTCCTCTAGCAGGGACAAATAATCACCACTTTCAACTCAATTCTAAGAACTCACCACAGCCTAGCTCTATTATCAGACATTCAAAACATATTTTCAAGGGGTTTATATTTTCATTTTTAAACTTTAAGCAGCCCTACAGTCATAAGTTCTTAAGCATGGGATGACCCACTTTATGGTGAAGTATACCCTTGCCTCAAACTTATCACCAACTAGGCTCAATACTCTTTATAAAGCTAAAAAATCCTCAGTTTTTCCATCTCTTGCCCCTCACAATGGCAACATTTTATGATGAAGCTCACCTAAGTTCTGGGAGACAAAAAAAACTGCTGGATCATCATTCATCCTTCAAAACTTTTGCTCCATCAATTTTCTCAGCAAAGTTTTCAACAAATAATTATTTCAGCAAATAATTTTTCTCATTTTTTCACATTTCCTAGGTCATCTTTTGACGCGAAGACAAACTGTGGGTATCACAAATGTCCCCGGTTACTCAACAACCTAGCAAATTTTTACTTGAAGGAGAGGAATGCTCGAGCAAAACAATTGGAGTAGCAAAAAGTCCCCCAAACTTGAATTATTCATTGTCCCCAATGAATCATTAATTTTGCAAATTATACCCCCAAACTTAAATTTTTCTATCTGAAATTTAAACTAAGCGTGGGACTAGAACTAAGGCTTAAAGTGGATCATATAAGTCAATACTACCTCCAAAATCTTCTTTGCCGCAGCAACAGTCCAGGCTAGAAGAAATGCTCAAGCAAAAGGTTTTTGGAGATCAGAATACCTTGATCTAATTAAGTGTAATCAGTCCAAGCTTCAAAAATTCAGAAGAAAATTAGTTAAGTTAGAGTTACTCAGTGCTCATAGAACAGAAACATCTAGAAATTTCATTTAAAACATAAGAAAAGAAATTACATAGCAGAGATATATTTTTAAAGCAGAAAAATTAAAAAGAAACAGTCATAACAAGCAAATATAGAAGAAGATGCGGTCAGGAATGCGCGAGCAAATAAAATATTTCAACAAAAAGACTGAGGGCTCAAATTCTCCTCCTTCAATCTTTCTGACCATGCTCTTCTTCTTCATCACCTTCTCTTTCCATAGGCGGCGGCGGGATCCAGGGGTTCAACAGATCTTCAGAGAATGTAGGAAGGGCTGGATACGGTTTGGAAAAATTCTCTTGCAGCGCCCTTCTTAAGCTGGCATCCCGATTCTTAACATAGTTCCAGAAGGTTAAAGTTTGCCTCTCAGCAAACTCTTGCCGACTTGCCGAAAGTGCCTGTTGTTCTAGAATCGAGTTGATGCCGTGGATAAGTCCACCTTGACGTACCTCCTGCATGCGCTAGAGCCGTGCCAAATTGGACGTGTCTATGATTCCCTTGTCAAACAGAATCACATCCCCCTCTTCCACTAGAACCCCTGCTCTTCTGCATAGCATCGTTATTGTGTTTGGAAAGAACAGTTTCCCTACCTTTTTCCGCCAGCAGTCAACAATCTCAGAAGAAATTATTTTTCCTACATCAATACTCATCGAGCGAAGAGTGGCAAAGGCAAGCAGTACCCTGTCCCGAGATACTGTGGAGTTGTGAGTTGTCGGCAGTATGCGTAGCCTAATGAAACCCATCCAGGTGTTGGCTTCACTCTTCAAGTAAGCAGCTTGAAACGTGTGCTTTCGCGTCTGCGACAACCTCCATTGGGCCCCTCAATGCCTACCTCTCGGACAGCCGCACTTAATTGGTCGCTAGATGGTGCAACCATCATCTCATTAAAAACTGCATGCGGAAAATCCTGGAGATTGAAAAAATCATTAATGGCTTCTGGGCTCCACTGTATGGGCACTCCTCGAATTATAACCTCAAATTCGTCCCGAACATCAAGATTGGTGTAAAATTCCTGAACAATATTGGAATTAACAGGCTCTGGTTTCACACAAAACTGCCTCCAACCGAGGTTCGCTATTCCAGACTCCAAGAATCGTGGCACATCATCGCCAAATCCTCGTTCGAACAGGAAGTCCCGTTTCAGCATCTCCTGATATTTTGCTCGAGCAAGGTTGTTGAAGAAGCGAATAAAAGGTATTCTTGGTTCCTCAATCTCATCAGCCTCACTCGATGCCTCAGCAATCCCTTTGCCCTTGTCTTCTCTTTGCTTGGGTAGAATCTCTTCCTCAGCCTTTTTTGCTTCTTCTTCTCTCGTCTTGTCTTCAGCCTCCTTCTTCTCTTGTTCCTCTCTCTCTGTATTGTCTTTTTCAGAGTCAGTAGTTGGAGGCGAGGGGGTATCAGTTCGAACTACCTGAATACGGCCGGCTTTCCGCTTAATGCAGCGACACTTAGGTACCTCCGGCATGATCACCTCCACTCGAGCCTCTTGAACTGGCTCATTCTCAGTCGCAACCTCTGTCTGCACATCCTCATTCTGTTTTTCTTGAATTTCCACTCGAACTTCCTCTGTATCCGCAACTCTCTGCTCAGCCTGTTCTGGGTTCTGTTCTTCTGGTTCTTTCGGGTCTTCTTCAACTACTGTGGCAGCAACCTCATCTGCTGCCTCCTGGACCTCTTCTTGTTCCGCAGCCATTTGCTGCCTTCTCCTTCTCTTCGCTTCTTTTTCCTCCAGCGTCCTCTTCTTTTTCGTTTTCGCTTTCTGAACCTCGGGCATAATGGGTATCTATTCTCCCTCATTATCTCTCTCTTTTCTCGCTCTCGTTTTAGCCATCGAAGATTTTGAAAAGGAATTCTATAGCGCACACAGAGAACGAAAGAAAAATGCAAATGGTAAGGGATGGATCAAGAAGATGAAGTGGGAAGAACTTACCGAAGGTTCTTGAATAAATAGCTGCAGCAAATCAAATCATAACTAAAAGATTTTGCTCCGTATTAAATGGGTTTACCGTTCACATTCAATTTGCAAATCAAATTCCCAAAGGTAAAATCTTTGAATTTCAATTAACCATGGTAAATAACTGCACGCTGTCAACGACTAAACCGTTGGATAATTCCTGCGTGACATGTGGCAGCATCCCGAAAATTTACCTGCTCACAAAAATTCAAAAATCCCAACGGTAAAAATAATTAACTCACAATAAAATCTTTTTTTTCTCGGACGAAATGCTCCAACCAGACCTTTGCCGCAACAATCTTCTGAACCTGAGGAATCTTGGATACAGGATTCAAATTTCAAAATAGAAAACCAAATCTTCTAAATTTAAAAATAACCAATCAAATCAACTTTAATCTTTCTTGAAGCCGAATTAATTTAGAGAAAATCTTTATTAACTCAAACTAAACAGAATTAAAATAACTGAAAATAAAATCTAGATCTTAATATAATAAAATCTAATTAATTCAAAGATAATTCAAAGATAATCCAAATAAATAATCCTAAAATCAAATCAAATTCAAAACGAAATAGATAAAATCTAAAAAAATACTTAAAGATAAAATCTAATAAACCACGCAAAAATCAAATCTAACCTATTCGAAAATAAATCAGCGAAATATAAAACAAATACAAACACTGGGAGCTCAAAATTTTGCTCTGTGAAATGCTCCCGCAAAAATCCTGCTCTCTCAAACATCGACCAACCTTAGGGAAGGATTTTTCAACTGAAACTCCTCACCCCAATAATGCTTCACACGCTGTCCATTCACCTTGAACACTCTCCCATCTTTTTCATCCTGCAAAGTAATTGCTCCATGGGGGAAAACCTCAACCACAGTAAATGGTCATGACCATTTAGATTTTAGTTTCCCAGGAAATAACTTCAATCTAGAAATATAAAGCAAGACTTTCTGACCCTTGACAAACTCTTTAGATTTAATTTTCTTGTCATGCCACAACTTAGTCTTTTCTTTATACATTTTCGCATTCTCGTAAGAAAATTGGCGAAATTCCTCTAATTCATTAAGCTGCAGCATTCTTATTACTCCTGTTTAGTGGTTGGACCCTAAACAACTTGTTCATTAGAGGGATTAGTGGTACTTAAGGAACCAGAGGTAACCCAAGGGTAAGACGGTAATTTTACCCAACTGGTGTTACGAACACACGTGAATGATTGACTTACTACATTGGTCGATATCCGTGGACACAGAAATATTCTACAGTAAGAAGAGTGCAGCTGTGGGTCTTTAGTGGAGTGACCCACAGTTAACGAATGTTGACTAATTTGGTTAATGAGTTTAGCCAATTAATCTCGTATCGTTGGAGCTTCTGATCTGTAGGTCCATTAGGTCCTAATGGTAGCTCGTAAAAAGTCTTGAGGCAATTAAGTATAAATTGTAAATTGAAAGTGTTCAATTTATTTAGGGGAATCATATAATGTATATTGATACATTATAATATAAAGTTTATGAAACTTTTTAATATAATTTAGAATTAATTTCAAAATTAATTCTTGAAAGAAAATATTTGAAAGAGTTCAAATAATTAATATGAATTGGATTCATATTAATATAAATAATTTAATAAAATCCCTAAGATTAAATATATGATATTTAATTGGGTAATTAATTAATTATGGAATTAATTAATTATTTATTAAATTAAATATGAATAAGATAATAGATTTGATTAGATTTTATTCATGACCTTTTCCTAGATTTGATTATAAGGAAAAGGTCTTGGCCTTTTTCCTATAAATAAGACCCCTGAGGTGGGGTGAAATGCATTCCATTCATTCTCCTACTCTCAGAGAATTCCCCTGAAGGCTCCCTCTAGACTCCCACCAGTCTCTTGCCTCTAGAAGTCTCAGAGTCATACCAATGTAGCAATAGTGGTGGTGTTCGCAGTAGTTTGTGATTATTTCACAAGCAGTTGGTGAATTTAATCTGAGTCGTCAACGGGAGTAAGTAATTTGTTACTATATAAATTAGATTTAGATCTAATATTTTTGTATGCTTAGTCTTAATATAAATTTAGAATAGTTCTAAGATTGTTGCCAATGTATTGGTATTTTAGATTAAACAAAATTAATTACGTATTGACCCCAGTCATGCTTCTGCTTTACAGAATTACGAAATTCTAATCCTTCAGAGCCAAGTTATAATATAGTGATTTTTAGATCGAATGTCGTCATCTGGATTGGTTTCTAACTAGATCAATTACCATGAATAATTTCGCTCAATTTTATTTAGGGATCAAAATTAAGTGATGCAAGGAAATATAATGCAAGAATTTAAAAGATTTGGAATTCAATTGGAGGGCAAACTCTAAGGGAATTGACTTCACCAATTGAGGTTATGAATTAATTACTTGGACGAATTAACATGCTATGTTTCATAAATCTAGGAATAACACAATTCATATTTATCTCTCCCGACCATAAATAATTTTCTCACATGCAATGGATTCAATATTCCTATCTAAACTCATTAACATGCAAGACCTCAAGTCTAATCATTTTTAACGATTTCTAAGATTATCTTAAATCTCTCGATCTTAAGACTATCCTAGTTATCCATAACAAGGTCTAAGCTAAACCCCCTCTCCCGAGCAAGATTTAGACAAAACATCATTCAATTCATAGCCAATAAACTGAAAGCATTAAGAGAAGACTATTGTTGGGTTTCCAGAGTGGGTAAAAATGAGATATAAAAAGACTCTAGAACTCTGTGCAAGTATACACAGTCCGCAACAACTAATAAGTATTTATCGAATCCAAGGTCTGAATTAGTTCTCACTTTATCTATTTTGTTTAGTTTTTCAATGGTTTCAAAAGTGGTAAAAATGATTGGATTTTATAGAATGTTGAAGCAGAAGAAATGACAGAACAGGAAATAAACAAATAGGCAGACAAATTAGAAACAGACGTTGACCAGGATTTAGTAATTGTTTTAAAAGATGTTCTAGCAATATTATTGATCAGGCAAAGTCTTGCAGTCTTATTAGCAGATTCCTCCTGGAACTCCGGATTTTTTAGAATGTGTTTCAACTCCAATGAAGCTCTACCGATCAATCACTAGGCAACTGGCTATCCCTAGCTCAGTCACTGGCGTTCACCAATACACAATGATCTAGTGTGATTAACCGCCACACACTCCCTAAATTCCCTCGATCAGCTTGCAATTGATGGTCTTCTTGTAGGTCTCCAATCTCTCTCCTCTATTCGGCTCCCAAAGGTGGAAGTAAACTTTCCAAGAGTGGAATGTTCCTCCCAAGGATGGAATGAATTTGACTTGGACGGCTATCTCCTTTTATAGAGTGATAAGAGGCTTGAATTAGGTTGACCTAGACACATGGATGGCTCTCCTTGCTCCTTTATCCTGAGAATAGCTTAACAAAATTCAGTTCATTAAGTTGGCTAACGAGCTGTGACGTGGCAGTTTTGCTCCCAGTTTTGCTGCAGCACAGAATTTGCTCCCTCAAGTCGCTCAGCAATAGATTCTGCACAAAATAACTTCCAAAGCATCCATTCTTCCAAATGGGTTAAAACACATATTATATAACTAAAAACAACCCTATTGAGCACAAAAGACACACAAATCCTTATAGAAATAGGGTCTAAATAACTCCCTTTTGGAGAGTTATCATACCCCCAAACTTGAACTATTGCGCGTCCCGAGCAATACTAACCAACCTTCCCTTAAGAATTCAAAACGTTAGACAAAGAATAGCTCAATCAAACCAGACAATCCAGTACTACCTTCAACCTCTACCTGAGCATTCTGCAAAACCAAGCTCTGCTGCAGCAAAATAATTCTTCCGGCATGGACAAATAATCACCACTTTTAACTCAATTCTAAGAACTTGCCACAGCCTAGCTCTATTATCAGACATATTAAAACACATTTTTAAGGGGTTTATATTTTTGTTTTTCAGACTTAAAGCAACCCTACAGTCACTCTTAAGCATGGGATGACCCACTTTATGGTGCAGTATACCCTTGCCTCAAACTCATCACCAACTAGGCTAAATACTCTTTGTAAAACTAAAAAATCCTTAGTTATTCTATCTCTTGTCCCTCAAAATGACGACATTTTATGATGAAGCTCACCTAAGTTCTGGGAGATAGAAAAATTGCTGGATTATCATTCATCCTTCACAACTTTTGCTCCATGAATTTTCTCAGCAAAATTTTCAACAAACGATTTTTTCAGCAAATAATTTCTTCATTTTTACATTTCCTAGGTCATCTTTTGATGCAAAGACAAACTGTGAGTGTCACAAATGTCCCTGGTTACTCAACAACCTAGCAAATTATTTAATGAAGGAGATGAATGCTCGAGCAAAACAATTGGAGTAGCAGAAAGTCCCCCAAACTTGAATTATTCATTGTCCCCGATGAATCATTAATTTTGTGCATTATACCCCCAAACTTAAATTTTTCTATCAGAATTTTAAACTGAGCATGAGATTAGAACCAAGCTTAAAGTGGATCATATAAATCAACACTACATCAGTATCTTCCTTGCTGCAACAACGATCAGGCTAGAAGAAATGCTCAAGCGAAATGTTTCTAGAGATCAGAATACTTTGATCTAATTAGGCTTAACTAGTCCAAGCTTCAAAAATTCAGAAGAAAATTAGTTAAGTTAGGAATGCTCAGTGCTATAGAACAGAAGTAACTTCAGAAACTTCATTAAAAACAAAGAAAGAAATTACATAAGCAAAATATTGGATGACCTAACAAAACGATAACATAGAAGCAGAAATTGAAAACATTCAAAGCAAATGAGGTTAGGAAATGCACGAGCAAACAAAAATTTCAGAACAAAAAACATGCTTGCTTAAGGCCACTTCATCTGTCAGTCCTCCTGACCCTACTCATTTTCATCATCCTCTTCTTCTCTTTCCATCAGTGGGGGCAAAATCCAGGGGTTCAACAAATCATCAGGGAACACTGGAAGTGCTAGAAATGGTTCGGAAAAATTTTCCTACAGTGCCTTCTTCATGTTGGCATCACGACGCTTAACATAGTTCTAGAAGGTTTGAGATTGCCTCTCGGCAAACTCTTGCCTGCTGGCCGACAGTGCAAGTTGTTCTAAAATTTTGTGAATGCCAAAAATAAGCCCACCCTGGCATGCCTCTTGCATACGCTGAAGCCGTGCCAAGTTGGGCGTATCAACGATCCCTTTCTCAAATAAAATAACATCTCCTTCATCCTCTGAAACTCCTGCACACTTGCAAAACATTTTAATTGTATTCGGGAAAAATAGCTTCCTCACCTTCTTCCAGCAACCAGATATTTCACTCGCAATAATCTTGTCCACATCAATACTGAGAGACCTTAAAATCGCGAAAGCCAACAAAACACGTTCCCTAGAAACCGTCGAGTCATGAGTCGTTGGAAGCAACCTCTGTTTGATAAATCTCATCCATGTATTTGCTTCCTTCTTAAGATAGGCTGACTAAACTGTCCTCTTCTCAGTTTTCGAATGCCTCCACTGCGCCCCTTCAACACCGACCTCCCACACAGCATCGCTCAATTGCTCATTAGATGGCGTCACAACCATCTCATTGTATCATGCGTGGGGAAATCTTGAAGGTTGTATAGGGCGTTAATAGCACCAGGACTCCAGTCGACTTCTACTCCTCGAACGATCACTCGAAAACCTTTCTCCTCGTTAATATTTGCATACAACTCACGCACTATCTAGGCGTTCACAGATTCAGGCTTTGAACAGAATAATTCCCAACCATGGTTCGTAATGTCGGCCCTTAGAAAATGTGGAAGATCACCACTAAATCCTCTCTCAAACAGGAAGTCTCTCTTCAGCAGCTCAGCATATTTTGTTCTGGCAAGATTGTTGACGAAGAGGACATACGGAAATTGCGTCTCTTCTGTTTCGTCAGGTTCCTCCGATGCTGCAGCGACACTCTTGCTCTTGTCTGCTCTTCGCTTGAGCAACCTTTCTTCTTCAGCCTTTTTCTCTGCTTCCTCCCTTTCTTTGGCCTCAACCTCTTTTTTCTCTTGTTCATCTTTTCTCTGTATTTTCTCTTTCAACTTGACCATTTGCTTGTGGATGATAAGGGGTAGCTATCCTATGCTTGATTCCATACTTAGCTAAAAGCTTAGTTAAGATATTATTAACAAAATGTGTACCCTCATCACTTACTAGAGCTTTAGGTGTCCCAAACCGCACAAAAATGTGCGATTGAAGAAACCTTGATACTGTCTTGGCATCATTCTGATGACATGCGATGGCCTCCACCCACTTGGACACACAATCAACTGCCAATAAGATAAAAACATTACCATTAGAAGGGGAAATGACCCCATAAAGTCAATGCCCCACACATCGAATAACTCTACTTCCAAAATATAAGTAAGAGGCATTTCATCTCTAGGCCCCAAGTTTCCTCTTCTTTGGCAAGCATCACACTGCTTGTAGAACCAATAGGCATCCTTGAATAAGGAAGGCCAGAAGAATCCACACAGCGTCGCGACGCTATCCGTAGATTTTCTATAAATTCCTCTTTTCAGCTACGGATTTGGGGAGCACAATTGGTGAGATTTTAGCCCTAATTTTGACTAGAGACCTTTTGTGGGAGCTAAAGGCAAGGCCAAGGAGCGGGAATCAAGTGAGAAGACGTGGAGATCATGACGGGGACGTGCCGGTTTCGACGGATTGGAGTTTCCTTTCTCTTTCCCTTAACTCTTGTAGTTTTTATGGCTTTTCTTTCAGTTAGTGTTTGTAGTTTAAAGACTATGAATTACTAGTTGTTTGTCTTAGGGATTGATGTAGTTGTTTTAGTTTGTTGGATTGATTTGTGGTATGAATATGCATTTATTTTACCTATGCAATTATGGTTAAATGCTTTCAATTACTTGATCACTAGTTGAGTGATTTGAGTGTTGAATCTTGCTCGGGAGAGGGGATTTGGCCTAAGACTTACTTTATTTAATTGCATGACTAAAGTAGAAATTCTAAGTTTGTGACGGGATTTGGAATAACTTTAGAAGTTGCTTGAAGAACTAAACTCAAAGCCTTGCATGTTAATGAACTTAGATAGGGATATCAAGTTGGTTGCATGCATGAGAATCAATCATGCTCGGGAGAGATAGTTGTGATAAAAGGTTCCTAGACTTGGTAGAATAATTGCATGCTAAATTCATCCCATTAATTAATCCTCAATCTTAATCAATGAAATCAATTCCCTAAGAATCTTTCCATTTGAGTCTCCACTTTTATTTTATGCTTTTTGTCTTTAGATTTATCTTTATCATTGAGTTTTGCTCCCTAAATAAAATTGAACAGAAGTATTCGCGATACTTAATTTGCTAGAAAACCAATCCAGAGGACGACACTCGTTTTACACGAAAACACTATATTATTACTTGACCCGTACACTTGCGGTAAGCAAATTGCACATCAAGTTTTTTGGCAAATAATTGTAAAAGACTAGCTTAATTAATTAGAGAAAAATAGCTAGCTATGATCGCTATCAAATACCCCCAAACTTAAGCTTTTGCTATTCCTCGAGCAAACTAAAAATCAAACATACAGTGGAAGAATGGATGCAACAAACATGACTCAATCCTCAAGGCTCAAAAGTCCATAGTCAAGGAAGCAAGAGACATGCACATAAGGACCAATGAGGGAGACAAATTAAATTTTTTCCAAAATTAACTTGCACAAGCGAGATCTAACTCAACGAGACCAGACTCTACTAGCGCGGGATTGGATTATTAAACTCTCAACTCATCTTCCCTCTACACTGGCACTAAGGATTCACTAACGAGTCAATGGAACAAATTAGTTTGTTTTCCTCCATACTTAAGTGCTTATAAGTGAAAATTAAATCAAGCATTTATATGTGGCACTAGCTTTCACACACCTATTGCAGGGACCCTTAACCGGAGTTTTCTCTGGTTGGCCTAACTGATCACAACAGGGGTAGCTCTTTTTGCCTAAACTTTATTAATCATTGCATTGCGCGCATAAGTCATGACTTTTTTTTTTCTCTTTCAAATTGTAACAACAAGAATGATTTTTCTTTATGAGCATGATAAGCATATATTCTTTTCTTTCCTCCTAAGCAAGATCAAACATGCTAATTTGCAAAAAATTAACTCTTTAGCTCTTCCCTACACCTATCGAGGTGACAACAAGCATATGAACCTAATAATTCACTCCTAAGCATTCAAATCCAAATCTAGCCAAGACAAATACTCTACTCATGCAAGCCATCTCCTAGAAAAAGTTTAAAAAGTCTCCCTTTTTGGGCACTCATGCTTACAACTCATCGAAAGCTTGAAAATTGACAAGAAAGCCTATCCTAGGACATCATAGCCATGCAAAAATAGCATCCAGAAAACAACCATATGCTCAATTCAAAGAAAGCTCAAAACTATAGCCCAAACTCAGATGCTCAATGGCTCCACAAACATGATAATCCACCCCCAAACTTAAAGCATGCATTGTCCTCAATGTATAAAGAAAATAAAGCATAATCAATCATGAGAACAATAAAAGAGTAGGAGGAGTGAACGATACTGCCCTGGAATGATGACCTTTTCATGATTTCTTGGCAAAGACAAGAGCACGGGAACTCCTACAAAACAAAAACAACAAGACATAAAAAACAATAACAAAGTAACTTGGGTTGCCTCCCATAAGCGCTTGTTTATCGTCTCTAGCTCGACGTGCTCGTGCAGTCTGTCAAGGCACATAAAAATTCTCGTATTTCTTTGGACCCTTCTTTCTTGAATCAATAAAACTCACTATTGCTAGCAAGATTACCAGCTTCTCATGGGCCCCTGAAATAAAATTATTTTTGGTATTTCTGACTAAAATAAACATAAAAGGAGAAAGATCAAAATAAAGAGACTCTGACTCTAAAACTGACTCGTGAGAATAGAAAAAGGAATAATCAAAATATACAAAGGATGGAGAAGATAAAACAGACGAAGGCTTTTCAACCTCAAACTCTACCTCCTGAACTTCCTCTGACACTACAAGCTCATTTTCTTTTTCTTCCTCACAACCATGTTCTTGATAGGTGCTCCAACTCTCCAATTCATCCCCACTATTCATGCAACTCACCCCTAACTGCTCATCCTCATCAAGATCGAAAGAACTACGCTCATGAATGGGTGCCAATGAATCATCAACCACATGACTCACTAGACAACTTATGGAAGTGGATCCCACCTCACTAACTTCCTGTGGAGCTTGAAGTCCTCTTATGATTTCATCAATTTTTAGACTCCTCGCTCTAGACTCCTCAATATAATTTTGAACTATGCTTTCCAAGGAAGAATTTTCATTTAAAGGGGTATAACTTGAAGATGAAAAATTGGAATATGGTGTTGAATAAAAAACCATTCAAATCAATTAAAGCAACAATGATAATTAGGCTTCCAATCAAACAATAACCCAACAAGAACAAATGACAAAGACTCAAACAAAAAAAAAAAAATCTAATATGGAAAAAATCTAATATGGAAAAATCTAAATATGGAAAATATAATCTAGAAAAGGAAAGTACTATCTAATTAAGGAAAACAAGAAACAAATATGGAAAATTACAATTAAGGCAAAAGACTAACAAGGAAAAATATCTAAATAAAGAGAAAAAAATCAAGAAAATAACACAAAAATCAAATAAGGAAAAGATTACACAACTAAAAGAAAAACTAAATTAGAAAAGCAAATATGGAAAGAAAAACAAATTATAAGGAAAACACTAAAATAGGAATGCAACAAATATGGAAAATAAAAAAAATAAGGAAAAAAAATGCAATCTATGTACAAAATAATAATAAAAAAAATACACCCTAAATTAAGACCGAACAATTTTTCCACGATATTAATTTAACTAAATATACCAATCCCCGACAACGGCGCCAAAAACTTGATGTGCAATTTGCTAACCGCAAGTGTACGGGTCAAGTAATAATATAGTGTTTTCGTGATTAAACGAGTGTCGTCCTTTGAATTGGTTTTCTAGCAAATTAAGTATCGTGAATACTTTTGTTCAATTTTATTTAGGGAGCAAAACTTGACGAGAAAGATAAATCTAAAGACAAAAAACATAAAATAAAGGTGGAGACTCAAATGGAAAGACTCTTAGAGAATTGATTTCATTGTTGAGATTGAGGATAAATTAATGGGATGAATTTAACATGTAATTATTCTACCAAGTCTAGGAACCTTTTATCACAACTATCTCTCCCGAGCATAATTGATTCTCATGCATGCAATCAAATTGATATCCCTATCTAAGTTCATTAACATGCAAGGCTTTGAGTTTAGTTCTTCAAGCAACTTCTAAAGTTATTCCAAATCCCGTCACAAACTTAGAATATCTACTTTAGTCATGCAATTAAATAAAGTAAGTCTTAGGCCAAATCCCCTCTCTCGAGCAAGGTTCAACACTCAAATCATTCAACTAGTGATCAAGTAATTGAAAGCATTTAACCATAATTGCATAGGTAAAATAAATGCATATTCATACCACAAATCAATCCAACAAACTAAAACAACTACATCAATCCCTAAGACAAACAACTAGTAATTCATAGTGTTTAAACTACAAACACTAATTGAAAGAAAAGCCATAGAAACTACAAGAGGTAAGGGAAAGAGAAAGGAAAACTCGAATTTGTCGAAACTCGAATTTGTCGAAACCGGCACGTCCCCGTCACGATCTCCACGTCTTCTCGCTTGATTCCCGCTCCCTGGCCTTGCTTTAGCTCCCACCCAAGGTCTCTAGTTGAGATTAGGGTTAAAATCTAACCAATTGGGCTCCCCAAATTCGTAGCTGAAAAGAGGAATTTATAGAAAATATGGCGACAGCGTCGAGACGCTATGGACAGCGATAGCGTCGCGACGCTGTCGCAATACCACATTTTTTGAAAATTTGTCGATAGCGTCGCGACGCTATTTTTTTTTTTTTTTTTTTTTTAGATTGGAAGGTCCATTAGACTCCAATTGATGAATTAAGCTTCAAACACATACTTCCTACAAATAAAACATAAAAATGCATAAATTTGGGCAAATAATTGTAAAAGACTAGCTTAATTAATCAGAGAAAAATAGCTAGCTATGATCGCTATCAAATCCACAATGCAAAATCCTCATAGCTGTCCTCTGACCGTTGAAATTACCTCCATTTGGCAATGAGTGACATTGCTCCAGGATTTCCTTTGCTTCATCACCTGAAACACACCTACGAATAATACCATCGGAGCATTGCTTACACATAAATGGCTCATCCCAATAGAAAAATTTTGCATAATGCTTAAACTTTTGCTTCTGCCTCCAATCCATGTCAATAGGAGTGACTCCCTTTACCAAAAAGTTGGCAATATCAGCATACCAAGGGACATCCTTGACTACCTTTACCTCAACAACAAAAAGCTGTTCATCTGGGAAAGAATCTGAAATGGCAGATTGCTTCAGCAAAGATGATGATGGATCAAGACGAGACAAATGATCTGCAATGACATTTTCTGATCCTTTCTTATCCTTTATCTCCAATTCGAACTCCTGCAACAATAAAACCCAACGAATTAATCTAGGTTTTGTATCTTTCTCAGACATTAAATACCTTATTGTTGCATGATCCGTGAACACTGTGACTTTGGATCCAACCAAATATGGTCGGAATTTCTCAAAAGCAAACACAACAGCTAACAACTCCTTTTCAGTGGTTGTATAGTTGACTTGTGCCTCATTCAAAACCCTGCTTGCATAATATATAGGATGGATAAATTTGCCCTGCTTTTGCCCCAGCATAGCACCTACCGCAGCATCACTCGCATCACACATTACCTCAAATGGTAAATTTCAATTAGGTGCACAAAGAATGAGCGCTGGGATTAAAATAGTCTTTAAAGTTTCAAAAGCCTTCCTACAATCTACATTAAAGTAAAAAACATGATCAGTACACAATAAGTTACAAAGAGGTTTACTAATTTTGGAAAAATCATTTATGAACCTCCTATAAAATCCAGCATGACCTAAAAAACTTTGAATCCCTTTAACAGAACTCGGTGGTTCTAATCTCTCAATAACCTCAATTTTTGCTCGATCAACTTCTAGACCATTCTTAGAAATCCTATGACCTAACACAATGCGCTCTTTCACCATGAAGTGGCATTTCTCCCAATTAAGAACTAGATGGGTATCCTCACATCTCTTTAACACCTTACCTAAATTATTTAAACAACTCTGAAAAGACCCTCCACAGACTAAAAAATCGTCCATAAATACCTCAATAGTGGACTCAATCATATAAAAAAAAATTGCTAACATACACCGCTGAAATGTTGTTGGAGCATTGCAGAGGCCAAAAGGCATTCGCCTAAAAGCAAACGTCCCATAAGGGCAGGTGAAAATGGTTTTTTCCTGATCTTCAGGAGCAATAGTAATCTGGTTATACCCAGAATAACCATCTAAGAAACAGTAGTAGGCCTGACTAGCCAATCTATCCAACATCTGGTCAATAAATGGTAGAGGGAAATGGTCCTTATGGGTGGCTTTATTAAGCCTCCTATAATCCATCAAACCCTCCAGCCAGTTACTGTCCCGGTTGGGATCAACTCATTGTCTTTATTGCTCACCACAATGACACCTCCTTTCTTAGGAACACATTGGACATGGCTCACCCAATTGCTATCTGCAATTGGATAAATAATGCAAGCATCCAACCATTTTATCACCTCCTTTATAATAACCTCTTTCATTGCAGGGTTAAGCCTTCTTTGTTGCTTAATACTCCTAAAAGATCCCTCCTCTAGAGTAATTTTGTGCATACAAAAAGATGGGCTAATACCCTGAATGTCAGCTAATGTCCAACCTATTGCCTTGCGATATTGCTGCAACAACTTTATTAAGGCCTCTTCATGCTCCAACATTAAATCTGATGCAACAATAATGGGCAACGTCTCACCCTCCCCAAGATACACATACTTTAGATGATCCGACAAAGGCTTCAAATCTAAAGTGGGTGCCTCATTTAGGGATGGCTTAGTAGGAGGAGCTTTCCTTTGATCTAAATCTAAAGATTCAAAAACATCATCACACCTAAACACCTCTTTTTCATTTTTTCTTTCTAAAGAACAAAATTCTAAATCCTCTACACTAACCTCTCCATGATCTTCCAAATGCTTGTTTGCTGAATCCTGAATTGTTGTCTCAACAATTGTGTTCTCCAGAATCCTGATGAAAGAGCAATCTTCCATCTCGTCTGGGTACTTCATGGCCTTAAACACATTAAATTTCATTTCCTCATTATAAACCATCATTGTTAATTCCCCTTTTTGAACATCTATCAATGCCCTACCAGTAGCCAAAAATGGACGACCAAGAATAATTGGGACATCTTTATCAGCCTCATAGTCTAAAATAATAAAATCAACAGGAAATATGAACTTATCTACCTTATGAGCAATAATTGGGACATCTTCATCATTGCCTCAAGAGAACTCTCCGAATTTTGCTGGGGCAAAGCCTGGTTATTTTGCTGGGGCAATACCTGTGCTTTAGCAAATCCCGATTGGTTCACCTTTTGCTGTGCTTGCACATTACTTCCTTGTCCTCCCCATGCAAAGTTGGGGTGGTTGCGCCAACCTGGATTATAAAAGTTAGAATTGTTGGGCTTTATGTCCTAAAACTCGTAGATAGTGAATGGTTAACGAATTATTCACTTGTATCAATAAAGTGTTATTGAGGTTTATGCAATAAAGTGTTATTGTCATATTAAGTCTATAATTGCACAACATGACCCAAATCCAATAAACTAAGATCCAAGGTAGTTTACATGTAACTTGAACTAGTATGTGGGGACATACGGGGATTGGTGTTCAAGTAACAACCTAAAAGGTCTATAGTACAAGGATAAGGTTGGGTACCTTATCTTGGTAACACTATATGATACGACCCGCTTTGTATTCGATATAGACGTATTGATCCAAGGCGTCCATGTAGGAGACATGTGAGCAGGGGTATCCTATGCAATGAGTTTGCATAAGACCGGACCACAAAATAGTAAACCACTAGATGTAACACCGTTAATTAGTTAGGTTACTGTTTCAATAGGATGACCTAGGTAACTCAATCTTAATCCTGAGTGTGTCATGAACTCCTTCTCACGAGGGATTGTCCTTTGATTAGTACGGGTAAGAGTGGCCTGCACGCCGACTCAATAAGCCTACCTTCTTGGGGACAAGACTAAGTGGGAGGCTAGGGACATGACAATACAAGATGGAATTCACTCCTTCCCCTATTGGGGTAAGCAGATGTGTGTTCTCTTAAGGACTGATTCCGGGTCTTGAACAAGGGTGCCCAACCTCTCCTGGTCCGAGAGGAACTACTATTTATTGATTGGATTATAAACAGATTGTTCATTAGAGGAATCAGTGGTACTTAAGGATCCAGAGGTAACCCAGGGGTAAAATGGTAATTTGACCCAGTTGGCGTTACGAACACTCGTGAAGGATTGACTTACCGTTATTGGTCAATATCTGTGGACACAGAAATATTCTACAGGGAGAAGAGTGCAGCTGTGGGTCTTTAGTGGAGTGACCCACAGTTAGCGAATGTTGACTAACTTGGTTAATGAGTTTAGCCAATTAGTCTTGTATCGTTGGAGCTTCTGATCTGTAGGTCCATTAGGTCCACTTGCTAGCTCGTAAAGGGTTCTGAGGTTAAATAGTCTTGAATAGAATTTGAAGTGTGTTCAAATTCGATAAGGAAATTATATTGTATTTGATACAATTAAGATAATGTATGAAGATACATTATAATATAAGTTTAATTGATGAATTAAACTTTATTGTTTATGAGAGAATTATTTGAATTAGATTCAAATAGAAAATTAATTAAATATTTGATATTTAATTAAAGAATTAATTAATTAATTTAATTTAATTTGATTAAATATGATTTAATTAAATTAATACTATAGTTTATATTTAATGTACATTAGATACACATTAAAACTATAGGTTAAATGAGAGACATATTTGAATTTGATTCAAATATAATATTAAATTAAATATATGATATTTAATTAGTTGGTTGAATTAATTCGAGTAAATATGATTTAATTGAATTTAAAACTATATGTTATAATTAATTTAATTGAATATTGATTTGGTTAAATTAATTTAACTTGATTTGTATAATATATAGTTTTAAATATATATTAATTTAATCGTTAAATTGATATGGATTGAGGAATGAGGTTTTGACACCTCATTGGGGAGTTACATGATTGTAACTCCCCACCCTCCTTCAACCAACTGGGGTTGTGGGATTACAGAAGGTGTGGTCTGCATTCTAAAAAAAAACTCCCTTCTTGCATTTTTTCTCTCAAGATTCACTCTCAAGAAAAAAAATGTACAACAACCTTCTTGCTGCATAATTATTCCCTCACACAAGATTGAGTTCCCACAAACTCAAATCTCATGGATTCAGAGCATAGCGGGTGATCCGATTGGTAGTGTTCGTTGAAGAGCATTGTGCTGAGAAGAAATTTGTTCTTCAACAAGTAAGTCTCCAAATCTCTAAATTGTTTAGTATTGCATGCTTAATCTGTTAGATTATAAAATTGTTCTGTAATTTTAAGGCCAATGTATCGGTGTTTTCGTTTTAACCCAATTAACAACGATCGTTCTAATATACGCTTCCGCTGGGAGGATTTTCATTTCTTTCAAGAATAAGGGTTGTTCCTCTGATTACCTACAAAAAACACAGAAGCTGGATTGCTGGGGCAAAACTCATAGTTGTGGTCTTCACCACAATAGACACATGCTTCCTCTGAAACTTGGTTCACCACTGCAGCAGGCTCCACAGCTGACGGCTGGTGATGACTAAACACTGTCACATTCTTAAGAGCGTTAACTAACATTGCAATATCAGCCCTAATGGTGGACACACCATCAACCTCTAACACACTATTAACCTTTTTCTTTGTGCCTCTAATATCTGACCACTGACAACTATTAGTAGATATTCTTTCTAAAATTTCATGGGCTTCATTAAAAGTTTTTGCCAAAAGGGCCCCTCCAGCCGAAGCATCAACCATACCTTGGGTTGCTCCATTTAACCCATTGTAAAATGTTTCCATTTGGATACAATGTGGTAAACCATGAAGGGGACACTTTCGCAAAAGCTCCTTAAACCTCTCCCAAGCCTCACTAAAAGTCTCATCTTCAAGTTGCCTAAACCCTACTATTTCACTCCTTAATTTAGCATTTCTATTTGGTAGAAAATATTTACTAAGAAATTTTTTCGCTAAACTCATTCCATGTCCTAATTGATCCTGGAGCAAAAGAATTTAATCATGCCTTTGCTCCACCTCTAAGAGAATACGGGAACAAAGTTAATCTAAGGGCATCCCTAGGCACTCCTTGAATTACAAAAGAATCACTAACTCCTAGAAAAGACTTAAGATGTAAATGAGGGTCTTCACATGACAAACCATGGAATTGACCCACGGTTTGCAACATCTGAAACATTACCAATTTCATTTCAAAATTTGCTGCCTCAATTTGAGAACATGCAATGCCTGGATTTAACTCATCAAACATTGGAAAAACATACGCACGAATGCCTCTGGCCCTATCGTTCGCTACCAAGATAGAATTCTCAGCCTGATTATTTTGCTGCTCATTTTGCTCCAGCGGCTGGTTTTGCTGCAGCAAACGATTTTGCTGGGGGTTCGCTGGATCTTCTGGACCTTGCGGGAGACGTGGCACGTTATCCATTGGATTTTGCTGTCTACGCTGCTCTCTGCTTCTTCTCCTGAATGTCCTCTCGATTTCTGGATCAAGCTCGAACCTTACCCCAGGTAGATCGTTCATGCACCAAACTCACGCCTGCAAAAACAAAAGAAACAATAAAAAAGTTCTAGCACCAAACCACTAAAACACACACTCAAAACAGATCAGATAAAAACTTATTCAAGTCCCCGACAACGACGCCAAAAACTTGTTGGGTTTCCAGAGTTGGTAAAAATGAGATATAAAAAGACTCTAGAACTCTGTGCAAGTATACACAGTCCACAACAAGTAATAAGTATTTATCGAATCCAAGGTCTGAATTAGCTTTCACTTTATCTATTTTGTTTAGTTTTTCAACAATTTCAAAAGTGGTAAAAATGATTGGATTTTATAGAATGCTGAAGTATAAGAAATGACAGAACATGAAATAAACAAATAGGCAGACAGATTAGAAACAGGCACTGGCCAGGGTTTAGTAATTGTTTTAAAAGTTGTTCTAGCAATATTATTGATCAGGCAAAGTCTCGCAGTCTTATTAGCAGATTCCTCCCGAAACTCCGAATTTTTTAGAATGTGTTTCAACTCCAATGAAGCTCTACCGATCAAGCACTAGGCAACTGGCTATCCCTAGCTCAGTCACTGGTGTTCACCAATACACAATGATCTAGTGTGATTAACCGCCACACACTCCTTAAATCATCCTTGAAACTAGAGAGAGGTATTTGTAAAACAGAGATATGCTGTATAATTTTGCTTGATTTCATTCATACAATGTGAACCTTTAAATATACATTTGAATGACCAAAATTATGGCTAGAAATATGCTGAAGTAAATGTACACAATATTTGCAATAATGGGGTTGAGATTTGGGCAAGATTGTTGGAGATAATTTGGCTCTAATATGCCCCCTCAAACTGAAGATGGATATGAAGTCAGAAGTTTGCTCCTGATAGGTAAGAATATCTGAGAAGAAAGTGGTTTGGTAAGTAAATCAGCAAGTTGATCCTTGGAGGAAATATAGCGTACTGATATATCTTTTCGAACCACTTTCTCACGAACGAAATGATAGTCAATTTCGATGTGCTTCGTTCGAGCATGGAAGACAGGATTATTAGCCAAAGAAATTGCTGATACATTATCACACCATAATGTTGGAGCAGTGGTTAATGGTATATGAAGATCACAAAGGAGTTGGCGTAGCCAATATAGATCAGCTGTCGTTGTTGCTAGTGATCTATATTCAGCCTCGGTCGAAGAGCGGGAAACTGTTGGTTGCTTTTTAGCTGACCAGGAAATAGGACTGGAGCCAAGAAATGCAATGAAGCCAGATGTAGATCGACGATCAGACGTATCACCAGCCCAATCAGAGTCACAGTATGCAGTGAGTAACATATCGCCTTTGCGAAAGAAGATCCCAAGTTCCTTTGACCCAGAGAGATAGCGCAATATACGTTTGACAGCAGAGAAATGAACAGTTGTAGGGCGATGCATGAATTGACTTACTCGGTTTACTGCAAATGTGATGTCAGGTCTTGTGAATGTGAGATACTGAAGTGAACCAACTAGCTGTCGATAAAGAGTGACATCATTGAACAAAGGTGCGGAAGCATATAGATCAATAGAGGTAGACATCGGGGTCAAACAAGACTTAGCAGATGTCATGCCAGATGTGTGAAGGAGATCATTGAGGTACTTGGCCTGATTTACAAAAATACCGACTGGAGAGGAGTGCACTTCCAAACCAAGAAAATAATTTAATGCTCCAAGATCTGAGATCTGAAATTCAATAGCCAATTGCTTCTTCAAGATAGTAATATAATTAGAGTCAGAGCCAGTGACGATAATATCGTCCACATATAGCAACAAGTAAGTCAATGATGTTCCAACTGAGCAAACAAACAAGGATGGATCAGCAGTAGAGGCAATGAACTCCAAAGTTAATAAGTGAGATGTAAAACGACCAAACCAAGCCCTAGGGGCCTGTTTAAGACCATAAAGACTTTTATGGAGTAAACAAACATTTGTGGGGCATGATTTATCTATAAATCTAGGGGGTTGAGACATAAATACTTCTTCTTTGAGGTGACCATGGAGAAAAGCATTTTTCACATCCAACTGATTTAAAGGCCAATGATACTGAGCAGCTAGAGCAAGAATTACCCGAATTGTAGGCTTCTTCACAACTGGACTGAAGGTTTCCTCAAAATCAAAACCTTCAACTTGATGATAACCTTTTGCAACCAAACGGGCTTTGAATCGAGCAACAGAGCCATCAGGGTGGTATTTTGTTCGAAAGACCCACTTGCAACCTACAACATTCATAGACGACAATCGAGGTACCAAAGTCCACGTACCTTGTTCTTGAAGAGCATTGAATTCTTCACACATGGCAGTTCTCCATTCTGGATATTTTGATGCTTCAGTGTAAAATAAGAGATCAGTTGGGACAGAAGTTGTCATGGTTGATAAAAAGGCCTTTGGCTTGAAAATGCCAGACTTAGCTCGAGTTTGCATAGAGTGAGTATTAGTGGGTGGTAGAGAAGTAGCAATAGTCGGTGGATTCACATGAGCATTTCCAACAGTTGTATCTTGACCTACATTTTCTGCAATCTGAGAAGGAGAATCAATACAAGTATTATCATGTAACTCAACTATAGATGGACCAGAATCGTCAACAGTGGGTAATCGACTTTGAGTAGTGGGAAAAGTAGGGCATGGATTTTAAGGAGTGGGTGTGGAGAGATTAAGAAGATTGAGTAATGGGGTTGGGTCAGTGGTATTGGAAGAAGATGACAATATGGGTTTGGACGAGGGTTGTTTAAATGGAAAAATTGTTTCATGGAAAATAACATGGCGAGACACTATAGATTTCTTTGTGTGAAGGTTGTAGCAAATATAACCTTTGAAATCTAGAGGATAGCCAAGGAAAATGTGTTGAGATGTTTTGGGTTCAAGTTTATGGTTGGTGGTTGGTTTTAACAAGGGATAACATGCACACCCAAAAACTTTTAAATGATGCAAATCAGGAGTGTAACCAAAAAGTGTTTCAAACGGAGAAGACATGTTAGAGAGGAAGAAGGCATTCGATTGATTAAAAAAACTGCAGTTGAGAAGGCATATGGCCAAAATTCAAGAGGAACAGAAGCATGGAAAAGTAGTGACATTGCAGTTTCGACAATATGACGGTGTTTGCGTTCTGCAACTCCATTTTGTTCAAGAGTGTATGGACAAGACTTTTGATGTAAAACGCCATTGGATTGGAAGAAGGATGAAATGGAAGTGTTGCAAAATTCACCGCCACCATCCGATCGAAAAACTTTTAATTTTTGTGATAAAAGATTTTCAACGAATGGTACAAAGTTGTGAAGAATGGCCCTTACATCAGATTTATAAGCTAAGGGAAAGAGCCAGGTGAATTTGCTAAAATTATCAATGAAACTAACATAGTAACGATATCCATTGGAAGAAATAACTGGGGAAGGACCCCATACATCACTGTGGATAAGTTCAAGTGGTGCAATGGAGGTAGAAAGCAACATAGGAAATGAAAGCTTAGACATTTTAGCTTTTAAACAACTAGGACAATCATGAGTAGAAATAGAAGAAGACAATGACAGACCAAGACGAGAAAGACAAGAGCGTAAAGTTTTAGGAGCAGGATGTCCAAACCGATGATGCCACAGAGAACACTCCTGTTTTGCATGAAAGTTCAAATTTTTTAGGTGCATGTTGGAACTAGATAGAGCAGACGGACTTGGAATTGGGTAGAGACCATTGATGCTAGCGCCAGTATATAGGATTTTGCCAGAGACTTTATCCTGAATGAGGAACCAGTCAGTGTCAAAGATAAAAATGCAATTATTGTCATGGCAAAATTTATGGACAGATTAAAGGTTAGAAGCAAGTTGAAGGGCATGAAGAATTTTAGTAAGAGTAAATGTATGAGATGGAGGAGAAAGAATACCACTACCGGTGTTTTGAATATCTAGAGATTGACCATTACCCACTGTGACAGATTCATCGCCATTGTAGTTGTTTGATAAATTGAGATTGGCCAAGTCATTCGTCATGTGAACGTTGCACCCACTGTCAGACAACCAAAAATTGTTAGAATTTTCTGGAGAGTGTTTCGAGTTTACGACCATAGCTGCTAGTTGGACTGGAGGATGTCGACCCTGGTAAGAAAAATTCATTCGATTATAGCAATCAAGGGCAGAATGACCAAATTTAGAGCAAATTTGGCAAGAAATTCGGCCTCCATTGTTGTTGTGCTGGCCAGACCCAAAAGAGAACCCGGATCCAAGTTGGTGGGCTGAATTTGAACCATTTCCAAGGATTCCACGATTTGAACCATTTAAAAAAGCATTTGGAGGCCCATTGTAATTTCGTGCCAGCTGTGATCCATTAAAGCCCAATTGTTGAAATCCATTAAAACCATTTTGACCGCGTGTTTGAAGCCCAAATGGAGATTGATTGTGTGGCCCATTAAATGCATGAGTCTGATTGAAATTAGGGCTGGAATTTTGCACCGCACGCCCTCTATGTTGAAATCGTCTTCCTCGTCCACGATTTGCGTTTGACGATGGTGAAGGTTGGTGAAAGGCAGCCATGGCTGTCGGCAAACTTTCTGATTTCTGGGCAGTTTTTAATGTCTTTTCTTCAGCTACAAGGAGCGCATGAAGCTCTTCAAGGGACAGTGAACCACTCCGAGTCCGAATAGATGTCCGAAATGCACTGAATTCATCCGGTAAGCCATTCAATGTGTGAACCAACGTCTCTTCTTCTTTGATCGAGACTGAGGCAGCAGCGAGCTTATCAACCAAATCTTTGATTCTACAGGTATACTGATCAATAGTTTCAGAAGAACTTTTTTTAATAGTATAGAGAGCCGATCTTAATTCAAGAATGTTGGATCGAGTTTTGTATGAATAACGTTTTTCGAGTGAAAACCATAGGTCTTTGGCAGAGGCAGATCCAACAACATGAGCAAGGGCTGAGGGAGATAAAGTAGCATTGATCAATGTAATAAGAGCTTGGTCTCGAGAAATCCACTAAAGGTAATCGATACTGACCTCTGTTGTGTCTGTGTTTGTCGATGTACGAACAAATTTATGAGGGCAAGGGAGAGACTCATCTATGTGACCGAACAATGAATGTGCCTTCAAGATTGAAGACACTTGATATTTCCACAGAACATAGTTGGTGGAGTCAAGACGAAGAGGAACCAAATTGCATATGTTGGAGAGAAGAAATAGGGGAGAGGACAGTGAAGAATTAGTGGCAGAATTGGTAGAGGAAGAAGAGGACACCATAGAAACGAGAGGAGAAAAAAAAATTAGGTATGCTCTGATACCATGTAAAACATAGATATGCTGTATAATTTTGCTTGATTTCATTCATACAATGTGAACCTTTAAATATACATTTGAATGACCAAAATTATGGCTAGAAATATGCTGAAGTAAATGTACACAATATTTGCAATAATGGGGCTGAGATTTGGGCAAGATTGTTGGAGATAATTTGGCTCTAATAGTATTCATACCGGCTGGCCAGGCGGGCATAAAATAGAAATGAACACAACAATTAATCAAGATGCATAGAATCAATATTTATTGCATAGAAATTAAGCACGACAATTACATGCTCCCTAACCAACGCTTAAGGTTACTTAGTTCATAAAATGCATAGAGACACACGTTACAATCTGAGTAAGCATATCCATAATCACAAAATAATACAAGAAAATATTAATTCCCTTGATCAGCTTGCATTTGATGGTCTTCTTGTAGGTCTCCAATCTCTCTCATCTATTCGACTCCCAAAGGTGGAAGTAAACTTTCCAATAGTGGAATGTTCCTCCCAAGGATGGAATGAATTTGATTTGGGCGACTATCTCCTTTTATTGAGTGATAGGAGGCTTGAATTAGGTTGACCTAGACACGTGGATGACTCTCCTTGCTCCTTTATCCCGAACTCAACAGAATTCGGTTTGTTAATTTGGTTAACGAGCTGTGACGTGACAGTTTTTGCTCTCAGTTTTGCTGCCGCACAGAATTTGCTCCCTCAAGTCCCTCAGCAATAGATTCTGCACAAAATAACTTCCAAAGCATTCATTCTTCCAAATGAGTTAAAACACATATTATATAACTAAAAGCAACCCTATTTAGCACAAAAGACACACAAATCCCTATAGAAATAGAGTCTAAATAACTCTCTTTTGGAGAGTTATCAACTATGCAATAATGAAATCAAAACAAACATCCAAAATTAATCCATAACGCACAAAGGCTACATCAATCCCTAAGAATTAAAGGTCTAGCTACTCATGATTCACGTTATAATATAAGCTAGAGATGATAAAAGCCATAACAACTATAGAATGGAAAGAGAAAGGTAAAAACTCTAATCCCGTCGATGCTGCACGTTCCCGTGACGATATCCTCGAGGTCGAATCTTCAATCCCACTCTCCAAGCTTCCTATGGCTCCCACAAGAGGTCTCTAATCGGAATTAGGGCTAAAAACTCACCAAAATAACTTGGCCGTATCTAATTTCATTGTATTTATAGGAATTCTATCGATAGTGTTGAAATGCTATAGGGACAGTGTCTCGACGCTATTACTTTACCGCCCATTCTGTTTAAGGAAAATGTCAGCGTCAAGACGCTAACCTCTTTGTTGTCATTCTTCAATTATGGAAAGTTTGAGCGTTGAGACGCCACAAGGGCAGCGTCGAGACGCTTACTCTCGGGTTTGCCCATTTTGCCAAGCCTCTAACATTGATTCTTTTCAGTTTCTTGGCCTCTTTTCGCGTTCTGAACACCCGATCAACTCCATTTTCACGATTTAATTCCAATAATTGATTCCTAGAAATAGAACATTGAAATGCATAATTTTGGCCAATTTAATCTCAAAGACTAACTAAAATAGATAGGAAAAAATAGCTTGTTATGCTCGCTATCAACTACTTCGTGGTTCGTGAAGGGATAATAACCCTTGCACAGCGGAAAAACGTACAGAACCTTTAACCCCGAATTAATTTAAGAACAAAATACCAATACGTTGGGTAAATAACAACAATTTAAACAAGTTTAAACATGCTGGAAATTGCTTATAAAACATGCTGAACATGAATAAAATGTACTAAAATACATCTAAAATGGATCCTATTGATCCTAGATCAAAGAAATACATACCTTTGAAGAAAATCTCGATTGGTTTCACCAAAACTCCTAGGAATTCACAAAAAACAGCAACAAAGTGATCTTGATTTTGCTGTAAAAAGGTCACGAACACCACCACCAAAGATCCACTGGTATCCTCTTCAAGGTTGCACGTTAGGGGCTAGTGGGAGCACAATTTCTAAGAGTTCTAAGGGAAAAAATGTCTCTGTATTCTTTTGGGAGAGAATTGCAGAGAGCTTGAGAGAATTCTGATCGTGATGCTTGGGATCTGAAACTGAATGAAGGGAGTTACCGTAAAAAGCACAACCCCCTTTCCTTAAAAAAACTCCCATTCACGCAATTTTGAGGATAAGCAGGAGTCCCACGTTCCCATCAGTTACCCTAACTGATGGGAAAATGATTTAATTAATTATTAAATAAGATTAATTAAACCTTTAATTAAGTTAAGTAAATGTCATTTGCATAAACATATTTACACAAAATAACCTCCATTTATCCTATAGTTTTAATATAGCTTAATTAAATCAAATTTAATTAAAATTAAAACCAAAATATTAATTAATTCACCAATTAATTAATAACATAATTAAATATCAAATATTCAATTATAAATTTATATCTCTCAAATTCACTATAGAATTAATATACATCATATGTGCATTAATTTTAACCTATAGTTTTAATATGAATCAAATTCATATTTTAATTTAATATTCGAACCCCTTCGAATATTTAGTTCACCCTTAAAAATTTACCTCAACGCCCTTATAGAGCTACCGATGGGACCTGATGGACCTACAGATCAGAAGCTCCAACGATATGAGATCAGTTGGCTAAACTCATTAACCAAGTTAATCAATATTCGTTAACTGTGGTTCATTCCACTAAAGAACCACAGCTGCACTCTTCTCACTGTAGATATATTTCTGTGTCCACGGATATCGATCGTCAACAGCAAGTTAGCCCTTCACGTGTGTTCGTACCCCAGCTAAGTCAAATTACCGTTTTACCCCTGGGCTACCTCTTGGTCCTTAAGTACCAGTGCTCCTCTAATGAACAACCTGTTTGTGGTCCAACCAACAAACAGAAATCTCTCTCGTGCCATAAAGAGGGTAGGGCCCATTGTTCAAGACCCGGAGACACCACTTAAGGGAACACACTTCTACTTACCCTAATATCGGGAAGGAATGAATTCCATCTTGTAAGACTATGTTCCCAGCTCCCCACTCGGTCTTGTCCTCAAAATGGTAGGCTTATTGAGTCGGCGAACAGGCCACTCTCACCCGTACAAATCAAAGGACAATCCCTCATGGATAGGAGTCCATAATCCACTCAGGATTAAGGCCAAGTTGCCTAGGTCATCCTAGTGAAATAGAAACCGAGCTAACTAACGGTGTTACAGTTAGTGGTTAACTATTTCGCGGTCCGGTCTTTGTGCAAACTCATTGCACAGGATACCCCCACTCGCATGTCAACCACATGAACGCGTTGGATCACTACGTTTGTATCAATATACAAAGCGGGTCGTATCCATAGTGTCACCAGGATAAGGTACCCAGTCTTATCCCTATACTACAGACCCTTTAGGCTAAAACTTGAACATTGATCCCCGTATGTTCCTACATACTAGCTCAAGCCTCATTCTATTAGCCTTGGATGTTTAGTTTATTGGATTAGGGTTAATAAGACAAGATATAATACAAACACTGAATAATACATCACTTTATTAATGTTCGGTCAAATGTACATTTACTATCTACTAGTTTTAGGGCATAAAACCCAACAGTTCGGTCTTATGCAAACTCATTGCATAGGATACCCCCACTCGCATGTCCACTACATGAACGCGTTGGATCAATGCGTTTGTATCGAACACAAAGTGGGTCGTATCACATAGTGTCATCAGGATAAGGTACCTAACCTTATTCCTATAATATTGACTCTTTAGGTTGTTACTTGAACATTGATCCCCGCATGTCTCCACATACAGTTCAAATTTCATAAAACAACCTTGGATGTTTAGTTTATTGGATTTAAGGTTAATTATTGCAAGACTAAGAATAACAAATTCAATAACTCCTTATTTAATAATTCCAATAACTCTTTATTGATGTTAATTAATTTGTTACATTTACTATCCACGAGTTTTAAGGCATGAAACCCAACAAATGCGTGCTAAAATCAAATGAGGGGTAAAAAGGAGATTTAAGAAAATCATTAAAAATATTTTCCATATTTGCAATTTCTTTTAAAAATTGTTATATTTGTTATTTCCTTATTTAATTTAGCCACCCATTACAATTTTCCTATTTGTTTCTTATGTATAACATGGGGACATGTACACTATTAATGTATAAAAATCTTTCAACATGAATATTTTCAAATTGTAGTTATTTAACATGTATCTGCTTATAGTATATTGTCTATAAAACTCAATTATCACACCTTGAACTTTTCAATCACCTATACATGATATATGAACTTGTTCATATATGATGTATATGTACCAATATATAGACTTTATGAGTTTATTTATTTATTTATTATTTTGAAAATAATCTTTGAGTTCCGATATTTTTAAATTTATGCAATATATGTTTCATTACTAAACGTAGTATAAAAAAAGCAAACGCAAACCATTGATTCTAATCAATGTACTAAAATTTTTTCGACATGTTAACATTGTTGGGTTTTATGCCCTAAAACTCGTGGATAGTAAATGTAACATTTGACCGAACATTAATAAAATGATATTGATGTATTATTCAATAAAGTATTATTGTCTGTATTATGTTTATCTTGCCTAAATAACCATAATCCAATAAACTAACATCCTAGGTTGTTGTATGAGTCTTAAACTATATATGAGTATATATGGGGATCAATGTTCAAGATATAGCCTAAAAGATCTATAGTATAGGGATAAGACTGGGTACCTTATCCTGGTGACACTATGAATACGACCCGCTTTGTATTTGATATAACCGCAATGATCCAATGCGTTCGTGTAGGGGACATGCGAGTGGGGGTATCCTATGCAATGAGTTTGCATAAGACCGGACCGCGAAATAGTAACCACTAGCTGTAACACCGTTGACTAGTTAGATTTCTATTTCACTAGGATGACCTAGGCAACTTAGTCTTAATCCTGAGTGGGTTATGGACTCTTGTTCACAGGGATTATCCTTTAATTTGTATGAGTGAGAGTGGCTTGTTCGCCGACTCGATATGTCTACCATTTTGAGGACAAGACCGAGTGGGGAGTTGGGAACATAATCACACAAGATGAAATTCACCCATTCCCGACTGTAGGGTAAGTAGAGGAGTGTTGCCTTAAGTAGTGTCTCCGGGTCTTAAACAAAGGGCCCTACCCTCTCAATGACACAAGAGAGATTTCTGTTTGTTGGTTGGATCTTAAATAGGTTGTTCATTAGAGAAGCATTGATATTTAAGGATGTAAAGGTAACCTAGGGGTAAAACGGTAATTTGACCCAACTGGTATTACGAACACTTGTGAAGGACTGACTTGCTATTATTGGTCAATATCCGTGGACACAAAAATATATCTGTAGTGAGAAGAGTGCAACCGTGGTTCAATAGTGGAGTGAATCCACAATTAACGAACATTGATTAACTTGGTTAATGAGTTTAGTCAATTAATCTCATATCGTTGGAGCTTCTGATCTGCAAGTCCATTAGGTCCCACCGATAGCTCATAAAAGGTATTGAGGTAAATTTACTCAGGGAGATAATATAATGTATGGAGATATATAAAGTTTATATTTTCATTAAACTTTATAATATAAATTTATTTTAAATAATTGATTCACAATTAATTTATAAGATAATTAAATATTTGAAGGAGTTCAAATATTAAATTTAATATGAATTGGATTCATATTAAAACTATAGGTTAATATTAATGCGCATTAGATACATATTAAAACTATAGGTTATATGAGAGAAATGTAATTGAATATGATTCAATTATGGGCTTAAATTAAATATATGATGTTTAATAATTATTAATTAATTGGAGAATTTAATTAAATGAATTGAATTAAAACTATAGAATATGTGGGAGATATTCATTTAGTATGATTAAATGAATAAATGGATTTACTAATTAAATTTGATTTAAAATTAATATTGTAGATGTTCATATGGCAAATGCGGAAGCAATTTTAGGATCGGAGACACTTAACTACATCAATTTTAGAAAATGAAAACATGTTTTTTAAACCAAAGCAGAGAGCATAATTGTAACCAACCTTTTGGACCAATTGAGCTACTCCTTTTGTTTCCTTTGATCACGAACGGTGTGTTGACCACCTCTAGTGTCTTCTCCGCTATCCTCCGACCTTAGAACGACTTGTGGGAGTCTATGGTGATAGGGATTGGAAGAATGCTTGAAGGTTCAAGCTCTAGAGAGTATTGAGAGATTGAGTTTGAGTAGAAATTTTGGCAGCATAACATTACTCCAAAAACCTATACTTCTCCATCTTTTAATACCCTACTTATAGAGAATTTTCATGCATCTTAGATTCACCAATGTAAGACACATGGAGAGGAGAATGACCTTAGTGGATTCTAGGTGTTCTATGGAAATCACATGCAAGATTGCATGTGGGAGGTGTTATTCCACTTTCTTCATCCGTGCAAGAGTGGATTTAGTTGTGTAATTCCACTATTTCCATCCATGCAAGAGTGAAATTCTACTCTTGGATTTAATTTAAAATGCAATTCTCAATTGCCTTTCAAATTATCAATTAATTGACAATTTCAATTAATCATATGACATTAATCAAATTAATTCATATCACCTAATTCAATCCACTAATCTTGAATTTCAAATTCAAGATTGAAATCTCTATCTCAATTTTAATTAAAAAAACAAATTTTCAATTAAAACAATAATTAATTAAACAATTTAATCAATTATGTAATATTAATTTAATATCATTTATCAAATTAATACTATGCACCTAATATGAATCCCTATTCATATATATTGTATTTAAATCATATTTAAATACTTTACTCTCTCAATTAATAGTTTAATCCATAATTAAACTATTGTGTTGATAATATCGTATATAATCGACACTAATTCCCTAAACCGAATTTTGAACGATTCAAACTTTCCTATCATTATGTTCTAAGGTATAATCCGTATGAGCTAGCAGGGGGACCTAATGGACCTACAGATCATGGGCCCTGATGTGGATTTTTCCTAACCGCAAGCGCACGGGTCAAGTAATAATATAGTGAATAGTAAATTCGAATGTCGTCCTCTGGATTGGATTTTTAAGCAAATCAAGTATTGTGAATAATCTCGCTCAATTTTATTTAGGGATTAAAAAGTGATGAATAGGTGATGATAAAAACAAATCAAAGCAAGTAAAAAGAATGGAAATTCAATTGGGAAAACTACTTAGGGAATTGATTTCGCCGATTTCGTTTAGGATTGATTTTAAAGAATAAGTTATTATGCACAATGAAATTATGAGCCAAAGACCCTTTAATCACAACTACCTCTCCCGAGTATAATTGATTCTCATGCAAATTAACCAACTTGATATCCCTATCTAAGTTATTAACAAGCAAGGCAATGAGATCTTTTAACCAATTCTAAAGTTAATCTAAAACCGTCATGAATTAGAAAGTAAACTTTATTCATGCAATCTTGAGCAAGTCTAAATCAAATCCCCTCTCCCGAGCTAGATTCGAAACTTAAATCATCCAACTAATGGCCAATTAATTGAAAGCATTAAATCAAGATTACAAACATAATAACATTGCACAACTTAAACCATAAATCAATCCATAAACTTAATCAACTACATCAATCCCTAAGTTACAAATTTAGCTACTCATGAATGTAAATACAATCTCAACTAAACATGTGAAAGCCATAAATCTAACTAAAGAAAGAGAAAGGGAAAAGAAAACTCAATGTAGGCCGAATCCGACGTCCCCGTCACGATCCCCACGAACAATGGGTTGATTTCCAAGTCTCTCCCTTTGTTTTCAGCCTCAAAATGCTCTGTTCTGCCCTGTTTACGGCTCCCAAAGGTCCCAAATCGATCTCCTCCAAAACCTAGCCGAAAATAAGCTTTTATTCTGATTTTTTGTCTTAGCGTCGAGACGCTGTCAAGACAGCGTTGCGACGCTGCCTCTTATACGCGCGTTCTAAATAAGGAAAAACGGTAGCGTCGGGACGCTTCCTATCGTAGCGTCTCGACGCTGTGAGCTTTACGCGCCTAATCTGATATGGAATGTGAGCGTCGAGACGCTCAAGAGCTAGCGTCTCGACGCTAGCCTGCTGTTGACCGAGATTTGACTTTTCTCCACTTTTACTCTTTTCATTCCTTTGCATCTTTTCACGCCCCGAGCACCCGATTAACTCTAATATGACATTATAGCTCCAATCAACCATTTCCTACAAAATAAACAATAAAGCACAATAAAATGGCCCAAACATCATAAAAGACTAGCTAAATTAAATAAGTAAAAGTAACTAGCTATGCTCGCTATCAGGCCCCAATGATTCGAGGTTAATTGGCTAATCTTATTAATCTAGCTAACCAACATTTGTTAACTACCGGGACACTCCACTATAACCCAGTAGCTGCACTCCCCTCACCGTAGATATATTTTTGTCCACCTTATATAACCATGATTAGTACTGTTGGGTTTTATGCCCTAAAACTCGTAGATAGTGAATGTAAACAAATTGTATACTTGTTTCAATAAAGTGTAATTGAGTTTCTACAATAAAGTGTTATTGTTAAATATTGCACTATTCGACCCAAATCCAATAAACTAAGATCCAGGGTTGTTTACATGTGACTTGAACTAGTATGTGGGGACATACGGGGATTGGTGTTCAAGTAACAACCTAAAAGGTCTATAGTACAAGGATAAGGCTGGGTACCTTATCCTGGTAACACTATGTGATACGGCCTGCTTTGTATTCGATACAGACGTATTAATCCAAGGCGTCCATGTAAGAGACATGTAAGCTGGGGTATCCTATGCAATGAGTTTGCATAAGACCAGACCACGAAATAGTAAACCACTAGATGTAACACCGTTAACTAGTTAGGTTACTGTTTCAATACGATGACCTAGGTAACTCAGTCTTAATCCTGAGTGTGTCATGAACTCCTTCTCACGAGGGGTTGTCCTTTGATTAGTATGGGTGATAGTGGCCTGCACGTCGACTCAATAAGCCTACCTTCTTGGGGACAAGACCGAGTGTGGGGCTGGGGACATGACAACACAAGATGGAATTCACTCATTCCCACTGCTAGGAGAAGTAGATGAGTGTTCCCTTAAGTGGTGACTCCAGGACTTGAACAAAGGGATCCCGCCCTCTCACTGGCCCGAGAGGGACTTTCTGTTTAATGGTTGGACCATAAACAGGTTGTTCATTAGAGGAGCGCTGGTACTTAAGGAGACAGATGTAACACAGGGGTAAAACGATAATTTGACCCAGCCGTGGTTACGAACACTCGTGAAGGATTGACTTACCGGCATAGGTCTACATCCATGGACATAGAAATGTTCTACAGTGAGAAGAGTTCAGCTGTGGGTCTTTAGTGGAATGACCCACAGTTAATGAATTGATTAACTTGATTAATGAGTTTAATCAGTTAACCTCATATCATTGGAGCTTCTGATCTGTAGGTCCATTAGGTCCCCTTGCTAGCTCGTAAAGAGTAATTAGGAACAAATATATCTTGAGAGAATTTGAATAGTTCAAATTCATATTGGGAATTAAGTTAATTGTATGAGATACAAATTAATATAATTTATAGTGATGCATTAAAATATAAAGTCTAATTTGAGATTAAACTTTATTATATTGAGAGATTGATATATTTGAAAGAGTTCAAATATATGTCTAATTAAATATGTGGTATTTAATTAGAAGATGAATTAATTAATTATTCAATTTAGTTTAAATTAAATGAGATTTAATTAAACTATAGTCTATGAGAGAAATAAATATTTGAAGAAGTTCAAATATTAATATGAATTTGATTCATATTAAATTTATAGGATATAAGAGAATTTGAAGGAGTTCAAATTTTAATATGAATTTGATTCATATTATAGAATTAATTAATTGAAGGCCTGAAATTAAATATATGATATTTAATTGGGTAATTAATTAATTAACTAATAGAATGTCTAAAATTAAATATATGATATTTAATTGGTGATCAATTAATTAAAGAATTAATTGGAAATTAATCAATTATGGAAATGATTAATCACCTATGGAAGTGATCAATCATTTATGGAAAAGATTAATCAATTATGGAATTGATTGGTCATGGAATTGATTAATGGAAAAGATTAAATCAGTTATGGAAATAATTGATTTTAAATGAATATTTTATTCATGACCTTTCTCCTATAAATAGAACATTAACCCTAGGGTTCAGTCATGACAACATATGGCCACCATAAGGCCTTTTCATATTCTCTCAACTCAAGAACTCTAGGGAGAATTTTCTCTCTAGAGTTTTTCCCATTCAAGATTAGGTAGTCCCACAACTATGTTCCTAATCTCAGAGTTATAGCGAGGAATATCAAATGGTGGTGTTCTTCATTGTTGCAGAGCAATCAAGAAAGGCGTTCTTGAAGAATTCAGAGTCGTCAACGAAGGTATATTTCTCAACGCTTAACCTTTTGCCAATGCATAGGTATTTTAGTAGAAACAAAATTAACTACGAACGGTCCAATTGCTTCCGCTGTAACGGAATTGGGAATTCCAAATCCTTCAATTGGTATCAGAGCCGATCGTATGCTTAATTTTGTTTTACAAAATTTGCGTTGGTTTTTGGTGGGATCGATTTGCATTATGAATGTTTGGTTTGCTTAAAGATTGTTTAGGTGTTTTGGCATTAGTTTTACAATTTTTGTATGATTTGATCATGTAAGGGCCCATGTTTTTGGGGCAAAATTATTGTAAACCGAGTCTTGTAAGTCCGTGTCTAGAGATTTAAGATCAATTTGTTGATCGGTGTTCGAATCGGAGTTGAAATCGGAGAAAAACGGATGCTGGAATCGAAGACAGTATGCTGCCCAGAGGCGTAGCGTCGCGACCCTGCTCAACGGAGTCGCGACGCTGAGGTAAAGGAGCTGAAAAAAAACGGGACAACGTCTCGACGCTATGCCTTCAGCGTCTCGACGCTGTGGTTACGAAATAATTATTATTTGCGTAAATTGATTCTCGAACATTGGCCCTGGAGCAGCTGGTGTGCGCATGCGCCTAGTGTATGAGAGGGCGTGATTTTGAGGCTGTTCAAATGCAGTTTTTTTTTTCCTTATTTTTCCAGTTTCTGAAGTTGGTACAATCCGGTTCACTGAGGATTGGTCCGGTTCATGCTGGTCTGGTCCGGTTCAAGGTTATATTGGGCCGTTTTGAGAAATTTAGGTCCGTTTTGGGCGATTCTAACACGGTTCGGGTTGGTTCTGAGCGGTTCGAAGCGGTTCGAGGCGGTTCTAACCGATTACAAGGCGGTTTAGGGCTAGATTTTGAATTATTAATGTAATTTTTTCATTATTTTTGCCCTAGGATGCCAAAATACCGGTCTTTATAGCTATTTATTGCTTTATGAATGTCATTTAGCTAGATCCCACCATAGGTTAAGCATGTTTCATGCATTTTTATGTTATAAATGTTATAATATTTGATAATTATGCATGAATTTAAATTTCATGAGTAATTTAGTATAATTGTTATATTAAATATATGAAATTTGAAAAGCATCATGCATGTCATTAATTAGATAAATATAAAGTGTTATATTATATTAATGAAGCATGCATGCTTAGGTTTATTTTCATGAGTATTAATATAATTAGTTATATTATGGATGGAAATAAAATATCAATGTTTAATTTTCATGGGTATTTAATATAAATTGTTATGATTAAATGGATGAAAATTGAGAAACATTGAGCATGAAATTACTTTAGTAAAAATATAAAAAGTTATATTTATGAAAGTAATTTATTTGCTTATTTATTTTCATGAGCAATTAATATAAAGTGTTATGTTAATGTATGAAAATATAAATGCTTATTTTAATTTTCTTAGGAAATTAATTTAAGAGTTAGATTAATTGAAGAAAATTAATTTGCATTGAGCATGAAATTACTTTAGTTTAAAAATATAAGAGTTATATTTATATAAGTAACTAACATGCTTAATTAATTTTCATGATATATTAATATAAATGTTATGTTAATGTATGAAAATAGTAATGCTTAATTTTAATATTCTTATATAATTAATTTAAGAGTTAGGTTAATTAAAAGGAAATTAAATTGCATTGAGCAAGACATTACCTTAGATTAATATAATTGTTATATTTTTGGTATGTCATGTATGCTAATGTATGGTTTTATAAATTAATTAGAATTTGATTGTTAATTTATTCACCATAGTAGCATGTTATAGGGTCAATTCATTAAAATTTATAATAGTTATAAAATTAATGAATAGAAACCGTTAACCTATAACAAAGAATTGCATGCAAACATAGGATCTTAGGATAAATGAATTAATTTTAAAATGTTTAAAATTAATTAGATCTAAGATCACATTTCTAATAGGATTAGAATTATCCTTACTTAGAATTAAAATTAGTTTAATTGACTAAGTAGGGAAAACATTACTATGATTATAAGGGAACTCCACCGGTTAAGTTCTGTCTAAGGCTGGGGGTATTTAAGCTGACGGTTTACGGAACACCTCCTACCTGGGAACTGACTCGGAATACCGGAGTTGAATTAATCATAGTTAAATGTTAGCATGCAATGTCATTAGGTTTATTAAAAGAGTTTAATACACCTAGATCTTTAGAGTAAAGACCTTACATTACTGTGGTTATAAGGGAACTCTCTCGGTAAAGTTTTGTCTAAGGTTGGGGGTATTTAAGTTGACGGTTTACGGAACACCTCTTACCTGGGAACTGACCCGAACCTTGAGTTGAATTAACCACAGTAATGTTGACTTGCAATGTTGGGTTTATTAAAAGAAGTTTAATTCACCTAAAACATTGTGGTTGAATCCTTTCCATAATTGTTATAATAGGATCAGACTTAGATAGATTGACTTAGCCGAATTTTATCTAAGTTAAACAACCCTAAATTAACCTTAGGACATTTTCAGTGGGAGAAAAATTACAAAACGAGATTTAAATCAAGTTTTGCTCCTACGTCCCTATATTCACAACGTGAGGTTCATGCTCGGCTTCGAGTCGCCCTAGGAGCGGCCTCCCTTCGGAAAGTGTTTGCATGGATCAATAACAAGGTGAATGGGAAAAATGTCTAGAGTAAGTGGGAGCGGGACACGTGTCAACGTATCCCTCGGTCTCCACCCCTAGTTCACACCGTGAGAGTCCTATGATCCGCATGCAGGTTGTCCTGGCGCAACCATCCCTTCGGAGGGCCTGATCATAGGATTCGGAACACCGTGAACTCCTGAATAGGATAGGGTCACTTAGGCTAATCACCAACAGTTGTCTTTCCCTTCGGTAGCCTGTTGGTGCGTGCCTCTGAGATCTGAAAGTGGGAGGGTTACACTTACGGGGATAAGTTAAATGTGTTAACTAACCCTTGACCGAACAACGGTAACTAAACGCTAACGGAATATGAGTTATTCTGGTGTTAGAATTTGGTTGAGATTGTCTCAATTCAGAGGAGGAGTAGCTGACCACCCTTCGGTGGCTGTTGTTCTAAACCTTTGAAGTATCGTTGCAAAAACCAAATCAATAGTTTTATAGGGTTTCTTTGATTGCTTATTTGTTTTTGCAGAATTTGATTGGATTATTTGTAATGGGTTAGTGCTATTAATAATACAAGTAATTTGTTACTTCAGCAATTATATAATAATTTTATGTGTGTTGTCTTACGTCATTTTATAAATAACGGTAATACAACAAGCTTAAACGACAAACTGTGGTAAATAAGTCTAGGATTATTCTTAACTGAGGAATGTCCTCATACCCCATATGTTTAATTCATTAAGAATTGTTCTTGGTGAATATGACATTGAACTCTGCTTAGCAAAAAGAGAACTTATTCAAGACCGTAATTTTCATGTACCTGTCTTGAAAACGTGATTAATGGAAGAATAGTGATTCTCCCTGAATACTTGATTCAGGGGTCACATATCACGTGTGTTCTTCTTTTAAAGGAATAAGTTTCTGGCAAGAGCTTGCTGCTTGTGTAATAACTCTCAAAGTTAGAATTAGAGATGTTATTTTAGCTATATCAGTGGGGAACATTAAGTTATTTTTCTCAGTGGGAGAAAATACATATTATTAGATAATGTGTATGTAATTCCTAAGATCAAAAGAAATTTGATTTCTGTGTCTTATTTGTTGGAACAATGTTACTCTTTACCTTTCTCTGCTAACGCAGTTTTGTTTCAAGAAAGGGAGTTGACATTTGTTTAGCTTTACTGAAAAGTAACCTAAATGTTTTAAGACTAATCGATAGTAAAGCAGTCATGAACACTGGGTTGTTTAAGACTGCTATTACTCAATGTGAAAAGAGGCAAAGGATTTCTCCTAAAGGAAAATACCTTTCTTTGGTTCTAAGGTAGACCATATTAATCTCAATTTGATTGGGAGATTGGTCAAGAGTCAACTCCTAAGCAAGTTAGAAGATGACTCTCTACTACCTTGCAAGTCATGCCTTGTGGGCAAAATGACTGATAGATCTTTTACTGGAAAAGATCTAAGAGCCAGAGAGCCCTTGGAGCTTGTACATTTGGATCCTTGTGGTTCAATATGTTAAAGCAGTGGGAGGGCATAAATAATTCATCTCTTTTGGATGATTATTCAAAGGTATGAGTATCTTTACCTAATGCAACTTAAGTCTATAGCTCTTGAGATATTCAAAGGGGCTTAGGACTGAAGTTGGAAACTTGTTAGGTGAGATGATAAAAACACTTCGATCTGATCAAAGTGTTGAGTATAGGGATTTGAGATCCCAGAACTATTTGATAGTACATGGGATCACACCCTAAATCTCATATAGGAGAAATAGAATCCTATTGGATATGGTTCATTCCATGTTGAGCTATGCTCAATTGTCTGGCTCGTTTTGGGGTCATGGAGTGTTGATTGCATTGCATACTGTAGTAGGCAACCCCAAAGGAAACGAGAAGTAGATACTTCTTCAATACACAATAGAATAAAGAATTTGTATCGACAAATGCTAAATTCTCAGAAGAAGTCCACATCAAAAAAGATAAACCACAAGAGTAAAGTCGGTTTAAGTAAGTTAACTAATGAAGCTACAGTAACATCCACAAGAGTTGTCGATGAGGTTGACTGTTCAACAAGAGTTGTTGATGGATCAGTGCATCTAGTTAGTCACATCCATCTCAATAGTTGAGATTGCCTCAATGTAGTGGGAGGGTTGTTTTATAACTTGAACGTTACATGGGCTTGATTGAAGCCTAGGTCATCATACCTAATGATGGCATAGTAGGTTCATTATCTTTTAGAAAGAAAATGAATGATGTTGACTAGGACCAATGGATTAAAGTCATGGACCTGGAAATGAAGTCTTTTGTATTTCACTTCCATCTGGGATTTTGTAGATCTGCTTGATGGGTAACACCTATTAGTTACAAGTGGATTTACAAGAGAAAATGAGACATTAAGGGTCTTAACCAGAAGGGTTCATACAGCAAGATCGAAAGCAAAAGGGTTTACAGGCTTAAGTGATCCATCCATGGATTGACCTAAGCATTTCAATCTTGAAATATAAGATTTGATAAGAGACCAAATCTTTTGACTTTAATCAGAACATTAATGAGTCTTGTGTTTACAAGTAATCATCAATAGTTCAGTAGCTTACTTAGTATTGTATATGATTGATATCCTAATCATTGGGAATGATGTAGGTTATCTTACTGACATTAAAAAAGCTAGCAGCTCATTTCCAAATGGAAATTTGGGAGAAGCTGAGTTTGTTCTTGGGATCCAAATTGTTTAGGAACCGTAAGAACAAAAGGCTAGCCTTGTCTCAGGTGTCTTATATCTACAAGATGTTAGTTAGATATAAGATGCAAAATTCCAATAAGGGTTCACTACCTTTCAGACATGGAATTCGTTTGTCTAAGAAAATGTTTCCTAAGACACCTCAAGAGGTTGAGGGCATGAGACGAATGCCCTATGCAGTAGGGATTGTCAGTAAGTATCAATCTAATCCAAGATTTAATCATTGGAAAACTGTTAAGAATATCCTCAAGTATTCAAGGAGAACGAGGAACTATATGCTCGTGTATGGGACTAAGGTTTTGATCCTTACAGGATACACTGACACAGATTTTAAGACTGATAAGGATTTGAGGAAATCTACATCAGTATTTGTGGTCACTCTTTACGATGGAGCTATAGTATGACATAGTTACAGTCTTGACCATATAGGCCGAAAAATTAGCTGTTTGTGAAGCAGCGATAGAGACTGCATGTCTTAGAAAGTTCTTGATTGATTTGGAATGTGTTCCAAATGTGAACTTGCCCATCACACTTTATAGTGATATAGTGGTGTTGTGGCAAATTCAAAAGAACATTGCAACCTAAGACAAGTAGACACATTACATTGAATGAAATATTGTTGATTCATTTACAAAGACTCTCTCGGCTAAAGTGTTTGAGGGTCATCTAGAAGGTCTAGATCTACGAGATATGTACAAAGGTGTAATCTAGGGCAAGTGGGAGAAATGTAATGGGTATAGTGATACCATTATGTAATGGGTATAGTGATGCCCTAGTTTATTGTATTTGTACATTGTATATGTTTTATACATGTATTTATACACCCAATGCTGTATTGATTATTGTACATCCCACTAAACTAGAGTTTTAGTTCAAGTGGGAGTTTGTTGGGTTTTATGCCCTAAAACTCGTAGATAGTGAATGTAAACAAATTGTATACTTGTTTCAATAAAGTGTAATTGAGTTTCTACAATAAAGTGTTATTGTTAAATATTGCACAATTTGACCCAAATCCAATAAACTAAGATCCAGGGTTGTTTACATGTGACTTGAACTAGTATGTGGGGACATACGGGGATTGGTGTTCAAGTAACAACCTAAAAGGTCTATAGTACAAGGATAAGGCTGAGTACCTTATCCTGGTAACACTATGTGATACGGCCCGCTTTGTATTCGATACAGACGTATTAATCCAAGGCGTCCATGTAGGAGACATGCAAGCGGGGGTATCCTATGCAATGAGTTTGCATAAGACCGGACCACGAAATAGTCAACCACTAGATGTAACACCGTTAACTAGTTAGGTTACTGTTTCAATACGATGACCTAGGTAACTCAGTCTTAATCCTGAGTGTGTCATGAACTCCTTCTCACGAGGGGTTGTCCTTTGATTAGTATGGGTGAGAGTGGCCTGCACGCCGACTCAATAAGCCTACCTTCTTGGGGACAAGACCGAGTGTGGGACTGGGGACATGACAACACAAGATGGAATTCACTCATTCCCACTGCTAGGAGAAGTAGATGAGTGTTCCCTTAAGTGGTAACTCCAGGACTTGAACAAAGGGATCCCGCCCTCTCACTGGCCCGAGAGGGACTTTCTATTTAATGGTTGGACCATAAACAGGTTGTTCATTAGAGGAGTGCTGGTACTTAAGGAGACAGATGTAACACAGGGGTAAAACGGTAATTTGACCCAGCCGTGGTTACGAACACTTGTGAAGGATTGACTTACCGGCATAGGTCTACATCCATGGACACAGAAATGTTCTACAGTGAGAAGAGTTCAACTGTGGGTCTTTAGTGGAATGACCCACAGTTAATGAATTGGTTAACTTGATTAATGAGTTTAATCAGTTAACCTCAAATCATTGGAGCTTCTGATCTGTAGGTCCATTAGGTCCCCCTGCTAGCTCGTAAAGAGTAATTAGGAACAAATATATCTTAAGAGAATTTGAATAGTTCAAATTCATATTGGGAATTAAGTTAATTGTATGAGATACAAATTAATATAATGTATAGTGATGCATTAAAATATAAAGTCTAATTTGAGATTAAACTTTATTATATTGAGAGATTGATATATTTGAAAGAGTTCAAATATATGTCTAATTAAATATGTGGTATTTAATTAGAAGATGAATTAATTAATTATGAATTAATTAATTATTCAATTTAGTTTAAATTAAATGAGATTTAATTAAACTATAGTCTATGAGAGAAATAAATATTTGAAGAAGTTCAAATATTAATATGAATTTGATTCATATTAAATGTATAGGATATAAGAGAATTTGAAGGAGTTCAAATTTTAATATGAATTTGATTCATATTATAGAATTAATTAATTGAAGACCTGAAATTAAATATATGATATTTAATTGGGTAATTAATTAATTAACTAATAGAAGATCTAAAATTAAATATATGATATTTAATTGGTGATCAATTAATTAAAGAATTAATTGGAAATTAATCAATTATGGAAATGATTAATCACCTATGGAAGTGATCAATCATTTATGGAAAAGATTAATCAATTATGGAATTGATTGGTCATGGAATTGATTAATGGAAAAGATTAAATCAGTTATGGAAATAATTGATTTTAAATGAATATTTTATTCATGACCTTTCTCCTATAAATAGAACATTAACCCTAGGGTTCAGTCATGACAACATATGGCCACCATAAGGCCTTCTCATATTCTCTCAACTCAAGAACTCTAGGGAGAATTTTCTCTCTAGAGTTTTTCCCATTCAAGATTAGGTAGTCCCACAACTACGTTCCTAATCTCAGAGTTATAGCGGGGAAGATCAAATGGTGGTGTTCTTCATTGTCGCAGAGTAATCAAGAAAGGCGTTCTTGAAGAATTCAGAGTCGTCAACGAAGGTATATTTCTCAACGTTTAACCTTTTGCCAATGCATAGGTATTTTAGTAGAAACAAAATTAACTACGAACGGTCCAATTGCTTCCGCTGTAACGGAATTGGGAATTCCAAATCCTTCAAGTACGTCGATCCTTCATAGGTTGTTCGTAACTATAGTTGGATCAAATGTCCGTTTTACCCCTATAGTACTTCTTGTTCCTTAAGTCCAACTAATCCTCTAATGAACAATTGGTTTGTGGTCCAACCAACAAAATGAGTCCCTCTCGGGCCAATGAGAGGGTGAAATTCCTTTGTTCAAGCCTCGGAGTCAGGACTTAAGGGAACAACCTCTCTACTATCCCTAATTTGGGTCGGAGTGAATTCCTTCTTGCTGGACTATGTCCCCGACTATCTACCCCATTCCTATCCTTGAAATGGGAGGCTTATTGAGTCGACGATGCTGAGCCACTCTCACCCATAAGCCCGAATAAACAGGAGTTCATAGTTAGCTCAGGATTAAGATCGAGTTACCTAGGTCATCGCATGAAATAGTCAGTCTTGTCAGTAAATGGCGTTATAAAGCAAGAGTGACTTATTTCCCGATCCTAGTCTTATGCAAACTCATTGCATAGGACGCCCCCACTCACATGTCTCTTCATGGACGATTTAGGATCACATCGTCTATACTATCTACAAAGTGGGTCATGTCTCATAGTGTCCCTAGGATAAGGTACCCAGCCCTATCCCTATACTATAGACCGTTTTGTCTATTACTCGAGCCTGATCCACTTTTATGTCTCTACATAAAGCTCAAGTGTTCATCCTATAGCTATCTTAGTTTATTGGATTTGAGTTATTTAACGTGTGATTTACTTATTCAATAACGACTTTACTGAATGAATCTCGATAAAAAATTTATCAAACAAGTATATAATTCGTTTTAATATTCACTATCTACGAGTTTTAGGGCACCAATCCCAACCATTATTATTATAATTAATTAAATTATTTATTTTAAATCAGTTAAAGTAACTAATGGGGACACTTGCTTTCTTCACGTTAGTCCTCCCCCCCCCCCCCAACCGTAGCCTGCACGATAGGGAAGTTGGAAACTTCTTCTCCTTTCTCTTTGATGTGCGTGAAGGGCTTCTTAGATCATTCTCTCTGTATCATCTCTCTCATCCATGAATTCTCCATTCCAGAGAAAATTCTCCTAGAATTCTCTTTCCAAAAGAATTAAGGATCCCACTATCCTTCTCTACCAAAACCCTTAGAGAATACTGGTGAGATTATTTTTGGTGGTGTCACTTGGATTTTCAAGAGAAGGCAAGTTGCAGAGAAGATCTTCCTCCCAAAAGGTGTTGGCGAAACCCTCCAGAGTCGACAACGAAGGTTTGGGAATTTCTTTTTCTCTGTATAAATTTTAATCTAGGATTAGATCTTAGATTTAAATTAATTCAAAACATGTTTAGCCTTAGAAATACAGTAAATTATTATGAATGTTTTCTGTATGTTGTTGCCAGCGAATTAGTATTTTAATCCTTAATTAAAACTGAGCAATGGTCTGGTATATTTTCGCTGCGCAAAAGCTTCAATCCTTGCAAACATTTCTATCGATAATTTCACATGTCCACAGGTTCAACATCGGCATGATGGGTAAATCAACATTTCCATTATACCTTGAAGAAATCGATAAAAATATAAACAACATAACGACAACATATAACTAATGTGAAAATAAATTTTTAACTTATTTTAAAAACGTAAAAAAAAATATTTATTAATTTAAATATTTTTTTTGTTTTAAATATTTGGTTTTATTACAAGTTTAGTGCCTAAACTTTTAGGGTTTTATCAATTAGGTCCCTATAAACTTTCAAAAGTTTCAATAGGTCCATGAACTTTTAATTTTGTTTTTAATAGGTCCTTGAACTTTAAAAATGTCTAATGGGTCCCTAAACTTTCAATTATGTGTCTAATAGGTTCTTGATATATTTGATATTTTAAAAAAATAATCAAGCTACTATATATAAAATTAAATTTTATGACTATTGAGACTCTAAACTTCCAATTTTGTATCCAGTAGACTTGTGAATTTTAAAAAATGGTTAGTAGGCCAATGATTATTATTAGACACATGAATTAAAAGTTGAGGGATCTATTGGACAAAAAAGCGAAAGTTTAAGGACCTATTAAAAACAAAAATGAAAGTTTGAAGACTTATTTGAAATTTTTTAAAGTTCAGGGATTAAATTTACACAACCCTGAAAGTTTAGGGACTAAACATGTAATTTAACCAAAATATTTTTTTTTCAGAAATATCCATCAACATCTACATTTTTTTATATATATTTTCATCGAAATTTGCATAAAATTGGTACCTTGATATTTCCGTCAATATCAACCATTTAACCCTTGATTCTAATTCATATCTACGTTTATCTATAATTAAGTTTGAAATAAATTAAATTAAATTAAATTTGAAATGGGGTAAAAAATGTAACAAAAACTGAGTTGTAAAATTTGGACAAATTTGAAATAAAAATTGAATTTTGATACCTCAAAATTGGGCGTCAGGATAATATCTCTTTATTCTTGGGGCAACAAAAAAAAATGGTTAGACTTAATTGGTGGATTTTGAAAAATTGCTAAAAAAGTTTAGAAATTAAATAACTGGCTAACGTGATTTAATTAATAAATTCCTAATTAAACCAGACAAATTTGTCCCTAACAACCCGTCTAAAAAATCCCTAACATTTAGATCAAAGTTTAGGATAGAGAAATACAAACTAAAAAGTTGGAGATTTATCAGGAAGAGAGAGAAATACATATTTGCAACAACTTAACAACCAAATTTGAATCCAACGGGAAACTCTAACATCTTCCTAATATTGAAGAGCTGGTTTTTGGAAAAAAAAAAAAGAAAAGAGAAAAAATTGATACCCATGTGCAGATGAAACGATGATTTACAAACACAAAATGAAGAATGAATACATTCAACTACATAGCCATAAATGACACATGGAATAATGACAATACATCACTCAGTAGCGTAAAACATTGTATAACCTTTGAACTTCCAAACAAAAATCATGGCTATGGAAAAATTCCCCCACCAAAACGTTAATGTTCAAATTGGGTATAAAAAATGAATTTAAAAACTTACCCGATGCATTGATGATATGTCAAATCGAGTAAAACCTCCTATCTTTCCCATTGCATGCGTTCCAACACCTCAAGACCTTCTGGTTTTGCTTCCTTCTTCCACATTATTGAGCTTCAGCCTTAAAATCCACCATTCGCATTCTGAGTTTCAGGCCCCTCCTCCGATTAAGTCCTAAAGTCATTTCTTGCGCATTCGCAGGTAAGTGGTGTACCCCATTACCTACAGCCTCTACTCGACAACCGTAAAAATCCTTTTCCCACTGTGAAAAACACTCGCTCAGTGAAGGTTAAAGCTTCTTCTCCCCGACGACCGTCAACAAAGCTTTTCAGAAGATGAGAGACTGGGGGTATGTAAATAACAGCTGGATTTCCTTTAAATTTAAAACTACTTTATACACAATCCCTTGTTTTTAGGGATTCAAAATCTTTTTTGCCAATATACGCTTATTATGTAACTGCCTTATTTTGTCTCCCCCAAGATGAGCTTGTGAATTCCTCAGGCTGTGTATACTAGTATCTACATCCTGCACATCGAAAACTACACAACAATCCATATACGTACCATTCTGTGTTAACAAGTTCAAAATTTGTCTCCCCTTGGGATGAGCTTGCGACTGCCTCCGGTTGTGTATACCAGTATCTACATCTTGCACGTCGAAAACTACACAACAATCTCTGTACGTACCATTCTGTGTTACACAAACTCAAATTTTATCTCCCCTTGGGATGAGCTTGCGGCTACCTCCAGTTGTGTATACCAGTATCTACATCCTGCACGTCGACAACTGCACAACAATCCCTCTACGTACCATTTTGACCAATTCCTGAAGAGTGTTAACCAACAGATACTATTATCGTCGGAAAGATTGAGGTAGTTCGCAGCACATACCTTGAGTTGAGAGAGGTTAGAATCACAAGGAATCTTCACAGTTCCAGACTTGAAATCACTATAGAGCCCTGCAACATTCCAGACACCACCGAACAAAATCGTAATCCATTGTACCATCATTTTGTGTTATTGGAGAAGTTTTCAATCAAATGAAAAGACCTAGATTAAGCTATATATTTGAACGAGGTTTAAACACTAAGTGAGAGAGAAAAAAAATCCTTTTTGATGGTTGGAGAAGGAGAAGAAAACGAGAATATTGATGTGGAATTTTCCTTACCGCAAGCGCACGGGTCAAGTAATAATAAAGTGTTCGTATAAACGAGTGTCGTCCTCTGGATTGGATTTTTAAGCTAAATCAAGTATTGCAAATTATCTTGCTCAATTTTATTTAGGGAACACAAAGTGATGATTGATTGAAAGAAAACTAGATCAAAACAAACAAACAGTGGATATGCAATTGAGAAAACACCTAGGGAATTGATTTCGCCAATTTAGTCTAGGATTGATTTTAAGGAAGAAGTTATTATGCACAATGGAATAATTGATTCTCATGCAAATTAACCAACTTGATATCCCTATCTAAGCTTATTAACAAGCAAGGCAATAAGATCTTTTGACCAATTCAAAAGTTAATCTAAAAACCGTCACGAAATTAGAAAGTAAACTTTAGTCATGCAATCTTGAGTAAGTCTAAATCAAATCCCCTCTCCCGAACTAGATTCAAAACTTAATTCATTCAACTAATGGCCAATTAATTGAAAGCATTAATTCAAGATTACAAACATAATAATCATTGCACAACTTAAACCATAAATCAATCCATAAATTCAATTGACTACATCAATCCCTAAGCTACAAGTTTAGCTACTCATGATTGGTATTACAAGCTCAACTAAACATGAAAAAGCCATAAAATCACGCTAGAGAGAAGTAAAAGGAAAGGAAACACTTAATGTCGTCGATCCCGGCACGTCCCCGTCTCGATAGCCACGCCACCAAGTGAGATTCCCGGTCCTCGTCCTTGCTTCAGCTCCCACAGTAGGTCTCTAGTCGAAATTAGGGTTCAATTCTCTCAATTTGGCCTCCCCCAATCCGTAGCAAGAAAAGAAAGTTAAATAGGAAAATCTGCGACAGCGTCGAGACGCTATCAAGACAGCGTCGCGACGCTGCCTCTAAAATGCGCGTTCTGAATAAGGAAAAAACGGTAGCGTCGAGACGCTATTGTCACAGCGTCGAGATGCTGTGACGTTGTCGCCTCTTGTAATTAAGGAAAACCAGCGTCTCGACGCTCCAAGAGTGGCGTCTCGACGCTAATGGGCAGAATGCCCTCTCTTGGCTCCTTGTTGCTTGAATCTTTCCAGTTCTTTGGCGTCTTTTCACGTCCCGAACACCCGATTAACTCCAATTCTACGTTTTAGCTCTAATCAACACTTTCCTACAAAATAAAAAATTAAGTGCAATAAAATGGCCCATAAATCATAAAAGACTAACTAATTTAAATAGGGAAAAATAGCTAGCTATGCTCGCTATCAAATATAAGGAAAATAATTTTTTATTGTTAGAATGGAGAAGAAAACGAAATCTATGGAATTCAGTTGGAGACCAAAACGACAAGGATCCCATGAAATTCGGAAAAAAGGACCTCGAGCATGTAACGACGTCTGTATATACACGTATATACTAGGGGTAAAATGGGGAAAAAAAACCAGTTGGTCATTCCTTGATTTGCGGTAGCCACACCCCAAAATACAAAACTTTTTTAGCCAAAAAAAATGCAAGGGCTTATTTTTTCTAGCCATCTACCACAATTTCCTTTTATTCTTTGTCGTTCACCAATTGGGTTGGAAAAAAGACCCATTATATCTAGGTGTGGTGATGTGTCAATTTGCTGGCAAAGTAGTTCTTTGCTTTTCAACGGAGTTACTTTTCCTGTTAAATTACAACGGTAGACCCTTGAAAGTATTAATTTGGTTAAATTATTAAAGGTTAAATTATAAAAAAAAAAAATACTTGGTTCCAATTATAACTATGAACTTTCAAATGTTTCATTTTAACCCTTAGAGTTTGAAGTTTGTTTCAAAATGATCTTTGAAGGCTTTCTTTCATTAAATTCATAGACAAAAAATGATGTGTTTGCTTATGTGAATAGATTTGAACATACACGTGGAAAAAACAATAAGAACACATTCAAAACAAATAATTTTTTTGTCAATAAATTTAACAAAAAATGACTCTAAGAGTCGTTTTGAAACAAACTTCAAACTTTAAGAGCTAAAATGATTTTTTTGAAAGTTCAGGGTATAATTGAAACCAATCCCATTATTCACGGGCATTTTTTATCATGGTATTTTCCGTTGAATTTTATATGGATGAAAATAATGTATTTGTATGTGTTTTTATCGTTTTTTTTTTCCATGTATGTGCTCAAATATGTTCACATAAGTAACAATACATAAGCAAATACGTCATTTTCCGTCCATGAATTTAATAGAAAAAACTTTCAAGGGCAGTTTTGAAACAAACTTCAAGAACTAAAATGAAACTTTTGAAGATTCAGGGGAATACTTGGAACCAACCTCATAGTTCATGGGTATTTTTAATAATTTAATCCTTTTAATTTTGTTAAAATGGGTCTTTAAACTTTTAATTTTTTTAATAAAACTTTAAAATATCAATTTTTTTTTTCTATTAGATCTTCGAACTTTAAAAAGTGTCTAAATTCTCAGACTTTCAAATTTTGTGTGTCTTTTACTTTTATATATACTAGTGTTTTACCACGTGCATTGCACGTGTAATTTTTTAAAATTTAAAAATATTTATAATTATATATAATTTGGATAAAATATTATTCAATACAATATTTTTTTTAAAATTACTTAATATAAGTTTTATGTAGTCTTATTTTTATTTTGTATAAAATGTTTTGTTTTAGTAATTTATGTTTTTATATTTTTTAATTTATCTTTAACAAAAAAAAATAGTGGCAATTTGAATTTTAAACGATTTAGTTTAGCTTGAGTGAATCAACATGATTAAATGACCGTACTTACTCAATTAATTTGATTCGGTTTATCAGTTTGACTCAATTTTTTATAATTTTCATGGAAATTATAAAGTTGAGTTTTTTAAACTTGTTAAAAATCAATTGATAATTAATTTTAAAACTAACTATACTTAATATCAAATTGTCATTTTTGTGTTTTTGATTCATTGGATAAAAAATTGTGTAGGAAATAATTTTTAAAAAAAAAAAAATCATACATAAACAACAAATACAATAAGAGGGTTAATTATAAAATAATATAAAAACATCTAAAAGATATTGATACCTCTTCATACGATTATCTGATAATAGGTTCACCTTTGATTGGTGTCGCAACGTCATCGCGACACGGAGCGGCCGACGTCCTTTACTAAGGGTCTCTTTCGAGAGGAGAGGTTTGGAGTCGCCACCAATCATCTTGGGGTGTGATTGGTCACCCATTTTAAAGAAAAAAAAAAAAACCGGTCTTTGAAAACCAAAAATTAGGCTCGGGAGTCGATTGAGTGTAGGGAAGGTGTTAGCACCCCTACAACACCCGTTTAAAAACGGTTACCACATTTTATTTTAAAATTATCCTTTTATAACATGCATGGTCCTTAATTTTGAAGAGATAAAAGAAATCAATAACAAATGTCTCACTTGATCTTACCTTAGCTTTGAGCGATAAAGTAAGGGTCTGATGTAGTGAATGGGGTTATACCCAATAATTGTTTGTCATGTTGAAATTTTCTTTTAATTAAAGAAAATTTGTCACCTCAAGAATTTGAGAAATTCTCAACTCCGTCATAGGTTATACATGAGCTATTTTGTCTCACACCTATTATTTCACATTTCAACAATAAAATATGAACTAATAGTCACGAGTGGTATGGCACCAAAACGAAAAAAAATATGTTTTCATTTTTAAATAAAATTCAATTAAAAATTCATTTGAAATTTCTAAAGTAAAACCATTTTGAAATTCATTTGGAAAATTCAATTTAGAATCAAATTGAAATTGATTTGAAAAGATCTAAGTTAATCAAATTTAAATTTTGATTGCCAAAATAATCGATAGTTACACTTTAGGCTAATTTCCAGGCAGGGTGTTCCCTTTCGGTCAGCTTAAGTACCCGTTTTTAGACAAAATTAGCCTTAAAGTTTCCGTAATCGATCTATTTTAGCCTTTCAAAATATTAAATAATGTTTTCGAAATTTGATTTAACATTTGAAATTGATTTCCAATTTAGTTTAAAACTAAAATTGATTTTCAATATAAAACCAAATAGACATTGATTTTGAAATTCCAATGAGAACATATTGAAATTTATTGAAAAATTCTAAATTAAAACCAAACCGAAATTGATTTTGTGATTTCAATGTAAATTCAATTTGAAATGAAATTTATTCGTGAAATGACACCATCAAGGTAATTTGAAATTTATTTAAGAAACCCAATTTACATCAAATTGAAATCAATTTTAAAAATCTAAATTAAAATCAAAATTGAAATTCATGTGTGAATATCAAATAAGAACCGAATTGACATTCATCCAAGAATTACAAATTTGAGATTTTATTCAAATTAAAATCAATCAAAGAAAAATTAAAATTCTATTTGAAAATTTCAAACCAAAACTAAATTGTAATTGAGTTAATTTAAAACCAAGAATGAAATTGAATTGAAATCCAAATTAAATCATATTGACTTTGATTTTTTAAAATCCTAAAAGAAATTAAATTGGACATTCAAATTTAGAATCAAAATGGGATTGAAATCAAAGCTTCAAATATAAATTAAATTGAAACTGAATTGAGATCTCTAATGTGAATTAAAGACATTGATTCAAAAGTCAATTAAAACCAATGGGAAATTCAAATTAGAAATTTCACCTAATTTGAATTGATTTTGAGATTTTAATGTAAACCAAAATTGAAATTGAACTCCAATTGAACTAAATTCCATAGACATTTCCAATTTAATTAAAATTGAAATTGATTTCCCATTTAGAACCAAATGGACATTGATTTGTTTCAAATTTTACAAAAGTTGAAAATGACTTCCAATTTAAAACCAAATAAACATTGATTCGCAAATTCCAATTTCCAACCATGATGAGTTCAAGATTTGAAACTAGATTGATTTGAAACTAGATTGAAATTGATTTGGTCAATTGAATTGAAAATTTTTCAAATTAAACCCAAATTGAGATCTATTTTAGGGGGGAAAAACAATGTTAAGGCCATTTTGAACTTTGTTTGGAAAGACCAAAGTGAAAATCATTTTGAAATTTGTTTGGAACATCCATATTATAAACATATTGAAAATGATTTGGAAATTTCAATAAAAGAAAAAAAAAACAATTTGGAATTGATTTGAAAATTAACTTTAAAATTCAAATTGGAGTAAAATAAAACAAAACTCATAAAATTAAAAGGGAAAAAGGAAGTTTGTTTTCTTTTTTTTAAAAAAAAAATCTTGCTTTTCCTAAAAAATAAAAAAAAAAAAACTAAATAAAGAAAAGAAAGAATGAACAAGTAAAAAGAAATGATAAATAACAAAATAATAATAAAGAGTGAAACACACCATCATTTCATCCTTTTCCTCACTTTCTTTCTCTCTCCCCATTCTTCTTTTCTTTTTCCTTTTCCACCTCCACTTAACTCTTCTTTACCTTTCTCTTCCATGAAAATTCACTGGAATGTGGGTCAAAGTTACTCCTGGTTCTTCGGATGGTTGGAGTTCGCGGTGGCGACGGATGTCAGATCGGGATTGGATTAGTGGCGGAGTTCATCGGAGTGGCGGCGGCGTAGGTCTTCAACAGCGGCAACGATGTGATGAGCGGTGGCGGCGAAGCAACGAGCAACTCAATCTTTCAAAAGATTAAAATTTCTCTCCCTCTCTCAAATTTCACTATTTTCTCTCTCAAACTTCACCTCTTTCTCTCCTTGTTCTCCCATCTCCCACCACCTTTTGTTCTTGTCCCTAGTATTTTTTTCCCAGGTAGTTCTTGTCCCTAGTATTTTTTTCCCAGGTAGTTCTTGTCCTCATTCTACTCCACAAGCTCTTCTTTTATAGGAGAGCTTCAAGAGTGGTTGGAGAGAATAGGGTGGGGAGTTGAGAAAAGGGGGGAGTGAGGTTAGAAAGTTAGAGAAAGAAGGGGAGAAGGAAGGATGGGAGGAAAAAGGGGAGAGGGAGAAGGAGAAGGAAGGGGGGAGTGGAAGACTAAAGAAAAAAAAAAAAAAAAAGAAATAAATTAAATAAAAAAAATGAAAATGAAAATAAACAATGAAAACCAAAAGATAAATTTAATTTGACAATATGTAGGGGTAGAGGGATTTGAACCACAAATCTCGTGGTTACCAATACAGTTTTATGCCAATTGAGCTACGCTCTTGGTCGGATACCAAAAAACAAATTGACCACCACATATTGGAAATATTCAAATATTTTTACTAAAAATCAAGCCGGACCAAATACGGTGTCTACAATTTGCCCCCCATTGTGTATCCTTGAAGGATTGAAAGGGTAAACAAAGGAAAAAGACAAAGTATTGGGAGGGCTAAGATTTTTAGTTAAAAATAAAAGGAAGGGTTTCATGCTTAAACCAAGCATAACCTAAAATTGGAAAAAAGAAAATGAACCTTACTTTGACTAGACTTTCATCTCTAATCAAAGATAAGGTTGGATTTAACTAAAAGAAAATGAAATGGACCTGACTTGACTAGGCTTCGACCTCTAAACAGGAATAGGGTTCGATTTAACCAAAAGAAAAGGGGAATGGACCTGACTCTGACCAGACTTCGACCTCTACTAGCTAGCAGGGTTCGATTTAACCAAAAGAAGAGGAAATGTACCTAACTCTGACTAGGCTTCGACCTCTACTAACTAGCATGGTTCGATTTAACCAAGAGAAAAATTGAAAACGGACCTAGATTGACACAGGCTTCGACCTCGACTAAATAGTCGGGTTCGATTTAACCGAGAGAAAAACTAAAAACAGACCTTGATTGACACAGGCTTCGACCTCGACTAAATAGTCGGGTTCGATTTAACTGAGAGAAAAATTGAAAACGGACCTGGATTGACATAGGCTTCGACCTCGACTGAATAGTTGGGTTCCATTTAACTGAGAGAAAAATTGAAAATGGACCTGGATTGACACAGGCTTCGACCTCGACTGAATAGTCGGGTTCGATTTAACTGGAAAAAAAATGGAATGGACCTGACTATAGCCAAGCTTCGACCTCTACTACCTAGTAGGATTCGATTTAACTGACAGAAATGGAAATGAAATGGACCTGACTCTGACCAGGCTTCGACCACTAAACAAGAATAGGGTTCGATTTAACCAACAAAGAGACATAGGAAATGGACCTGACTCTGACCAGGCTTCGACCTCTAAACAAGCTAGCAATTTTCGATTTAACCAAAAGAAAAGGGAATGGACCTGACTCTGACCAGGCTTCGACCTCTACTCACTAGTAGGGTTCGAGTTAACTAACATAAATGGAAATGAAATGGACTTGACTCTGACCAGGCTTCGATCACTAAACAAGAATAAGGTTCGATTTAACCAACAAAGATGAAAATGAAATGGACCTGACTCTGACCAGGCTTCGACCTCTACTAGTTAGTAGGGTTCGGTTTAACCAAAAGAAGAGGAAATGGACCTAACTCTGACTAGGCTTCGACCTCTACTAACTACCAGGGTTCGATTTAACCAAGAGCAAATGGGAATGGACCTGACTCTGACCAGGCTTCGACCTCTACTAGCTAACAATTTTCGATTTAACCAAAAGAAAAGGGAATGGACCTGACTCTGACCAGGCTTCGACCTCTACTCACTAGTAGAGTTCGATTTAACCAACAAAGTGAAATAGGAAATGGACCTGACTCTAATCAGGCTTCGACCTCTAAACAAGAATAGGGTTCGATTTAACCAAGGGAAAAATTGAAAACGGACCTGGATTGACACAGGCTTCGACCTCGACTGAATAATCGGGTTCGATTTAACCAAACAAAATAGAAATAGACCTAACTCTGATTAGGCTACGACCTCTACGAACTAGTAGGGTTCGACTAAACCAAAAGAAAAGGGAATGGACCTGACTCTCTGACCAGGATTCGACCTCAACTAACTAGCAGGGTTCGATTTAACCAAAAGAAAAGGGGAATGGACCTGACTCTGACCAGGCTTCGACCTTTACTAGCTTGCAGGGTCCGATTCAACCAAAAGAAAAGGGAATGGATTTCATATTTCAGAAAATGACAACGGTTTTTATTTCAAAACTTAGTTGCCGAAAATGGAAGAATTTAAAACAGGGACTTCGTATTTCAGAAATTTGTTTTAAAGAGGAGACAACGGTTTTTATTTCAAAACTTAGTTGCCAAAAATGAAAGATTTTAAAACAGGGAATTCGTATTTCAGAAATTTGTTTTAAAATGAGACAACGGTTTTTATTTCAAAACTTAGTTGCCAAAAATGAAAGATTTTAAAACAGGGAATTCATATTTCAGAAATTTGTTTTAAAATGAGACAACAGTTTTTATTTAAAAACTTAGTTGTCAAAAAGGAAAAGATTTTAAAATAGGGACTTCGTATTTCAGAAAATGAGACAACGGTTTTTATTTCAAAACTTAGTTGCCAAAAATGAAAGATTTTAAAACAGGGACTTCGTATTTCAGAAATTTGTTTTAAAATGAGACAACAGTTTTTATTTCAAAACTTAGTTGTCGAAAAGGAAAAGATTTTAAAACAGGGACTTCGTATTTCAGAAATTTGTTTTAAAACGAGACAACGGTTTTTATTTCAAAACTTAGTTGTCGAAAAGGAAAAGATTTTAAAACAGGGACTTCGTATTTCATAAATTTGTTTTAAAACGAGACAACGGTTTTTATTTCAAAACTTAGTTGTCGAAAAGGAAAAGATTTTAAAACAGGGACTTCGTATTTCAGAAATTTGTTTTAAAATGAGACAACGGTTTTTATTTCAAAACTTAGTTGTAAAAAATGAAAAGATTTTAAAACAGGGACTTCGTTTTTCAGAAATTTGTTTTAAAATGAGACTACTGTTTTTATTTCAAAACTTAGTTTCCAAAAATGAAAGATTTTAAAACAGGGACTTCGTATTTCAGAAATTTGTTTTAAAATGAGACAACGGTTTTTATTTCAAAACTTAGTTGCCAAAAATGAAAGATTTTAAAACAGGGACTTCATATTTCAGAAATTTGTTTTAAAATGAAACAACGATTTTTATTTCAAAACTTAGTTTCCAAAAATGAAAGATTTTAAAACAGGGACTTCGTATTTCAGAAAATGAGACAACGGTTTTTATTTCAAAACTTAGTTGCCAAAAATGAAAGATTTTAAAACAGGGACTTCGTATTTCAGAAATTTGTTTTAAAATGAGACAACAGTTTTTATTTCAAAACTTAGTTGCCGAAAAGGAAAATATTTTAAAACAGGGACTTCGTATTTCATAAATTTATTTTAAAACGAGACAATGGTTTTTATTTCAAAACTTAGTTGCCAAAAAGGAAAAGATTTTAAAACAGGGACTTCGTATTTCAGAAATTTGTTTTAAAAAGAGACAACAGTTTTTATTTCAAAATTTAGTTGCCGAAAAGGAAAAGATTTTAAAACAGGGACTTCGTATTTCAGAAATTTGTTTTAAAAGGGAGACAACGGTTTTTATATCAAAACTTAGTTGCCAAAAATGAAAATATTCAATTATAAGAAAGAAAAGATTCCTTTGAGCATATTGAAAATTTTCATGAATGGAGCATGTCCAAAATGAGAGTTTTACATATGAACAATCGTCTTAAAATGAGAGATAACACACTCAAAAGAGGTTGTGAAGATATGCAAAGGCAAGATATAGCATTTATGTAAGATATAATGCACCATTTTCATGTGAATATCCTACGTGAAATAAATGTGTGCTTTTGCCCCAGTGTCATGGCTGGAACATACTCATTGACCACTCTAAGCAAGGATAATGCAACTAACCATGTATGACGACTGATGCCCTGATGATGAATTGACTAAGTAAATAAATTCGACTCTAAAGGCATGATATAGGGGATGCATATATGCATGTCAAAGGTAGATGTATGCATGATATTCATGTGATCCATTTTCACCAACTCCGTGGTATGAAAACAAATTTTTTGAGAGAAATAGCGATGCAAACGATGTTGAATTGGTAAACAATTTTTTTGAGCTTGATTTGTGAAATCAATTAAGATAACCAAATGTGTTCTCCATATTTAACAAAATGATCATCATTGCTTACTTTCATCATTCTTATCAATCAATGTTTAGAAAGGAATCAAAGAAGAACCTCGTAGTCATCATTGGAGGAAACATTTTTTCTTTTTCTTTCATTTCTTTCTTTTTATCTTGTTTGTTTCTTTTTTCTTTTTTTTTTTTTTTTGAATGCCTTCACCTGAAAGGGATCATGTATGTTAATCAGAGATTGCTCAATCTGAAAGGAAACATATATGTCAATCATAGATTGCTCAATCATATCAGGTATGGTGGGTTTTTTTAGAAGTGTCTCATGTGCTAGTTTAGAGAACTATTAATGGTAATTCATAGCATTAAACCTCTTACTTGATTCAACTGCTTCATAACCTTAGCCTTGTAGTGGACAAAAGATTGGATACAAGAAGATGAATTTGGTCTCGAGACAAATGAGGATGATTTTCGAACAAAGAAACCAAGTTTCTTTTTTGAAGAAAAAAGAATGAAGAAGGAAAACATGGATCACAAATGCCTTTATAAAAAAAAAATCTCTTGAACAATAAGAGATTGAACATAATTTTGAACACTCACATACTAGAATATGGTTCAAATGAAAATATGTGCAAAGGTGACCCCATTTCTTTGGACAACTACTGTGAAAACAAGGAGTAGCTTCTCAATAGATCATCTCATATATCTCTTTCTTTCTTTGAGTCAGCTCAAGATCTTTGATGAAATCCCCTCATTATTGTATTCGCCCTTTCCTTGATGAGAACCGCTCGAGATTGAAAGATTCTTCGTAAGAGAAGTGTGATTCTCTTAACTTGGCATTTGCCCCAGTCTAAAACAACTTGCATAAGTGGTTGAATGACCTTGCCCCAGTGTAGCAATGGAGATTCTTGCTCCAATTTAATAATGACGACTTTGCCCCCACGTAATGATGAAAGCTTTGCCCCAGCGCAACAATGAAGGTTCTTGCTTAGTTGATTATTGTTTTGCCACAGATTAGTGACGATGTCTTTGTCCCAATGTAGCAATGAAGGCTCTTGCTCAAATTCAATAATGTTGGCTTTGCCCCAGTCTAGTGATGATGGCTTTGCTCTAGTGTAGCAATGAAGATTCTTGCTCAGTTGATGATTGACAAAGAAAATCTTCAAATCGTTTGTAGGTATGACCTCTTGATCTATATTGATTGTCCCAATCATACAATTTAAGAATTATCCTGGCCTTGTACATTTCTTTTTTTCTTTTCATTTTTCATTTTTCTCTTTTTCTTTTCTTTTTCATTTCTTCTTTTTTTATTTTTCTTTCTTTTTTAGGCCAAATATATGCTTCCATGACTAGCAGATGATGCAATCACATATAGAAGATCAATCATGTGTAAGTCATCATTTGCAACTTCAATAATCACTCCATGTTGCTTCTTTGTCAATGCTCCTTGGTACCATGATAAGGTTATTTCTCAGGCAAAACTTATTGAAAGATTGTGAGACCTCGAGACAATTTCTCAAGTTACTAAGTCCAAGTTCTCAAGATTATCGTCCTTAGTCTTGGAGTCACCTTTTAATAAAAGGAGAGAAGACAGAAGATAAAAATGGTAGGAAGCGTGTAATTGAAAAATAGTTGAAATATAGGAATATTCAAACAACTACAAGTCTTAATTATGAAGCAGTAAATCATAAGAGTTTAATTCCTATTTCATTACTATTGAAGGTCTCTTGGTAATATTTGGTGGATATTTTGAAATGTTTGCCACATGGTTAGATGTGACAGGCTTAGCAAAAGGCTTTCAAGTGGGTAGACAAATATGGAGATTCACCGCAGTTATACGTGATGAGTTTAACAAACGGTTTGATGGTGAATCAGTAATTCATGCTGGCTTACCACAAAATCACATGTGTGGTGGGTTAGGCTCAAGGTTTTTCAGTGAGTGATCTTGGATCCTCACTTCAAGAGGGGTATTGGCTCTAGTGTGAAAATTGAAACCATATTCGATGAGGTATTGGAATATGAATTCTTTAACACATGAGAAATATGCAAGCCAAAATAAAATTGCCTTTAATGGAGACTATGATTTTGCAACAATGGAGTGAAAGATATTTAGAAGGAAACAAAAATGATTGAGACTTGACCACTTTTCTCTTTTTCTCGGTGAAAGTAGTGAGAGCATTCATTTTCTTTTTCCTTTTTTCCTTTTCTCTTCTTTCTTCTTTTTTCTTTTCCTTTTTTTTTTCCATTTCCTCCAAATGGAAACTCACTATGGTTGTCCAAGTTCTTGCTAAACTCTTAACTGACAAGAATGATCAAAGTAAGCTTTGATTCTAAAATTTTCTAGAAGAAACATGTGGTTTTACTTTTGTTTGCAATAAAAAAAAATCACTTTCTTTCTTTGAAAAAAAACATATGAAATGAATGATGCATAAATGCATGTAGGATGAAACCTTGACCAAAAGAAAATAGCTCAATTTTCACATGCCCACGTTCTTCCCGACTACTTAGCTAACTTATGATAATCATATTTCATGCATGTGTTCTTGAGTCATGGGCCCTTGTCTATCTTTGAATTTTCATAATCTTAAAGACATTTCAAAGAGAAGTAGAGACTTTATTACTAATGATGAATAATTAGATACACCAAATATTTCTTCTCATGATGAATAGAAGCCCCAAACTCTAGTGATTAATGCCTGAACTGCCTTCATTCGATCTTGCACATGATGCTACGATTTTTTCAAACGAGATGCTAGACCAGTTAAACCATCTTGAAATAAAATAGTGTATGAGGAGCTTGTCATTTTGAGAATGTGCTGACATCTTTCTGCAATACAGAACGAGGTGGCTTTTGAGACAAGACGTCGCATCATATTTTCCAAACTTAGGTACTTTGAATTTGGGTGGAATAACCAAGTTCGACACCAGACATAATTGGGTAGGACCAACATTACCAAAGATGTCAGCTCCTTCAATCACATTTAATCTTTTCTCAAGCATTTCAACCTTTTCTTGATAATATCTTTTTTACCTTTTCCAGTCAAGGCTCTTCAAATTACAGGATCATGAAGTTTAGGAACATTGGAAGTTGCTTTCAGTGGGATAGGTTTCTGGAACGCAGATTCAGTTTGACGACTTATCCTAGATTGACCCTCTTGAAAAACTGATAGCTTGCTGAAGGGGGGGGGGGGGTGATGAATGTGTTTGAGTGAAATCTCTAGTTGACTGACAAAGAGGTATTTTTGACTTGTGTGAATGAGGTGAGTCACCAGGATTATTGACTGGGATGTCAGATTGAGAGACATCTGTCACTGTTTCACCATTCTCCAAAAGAGAGAATTTTCATGGCTTGTTCATGAGACTGCTCAACATCCTGTCTTTCCATGTCTTTGCCTTGTAGTTTGTAAGAACGACGAGCATGTGGTTGTTGAGCCATTCGCTTTTAGAAAAAAGAAAAAATAAAAGAACTATGCAAGTTTTTTCCATGAAATGCAACTGAATGATGTGATCGAAGAATGAAAATTGATGCATGAGAAGATACTATGCCATTATTGAGCAAAAAATGCAAGAAGTTTTTTTTTTTTTTAAATGACCTTAACATGAAATATGAGATAATGATTTATGGGAAAAATGTGTAAATTGTAAACATGGATTGAAATGCATGAAATATGCCTACTATGTTCTAAATGCATCTTATAAAGAGAAAAAATGTCTCCTAACCATAAACATGAGTGACATATTCTTTGTGTTTGCATGAGAGTCAATGTGTCACAACCTTACGCAAATGTGAACATGGATCCACATGCATGACACTCTTGTTCTAAAGATGAACTCAGGATCCTTATGATGAATGAGTGAATATGAGGAACGAGGGTATCAAAAAATCGACACTACTCTACCATACTAACCCTAGATGATGGTCTATGAAGAAAAATATTATGATGAAAGGTGAAATGAAGATAATTCTAACCCTAATAAAGTGAGAAATTTGAACTTCTAAGGGTTCAAAAATTAATTTCAATGTTATAAAATAACAAAGAATTAACTCTAGTGAAGATTTTTCATGTGCCTGCACGGGGGCAATTTTATCCCCTCGAAGGTCGACACTACTTCATCATGAAAAATATGATCCCAAAGGTCATGAATGAAATGAACCTAAATTATATGCATGACTCCTAAGACTCAAATATTTGCTAGATGTGCAACTTAAATCTGTAAGGAGGAAAGAGAAAAGAAAAAAAAAAATCTAAGAATTTTTCCTTTTTCTGAAAGGCATATGGAGAATTTATTTCAAGGTGAAAATTTATCTCCACAATTTATTTCTTAAAAAAAAGGAAAAATAAAAATTTTAAAATGAGATATTCACTCAAGTTAAAGGGAATCCTTTTTCTTTTTTCTTTTTTTTTTATTTAAAAAAAGAAAGGAAACAATAAAAAGCTAATAAAAGAAATTCTTTTTGTCCTCTTTTCTTTTTTACAAAAGATCCTATTGTCTCCAAAAAGAAAATATATTAATAATATTTTTTTTTTGTTTCACAAGAAATGATAAAATGAAAATAATAAAATATATTTTTTTTCAAATAACAAAAGATATTTGACCAAAGAATTGTAAAAGCGATGAGGATGATTCAAACCCTGATAAGGGACCTCAAAATCAATTCAATGTTATAAAATAACAATTGAATTAACTTGATTGGGGAAATGATGTGAGGATAAAGCTCTAATCCTAGAAAACAAAAGATCCCCAAATTAATTTCAATGTTATAAGATAACAATTGAATTAACTTGACTTAAAACAAAGGATCTCAAATCAATTTCAATGTTATAAGATAACAACTTAATTAACTTGAGTGGTGAGGATAATGTGAAATTAAAATTCTAATCCTAGACAAAAAGGATATCAAGTTAATCTCAATATTATAAAAAAACAATGGAATTAACTTGAGTGATGGAGAATGATCTGAGGATAAAATTCTAATCCTAGAAGGAAAAATGTCTCAAATTCATTCAAATGTTATAAAATAACAAATGAGTTACATGAGGGGTTAGGATAATGTGAGATTAAAATTCCAACCCTAAGAAAAAATGTCTCAAACTAATTCAATGTTATAAAATAACGATTAAATTAACTTGAGCAAAAATTTTCATGCGCCTACACGAGGACAATGATGTCCCTTCGAAGGTCGGCATTACTAATTTCGAATGTGATGCATAACTTAAGGGGACTGAGAAAAAAAAAATGGCCAAGGACTGAACGAGATGGAAAATAATTAAATAGGAGAAAAAAAAACCTTCATTTCAAAGAGATTTTCTCCCTTTTAAAAAAAAATCCAAAAGAAAGAGAGACAAAACCCTTAAAGAAACGAAAGAGATAAGAATACTTGATTTTCTTTTTAAAAAAATAACGAAAATAGAAAAGACTTTTATTTTTAAAGAAAGTCCTTCTAAGAAAAAAAAGGAAGGCTTCTTATTTTCTAAAGAAGTTTTTCTTCAAAACAACAAGGATAAAAATGACTTCATTTTTTTAATAGAAGCCTTAAAAAATGAAGGTAAGATGACATCAACAAAGAAAGAGTTGAAACCTAATGACCATGATTAACCCACAAAAATAATGATAATACAAAATAAATGACCCAGAACTATGAGAATGAAGTGAGGGTATAAAGATTCTAACTCTAATGGATAAAAGGGCCCCAAATTAATCCAAATGTTATAAAATAACATATGAACTAACCTGAGTGAGGATTTTTCGTGCGCCTACACGAGGGCAATGATGTCCCTTCGAAGGTCGACACTACTACATCCTCGATTCTAATCCTAAGGGTATAGCTCGGGTATAGAGCTGTGATTGTGTGAAATGCATGATGACCTAAAAAAAATAAAATTACATAAATAAAATAACATAATGAACCAAATAAATTAATAAAAGGATAATAGAAAATAAAATTGAAGTGGCTTGACTCTCTAAAGTCCCCAGTGGAGTCGCCAAGCTGTCGCAACGTCATCGCGACACGGAGCGGCCGACGTCCTTTACTAAGGGTCTCTTTCGAGAGGAGAGGTTTGGAGTCGCCACCAATCATCTTGGGGTGTGATTGGTCACCCATTTTAAAGAAAAAAAAAAACCGGTCTTTGAAAACCAAAAATTAGGCTCGGGAGTCGATTGAGTGTAGGGAAGGTGTTAGCACCCCTACAACACCCGTTTAAAAACGGTTACCACATTTTATTTTAAAATTATCCTTTTATAACATGCATGGTCCTTAATTTTGAAGAGATAAAAGAAATCAATAACAAATGTCTCACTTGATCTTACCTTAGCTTTGAGCGATAAAGTAAGGGTCTGATGTAGTGAATGGGGTTATACCCAATAATTGTTTGTCATGTTGAAATTTTCTTTTAATTAAAGAAAATTTGTCACCTCAAGAATTTGAGAAATTCTCAACTCCGTCATAGGTTATACATGAGCTATTTTGTCTCACACCTATTATTTCACATTTCAACAATAAAATATGAACTAATAGTCACGAGTGGTATGGCACCAAAACGAAAAAAAATATGTTTTCATTTTTAAATAAAATTCAATTAAAAATTCATTTGAAATTTCTAAAGTAAAACCATTTTGAAATTCATTTGGAAAATTCAATTTAGAATCAAATTGAAATTGATTTGAAAAGATCTAAGTTAATCAAATTTAAATTTTGATTGCCAAAATAATCGATAGTTACACTTTAGGCTAATTTCCAGGCAGGGTGTTCCCTTTCGGTCAGCTTAAGTACCCGTTCTTAGACAAAATTAGCCTTAAAGTTTCCGTAATCGATCTATTTTAGCCTTTCAAAATATTAAATAATGTTTTCGAAATTTGATTTAACATTTGAAATTGATTTCCAATTTAGTTTAAAACTAAAATTGATTTTCAATATAAAACCAAATAGACATTGATTTTGAAATTCCAATGAGAACATATTGAAATTTATTGAAAAATTCTAAATTAAAACCAAACCGAAATTGATTTTGTGATTTCAATGTAAATTCAATTTGAAATGAAATTTATTCGTGAAATGACACCATCAAGGTAATTTGAAATTTATTTAAGAAACCCAATTTACATCAAATTGAAATCAATTTTAAAAATCTAAATTAAAATCAAAATTGAAATTCATGTGTGAATATCAAATAAGGACCGAATTGACATTCATCCAAGGATTACAAATTTGAGATTTTATTCAAATTAAAATCAATCAAAGAAAAATTAAAATTCTATTTGAAAATTTCAAACCAAAACTAAATTGTAATTGAGTTAATTTAAAACCAAGAATGAAATTGAATTGAAATCCAAATTAAATCATATTGACTTTGATTTTTTAAAATCCTAAAAGAAATTAAATTGGACATTCAAATTTAGAATCAAAATGGGATTGAAATCAAAGCTTCAAATATAAATTAAATTGAAACTGAATTGAGATCTCTAATGTGAATTAAAGACATTGATTCAAAAGTCAATTAAAACCAATGGGAAATTCAAATTAGAAATTTCACCTAATTTGAATTGATTTTGAGATTTTAATGTAAACCAAAATTGAAATTGAACTCCAATTGAACTAAATTCCATAGACATTTCCAATTTAATTAAAATTGAAATTGATTTCCCATTTAGAACCAAATGGACATTGATTTGTTTCAAATTTTACAAAAGTTGAAAATGACTTCCAATTTAAAACCAAATAAACATTGATTCGCAAATTCCAATTTCCAACCATGATGAGTTCAAGATTTGAAACTAGATTGATTTGAAACTAGATTGAAATTGATTTGGTCAATTGAATTGAAAATTTTTCAAATTAAACCCAAATTGAGATCTATTTTAGGGGGGAAAAACAATGTTAAGGCCATTTTGAACTTTGTTTGGAAAGACCAAAGTGAAAATCATTTTGAAATTTGTTTGGAACATCCATATTATAAACATATTGAAAATGATTTGGAAATTTCAATAAAAGAAAAAAAAAACAATTTGGAATTGATTTGAAAATTAACTTTAAAATTCAAATTGGAGTAAAATAAAACAAAACTCATAAAATTAAAAGGGAAAAAGGAAGTTTGTTTTCTTTTTTTTAAAAAAAAAATCTTGCTTTTCCTAAAAAATAAAAAAAAAAAACTAAATAAAGAAAAGAAAGAATGAACAAGTAAAAAGAAATGATAAATAACAAAATAATAATAAAGAGTGAAACACACCATCATTTCATCCTTTTCCTCACTTTCTTTCTCTCTCCCCATTCTTCTTTTCTTTTTCCTTTTCCACGTCCACTTAACTCTTCTTTACCTTTCTCTTCCATGAAAATTCACTGGAATGTGGGTCAAAGTTACTCCTGGTTCTTCGGATGGTTGGAGTTCGCGGTGGCGACGGATGTCAGATCGGGATTGGATTAGTGGCGGAGTTCATCGGAGTGGCGGCGGCGTAGGTCTTCAACAGCGGCAACGATGTGATGAGCGGTGGCGGCGAAGCAACGAGCAACTCAATCTTTCAAAAGATTAAAATTTCTCTCCCTCTCTCAAATTTCACTATTTTCTCTCTCAAACTTCACCTCTTTCTCTCCTTGTTCTCCCATCTCCCACCACCTTTTGTTCTTGTCCCTAGTATTTTTTTCCCAGGTAGTTCTTGTCCCTAGTATTTTTTTCCCAGGTAGTTCTTGTCCTCATTCTACTCCACAAGCTCTTCTTTTATAGGAGAGCTTCAAGAGTGGTTGGAGAGAATAGGGTGGGGAGTTGAGAAAAGGGGGGAGTGAGGTTAGAAAGTTAGAGAAAGAAGGGGAGAAGGAAGGATGGGAGGAAAAAGGGGAGAGGGAGAAGGAGAAGGAAGGGGGGAGTGGAAGACTAAAGAAAAAAAAAAAAAAAGAAATAAATTAAATAAAAAAAATGAAAATGAAAATAAACAATGAAAACCAAAAGATAAATTTAATTTGACAATATGTAGGGGTAGAGGGATTTGAACCACAAATCTCGTGGTTACCAATACAGTTTTATGCCAATTGAGCTACGCTCTTGGTTGGATACCAAAAAACAAATTGACCACCACATATTGGAAATATTCAAATATTTTTACTAAAAATCAAGCCGGACCAAATACGGTGTCTACAATTGGTATTTGAGATCAAATCATTTTTCAAGTTACAACGACGACACCTAATACAAACAACTGCGTTGCAATTCTCATAACATAGTTTGTTATACCAATATGCAATGCAATCTTCTAAATCTAAAAATATATGAAGGAACTAATAGATGAAGAAAAACAAATAAAAATGAGACCGCTAAATTGTTCTAGAAAAAAAAAAAGAAAAAAAAATACTTTTACATCATACAACTTTTATTAATACTAAATAAAACTAAATTTCATTTTAAAACTATCAAAAATTACCTTAAAAAATTAAAATTAAGGATAATAGTGTTACCTCTAGTTATTAGGATTATTTGATTAGAATAAAAGAAAATCAATGAATAATAGTGTTAGAATGATTTTTTTTTTTTTTAAATGTTAGAATGAAAACATATATATGTTAGAAATAGATACCTGTGTTGAAGATCGTTTTGAAATATCTTCATCCTTTTTTGGTAGTTAACACGACTTTGTAATTCAAATAAACTAATAAACTTATAGAGAACAAATTGAAGAGGAAAAAAAAAACTAAAAAGAGGATACCCAAGTTTGTGTAGAAGAAAGTAGGGAGAGAGTTCTTTATATAGTGGAGTTGAAGAATGTTACAAAACTCTTGCAATTCCAAAACCTTTAAAATCCCACTCTTGATTGTAATTAAATTTGAAGTTATAAAGTTTATAATTAATTCATAGAAATTTAATGAATAAAACCTTTTATATTCAAGCTCTTCACCTACCAACTTTTCACATTCTTATATATATTCATTAAAAAAAAACTATTGTTCTACTAATTTATTATATATAAAATTTGATGGTGTAGAATTTATTTAAATTATAGTTTTCTTTTAAAAATGGTTAAAATTTTATTTAAAAAAAAAACAATGGTTAAAATTTTTCCTACTATGATTTTATCACAAAAAGAAGGCACTATAAATTTTGTGAAATAAAAACATTTAATATTCATTTTAGTTTTTTTTTGGGAAAAAGTACACTTTTGGTCCCTGAGGTTTGGGTTAAGTGACAGTTTGGTCCCTGAGTTTTCAAACTCAACAAAAATACCCCTGAGGTTTGAGATAAGGAGCATTTTAGTCCCTGCCGTCAATTTTTCTGTTAAATTTTAACAGTTGCTGACGTGGCACTATTATTTTAATAAAAAAATTATTTTTCTAATTTTTTTAAATAAAAATAGTAATAAATTATATAAAAAATATTTTTTATTATTATTTTTATTTTTTTCCCTCTCTCTCTTCCTCTTCTTCTTCCTCTTCTAATCCATCATCTTCCTCTTCTACTTCTTCAACAACCGGCCGCCGGAGACAGCCGGTCGCCGCCTGTCGCCGGCGCCGGCGACCGGCGACTTTTTTTTTTTTTTTTTTTTTCTCTAGGGTTTGTTTCTCTCTTCCTTTCTTACTTTTTTTTTTCATCCTTTTTTCTTTTCATCTTTTAAAACTTAAAATTTTAACCCGATTTTTTGCTTTGATTTCTCAATTAGTCTATCTAATCATCCACAATGCAAATTGAGATCAGATTCACTCTCATCTGGTCCACGTATTATTCCCTTCTTCTTCTTCTTCTTCTTCTTCTTTAACGCTTCACTGATTTTTATCTGCCAAATTCTTGATTTTCAGGTGTTTTCTTTGTTGGGCTTCTGGGATTTGATCTTAATTTTTATGGGTTTTACTTGAATTTTGATTTGGGTTTTACATGGAGAAGCCAATCAAAACCATCGTGTGGATGAAAAGGAAGGAAGCTCCAATGGCGGCTATGAAAACCAGACCGATAGTACTGTAGATTCTTCGAATCTTGCTAAGGTTGAAGAGGTTTTAATGGGACAACCACGTCCCCAGCGAGGTCGAATGGGGAAATTTCCGGAGCACCGAGAAAAAGAAGACGAAAAGGCCCAAACTCCGAATCCAACGATTGCAACGATCAAACTTCCGTTTCCTCGGGGCTTACGCCGATTGCTCCAATGGCGGCTTACGGTGTCGGCCTCGTTCCGTTCTGGGCCAACGCCAGCGGCGTCACAGAACCGTTCTTCATGGTTCCGGGAACGTCGAGCAACCACCAGCCGCAGCTCTAGGCAGTGCCGGCGAGACCCATATCTAATTTCGTGTCGTCGATGAATCCCGATTTGCAATTTGGGGTGTAGTGCCAGTTCTAGCCAGAGCTATTACAAACAGTTCAAGTGGATTGAAAAGTGGATCTTCGCCGGCGATCGTTTCCCCGAGTTTGATTCCAGCAAGTGCCAGTGCTCGGCGAGCACGAGTGCAGCATCTTCCACCGGTACAACTCACATGTTGAGGGATTTTTCTGGGTCTACTAAGAGAACTTTTTGACAACACTGTAGATTAAAACAACTGAGGACATAACTTACTCAAATTTCTGACTTAACTTAATCAATGGAAATGTATGCTGTAAGTTTCCCTTTTTAGTAGAGCTGAAAACTCATCTGATCTTCCAATAAAAAAAAAAATTCATCTGAAAACGTGGGAGCTCCCTCCCTCCCCGTTAAATTCTGCGTTTGGAAAAAAAAAAAAAAGTCGTCGGTCGCTGGCGTCGGCGCCGGCTGGCTGTCTCCGGCGGCCGGTGGTTGAAGAAGTAGAAGAGGAAGATGATGGATTAGAAGAGGAAGAATAAGAGGAAGAGAGAGAGGGAAAAAAATAAAAATAATAATAATAAATATTTTTTATTTAATTTATTACTATTTTTATTTAAAAAAAATTAGAAAAATAATTTTTTTATTAAAATAATAGTGCCACGTCAGCAACTGTTAAAATTTAACAGAAAAATTGACGGCAGGGACTAAAATGCTCCTTATCTCAAACCTCAGGGGTATTTTTGTTGAGTTTGAAAACTCAGGGACCAAACTGTCACTTAACCCAAACCTCAGGGACCAAAAGTGTATTTTTCCCTTTTTTTTTTTGATAACATCAACCTTTCATTGTAACCATGCAGAATGCCCAAACGGCAAACCAATACAAGCGACAATCAGAAGGGGAACAAAACTCTACACATTGAGGAAACATCATCCTTCCCAGCCAGACAAAAACACTCTCCTTTCTCTGACGAGTATGTGGTGACACGCTAAGCACCCGTTAGCAGAAATCAGCCGGATTCAGCTAGCCATCCAAAACCTCCATCCCCTTGCCTCCTACATAAATATGGATTATTCCATGTGGGTTTGCGCCTTAGGCACACCACCTGCAACAGAACACCCAAATAGAGCATCTTAAGACATCCAAGAAAATAAGCAATTTAGACAGAAAGCCAAACCCCACCATCCCTAAACTAAACCCCATCAATTCACATGCAAATACTGTTGGGTTTTATGCCCTAAAACTCGTAGATAGCAAATGTACATTTGACCGAACATTAATAAAGTGATGTATTATTCAATGTTTGTATTATATCTTGTCTTATTAACCCTAATCCAATAAACTAAACATCCAAGGCTAATAGAATGAGACTTGAACTAGTATGTAGGGACATACGGTGATCAATGTTCAAGTTTTAGCCTAAAGGGTCTGTAGTATAGGGATAAGGCTGGGTATCTTATCCTGGTGACACTATGGATACGGCCCGCTTTGTATATTGATACAAACGTATTGATCCAACGCGTTCATGTGGTTGACATGCGAGTGGGGGTATCCTGTGCAATGAGTTTGCACAAAGACCGGACCGCGAAATAGTTAACCACTAACTGTAACACCATTAGTTAGCTTGGTTTCTATTTCACTAGGATGACCTAGGCAACTTGGCCTAAATCCTGAGTGGATTATGGACTCCTGTCCATGAGGGATTGTCCTTTGATTTGTACGGGTGAGAGTGGCCTGTTCGCCGACTCAATAAGCCTACCATTTTGGGGACAAGACCGAATGGGGAGCTGGGAATGTAGTCTTACAAGATGGAATTCACTCCTTCCCAATATTAGGGTAAGTAGAGGTGTGTTCCCTTAAGTGGTGTCTCCGGGTCTTGAACAATGGGCCATACCCTCTTTATGGCACGAGAGGGATTTCTGTTTGCTGGTTGGACCACAAACAGGTTGTTCATTAGAGGAGCACTGGTACTTAAGGACCAAGAGGTAGCCCAGGGGTAAAACGGTAATTTGACCTAGTTGGGGTACGAACACACGTGAAGGGCTAACTTGCTGTTGACGGTCGATATCCGTGGACACAAATATATCTGCAGTGAGAAGAGTGCAACTATGGTTTTTTAGTGGAGTGAACCACAGTTAACGAATATTGATCAGCTTGGTTAATGAGTTTAGCCAACTAATCTCTTATCGTTGGAGCTTCTGATCTGTAGGTCCATCAGGCCCCACCGGTAGCTCTATAAGGGCGTTGAGGTAAATGTCTAAGGTTGAAATAAGTATTCGAAGGAGTTCGAGTATTAAACTAAAATATGAATTTGATTCATATTAAAACTATAGGTTATAATTAATGTGCATTGAATGTATATTAATACTATAGTTTTATGAGAGAGAATAATAATAATTGAATATATATGATGTTCAATTTTATTATTTTAAAATTAATTAATTTTGAATTAATTAATTATTTTAGTTTAATTAAATTTGGTTTAATTAAACTATAGGTTAAGAGGGATATTAATTTAAATTAGATTTAAATTAATATTAATTTTATTAATATTGATTAATAAAATTTTAATTAATTATATTTTAAATTTTTTATTTTAAAATTATAATTAATTAAAAATTAAAAATATTAGGTAACTGATATTTTAGTTACCTGATATTATGCGTGAAAGGTGTTAATTGGAGGGTCAGAGTCAGTTTCAGGAACGCACTCCCTCATTCACGCCCAACTCTCCCTCTCTCTACTATCTCTCTCGAATTCTCTCCCTCTCTGTGATACAGAGAATTTTTCCCACAGAAAACCTCAGATCATTGAGTTCCCACAAACCCCTCAACACACATTCCCTTTGAGAATACTGGTGAATCCTCGTGGTGGTGTTAGTGGTGATTTTTCCAGCGATATCAAGGTTCAATTGCTGCTGGTTTTGAGAGTTATTCAGAGTTTTTTTGGCGAAACGTTCAAGAATTTCTTCAAGGGTAAGTTTTTTCTTGAACTAGGATCAATAGGATCCAATATTCTAGATTAGATCTAGATTTTCTTAATCTTTTTTCAGCATGCTTTATACGCGTTTTACAGCATGATTATTTTTCCTTTTATCGCTCTAAATATGTATGTTTGTGATCCGTATTGGTATTTCAATTTTGGTTAAAAATCAGTGTGGTATTCTGAATGTTTCCGCTGCGCTAGGGCTTTTATCCCTGCAAATACCATACCCACTGAATGAACCGCCAATAGCAGAATTTAGGGGGGGTTGACCCATACTCACTATCCTGTACTACATCTACTCAACCTTTAGCCTAAGAGAAGTTATCACAAGCTAGTAAAATAAGGAAACAGATCGAAAACCTTCCAAGAAAACTCGCGTGTGTGTGTGATTAGCCTTCCTAAAGAAGCCTCTAATAATCCAGATACAGATTTATGGGCTCCTCCACCTATCTTCCCCTACACTGGCAACTAAGGTTTCGCATGGAAGACCGATCGGAGCATATTTAGCATGCTATCCCAAAGCCCAGGAACCAGAAAAGGATACATTTTCCTTTCCCTTATCCTAATGCACACTGATGCTAAAATCAAGGGCACTAGCTTTCACACTACAGTGCAGGGACCCTTAACCCAGGTTTCAGCCCTTGGTTGGCCTAACTAAGCACACTGCAGGTAGCATTTTTTACCCCATGCTTATGTATAATCAAGGACACAAAAAAGCTTTTAGGAAAACAAAAGTGTGCATATACCCCCAAATAAACCCCCAAGCCTCAAACCACTCAAGCTTTTCATTTTCTTTCTTTCCATTTTGCATTTTCGCTTTTCCATTTCTTTCTTTTCTTTTTCTTTTTCCTTATCCTCTTTTCCTGTTTTCCTTTTTCCTTTTTTTCAAGCCTCTCAATTCCCCAAAGGCCAAGACAACACCCAACCTCGCAGGAATCAGATACTCCCTAGCGAAACCTTACCCCTATCGGAGTGACAACAGACTTATGAATCCCATAAAGCAGATCTAGACCTTCAAGTCTACCTAAAGGACAGGCCAAAGTGCTCAAAAAGTGCAAGACAATCAGAAAGCAATAGACTGGCCCCAAAATTATACTAGCAAGCAAACTTCACCTATACACTAAAGAAATAGTATACAAGTACTCAAACAGCAGTATCATGGCTCATAACCCAAACACCCAGAACTCATCTATTAGCATTCACCACAGTTTCCACTGATCCCAGAAGCAAAAGGTCCAATTCTCAGATGCATGGCCTCCAACCAAGCTTCATAGCAACAAGTAAGCAAAAACATGAATTAATAAAGCACAGGTGCTCATATGCAACCCTCGTCAGTCTAATATCCACTAGCATGCAAAATACAACCCAAACCCCCATGAACATGCAATCTCCACAATGTAATCCGCAACAGGCAAACACAAACACAAAGGAAAGGAACACAGAAAACCTTCCCTGATTGCATTTTCACGTCCGTTGGTGTAGAAGCGGAAACTTGCATAGCTTAGCCCCCCACCTCATGCCTCCATGTACGCTGTATCACTCAAAATTACGTCCTCCAGAAATATAGGGTAGGTCTCCATCCATACCTCATCACTCCCTCGGCCTATTGCTAACCTCGCCAATCGGTGCGCTGCCTGATTCCCCTCACGGTGAGTGAAACCAAACAATACCTGCAAATAAGAAGGAAAAGCCATCAGTGCATCTGCAATAGTAATACCTAACTCAGAAGCATCCTCACGCTCTCGATTAAGGAGCTGCCAAACTCTACTCGAGTCCGTCTCAAGAATTGATGGGTCGAAACCCATATCTCTCACCAGCTCCAGACTTTTCACAGCTGCATATCCTTCAGCCATGTCGACATCTCTCACATTATCCTTAGTGAAAGCCGCCAAAAGCATCACTTGGCCCATAGGGTCTCTCACAATTATCCCTAGGCCAGCCCTGGACAAATCAGACAGAAAAGAGGCATCAAAATTCACCTTATACCAGCCATTCCTCGGCGCCCGCCACACTATCCTCTCACGATAGATCGTCTCTCAACCTTCCTCCCTTCTCCTCCCAGCCTCATGGAAAACCATTACATACTCTTTAGCCTATTCCACTAGCCCACTCGGCCTTTCAGCCCCTTGAAGACGAGCTTTGTTCCGGGCTGATGACATGCAAAAATGTCATCATTTTCCTATTAATTTTAGCTAATTTTGTGCATGAATTGTGATTTTTAATGTATTTTTATGTTGATTTTACAGAAAACCGAGTTTGAGCAGCAAAACTGAGATTTTAAGAGAATTTGGGTGAATTTGGAGACTTTATGGGCAATTTGAAGAATAATCATTGAAGATCAAAACCCTAAGGTCCAAGAAAAGAAGAAAATTGAAGTGGGGGGCCCAAAGAGCCCAAAAGTTTGAAGAAAAGAGGCAAAAATAATCCGCAATTAGGGCTTCTAGAAGGCCTAGCGTCTCGACGCTAGGTGATCAGCAAAGAGCGCTCCAAAATCGCGATAGCGTCGCAACGCTGCGACGACTTCTGCCCCAAGACAACATGATGTCATAGCGTCGAGACACTGTGACGTAGCGTCGAGACGCTATCGACTTGTTCAGCAAGAAAATTCCAGCCCCTTTCACAATAAAAAGGCCCCTTCCCTTTGGTTCAAATCATCCAAAATTTGGGGGAGCTCTCCCCTAGCTCAATAGAGAGAAAAAGTGAGAAGAATTGTGAGGAAAAAGGTGGAATTGAGCGAGATTCCAAGGCTCGGGATTTGAGATGATTGGGACGGGAGCTTGGGATCAACTTATCGGTTATTTCTTCCTTACTTCTTTGTAATTCCTTATTTTAATTTGAGTTAGGCCTATGGATCAAGATCATTTTGGCACAATTATTTCCATTTGTGAGTAGATCTTGAGACCTAGGGTCGTTATTCTAGTTAATTGGATATTGTAGCGCAATTACTTGGATTATGTAATGAACGTCTTCAAATTTCATCTATGCAATTTTTGCTTAATGCTTTTAATCTCTTGATCACGGATTAATTGTTATGATGGTCTAAATTGATACTCGACAGAGAGAAATTAGATTAGATCCTAATTGTATGGCTAACGATTGCTTGGAACACGAGAGTGAAAGAGAATTGTTAGAAATTGATTATGAAGTTGCTTAATGCCATACTATGATTAACTAAGGAGATGGACACATAAATTAGTTATGTTAGTATGAGATGTGGAGGAGCTTGAAAGAGAAATCCGCTTGTAATTACTTCTAGATTTATGGGATTGTTGATTATTAGTTACATTCATCCATGTATTTGAGCTACAAATCCAAGAAAGCTAGATAACACCCTAGGTCAAGCCCCCTTAATTGGATATTTTCATTTCATTATTACATGTTTATTTTTATTAATTCCTTTAATTTTCGCACTATCATTCGAGTTGATCTTCTAAATAAAATTAAAACATGATGATTCTTGGTACTTAATGGAATTAATTCAATTTTCCTGAGGATTCGATGCTCGGTATTACTTACCGTTTTATATTACTTGTGACGACCCGTGCGCTTGCAGAAAATCGCTCAACACGGGCCGACCACATTGCCCACCATAACACCACCAATTCCTCGAAGCTCTCATCTCCTATCCCTTCCTTAATGTCCCTACAAAGTTGTAGACAACACCCTGCTCGGACTCTCTCCAAAATCCCTCCAAACCCTGCTTCTCGAAGGATTGATCTGGCCCATTTGCATTCCCAGAAAAGGTGGATGCTAGATTCCCCCCGTCTCCCGCAGAAAAAGCACACATCTAGCAGGTCTACGCCCCTTCTTATCAGATTATCAATCGTCGGCAGCCTATTCAGACACACTCTCCAAAGGAACACCTTTATCTTAATTGGGATCATTAACTTCCAACATCCCTTCCACCAGCCATGGATAGAGTTGGGGGAAGAGGACGAGGCCCCCTGTGCGAGGACAACTGACTGAGCCAACTTGTACCCGCTTTTGACTGAGAAGAGCCTAGACTTTTCATAATGCCAGATAACTGAGTCCAGAGGGAAATGTTGTCTAATGGGGATAGATAAGATGAGGCTTACCTTCACGGCATTAAAGTACCGCTCCAACAGGGTTTGATCCCACCCTCTCGAAGCCGTCATCAGTTCTGCCACTGTGGCATCTGAAGGTAAGGATATCGGTGAGCTGACTTTCAAATTAGTGTCCCTTGGAATCCAGTTAGATCCATAGATCTTGATCCGTTCCTCATTCCCAACTCGCCAACGCACACCCATCTCTAACAGCTCCTTGCCCCACATTAGGCTCCTCCATATGAACGATGAACAGGCCCCTATTCCTGCCTCCAAGAAGTCGGAATAAGGAAAATACCTCCCTTTTAGCACTCGGGCCAGGAGAGAAGCCGACTCATGCAATATCCTCCAGCATTGTTTCGCTAGGAGGGCCTGATTAAAGACCTCTAGGTCCCTGAAGCCTAGCCCCCCATAACACTTCGGCTTACACATACCTTTCCAACTCACCCAGTGTATCCTTCGGTCCTCCTCCCCTCCACTCCACCAGAACCGAGCCATCATACTACTAATATCCTGGATGAGCTTTTTCGGGAAGCGAAAGCAGTTCATGGAATAGCATGGGATAGCCTGCACAATAGATTTAAGTAAGATCTCTCGGCCTCCAATGGAAAAAAGTTTCCCCTTCCACCCCTGAATCTGCTTCCAAACCCGCTTCTTCACAAACTTCAACGTGCCTGTTCTGTTCTTGGGCATGAATGAAGGGAGCCCCAAATATTGGTTATGAGATGCTGAAATATGAACCTGAAGAATCTGACCTATGCCCTCCTGCACACTAGGTGCCGTACATGGGCTAAAAGAAATGATAGATTTGTCAAAATTGATAGTCTATCCGGACACTCGTTCGTACTTCCCAAGATCTCCTGCACTCTACGGGCCTCTCCCTCCTCCTTAAAGAAAAGTAAGTTGTCGTCTGCAAAAAACAGGTGGGATATTGTCGGGCATTCCCTAGCCAGCTTTAGTCCCGAAATCCTGTTAGTGGCCTCAGCATCCAAAAGCAGACTAGACAGCCCTTCCGCACATAGTAAGAAGAGATAGGGGGACAGAGGATCCCCCTGCCGCAGTCCCCGACTAGGCGTCACATCACCACATCTAAACCCATTTATGTTGAAGGAGAACCGCACCGTGGACACACAACGCCCAATCAGATCGACCCATCCCTACTCAAATCCCATTTTCAACATAATCTGTTCCAAATACCCTCATTCCACTCGATTGTAGGCCTTACTCATGTCCAGCTTGAGTGAGGCCCACCCAGTTTTCCCCCTCCTTTTCTTCAAGGCATGGATGCATTCATACCCCAGTATGGCGTTATCCACCACACATCGACCCGGAATAAAGGCACTCTGGTTTTGGGAGATCAGCATGTTGAGGATTCCTTTCATTCTGTTCACCAGTGCTTTGGAGACTAGCTTGTACACCACATTGCAAAGGGATATGGGTCTAAACTCCGAAACTCTACAGGGGTTTTTGACTTTCGGAATCAAGACAATCATGGTCTCGTTGACTGGCCCAGAAGAGACCTCCTCATTCAGAATACTCAGACAACACCTCACTACATCCGGTCCCACCACCTCCCATGATTTCCTGAAGAAAGCCCCTGAAAGCCCATCCGGGCCTGGGGCCTTATTAGGATGCATCTGCTTCAAAGCAAGAAGGATCTCCTCCTGGTGGAAGGGTCTCATCAGTCGTCTGTTCATCTCCTCTGTTAATGTTCTTCTCACACCCGCTGTAACGACATCAATATCCCTGGCTGCCGGACAACTCGACGTAAAGATGGTCTCGAAGTACTCTGAAACCAGACCCACAATCTCTCCAGGCTCCTGCCTCATCACGCCGCTGCTATCTACCAAACCCCGGATTAGATTCCTCTTCCTCCTAAATGAAGCATGTGTGTGAAACCAGCAGGTATTCCTGTCACCCCATTTCAACCATTGCTCCCTGGAGCGTTGTTTCCAGTATACCTCTTCCTCTAGGATAATCGCCTCCAAACTGACCTCTGCTGCCTGTAATTCAGCGCTAGACACTGACGTACTCAATCTACCCAACGCCCTCTGAACTTCCTCAGTAGCTTCCCTTATTCTATCCCCATATCTACCACACATCCTCCTTCCCCACCGCTTCATTGCCTCCAGGCATTTCCCAGCCTCCCCTGCCACTCCCTTCGGTGATCCAACCAACAGATTTGCCCCCCAGCTCCTCTTGACCACCTCCATAAATCCTGGGTCCAGAAACCAGGCCTCCTCAAACCTACAAATTTTGCGCCCCTGTGCATCAACCATTCGAACCACCGACGTTAATGATAGCAAAATAGGGCGATGATCCAAACGGCTGAAGTCCAAATGCTTCACTTCAACCCGTGGGAAAAGCATTTGCAGCGCCACATTTTCAAAGCTAGGCCACCACTCCTTCCCACACTGTCCACACTAAAGCAAGACGCAAACCCCAACTTCACTTTTAACCTCTCAAAGCGCGACGACTGCACCATGGTCTCTGAAAGGAAAACCATGAGGGGTCGATGTTGCTACAAAATCTTGTACAGCCGACGGAATGCGCGGTCCGACCCCATACCCCGCACATTCCAGAATAGTATCATCATGGCGATTGGCGGGGCTGATTACCAGCCACTGCCACAACACTCACCCCCTTCAGCTTGCTTCTCTCCCTTGACTCACTATCGTCTGCTGCTTCAGTTCCAGACTTAGCCCTCTTCCCACCTTGTTCCTCCCCTTGAAAGGCATCCGCCTTCCTCTTCACCCTCCCACCACCATCCATTTCCCCAGAATTTGTAACATCAGCTAGGACCTCCCTAGCCCTTCTCTTCCATCCCTTACTCACTTGACCCATTGCAGAAACTTCTCCCCCCTCAGAGGCTAAGGGCTCTGATACCTCCATATCCACAATACCCAACTCTCTTGCGGTCAGAAAGGCATCCACCTTTTGTTTACCTTTCGAATCCTTATTCGGGCCATGCACATCCTGTTCCTGCTCCACGTCAAGACTTGAATGAACCACCTCTCCTACCGTCGGGCCACCACTAAGTGGGCTATCCTGTTCAACCCGAGGCACACCGGTTACCCCTTCCTGCTCCACCTGTACCCTCCCTTCATCCCCACTAACCTTAACCTCATCCCCCTTGCCTTCATACCTTCTCCGAGCCCCTTCTCCACTCATCATCCCAGCTCGCATCCACTCCCCATACTGATCTCCCACACTCGCCGCGCTCACAACTGCCTCACTTGTGCATTCCCTCTTGACATGCCCCAGGCATCCACACACATAACAGAAGTCAGGCAAGCGCTCATAGAGAACCGGGCACCATACTTCCTGCTCATCCTCATCTTGGAGTTGGAAGCCCCGACGCAAAGGCTTTCCCACCTTCAAGCAAACTCTTATTCGGAGCACTGGACCTGCCCAATCATTTTCCTCATGCCCCTCAACCTCCTCCACGGTGCCCATCTTTCCCCCCAGCGATCTCGCCATCTGCACAGTCTGCCACCGCGTCGGCACGTTACATATCTGAACCCATAACGAACAATCACTGAAGTCAACACCTACCAACCCCACTGTTGCCTTTGGCTCCTTCAGTATCAATAGAGCCCTATCAAACGACCACGGCCCAGATGATAGCACCCGCTTCTTCTCCCCTTGCGACCGGAACTGTATCCCAAATGTATTCTCACCCGCAGCCTCGATTCGGGTCGCATCGTGAACCCTCCAGGCACCTTTCATGACTGTTCTGAAGGCCTCCACGTTCACCCTTTTAGACGATATCACCTTGCCCACCAGGCATAATTCCAACGACGCCGCCATTTCCTTCGGCTTAATAACATCAGCCTCCTCCCCCGTCAATGCCATAGATTTCCATCGTTTAATCAGTTCCTCCATTTTCCACAATCCTCGCCGTACCACTCGTATGAACACCTACACCTGCAAACCAAACCACAAACACCAGCAAACCACGCACAACAAAAAAAACAAAAAGAAAGCACGAAAAGAAAAGCCTAGGCATGCACAGATGACCAAAAACACGCAGCCACAGACACTATGCACAGACGAACAAGACAAAAGAAAAAAAAAACTGCAACTAATTGAACAAACCTACACACTAAACCATACATAAACCTAAAGAAAGACCGAAAGACAAGATAACAAAACAAAAGAGACAACCTGACAAAGCCACCAAAAAAACGCCGCCGTCAACGACAAAGCTTCAAACTGGAACCCACCGTGTAACCCTCCTACTGTGATCTGCGGCCTCACGCTCCACGTAACTCCCCAATGCCACAAACCCACCGCCAAAACAGGGACCTCACACTCCACCGAAAACAATACCTGTGTAAAGCCACCACCAACAGGTTTTCATCGGCACCTTCCCCGTCCAGAACGTAGCGCCGCCGCCCAATCCGTGCCCCAGCCTTGACCTTGTCGAAGCCTTGTCACCGGAAAAAGAAAACCCTCGCTAGACAAACGTGCCTCGAGCCCTAACCGAACAACCAGTCCTGATTTCGCCGGATACTTGCCGCCGCAAAGCACACTTCGACCTCTCTCGTAGATCCCCTCGACAGACCTCCCACACCCACGCCGCCGATACACTTAAAAACCCTAAATAAAACCCCAGCCCTCATGAAGAAGAGAAACTCTCATAACGAGAGGAAACTCTCATAATGAGAGAAAGATAGTTTAATATTCATTTTAGTTTAAATATCATTTAGATAAAAAAAAAATATTAAATAATTAATAATCAATTCCATTTATCCATTACTTTATTAAACCTACCAACTTTTCACATTCTTATATATATTCATTAAAAAAAAACTATTATTCTACTAATTTATTATATATAAAATTTGATGGTGTAGAATTTATTTAAATTATAGTTTTCTTTTAAAAATGGTTAAAATTTTATTTTTTTTAAAAAAAACAATGGTTAAAATTTTTCCTACTATGATTTTATCACAAAAAGAAGGCAAAATAAATTTTGTGAAATAAAAACATTTAATATTCATTTTAATACATTTAGTATTCATTTTAGTTTAAATATCACATTTAGATAAAAAAAATTATTAAATAATTAATAATCAATTCCTATTTATCCATTACTTTATTAAATATTTGAATGCAATATCGGTTCTTATAGTTATATAATTATCACATTTAGATGTACTGAAAAAAAATCATCACATTTAGATAAAAAAAATTATTAAATAATTAATAATCAATTCCTATTTATCCATTACTTTATTAAATATTTGAATGCAATATCGATTTTTATAGTTATATAATTATTGTGGTGTTAAATAAATCACAAGGGCACATTTGTAATTACGAAAAAAATGAGAGGGTAAATATGTCCAAAAATGTTTTTTCAAGATCCTGACTTTTTATATATTAGAGATGAGAGATTAGAGATAGAGATTAGAGATTAGATATATATATATATATATATATATATATATAATAGATTTGTTTATTTTAGAAAATTTTAAATATGTTAAGGACTTATTAGAGAAAAAAATAATAATAAATTGATAATGTAACATCTAATTTATGGAAAATTATATTTTTAGTCTATGAGTTTTCAGAAATTGGTGTGTTTGATACATGAGTTTTTAAAATGTACCATTTTAGTCCTCAAGTTTTGAAAAATAGGTTTTAAAAATCCCTAAGGTTAATTTTTCCTTTAGCAACCGTAAGGAATATTTTTTTAAAAATTATTTTAAATGTTAACATTGAAAATTAAAGTTTAAAATTAAAAAATAATTATAATTAAAAATAATAAATAAAACAAAACCACACTCTTTCTCCTTTTTCACTCTTTTCCCTCCTCTCTCTCACCTCTCCCTCGCCTCTACCCTTACCTATGATTGACCATCGACCGTTAGCTTCTGGTAACTGACGAGCAACCTTTAGCTGCTGCCACCTTTCGGTCACCGATGATCGACTAAGAGAGCTCCAATCGTGGTGCTCGATGGCCACACGACAACAAAAGTAAGCATGGGTGAGGAGAGCCATGAGCGAACTGTCAGTTGAAGGTTACCTGTAAGACGTTAACAGAGCTCTGATCTCTAGTGTTTGATTGACAAACGATAATAGGAAATTAGTGGTTGGAGTTAGGGTGAGCATCAGTTGGTCGGGGTCGGTTTTGGTCCCAAACCGACGCCGAACCGACCATGTCGGTTTCTAGAAGTTGGAAATCGACTTTCTTTTGTGCTTAAATTTTGCCGACCGACCGACTCGGTCAGTTTGATCGATTTTAATCGATTGTGACTAGAAGAGGAATGGAGTAGGAGGAGCGAAATGGCAACGACAAAAAGATTGGCGAAACGAAGCTTCAATGGAGGGGAATGACGACATCAACGGTTGACGAAGCTTCAAGTTGAAAAAAAAAGAAAACAAACAGAGAATGATGGACGAAAACCAAAAGGAAACCATCGCCTGAAAAAAAATAAAGAAATGAAAACCAAAACCAAAAGAAGAAGAAAAAGAAAAGAAAGAAGAGGAAGAGAAGCTTCAACGGAGAAGAAGATAGAAAAAAATGCAAGAAGATGAAAAGAGAGAGAGGAAAAGTGAGGGGAGAAAGAGAGAGATTAAAAAAATAATAAAATAAATTATTATTTTTTTAAATATGTCTTGGGAAGACCATCGGCTGATGGTCTTCCCAAGAATGATGGACAGCTATTGCAGCATGCAGCAACGTAGCAGACGAGAAAATTAATTAATTAATAATTCGGTCGGTTTGGTCGGTTCTCGCCATTTTGGGCGAGTTGACCGACTGAAGGGTCGGTTTTACTTTACGTAAAACTGACCCAGACCAAAATAATAAGAAAACCGACAGACTGACGTCGGTTCGGTCGGTTTCGGTCGGTCGACTCGGTTTTTCGGCTTTGTTTGCTCACCCCTAGTTGGAGTAATGGTGGAGTGGTGGGAGGGGAGTGAAGAGAGAGATTTATGTTTTATTTATTATTTTAATATTTTATTTATTTATTAATTTTCCACGTCAACATTAAAAGTAATAAAAATTATTTCGTTAGTGTACTCCAGACCAAAAGATCAGAGGTTCGAATCCCCCACCCTAAATGTTGATGTACTAAAAAAAATTAAAAAATAATGTCAAATATGTTCTAAATCTACTTTTCAAAACTCGGATTAATAAGGTACATTTTGAAAATTTAGTAACCAAAGACATCTATGCCTTCGAGACAAAAAAAAAGTAATTTTCCAGTTAACTTATATACGATTAGAAACAACTTATAAAATTGTCAAAACGAGTATAGTTCAGCAATAATTGACATTCAAATACTCCACTCCCAAATGTTGACGTATTAAAAAAAAGGGGAGAAAATACACTTTTAGTCCCTGAAGTTTGGGTTAGGTTTCATTTTAGTCCCCGAGTTTTCAAACTCAACAATTTAGTCCCTGAGGTTTGGTTTTAGTTTCATTTTAGTCCCTCCATCAATTTTTCCGTTAAAAACTAACAATTTGCTGACGTGGAACTATTTTTTATTTAAAAAATTATTTAAAAATTTTTTATAATAAAAATAATAAAATTATTATTTTTTTAATAAATTTATTTCTTTTCTCTCTCCCAATCATCATCTTCTTCTTCCTCACTTCACCACCACCCACCTTCTTCTTCTTCCTCACTTCATCACCACCACAACCGGTGACCGCCCACGACCGACAACCATAGCCGGCCGGCCGCCGACAACCTTATTTTTCCTTTTTTTTCTTTTCTTTCTATTCTCTTCTATTCTTCTTCCTCCATCCTTCGTCTGTTTAAAAAAAAAAAAAAAAAACGAAACGACTCCCTCCCCCGTTTTCGGCGTCGACGAACGAACAAAATCCACACGTCAGTCTGAGAACAAAAAATGAAACAAGGAGATAAAAGATGAGAGATGAGAGAGGGGAGATCTGGACTTCACCCACACACCGGTCTGAGAACAAAACCCATTCCCGTTTCCTTGCGTGAAATTGTGCTATCGTCGGTCTAAGAATGGAGATGAGAGAGGTGAGATATGGACTTCACGAACTCGCCGCTGAACTTCAACGCGATTCAAACCCATTCTCGTCGCTGGACTTCACGAACGCAATACAAACCCAGATCTAAGGGTTTAAGAACTCGATCGAACGAAATTCAAACCCAAATCTGAGGGTTTCCTTGCTGCCGACGGAACACAAGCGAGGGGAATCGAGAAGAAATCGTGCTCTATTCACATATGCAGGCAACGTGGGTTTCGTGCTCGACTTCACATATGCAGATCTGGACTTCACATATGTAGGCGGTGGCGCAAGGAGGGGTTTCGTGCTCTGTTCGTGACTTTCATGGTGTCGCCGACGTGGGTCTTGAGTGGAAGAAGAAATCGAGAGAGAGATGTGCCCTGTTTGTGTGGAGGAGAAAAGAAATAATGGAGGAGAAAAGAGAAGAGAATGAAAGGAAAAAAAAAAGTCACCGGCCGCCGACGACTGACAACAACAGTGAGCTTAAAGGTGGTGGTAATGGTGGTTGAGAAGAAGAAAAGGATGATGGTGGTTGAGAGGAAAAATGGGCGAAAAATAAAAATTTAAAAAAATATTTTAAAAACATTTTATTACTTTTTTATTTTTAAAATTTTAAGTAATATTTTTTAATAAAAAAATAAATGACACATTAGCAAACCGTGAAAAGTTAACTGAAAAGTGGATGAAGGGACCAAAATAAAACAAAGTCCAAACCTTATGGACTAAATTGTAGAGTTTGAAAACTCAGGACTAAAATGAAACCTAACCCAAATCCTAAGAACAAAAAAGGTGTTTTTTTCAAAAAAAAAAAAAAAAAAAAACTTATACCATATAAAGTAGAACGAAATACTTTTGAAAAAACAAATAAAAAGTAGAACGAAATAGTATAATAATAATGATAAAACTTCTCCCAAAACCGAACAATTGGCAATGAATTGTGTTTTTTTTTTTTTTTTGGCCCCTGAAGAAAAAAGAAATGTTTCTGGTTTGTCGAGGTTGTAGAAAACCCTAATCCAGGGATTGAATAGACGCCTTCAGGATCTTGCTAGTTTTGCCAGCCATGGCGGATGTACCTCTGGACCTTGTCGCCGATATAATCTGTCGATTACCGGCGAAGGCTATCTTACGCTTCAGGCGCGTCTCAAAGACATGGAAGTGCCTCATCGATTGCTCCAGGTTCGTCAATCTTCAGCTGAAGAAATCAATCGAGTCTCAAACTCACCGCCGCCTCATCATCCGTAAGAATTCTGATCTCTTCTCCGTCGATCTCGACCCCTTCGACTCTGCAGTGGAGCTTATTCACCCTCTGATGTGCTACGGCAGTCGAATTAGGATTTGGGGCTCTTGTAATGGCATATTGTGCATCTGTAACGTTGCTGAAGACATCGCTCTCTGGAATCCATTGACGAGGAAGTACCGTATATTGCCGTCTCTGCCCCCGGAGCGTCTCCGTGATGGCATTCTTCGTTTCTCCATTGAGGCTTACGGATTCGGGTTCGATTCTGTTCACGATGACTTTAAACTATTGAAAATTTCGCAGAATATAGGATTAGACCCTGTGGATTTTGATTCGCAGGTCAAGGTTTTTAGTTTGCGGAAGTTTTGTTGGATGCCGACTGAAAGTATGACTTACACTCTTCGGTATAGCTCGAAAATGGGGGTTTTTGTCAACGGTGCTTTACATTGGGTTGTGTCTCAGAATCTGGGCATGGGGTTGGCTGATTTAGTGGTGGCTTTCGATCTCGGCACCGATAAATTCAAAGAGATTCCATTGCCAGAGCTTACCGATGACAAGCGTGAAATTCAGGTGGAAGTTTTAGGTGGATGTCTCTGTTTGCTTGCAAATAACGATCGAGTTCGTTTGGATGTTTGGGTGATGAAGGAGTATGAAGTTAAGGAGTCATGGACCAAACTGTTCACTGTTTCTCAGGTTGATTTTGTTGGCTCCATCAAGTCTGTGAAACCGTTGTCTTATTCGAAGACTGGATGTGAAGTTCTTCTACTTCAGAATTGTAAAAAGCTCATCTGGTATGATCTTCAAAGTCAAACGATGCATAATGCTCAGATTGATGGGCTACCTCATAGCTTTGAAGCAGAAACATTAGTGGAAAGCCTTATTTCGATTGATGCTTACAGAGAAATTGCTGTAAAGAACCCTGAAGAGAAGAGGTTATTAATATATCTTTTGTTTGGAAGCATTTCTGTTCTTGATTCCTCTCTCCCTCTTCTTTCCTATTTATATTTCCACATTTTACAGATAAATACTTCAATTTGCCATTTGATTTTCTCCATTGTTATGCAAATGTTTAGCTATAAAAAAGACTCAGGATCCCTCTCTGTGCATATTGTGGCCAGTTCATATAGTTACTTTTGATAAATTTTATGGGAATACGATGTGGAGTATGAATTTGATTTGTTTGTTTCAGGGATGATTTCTTGTCAGAAGGGTTCAGATTGGTGTTATAGACAAGGAGAAGAGCAACTGAATTGCGAGAGTGGAAATGGTTTTTATAAAAAAGAACAACAGAGTTCACAATTTACTTAGCCTCACAAAGTTTACTTATAAAAAACAGAGAACGAAAACAAAAGGATTTCTTTTTTCACCAAACGGGGCCTTAAAGTTGAATTTTATGATCTCGTTCATGGCTAAAACTGAAGTTGATGATGGAGCTGCTATATTTTATTACACATGACCATCATCTTGGAGATAGAAAAGATATAAACATGTTGCATGGCAAGATCTGGATGCAGAAGGAGGTGATTGAAAGATGCTCAAACCTCCTGAGTTTTGCAGTTAAATAAAACATTTTTAGAATACTATCACATCTTGTATAGGTGGTTAGATTGTATCAAGTAGCTTGCATTTGTAATGTTTGGAGTTGATAATTGTTTTGTGACGCATATTGTTAATGGTGACCATTTGCAGTATTAAATAAATAACATGTATCAGTTCTTGAGAAAAGTTGAGTTCCAAACGGTGACATTCATCCTAATTTTTATTTGAATTATGGTGTCTGTTAGTTGATGGAGAATTTTATATTTCCTGTTTGAATTTTGAAATGAGTCTTGGAAAGGACCCATCCAAGTTTGTGTGGGCTTGAGAAGGATAGGGTCTCCAAATGCGAGTGTTATTACAAGGCATTATAGAAAGGATAGAGAAAAGAACGAGAGGTATGATATGTCCCACATCGGAAATATCAAGTCTGAATTAGTTCCTTCTATGCCTGCCGGCAAGTGTTATTAGAACATTTGTAAATTGGAAGGCTCGGTGAGAAAGAGAATATTATATTTTTGGTGTGGTTTTGACGATAAATTAGTTTTCTTTTTAGCTGCATGTGAACTTCTTCGATTTTCAAGATTTTTATTTAAAAAACAACAAAACAAAAAACTCCCAAATTTTTCCCTGTAAAAACCTCCACCACATCATTCTTCTCGGTGGCGGATCCAGAACTTTATGTGAGGGGGTTATATAGAAATAATTTTAGTCTAGTCTATGCTTAAAATTGATCCCTAACGTAAGTTTTTTTTTTTTTTTTTTAAAAAAAAAACCCTAAGTTTAAGTTAATTTTTATCAAAATTTGTTAAATAATAGTTTTCCTACCATAAGAGACATGATGTGTACATATTTATAGAAAAAATACTAATAGAGTTAGAGACCAATTTTTTTAGAAAAATTAACAATAAACTCACTATAGAGATTGATTTTAAACTTTATTGAAAGTATTGGACTAAAATGAAACAAAACCCAAAGTACAATAACCAAAATAATATTTTGAACACATTGATATATGTTAATATCACTTAGTATACTTTGATATTAAATTTATTAAATTATAAATTTAGTCATTAAGTTTTCAAGATGATGCTCGATGAATCACTGATTTTAAAAAGTTTCTATTGAGTCTCTAAACTTTCACTTTTCCATCTAACAAGTTTCTGAATTTTTAATTTTGTATCTAATACAACTTTGAACTTAAAAACAAATGATTTATTAGTTTATTTGGTCATAAATCTATTAGACATTAAATTGAAGACTTCGAAACCTACTATATATAAAAATGAAAGTTTAAAGGTCAATTGCATGTTTTTTTTTTGTTTGAGTACATCAACATTGCACGTTTTTTTTTTAATTCAAAAGCCTATTAGTAAAATTTAAAAATATTTTTATTGTTCCACTTTATTTGACTTAAAAAAAAAAACAAAGTTGAAAAAAGAACTCTAATTACGTATATTTGTTATTGTTTTATATATATAAATACAAAAATTAAATTTAAATTTAAACTATTTTAAACCTATGAAAAAAAACTGAAAAAAAAGAAAAGAAAAAATAATACAGAAAAGAAAAAAACCAAAAACAGAAGAAAAAAAAAAAGAAGAGAAACGGAAAAAAAAAACAGACAGGAAAAAGAAAAAAACAAAAAAAAAAAAAACGAAAAAGAATCGGAAGGAAAAAAAAAATAAAAGACGGGAAAAAGAAAAAAAAGAAAAAAAAAACGGAAAAGCAACGAAAAAAAATGTAAAACGAAAAGAAGAAAAAATGAAAATTACAAGTAAGCTTGGGGGCTTGAACACGGGAGTGGGAGGTTTTCAGGACGGGCTGAAGCCACCAAGGCGTTTTAATAACATAAAATTAGAACCCATTTATAATATAAATATAATATATAAAACAGTTGAGGGGGGCTCAAGCCCCCCTGGGCCCGTGCTACCTCCGCCGCTGATTCTTCTCTTGCTTCTAGCTTCAAATTCTCTCCTCTAGTTATAGTTATACCTGAGCGAGTTTAGCTCAACAGTAATTGGTATGTACCCTCGACCATGAGGTCAGAGGTTTGAATCTCTCTACCCATGTACTCAAAATTCTCTCTTCTAGTTATAGAGCCTCATTCTAACTCTTTTTTTAATCTCCCTCTTTATGTTGTCTTTATTTTGTTTTTTTTAGTTCAACAACTTTTGGGGCGTTGTCTTTATTTTATTTATTATTGCATTGTTATAATTTTAATATTTGGATTAATGTTATAATTTTTGCATTTATTTATGTTTAATGTTATACTTTTCACATTTATTTAGGTTTAATGTTATAATTTTCATCTCTATTGAGGTTGAATGCTATACTTTTCAAATTTATTTATTTTTAATGTTATACTCTTCACATTTATTTTTTTTAAACAATACTTTTCACATTTATTTATCTTTATTGTTATAATTTTCATATTTATCTATGCTTATTATTATAATTTTCACATTTATTTATGTTTATTATATAATTTTGTTATAATTTTTTCATTTATTTATGTTTAATGTTATAATTTTCACCTTATTGTCATAATTTTCATATTTGATCAAAATTCCCAACACATAATCTCAAAGATCAAAGCTCATAAATTTAAAAATTTTGCTCAAAATTAGGTCAAGTGCTCAGATGTATGACCTCAAACAGATCATAAGAGAGCGTCAAATAAAATCTAGCATAACATGCATAAGAATGTAGTTCGATGCTCAAGTGCATCAAGACTCAACCTAGAAATCAACTAAGCATGCAATGCTATCCACCCCCAACCTAAATTCATACATTATCCCCAATGTATCTAAACATGCAACTTAGGGGACATAAAAGAAAGGGAACATAAAACCTCTCCTGATTAGGCACAAGGTTGGCATGGGTGTTTGAAAGCTACCTAGAATGATAATCTTTTTCGATTTAGGGGGTCCTATATAAAAAAAAAAAAAAAAACTAACTAACTAAGAAAGAAACTAAGAAAACAAAAAAGCAAACAATCAACTAAAGAAAACAAGGAAAGCGATAAAGATCATTAAAAATGCAAGTTTTTAATTTCGTCATGCTCGACGGGATAATGCATCTTCCGGTCAGGGTACATAGAAGTTCTCGAATTTTTTCGAGTCAAATAAATTTATATTCACCGACAACTAAAGCTAACTTGTAGCAGTAGTGGTCGGGGTTGATCACAGGGAACAATCGATTTATTTCTAAGTTCTTTTATGTTTATATGTTATCGAAAGAGGGAGGGGAATTTGAGAAAATAATTAAAAACGAGGAATACAAATTGAAAGTAAATAAATTGTAGAAAATAAAGACGGGCAGGTTAATCTTACCACGAGAATTACTGCAATCGGGGATGTTCGGGTTTCAGTATGAATTAACTTCACTCATTGATTATCTAGAATTTAATCTACCAATCGAAAGTCTAATCGGCTTAACTAGAAAAGCCAGTAAGCACAATATCCTTAATTTTCTAAGTTCGACCAATGCATCGAGACTAGTCCTAACTGATTAATGAGTTAATTGTGCACATTAACTAACAATCAATTGTATTAAGAATGAGGATGATTAGAATGCTCTAAATTAATTAGGAAAAGCCTAGATTAACATCAAATACATATTTACACTCTAGATCTTTCATGTCATTTACCAAGTTTAGGATAAAACGCCAAACTGCTACATGCTTAGACCTATTTGCTACTCAACATTAGCATATGTAAGAAAGTTGTGGTCGGGATTGTTAATCCCTCCTAACAATCCTAATAACAAACATGGAGTCTAAATAACATTCAATCAAATAAATCATGCAATGAATCACAAAAATCTCATGAAATTAAATTCATACTTACAACCGAGGTCCTGATTACAGCAATCCGAGCTTAGACAACCATGAACAAGCCAAATCCAAGCCCGAGGCTTGATTAACCGTCCCTAACTAAGCCTAAACTAAGTATGACAGAGAAAGAGGAAAGGAATTGAGAGAAAACAAGAGAAAAATGGCAGAAATCGAACTTGGAACCTAAATGCGGAAAAGGGGTATTTATAAGTGTTGGGATTGGTGTCCGAAAAATCGTAGATAGTGAATGAAACAAATAGTAATATACTTGTTCGATAAAGTCGTTATCGAGTTTTTGTTCACATAAGTTATTGAATGAGTGAATTGCACATTAAATGAACCAAATCCAATAAACTAACATCCATGGCTATATGATATGAATACTTGAACTATATGTAGTGACATAAAAGAGGATCAAGTTCAAGTAATAGCCTAAATGGTCTATTGTATAGGGATAAAGTTAGGTACCTTATCCTGGGAACACTATGTGATGCGATCCACTTTGTAAATAGTGCAAACGATGTGATCCTGAATCATTCATGTACAGACATGCAAATGGGGGCGTCCCATGCAAATGAGTTTGCATAAGACCAGGACCAAGAAATAAGTCGATTTCCTTTATAACGCCATTTACTGTTTAAACTGGCTTATTTTAGTGCGATGACCTAGGTAACTCGATCTTAATCCCCAGCTAACTATGAACTCCTGTTTATTCGGGCTTATCCTTAAATCTGCATGGGTGAGAGTGGCTCATCATCGTTGACTCAATAAGCCCCCCATTTTAGGGATAGGAACGGGGTAGATAGCTAGGGACATAGTCCTGCAAGACGGAATTCTCTCCTACTCGGTTTAGGGATAGTAGAGAGGTTGTTCCCTTAAGTGCTGAGTTCGAGACGTGAACAAAGGGATCCTACCCTCTCATTGGCCCGAGAGGTGTTAGGTTTAGTGGTCGGACCATAAACAAATTGTTCATTAGGGACTTAGTGGGACTTAAGGAACAAGATGTAACTTTAGGGGTAAAACGAACATTTGATCCAGCTCTAGTTACGAATAACCTGTGAAGGGTCGACTTACTAATCATGGTTATATCGGGTGGACAGAAATATATCTACAGTGAGGAGAGTTCAACTATCGGGCTATAGTGGAGTGTCTCGGTTGTTAACGAATGTTGGTTAACTAGGTTAAAAGAGTTTAGCCGGTTAATCTCAGATCGTTGGAGCCCATGATCTGTAGGTCCATTAGGTCCCCCTACTAGCTCGTACGGAATAAAGCTTAGAACAAATGTGATGAAGAATTTGAAACGTTCAAATTCATTATAGGGAGTTGTCGTTAAAATTATGTTCGATAAATTTATCATTAAAGTTTAATTACGAATTAAAAAAATACTATATTAGAGAGAATCATGAATATTTAAATTAGATTTAAATATTAGAATTATGTATTCGATACATATATATATTTCAGTTTGGATATGGATAGGGATTAATATTAGAAACCGGGTTTGAGAAAAATTGAGATTAGTGCAATTATTTAATTTGGTATTTGATATTAAATTAAATAATTAGAATTAATTAAAAAGTTTAATGAATTATTCATTTAAAACTAATTATCTAAATTAGTTTTATTGTGGAATTTGTTGGCAAAATGAATTAAATAGGTGCTGGTTTACTTCATGCATAAACCAAAATTGGACACCTACATTATGATAAATCAATCTAATTCTTTCCTATATAATCTTTCACCTCTTTCATTTGGGGTGGTGACTTTTGCTGGAAGGATTCATGCAAAAACATATTGAAATTTTCTCTCCCAAAAGACAACACCTTTCTTTTGGTCTCTCAAAGTTCCATTTCCCAAATTCATCACCATTGGTGTCCCACAACACGTTTTAAGGCCGGAGGATAGTGGGGAAGACTCTCGTGATCGTCTACAATCGGTTCATGATCCAAAAACACCGAAGGAAAAGCTTGATTTCGTACCAAAAGGTTGGTTCATTTATCTCTCTGTTTTTTGATTGTTTGGATGCGTGTTTTCTAAACTAAAATTAAAGAAATTTGTGTGTTTTCGATCCAAATCGCTTCCGCTAGTGTCTCGTACATTCCTTCAATTGGTATCAGAGCATGATTTGACCATGCAATTTCGTTTAATTTTAGCTTGGTGGGTTGATTTTTGCATGTGATGTGAGTTTGGGAGCTAAAATGGACTTATTGTGATTTTGGTATCCAATTAGTCTTTAATTCGTGAACTAAAGTTGTAATTGTCTACATGTTTATGGGCATATGTGTCTTGGCTTGAGTCTGTAAAAAATTGGTAGTCAATAGAGTTGAAACTAAGATGTAAACGAAGAAAGAAGGCGAAGATATCAGGCTGGCCAGACGGGCTGTCCAGATGAGCTGACCAGACAGGCTGGCCAGCAGGTAATCTAGAAGAGTTGTCCAGATGAGCTGACCAAACGGGCTGGTGGTGCGTGGTCAGCTGAATAGATGGATGTGAGATAAGATGATAAATGAAATAATAAAGAATAATTCAGCTAACACTTAAGTGCAAGTATACACTGTCGTATGTAGTAATAAAAAAAACCTTAGAAGTATTCCAAGGGTATCGATCCCATGAGAACTAAATTGGAAATTCATATTTGATGAAGAAACTGCTCAAATGATTGCTTTTGAAAAGGTAACCAAAGAAAATAATAAGTTGATTGATTGGGTTTTTGAAAAGATAGATAAAACAAGCAAGTAGATAATAAAAGATCTAGAAGGGCTGGCCAGACGAGCTGACCAGATGGGTTGACCATTTCCCTGCCCTAGAGGTCCTGTTCAAGCTATTTTGAAGTGTTCGGTAGCGGTCCAAGCCGTTTTTCAATTATTATTGTAATAATTTAGTTATTTACTTAATTAGGATGCCAAAATCGATCCATTTTAGTGTGTTTAATTTATTGTGCATTATGGGTGTATGTTTAAATTAAATTCGAATCACATATGCATAATGTATGCCATATAGATGTAAAAAAAATCCCACCATAGGAAAGCAAGTTTCATGCACTAGTTAATTATTATAAGTGTTATAATGATAAAGATATGCATGGATTAATGTTTCATGTTTAGATGCATGTGGTATGTTTTAAATTCGTTTAGCTTGAATTAGTATAAAACGTTATATTAATAAACGAAAACGGACAACATGAAACATGAAACCACCTTAGCATAGTTACAGATTTCTCGTTATTTATAAAGAGTTATAAACCGAGATAGACATTAAAATCTATAACAATATAATTGCATGCTCACTTAGGGTTAACGAACCACAAACTAGAATAATTCGCATAGATTAGGTCGATATCTTGTAAAGCTAAGGTTACAAGAGAACTCACCCGGTGAGATGCTGTCTAAGGCTGGAGGTATTTAAGTTGACGGTTTACGGAACACCTCGAACCTGGGCATCGAGCCGGTACTTGAGTTTAGTTAACCCGAGTTTTATGAGCATGCGTGAGTGATGTAAGGTTTTAAAAGAGTTTCTCACCTAGACATCGTAAGTGTAAATGTTATACACACCTAGACGTAGGCTGCTTCTAAATGGTGCTTTATATAACTTGTATCTTGATTGTTATACGCTTTCGTCACCATTAGAATCATGTTATAGGGCTAATTCATTAAAAGTTGTAAATAGTTATAAAAGTTAATGAATAGAAACCGTCAACCTATAACAAAGAGTTGCATGCTCACATAGGATCTTAGGGCTTGAGTTAAATTTAAATGGTTTAAAATTTAATAGACCTAAGATCTCATTTCTAATAGGATTAGAATATCCTACTTAGTATTTTAGTAGATTTAAGATATGATTAAGTAGGATATAAGACTTTGGTTATAAGGGAACTCTCCCAGCACTTGGTCCGAAACTTGAGTTGAATTACATTTAATTTCCTGAATGAGCTAAGCTTCTTCTCGAGGGTTCAAATATGTGGATACCTTGAGTAAAAGAAAGTCCCACGGATGCAAAGACAACCTTGCTTCCTCTTAGCATTGTTTGTTTTTGCTGAAAGTTTAAGTTTCATTGGTAGCTTAAACTTATCACTTAAGTTAGCATAGTTTGTGTTTAGCTGGTGGCCAAAAGGTTGGAGTTGAATGTGCGGGTTCACGAAAGCAATAGTGGAAAAGATCCTACAAATAGGACTTTGTTTTCTGGCATCCTAGAAATATGACTGGAACCACTAGAGTTTTGGGAGTCGTGTGCAATAATTATATAAGTTTTAGCTAGCCCTAGAAATAGATGCCTAGCTGGCTTAGTCTTCTAAAGGCACTTACAGGGGAGCTGAATAGGAGTAGGACTTAACTCACAATCTAGTTGTCAGAGAATTTGCAGGCGCAAACTGGAGCAATCTATGTGCACCATGTCTATGTCGGCAACATAGATAGTATTCTCCAGTTGTGTGCAAAGCTTGAGTGAGTTGCTAGCATAAAGGTGGGCGCAATCTAATGCTTTTGGTCGATACTATTTGAATTCCCTTCTTATCTCATATATCTTTAATCGCTTTCGTTTACTTGCTTTATTTTATCCTTTTGTCTTCAAATCACAAAAACCCCCCATCAAATTATTTCTTTGGTTACTGTTACACAAATTGCTCACCGCAAGCGCACGAGTCAAGTTTTAATATAGTGAATTTTGTATTAAACGAGTGTCGTCCTTTGGATTGGTTTTCTAGTTAGATTAATTACCACGAATACTCTTGGTCGATTTTATTTAGAGGCAAGAATGTGATGAAATTGATAACTCAAATGACAAACAGTAAAATATGGAAATTCAAATGGAATGAACTCTTAGGGAATTGATTTCATCTTTTGGGTCTATGAATTAATTATGTGGATGGGATCATATGCAATGCTTCATAAATCTAGGATGAACTAAACTCATACTTATCTCTCTCGAGCATAAATACATCTAAAGCACGTAATGAATTCAATATCCTTATCTAAATTCAATTACATGCAAGGCCTTAAGTCTAATCCTTTAACGATTTCTAAAGTTATTCTAAATCTCTTGATATTAGAACTACTCTAGTCATGCAATCCATAGTCTAACCTAAATTCTCTTTCCCAAGCAAGAATTAGAAACACATCAATCAATTAATTCATGGCCAAAGAATTAAAGGCATTAAGAATAGAATTGCATAAATGAAATCCAAAGCATAAACATCCACAAACTAATTCATAGAACACCAACAAGTTACATCAATCCCTAAGATAAAGATCTAGTCACACATAGTCTTTGTATTACAATCCAAGCTAGATGAAAAAGCCATAAAAACTAACTAAGATAAGGGAAAGAAAGGGAAAAACTCTAGATTAGCCGAAACCGCACGTCCTCATAACGATCTCCACACGTTCTAGCTTCAATCTCGCTCATTGACCTTGCTTCAGCTCCCACGGAAGGTTCTTAGTCGAGATTAGGGCAAAAAATTATCCAATTGAACTCCCCTTGGCCGTAGCACATACTGTTTTATTTATAGAAATCTGTCGAAAACATCGAGATTCTATGGGCAACGTCGCGATGTTGTCCCTTTGTAGCCCATTCTGCTTAAGGAAAAATCGATAGCGTCGAGACGCTATGGGCACAACGTCGAGACGTTGTCCTGATTACCTCCCAAATCAAAATAGGAAATTAACTAGCATCGAGACGCCAAGAAAGCAGCGTTTCGACGCTAGCTCTCAAGTTTGCCTCAATTGATAGCCTCCAACTTTGATTCATTTTCGTTTCCTTGGCCTCTTTTAGCGTCCTGAACACTCAATCAACTCCAATTTCTCGAATTTAATTCAAAACTCAATTTCCTAGAAAATAAACATTAAAATGCATATATCGACAAGACAATACTCAAAGACCAACTCTAATTAATCGAGAAAAATAGCTTGATATGCATGCTATTAGTTACCATCCTCGGTTGCAAACTTAGAGGAGGTTCTTGTTTTACAGAATTAAGTGTTTTTCGACTAGTCACCATCGTCCTTGGATATGATATCCAGAGTACTCTTCACTTTATTACTTGACAGTGTGTACTTGCACTCGAGCAGGGTGTTGCGCTTGCAACACGCACACACACTCGCCAAGTTTTTGGTGCCGTTTCCGAAGAGTTTTGGAAAAACGATTAAATTACACAATCTTCAGTTTTTGTAAAGAAGGAATTGCGATCGGTTTGCGACCGTAAATTCCTCTGTCGCAGGGCATCACTTCTTTTTGCATGGACTTCTTTGTAGATTGGATTGATGTATGCTCAAAAGACATGAATTCAATTTCGATCCCGAGATAAAGAATACTTTCCGACAGTGCCATAAGGAGCAAATAATGAAGTTAAAGGAACTACGAGAAGTTCAACAACAAGAAACCCTAGAATAAATTTTTCTACAGGAAATTGTTGTAACGCCCTAGGCCCAGGATTCGGAATTCGGATTCAGCCCTTAATGGCCCCGACATTTTTCTGCGACCTGGTCACGCCACCATACTTGTTTAAATCTACTTCTAAGATTGAAGACTGACCACACAAACCAACATGAGGTCCTTTTAGCATGCTTTGTCCTCACTCACATGCTTCCTAGAAAAATTCCCAAGAGGTCACCCAACATAGAACTTATCCAAGCTAAGCACACTTAACTTCAAAGTTCCTATGATTGAGCCACCGAAAAGGAAGGTGCACCTTGTTGGTATAGGTAGTATCTATTAATTCTTTTTAAGTTTATCTTGATTATACTTTCATGTCCTCAGGATCCCTCTCATTCAGATTTGGCCTCGGTTCATTCATGTACCCCTCCGAACTCGGGTGTTACAATTGCCATGGAGCCACCTTTTGAAGGCCCTCTCGGTGCACAACAAAGAAGAGCACAACCCAATAATGTGCAGAAACAAGCTGCAGGAGCACATAATCCTATTCTTATTGCAGATGAAAGGGATAAAGCCATTAGGGATTATTCGACCGTAGCTTTGTATAATCTCAATACCGAAATTGTTGAGCCAGTCATTGATGCAAATCATTTCGAGCTCAAACCAATCATGTTCCAAATGCTTCAGACTATATGCCAATTTTCAAGACTTCCTAGTGAAGATCCTCACAAGCACATGAAGCAATTCTTGAGAATATGCAACTCGTTCAAGCTTAATGGAGTATCCAATGAAACTTTGCGTTTGAAAATTTTTCAATTTTCTTTGCAGGGTAATGCATAAGCATGGTTAAATTCTTTTCCACCGGATAGCATCACCACATGGGATGAGGTTGCTGAAAAATTTCTCTTGAAATATTTTCCGCCTACAAAGAATGCACAAATCCGAGGGGAAATTAGCACTTTTAAACAGGGACCTCAAGAAGGAGTAGACACGACATGGGAGCGCTTTAAAAAGTTGATAAGGAAATGTCCACACTGACTTGCCTATTTGTCTTCTTGTAGAGCATTTTTACAACGGATTGACTCAAGCTTCCAAAGCAATGGTCAATGTATCAGCTAATGGTTCGTTGCTTAAAAATACTTTCAATAAGGTAAACAAGATTCTTGACGCAATTGTTTCAAACAATAGTCAATGTGGAGAAGAGAAAACACCATCTAGAAGCAGTGTCAAGGTTCAAGAAGTCAATCATCTAGAGACACTATCGGAGCAGATGTTAACTATGAACGATATGCTTATGAGTCTTACTTTAGGAAATCAAGTTCAAGTTGCAGCCGTGAGCTAAGCTTCAATCCCCATTTGTGCTACTTGCAATGGAGAGCATGGATTTAAAGATTGTCCTCAAAATCCAGCTTCAATATATTTTGTAGGTGCACAAAATAGGATTAATTCTTACTGTAACACATTCAATCCAGGATGGAGACAACACCCTAACTTTTCATGGGGATGACAAAATGTTAATACTTCCAATTCAAACCCTTTTGTTAAGCAGGGAGGACCACCAGGATTCAATGGACAAGTTTAGCTAAAGATTTCACAACCTTTGCAGCAACAAATGCAACCGCAAATGCAGTACAACCTATGTAAGTGCAACCCCAATCAACATCAAACTTAGAGAATCTTATGAGGGAGTTCATGACCAAGAATGACTCTGTAATTCAAAGTCAAACGACTTCCTTGAGGAATCTTGAATCTCAAATTGGGCGGTTAGCTAAGGAGATGAGGAACAGACCAATAGGGACCCTACCAAGCAATATAGAGAACCCGAAAAGAGAAGGCCTGAGCAAAGATAAGGCCTCCATTACCTTGTTTGAGCCCAAATAATTCGAGTATGAGATTGTGTAAATATGTATATTATTTTGTTTTGTTTTGTTTTGCTTTGTTTTGTTTTTCTTTTTTTTTTTCTTTTTATATTTCATTTATTCTTTTATTAATCCAAAAAAAAATGTGCATAATGATAGTGTGGTGGAAAACCAAGAAAATGTTTTTCGACTAGTCACCATCTCCCTTAGGTACGATAGCCGGAGTACTCTATACTTTATTACTTGGCAGTGTATACTTGAACTCGAGCAGGGTGTTGCACTTGCAACGCGCACATGCACTCGTCAGGTACCCAACCCTATCCGTTTACTATAGACTATTTTGGCTATATACTTGAACTTGATCCAATCTTATGTCTCTACACGTAGTTTGAGTATTCATACTATAGTCGGAGATCTTACTTTATTGGATTTAGGTTAAATATCGTGCAACTCACTTATTCAATAATAGCTTTACTGAATAACCTCAATAACATCTTTCATTGTAAAATAGAATATGTTTATTGTTTACAAACTATGAGTTTTAGGACATAAAACCCAATAGAGAGGTTGTTCCCTTAAGTACTGACTCTAGGTCTTGAATATGGGGCTCCACCCTTTCATTGACTCGAGCGGGACTCGGTTTGGTGGTTGGACCACAAACCAATTGTTCATTAAAGGATTTGTGGGACTTAAGGAACGAGAGGTAACTTCAGGGGTAAAACGGTCATTTGATCCAGCTGTAGTTACGAACAATCGATGAAGGATCGACTTACTAATCATGGTTATATCAGGTGGACATAAATATATCTACAGTGAGAGGAGTGTAGCTACTGGACTATAGTGGAGTGTCCCGGTAGATAACGAATGTTGGTTAACTAGGTTAATGAGTTTAGCCAGTTAATCTCAAATCATTGGAATCCATGACCTATAGGTCCATTAGGTCCCCTTGCTAGCTCATACAGAATAAACTTTAGAACAGTGTAATGAAATAATTTGAAACGTTCAAATTCGGTTTTGGGAATGACGTTAATTATATGTGACATGCTTAGCATATTTTAGTTGAATTATGTATTAAACTATAATTCGAGAGAGTTACAAACATTTAAATCATTTAAATGTTGTTTCGTATAGGATGCATATTTCGGTTTGAATTTGAATAAGGATTCATATTCAAACAATTGATTTAATTTTGAGAGCGCATGGGATTGGTGTCGGACATGGTATACTTATTTAATTTAATATTGGATATTAAATTAAATATAATTAATTAATTAAAATGTTTAATTAATGATGTATTAATCAAATTTTTGAATTGATTAATAAAAAGTGAAAATGAATTTTGTGAAAATTCATTTAAATTAAGGAAAATGGAATTAAACATGAAAATTGGTTTTCATGCAAAAATTCTCAAGAAGCCACATTACCTATTGATGAATCCAATCACACTCACATATATTGCTTCATATTTAAGCTTCAATCTTCTTCATATGGGGGATGGGCTTTTTGGCTGAGGTATTATGCAAAATTCGAGCTCCAAAATACTGTGATATTTCTCTCAAAACAGTGTGGTGTTATCTCTCAAACTCATCTCATTTTCAACCAAAATCCATCACCATAGACTCCCACAAGTTGTTCTAAGGCCAGAGGATAGCGGGGAAGACACTAGAGGTCGTCCATAACCGATTCGTGTTGAGAATTACACTACGGAGCAGCTCGATTGATTTTGTTCAAAGAGGTTGATTGAAATGTTGCGCTGTTTTTTCGTTACTTGATGTGCATGCTTTTAATTACAAAATTAATGGAAATTGAGTATCTTTCGATCCAAATCGCTTCTGCTAGAGTGTTCTACACTCCTACACTAATGACATCATGTCTTGAAGAGGCAACAAAAGACACACATGTCAAAATTGTCTTCTCAAGAGACAATTTTGCATCATCCTAATTAAAACTACAATGTTGTTTAAAATAAGTTTCAAAATCATTATATTTTAAAAATATAGTTCTACAATAAAAATAGTCCTCTTATTAAATTATATTCTAATTTATTATAAGATAGCCAATGATTCACTAAATCTAGTCTTCAACCATCTTCTCTTGTATAAGGTATATCACTGATTTACTATAACTAGGGGTGTTCAAATCAAACCGAAAAACTGACCAAATCGATAAAATCGACCAAACCAACATCGGTCAGTCGGTTTAGAGTGATATATAGGTCAGTCTTGGTTTAAAGGGAAAAAAACCGAAGCTCGGTCGGTTGAAGTGGTCGAAAAGTAGAATTCTGACCGACCGACCAAACATATAAGGAAATATGTTTTGATAGGCGTGTACTTTTAAAAAAAGACCACCCACAAATCACATGCATACATCGTTTAGCTTGAAATGTAATCAGATTTTTTAAATAATTAATATTCATTTTCTTTCTCTCTTTTCCTTGATTTACATGATTTCCTTCTCTCTATTCATTTTCCTTTTTCTTTCTCTCTCGAGTCTCGTCCACATTTAATTATTTTCATTCTCTCTCTCATTTTTTTTTTATTTCTTTCTTCTTATTTATTTTTCCAATTTCCCTCATCTTTCTTTCTAGGTGTCTTTTCATTCTCTCTCATTTCTCATCTTTCCTTCTTCTTCTTCATGTTTCTTATTTCTCTAATCTTCTTTCCATCTTCTATTTCTTTCTTCATCTTTCCCTCTCCTTCTTCTTTGTGTTTCTCATTTCTCTTTATTTTCTCCTCTCTCCATCTTCTGTTTCTTTCTCCTTTCCCTTTCTCTTTTTTCCCCTTATTCTTCTCCCTCTCATTCTTTTTTCTTTCATCCCTATTTTTTTTCCCGTTTTTAGTATCCACATCGTCCAAACTTTTAACGCTCCTACATCCATGAAAATCCGACTAAAACCGACTGATCGAACCGATGGACAGTCGGTCGATTTGTATAATGCTTGAAAAATGTCTCCGACCGATTGACATCGACTAGTCGGTTTTCGACGTCAGTTTTGTGCAACCGACACCAACCAACCGATGAACACCCCTAACTGTAACATAGTAATGATTTCCTAAACCTAACTTTTTATTATTTATGTAGTTTTTCATCTCTCTTGCGTTTATTGTGAATAAATTTTCTGTTAGTTGCTTTCAAATTTTTATTAAAAAATCAATGGAGGAAGACAAATTGAACAAAGAAAATAAGTTGATAGGGAAGGGAAAAAAACATTGTACAATACAAACAAAGAAAAATATAATAATTGAAAAGGGTACCGAAGGAAATTTTGGATATGTACACTTCATTAATGAAAGTAAGCAATGAAAGACTTCCACCAAAACTTGAAATGGAGAAACAATCAATTCAAAATATTCTCTTCGGGTCTTGAAGTCCTTAATGTTAGAATGAGAAGGTGGTTGATTATGCAATCAATATGCCAATTAGAGAAAGAAAGATGTAAAACTTTTTTTTGTCAACATATTATGTATTTTAGTTTTATGAGTGATATTGGCTAAAATTTGGACTGATTTATCAAATATTTTTTAGGGTTAACAGCAACAATAGCTAAAAATAAATCATAGATTTGAAAAAGAGCTAAAAATATTTTTTCTTGTAAAAATGGCAAAAGTATAAAAATGGAAATCTACTATTTGCTATAAACGGAGAAAAATGTCCTTGTATGAAAAAAAATGTGTATTCCTAATTTTAAGCAACCCAATTGAAACAAATCTCGTACTCAAATATAACAACCTAAATCTCGAATTAAAACAAAATCAAAACCTAACAACCTCAAATTCAAAACAAAACTCAAATTTCAAGTTTTCTTTTAAAAAAAAAACAATGGGTCATATTTGATAACAAGAGTGTAAATACTATTTTTACTAATTTATAGTATTTAAACTAACATGTGGACAATACAGTGTCTCTGCCGTTTGAGAACAACAAAATAGGTGAGCATCAAATACAGTGTCTTTGTAGCTCGAGAACAAAAAATCAACCTTACAACACAAAAGCAGTAAAAAAATTAAATAAAATTATTGACTACATGTTGATCCCCTGTCGTCTTTCATTCTACTTGGATAAGATTCGTACCTATATTGAGAGGTTTTGAGATCAGAAGTTTTGTGACCGTGAGAATTGCAGTCCTATGTGGGAACCCAGTTCATGCTTGGAGGAGAAGGCGAGGAAGAAAACGATCAGTTCATGTTGGAGGAGGAGACAAGTTATGGAGGAAGAAAACGATAGAAATAGGGGAGGAAGTTGGAGAAATTTGAATCTTATCAATAAATATAAAATATAAAATATTTTTATAATCTAAAATTAGAAAAGATTTAGTTTGTTGGATTCACCTAGTCTCTATTTTGGGTTGAATCTTGAATTTTGAACAAAAGTATTCAATCCCACATCGGCAAAGTCAGGAAGTGAAGGTTTGATTTTATTATGAATTTTGAATGTAGGAACTCAGCCGGGCCTTGTAACGAGGGCCTGTGACCCATGTGGGGGCATTAAGGTAGTTGAAGCGAAAGATCGTGGAAGGATGGAAGGAGTTGTTGTTGATGGGCCGAGAAGAAAAGGGCCCATTTTGGAGGGATCGAGCTTAGAGTAACAAAGTCTCTTTGCTCCCTTATGTCTGTCTTATCAGAGCAGCGTCGCCTCATACATCTTGTTAATTATAACTTGATTGTAACAAAGGGTCCATTCTCCTCTGTTCACTTGACACACTCTTCAAGTTCTTCCCCCTCACAACTATTCTTTTTCAATTTTCAATATCTTGTTCTTGTCATTCTCCTCCTCACTCACTCACCCATTCATTCTTTCAAATTTTCTTCTTTCAAAATTGAAACAGGATTCATTCTTTTCAATTCCAAGGGTCCATTTGGAATACATTTTAATTTAAATGTTTTTCAATAATACATTTAAGTTGGTTTCAAGTGTTTCTCTCAAAATTGTTTATTTATCAATCTCATTTTCTAATAAGTCATTTTTAGTGGTTGCCAAACACTAGAAATTTTTTCATAAAATGATTTTTTTTTTCAAAATTAAACACTTCAAAAGTTAAACCAAACACACCCTAAATCTACTGAACATTCCAAATCTAACCCAAACACAACATCTGGGCTTCATTCAAGACAAGTCTGGATGGGTCAAAGGAGACATGTGCCCCCTCAACTTAAAATTATTTATATATGTTTTTGTGTAAACTTTTTATCACCACTTAACTCATCTAATAAACAAAAATTTCATTTTCTTTAATGAATTTGAATTCATCTCTAAAAGAAAAAAGAAGGTTAAAAATACTATTTTGGTCTCTGTACTTGGAGTCCTATATTATTTTAGCTCATATATTTATATTCAAATTTAGCTTATGTATTTTCAATAAATCTTCATCACTACTAATTTGATGTTACTTTTTATAAAATTTGGTAAACTACTAATAATCATTTTCACTTAAGGGAAAGACACCTGTTAGCATGCAAAAATGCTAACATTTATCCCTTAATTTAAGTTTATTTGCTTGATTAATTGATTACTTTTGTTTATTTCAGAATTTTTAGCCCCTCAAGATCAAATGGTGCAATCATGGAGAAATTGGAGACAATTGAGCCCTAATTTGAAGGATAAATTGAAGATAAGAAGTTTTGGGGTCGTGAATTGAAGCCCAAAGGCAAAAGGAGAAAGAAAATTGGGCCAAATCCAAAGGAATCAACCCAAATTAGTCAAAATTCGCGCTTAGGAGGTCCAGCCGTAGTCCAACGTCAAGACGCTAGGCCTTCAGCATCTCAACACTGATGAGCGTGGGCGCCAAGTTACCGAGGCCCAACGTCAAGATACTAGGGTTAGAGCGTCTCAACGTTAAGTAGTCTAGAGGTCTATTTAAATCGTGTTTTGCTACGGGTTTTAAGGCATGAAGCAGCCATTTGGAGTCTGAGAGGAGAGTTTAGAAAGTGGAAGGTTTTGGGCATTCTTAAGGGAGGATCGGGAGCTTGTTCGGGTTCCGATCGAGGCTTAGATCGTGGGGGATTGAGGGCGTAAGCGAGGGATTCGTCATCGATTAAATTATTTTTCCCTTATTTTGTCCATTTACTATAATTAGAATGATAATGTTGGAATTTTGTGTGCATATAGTGACAATGTGTAACTAAACTCCCGACATTCGGGTCTTGAACGAAGAAATACGATTAATTGCTACTCTGCTTACTATTTATTGTGTCTAATGCACTAGTTATTTGTGTGGGTGTTCGTAATGCTTTATAAATTTTGGGCAAGTTTATATCGATTAGTTACTTAGTGGAAACTCGATGGAGAGAAACTAAGTTAGAACGTAATCCATGCAACTAGGCTTAACTACTCGTAGTGACAGTGAGATCAGTTAGTTAGACTTCGAAATCTATAACGAACCAGGGCTCTATTAATTAACCCATTTAATGGCGCTAAGAACACTTAGGTTGTTAATATGAGTTAATTAGAATTCGGGGAAACCAACAGAAGAACCTATGTTAACAAGAAGGTTCCAGATTTATAATTAGATTGGACATAGTAACTAGTAATTAGAGAAAATGCTTAATCATGTTTCGGAATTCAAGACCCCGCCTTTCTATTAAGCTTGATCTCCTCCAATTCATTGCAAGCTGCTTGATCATTTTGTTTTCATTATTTCATTTGTTTTATTTCAATCTGGACCTCGTCTTTTGATGTGAATGAGGCTCCTAGATAATATTTGTCTTTAGTAAATCTTAGTGTTCAATTGCTTGAATCGCCTAAGTCATTTGCTACTCTCTGTGGATTCGATATTCGGTAAATACCTGTCGTCTTTATTACTTGTGGCCCGTGTGCTTGCGGTGTGTATAGAGCAACAAGTTTTTGGTGTCATTGCCAAGGAGTAGGCAAAGTATTTTGGTGATATATTTTTCTTGACACTAAAAAGAACGAGATGGGTGTTAATTTAGGATTGTAAATAGATTTGTTTGATTTATTTTTGTGAATAGTTTGTTTTTAATTTTGTTAATCTGAAAAGTTTGGGTGGTGCATTGATAAGGGTAAAAAATATACCTATTTTACCCTTATATTTAGCTCATTTCTTGGTCAAATGTTGTATGTTGTGATCAATTTACTGTTCACGAGCTCAAAATATGCTTAAGTTGTTAAGATAGAGTGTTGAGAATCAATTTTGTCAAGTTTTACTCATTTGTGCTTAAAAAGGCTTGATTTTAAAAGAATTTGACTTAGTTTGTTGTTGTGCAGAAAAACAGAGGAAAAGCTGGAATTTCCCAGAAACGCGACCGCATTTCTGGAAAAACTGTAGTCGTTCCGAGTCATCCGCAGGTCGTTGTTAACGTGTTTTCTTCGCACCTAACTGACTGTTTTGACCCCGAAACTGACTGGTCAACCTTCCAGCACCGATTTCGCAACTCCTCAACAATTTTCTACACTATATAAGCTCGAGATTTGAAGTCAAATTCAAGCATAACTCATTTGGAAGAAGAGGGTGGTGACAGAACCCTAGTTGACGCCTATGAGTAGGGATGCGTAAGGTCCTTCTTAGATGATTGAATTCTAACCTGAGTTAGACATCAAACCATAGGTTTTGTAGGGATTTTCACCCATTCCCACTTGTAAAAGCGAGAGAGTGGAGTGTCTTAGCGAACTCTAGAAGGATTGAGTAAATAGAAAACCCATAATATTTAGCTATCTCCTTTATTTCCAGCTCGTGAATATTTTCATTATTCTGTATTATTTACATTCTTATTTCAATGGAAATGTATTCATTTTCTCTTTATCTCACCATGAGTAGCTAAATTCCGTTTATGGGTTCAATATGGTGAATTCCCTTATGGTTTAATGGCTTGAAAGTGTTTTATTTGCTTAAGTTATGTTCAATGCATGTCATTTTTTATTGATTATCACTCTAATCTTGCTGAGTTTAACTTGATCACTTAGACTTTGTATGCTATGTGAGTTTGATCTCGAAAGGGACAAACGATATCGGTTCTCATAAAGGTGATATAGGAGAAAAAGCTCGAAAGAGATTGTTCGACGGTATAGGGCAAGCTGCCTAAGGTACCCTATATCGACTATAGGGTTATAGGTCTCATTCGTGAATTATCTATGTCAAAGTCGAGTCACAGAAATGTGCATAACGGTACTCGCTTAGCCTTCTAACGGTTCTTGGGAGCAAGGACCAAATAGAAGTTAAATCTGACCCAATGCATTGAATAGGCTTAGGTTAAATATTGCATGACTATGGTTATTGCCTTAGGGATGAATCCATGTTAAATACCTCGTTTATTTCTTATTGTTATTCTAAAACCCATTCAATCAACTTATTTTCTTTGGTTACCTTTTTCAAAAGCAATCATTTGAGCAGTTTTTTCTTCAAGTCTGAATTTTCAATTTAGTCCTCGTGGGATCGATACCCTTGGAATACTTCTAATGTTTTTTTATTACTACGTGCGACAGTGTATACTTGCACTAAGAGTTAGTTGAGTTATTTTATTATCTCACATCCATCCATTCAGCTGCCGACGCACCCAGTTTTTGGCGCCATTGTAGGGGACCAAAAGTGAAACTAGATTTGTTTTTGAAATTGCGATCAGATTGTGACCGCATTTCATTCTCAAAGGGAATTTGACTTTGGTTTGCATTTGTTTTTCTTTTGCAGGTTGGAGTTAGTTCATGAGCAACGGGTATCCACTCATTGACATTGATCTAGAGATAGAAAGACTCTTTCGTCGTCGAAGGAACAAAGACGAAAGAAAAAGGAACAACAAGAGTTGAGCGCACGAGAATCTCTAGAGGAAGCATCTTACATTCAAGAGTTTCTAATGGAACCTCCTGGAGTCGATCCTCACGTTGATCCGCAAGATCGTGGAAGGGAGCAGAATGGCGGGAGAATTCCTCCTGTTCCTCCAGTTCCACCGGTGCCACAACAAGAAAATCCAATCTACATTGCCGAAGATCGCAATAGAGCAATAAGGGACTACGCTTTACCAGTTTTCCAAACATTAAATCCAGGAATTTTGGAGCCACCGATTGATGCTCCACAATTTGAACTTAAACCAGTGATGTTCCAGATGTTGAATACAATGGGCCAATTCTCTGGACTTCCAAACGAAGATCCACACAAACATATTAACCTATTTTTGAGAGTTTACAATTCTTTTAAAGTCATAGGAGTGCCGGAAGATACGTTAAAACTAAAGCTTTTTCCATTTTCTTTGTAGGGAGATGCTGAAACTTGGTTGGATTCATTTCCTCCAAACTCCATCACCTCTTGGAATGATTTGGCAGAGAAATTTTTGGAGAAGTTTTTTCCCTCCAATAAAAATGCCAAGTACAAAGCAGAAATTATTTCTTTCAGACAATCTTACAATGAACCTTTGGATGTAGCTTGGGAAAGATTTCAAAGGTTGGTTCAGAAGTGTCCACACCATGGATTCCCTGCTTGCATTATTTTGGAGCATTTTTATAGTGGATTAGATCAAGCTTCAAAGGCACTAGTAAATGCATCTGCAAACGGATCTTTTCTGAAGAAGTCTGCTAATGAGGCACAACTATTCTAGACACTATAGCCACCAACAATCGACATTGAGGAGAAAATAAACCAACAACCATTTTGAAAAATCCGGTGAAAACAGTGGAAACAGATGCTAACTCTACGATGCAAGCCCATATCAAGGCCATCCATAGCATGATGATGGGCATGGCCATGAACAATCAAGCCAACATAGCCCCTACTAATGTTGTCTCTTCTCTCTGTTGTGAGATATGTGGTGAGGAACACATCGCTGATAATTGTCAACTAAATCCAGCATCTATTTTTTATGTAGGTCCACAAGGAAGGCAGAACCAGAATAGATGGAATCCTTATTTGGCCACGTACAACCCAGGATGGAGACAACATCCGAATTTTTCTTGGGGAGGACAAGCCGGATCAAGTAATTCCAACACTCATCAGTTTGGGAAGCAGCCGCAGAAAAACTTCCAACAAGTTCCAGTGCAGAATCAAGAGTCAAATCTAGAGACTCTTATAAAGGAGTACATGGCAAGGAACGATTGTGCAGTAAGGAATTTGGAAGTACAACTTTGACAAATTGCTCAGGAGATTAAGAATAGACCGCAAGGGACGTTGCCTAGCAAGAGCAAGATCCCTCACAGAGAAGGAAAGGAACAATGCAAGGTAGTGACCTTAAGAAGCATATTAGAATATGATGGACCAAAGTATCCAGTAAGTCAAGAAGCAGAATCCCAGTTGAAGCTTGAGAAAAGATTTGTGAAAAGAAGTCAGACATTACCTCAGATAGTTTACAGAATAAAGAAGATAAAATAGAAAGGACCAAGGAGCATGAAACCTTGATGGAAAAAGAAGAAAAATCAAAATTGGAGAAAAGACAGGGAAATGCGACCGCAAAACCCCAAAAATTTATGATAGATCCATATTACAAACCACCTCCTCCGTACCCTCAGAGATTCAAACATGCCTCACAAGATGTACAGCTCAAGAAATTTTTAGATGTATTGAAGCAGTTGCATATCAACATACCATTAGTGGAGGCACTTGAACAAATGCCTACCTATGTGAAGTTCCTGAAAGATATCCTATCAAAAAAGAGAAGGTTGGGAGAATACGAAACGGTTGCACTCACGGAATGTTCCAGTACACTGGTGAAGAACGAGATCCCTCCCAAGCTTAAAGATCCAGGAAGCTTCACCATTCCATGCTCCATCGGAGGCAGGGATGTAGGCAGAGCTCTATGCGATTTTGGAGCAAACATCAACTTAATGCCATATTCGGTTTTTAAACAGTTAAAGATAGGTGAAGCACGACCAACGACTGTGACCTTATAGTTGGCAGACCAATCACTTACACACCCCATTGGAAATATTGAAGACGTATTGGTTAAGGTTGACAAGTTTGTTTTCTCTACAGATTTCATCATTTTAGATTGTGAAGCTGACAAGGATATGTCGATCATCTTAGGACGACCGTTACTAGCCACTGGCAGAACCTTAATAGATGTACAGAAAGGAGATTTGACCATGAGGGTCAATGATCAGCAAGTCACATTTAACATGATGAAGGCAATGCAATATCCAGGATACCTTGAGAGGTGTTCTATGACTGAAGAAGTTGACGAACTCTCTGTATCTATTTGGCAGGAAACATTAAAGGGAGAACCACTGAAAGGGAACAAGTTTGAAAAGGAGGAACCAGAAGAGAAGAGGATTGGAGAAATATCTGTCACAAATGATTCTACAGCAGCAAGGATAGAGAAATTAAGGGATTCATCAGACCACGAAGAAATCAGGCTGTTACAGCCATCTCTGATCAATCCTCTTGAGCTAGAACTCAAGCCTCTGCCAGAGCATCTTAAATATAGCTTTCTTGGTGAAAATAGGACATTACCAATCATTATCTCAGCTTACCTTACTGAACAAGATGAAATTTCTTTGTTATAGGTCCTCTCTAAACATAAAAAAGCAATAGGATGGACCATTGCAGACATTCAAGGAATCAGCCCCTCATTTTTCATGCACAGGATAAACCTTGAAGAATGAGCTAAGAATTCCATTGAAAGTCAGAGGAGATTAAACCCCATCATGAAGGAAGTTGTTAGAAAGGAAATCTTAAAGTGGCTGGATGCAGGAGTCATCTACCCAATTGCAGACAGTAGTTGGGTCAGTCCAGTTCAATGTGTTCCAAAAAAGGGTGGGATGACTGTAGTGGAGAACGAGAAAAATGAATTGATCCCAACAAGGACGGTTACAGGATGGCGAGTCTGCATAGATTATCGCCGCCTTAGTAAAGTAACCAAGAAAGACCACTTCCCATTGTCATTCATAGATCAGATGCTAGACAGGCTTGTAGGAAAAGACTATTATTTCTTCTTGGACGGCTATTCTGGTTCCAATAAGATAACTATAGCCCCAGAAGACCAAGAGAAGACAACGTTCACATGTCCATATGGAACGTTTGCCTTCTGGAGAATGCCATTCGGGTTATGCAATGCCCCAACCACCTTCCAAAGATGTATGATGGCTATATTCTCCGACATGGTAGAGCGTACCGTGGAAGTATTTATGGATGACTTCTCTGTCTTCGGTGAATCATTTACAGCATGTCTACGAAATCTAGATAAAGTATTAGAAAGATGTGAAGAAACCAATTCAGTACTGAATTGGGAGAAGTTCCATTTTATGGTACGAGAGGGTATAGTCCTTGGACATCGCATCTCCAGGAAAGGAATTGAGGTGGACAAGGCAAAGATCAAGATCATATCCAAGTTGCCATTCCCAAAGACAGTGCGCGATATCAGAAGCTTTCTAGGCCATGCAGGTTTCTATAGAAGATTCATTAAGGACTTTTCTAAGATTTCCAAATCTTTATGCAGGTTACTGGAGGTAGATAGACCGTTCGACTTTGATGAAGATTGCAAACAAGCGTTTGAGACTTTAAAGAAGGCAATAAGCTCATCACCAATCATAATTGAACCAGACTGGACTCAACCATTTGAGTTGATGTGCGACGCTAGTGACTTTGCAGTAGGTGCAGTCCTATGTTAGAAAAGAGGGAAGACAGTGCAACCTACCTACTTTGCAAGCAAGATGCTCAACGAGGCTCAGTTGAACTATACAGTCATAGAAAAGGAATTACTGGTAGTAGTGTTTAGCTTTGACAAATTTAGACCCTACCTTGTAGGAACTAAAGTCATAGTTCACACAGATCATTCAGCCCTCAAGCATTTACTTTCGAAAAAAAAAAATGCCAACCCCCGACTAATTCGATGGATTTTGCTTTTGCAGGAGTTTGACATAGAGATCGAAGACAGAACAGGAACAAAGAATCAGGTAGCAAACCATCTATCAAGACTTGGAGAGGAAGCTCAAATAGAAAAAGGGGTGGACATTCAAGAGTCGTTTGTGGATGAGCAAATCCTGGCGGTCAGAACTGTTGAACTTCCATGGTTTGCAGATTATGTAAACTATCTAGTCAGTGGACTAAAACCACCAGAGGCAACCATTCAAAAACTCAAGAAGTTCTTAAAAGACGTCAAAGACTACTACTGGGATGAACCATATTTGTATAAACTAGGGTCTGATCAAATACTAAGACGGTGTGTACTGGAAGAGGAGATACCTTTGATATTGGGAGCCTGTCATGCAGCTCCATACGGAGGACATTTCGCAGGACTCAAGACAGCGGCCAAAGTCCTCCAATCCGGCTATTTTTGGCCCAGTCTCTTCAAAGATGTGCACCTCTTCACAAAAAAATTGTGATCAATGCCAAAGGACGGGGAACCTAACAGCTAAAAGCGAAATGCCCCTACACTTCATACTCAAAGTGGAAATCTTCGACGTATGGGGGATAGACTTTATGGGACCATTCCCACCATCCTTTGGGAACATCTCCATCTTGTTGGCAGTGGATTATGTATCAAAAGGGATCGAGGCAATAACAACCGCAACAAATGATGCCAAGGTGGTGAAGAAATTCTTTTTGAAGAACATCTTCACCAGATATGGAACCCCTCGCTTCATCATAAGTGACGAAGGCTCTCACTTCCTGAACAAAATAATAGCCAGTTGTTTTCCAAATACAACATTAGACACAGGGTAGCTACTGCTTACAATCCCCAAACTAATGGACAAGAAGAGCTCTCTAACATGAAAATCAAGGCTATTTTGGAAAAAACAGTGGATCTCACTCGCAAGGAATGGTCATTGAGGCTCGATGAAGCATTATGGGCCCATAGAACTGCATATAAGCCACCATTAGGAATGTATCCGTACCGCCTCATATTCGGGAAAGTCTATCACTTGCCACTCGAATTAGAACAAAAGGCTTATTGGGCATTGAAAAAGTTTTAACTTCAACATGGAGAAAGCAGGGATCAAATGGAAATTGCAACTTAACGAGCTGGAAGAACTCCTACATTTCTCTTATGAAAATGTAAAACTCTACAAGGAGAAAGTTAAGCGATGGTATGATAGAAGAATTCACCCAAAGGAGTTCTACAAAGGCCAGAAAGTATTATTCTTTAATTCCAGACTCAAATTATTTCCAGGAAAACTCAAGTCAAGATGGCCAGGGCCTTTCAAGATTGTGAAAATTTTCGACTATGGAACTGTGGTATTGACCGATAATCAGGGCATGCACTTCAAGGTAAATGGACAAAGGATCAAACCATATTGGGGGGAACGACTTCGAAGATGAGGAAGCCCATATCTCCATGATTTATTTGGTATGACTTCTACACCTTGAAAAAAAATTATTTTGTACATTATCTGGATCTATAAAATAATAATCTAGACAAGAGCTCCAAAATATCTGGACAAGAGTAAAAACTTTGTCTAGGAAAATCATGTCTAGGAAAAGGTACTTAAGAGGACCATTGGGAACACCTTTTCTTGGGGATTTACCTGAGAGTTTTGAAAAGTCCATATTATTTTGAGCCCTGCCTTGTGTTTGAAATAAAATAAGAAAAATGGGAAAAGGTGTAAGTTTGTTTTGAATAAATGTTTTTTGATCAAGAGGGAACTTTGTCTAAGGCAAGTCCTGCCTAGGCTGAGGTATTTAAGCTGACCATTGGGAACACCTCTACCTGGGGACCTACCTGGAAGTTGAATTGATCAAAACGTTTCCTTAATTCGTTTTAAGAAAATATAAATAAAATAAATTATGATTAAGCATATGAGCTTTCTAACTTGTTTATGAGTATTTCAGAAAAGAGGAGAAAGCAAAGGAAAATGAAAAAAAAGTGAAGACAGAAAAACCGGGTGAAATGCGATCGCATTTCTCCCCAGTGTATTTGAGAATGCGACCGCATTTTTAAAAATAAGTGGGGAGTCACGAATTTCGTTTGACCCGCACGTGGCCTAGTTGGAAAAGTATAAATAACTGACTTTAGTTCTTTTTCTCTTCACCAACCATTAAACCCTTTGCATTTACATCAAAACCTCAACTCTCCATATTCTCTCATCGTGAAACCAAAACCCATATTCAAGAAGATGAAAAGCACTCCAAAATCATCATCCTCACGCAAGATTACTCGTTCTCAGAGTAATCTGAACACCCTCGAAGCTGAAGCTAGCGTGCGACGACAAGAGGAGCGATTCGAAACGCCCATGTGATACGCAAATTGCTAACCGCAAGTGTATGGGCCCAAGTTATAATATAGTGATTAAAAATCGAATGTCGTCCTCTAGATTTGTTTTCTAATTCCCCTAATTACTAAAGGTATTTTCGCCCAATTTTATTTAGAGAAAATAATCGAGAAATATGCAAATCAATGAAAAACTAATCAAAACAATAAAAATATGGAAACTCAATGGAGAAGGCATTAGGGAATTGATTTCACCTATTAGATGCATGAATTAATTCAAAGAATAATTAGGAACAAACTCGTAACAAATTCATAAACCAAGGATTATCGCTAATTAAAAGCCTCTCCCGAGTACAATTAATTCTTTATGCAAATTAAGAAATTGATATCCCTATCTAATCTCAACAACAAGCATAAGCATTAAAGAACAATCCTCATAACGGTTTCTCAAGCAATCCCAAATCTCCCAATTGTAGAATTACCTAAGTTATGCAATTGATGGTCTAATCTAAACTACCCTCTCCAGAGCAATTAGTTCAGAAACAAGAATCATACAATCCGTGATCAAGAGATTATAAGCACTAAGCATACAATTGCATAAATAAACCGCGTTACGAAACGTCCTAAAAATCCGTAAATTAATCCATACAAACTAATGGCTACTTCAAGCCCCTAAGAAACAAAATTTAGCTACTCATGTCTCTAAAAATACAATAAAAATCAATCCAATACATGCTAAAAATCAGTACAAGAAACAAGGGAGAAAGATTAAACTCGCTAGTCGTGTTTCTCGCGCGTTCCCGTCACGATCCTCACGATCCAAGCTCCCAAAATCAAGCTCCCTTCGTTTCTTCCCTGTTCTGGTCATTTTTCCTTCTCTAAAGTCGTGTTTCTCTCTCCAAAAGGGTTCCCCAAATCAGATGGCATTGCAAACTATAAATACTGATCATTCTGCGCGACAGCGTCGCGACGTTAAGGACACAGCGTCGCGACACTGTGTTAAGTTGCCCTAATTATTTTCGGAACCTCCTGATTGTGTGCCTAGCGTTGAGACGCTCAAGGGGTAGCGTCTCAATGCTAGGCCTTGAACTTTGCTTCTTTTGCTCGTTTCTTCACTCGAATTTATTCTTCAGCTCCTAAATCACCGGAAATCTTCAAAAACGTCGATTTCCATTGAAATGCTTGATTCCTACAAAACAAAACCAAATAGACATAAAATTGGCCAAATAGTACCCAAGACTAACGATAAAATCATATAAAATATAGCTCAATAAATTGCACTATCACCATGTACTGCACACAAAGAACGAAACCCACGAGATTCTCACTGACGGTCGTGAACGTCGGACCCAATGCCCAAACTCCATCTTCTTCGGCAATGCTGACCAGTTTGAGGGAGATGCCGAGTTCGTCTACACCACAGAGGTCCTCGCGCGCCACTACCGTTCGTCAAACCCAAAAGCTCGCCACTCAACAGTTCAGAAAACGTTCGCGGGAATGGTTTGCGATGATTCGGGAGATGGGAGCTCAGATACGTGCTGCTCTTGAAGAAGAAGGGAATAGGCGAGATGAAGAAGAAGCCGTCAAGGAAGCTGGAAGCTCTCGGCAAGGAGAAGCTTCAACGGGTAAAAGTTTCGAGCCTTCAACTAACCCATCTTTATCTTGCAGGACCAAACTCGTTGTTACCTACAACGCAAGAAAGAGGAGCCCGAAGAAGGCTGTGCTTGAAAAGCCGCTTGAGATTAAGCCCCTAAAAACCACAAGGATGCCTCTGGACGTATTCGAAGGAATAATTCGCCAAGCAGTGCCAAAGGATCTTGCAATTGCTGAAGGGTACAAGGTTGAACAGGATGCTTTGAAAGAGATTGAGATTGAGAGAGAGATGGAAAGTCAGAAAATGGCTGAGGAAGACGAGTTGGCAAAAGGAAGAGATGAGGAAGAAGAGAAAATAAGGAGAGAAGAAGAACAAGAGGCCGAGAGGACCTTAGAAGCTGAAGAAGAAAGAAAATATGAGGAAAACCTCAAGAGGATAGCCATTAACTTGCAACTCCTCGAGGAAGAGAAAAAGAGAAGAGAAGAGTTAAAAGAAAATGAAAAAAGAAGAAAGGAAGCTAAAGACTTCCTTGCAGCTTTTGAGCCACTTCACAAGGCTCAAAGTGAGACTGAAGCGCTGCAAGGGAGGGTAGAAGAAGAGGCCCAACCGGGGCCAAGTGAAGAAAATTTAGAAAAAGAAAAATAAAGAGAAGTAGAGGAAGAAGGCCAGAATGCGACCGCATTTGGGCTGCATTCTGAAGAAGGCCTAACTAAGGCCACCATTGGTCAACAAGCTGAAGAGGTTTTTGAGCCTCTATTCACGAATGACCCACCAGCAGCTGATAGCACCTCTTCGGGACGAAGAGGAAAAGGAAGACGAGGAGGTCGAGACCTCCACTGACTCTGATAAAGAATCTGATTCAGATATTAGGGAGCTAGATGGCGACCAAATCCCTATCTCTACAACATTTAGGAGAAAGAGAATGAGAGAGAATAAGGCTGAGAGCAAGACAAAGAACAAGAATGACCCCATATTTTCCAAGAGGTCGAGGACGAGGTCCATGGACGCCTCTCCTGCAGTTCCTCCTACCGTCTCACCTTCCAAGCCAAAGGGCAAACCACCGAAGGCTGCATCTCCCAAAAATCTATTCTGTGAGGTATTTAGAGATGTTAATTTTCAGGAACGGATGGAGATCATGAGAAAGAGAGATTTCCTCAACGAGAAGGGATTCTTTAACAGAGCAGGAGCACTGCCAGAGTTCGTAACAAGAGTTATCTTCCAGTACAAGTGGCAGAAGTTATGTGCTCACCCTCAAGAGGCTGTTGTGCCTTTAGTTCGAGAGTTTTACGCTGGCTTGAGGGAGAAGAGTATTATCATGGAGGTGGTGAGGGGAAAGATGGTCAGTTTCTCCTCAGTCGACATTAACAGGGTGTACAGGATGAAGGCACCTTTGAACCCGAGAGGAAATGATGTGATAAGGAACCCTTCGGCCAAGCAGATGAAAGATGCATTAAAACTTGTGGCCAACAAGGGGGTTCAGTGGAAAGAATCACAGACGAAAGTGAAGTCTCTAGTGCCAAGTGACCTAAAGCCAGAATCGGCAGGTTGGCTTCACTTCATCAAAAACTGCTTGATGCCAACCACCCATGACAGCACGATTTCAGTGGAAAGAGTGATGTTACTCTATTGCCATATTAAAGGGCTGGAGATCAACGTGGGGAGCATTATCAGAGATGAGATATTAGCTTGTGGGAGAAAGCAAGCAGGCAAGCTTTTCTTTGGATCACTCATCACCCAGCTTTGCCAAAGGGTGAAGATCATTCCAGGAAAGGATGAGGAGCGTCACTTCTTCAAGCCAACCATCGACATGTCCTTGTTCGGGAAGCTCCAGCAGAACAACATCCAGAGGAAAGACAAAGCCTCCACATCTCAGGCTACTCCTCAATCAGGGTCGAATGTAGCTTCTCCATCCCAGCACACTCCTTTCACAGGGCCCTCACCATCATCGGAAGCCCTAGCCATTGCCTACCGCTAGCTATATCAAATTAGAGAGAACCTGAAGACGTATTGGGCAAATGCAAAGGAGATGAATGAAGCCATTATGGAGTTATACCTCTCTATCGCCCCAAGCATTGCTCCGGTCTTTTCCAATTTCCCTCAGTCGCTGCTGCCTCAAGAAGAGAAGGATTCTGATGAAGAGGATGATGAAAATGATAAAGAAGAGAATTAAGAGAAAGGGAGTTCCTCAAACGAGGACTAGGGGAGTTTTCTGATACCTTTACTTGTTGTTTTTGTACATAACACTATTTTTTGTGCTTGCTGTTTTTTTAGTTTCAACATGTTAAATTCTGTTTTTAGTTGTTTAGTTGTTGTTTTGATTGTTTTAAATTGTTTAGTTGTTAATAATTTTGATCATAGGGTAGTTTAGATAGTTTGTGGATAGTTTAGGATAGATAAACTTGGGTTTTTAGATCTTTTCTTGAAAAAATCTGCTTGCTGTTTTTGAGCTTTACCTATTAAATTTTAAGGAAAAAATAAACTCTAAGAAAAATTTGATCTAACATGTTTTGGAAGAAAAACATGTTTTCAAAGGAGTTTTTTTTAAGCCCTTGATGATGAAAACTAGAGCTTTGTTCTATCTCAAAAGTGTCACCGTCTCAACTTAATTGTTTTCTAGTCATAGGCTTTCCATTAGTCTTTTTCTTTACAAAACTGTCTTAGAGTCTAAACTTTCTCGTGTTTAACCTTTCTAACAGTCTAGGAGAGTTTAGCCTAGATGTTTTGAGAACAAAAAGCCTCATGTTAAGCCCATGCCTAAAAAACAAGCCAATGAGGACATTGTCTACCTTTAAGTTTGGGGGGGTGCTTTATGCTTACTATGTAAATATCTTTTGTAAATTTGTACTGCTGGAAAAAAAGATGTGCTCAGTCTTTAAAAAAATGATGAAAAACCGAGAGTTACTCCTCCTTCCTAGGGTTTACTGAGTAACCAGGGGCATTCATGACACCCATGGTTTGCCACTACATAAAAGGTTTACCTAGGGAAGTGAGTATCATTCCGAGCTTGTGAAATTTGCTCATAGCTAGATATCTTCACCACAAAGTGTCGATAAGCTAGAACAAAGGTAAAGATGATAGCAAGGATGCTCTTGGGAGAAAAAAGAGTTGAATAAAAAGAGCACCAGCAGACAAATAAGTTTGGGGGAGATAGAAAAGGTCTAGTAATTCATGTATGCTCATGTTTTCCTCAAGATTGCTTTCTTAAACTAAAAGGACTACACTAGGCTCTATGTGTAGAAGTTAGGTAGTTTAAGCACATTGGTTAGGATGGATTAGAAAGAGTTTTTCTTTGAAAAAGAACAATAGAAATCTTCATGCCTAGGAAACTCAGACGTTGTGACTGGCACTAGAGTAGAACCCTCTCCAGAAAGGCAAACTTTTTAGAAAACGATCTTGAAAAACATGTTTACTTGATTCCATGTCACTTGATTTGAAATGAAAGGTTGATACTAGTACCGTGATTAATTACTATACATAAACTATAACATTTTGATTCGCAATTAATATTGAGCTCTTACATTCTGATTTGCTCTAGAAGGATTGAGTAAATAGGAAACCCATAATATTTAGCTATCTCCTTTATTTCTAGCTCTTGATTTTTTTCATTATTCTGTATTATTTACATTCTTATTTTAATGGAAATGTATTCATTTGCTCTTTATCTCACCATGAGTAGCTAAATGTCGTTGAGGGGTTCAACATGGTGAATTCCCTTATGGTTTAATGGCTTGAAAGTGTTTTATTTGCTTAAGTTATGTTCAATGCATGTCATTCTTTATTGATTATCACTCTAATCTTGTTGAGTTTAACTTGATCACTTAGACTTTGCATGCTATGTGAGTTTGATCTCGAAAGGGACAATTGATATTGATTCTCATAAAAGTGATATAGGAGAAAAAACTCGCAAGAGATTGTTCGGCGGTATAGGGCAAGCTGCCTAAGGCACCCTATATCGACTATAGGGTTATAGGTTGCATTCGTGAATTATCTATGTCGGAGTCGAGTCACAGAAATGTGCATAACGGTACTCGCTTAGCCTTCTAACGGTTCTTGGGAGCAAGGGTCAAATAAAAATTAAATCTGACCCAATGCATTGAATAGGCTTAGGTTAAATATTGTGTGACTATGGTTATTGCCTTAGGGATGAATCCATGTTGAATACCTCGTTTATTTCTTATTGTTATTCTTTATTATTTATTTTCTTGTTTTCTTTATCTTTCAAAAACCCAATCAATAAACTTATTTTCTTTGGTTACCTTTTTCAAAAGCAATCATTTGAGCAATTTCTTCTTCAAGTCTGAATTTCCAATTTAGTCCTCGTGGGATCAATACCCTTGGAATACTTCTAAGGTTTTTTTTATTACTACGTGTGACATTGTATACTTGCACTAAGGGTTAGCTGAGTTATTTTATTATCTCACATCCATCCATTCAGCTGTCGTCGCACCATGCATGCGAAGAAACAAAGGGACTAATCTTCTTCCGTTAGATTTGAAAATCAATCGAACTCTTAGGCCGATTAGAAGATAAAGAAAACTCCTAGAAAAAATGGCCCAAGAAGAAGCACCAAAGGCGATTCAAGATTACCTGCAGTCGGTTCTACCTATAGAAAATTCAGGGATAGTGTACACACCTATCCAAAGAAAGCAATTTTGAATTGAAGACTGTGTTAATCTAGATAGTGAGGGATTGCTCGTTCAAGGGGCATCCTTATGAAGACCCTCACTCCCATCTTTGCTCAACTTTAGAAATATGTGGAACTGTTAAAATGAATGGTGTCACTCCTGATGTGATTAGATTGAGACTTTTTCCTTTCTATATGCAGGATAAAACTAAGGACTGGTTGGAGTCACTAACACCAGGGATTATCAGCAATTGGGATGAGTTGGCCCAAGCATTTCTCACGAAATTTTGTCCACTCGCTAAGACCACCAAGCTTTGTACCGAGATTGGGACCTTCAAGAAAAATGATGATGAGCAATTTGTACGAAGCTTGGGAGCGCTATAAGGAAATGCTTAGGAAGTGTCTGCAACACAATATCCCAAGTGGCTCCAGGTACAAATGTTCTATAACGGTCTTAATAGCTCAACTAAAATGGTCTTGGATACATCTGCAGGAGGAAGTTTCTTATAAAAAGCAGTGGAAAATGCTAGGGAATTGTTGGAGGAAATGGCTTCCATAAGTTATCAGTGGCCCTTAGATAGAACCCTGGTGAAGCAAAAAGCAAGATTTTATGAGTTGGATGAGTCTAATTCCCTCAAGGCACAAATGACGTCCTTAACAAACACACTTAACAAATTGACGACCTTCGAAGTAGTTAAATCAATTGCTTCTCTTGTCGAATGCCACACCAAAGAAAGAGGACCAGGAGGTGGAACAAGTGTAATTCATTGGCAATAGAGCTTACAATCAAAATCAGAACATGCCAAACTTCTACCATCCAAGTTTGCGTAATCACGAAAAATTTTCTTATGCTAACACTGAGAATGTCTTGCAACCTCTGCCAGGATTTGCATCATCTTCAGGTCAGCAAAAGAAAAAAGAATAACCTCGAAGAGATGGTGGCTACTTTCATCAAGGAGCAAAAGGTGCTTATAGCAGTCTTCAGACCACGGTGAACAATTTGGTGACTCCGGTGAACAATCATGATATTGCCTTGAAGAATATGGAGGTGTGATAACTGTCCGAAAGGTAGTTATTTAGGCCTTAATTCTATAGGGATTTGTGTGTCTTTTGTGCTTAATAGGGTTGGTTTTAGATATATATTATATGTTTTAACCCATTTGGAAGAATGGAGGCTTTGAAAGTTATTTTGTGCAGAAAATACTGCTGAGCGACGTGAGGGAGCAAATTCTATGCTGCAGCAAAACTGGGAGCAAAACTGCCACGTCACAGCTCGTTAGCCAAGTTGACAAACCGACTTATGTTGAGTTATTTTCGAGATAAAGGAGCAAGGAGAGCCTACCATGTGTCCAATTTAACCTAATTCTCATCTTATAAAAGGAGGAGCCGTCAAAGATAAATTCATTCACGATTTGGAGACCGAATCAATCGGCCGGAGGCCGAATTGACGGCAGAATGGAGATCTAAGAAGACCATTTGCGATTCCACTCAAGGAGACGAAGTTCTTCCATGTTCTTGGTGGTTTGGAGCAGCCGTTTCATCCCCATTTGCTGAAAAGGATTAGTACTTCTTGTTTATTTCGCTTAATGGATGTGCTTATCGAGATTGTAACGAATTTTATGTCTTCAATCATGAACTAATTTCTTTGTAGGCATAGGTTAAGAATTATGTGATTGTTATATTTATAAATCCGGAAATTCTATTTGATCATGATCATCTTGAATTATTGTTGATCTTTATTTTCATTATGTGCCCGCCTAGCTAGCCGGTATGTATAGCTTCTCCTAGTTTCAGGAATGATTTAGGAGTTGTGTGGCGATATTCACGCTAGATCATTGTGTATTGGTGAACGTCAGTGACTGAGTTAGGGATAGCCAATTGCCTAGTGCTTGATCAGTAGAGCTTCATTGGTTTTGAAACATATTCCAAAAAAATCCGGAGTTCCGGGAGGATCCCGCTGATAATACTGCAGGAGATTGACGGATCAAAAGAATTGTTGGAGCATCTTTATAACAATTACAGAAGTCTTAATTTGTGTCTGTTTTCATTCTGTTTTCTCTAATCGTAATCACTTACTGCTTCCGCATATCTTTTGTTTCAGCATTTTAAAAACCCAATTGATAGCGAGCAAAAATGTCGCTATTTTAGTCTCAATTTATTAAGCTTTTTGGTGCTTTAATCGTATTTTTAATGAATATATTTAATGAATTTTGTTATTTGGTCCTTAGGAGCTAAGTTGGTGATTTTGGGAGAAAAAGAGCCAAAATTGAAGTAATTATAGCCCAAATCAAAGTTTGAAGCAATTGGAAGCCCAAAGAAGACATCCATGAAGAAAAGACCAAGAGGAATAAAGAAAAAGGCCCAAAAATCAGCCCAAAAAGGAAGCTGAAAAATCTGGAAATCTGGTCAGCGTCGAGACGCTTAGCAAGGCAGCGTCGCGACGCTGCCCTTTCTTGTTGCCCAAGCCGCGTGCGCAGCAGCGTCGCGATGCTTAGCAAGGCAGCATCGCGACGCTACCCCTATTCCAGGCCTATAAATAGGCGCCCTTGGGTGCCTCATTCCTCATCAATCAAACCATCAATTAATTCATCCTTTCTTTCCTTTCTTAGGCTCATTTTTGGAGCCCCTCTCAAGGCTTTTGAGCCTTTTTGAGAGGATTCTTCTAGTGGGAAAATTTTGGGAATTTTGGGGAGCAATCTTAGAGGCTTGAGGAGTAGTCAGCGGGGGCTCCAAGCGTCAGCGAGGGGTTTTTCGACGGTCAATTCCTTTCCTTTTATGCTCTTTAATATGCTTTCCCTTGTAATTATTGTGGATATTATGTGTAGCTAAACCCCAATTTGGGGTCTTGAAATGAAATGATAGTCAAAATATTGTTATAATTTCTTGTCTCTTGCCCATGTCCTAATTATTTGTATGAAGAAAAGGGTAAATGGTAATTTAGGTGTAAATATTTTTCTTTCATCATTTTGTGAATATTATTTTATTTTCATTTTTGTTTGGTTCTTTTTGTTATCTGGGAGCATTGTATGCGAAGAAACAAGGTGGTTGATCTGTTTCCGCTAGATCTTGAGATTAACAGGACTCTTAAATTCATTAGAAGAGGAAAAAGATTAGTAGAAGCAATGGCCCACCAAGAAGAAGCTCCCAAGGCAATTAGAGATTTTTTGCAGCCAGTTCTTCCTACCGAGAATTCTGGAATTGTCTACGCCCCTATCCAAGCTACAAATTTTGAGCTAAAAACAGGGTTGATTCAGATGGCGCGCGATAACTCGTTCAAGGGACATCCTTCCGAGGACCCCCACTCTCATCTGCGATCATTCCTAGAAATATGCGGGACGGTAAAGATGAACGGAGTTCCGGCCGACGCGATCAGATTGAGGCTGTTTCCATTTTCTCTACAGGATAAAGCAAAAGATTGGCTCGAATCAGTCGAGACGGGCAGCATCAGTACTTGGGACGAGCATGCCCAGACTTTTCTGACAAAATTTTTTCCACCGGCTAAGACTACCAAGCTCCGGACTGAAATTGGAACATTCAGACAGCTTGACGAAGAGCAGTTATACGAAGCGTGGGAAAGATATAAGGAAATGCTTAGGCGATGCCCCCAACACGGATATCCTGATTGGCTTCAGGTACAGTTATTTTATAATGGATTAAACCCCTCCACAAAGACAGTCCTAGACACATCAGCAGGAGGGAGTTTTCTTTCAAAAACAGTGACAGAAGCCAAAGACCTGCTTGAGGAAATGGCGGCAACCAGTTATCAATGGTCGACGGAGAGAGGAACAGTTACAAAAAAGGCTGGATTATATGAATTGGATGAGTCAAGTTCACTGAAAGCACAACTGGCATCTCTGACCAATGCACTAAACAAATTGACGTCATCTGAGGTGGTTAAGTCCATTTCCACCTTAGCTGAAAGTCATTCAAAGAAGGAAGGTCAAGATGTGGAAGAAGTTCAATACATAGGAAATAGATCATATACTCAAGGAGTACCAAACTTCTACCACCCCAGTCTGCGCAATCACGAGAACTTCTCATATGCGAATACGAAGAATGTTTTGCAGCCACCCCCAGGTTTTGCATTAACGAGTACTCCTGAAAAGAAAAATAATCTGGAGGAGATGGTGGCTTTATTCATCAAGGAACAAAGAATATTGAATGTGAATCTCCAGACATCAGTAAACAACCACGACGCAGCTCTAAAGAATATGGAAGTACAGATAGGTCAGATTGCTTCAGCAGTAAATACCCTTCAAAAGGGAAAATTTCCAAGTGATACTGAGCCTAACCCGAAAGAGCAGTGTAAGATGGTAGTTCTAAGAAGTGGCAGAAGACTGGAGGACAGTTCAGAGAAGAAAAAGGAAGAAGAAAAGAGAAGGGATGAAGATGAAGGGACTGAGGCACAAAAAGCCTCCTTTGAAAGGTTCCAACATCCTCCCAACTCTAGTGAATTAAAATGTGATTTTTCTAACAGCTTTGCAGGTATAAAAGAAGATGAGAGGCAGAATGACAATAAGAAGCTGACTGAGGAAGAAGTGGTTCCATGCAACCACCATGACAGAGGTTCGCATATTAGCCCGCCCAAGCGGAGGGGCGAATGTCCAACCTTTGATTTCAGGGAGTTACCTTTTCCTCAAAGATTTAAGAATGTCAAATTAGATGAACAATTTCAAAATTTTTTAGAAATGTTTAAAAAGTTGTCTGTGAATATTCCATTGGTAGAAGCTTTGTATAATATGCCAAATTATGGAAAATTCATGAAGGAAATGCTTTCTAAAAAGAAAAGTCTGAAAAAAGAAGTTTTTAATTTATCTGAGAGTAGCAGTACCATTATTTCCGGTAGGATGCCCTCTAAGCAGAAAGATCCAGGGAGTTTTACTGTTCCCTGCACCATAGGAGAAGTATCCTTCGATAGGGCTCTATGTGATTTAGGAGCAAGTATAAATTTGATGCCCTACTCTGTGTACAGGAAGATTGGTTTATCAGGTATGACAGACACCGACGTCACTCTCCAGCTTGCTGACAGATCGATTACCCACCCGATGGGTGTTGTGGAGGACGTGTTGGTGAAAGTCAACAAATTCATCTTTCCTGTAGATTTCGTGGTACTGGACATGAAGGAGGACAAAGAAGTGCCAATTATCTTAGGCAGACCTTTCCTAGCCACTGGTAAGGCTGAGATTAGCGTGCATACAGGTAAGCTTACCTTGAACATTGATGATGAAAAAGTCGTGTTCAGTATTTTTGGCCAAGACGAATCTGTTTGTAGTTTGCATACATGTTTTTCTGTTGGGCTTGAATACTTGACTGATGACGATGAAGAGGTAGACTATAATCTTGGCCTAGGCTTAGGAGAAATGCTTATTGATAATGTAAATTTTGATCATGATGCATATATGGATAATCCTCTGTTTGAAAATGATTTGGATCTGCCTGACTTTGAAAATGAATTAGACTTGTCTGCTTGTGATAATGAAAGATCTGCAGTTGATGATTTACCTTCCTTTGAAAATGAATTGGAATTGCCTGAAATGAATGATTTTGATGATGATATTGAATTGCCTGACATTGAGCATGAACATAAAAGGCATAAAAAAGATTGCTCGATAGATAATTTTGAGTCTGACCATGATTACAGTGAATCTATTGAGTCTGATCTTGACATTCCTGAATGCATGAATCCTGACAATGTGAATACTTTTTTTTCATGTCCTGATGATGTGTATAGCATAGAATCTGACCCAGAAGAACTCGAATCTGTGCATAGTATAGAATCTGATCCTGAAATTCTTGAATTCTTTAATTCTTCTGATGATGAGTCATGTGACAGCTTAGTTGAATCATTTTTTAATTCTGAGTCTCAAGGATCTACTGAGCATGTAGATATTTTTTCTGATGAATGGACTGGCATGATTGATAGGCCATCTCTATATCCTAGACCAGTAGATATTATAACGCTTGATGACTCTGTTAACAACTGTTTTGAGAATAGAGATTTAGAAAAGAGATTTGATGCGGCTGATTATTTTCTAAAATGTTATTATGAGAATCTCTTTAGTGAAGATGGGCCAGGGGAAAGTTTTTTTTTCTCCCCTGTTTGTAGTTTGCAATTCGGTGCGTGATTTCTTGCAGGGCCCGGAGGATGATGAAAATTTTTATTTTGAGCCTCCGTAAGTGTGCCGAGCCTAGTCTAGCTAAAGACGTTAAAGAAAGCGCTGCTTGGGAGGCAACCCAAGGATTAAAGTAGTTAGTTGTTTTTGCGGTAAATAATTTTCTTTGCTCCGTGATCCAATTTTGTTTTGCAGGATCACCTTAGCAAATTCCTAAATTCCACATTTCCCATTTTTCATGGATCCAAAGGAAGAGGATGAAGCGCTCCTAGCTCAGGGAAGTCTCAGTATCTCTTTTTATGCTTTTCTGTTTTAAAACATTGGGGACAATGTTTAGTTTAAGTTTGGGGGGGAGGCTTCCGCTGTGTTGAGCATATTTAAATTCTGTTGGATGCATGAATAGATAGCCATGATAGCCAAGGATGTTATTTTTGAAATTTTGGGAGAAAATGGTTTATATGTTGTGGAATCTGGGAGCACGGCAGAAATTGTGAAATTTTAAAATTTTTTTATACTTAGTTTTGATGTCTAAAGCATGCAATAGTCTTATCTAATGACGTCTTTGAAAATCTAGATTCTTATTATGGTTTTCAAAGTTGTTGTCACCCCGATAGGCTTAGTTTCTAATATTAGGAAGTTCATGCTTGAATGCTCTAAAGAACTAGGTAGGAAAAAATGCTATGCCTGCTGAGAGAAAAGCAAAAGCAACAAAAAGAAAATGTGAGAAAAAGAAAATCTGTTGAAAAAGAATTTTTGCTTGCACAAAAGAAAAAAGCCTAGGGGTAAAAAGAGCTACCTGTGGTGTGATCAGTTAGGCCAACCAGAGAATAAAATTCGGGTTAAGGGTCCCTGCACCGTAGTGTGAAAGCTAGTACCATTAGATATCAAAATGCAAGTTTGGGGGAGGAGCAAAAGAAAAAGAAAAGAAAAAGAAGAGAAAAAGAAAAATCATGTGAGAAGTCTGCTCCCCCATGAAAAAAGAAAAAGATGACAGGCACCCTAGTTTCTTTTTTTTTTGCATGATAGAAGGACTCCGAAGTATTAGGGGCTCTTAGCCAGTGTAGGGGGAAAACAAATGGAGAAAACCATAAGACTAATCTAGGTTAGTAAAAGAATCAATAGGTAAGTCTTGAGCATGCTATTCATTAATCTTAAGTTCAAACTAGTTTAAGATTTCTTCAAGAGTATGCGGTGCTTGCTTATTCCACTTGCATGTTTTCCATTTGATCCTAAGAATTCCAAAATCATTGAGGGTTGAGCAATTCTATTTCATGCATCTTTAGAATTTATTTTGCTCGGGACTAGCAAAAGCTTAAGTTTGGGGGTGTGATAGCGAGCAGAAATGTCGCTATTTTAGTCTCAATTTATTAAGCTTTTTGGTGCTTTAATCGTATTTTTAATGAATATATTTAATGAATTTTGTTATTTGGTCCTTAGGAGCTAAGTTGGTGATTTTGGGAGAAAAAGAGCCAAAATTGAAGTAATTATAGCCCAAATCAAAGTTTGAAGCAATTGGAAGCCCAAAGAAGACATCCATGAAGAAAAGACCAAGAGGAATAAAGAAAAAGGCCCAAAAATCAGCCCAAAAAGGAAGCTGAAAAATCTGGAAATCTGGTCAGCGTCGAGACGCTTAGCAAGGCAGCGTCGCGACGCTGCCCTTTCTTGTTGCCCAAGCCGCGTGCGCAGCAGCGTCGCGACGCTTAGCAAGGCAGCGTCGCGACGCTACCCCTATTCCAGGCCTATAAATAGGCGCCCTTGGGTGCCTCATTCCTCATCAATCAAACCATCAATCAATTCATCCTTTCTTTCCTTTCTTAGGCTCCTTTTTGGAGCCCCTCTCAAGGCTTTTGAGCCTTTTTGAGAGGATTCTTCTAGTGGGAAAATTTTGGGAATTTTGGGGAGCAATCTTAGAGGCTCGAGGAGTAGTCAGCGGGGGCTCCAAGCGTCAGCGAGGGGTTTTTCGACGGTCAATTCCTTTCCTTTTATGCTCTTTAATATGCTTTCCCTTGTAATTATTGTGGATATTATGTGTAGCTAAACCCCAATTTGGGGTCTTGAAATGAAATGATAGTCAAAATATTGTTATAATTTCTTGTCTCTTGCCCATGTCCTAATTATTTGTATGGATGTGCTTAATGCTTTACTCAATCTGGCCAATTGTGTAATGATTCGATTCTTAATGGAAACTCGACGGAGAGAAATTAGGATAGATCATAATCCATGCAACTAGTTTAATTGCCCGTTGTGACACCGGGATTAGTTGATTAAACTTAGATTCCTAAAATGAATCAGAGCGTAATAATTAATGATTTTTAATAGCGCTAAGGACACTTAGGTTGTTAAAATGAATTAATTACAATTAGGGGAAACCGACAGGAGAACCTATGTGATTAAAGGAGATTCTAGGATTATAATTAGTTGGGCAATGAGATAGGATAATTATAGCAATTATTTAGCTAATCATTGATTTTCAAGACCCCTCTTCCCACTTAAAGAAAACTCTAAAATTATTTTTGATTGATCAATTTGTTTTCATTAGTCATCTTAAATTTAAATCTTTTCTATTGCATGAAGTGGTCCCTAAATATTATTTCACCTAAGTATTTTCAGTGCTCAAGAGAATTTTAATTATTTGCTTAAGTTTCGCTTCGCCTTCCTGAGGATTCGATACTCGGAATACTTTCCGTTTTATATTACTTGCGGCCCGTGCGCTTTGCGGTCCCACCACCAATCTATTTAACCAACCATTTGAAATCACTAAAAAGGCAAATTAATCAATAGAGGTAGGCATTTCAAGACCCTGTGGATACGATAAATACTTATCACTTGCTACTAGATTGTGTATACTTGCACAGTATTTTGGAGTCAATTTATCTCATATTTTTAACCACTCCAGAATTGCAACAAGGTGCAACTTGGACAAATTGCTAGTGTTGTGAACACTCTCCAAAAAGGCAAGTTTCTAAGCGATACAGAGGTGAAGCCGAGAGAATAGTGCAAGACTATTACATTGAGGAGTGGAACCCAACTGAAGGAAATGGCTGAAGAAAAAGGGAAGAAATAGATTGTGAACAGGAATGAAGCTAGAGGGGCTAAAGCAGAAATAACCTCCCAAGAAAGGTCCCTAAGCCTTCCTAGCTCTGTTGATAAATTTTCAAAAACTTACAATTGTGTAGGATTTGAGAAAGAAGGAAAAGAGTCTGGAGAAAAAGAAGAGAAGTTTGAAAAATAGGAAGTTGAAGAAAAGGTGTCATACAACCACCATGACCGAGGATCTCACATCATACTGCCTAGGCGGATGGGCGAGTGTCCTACATTCGATTACAGGGAGTTGTCTTTTCCTCAACGTTTTAAGAATGTCAAGTTAGATGAACAATTTGCGAAATTTTTAGATATGTTTAAAAAGTTGACTGTTAACATTCCTTTAACAAATGAATTGTCTAACATGCCTAACTATGGAAGGTTCATGAAGGAAATGTTGGCGAAGAAGAAAATGTTGAAGGAAGAAGTGTCGTTGAGACTGTCGGAAAGCAACAACACCATCATCTAAGGGAAGATGCCCCTGAAAAGAAAAGATCTAGGGTGTTTTGTTGTTCCTTGTACTATTTGTTGGGTTTTATACCCTAAAACTCGTAGATGGTGAATGTAACAAATTATATACTTGTTCAATAGAGTCGTTATTGAGGTTTATTCATAGAGTTGTTATTAAATAATGATTTGCACGTTTAAATAACCCAAATCTAATAAACTAAGATCCCTGGCTATAATATGAATACTTGAACTTTATGTGGAGACATAAGAGTGGATCAGGTTCGAGTAAATAACCAAAACGATCTATAGTATAGGGATAGGGCTAGGTATCTTATCCTTGGGACACTATGTCACACGACCCGCTTTGTATTTAGTGCAGACGATGTGATCCTGAATCTTTCATGTGCAGACATGTGAATGGAGGTGTCCTATGCAATGAGTTTGCATAAGACTAGGACCAAAAAATAAGTCAATTTCACTCTATAACGTCGTTTACTATTGAAATTGACTAATTTCGTATAATGAACTAGGTAACTCGATCTTTTGATTTGAATGGGTGAGAGTGGCTCATCATAGTTGACTCAATAAGCCTACCATTTTGGAGATAAGACTGAGTAGATAGTAGGGGACATAGACTTGCAAGATCAAATTCACTTCTACCAGAATTAGGGATACTAGAGAGGTTGTTCCCTTAAGTGCTAACTCCAGGACTTGAACGAAGGGGTCCCACCCTCACATTGGCCTGAGAGGGACTCGGTTTGGTGGTTGGACCGCAAACCAATTGTTCATTAGAGGATCAGTGAGACTTAAGGAGCAAGAGGTAGCTTTAGGGGTAAAACGGACATTTGACCCAATTGTAGTTACGAGCAACCTGTGAAGGGTCAACTTACTAATCATGGTTATATCGGGTGAACAAAAATATATCTACAGTAAGGAGAGTGCAACTATTGGGTTATAGTGGAGTGTCTCGATAGTTAACGAATGTTGGTTGACTAGGATAATGAGTTTAGCCAGTTAATCTCGGATCATTGGAGCCCATGATATGTAGGTTCATTAGGTCCCCCTGCTAGCTCGAACGGACTAAACCTTAGAACAGTGTGATGAAAGAATTTGAATCGTTCAAATTCGGTTTAGGGTGTTGATGTTAATTATGTGCAATATGCTTAACGTATTTTAGTTTAATTAAAACTTAAACTCTATTTTAAGAGAGTTGAAAATATTTAAATATTTTACATATGAATAGGGATTCATATTGGATCGAGAGGAATCGGGATTGGTGCATATAATTAATTGTGAGTTATTTAGCCTTAAAAAGTTAGGTTATTGCTAGGAAAGTAAGGACTTTGTGCTTAAAATCATATCATTTAGAGGCAGATTAGCAAAAGACTTAGAATCATGTTATTAGAAATATAGAATTTATGCTTACAATGTTGAAAGAGAGATTATTTTTGTAAAAATTTATCAAAGTTAATGTTTTTGTGCACAGGTTAATATGTGGTGGAAATGCACCCAAAAATGGAGATAAAGAGTTAACGGAGCAAAAGATTAAAGTTGAAGATTTGCACCCACATTTGGTCCTGAAGATGTGGAATTTTTATTTCAATTTTCCTCGCAAACTGATAAGGAAAGTAGCCTCAGGTGAAGACAAATTTGCCAAGGCCACACTAAGAAATTTGCGCCCGATATGCGGATGCAACTGGGTTTTTCAACAAAATTTCGAGATTCGTGGGATTTGCACAAATCATCCGAAAATCCCAAATCTTGTATCAAATCTTCAAGGATCATGGATTTTCACTTTCAAGGGTCCTCTCACACTAAACTCGGCAACCAACCCTACCTTCCAAGGTCTATATAAGGCAACCAAGGTGCAAGAAGCAAACAAAGCTTGGATTTTCGTCCTAGGATAGTCTTTATGCTTTTATTTCTTCTCATCTTGTAATTGTTGGGTTTTATGCCCTAAAACTCGTAGGTAGTGAATGGTGACAAATTGTTCACTTGTATCAATACGTCGTTATTGAGGTTTGTACAATAAAGAGTTATTGTTACTAAAATTGCACAATTTGACCCAAATCCAATAAACTAAGATCCTAGGTTGTTTAGATGAAACTTGAGCTAGTATGTGGGGACATACGGGGATCAGTGTTCAAGTAACAACTTAAATGGTCTATAGTATAGGGATAAGGCTGGGTACCTTATCCTGGTAACACTATGTGATACGGCCCATTTTGTATTCGATACATATGCAATGATCCAAAGCATCCATGTAGGAGACATGCGAGTGGGGGTATCCTATGCAATGAGTTTGCATAAGACCGGACCGCGAAATAGTAACCACTAGATGTAACACCGTTAACTAGTTTAGGTTTCTATTTCAATAGGATGACCTAGGTAACTCAATCTTAATCCCGAGTCTGTTATGAACTCCTTTTCAGGAGGGATTGTCCTTAGATCTGTATGGGTGAGAGTGGCCAGTTCGCCGACTCAATAATCCTACCATTTCAGGGGCAAGACCGAATGGGGGCTGGGAACATACCAGTACAAGATGGAATTCACTCCTTCCCCTATTGGGGCAAGTAGATGTGTGTTCCCTTAAGGGCTGATTCCGGGTCTTGAACAAGGGCGCCCATCCTCTCCTGGCCCGAGAGGAACTGCTGTTTATTGATTGGATCATAAACAGATTGTTCATTAGAGGAATCAGTGGTACTTAAGGATCCAGAGGTAATCCAGGGGTAAAACGGTAATTTGACCCAGCTGGCGTTACGAACACTCGTGAAGGATTGACTTACTGTTATTGGTCGATATCCGTGGACACAGAAATATTCTACAGTGAGAAGAGTGCAGCTATGGGTCTTTAGTGGAGTGACTCACAGTTAACGAATATTGACTAACTTGGTTAATGAGTTTAGCCAATTAGTCTCGTATCGTTGGAGCTTCTGATCTGTAGGTCCATTAGGTCCACCTGCTAGCTCGTAAAGGGTTCTGAGGTTAAATAGTCTTGAATAGAATTTGAAGTGTGTTCAAATTTGTTAAGGGAATTTTATTGTATTTGATACAATTAAAATAATGTATAAAGATACATTATAATATAAGTTTAATTGGTGAATTAAACTTTATATTATAAATTAATTTTGGATATGATTCAAAATTAATTAACGAGAGAATTAAATATTTGAAGGAGTTCAAATATTAAATATGAATTAGATTCATATTGAAACTATAGGTTAAATTTAATGTGAATGAGATTCATGTTAAAACAATAGTATATGAGAGAATTATTTGAATAATGATTCAAATAGTAAATTAATTAAATATATGATATTTAATTAATGAATTAATTAATTGGAGAATTAATTAATTTAATTTAATTAAATGTGATTTGATTAAATTAATTCTATAGTTAATATTAATGTACATTTGATGCACATTAAGACTATAGGTTAAAATGAGAGAGATTCATTTGAATATTATTCAAATGTGAAATTAATTAAATATTTGATTCCCATCAAAAAAAAAAAATTAAATATTTGATATTTAATTAATGTGGGAACAATTAATTAAGAATTAATTGGATGGCCTATTTAATTCAATTGAATATGATTTAATTGAGTTAAAACTTTATATTATAATTGATTTAATTAAATTAATTATAAATAATTAGATAATTAGTTATTTAATTTAACGGCCTGGATCTCATTGATTATGATCAACGGTGGAGATTGCGTAGGGAAGTTAACTTCCCTTATTCCCACGTATCAGTGAGGGGCTGGAAGATCTCTGGATTCATTCTGACTTTTTTGCACAGAAGAAGCTCTCTCTCTCAAAAAAAAAAATTCTCTCATCCCAAAAAGAAAAACACATCAAGGTTGGCTGTGATTTTTCCATTCCCAATTTCAATATTGGATCCCACAATCCAAGCCTCATGAATTCAGAGGATAGCGGGTGTTCGCTATTGGTGGTGTTGATTGGAAGATCAAGAACGTGGATAGGAGCATTGTGTTGTTTTTCGCCTTCTGTCACGTAAGTTTCTTGCATCTAAAATTGTTTTAGATCTGAAAATGCATGCTTAATCTAGTGTAGAAATTGTTTCTTATTTTGCCCAACGTACTGGTTTTCTTTAATTGAAATTAAAATCACGCTCGATTTAATTCGCTTCCGCTAGAGGATTCAATTCCTTCAGTAACCAATCTGAGTTTCGGTTCGTCTAGCCTTTGTCGGCTCTTCTATTCAAAAGAAGAAGAAGAGAAAGACTTGTCTCCCCTTGAAAAAGACAAGAGTCGGTTAGATAGAGAGGAGAAAGAACTTTAGTTGCATGAGTCTTGAGTCCTTTACTTTCTGTTGTATTTCTTTTGTAAGCTATTTTACTTTTTGTTTTGCTTAAGTTTCAGTTGTAAGTTCATTTTTTTATGTATCTTTCAATTATTAATATGAATGCACTTTATTTCTTTAATTCATGTACCTTTTACTTTATGTCTTGCACTTTATTTTCCTCAATGAGCTAAGCTTCTTCTCGAGGGTTCAAATATGTGGATTCCTTCAATAGAAGAAAGCCCCACCAATGCAAAGGCAACCTTGCTTCCTTTTAGCATTATTTGTTTTTGCTTAAAGTTTAAGTTTCATTGTTAACTTAAACTTATCACTTAAGTTAGCATAGTTTGTGTTTAGCTGGTGGCCGAAAGGTTGAAGTTGAATGTGCGGGTTCGCAAGGACAATAGTGAAAAAGATCCTAGAAATAGAACTTTGTTTTCTTGCATCCTAGAAATAGGAATGGAAAACCACTAGAGTTTTGGGAGCCATGTGCAATATTTATCTAAGTTTTAGCTAGCCCTAGAAATAGGTGTCTAGTTAGCTTAGTGTTCTAAAGGCACCTATAGCAGAGCTGAATGAGAGTATGACTTAACTCACAATCTAGTTGTCAGGACATTTGCGGGTGTAAACTGGTAGCAATCTATCTGCACCATGTCTATGTGGGCACTAATAGATAGTATTCTCCAGTCGTGTGCATTGCCTGAGTGAGTTGCTAGCGCAAAGGTGGGCACATTTTAATATTCTTGGTTGATAATACTTATTTGAATTCCCCTTCTTATCTCATATATCTTTAATTGCTTTATTTGCTTGCTTTCATCTATCATAAATCCTTCATCAAATTATTTCTTTGGTTACCATCCTCGGTTGCAAACTTAGAGGAGGTTATTGTTTTCTTGAATTGTGTAAGTGTTTTTCAACAAGTCACCATCTCCATTGGGTACGATATCTGGAGTACTCTCCACTTTATTGAAAAACACTCAATAATATTTTCAACTAGTCACCAACTCCCTTGGGTACGATATCCGGAGTACTGAGAGTACTTCGGATATCGTACCCAAGGGAGTTGTTGACTAGTTGAAAAACACTCAATTCTGCAAAACAAGTACCTCCTCTAAATTTGCAACCGAGGATGGTAACCAAAGAAATAATTTGATTGGGGTTTTTGTGATTGAAGACAAAATGATAAAATAAAGCAAGTAAATGAAAGCGGTGGAAGGATACGTGAGATAAGCGGGGAATTCAAATAGCAACAACCAAAAGCAGTAAATTGCACCCACCTTTATGCTAGGAACTCACTCAGGCTTTGCAAACGGCTGGAGAACGCTATCTATAGTGCCCACATAGACATGGTGCAAACAGATTCCTTCAGTTGTGCCTGCAAACACTTTGACAACTAGATTGTGAGTTAAGTTCTACTCCTATTCAACTCCGTTGTAGGTGCCTTTAGAAGACTAAGCTAACTAGACATCTCTTTCTAGGGCTAGCTGAAACTTAGATAATTATTGTACACGACTCCCCAAACTCTAGTGGTTCTAGTCTTATTTCTAGGATGCAAGAAATCAAAGTCCTATTTCTAGGATCTTTTCCACTATTGTTTTTACGAACTCGCGCATTCAACTTCAACCTTTCGGCCACCAGCTGAACACAAACTATGCTAACTTAAGTGATCAGTTTAAGCTAACAATGAAACTTAAACTTTCAGCAAAAACAAACAATACTAAGAGGAAGCAAGGTTGCCTTTGCATAGGTGGAGGCTTTCTTCTACTCAAGGTATCCACATATTTGAACCCCCGAGAAGAAGCTTAACTCATTGAGGAAATTAAAATGCAAGACATAAAGTAAAAATTTCACAAAGTAAAAGAATAAACTGAATTCATATTAAATAATCAAATGAGTACAATAAATAAGAACTTACAATTGAAAATTAAACTCAACTCAACCCAATCTAGTGCGCCCCAAATGACACCTAAATGTTTTAGTTTGTCCACCCTTATATCAGTGATAATTGCCATGTACCCTCGACCAAAAGGTCTAAAGTTCAAATCCTCCACCCCAATGTTGTTGAACTAAAAAAAATTATTCTAATATATATATCACATCTTCTCTTTTTTAGTTCTATGATTTTATCTAACTAGCATATTCTCTTATACCACATCCTCATTAACATCGCAAACTTGTAAAATTATAACTTTGAGAAAAAGAATTTAGGATCCGTTTAGAATACCTTTTAGTTTAAGTGTTTTTCAAGAATGCATTTTTTAAAAACATTGTGTATAAAAATGGTATAGAATTTAAACACTCATATATTTGGTTATACTTCTTCCTAAGTGATTTTATGCATAAATTATTATATACTTAGAAAAAACTTGCTTTCAAGTGTTTCTCCCAAAATAATTTATTTCTCAATCTCATTTCTTAATAAGTCATTTTTAGTGGGTGTTAGATTTTTTTTTAAAATAATTTCTTTTTCAAAATAAAAAAATTAAACCAAATACCATTTTAAACAACTATTTCATTCTCTCACCCTCGCATGCAACATGTGTCAACTGTTTGATTAAACAAAAAACCTTTTGACATATCTCTTAAGTCTTAGGCATATCAAATTAACATTTAAGTAACCATCTTAGCAACCAAGACTCATTAAAATCCATTATTTATCAAATTTTAAAAGTCCAGTAACTTACGTGACCGAAACTTTATAAATTTAAAAGATTAAATAAACGCCGCCATCAAAATTCGGAGACAATTTATAATTCAATCAAGATATTATTAGTTTCGTTTTCAAAAAGAAAAAAAATATATTATTATTAGTTTCTTTTTCAACATCTGGAGATATGCATCAGGGCAGTTTTAGCACCAGAAACTTATTCCAGCTCACCCACGAGAGACTGAAACCTGTCCACGTGTAAGACCAATAAGATGCCAAATGTACACATCATTTTGGGGCCCACGTGGTTTATAGCCAGATACTTATGCCTGGTGTGGGCCCATTATATTGATCCTATAGTTATTTGACATGTGGCAGTGGTCGTGACCACTCGAACCCCTCAATTATTTGGGGGAATTCGATGACTTGGCAGATTTCTTCATGGATTCACTTTTATTAACAGTTACCTACTTTCTGTTCTTCTAGTACCATTATGTCATAGTCATTTAAACAATAACCAAATATTTTCATGTTTTGAGATATTAAATTTTAAAATATGCTTTATTAATTTTGGAAGTTTGATGTATGTTTTTGGAACTAACTTTTGTACAACTTCATCATGAATCTGAGGTCACTTATAGAAAAAAGGAAAAAACTTCCCTACATACCGGTATGTAGGGATCTCCCTGCATACCACCATTAAAATGTTGACAACTAGGAGAGATAAAAAAAATTTCTCAAATTTTCTCATTTTCTCCCTTTCTCTTTCTTAGTTGTCAAGATTTTAATGGGGTATGTAGGGAGATCCCTACATACCGGTATGCAGGGAAGTTTTGTTCTAGAAAAAATGAGGATCGAAACATTATATGATTGATGCAATGTCCAAAACTCAATTATGAAGATCAATAATTGTAATAGTTTACTAGTTGAATTCATAGTTTTATACCAACTTTGAGATTAACTCGACTAGTTAATTAAGATATAATATCCTCAATTAGAAGGTCGTGGAGTTCAAATTTACACTCTCACATGTTGTTGAACTCTAAAATGATGAAATAATTCAATCCACATGTAAGGGTGGAGATTCAAATCTCATCTTTTGGTTTTGAATAATATAATGTCTTAATCAATTGTGTTATTTTCAATTGATGTAGAAGAAAATGATGTTGATGTTTTTGTACCATATAGTAGATTCTTTTAAATGCTATCATTTTCTATATCAACAACCTTCTTCAATTGGGATCTAATAAAAGGAAAAAAAAAAATAAAAAGAATAAAACCCTATTTCAATTGGGTCAGTTATTGTGAGTTAGCCAAACATGTGAAGTGGCGGGTGGGTTTTTATTTTGTGGATATGAACTGGCGAGTGGATTTATAAAAAAAAAATTGTGGATGGACGCCTCTTAATGAAGAAAAAGGAAAAAAAAAGGAAATGAAATAAAAAAGAAAGAAAGAGATGTTTCCAATTCTATACAAATGTATTTATTAAAGTAAGGAATAGTTTAACGCTAATGAGTAGGGGTGAGCATCGGTCGGTCGGCATCGGTTTTGGGCTCAAACCGACGCCGACCACCGACGTATCGGTTTCCGGCGGTCGGTTTTTGTCGGTTTGGGAGGGATTGGTCACACCGACCGACCGATAACACCGACGGTCGGTCGGTTGAAGTCGGTTTTAAGAGTGGGTCACGAAGAAGAAACTAAAAAGAATAAAAAGAGAGGAAAAAACAGAAAAAATAGTGAAGAAGAACCCTGAAAGAAGAAGAATATATAAAAAAAAATGAAGAAACGGATAAGAACGTACAAGATGAAAACATAAAGAAAAAATAAGAAGAAAAAAAGTGAAATGAAAAAGAAGAAGGATAAAAGAAAAAGAAATAGTGTAAAGAAGAAAGAAAGGAAGAAGATGAACCTGAAATTAATGAGAAAAGAAGAAGTGAAACTTGGGAGGATTTAAGAAAAAAAAGAAGAAACTAAACTCTGAAATTCTGAATCGTGAAAGAAGAAAGAGAGATTAGAAAAAAATAATTTGAATTATTACTTGGGAAGACCATCGGCTGATGGTCTTCCCAAGGGTGGCTGCTACAGGCGCATTAAATGCGCTGCAACAGCATGCAATCAGACGCATATTTGATTTTTTTTTTTCGGTCGGTACTGTCGATTTTCGCCTTTTTTGGGTGAGTCGACCGGCCGAAAAGTCGGTTTTACATCTTGTAAAACCGACTCCGACCGAGATTATTGAAAAACCGACCGACCGATGTCGGTTCGGTCGGTTTCAATCGGTCGGCTCGGTTTTTCGGCTTTTCTTGCTCACCCCTACTAATGAGCAGTTATATCTCCTATCAAAAAGATTAGAGGTTTGAATCTTTCTCTTTTAAAATTTGTTTGAACTAAAATAAAAATGATGATGTTGATGTATTTTGATATCCACAACTAAAAAAATTAAAAAATAATTTCAAAACTCTGAGATTTTTAAAGATGAAATTGAGAAAACGAAACAAATATTAAAGACAAATTTATATATTAACAATAACCAAATCTATTTTTAGACGTTTAATTGTACACCCATTACCTGTATGTTTGGTTTAACTTTTTAAGTGTTTAATTTTTAAAAAAAGAAAATCATTTTGACAAAAATTCAAGTTTGACTTATTAAAAAATGAGATTGAGAAATAAATCATTTTGAGAGATACACTTAGAAGCAAATTTAAAATAAAATTTAAAAAAAAAACTTTTTACGTATATAATAACTTGCGTATAAAAACACTCACAAAGAAATGTAACAAAACATAATATTTCTAAACAATTTTCATACAAAATGTTTAAAAGAAAATGTATTCTTGAAAAACATTTAAATTAAAAGTATTTCAAACGAGTCCTAAGATGGAAAATTATGTCGCAGCCTCAAACTGTATTAACAAGTGAAATCATTAATAACTAACCCTACTAATAAAACATAAAAAAGAAAAAAATGAAATGTAATTTAACTTTTTTTTTTTTTTTTTGACAACATGTTGGGGGTGGGGATTGAACCTTCGACATCTTGGTCGGAATACAAGCTTTATGTCAATTAAGTCATGCTCTTGTTGGCAAAAAGGTAATTTAACTCTTGGTATTTTCATTTGAACGCAATTATCACATAATTAGAACAAACGTCGTTTTTTTTTTTTTCGAAATACAAACGTCTCTTTTATATTATAAGTGTAATAACGATCATACTTTATATATATTTTTGAGAAAAGGTGAAACGATCATACTAATAATAAGAGTTTTATATCTCTTCTCGGGAACATATCTTATAAAATATATGTTATAGGTAATTTTGGACCACCCCGATGTACAAGAAGCTGACGAGGACAACCGGGGAGAAATCGGGCTGGGAGATGGACCCAAGAGGCAAAACCGGCAAGTGGGACGGGCCAAGACCGAAGGGGTCGGGCGTTTGGCCCAACCCCCCTACTTGGCCTCGGCCCAAGGCCGAGGTCGAGCCTCATGGTCGGCCTCTGCCATGGGCTGAGGCCGAGCCCTTTCGGCTCCGTTTGGTCCCCACTGCCTCTGGCTGCCCCGGTTTTGCCTGGTTTGTCCCGAAATTCCTCCGAATTCCTAAAAACCCTAGGAGGATGAGCAGGTATTTATACCCATCTTCGCTACTGAAGAAGGGGACCCGAACTCTCTACTCTCTTCTCTTACTCCCTAGCCCTCCTACTTCCGTTTTCTAACTTAAGCATCGGAGTCGGTGTGGCTAGCACCACACCGGTGTGCAGGTTTTCCGTCTTGCAGGCCACGTCTTCCCCCCTCATCTACAAATTTACCGTTTGTGGCACGTGAAGGTCAGACAGTGGCAGATCCAGAAATTTTGTTCAGGGGCTTCATTTAAAATTTTGTAAAAGTAATTTACAAGTAAATAATTCCAAAATTTTAATTCCAAAATTTTCATAAATGATACTGAACTATTAATTTAATTCATTGCAATTCTTCTCTATACATTTTTATGTCATGAGATTAATTTTAAGAAAAAAACAAAAAAATTAAAATATTTTTATCCATTTCCGTTTATTTCGATATAAAAACAATATTTAAAGAAGAAATTTTAAAAAATAATGTAATATTATTTATTTGTTAGGTTACATTACAAGTTTAATCTTTAAATTTTTACATTTGTGTCTAATGGATTCTTGAACTTTCAATTTTTAGTGGTTGTCAAACACTATAATTTTTTTACAAAATTAAAAACTTGAAAAGTTAAACCAAACATATCCTAAGTTTATGGAACAAATTAAATTTGTTATTATTTCACATTTGTAAGTAATTTCTTTTTAAACAAAATATAGCCTACAATTTAAATTTATAAAAAATAAAAGTTTTTGTAATTATAAAAATCAATTTTAAAAATCGGGTCTAGTATATATTTTTTAAATCGACAAGTTTTAATTTTGAATATATTGTAAGAGAGAAAAAGAATAAATATTAAAGGGATGAGAAAAAGAATGACGTGAATTTAGATTCAATCTAGGGACCGTACGGTGAGGGGAAAATTAAAGGAGTGAGAAAAAGAATAAAAATTTAAAAAACTGCGTGAACTTGGGCTTGATCTAAGGATCCGCCTCTAAGATCAGATGAGTTCTCTCTGACCAAAATCGACCATCAACAATATATATGGAACTCTCATGAGAAAAAGTATATGAATATATGTTTCAAATCTAGATGAGCATATAACACTCCATCTTCTTGGTCAAACCTACTATGATATGATTTCCTTACAAATAAGCTATCAAATTGGTTCCCAATTTCTTTATTTTTATATTCTTCAAAAGATAATTATCCAGTTGAAGATGTGAATGGAATGTATATCCTATATGCAAAGATGAGTGTGGGCCTTTATATATTGTCTTTTCTTCTACACATCTTAACTTAGGAATTTTATTTCTTTTTCCACTCAATAATATATGGGACAAAATTCAGATATTGTAGTTTTAAGACAAAAATGTATAACATTTAATAAGTTGAGCTATGTTTAAGTTGACTTAAGAATTTGATACATGGTAAAAATAAAAATATTTAAGGAAATTGGTTATATTTTAAACAAACAAAACACGATTTATTTTTTTTTTAAAAGACAAAATCATAATTTGAGCAAAACTATTCACGATATGAAAGCTAAAAATTATAATCATGATCATGTTTAAGGAAAAAAACTTGGACGCATATCGGTATGTAGGGATTTGATTTCCATACATACCACCATTCAAATGTTGACAATTAGGAGAGGTAAAAAAGTTTCTCATTTTCTACTTTCTCTATTTTCTTAGTTGTCAAGATTTTAATAGAGTATACAGGGAGATCCTTACATACCTGTATGTAGCCAAGTATTGTTCCATGTTTCATAATCACTATCTCATATGTTAAGGTCAAATTCAAGTATAATTTTTAGTGGATAAGGCAACAATCAATCATCTTAATATAATTAATGAATTAATCTACCTTATAATTTTTTAACTTAAAAAAAAACTCATGAAATTTAAAGATAAAAAAGTTGTATAATAATGGATCAAACAACATGATTTGAATCGCCAACATGAGTATAGTTCAATTGACATAAAACTTGTACTAATAACCGAGAAGTCTGTGGTTCATTTCCCTCCCCCCATAAATTAGGAAAAAAAAAACATGGTTCGAATCAAGAACTTTGAAAATATATAAACTATAACAATTATTGGAGCGAGATTTAATAAAGTATGCCAAAGTGAACATAGCTCAACGGTAATTGACATGTACCTTCGACCATGAGGTCAGATGTTTGAATCCTCATACCTCCAAATGTTGATGATGTACTTGAAAAAGAGAGAGAGATTCAATAAAGTATTTTAAATGATTGTGAGCCATTGAGAAGATTGAAATGTAATTTGATGGTACATAATTGAAGAGGATGATCACTAGTTTTGACACGTAGGATTATAACGACGTTTGGAGTGTCCCATTTGTACAAGAACTCATCCAATAAATAGATGAGAGAGATTTTTTTTTCCCCTTTTTATGGTTAAAGATTTTGCAGCCGAACAATATTTGGGGTGTCCTTTCGTTGGTCCTAGGGGTGCAATAAAAAAAATCAAAAATTTGAAAAACCAAATGAAATCCATCAATCCAATGGTTTGGTTCGATTTTCTTTTTTTACCTATCGCAATTAGAGAATATATATATATATATATATATATATATATATATATATATATATATATATATATATATATATCAATTTACTTCCATTTTTTATCTAAAAAACTAGCAAGGAAAGGAAGTTAAGGAACCAAGACCAAAACCTACATTCCTTAATAAAAAAATTTAAAAAAAAAATTAGGGACCGATTGTTTTTTGGGATATGTAGATGTCTGGAATCTCAGAGGATCGAAATTTTAGATATCTGGCATCTTCATATAGCCACGTTTGTTTTGTAGGAAAATTTATAAGGCTATCTGAAAATATTTGGATAGTTTTGAAGGATTTTGTAAATTTATGTAATGTTCCAAAAATGCCCTTATTAATGTATTTATATAATTTATATATTAATTTAATTTAATTTATATTTATATAATATATTTGTTTTTATTAATTTAAACCTTTTATATTAATTTCGTGTACATTAATTTTTGTATGTTATTTCGTAGAATTCATATTAATATATGACTTTTTATAAAACTAATTAATATTAAATATAAATTTTATTTTTAATTTTAATGTTTTTTTAAAAGACAATTATATAATTAATGTTATATGTGGTGAAATTTATTTATTATGTTATAAATGATATATATTTTTAAGAAGAAAAATAACATAGGTATGTTTTTTTAGTACATCAACATTTGGGAGTGGGGGATTCAAACCTCTGACCTCTTGGTCGAGGATATATGCCAATTAAAAAACGTTGCTTTAAAATTATTTACATAAGATAATAAATATTATTGATAATAATTTGTTCCAAATATTACAAATAAATGGAGATATTATATAATTTAATTGAAGTCTATTTTATATGTAAATGTAATATATAAATATATTTAATTACATAAAGTTGATTATTAGACATTAACCTATTTAAATTATAAAATTAAAAATAAAGATAAAGAAAATATATAAAAAAAAAACGAACAAATGAAAAAAAATAAAAATAAAGAGAAGATGCCCTCGACATGGGAATCTTCGAAACTCATGTTTCGAAAGGGCATCCAAAAATACTCAGATTACCTTCCGTATGGGTATCCTAAAATATTCGGGGATCTTGAGATACCCAAGTATCTTACATTACTGCAAAACAGACGTGGGAATCTAGATGTTCGACTCATGAGAATCTCGGATTCTCATAAAACAAACGACCCCTTAGGATTTGGACCCGTTTGGATGGAGGGAAATGAGAGTGAAAACAGACAAGGGTAATAAATCTCCTTGTTTAGACAAGCTTGAGGATGAGAATAAGTGATTCTCATGGGGTGTGCAGCGGTTGGGTGGGGTCGGTTTTTGGTCAAAACCGACATCGAAAACCAACCATTTGGTTTTAATTAGTCGGTGGTCATTGATTCTTGATGGGTTGGTGACATCGATCGACCGACTACGCACCAACAATCGATCGGTTATGGTCGGTTTCAAGAATCCAACGAGATGAAGGAAGAAGAAGATTAAAAAAAAAAGTTTCAAGAATTCCACGAAGTGAATGTAGAAGAAGATAAACAAAAAAGGATCCCTTCACATGCCAAGCCCTTTTCTAATTATGATGAATCTTTCATTGCTCTTAATTGGGAGACATTTTTGTAACCATGTTCGATATATTTTTTATGTATGTCGCTAATAAAGTATCTTTTTTTTTAAATAAAAAAAAACACATTATATCATCAACTAATAAATTAGAAATTATTTGAATCTTACAACCAGCTGTTGAACTATTAAAAAAAGTTATTCAAAATAAGCACGTAAATCGCTTAAGAAATATGAGAACAAGTTTTCTTAAATTGGAGTTTTGGGATAATTACTTTTTATCATCCACAAGTTTAATTTTTGAATATTTATACTAAAGAGATTTGGAATATAGGTTTTCTTTTTTTTTTTTTTTTTTTGAAAAATGGAATATAGGTTTTCTTGATGCTATGAAATATAAAGTTCGTGCATTATTTTTATTCTAATTCAAAGTTAAAACTGAGGTAAAGTTATTTGAATTCGTAGAAACTTTAAATTATAAATTAAACTTATTTAATTAAACTGTTCTTGATAAGTTCTACACTCTGTCATATTTTATGTTACAAAAAGTATTTATTTTCTTATTCAAGTAATTAATGATCAACGATTTATAGTTTGAGCATTGTTCAATTAGTATAGACACATATACCTTCAATTCTACACGTTATTGAACTAATTAAAAAAATAGATGTACAATTAAATTTTCTTAATATAATGTATTAAAGTTATTGAAGAAATTACGGTAAAATGTGAACCCTCAAATATAGGAAATTATATTCAACACGTAACATCTCTTAATTTTGAGTAACAAGTTAAATAATAATACCATAATTTGACTTTTGTAAATGAGAAATATATTTTTGTACTTTTCTTTGGGTCTAAAATCGTCTTTCATGTGTGTTAATGTAAAAATCCGGACAGAAGACTCACCTGGCCTTCACATGACACCAACAGTGAATTTGTAGAAACTGGGGAAGACGTGACCTGCTAGACCAGCAAAAACCGTTGCACATCGGCATGGTGTAGGCCACACCGTCTTTGATGCCTAAGTCAGAAAACCGAGGAGAAGCTATAGATAGTAAGGGGGAGAGTCTGGAGTAGAGTTTCGGAGTCCTTCTTCCGTGATGAAGAGAGGTTTTTATACATGTTTGTCCTCCTAGGGTTTTTAGGAATTCGAAGGTATTTCGGAACGAACCAGGCGGAACCGAGGCGATCCGGGGCATCAGGGACCAAAAAGAGGTCACCGGGCGCGGGCCGAATGGTCGGAGTTACAAAAACAGGCGAATACGAGCAAGGACTCAAAGAAATCTCAGGGAGAATGCTTTCTGTATATTTCACTATATTATTCTCATTACAAGGAATGGATTAAATAGGGAAAGGGAATAACAATAAAAGATTCCCAATCAATCAATATAGGACACGTATACAAGGACTAACAAACCAGAAAACCACAGAGGTAAAATACAAGCACAATCCAAGCTATTTACTGAGGGTAAGAAAATACTCAAACGATGTCGTTTATGCTCCTCATCTAACATCCCCCCTCAAACGAGAGGGTGATGGAAGCACCCCGAGTTTGCTGCGAAAGGACGAAAACTGAACTTCCGACAGAGGCTTTGTTAGTGCATCAGCCACCTGTTCAGCCGAGGGAACATACCGAACGTCGATGGATTTAGCTAGAACCTTGTCACGGACGAAGTGCACATCAAGTTCAACGTGTTTACTTCGGGAGTGAAACACAGGGTTCTGAGCAAGGGACAGAGCACCAATGTTATCGCACCATATTACAGGAACATAGGGCGAACATAATTTCAACTCCTGAAGCAAGGCTTGGACCCACGAGACATCAGCTGCGGTGTTAGCAAGAGATCTGTACTCCGCCTCTGTACTGGAACGCGATACAACACTCTGTTTCTTTGATGACCACGAGACAAGGGAGTGACCGAGAAAAACACAATGGGCAGCAATTGACCTTCTATCATCCACATTACATGCCCAATCAGAATCGGTATAGGCTACGATAGACAAAGGAGAACAGCTGGGAAAAAATAGACCATACTCCATCGTGCCTTTTAAGTATCGAAGGACACGTTTAGTAGCTTGCCAATGTATCAACGTAGGGCGCTGCAAGAACTGACTCAGAGTATTAACAATATAAGAGATATCAGGTCTCGTGTGTGTTAAATACTGAAGTGCCCCAATAACACTTCGGTATAGCGTCGGATCACCCATAACTTCTCCCTCAAAAGCAGAAAACTTCTTGCCGGTGACAGCAGGAGTATTACATGGTCTTAGATGCTGCAAACCAGTTCTGTGAAGCAATTCAGTAATATATTTTCTTTGAACAAGATACATACCAGAGGGTGTAGTATATACTTCAACTCCGAGGTAGTAACTTAGAGCACCCATATCTTTAAGAGCGAAAACAGTGTTCAATCTTTTCACAAACTCCTCAATAAACACGGGACAATTACCCGTAACAAGTATGTCATCGACATAAATAAGGACTAGTACAACCATTGAAGCAGTAGAGAAGAAAAATACCGAGTTATCGGCCTTCGAATTTGAGAAGCCCCAACCTAAAAGAGTATATTTGAGCCTGTCATACCAGGCTCGTGGAGATTGACGTAAGCCATATAAAGCTCTTTCCAATTTACAGACATAATCAGGGTGAAGATTATCGACAAAACCCTCAGGTTGCTTCATAAAAACTTCCTCATTGAGACGACCGTTTAAGAAGGCGTTATTAACATCTAGCTGACGAACAGACCAACCTTTGGATACCGCAACGGCCAAGATAATTCGGATGGTAGGTGCTTTAACCACAGGGCTGAAGGTCTCATGAAAGTCAATACCCGGGATTTGATTAAATCCCTTGGCAACTAACCGTGCCTTACACCTATCGAAGGAACCATCTGACTTAGTTTTCACCTTGAACACCCATTTGCTACCAATGAGATTCATATTGGAGGACGGAGGAACAAGCTTCCAAGTTCGGTTAGTAGCCAAAGCTGAGATTTCCTTATCCATTGCAGACTTCCAACAAGCTGTATTTAAAGCTTCTTTCACGGACAGAGGCTCAATGACAGGGAGGACAGAATCACAGTGTGCTAGAAAAGAGCCCCAATTTTTAGGCTTAAATATGCCACTTTTCGCCCGAGTTGTCATAGGATGACAAGCTACTACTTGTTGCTCACTGCTAGAGGTAGACACAGGCGAGGGAGCAGCAGACAAGGTGGGTTGGACCGCAGAAGTACAATCAACAGGAACATGCTCAGTACTATGATGAAGTGGCTGTGAACTATCCTCCACGCGTGCAGCCAAATCGTGTAAAGGACCAGATCCTGATGGTGATGATGTAGGAACCGCAGAAGAATGGCTCACCGTAGGCAACAAGGGAGCAGAGGGCAAGGTCACATCAGAAGGAGTGGAGGATGGAGTAGGAAACGTCGACGACACTGGTATGATTAGGTTAGAGGTGGACTGAGGAAAGGGTAGACAGCTGACTAACATTTCAGAGGAACTTGAAGACTTGGATCTTGATGACAGAAAACCAAGCTTAAATGGAAAATCAGTCTCATTAAAAACAACATCGCGAGAAATATAAACACGACCGCTTGAGCTTAAGCATTTGTAACCTTTGTGAGCTAGACTATACCCAAGGAAGACACATTTTGTGCTATGGAATTGAAACTTATTGGACTGATAAGGGCGAAGACACGGATAGCACGCACAACCAAAGGCACGAAGAAAAACATAGTCAGGAGGTTTATGAAAAGCCTTTTCCCATGGAGAGAGGAAATTAAGGACTGGAGTTGGAAGCCTATTGATGATATATACTGCAGAAACAAAGGCATCCCACCAGAAACTCAATGGCATAGAAGATTGTGCAAGGAGTGTAAGACCCATCTCAACAATATGTCGATGTTTTCTTTCTACTATGCCATTTTGTTGACTTGTGTGAGGACACGAGTGACGAAAGTGGATACCAGAGGCTTGAAGAAAGGATGAAAATGATCTAAATTCACCCCCCAATCTGTGTGAAGAGCTTTAACTCTTGTGTCAAATTGGTTTTCTACAAAGGTTTTATATTGCTTAAAAGCTGGTAGTGCATCACTCTTAGTTTTTAAGGGATAGATATGAGTGATTCGAGTAAAGTTGTCTACAAAACTTATATAATATTTGTAGCCAAGAGTAGATAGAACAGGGGAGGGCCCCCAAAGATCACTATGCACAAGCTCAAGAGGTTTAGAAGTTTTAGTGCTCGAAGGTTTGAATGGCAATCTGTGAGACTTTCCATATTGACATGATTCACAAAACTCAAATTTTCCATTGATAATAGACTGATCATTACAAGACCGTAGGACTCTATTGACAATATGCTCAGAGGCATGACCCAAACGTTGATGCCACAAGGATTTAGACACCATACATGACTTAGATTTCTCTATTTGAAAAACAGCAGACTTATTGAAAGCAGAAACATCAGGAGAACAGGAACGAAAACTGACTTCAGGCGGGGTATTTTGAATTGAGGGCAGCTCTAGTTGATAAAGGTCATTCTTAAGCGTTCCTCGCAGCATCACCGTCCTTGAATCCTTGTCCTTCACAAAACAAACACGAGGGTGAAATTCCACAAAAACATTATTATCCTCAGTCAATCGAGCTATACTAATCAAGTTCCTTTTTATGTGTGGTACATGAAGCATGTTTTTCAATAGAAGATGAGTATTATCCATGGTGGGACATTTTACAGTGCTATGACCAATATGAGAGATATCTAGTTTTGTACCGTTACCAACTATCAGGGAGTTGTTACCATTATACTCATTCTTCACGTTCAGATTGGCAACATCAGCAGTTACATGGCTTGTAGCACCAGAATCAGCCAACCACTTGGGATCATTTAGTATTTCAGGCGCAGCAAGATAAGCAGAGGACGAAGCTGATCCTGAACCACCAGCAGACGAATTACCTCCAGAGGCATGTGGATTGTTAAACGTCTCTTCAAAACGAAGATAGCACGCAGGTGCTGAATGGCCATATTTTCCGCACAGCTGACATGTTGGCCTCGAATTCCCTCTTTGATTCCCATTTCCGTTTCTTCCTCTGCCTCTACCTCTATAATTTCCACGGAAGTAATTTGACTGACCTCCATTGTTCTGATTTGAGTTACCACGACCTGGACTAAATTGCTTCTGACCAGAAAATTGATTTGACCTGTTATAGGCTAAATTCGCAGTAGGATCAGGAACATCAGTATAGTTTGAAACATTATTATTGCTATATCGAGCTAGGGTTCCCTCAAAATTAATTAGAATTGAGCTCAACTCCTGCCATGTGCCAATATTTTTATCCTCTATGGTGCATACAATCGGTACATACTCAGAGTCTAAACCGGCAAGGACATACGAAATCAGGTCATCAAGAGATACAGGGTTACCAGCTAATTTGAGATTCTCGGAGGCTTGCTTCATGACAGCTAGGTACTCCATCATCTTCATCGAGCCCTTTTTAGTGTTCTGTAGGACTCCACGAAGTTGGTTTATTCTTGCTTTACTTGAAGCTCCATACACCTTCTCAAGAGCTTTCCAGACTTCCCTAGACGTCTTGAAATTGACGACATCGGCTGCAATCGCCGGCGTCATAGAACCGAACAGCCAGCCGGACAAAGCTTGGTCCACTGTCATCCATTCATCAAACAATGGATTAGGTTCTAGAGTCTTCCCTGCTTCAGAGGTTACTTCTAATTGCTCTGGTGGCTGAGATTTGGTACCAAGGACGTAGCCGTCAACCTTCTGTCCGCGTAAAATCGCGAGAACCATGCCTCTCCACAACAGATAATTCTTCTCATCCAACTTTACGGTGAGAACAGTACTGAGAGGATGACCGAAGGACGAGCTGATAACATTCACTGTTGACGACACCGGAGTAACAACAGCGGCTACGGTGGCAGCGGAAGAAGACATTTCATCTCCCATGGCGTTAGCCTAGTGGCTCTGATACCAAGTTACAAAAACAGGCGAATACGAGCAAGGACTCAAAGAAATCTCAGGGAGAATGCTTTCTGTATATTTCACTATATTATTCTCATTACAAGGAATGGATTAAATAGGGAAAGGGAATAACAATAAAAGATTCCCAATCAATCAATATAGGACACGTATACAAGGACTAACAAACCAGAAAACCACAGAGGTAAAATACAAGCACAATCCAAGCTATTTACTGAGGGTAAGAAAATACTCAAACGATGTCGTTTATGCTCCTCATCTAACAGTCGGCCTCGGCAAAAGGCTGAGACCAACCATATGGCCCGACCCTTTGGTCTGGTCTTCCTCTGGGTCAGTCTTTTGGTCCTACCCCTGTCCGATTATCCCTTATGTGTCTGTGTGGTCTAAAATTACCTATAACAATGTGCAATGTGGGTGAAAATTTCAGTGGTTTCTGTCTTATTATAGCAGATTAGGTACATGACAACATGAGTTTCAAAATTCTTGAACCAAAAAAATATGGAACAAAAAATCCACATGTTGATGAGATGGAAAATTGCGAAGTCCTTTTATTTATTTATTTAATTGGTTATATACTTAGAAGAATAATAGTTAAAGATCACTTCTAACATTAAAAAAAAAATGTTCTAAAAATATTAGAATTAATGAATTAAATAATAATTGTTATAGGCAATTTTGGACCACCCCGATACACAAGGAGCTGACGAGGACAACCGGGGAGAAATCGGGCTGAAAGATGGACCAAGGAGGCGAAACCGGCAAATGGGACGGGCCAAGACCGAAGGGGTCGGGTTTTCGGCCCGACCCCCTGCTCGGCCTCGGCCCATGGCCGAGGCCGAGCATATGGTCGGCCTCGGCCATGGGCCGAGGCCGACCCTCGGCCCGCTCGTGCGGGCCGAGCCCGTTTGGTCCCGTCCGGTCCCCACCGCCTCTGGATGCCCCGGTTTCGCCTGGTTTGACCTAAAACGCTTCCGAAACCCTAAAAAGGCTAGGAGGATGAGCAGGTATTTATATCCCTCTTCGCCACTGAAGAGAGGATCCCGAATTCTATCCCTAAACTATATTCTCTATTCCCTGCTTTCTGCTCTTGCTCATACTTTTCCACGCCCTACCGTTCTGTTTGCTGACTTAAGCATCGGAGCCGGTGTGGCGAGCACCACACCGGTGTGCAGGTTTACTGTCTTGCAGGCCACGTCTTCCCCCCTCAACTACAAATTTACCGTTGGTGGCACGTGAAGGTCAGGTGAGATCCTCTGGCCAAAATCGACCATCAACAGTTGGCGCCGTCTGTGGGGAAGAAAGCCTGTTAATCTGCACATCGGTTATTCCATGAGTAAGGGTATGGAAAAGAAAGACCAAGACGTAAACATAGAGAATTCGGATGGTGACCGCCACCAGCGGAGGTCACGTGACGAGGACAGCATCCGGGGGTCACCGAGACAAGCAGGCCGAGGCCGAGGCCGAGGCCGAGCAGAGGATGCCGACACCAAGATTGCCGCCCTTGAGGATGAGGTGAAGGGAATGAATCGGAGTTTATCCAAAATACTCCAAATCCTGGATAAACCCGGCCCTAGCACCAAAGTCCATGAGGGGAGCTTGATTAGAGACCCGAGGAAGGGGAAGGAGCCTATGGAGCACACTGCAGAGTCAGGGACGAGGTCAAGAGGAAAGAAGACTGACAGCATGACCAGCAAGGTCAGGGGGCTCAAACCCACTGATCGCACGATTTTGAGGAGCCCAGAGTCAAGCACACTTAAGGGGCGTCACTACACAGTTTCTACCCCAAGCTTCGGTCATACTAAGACAGACCTGAGGAATCTGATCGTTGAGAAGCGCAGAAGTGCCAAAACTGCCGAGTCCGAGGCCAAAGCCGCCGAAGCTGAAGCCCGGGCTGCCGAGGCCGAGGCCAGAGCAGCCGAGGCCGAGGCCAAGAAAGACGACCTCCCTTGGAAGACCGAGCTTCTTAATGCACTAAAGGAGCTCGGAAATCCTCAGGGAGACCAGCAGAGGTCAAAGAACTTTGGAGATCAAAACTTGGAGGAACTAGCCGACCAAGTCGATCCGCCCTTCACAGAAGAAGTCATGAAAGCCGAGGTGCCTCAAAAGTTTAAGGTACCCACGTTCAAACAGTACGATGGCAAGAAAGACCCCGTGCAACATCTAAATGCATACAGAAGTTGGATGGACTTCCACGGCGTCTCAGATGCAATCAGGTGCCGTGCATTCTTTTTCACCCTGACAGGATCAGCTAGGCACTGGTTTGAGAGGCTGAAAAGGAGATCCATCAGCTGTTTCAAAGAGTTAGCCCAAGCATTCCTTGCACAGTTCATGGGGGCTAGAGAGCAGCGCAAGCCTCACATCAACCTCTTGACGGTCAAACAACAACCAGGTGAGAGCTTGCGTGATTACATAACTCGTTTTAATGATGAGGCACTACAGGTTGAGGGGTACAGCGAGGGAGCAGCCCTGGTAGCCATAACAGCCGGTCTGGAAGACGAAAGACTGCTCAATTCAATAGGTAAGAGCCAGCCTCGAACCTATGCAGAGTTCGTCTCCCGGGCACAGAAGTATATGAGCGCAGAGGAGTTACTGAAGTCAAAAAGGTCAGAACGAGAATACAAGAGGTTTTCTTCATCTAGCTATGACAGTAAAAAGGACAAAAGGCAGCGGACCGACGAAGGAGGCCGGGGCCGAGCAGACCATGGCCGAGGCCGACCAGACAATGGCCGAGGCCGACCAGACCAAGGAGCACCTCCTTTCGGTAAGTTTGAGAAATACACCCCAACTGCTGTTCCGCAGGAGCAAGTACTGATGGAGATCCGAAATACGGGCCTCCTGAAATTCCCAGGGAGGATGAAGTCGAGTGCCGATAGAAGAGACAAGAGCCAGTATTGTCTTTTCCACCGGGACCACGGGCATTCAACCAGGAATTGTATTCAGTTGAAGGATGAAATCGAAGCACTGATCCAGAATGGGTATTTGAAAGAGTTCGTCGGTGAGCCAAAGGCCGAGGCCGACCACGGATGGCCGAGGCCGAGCCTTACCAAAGATGGTCGAGACAAAGAAGAACCCCTACGGGAGATCAGAACCATCTTTGGAGGACCAGCAGGAGGAGGTTCGAGCAGGAAGAGGAAAGCTATGGTCAGGGAAGCAAGGTCCGAACCAGAATATCGAGGTATGTACTCTGTCCATCTATCAAAGGCACACCCCCCTTTGGAGTTCACTGAGGCTGAGGCAGCGAGCATTCATCAGCCACATAATGATGCTCTGGTGGTCACTCTAATTGTAGCCAATGTGAAAATCCATCGGATCCTAATTGATGGGGGAAGCTCGGCTGATGTCCTTTCTCTAACGGCCTTTAAAGCAATGCGGTTAGGGAGGGAACTCTTAAAGCCAAGCCTTACCCCACTTGTAGGATTTGGAGGAGAGAGAGTGACCCCAGAAGGTAGCATAGAACTTCCTGTGACCTTTGGGGATGGACAGAATGCAGTGACAAAGATGATAAACTTCCTAGTTGTGGATTGCATGTCAGCCTACAATGCAATCCTAGGAAGACCAACCTTGCATGAGATGAAGGCCATAGCTTCAACTTACCATCAGTTATTGAAGTTTCCAACTCCGAACGGTGTGGGAGTCGTCAGGGGAGAGCAGAAGGAATCAAGGGAGTGTTACTGGACCGCACTAAAAGCTGTCAAGCCACAGAGGGCCGAGGCCGACCAGGCCGAGGCCGACCAGAGAATGAGCCGAGGCCGAGCAGCACACACTTCCACCAATACTGAATATGAACTTATGGAGTCTTAGGGTTTTTTATTTATTGCATTCTATCATGTAATTAGACATTGTTTACTTTGTTGCTGCCTCTAGTATAGGTTCAATGTTTTTTCTTCATTCAAAGTGTGAAAGTTTAATTAATAGCCTTACAGTTTCGCCATTAAAGTTCAGTATTCAGGAGTGTGCACAAGGCAACCGATTCAAGCATCTTTACACCGGGCGAGCCTGGACTGCCGAAGTCTACCTCGCCTCATCCAGAGTGAGACCATGTGAGCCTGGACCGACGAGTCTACCTCACATCCTCTGGCTTGAGCATCATTACACCGGGCGAGCCTGGACTGCCGAAGTCTACCTCGCCTCATCCAGAGTGAGACCATGTGAGCCTGGACCGACGAGTCTACCTCACATCCTCTGGCTTGAGCATCTTTACACCGGGCGAGCCTGGACTGCCGAAGTCTACCTCGCCTCATCCAGAGTGAGACCATGTGAGCCTGGACCGACGAGTCTACCTCACATCCTCTGGCTTGAGCATCTTTACACCGGGCGAGCCTGGACTGCCGAAGTCTACCTCGCCTCATCCAGAGTGAGACCATGTGAGCCTGGACCGACGAGTCTACCTCACATCCTCTGGCTTGAGCATCTTTACACCGGGCGAGCCTGGACTGCCGAAGTCTACCTCGCCTCATCCAGAGTGAGACCATGTGAGCCTGGACCAACGAGTCTACCTCACCTCCTCTGGCTTGAGCATCCTTACACTGGGCGAGCCTGGACTGCCGAAGTCTACCTCGCCTCATCCAAAGTGAGACCATGTGAGCCTGGACCAACGAGTCTACCTCACCTCACCTGACAGGAGTCCATACACTTCATTTAAGTCAAGCTCACCCTGCAGAAGCCAGGACCGAGCACCTCTTGCCAAGGCCGAGCACCTCTTGCCGAGGCCGAGCACAAACTTTAAAGGTATTCTCCTATTTACTCAACTATACTTTGTGTTTTAATAAAGTTTTTCTTGAGATTGGGGGCTGTAAAGGGGATATGCACTCCCTATTAAACAAAAAGCAAGTAATAGGGGATATGCACTCCCTATTAGACAAAAAGCACCCAGGTTGAAGTTAGCATATGGATACATGTTCAAACCTATTCTCTTGTTATTTCCCTACAAGGACTAACATATGGATGCAGGGAGCCAAATCTTAGGCTAACAGGGGGCTTGAGGCCGAGGCCGACCCTAGCCTTTCCCCTAACTTTTCTCTTGCAGACACGAACCTGAAATGAAGCACTCCGAATGACCCAGTACGGGGGTCGGCCGAGGCCGACCAGCGCCACTTTTGTAATCTCTCACCCTTTTTCATTTTCATTTCATCTAACCCCTACTCAGGGAGTGTCTACTTCTATCCTACTTTGCAGGATGACAACAAAGCTACACGTAAGCCAGCCCAGGGCAAGGTTACTCTTAAATCGGGCTTAAGGAGCTCAACTTATAGCAATAAGTCACCTCGAATCCCAATTCAAGAGTGGGGGCTTAATGTTATAGGCAATTTTGGACCACCCCGATACACAAGGAGCTGACGAGGACAACCGGGGAGAAATCGGGCTGAAAGATGGACCAAGGAGGCGAAACCGGCAAATGGGACGGGCCAAGACCGAAGGGGTCGGGTTTTCGGCCCGACCCCCTGCTCGGCCTCGGCCCATGGCCGAGGCCGAGCCCGTTTGGTCCCGTCCGGTCCCCACCGCCTCTGGATGCCCCGGTTTCGCCTGGTTTGACCTAAAACGCTTCCGAAACCCTAAAAAGGCTAGGAGGATGAGCAGGTATTTATATCCCTCTTCGCCACTGAAGAGAGGATCCCGAATTCTATCCCTAAACTATATTCTCTATTCCCTGCTTTCTGCTCTTGCTCATACTTTTCCACGCCCTACCGTTCTGTTTGCTGACTTAAGCATCGGAGCCGGTGTGGCGAGCACCACACCGGTGTGCAGGTTTACTGTCTTGCAGGCCACGTCTTCCCCCCTCAACTACAAATTTACCGTTGGTGGCACGTGAAGGTCAGGTGAGATCCTCTGGCCAAAATCGACCATCAACAATAATGTTATATTAAAATACAATTTATTAATTAGATTGAAAGTAATTTTTTTAGTTCAATAATTAATAAAAGTGAGAGATCAACCCATATCAAATTTGGTGATATATGATTATTGGTACCTGATGCATTCAACTATGTTTGGATTCATATTAAATTGAAAATATCTTATCTTTTGGTTTGAGAATTAAACATATGTACTCCACTCATATTTTTTTTTAAAAAAAAAAATCCACAATTTATCTGACACAAAATAACAATATTAATCCCTAAATTCTCCTACAAAATATCATTTTTTATATTCACATTGTTATTCTTTAATATTTAGTGACGCTAAAAATTTGATTGACAAAAAAATAAAAAATAAAAAAAATCAATACAAAATAAAAAATGAGATCAAGAATTTTTAAAGATTCAGAGTCTAAATAACATACGGCGACAAACCATCCTGCCTAGTATTTGGGATTGCAGAAACATAAAATCTATTTTAAAAAAAAATTGTAGGGTCCGTTTGGAATACATTTTAATTTAAGTGTTTTTCAAGAATGCATTTTTTAAAAAACATTTTGTATAAAAATTGTTTATAATTTAAACACTCATATGTTTGGTTGTATTTTCTCACAAATGTTTTTATACACGAGTTATTGTTTACTTAAGAAATATTTTTAAAAAAGTTGGTTTCAAGTGTTTTCTCCGAATGGTTTATTTATCAATCTTATTTTCTAATAAGTCATTTTCAGTGGTTGGCAAACACTAGAATTTTTTTCAAAATAATTTATTTTCAAAATTAAACACTTGAAAAGTTAAACCAAACACACCAGTACTATATACTTCTATAATTTTTTTTTTCAATTCCTCTCTAATTTATTGATACTTCTTGGATAGATTTTTTTTTCAATCTCTAATGTTGTCACATATCAAAGCTTCTATACAATTTCATCGTCATTGAACTTGAAGCAATTAATTCAAGCAAAAATATTAAAAATTAGAAAATATAATTTATAATTTGAACTATAAAAAAAATTCTAAATAATTAACTTATTACCATTCATATTGAATATCAACATATCAATAATTAAAATAATATGTCTACTATGGTCATATAAATAATTATTTTCACATTCAAGAATTGTGTACTCGAAGGTACAATACAACTGCATGCAAATTTTATGAGAACAAAATAGATAATATTATTTTTATTTTTTCTTACCTTACATTTTGTTTGTACCTAAATTGGAATAACATTTGTTTACTATAACAGTATAACACAACTATTCTCTTTAGCTTTTTATGGTATAATTCAAATTAATAAGAAAATATAATTTGTAATTAAACTAAAAATTCTAAATAATTAAGGCCCCGTTTGATAACCATTTGGTTTTTGGTTTTTGGTTTTTGAAAATTAAGCTTATTTACACACATTTCCACCTATAAGTTTTTTGGTTTTAGAATCAATCTTCTACCTCGTTTTCAAAAACCAAGTCCAATTTTGGAAAAAAAAATAGTTTTCAAAAACTTGTTTTTATTTTTAAAATTTGGCTGGGAATTTAAATGCAACTTTAACTAGGATGAAAGTCATGGTAGGAAATTTAGAAGAAAACAAGCATAATTTTCAAAAAAAAAAAAAAAAAAAAAAAAAAACAAAAAACCAAATGTTTATCAAACGGGACTTAACTTATTAAAATTCATATACCGAAAATGAATATATATAAATAACTAAAATAATATGGCTATTTTAGTCTTTATAATTAAATCAGAGCAATTTCGTACTTTTATCTCTTCTACTCTTCAAAAAATATAATGATAGAAATGAGTTGTAGATTCATTTAGATAAGTATTATCGTATGAATATTAAAGGAAAAAAACAATAATTGTTGACAATCATAACTACGTCTCTTTTGTGAAAGAAAAAAATAAAAACAAAAACAAAAATCTACAGCGAAAGGCAAAATCCAAATTGCCAACTGAAAGAAAAAACACACAAATTTCTCAATTTATAATCTCATCACAATCCTCCATATTCCCTTCTCTTACTCCTCTCTCTCTCTAAAAAATAAAAATGAACGGCTCCCACACATCCATTCCCATCTCCGACGACCCAAAGGCCCCACTTCTTCCCGCCGGCGACCCTCCAGTCCACCGCTCCGGCAGCTTCCGATCCACCGTAAACTCCATCTTCACCCTCAAAAACTTGTACGTCCTTCTGGGCCCTCTCCTATGCGCCGCCGTGTGCGGCTTGGTGAAGCTGGAGGGGTCCAGCGGTGGCAGCAGCCGGAACATGCTGGCGGTGCTGGCGTGGGTGTTCACCTGGTGGCTGACCGAAGCCGTGCCGATGCCGATCACCTCCATGTCGCCGCTGTTTCTGTTCCCGCTGTTCGGAATCGCCGCCGCCGACGACGTGGCTCATGCTTACATGGACGATGTCATTGCGCTCGTTCTTGGTAGCTTCATTCTGGCTCTCGCCGTTGAGCATTACAACATTCACAAGAGATTGGCTCTCAATGTGAGTTTCATTTTCGATCACTACTTCACAGTTTTTCAATTTTTGTTTTCGTTTCTGAATTATTGGAAACTGCCCATCATTTTATTAAAATTAATTAATTTAGTTTGTTTTCTTCTTGTTTCGTAATATAAAATTGAGTGGATAAGGAAGTGAAGACGATGGGAAAACCTATTTTCCGCATTCAACTTCAAACAATCTCTCTCTCTTACTTTTGGTCAAGTTATCTGGTTTTTAAAATTACTGTATTTTTAATTAATTTTTTATTTTTTTTTTAATGATTTATTAACTTGACGTCGATTTGGTTATTCAAACCTAACTTATTTTTAGATAAGCAATCCAATTTAGATCCTCAATTTCTCAAATTAATGAACTAAAAAAATGTCTGTTTAATTTCAATATTTTAACTTCTTTTTTTTTTTTTTTTATAGTAGATTCTTAAATTGGGATAATCATCTGTCTAATAAAATTTTCAATTACATGATAATTCGAATCTCAAACTTCTTGGTCATTAGTACAAAATTTATGTTAGATAAACTATGCTCATTATAATAATTATAGTTTGATTCCTAAATTAATTTTGAGGGTTGTAACAATTAAATATGTAGATTTTAAAAAGTATTTGAATATTTAAAAATGTCTAGTAAATTTATGAATTCATTTTTGTATTTGATAAACTTCTAATTTATAAAACTTTTTTTGAGTTTAATAATATATGGAGGTGTGAGATTCATCTTTTTTACTCTATCGACATAAAATTGGAAATTAGAAATATATTAGTTATCTTATAAATTTTAGAAGAGGTTAGAAAAATTTATCTTTGAAATATTTTAAATCTTTAAAACTTCCTAAAAATTCAATGCGAAAATTGGTAAAAAAAAGGCTACACAAATGAGTGAATTGATCATATGTCTGTGTCAATGGTGTGGACCATACAATGAATTCAGGTAACTCTGCTTTTCTGTGGTGAGCCACTGAACCCACCACTCCTCCTTCTCGGAATCTGCGCCACCACTTTCTTCGTCAGCATGTGGATGCATAACGTCGCCACCGCCGTCATGATGATGCCCGTCGCCACCGGAATCCTCCACCGTTTTCCGGTGGGTCCGTCCCGGTCCGCCGCCGAGACCAAGTTCTGCAAGGCCGTCATTTTGGGGGTCACTTACGCTACCCCCATCGGAGGAATGAGCACTCTCACCGGCACCGGCGTCAACCTCATTCTCGTCGGAATGTGGAAGAGCTACTTTCCCGAAGCCGACCCGATCAGTTTCAATACTTGGAGCTTCTTTGCTCTGCCAATGGCTCTGTTGATCTTCTTTGTGTTTTGGGTCGTCTTGTGTTTGATGTATTGCCCCAGAGGATCCGGGGCGGCGCTTTCCACTCATCTCGATAAGACGCAGCTTAGGAGAGAATTGGATGCGTTGGGTATGCTCAGAAATTGAAATTACGTGTGTTTGATTTGTTCTTTGCTTTGGGATTTTGTTGATTTAAGATGTTGGATTGTGAACAGGGCCGATGGCTTTTGCTGAGAAGATGGTGTTGGCTGTGTTTTCGGTGTGGCCACTAAACTGAACTTCTTGATGCTGTTTTTTTTTTTTTTTTGAGTTTGGGTGTAATATGAAATGGAATGTGAAACAGAGAGAGTTTGTTTTTGCAGAGTTTGATATTCTTGTGGATGACGAAGAACATCACTGATGACATCCCTGGTTGGGGAGCTCTGTTCGATGGGCGTGCTGGTGATGGAACTGTCAGTGTGAGTGCTACTCTCTCTCTCTCAAGCAATTAGACCTAAACTTGAGCAATGGGTGAGGGGTTTTAGTTTAATTAAACTGTGTAGGTGATGATGGCAACATTACTGTTCATAATCCCAAACAAGAAGCAAGAGGGAGAGAAACTAATGGACTGGAACAAATGCAAGAAGCTGCCATGGGGGATCATATTACTATTGGGAGCAGGGTTTGCGATAGCAGATGGGGTGAACAAGAGTGGGCTGGCAGACATATTAGCCAACGCACTGAAGTTTCTAGAGAAAGCCCCATACTTAGCAGTGGCCCCTGCAGTGTGCCTTGTAAGCAGCCTGATCACAGAGGTTGTGACATCCAACAACGCCACCACCACATTGGTCATCCCAATCCTGATCCAAATAGCGAACACAATGCAGCTCCACCCGCTGTTCCTCATGATTCCAGGTGCCATTGGCGCACAGTTCGCCTTCTTGCTGCCCACTTCAACCCCTTCCAATGTGGTTGGCTTCAGCACTGCCTACATTGACATTCCGGACATGATCAAGATTGGCTTGCCTTTGAAGCTCGTTGGCATTGCTGCTGTCTCTCTTCTCATGCCCACCCTTGGTACTAAATTTTCGATTTGTTTCTTTGAATTTCATCATTTTCATTAATTTGGTAAAATATAATCTCTGAATTCTAATGGGAGTGTGGCCATTGCATTATTTGCAGGAAGTTTAGTTTTTGGAACAGATAAGCCATTGCAGTGACTGCCAAATTTGAAGGTAATTGCTGTTGATTTTTGAGGTATTTACAAGAGAACTTGCACACATCTCCAAAAGGAATCAGAAACCAGCATATATATATATATATATAATCCTTTTTGTTTCTAGTTTTATTATTTTTTCAAGTATACACCTTGCCTTGATATAGGATATCTTCTTCCAAAATATGAATATAGAGAGAGAGTGCCTAAGGAAAGGAAATGTGGTGGACATTGTCATAAATAAGAAAATGTATGATATATATATATATATATATATATATATTATTATGTATATATTGTTAAAACACATTGTAAGCATACATAGTTTGAGTGCAAGTGAGTGTTTACTGTTGTAAAATGTTCACTTCAATTACTTGCATTGGGTCTCATTACAATCTAGGTTTTTCAAATGTTAATGTATTTATCCGTGTTATATATTGAAAGTGTTATGTATATATTGTTTTTTTTTTACAAATATACATATGGGAGTAAGAAAATTTAGATGTATAATAGATACATGCTTAAATACTTTTACGTCCACTAATGTTTTTGTTGGTTGTCTTAATTGTTACAAGAAAATGGATTAAAGAACACACGTAGATGAAGAAATAATTATTTTTTTTAGTACATCAACATTTGAGTGTGGAGAGAGATTCGAACCCTGACCTCTTGATCGAGGATAGATGTCAATTACTACTAAACTATGCTCGTTTTGACTATGAAGAAATCGCATGTTTATACACAAGCAAAAAAAAATTTGTTTTGTCTGAATTGTAATATTAACCTAAAAAAACATTTAATTCAGATATTCATTATTAGCGGTTAGAAAACACTTTTAGTCTCTATAGTTGCATCGTCAAATTATTAATTTCATCATAGAAGTTTAGTATGTAACAATTTGGTTTCTCATTTAAATTTGTAATGACTTAATTTTTAAATAAATGTTGAGTAAATAATTAGTCATTGTAATTAAAAAATTGTGATAATTTAGGTCTGATTACCATTTGGTTTTTGGTTTTTTGTTTTTTTTTTAAAAATTAAGCTTACAAACACCACTTTCATCTTAAGTTTCTTTGTTATGTTTTGTTTTAAAAAACCAAGCCAAGTTTTGAAAACTAAAAAAAAAAAAATAGTTTTCAAAAACTTGTTTTTGTTTTTGGAATTTGGCTAAGAATTCTAATGTGTCATTAACAAAAATGAAAATCATGATAAAGAAATTGAGTATAATTTTCAAAAACAAAAAATAAAAAACCAAATGGTTATCAAAATGGAGCCTTAGTTTCTGCTCGAAAAAAATCTCACCAAGGTGAAGTATTGATTTTATTATGTAACTATATAGTCCTATAATTTATAAACACATTTTGCCCTTAAACAATTGGTTGATCTTCATATGTAAAAATTCCAATAAATTTTAACAAAATTTTACATGGTAGAGATTAAATGGTTTTAAATGTTAAATTACATAACCTAAATTATTATACACTAACTTTTAGAGATTAAATTGTTACAAATTTGAAAGTACATGGACGTACTAAATTGTTATACACTAAAATCTATGACCTAAATTGTTAGGTCAATAAAAATATAGAAACTAAAAGTATTTTTTTCACCTCTCTAAAATCACATTTTAAATTAATTTGAACGGATTCTTTTTTAATGCACAATTTAAATTGAGTTGAAAAACATAGAAGAAAAAGAAAATTATTAAACACATGGTGTGTTTATTGCATGTGATAAAAGCAAATTTCACAGGGAAAAAACGGAGACAGGTAGGTAGAAAAATGTGATTTTTCTCGCGGAAAATGGAGATTAGACCAAAGGGCCTTGCAATAATTAAACCTATAACTGGATATTGCCCAAGTGCTGGTGGGCCCTTCGGGCTGCAACTTTTTTATAATTTTTTTTTTAAAAAAATACACTTTTAGTCCATAAAGTTTGGGTTAAGTGATAGTTTGGTTCCTGAATTTTCAAACTCAACAAAAATACTCTTGAGATTTGAAATAAGGAGCACTTCGATCCCGCCGTCTATTTTTCTGTTAAATACTAACGGTAGCTAACGTGGCACTATTATTTTAATGAAAAAATTGTTTTTTTTTATTTTAAAATAAAAACAAATAAAAACAAATAAAAACAAATAAAAATAAATAAAAATATTATTATTTTAATTATTTTTAAAACTCAACCCTCAATCATCTTCTTCATCCTCTTCCCTCAACTCCTCCATCTTCTTCTTCAAACTTCTGATGGTCGCACCGCCCATACTGCCGGTGATGACAGATTTTTTTTTTTTTCTTTCTTCCTTCTTCTTCTCTTCTTCCTCTCCTTCCTCAAAGCTTCAACAACTTTTTTTTTAATGAAAGAGAAAGGAGGAGGGAGGCCTCCCTCCTCCATTTTTCGGCGCCGAAACGGAGGGAGGAGGTCCCTCCCTCCCTCCCTGTTACAAAGCTTTGAGGAAGGAGAGGAAGAAGAGAAGAAGAAGGAAGAAAAAAAAAAAACTGTCGCCGCCGGCGACGGCCGACCGCTGGCGAGCGGCGGCCTGCGACTGCCGGCGACGGCATGTGGGCGGCGCGACCATCGGAGGTTTGAAGAAGAAGATGGAGGGGTTGAGGGAAGAGGATGAAGAAGATGATTGAGGGTTGAGTTTTAAAAATAATTAAAATAATAATATTTTTATTGTTTTTATTTGTTTTTATTTTAAAATAAAAAAAAAACAATTTCTTTTTATTAAAATAATAGTGTCACGTCAGCCACCGTTAATATTTAACAAAAAATAGACGGTAGGGACCAAAGTGCTCCTTATCTGGGTATTTTTGTTAAGTTTGAAAATTCAGGGACCAAACTGTCACTTAACCCAAACCTCAGGGATCAAAAGTGTATTTTTCCTTTTTTTTAAAAAAACATGTTTTGTTCTATTTTCTTATCCATTTTTATTCTAAACTTCTCATTTCTTCGGATTAAATTTTAAACTTTGATAAATATTGTGACCTTTATCTACATATATACTGGTAATGCAATTTTTACCTTTCGATAGATTTTCGTTTGAAAAATTGTCATTGAAAATATTTCTCTCATATATAAAATTGAAGAAGGTAAACAAAAATAACGATACGAGTTAGGTCTTTTATTGAAATTTGAGAGCTTTGAAATATTTATTTAATGAGGTCTTAGATTATAAAATATTTAACTCATGTTTGCGAACTAAAATAATACACTCAAAGAGTGGAAGGACAAACATGGTTGATCCAAGTGATAAAATACAAGGAAAAAGATATAATTTTAGCTAATAAATATGAGGATTTTTAAGGATAAAAATGTAATTTATCGTGTGCTAAATATCTAGGTTAAATTACATATTTTGTTCTTGTATTTGAATTATGTCTACTTGGTTTTTAATGTTGGAGAAGTTTTAATCATATTTGTTAGATTAAATTATCAAAAATACCCCTCGACTTTAGGGTTTGTTTCAATTATACCCCTGGACTTTCAAAAGTTTCAATTATGCCCTTGAAGTTTCAAATTTGTTTCAAAACTACCATTGAAGGCTTTTTTTTGTTAAATTCATGGATGTAAAATGACGTGTTTGCATATATATTGTTGCTTATGTGAATAGATTTGAACACATACGTGGAAAAAACGATAAAAAAACATGCAAACGCATCAATTTTTGTCGATAAATTTAACGGAAAATGTCTCCAAGGGTAGTTTTGAAACAAATTTGAAACTTCAAGGGCATAATTGAAACTTTTGAAAGTCCAGGGGTATAATTGAAACAAACCCTAAAGTCGAGGGGTATTTTTGATAATTTAACCTATTTGTTAATATGTACTTGTGTATTATGGATATCTTAGTCCATGTAATGACTATTTTGGTTCTTTTATTTTTTTTATCTCATATTTTTCCAATCACAGTTTCAAACACAATACTACAATTAATAAATTTCTCAAAATATTATATTTTCATCACTTTTTTTTTAATTTTTTTAAATGTCCTATTCTTGTGTGTAGAATTTGTGTTATGTTGCAAATAAGAATCAAAACAATAAACTTTTTTTTTAGAATTTGTGTTATGTTCCAAATCCCACAAATCCATTACAGTCTCAACCATTTTATCCTTCAAATCCAAACTATTTTCAGCCATATTATCCATCGAACTTCCCTCGACCACCTGCCCCTTATCTCCAATTTTTTCCACCACAAAATTTTCCCATCAACACTTCAGCTCCCCCTCATAATCCAACCTTATTTACTCCGAATACCTACCCAACTTTACCTCAACCTCTTGCTATCAAGTTGAATGACAACAACTTCCTCCTTTGGAAGAATCAGCTGCTGAATGCTGTCTTGGCCAACAGACTCCATGGGTTTCTTGATGGCTCGATTTCGGCACTGCCGAAGTTTCTGGATAATAATCAACTTCAACCGAATCCTGACTTCATCTCTTGGGAGAGGTATAATCGTTTTATAATATGTTGGATCTACTCTTCGCTCTCTGAAGAAAAAATGTGTGAGATTGTTAGTCTTGAATCTGCTTATGATATTTGGAACTCCTTAAAGAAATCTTATGACTCTAAGACCATTGCTAGGATTATGGGTCTAAAATCTCAGCTACAAAGGATTAAAAAGGACGGCCTCTCTGTTAGCCAATATTTGTCTCAGATTAAAGAAATTATCGATAAGTTTGCTGCAATATGGGAACCAATCTCTCATCGAGATCATTTGGCTCACATCCTTGATGGCCTTGGAAGTGAGTACAATCCATTTGTTACCTCAATACAAAACTGGTCCGATAACCCTGCATTAGAGGATGTTCGTAGTTTACTTCTTGCCTATGAGGCTCAGCTGGAAAAATAAAGTAGTGTTGATCAACTCAATCTTGTTCAGGCTAACCTCAGTACCTTTCAATTACATGGAAACAATCACCGTTCTTCCCCTAGACCTACCAATTTTAGTTCTCCTAATCCTCGAGCTCCCTTCAATCCTACTAATTTTTCTTTTCTTGCCACTTCCGCTTCCCAGTTTTCTCAAAGTATTCTAGGCAAACCACAAGTTCCATCCAACCAAAAATGGCCTCCCCGAACTCCTTCTTCCTCTAACCGTCCCCAATGTCAAATTTGTGGGGAATTTGGGCATACGACCTTAATTTGTCACCATCGAACAAATCTTGCTTATTCCACCCCACCTCCAACTAATCCTCAGGCTATGCTATCTTCTGTTCCTTCTCAGCAGTCATTGTCTGATAATATTTCCACTTTATCTACTGAATCTTATCACCCGGACGATAACTGGTTTCTTGATTCTGGAGCGACACATCATATGACCCCGGATGCCTCCACTTTAGCGAACCCTATGCCCTATCATGGTGGTGAACAGATAACCATTGGTAATGGTAAGCAAGTTCCTATATCCCATATTGGTCATAATTATATTTCTTCGTTTCATAATCCTGTATTCCTTGATTCTATTCTTTATTCTCCTTCTATTTCAAAGCGTTTAATCAGTGTTGCTCGTCTTTGTAAAGATAACAAAGCTTTTGTTGAATTTTACTCCACTTTTTTTCTTGTTAAGGATCTTCAATCCTAGCAAGTTATTCTCCGGGGCATTCTTGAAGATGGTCTATACAAGTTGTCCCCTGTTTTCCAACAGTCGTCTTCTTCGAATCAGTCTTCTCCTGTTGCTTTATTGTCTCGGGTTGCTGCTCCAACTTGGCATATACGGCTTGGACATCCAGTTGTTTCAACTTTGAAACAAACTTTGTCTTCCTTGTTAGTGTCTTGTTCCAATGTTGGGTCATTTTGTAATTCTTGTCATGTTGCTAAAAGTCATCGTTTACCATTTACTTTATCTGAGTCCAAATCTTATAGACCTTTTCATTTGGTACATTCTGATGTATGTGGACCATCTCCACAAATTTCAGTTAATGGAGCACGTTATTTTCTTCTATTTGTGGATGATTTTTCTCGTTATTCTTGGTTATACCTTCTAAAATAAAAAGATGAAACATTTCCATGCTTTCTACATTTTAAGGCCTATGTTGAAACACAATTTGATTGTAAGATAAAAAACCTCCAAACCGATTGGGGTGGTGAATATCGTCGTGTTTCTTCATTTTTAGCATCTCATAGAATTGTTCATCGTGTTTCTTGTCCCCATACTCCTCAACAAAATGGTCGTGTTGAACGAAAAAATCGACATGTTGTTGAAATAGGTCTATCTCTACTTGCTCATTCATCTTTGCCTCTTTCTTTTTGGAGCTATGCTTTCAAACTGTAATTTATCTTATTAATCGTCTTCCCTCTCCTGTGCTAAATTCTAAGAGTCCATATAAGCTTCTTTTTAATAAATCTCCTGACTATTCTCTGCTTCGTTGCTTCGGGTGTGCGTGTTTCCCTTTTCTTCGACCTTACAATGCTCATAAGCTGTTATTTCGTTCCAAAGAGTGTATTTTTCTGGGTTATAGTTCTAGTCATAAGGGATATTTGTGTCTTGACTATTTGTCCGGGCGTCTCTACGTTTCCCGTCATGTGATTTTTAATGAGGTTGTTTTTCCTTGCTCTCGTTCTGAGTTTACCTTTGGGTCTATAAAACATACAACTCCTAATCCTTATTATTTCTCCTCATCTCCTTTTCCTATGGTTTTTCCTTCTTCTGGGCATACAAGTTCTTCATCTCTTACACCATCCTATCTTCCAGGATTTGCTTCCCAACCTTCTCAATCTGTTCACCATCATGCACCTACTGATCCATCTTTTGTTCCCTCTGTTCATGCTTCCCCTGCTTCTACTCATTCTTCCCGAATTCGTTCTCCCAACCCCTCACCTCAACCTGTGCCTTCTGCCACCCCCACCTCTTCACCTTCTGTTTCCTCAGCTCCTCAACTCGTGACTTTGCCTCCAGTCTCTGTCCCATCCATTTCCTCTCACCCGTCTCAATTATCGACGACCACTCTTCCTCCCTCTTCTAATACTCACCCAATGATAACAAGATCCAAAGCGAGTGTGTTTAAACCAAAATGTTGGCTTTCTGCATCTCCCTCTCCATCTCTTTCTATTTCCTCTGAACCTTCCAATTTCCTCTGAACCTTCCAATTTCAAGGCGGCTGTAAAATGTGTTGAATGGCGTGAGGCAATGCAACGTGAATTTGATGCTTTGGTCAAAAATAATACTTGGGTTTTAGTACCTCCTTTCCCTTCATTGCTTATCAGCTGTAAATGGGTCTATAAGATTAAACTTAAACCCGATGGCTCTGTGGAACGGTATAAGGCTCACTTAGTTGTCCATGGTTTTGATCAAACGTATGACATAAATTATTTTGAGACTTTCAGTCCTGTTATCAAACCTGCTACCATTTGGTTGGTTCTTTCTTTAGTTGTTCAGTTCAATTGGGTGGTTAAGCAACTTGATGTACATAATGCGTTCCTTAATGGTGATCTTCATGAAAATGTTTATATGATTCAACCTAAAGGTTTTGTTGATCAATCTAGATCGGATTATGTTTGTAAATTGCAGAAGGCTTTGTATGAGTTAAAACAAAGTCCAAGAGAATGGTTTATTAAATTGAGCAATCGTCTTTTGCAATGGGGATTCAAGGCATCAAAATCTGACACCTCTATGTTTATTTACACCAAGGGCTCTGTTTTGGTTATATTCTTGATCTATGTAGATGATATTTTGGTTACCGGAAATCAGAATTTTATTTCTTCCCTACATAAATCGTTTGCTCTTAAAGAGCTTGGAGATTTTTCTTATTTCTTGGGTATTGAGTTTAAAAGAGATAAAGATTCTTTGCATATGTCTCAGCATAAGTATTTCCTTGATATTTTAAAAAAAGCTGACATGCTAGATTGTAAGCCTTCTGCTTCTCCAATGTCCAGTGGTACAATGTTGTCCATTTCTGACGGAGAATTACTTGCTGATCCGAAGAAATATCGCAGCTTGGTTGGGGCTCTTCAGTATTGTACACTTACAAGACACGATCTTAGTTTTGCAGTGAATAAGGTGTGTCAGTTTCTTCATGCTCCTACTAGTGTTCATTGGCTTGCTGTAAAAAGAATTCTCCGTTATTTGAAAGCTAAACTTTCTCTTGGCATTTCGTTTACATCTACTGGTCATCAATCTTTTGTATGCTATACCGATGCCGATTGGGCTAATTGCCCAGATGATAGGCGTAGTACGAGTGGCTTCTGCGTTTTTATTGGTAGCAACTTGATTTCTTGGTCTTCTGCCAAACAAAAAGTGGTTTCCCGCTCCAGTGCCGAATCTGAATATAGAGGAATGTCTAATGCAACTACTGAGTTGGTTTGGATTCAATCGGTTTTGACTGAACTCGGGGTTGCTTCTTCTCCACCTCTCCTGTTATGTGATAACATTAGTGCTACGTATTTGGCAGCCAATCCGGTTCTTCACAATCGATCGAAACATATTGAAATCGATCATCCCTTTATTCGAGAACGGGTGTCGCGTAACCAACTTTTAGCTCTTCATGTTTCTTCCGAAGACCAATTACTGATATTATGACCAAACCATTACCTACTGCTCGGTTTCAAGGATTGCGTACCAAGCTCACTGTGCAGAGCTGACCCAGCTATGCTTGCGGGGGGATAATGGAATGCAATTTCTCTCTATTAATTCTTGGGTTGTTGATAGCGAGCATAGCTAGCTATTTTTCTCTGATTAATTAAGCTAGTCTTTTACAATTATTTGCCCAAGTTTATGCATTTTTATGTTTTATTTGTAGGAAGTATGTGCTTGAAGCTTAATTCAGCAATTGGAGTCAAATGGAGCTTCCAATCTTAAAAAAAAAAAAATAAAAAAAAAAAAATAAAATAAAAGCGTCGCGACGCTAGAACCAGCGTCGCAACGCTATCGAAAAATTTTCCAAAAACGCGGTATCGCAACAGCGTCGCGACGCTGTCGCCAGATTTTCTATAAATTCATCTTTTCATGCTACGGCCAAGGGGAGCCCAATTGGTTAGATTTTAGCTCTAATTTCGACTAGAGACCTTTGGTGGGAGCTAAAGCAAGGCCAAGGAGCGGGAATCAAGCGAGAAGACGTGGAGATCGTGACGGGGACGTGTCGGTTTCGACAGATTTGAGTTTTCCTTTCTCTTTCCCTTAACTCTTGTAGTTTTTATGGCTTTTCTTTCAATTAGTGTTTGTAGTTTAAAGACTATGAGTTGCTAGTTGTTTGTCTTAGGGATTGATGTAGTTGTTTTAGTTTGTTGGATTGATTTGTGGTATGAATATGCATTTATTTTACCTATGCAATTATGGTTAAATGCTTTCAATTACTTGATCACTAGTTGAATGATTTGAGTGTTCAATCTTGCTCGGGAGAGGGGATTTGGCCTAAGACTTACTTTATTTAATTGCATGACTAAAGTAGAAATTCTAAGTTTGTGACGGGATTTGGAATAACTTTAGAAGTTGCTTGAAGAACTAAACTCAAAGCCTTGCATGTTAATGAACTTAGATAGGGATATCAAGTTGGTTGCATGCATGAGAATCAATTATGCTCGGGAGAGATAGTTGTGATAAAAGGTTCCTAGACTTGGTAGAATAATTGCATGCTAAATTCATCCCATTAATTAATCCTCAATTTTAATAAATGAAATCAATTCCCTAAGAATCTTTCCATTTGAGTCTCCACTTTTATTTTATGCTTTTTGTCTTTAGATTTATCTTTATCATTGAGTTTTGCTCCCTAAATAAAATTGAACAAAAGTATTCACGATACTTAATTTGCTAGAAAACCAATCCAGAGGACGACACTCGTTTTACACGAAAACACTATATTATTACTTGACCCGTACACTTGCGGTAAGCAAATTGCACATAAGTTATTTGTCTATTTTGTTAGCATCTTTTCTGTTATTCTTTAGCCTATGGGAGCCTTCCACGTGCTATGTTGTTTTGGTTATTTATGCTTGGTTTTATTGCTGCTTCTGTACAGACATTATTTTTCTATATTCATATCACTATCAGAAAACTTTCCTCTCCTCTCTGTTTCTTTTCTCTTGTGAACATATTTGTTTTCTTAAGAGAGTTCCAGAAACAATAACCTCGTCTGATTTCTGCATCTTAAATCTATAGTATATATAAAAGCTACGATAGGGAGAAACTTTGTGTTCCACTTTTGCCCTTTCATTTAAAATTACATACCAAATTTACCCTTACACTTTTACATTTTCACGTAACCTCTTCTCCATCAATAAATATATCTCATTAATTATACAATTTATTAATTTAATTTTTGCAAAAAATTATATGTCAAAATTTTCCTTTGAGAATAATTTTTTAGTTACGAAAATATTTGCCCATTAGAACTTTTTAAATTTCCCTTTATAATTATACATTTTTCAAGTTGGAGACAATTTTGTTTTGTTTTGTTTTTGTTTTGTTTTGTTTTGTTTTTGTTTTGTTTTTTTTTTTTTTTTTTTGACAATGGAGACAATCTCTTCAACTTCCATAGCATTCATCATTTTTGTAATTCAAATCCATGAAACTATTAAACTTTTTTATGCATTGAGGATGGATTTAATGAAGAAAACTATTAAACTTCTCATACCATTTGGCTTCCCCTACATTGTGGGTTTGCTTGTCATTAAAACCAAAATTGTGCAACTTTTGTATGCATTCATTATGAATTTAATGAAGAAGACTATTAAACTTTTCAAACCATTTGGCTTCCCCTACTTTTTAACATATAAATATCTATTCTTTCATTGCCACAAAATATGTCAAGTTCATTGGTATGTACATGAAGAATTGAAATTGCAGAAAACATCAAGTGGAAGGGAAGGAGCGAAAAGGTGAAGATTCTTCTCCATCTTCAGTAATGTGTGGTAGATGAAGGAATTTTTTTAATATATTTATTTTTTTCATTTTGTATATATATTGTTATTTTTCGATTACACAATATTATGTATATTTAGGAAATATGAGTCCCTTATGAATTCATCAATATTTTGTTTCCTTTTCCTTTCTTTGAAATGAGAGAGGACGAAAAAAGTTAAATCTCTTCAATATGCTTTTTTCCTCTTCTCAAAATTTTCAATAGACATTTTGGGATGCTCTTGAAATTAGATGGTTTTTTGTTTTTTTTTTTAAACGAAAAAATAATTAGTTCTAATTTAATGGTTGGTTTAAACGTAACTTTAATTGAATTATTAATATATTAAAAAAAATTAAAATTTTGAAAAATGAAAAATTGAAACTTCAAAATTGTTTCATTATCTTAAAAAAAAAATGGATTTAAGCCCAACCAAATTGTTCTAAATTTGGGTGCTACACATAGCAAAGAAACATCTCGATTTCAGGGCGTGTTGAAGATGGCAACCGTGAATGAATGACTTAAATTTGATCAAGAAAACAACACGGTGATAAGAGGGGAGGCACCCTCGCTCTATGGGCTTTTCTTTTTTAAGAAAAAAATATTTCATTTAATATAAATTAGAGCGAACTGGATTGGGTAAGGTGAGTTTCAATCTTTTTTTTTTTTTTTTTTTGTATTAATATGTAATCATGTTTATATTTAAATCTAATTCTTAAACGCTGTCTTAAAATAATAACATAATACCATTGCAATTTTCAGTGTTTTGGTTCTTTTTTTTTTTTTTTTTGCCATGTATTTGGTTCATGTATAATAATAATAATTAATTATAAATTAAAAGTAAAAATTATAAGAACAAATCAGAATAGAAAAAATTGTAAAGATAAAAAAGATTAAAAAAGAGTAAGCGGTAATATTGGTGACATAAAACTATTAAAGAAAAAAAAAACTTTCAAACAATCCACATCTTTCTTCACACACTATATTTCACATTTTTTTTCGATCTTATCTCAGCGTCTTTTGAGTCTCCTACCATCATTTTCTTTTTTACTTTAATTTAATTTATTTTATTGTTCAACAATTCGGGAGGAAATTCAAGAATCCTTTAACCAGTTAAGTTAATGCTATGGATCACATTTCATTATCCTTTTTAATATATTCAATCGATCTTCAGAGCTCCAATCTTTAATTTAATTTGCAATTTTTTTTTTTGCAATATATTGTATATTGAATTTATTAACATATGAGATAGAGACTTAAATCACTTATTTTTTAGTGAGGATATGTAAAAAAAAAACATAATTCAATATTGAACTATGTTTTTGTTGGAAAAATAATAAATAATAATAATAATACATAGTTCAATTGACGAAAACACTATGAAGTTGATTACAAGTCTAACTTTCAAATGAGACATAAACTAAATTATATTTTAAACATTACAAACCACGTGCATGACACTGTTATAAAACCGATAGTAATAAAAAGCATGATTTTCTTTTCCCTCAACAAAGTATGAAAATTTCTTCACATTAAGCACTAAGCAATCACTGTTATTAAATTATTCTATTCTGAGATTTCCTTACAATAATATATCATTAGTTTTTATAACGTTTCAAAATAAATTATTTAGATATACATAAAAATACATCCAAACTCCAAAAATTGTGACTTGTGTCATTGCCAAAAATTTATTAGCCATATTTAATATGGGGAATAAAAATAGTACAACCAAGGTTAATGAGATTTCATATTTGATATGTATACCTAATTATTATAATTAAGTGATGATAAGTTGTCAAATGGAAACCAAAATTTTCATACCAACTCTCCCTATCGAATCCTTTTAATAACGTTACTATAAAATACCTCCTCCTCCAGATATCATTTTGTGTATATCTTCAATTAATTAACCTCTTCATATAAACCTGTCAATTGATGTAATTACATTTTTTTTTTTTAAAAAAAAAGGAGTGATGTAATTACTTAAATATACTTTTCTAAAAATATTACTTAAATATATAGCTTAGTTTTTTGTTGAATGGTTCAGGACATGGTCCTAGCGTTTTTTTCTTTTTGGTTGAAGAATTGACTTGTAAATATCAAGACGATATAATTCAGTGGATAAAGTATCTATTAACTTTCTTAGGGATACAATTTCTCCCTCCATAATCTATTAACTAAAAAAAAAAATCATAAATGAGGTAATTTTTTATACCAAAAATCACTAAAATAATCAAATTAGAGTAATGCGTTTAGATTTGGTATTTAACCATTTTACTTGCATAATCAATAGCAGTAGGTGTAAATAATTACTCAATATATAGTAATAAGTCGAACTTGTTCTAGTTTTGAAAAACTAAGCCAAATAAATAATAATCACAACAAGAAGAACAAGCACAAAAAACGAAATAAAACAAAAAAAAAAAAAAAAAAAAAAAAAAAAAAAAAAAAGAAGAAAGAAAGAAAGAAAGGGAAAAAAAATAGAAATAGTTTTAAATCAAGCATGCTTATTACTATATTATTTTTTCTCTTTCTAATATGCTATTTAGAATCCAATAAAATATCAAGAACATTGTTATAGGCAATTTTGGACCACCCGATGTACAAGGAGCTGACAAGGACAACCAGGGAGAAATCGGGCTGGGAGATGGACCAAGGAGACGAAACCAACAAGCGGGACGGGCCAAGATCGAAGGGGTCGGGCCTGGCCCGACCCCTGGTCGGCGCCGAGGCCGACCCCGTTCGGCTTCGTCTGGTCTCCACCGCCTCTGGCTGCCCCGGTTTCGCCTGGTTTGTCCCGAAGCGCCTCTGAATACCTAAAAACCCTAGGAGGATGAATAGGTATTTATATCCCTCTTTGCCACCGAAGAAGGGGACCCGAATTCTATCCCTAAACACTATTCTATATTCTCTACTCTCTCCTCTTGCTCTCATTTTTCCACTCCCTACCGTTCTGCTTGCTGACTTAAGCATCGGAGCCGGTGTGGCGAGCACCACACCGGTGTGCAAGTTTACTGTCTTGCAGGCCACGTCTTCCCCCCTCATCTACAAATTTACCGTTAGTGGCACGTGGAGGTCAGGTGAGTCCCTTGGCCAAATTTTGGCATCAACAAACATAAAAGAACATTTTTAAATGCACTTTTTATTACTTTTTCTATGATTTTAAACGTATTTTTGTAGACTATAAATAAATGAAGAAACAATAAGTTAACAATCTTAAAAATGAGACCTTCATTTATTTTTTATGTCTCCATATTTTAAATTTGTAATGACAAATTATTGTTTTATTATTCTTTTCTTTTTTTTTGACAATTGTTTTATTATTCTTCAGTATTGCCAACCTGACAAAAAAGTACTTCTAAATGATAGAAAAATACACTTTTGATCCTCGAGGTTTGGGTTAGATTTCATTTTTGTCCCTGAATTTTCAAACTCGATATTTTGACCCTTGAGGTTTGATTTTCGTTTCATTTTGGTCTCTCAATCCAAATTTCCGTTAATATATTACTATATTATATTTCTTATATAATTAATGGATTGCTAACGTGACATGAATTTTTTATTTAAAAAATTGTTTTTTTTTTAGAAATAAAAAATATAATAAAATAATAAAAATATTTTTATTCTTTCACCTCTCTCGTCTTATTCTTCTCCTTCCTCCTTCCCACCACCAACACCCTCCTCCTACTATTGCCGACATCCGCCGGTCATCGACGGCGGCACAAATTTTTTTCTTTCTTTTCCCTTCCTTTCTTCTTTTCTTCTCCCTTCCTTTCTTCATTTTCTTCTCTTCTTTTCATTTTCTTTTCTCCTCCCTACCTCTATGGTGTCTCTCTCTCCCTCTTCTATCTTTCCGTCGGTTACAAAATGCACGCACAACCCCCTTCTTTGTTCTCCTTTGCGTCGGCGAACAAACCCATGGTGAAGACGCACCAAGACCTCTCTGGCGGCCTCTCTCTCCCTCCTCCCTCCTTGCACACGAAGACCCACGACGAGTGAAGTGAGCGCAAGCGACAACCCTGATTCTCTCCCTCCTCGCGGACAAAGGGGAACTGTTTGAAACGAAGGGGAAATCCCCTTTCATTTCAGATCTGAAACCGAAGGGGTTTCCCCTTCATTTCAGACCGATTTCAAGAAAGAGAGGGAGATGGCGCAAGGGCAGCGGCTGGCAAAACGAACTGCGGTAGTTGGCACGTGGGGGAGAGAGATCTGAAATGGGGAAAAGATAAAAAAGAAAAAAAACTTTGAGACCAAAGAGGGAAGAAGGAAGTGAAGAGAAGGAAAAAAAAAAAAAAAACTTCGTGGGCGGTGGCTGGCATCGTCGAAGTTGGAGAAGAAGGATGAGGTGGAGGAGAGAGAAATATATAAAAATAAAAAGGGAAAAATATACTTTTGGTCCCTGACGTTTGGGTTAAGTTACACTTTGGTCCTTGAGTTTTCAAACTCAACAAAATTACCCCTAAGGTTTGAGATAAGGAGCAATTTGGTCCCTGCCATCCATTTTGCCGTTAAATCCTAACGGATGGCTGACGTGGCACTATTATTTTAATTAAAAAAAGTTAAATTTAAATTTTTAAATAAAAATATAATAAAAATAATAAAAATATTATTATTTTGTATTAATTTTATTTTTCTTTATTATTTTTTCTCCATTCTTCTTCTTCTCCTAAACCATCATCACCACCAACTCTCCTCTCAACCACCATCACCACCAACCACGGTTGCCGTCGGCCGCCGGCCGGCAGCCGGATTTTTTTTCTCTTCTTCTTCCTCCTTTCTTCTTCCCTCTTCTTTTTCCGAGCTTCTCGACCCGTCGGAGACGAATTTGTGTTTGTGCTCAAAGACCCACGGTGGCCGGATCTGTGAGAAGAGGAAATATATTGTGGTAACACGACAGACCCGCTGCTCGAAACCCGATGCTCGAAGGATCTGTCGAATTTGTCTTCTTCCCTCTTCTCGAACGCTGCTCGTGGACTCGACACCCCCTGCTCGAAGGATCTGTCGAATTTGTCTTCTTCCCTCTTCTCGATCGCTACTCGTGGACTCGGAAACTCGCTGCTCGAAGGCGAAAGAAACCCGCGTTGTGGACTGTCGCTGCTCGTGAACGCTGCGTCGTTGGAGTTCCACTTTTCGACAGATCCGACTGGAATGCTTAGTCGTCGACGACCCAGGATTGTCCCTCTCCAACGTGTTACTTGAAAAATTCGACCGGAAGTTTCAGATCTGGGATATTTTCGACCAGATCTGCGTCGTCGAGCCATGGGTCTTTCCGGAACTACCAGATCTGAAGGATGCGCGTGGGTCTACCGATTCCGGCAATTGTGGGTCTTTGAGCACAAACACAAATTCGTCTCCGGCGGGTCGAGAAGCTCGGAAAAAGAAAAGGGAAGGAGAAATGAGGAAGAAGAGAAAAAAAATAAAAAATATTTCGGTGGCCGGTCGGCGGCGAGCGGCTGCTGTCGGCGGCTGGCGGCAACCATGGGTGGTGGTGATGGTGGTTGTGAGGAGAGTTGGTGGTGATGGTGGTTTAGGAGAAGAAGAATGGATAAAAAAATAATAAAGAAATAAAATTAATATAAAATAATAATATTTTTATTATTTTTAATATATTTTTATTTAAAAATTTAAATTTAACTTTTTTTAATTAAAATAATAGTGCCACTTCAGCAGTCCGTTAAGATTTAACGGCAGAATGGACGACAGGGACCAAATTGCTCTTTATCTCAAACCTTAGGGGTAATTTTGTTGAGTTTGAAAACTCAGGGACCAAAGTGTAACTTAACCCAAATCTCAGGGACCAAAAGTGTATTTTTCCCAAATAAAAATTAATAAAAATTAATTATTTTATTTTAAAAAATTATAAAAATAGTTTTTTAATAATAAAAATAGTGTCACGTCAGCAAACCATTAGTTTTTAATGGAAAAATGGATGGAGAGACCAAAACTAAAATAAAACCAAATCTTAGTAGCTAAGCTTGAAAATTTAGAGACCAACATGAAACCCAATCCAAACCTCAGGACTAAAAGTGTATTTTTCCAAAAAAAAAAAAAAAAAACTCGTAAACACAATAAATTATTTCGATAAATTAAAAGATTTGATGCGATCTAACAAATAGTAAATAAAAAAGAACCTAACAATACTATTCATGCAGCAGAATTTCAAATTCTACAGCTTGGACCCCACTATCTCATTAATATTAAATTTCTAAAATAAATGAAAGAAAAACAAAAAATTGATATACAACATATTATCTGAACTGTATTAATTAAACAAAAGCAAAAGAAAACAGATGAAGATAATAATTAAAAATCCCGAAAACATTCCCTAAGAATACAACATTTCAACTTGTGGGAGTGTTAATTTAGTATAAATAGCAACAGAAGAACAGATCCATGAGTAGAAAGAAAGAAGACACCACCAAAAGGGCTCTAATTAAATCCCCATTTTCCGATTTGTGAGCATGACGAGGAAGAAGGTAAAATTGGCATTCATCACAAACGACGCAGCAAGAAAAGCCACATTCAAGAAAAGAAACAAAGGCTTTTTGAAGAAGCTCACCGAACTCACCACTCTCTGCGGGATCGACGCCTGCGCCATTATCTTCAGCCCCTTCAATGCCCACCCCGACCTCTGGCCCTCCGCCGTCGGCGTCCAGAGGGTTCTCTCTCAGTTCAAAAGCCTGCCGGAGATGGAACAGTGCAAGAAGATGGTCAACCAAGAGACCTTCCTCCGCCACCGCATTGCCAAGGCCGCCGATCAGCTCAAGAAGCTCGAAAGGGAGAATCGCGAGAAGGAGATCACCGATGTCATGTTTCGGAGCCTCGTTGCGGGGTCGGCGCCGCTGCGGGGTCTCAATGTGATTGATTTGAATGATCTTGGGTGGATGGTTGATCAGAAGGTGGCTGATATTTGCAAGAGGATGGAGTTGCTTTCTGCAGCCGTGGTGGCGGAGGCAAACGACCAACCACCATGTGTGGAGGCGGTCGAGCCGCCGTCGTGGTTCATGGAGATGGTGAGTCAAGGAAGTGATGATCCAATGGGATTCAATATTGGGGATGATGTGATTCAGTTTCCTAATTTTGGGGAGGATGAGAACCATGGCACTTTTTGGTCAAATGATGCCTTTTTCCCTTGAAAGGGTTAATGTTTTTTAGGGTTTAAACTTAAAAGCCAATTGGCCTTCTGTATGTGTGTGGTCTCTCCTTTTGTTCTATAAAAGTAAATTTCACCCATGATGTTGCATTGTGTTTTGTTTTTGGTTTTGATGATTTCAATTGGGAGTTTGTTGACTACGTTGACTTGATGTATGTGAAAGAACTTAGTAATATATAATGATATTAGAAGATAGAATATATGAAGAAGAAGAGGTGTTTGGATGATACTAATGTCACGTGCATCAACTCAACTCAACATTTTTAAGTTTTGTGTCTTTTACGACGTTATAGTTAATTTGTACCGATCGATATTCCTTCATCGATTTTTAGAGGAAAATAGAAAAGGATCTAGTATGGCTGTTGGAAAACAAATTCTATAACACATTAATGGAACAATGAGTAAGATACATCTTTTGTTTTCATTAGGGCTTGCGGCCATATTTAGATCAACAATATCTCACAAATATTATTAGGTAAAACTGAAGACATTGTGTGAAATATCTCAATATGCTAAAACGAATCTATATGGTGGTTCCATCAATATCGTTCATCAATGACGAAGTCTTAATATTGTCAAAAAAAAAAAAAAAAAAAAGACGAAGTCTTAATTATATACCAATAAATTGATTTGATAGATGGAATTTAATTTAAGGATATTCTCATGGTATGTGGAATCAATTACTAAGAATTTTAGGGATTACACATTTAATTAATATTGATGATTTATTTTGTTACCATATCTATAGTTTCTTCATGGTATGTTATGTCTGATCTTGTAATTAGCTATTCAAAAAAAAAAAAAAAAATAGCTATTCAATGTCACATATCGTTACCATTAATTAATAAAAATTTGACAATCATATTCGTATATAATATCGATTCTATAGCAAACAAATCCACGATCATTTCTTCTATGAGTGAACTTTGATGAAAGGTTTTGATTTTCGAATGACTCGACTTAAAGGCTAAATAATTTCCAAGGATCGCTCAATTACATGCATGGAAAACTTGAACTTTTGAAATTAAAAGAGGAAGAAATCGTGAAACAAATGAACAATTTCTTATTAATCAAACAATAAATCAATTGGAGTCTAAAACTTCCAAAACCAATCAATTAAAAAAGAAAGAAAGAAAGAAATAATTAAGAACTGAAATGAAATCCATAAAACTTATACTTTTAAACCGTAAACATAGTCCTAGGATCTTGGGGATGTGTTTTGGTGCTGGTTTCTCATAACCAAACCAAGTCAATGGCCCTTGTCACACGTCTAGTAAGATCATGTACCATCTGAAAAGGAAAGAAATATAGCATGGGTGAGTATATAAGAGTATACTCAGTAAGTAACCCCACTTAAGGGTTGAAACTGATAACTAAAGACATGGGACTTTGTAACAACCCATTTTTCCAGTTTTTGTTTTATTTATTTAAAAAAAAAAAAAAGAGAAAAGACCAAAAGGAGAGAGAGTGGGTTGACACTATTCACGTCAGGCCCCCTCCCCTACAAATGGGGGCTTCAATTTTTTTAAATAAAGAAAATAACAAATGCCCCTCTTCCCCGATATCTATTTCTCTCTATCTCCCTCAACTCTTTGATAGCGCCTAATTTGTGCTATCTTATTTTCGCTAATCTAAGCTTGTTAGAGTTCTTTTTATAGATTAATTGTTTATTTTGTAGGTATTCGAGCATTAGGGGCTTCAGGAGCGGATTGTACGAATTGGCGCTAAATCAGGGAATTTGAGGAGTTTTCTAGCCACCTTGGAGTCTATAGATGAAGAGAAGGTGAAAAGATTTGAGGAAATCGTCACGACCCCGAGAATTAGTGCCAAGAAGTGAAAAATGTTGCAGCCATGCCAAGAAACCCGAGAGCCTAGCGTTGAGATGCTAGCTCAGAGTGTCTCAACGCCAGACAAAACACGCAGACACTGGAATTTCATGTAGCGTCTCGACACTATCCTGATAAAACATCAGAGGTGCAAGACAGAACACAAAGCGTCGAGATGCTCTACTAATCGCGCCTCGACTCTTCGACTACATTATAAAAACCCTAGTTACATTTTTTGGTCGCCATAGGTTAGATTTCGGATTGGTTTTCGTGTATTTACTCGTTTTCTCTTGTCCTTTCTATATTCCTTTGATTCTAAGACTGTTTAGGATGTATTCCTTGAAGATTATTGTTGTATTTTCTTCAATTATGGTAGCGTAAACCTCCTTTCGTCAGATTTTATAAGGGATGTACCTGATTTGGTTTATGAACATTTTGGTTGAGTTGCTAATTCTTCATTGGATTTCTACTATATTGTTGTGTTCATCTATGATTTCCTGTTTTAATCATTATCTTTGAATGCTTTTCTTAGATAATCGATCTGTAATTTGAGATTGACAATAGGTCTGAATCATGTCCTTTGCTTATATCTATATGAATTTGCATAGCTTGCTTGATAGGGCCTAAGATTCATAGAGAAATTATTTAATTGAATTAGGAACTTATTTTCTTAATTGAATTTAGTAATTTTGAACCTTTGTACTAATGCGATTAACTCGATGGATAATCACGTGGGCTAATGGATTATCTATTCGACTAGTTAGAATTAGATTTGTGGGCTAGCGGTCTAATGCATGAGGGGTAGGAGGCATCATTACTAAATTAATCAGTTAAGCTAACAGGTTAATTGAGTGATTAACACAGGTTAGGAGGATGCAAAATCTGAATAACCAAGAAGCATCATGGGTTCATAACAATTAAGTAGAATTAATTTTCAGAGCAACAATGAAACCAAATCAGTGAACCCCACAATCCGACGATCCCATTCATTTGATTATTTTCACCTGTTTTCTTGTTTCTGATTAGCTTTGCTTGTTATTTATCTCTGCCAGCTGTTTTACCATTCCTGTCTTTTATTCTGTTTATTTTTCGTAACAAAAGTCCTTTTCAAACCCCTCAATTGTGTGACCCCCATAAGAACCCGATTTTAACTAGAAAATTCCATTCCCAGTGGACGACCCGACCATTACTACTGAAAAGTAGCTTGGTAGCCGGTTATAAATTTATTTCGTCTCAGGGATTCAACAAACCCGATCGACCACTCCTCTACGCTCTCTCGCTAACCCATCTCTCTTGGTAGTGTTGTTTCTCTCTCTCTCTCTCTCTCAAATTTCTCCCACAACCCTTTCTCTTTCTACCAAGTCGGTCGTTGCCTAGACCACAACAACACCACCACCTCTACTCTCGCTGTCGTTTATCGAAGATTGCATCACCAACGTTGTGAGTCGTTACAGTTGATCCATCTCATCTCTCGGTAATCTCACTTTTTTCTCCCTCCCTCTCTATCGCTTTCTCTCTCTAAAATCTCTCTCTAACTCTCTCTCTCCCCACTTCACAGTAGCACATCTTCATTGCCGCCCGATTCCCAACTTTGAATCCCAAATATTTTTTGGGTATGGATCGAATTGTGTTTTTTTAATCCCAATATTTTAGTTATCAAAATATCGTTCTGAATGTCAGCCCTTCATGAATTAATGACAGGTTAATGGAATTAGGTCAGGACCTATTAAGACCGGCGTAAATCGAGGATTGAGAAGAATTCTCCAAAGTTGCCATTGGGTAAAAAAAAATAAAAATTTGATTGGCCCTAAGCTTCTGTATTTTATTTGGTCGGTGTTGTGTTAGTTCCTAATTAATTATTAAATTATTAGAAATTGTTGGATTACTAGGAGAACTTGTGGACCAAGCCATTATATTATGTACTTAATTATTAAAGTAAGTAATTCACTATTTTGGACTGTGTATATATGTATATATATTGGGATGAACAGTTAGATGTTTTGTATGCAATTGCTATTTGTTGGATTGGACTGAACTGATTGGGAAAGCATGAATGTCTTTACTTGGAATTAGGAGTATGTTTGTAAGAAATAAATATTGTGTGATATAGTTGGGGCAAGCATATGTAAATGCATGGATGGCTAGCATTTAATGTTAATAGTTGGAAGGTTGTGGCCTTTTCTATTTAGTGTTTTGGATGTTAATTATGATATTTGTACTAGAATGTGATGGGAAGCTAGGTAGTTAAAGCATGTTAATATTAACCCCGTCAGAAACCTTTAGGAGAATGAAACATGATGGTTAGGTTGCAAGTTAAACCAGATTATGTTAATAGGGGCCTTAAGAGAAAAAAAATGGATAGACTACTTATCCTAGAAGGGGTCGTGGCAACTAACCATCTAGAATTTAAATGATCATGGAATGAGAAGAGGAGCTAGATGAGTGGGCCTTGGCTTCGTAGACTAGGTGTTATCTACTATTTGTGGAAGTAAAGTTCTGATAGAAATTCATCTATGCCCAACCATTGAGTTGGTAGTTAGAGTGTTATGCACACACAGGTGTCTTGATGTGTGACACTTGGCTTCACTGATTGGGTGTCTTCTACCATTAGTAGTGTTGGGTTTTATGCCCTAAAACTCGTAGATAGGGAATGTAACCGTTGACCGAATATTAATGAAATAATATTGATATATTTTTCCATTAATTATCATTAGTTATTTTATATTTGTCTTTGTCTAATAATAACCCTAATCCAATAAGCTAGACATCCAAGGTTGTAATATGAGTCTTGAACTATATGTAGCGACATATGGGATCATTGTTCAAGAAACAGCCTAAAGGGTCTATAGTATAGAGATAAGACTGGGTGCCTTATCCTGGTGACACTATGGATACGACCCACTTTGTATTTGATACAAACGCTGCGATCCAATGCGTTCGTGTAGGAGACATGCGAGTGGGGGTATCCTATGCAATGAGTTTGCATAAGACCGGACCGCGAAATAGTAACCACTGGTTATAACACCGTTAACTAGTTGGTTTTCTATTTCACTAGGACGACCTAGACAACTTAGTCTTAATCCTGAGTTGATTATGGACTCCTGCTCATGAGAGATTGTCCTTTGATTTGTATGGGTGAGAGTGGCCAATACGCCGACTCAATAAGCCTACCACTTTGGGGACAAGGCCGAATGGGGAGCTGGGAACATAATCGTACAAGATGGAATTCACTCCTTCCCGACTTTAGGCAAGCAGATGAGTGTTCCCTTAAGTGGTTACTCCGAGTCTTGAACAAAGGGCCCTACCCTCTCAATGGCACGAGAGAGTTTTCTGTTTGATGGTTGGACCACAAACAGGTTGTTCATTAGAGGAGAATTGGTACTTAAGGAAATAGAGGTAACCCAGGGGTAAAACGGTAATTTGACCCAGCTGGTGTTACGGACACTCGTGAAGGACTAACTAGTCGATATTGGTCTAGATCCGTGGACACAGAAAATATGTCTGCAGTGAGAATAGTGCAACTGTGAGTCTATAGTGGAATGTACACACAGTTAACGAATATTGATTAATGTGGTTAATGAGTTTGACCAATTAATCTCACATCGTTGGAGCTTCTGATCTGCAGGTCCATTAGGTCCCACTGGTAGCTCGTAAAGTAATTTGAGGCAACTAAGTAATAAAAGTAAATTGAAAATGTTCAATTTATTAAGGGAAACAAATATAATATATATTGATATATTATTATGAGAGAAATTAATATTTGAAAAGTTCAAATATAAATTTATGGAAGTTTGAAAGAGTTCAAAATAATGAATTAATTAATTTAAGGCCTAAAATGTGTTTGGGCAAATTAATTAATTCTATGCCGGGAATTAAATATGTGATATTTAATTGGTGGTTAATTAATTAAAGAATTCATTAACCGGGAATTAATCAATTATGGAAATAATTAATCACTTAAGGAAGTGATTAATCATTTATGGAAATGATCTAATCACTTATGGAAGTAATTAGTCATTTGTGGAAAAGATTAATCAATTATGGAATTGATTGGTCATGATTGATTAATTAAGGAATAAGATTGAATCAATTATGGAAAAGATTGATTTAATTGAATATTTTATTCATGGCCTCTCTTCTATAAATAGAACACTAGACCTAATTGGTCATGACACTTGACACTCTTGAAAGACAAGACCTAGAATTCTCTTTAGCCTCCCTCTTAGAGAAAGACTCCCACAAGTCTTTTGCCTCCTAGACTTAGAGACATACCGGTGTAACCTCTGTGGTGATTGTGTCAATCAAAGAAGAAATTTCCAGCGAAGAAAAACAAAGGCGGTTGCTGCGTTTTCGTTCGTGGAGCGTCGTTGGCGAAGAATGGTCAAGTCTTCAACGAAGGTTTGTAACGGTTCTTCCTCTTTTCTTTAGAAAAGTTTTAAAAATAAATTTAGATTTATTTTAACATGTTTAAACCAATTTTACAGCGGCTTTAAAGGTTGTTTAAAGTTTTGTTTGAGTTATCGTAACGGTATTTTAATGTTAATTAATATACGGCGTAAGGTCCAATCGATGCGCTTCCGCTGCGTGGGGACTTTTATTCCCTTCAATCGGCATTAAAGCCATCACTGTCCCTATTAATTAATATTAAAAGTTGCGATAGGCTCAAATAGGTGGGATTTATGCATAATATATGTTCGGTTTGCGTTGAACTGTTTGGGTTAATTTTATGGCCATAGATTTTTTTATGTGATTTTGATCATGTAAGGCCCGGTGTTTCGGGTAATTTTTATGCAAATCGAGTCCTTGTAAGTCCGTGTCTAGATTTAGGGCTGTTATCGATGAAGATCGAGATGATTTTGGGCGAAAATCATGAAAAACGGCGCTGGAAATCGAAAAAACAGAGAGCAGAACAGAGGAATCGACGATTTAGGGTTTGCTGGAAAATTTCTCGGTCGAGATCCCGACCGAGATTCCGACCAAGATCGAGACTGCCAACGAGACCGAGATTCCGACCGAGATCCCGACCGAGATCCAAACCGAGATCGAGACTGCCAACGAGACCGAGATCCCGATCGAGATCGAGACTGCCAACGAGACCGAGATCCCGACCGAGATCCAGACCGGGATCGAGACCGGGATCCCGACCGGGATCCTGACCGGGATCCTGATCGGAAAATCGGTCTGGTTCGGTTTAATTTGCTGGATCAACCCGATTTTCTGTATTATTGGCCCGGTTCAGTCAAACTTTGGCATGGTTCGTGTTTTTGGAGGCCGATTCGAGGTAGTTCGGGGCGGTTCGTGATGTCTAGACAAAATTCCGGAGTTGTACAAGGATTTTTAGGATAGAATTTAGCTAAATTAATGTAATTTAATGCTTTATTTTATCCTAGGGGCCAAAATTAACCGGTTCAATTGCTATTTATATGCTTTATGGATGTCATATAGAATTTTTAATCCCACCTTAGGTTATAAACATGCTCATGCATTTTTTATATATTATAAATTGTTATAATGTATGTTTAAATGCATGAATTTGTTTTCATATTTTTTAATGTAAGTGTATATTAATTTATATGAAAAATTGGAAAGCATGAAGCATGTCATTACTTAAATTAAATATAAATAGTTATGTTTAATGTGATGAATGAAGCATGCTTGATTGATTTTTTTGATTGGCTTATAATTGTTATATTAAAAGAAAATCAATATTGCATGAAGCATGAAACATCCATAGTTAATAATATAATTGTTATATTATTCATGCAATTAGTGTGGTTTAATTTTTTAATTTGAATGAGATTGTTGAATGAATTAAACCCTAGATTCTTGATTATAGGATTAATCATTAAAATTTGAAATAGTTCGTTAATATTAATGATTAGAAACCGTCAATCTATAATCAAGATTTGCATGCAAACATAAGATCATAGGATGAATTGGATTAATTTAAATTATTTAAAATTAATCAGACCTAGATCAGTTTCTAATAAGATTAGAATCTTTTCTTACTTAGATTTAAAAATATTTTTAATTTACTAAGTAGGAAAAACATTGCTATGATTATAAGGGAACTCCACCGGTAATGTTCTGTCTAAGGTTGGGGGTATTTAAGTTGATGGTTTACGGAACACCTCCTACCTGGGAACTGACCTGGACACCGGAGTTGAATTAATCATAGTTAAATGTTAGCATGCAATGTCACTAGGTTAATTAAAAGTGTTTAATGCACATAGATCTTTAGAGTAAAGACCTTACATTACTGAGGTTATAAGGGAACTCTCTCGGTAAAGTTTTGTCTAAGGCTGGGGGTATTTAAGTTGACGGTTTACGGAACACCTCCTACCTGGGAACTGACCCGAACATTGAGTTGAATTAACCATAGTAATGTTGACTTGCAATGTTGGGTTTATTAAAAGAAGTTTAATTCACCCAAAAGATTGCAGTTGAATCCTTTCCATAATTGTTATAATAGGATCAGACTTAGATAGATTGTCTTAGCCGAATACTATCTAAGTTAAATAACCCTAAATTAACCTTAGGACATTTTCAGTGGGAGGAAAGTTACAAAACGAGATTTAAATCAAGTTTTGCTCCTACGTCCCTATATTCACAACGTGAGATTCATGCTCGGCTTCGAGTCGCCTTAGGAGCGGCCTCCCTTCGGAAAGTGTTTGCATGGATCAATATCAAGGTGAATGGGAAAAATGTCTAGAGTAAGTGGGAGCGGGACACGTGTCAACGTATCCCTCGGTCTCCGCCCATAGTTCAGACCGTGAGAGTCCTATGATCCGCCTGCAGGTTGTCCTGGCGCAACCATCCCTTCGGAGGGCCTGGTCATAGGATTCGGAACATCGTGAACTCCTGAAAAGGATAGGAGCTCTTAGGCTAATCACCAACAGTTGTCTTTCCCTTCGGTAGCCTGTTGGTGCATGCCTCTGAGATCTGAAAGTGGAAGGGTTACACTTACGAGGATGAGTTAGAAGTGTTAACAAATCCTTGACCGAACAACGGTGGCTAATGTCTATAGGAATATGAGTTATTCTGGAATTAGAATTAGCTGAGAGGTGTCTCATTTCAAAGGAGGAGTGCCTGATCATCCTTCGGTGGCTGACATTCTAAACCTCTGAAACGTCGTTGCAAAACTAAATCGATAGTTTTAGGGTTCTGTGATTGTCTGTTTTGCTAAATTGATTGGATTGTGTGCAATTGTAAGATGGGTTAAGGCAAAGATAACTAATACGGTCATTGTTTGTTTAAATTTCAGCAATGTCTTCCTCGATTGTCTCTCTGCTTAAAAATGAGAATTAACCGGCGAAAATTATGCTACGTGGAAGTCGAACCTGAATACGATTCTTGTTGTCGATGATCTGCGGTTCGTCTTAACGGAGGATTGTCCTCCAGCCCCTGCTCGTAATGCATCCCAAGCAGTTAAGGATGCTTATGACCGCTGGACAAAGGCCAATGATAAGACTCGCGTCTATATCCTAGCCAGCTTATCTGAAGTTGTGGCTAAAAGACATGAGAACATGGTAACAGCGAGGGAGATTATGAACTCTCTCCAGGAGATGTTTGGAACAACCGTCATACCAACTCCACCATGACGCTCTCAAATACGTTTATAGATGTCGCATGAAAGAGGGCACGTCTGTTCGGGAGCATGTCCTGGATATGATGGTCCAATTCAACGTGGCAGAGGCAAACGGGGCGGTCATAGATGAGCGTAGTCAGGTTGCATTCATCTTTGAATCTCTTCCGAAGAGTTTTCTACAGTTTCGAAGCAATGCAATGATGAATAAAATAACATTCAACCTGACTAGCCTCCTGAATGAGCTACAACTCTATCAGTCTCTTCTTAAGAACAAAGGACAGATAGAAGGAGAGGCAAACGTTGTCCACTCTAAAAGAAAGTTCGAGAAGAGTTCATCCTTTGGAACTAAATCTGTAGCCACTTCTTCAAAGAAAACTCAGAAGAAGAAAGGAAACAAGGGGAAAGCTCCCAGTACTGTTGCTAAAAGCAAGGGAAAAGCCAAAGCCGTGGCAGATAAGGGCAAGTGTTTCCACTGCAATCTAGATGGACATTGGAAGAGAAACTGCCCAAAGTACCTTGCTGAGAAAAAGAAGGAAAATGAAGGTAAATTTGATTTACTTGTTTTAGAAACATGTCTGGTAGAACATGATGAGTTTACCTGGATACTTGATTCAGGAGCAACTAATCATGTTTGCTCTTCTTTTCAGGAAAATAGTTCCTTTCGGCAGTTGAACGATGGGGAAATGACACTCAGGGTCGGAACTGGAGAAGTCATTTCAGCTAAAGCAGTGGGAGCTGCGAAGTTATTTTTTAGAAATAGATTCTTACTTTTAGAAAGTTTGTTAATCGTTCCCAAGATTAAGAGGAACTTAATTTCTATTTCATGTTTGATTAAACAATCGTATACAGTTACTTTTGATATGAATGAAGCGTTCATTTATAAAAATGGTGTACTTATTTGTTCAGCCAAATTGGAAAATAACTTGTACGTTTTAAGACCAACCGAAAACAAAGCACTTTTAAATCACGAATTAGTTAAAACTGCTGAAACTCAAAGAAAAAGGCAAAAGATTTCTCCATCAAGTAACAATACTCATCTTTGGCATCTTAGACTTGGTCATATAAACATCGATAGGATCGGTCGTTTGGTAAAGAATGGACTTCTAAGCAAGTTAGAAGATGATTCACTACCACCTTGTGAATCTTGTCTCGAGGGAAAAATGACCAAGAGACCCTTTAATGGAAAAGGTTACAGAGCCAAAGAACCCTTAGAGTTAATACATTCGGATCTGTGTGGTCCAATGAATGTAAAAGCTCGAGGAGGGTACGAATATTTCATCTCATTTATAGATGATTATTCAAGATATGGTTACTTGTACCTAATGGGACATAAGTCTGAAGCCCTTGAAAAGTTTAAGGAGTTTAAGGCTGAAGTTGAAAACCTATTAGGTAAATCTATTAAAGTACTTTGATCTGATCGAGGAGGGGATTATATGGATCAAAGATTCCAGGATTATATGATAGAACATGGAATCCAATCTCAACTCTCAGCCCCTGGTACACCTCAGCAGAATGGTGTGTCAGAAAGGAGAAATAGAACCTTGTTAGACATGGTTCGATCAATGATGAGCTATGCTCAATTGCCTAGCTCGTTTTGGGGGTATGCAGTAGAGACTGCAGTATATATCTTGAACAATGTTCCCTCGAAAAGTGTTTCTGAAACACCTTTCGAATTATGGAAGGGGCGTAAACCTAGTTTGCATCACTTTCGCATCTGGGGTTGTCCAGCACACGTGCTTGTGACAAATCCTAAGAAACTGGAACCTCGTTCAAAACTGTGCCAATTTGTTGGTTACCCTAAAGAAACGAGAGGTGGTTATTTCTACGACCCACAAGAAAATAAGGTGATTGTATCGACAAACGCCACTTTCTTAGAAGAAGACCACATGAGAGATCATAAACCACGCAGCAAAATAATATTAGGAGAAGCTACTGAAGAATCATCAAGAGTTGTTGATGAAGTTGAACCTTCAACAAGGGTTGATGAAGGAACTAGTTCTTCAGATCCATCCCGTCCATCTCAAACGTTGGGAATGCCTCGACGTAGTGGGAGGGTTGTATTACAACCTGACCGCAACTTGGGTTTAATTGAAACTCAGGTTGTCATACCTAATGATGGCATTGAGGACCCATTGTCCTATCGACAGGCAATGAATGACGAAGATAAGGATGAATGGGTCAAAGCCATGAACCTGGAAATGGAGTCAATGTACTCCAATTCTGTATGGGAACTTACAGATCTGCCAAATGGGGTAAAACCCATAGGGTGCAAATGGATCTATAAGAGAAAAAGAGATGCAGTTGGAAAGGTACAGACCTTCAAAGCTAGACTAGTGGCAAAGGGTTATACCAAAAAGGAAGGGGTTGACTATGAGGAAACATTTTCTCCTGTAGCCATGTTAAAGTCCATAAGAATTCTCTTATCCATAGTCACATATTATGACTATGAAATATGGCAAATGGACGTCAAGACTGCCTTTCTGAATGGTAATCTCGAAGAGAATATCTTCATGTCTCAACCCGAAGGGTTCATAGGCCAAGGTCAGGAACAAAAGGTTTGTAAGCTCAATCGATCCATTTATGGATTGAAACAAGCATCCAGATCATGGAACATTAGATTTGATACTGCAATCAAATCTTTTGGCTTTGACCAAAACGTTGATGAGCCTTGTGTGTACAAGAAAATCAACAAAAGGAAAGTAGCTTTTCTAATACTTTATGTAGACGATATCCTACTCATTGGGAATGATGTAGGATACCTCACTGACATTAAGAAATGGCTAGCAGCCCAATTCCAAATGAAAGATCTGGGAGAGGCTCAATATGTTCTGGGAATCCAAATCATTAGGGATCGTAAGAACAAAACGCTAGCTCTGTCTCAAGCAACGTATATTGACAAGATTTTGTCTCGATATTAGATGCAAAACTCCAAGAAGGGACTACTACCCTTCAGACATGGGGTACACCTGTCTAAGGAACAGTCTCCTAAGACACCTCAAGAAATTGAGAACATAAGACACATTCCCTACGCCTCAGCTGTGGGCAGCTTAATGTATGCTATGCTCTGCACTAGGCCTGACATATGTTATGCAGTGGGAGTAGTCAGTAGGTATCAGTCTAATCCAGGGTTGGACCACTAGGAGCGGTTAAGAATATCCTCAAGTATCTTCGGAGAACGAGGGACTATATGCTTGTGTATGGAGCTAAGGATTTGATTCTTACTGAATACACTGACTCTGACTTTCAAGCTGATAAGGATTCAAGGAAATCCACATCAGGGTGAGTATTCACCCTCAATGGAGGAGCAGTAGTGTGGAGAAGCATCAAACAAGGATGCATAGCAGACTCAACCATGGAGACTGAGTATGTAGCAGCTTGCGAAGCAGCTAAGGAGGCAATATGGCTCAGAAATTTCTTAACTGATTTGGAAGTAGTTCCGAATATGAACGTGGCCATAACACTATACTGTGACAACAGTGGGGCTGTAGCCAACTCAAAAGAACCTCGAAGCCACAAACGAGGTAAACACATCGAGAGGAAGTATCACCTGATACGGGAGATTGTGCAACGAGGAGATGTGATCGTCACTAAGATCGCCTCGGAGCACAACATCGCTGATCCATTTACGAAGGCTCTCACGGCTAAAGTGTTTGAGGGTCATCTAGAAGGTCTAGGTCTACGAGATATGTATGCCATCTAATCTAGGGCAAGTGGGAGAAATGTATAATGGGTATAAGGATGCCCTAGTTCATTGTATTAATATACATGACATTTCCAGCTTTAGATTATTGTATTTACATCCCACTAACTAGTGTTTTAGTTCAAGTGGGAGTTTGTTGGGTTTTATGCCCTAAAACTCGTAGATAGTGAATGTAACCGTTGACCGGATATTAATGAAATAATATTGATATATTTTTCCATTAATTGTTATTAATTATTTTATATTTGTCTTTGCCTAATAATAACCCTAATCCAATAAACTAGACATCCAAGGTTGTAATATGAGTCTTGAACTATATGTAGCGACATATGGGATCATTGTTCAAGAAACAGCCTAAAGGGTCTATAGTATAGGGATAAAACTGGGTGCCTTATCCTGGTGACACTATGGATACGGCCCACTTTGTATTTGATACAAACGCTGCGATCCAACGCGTTCGTGTAGGAGACATGCGAGTGGGGGTATCCTATGCAATGAGTTTGCATAAGACCGGACCGCGAAATAGTAACCACTGGTTATAACACCGTTAACTAGTTGGTTTTCTATTTCACTAGGACGACCTAGACAACTTAGTCTTAATCCTGAGTTGATTATGGACTCCTGCTCATGAGAGATTGTCCTTTGATTTGTATGGGTGAGAGTGGCCAATACGCCGACTCAATAAGCCTACCACTTTGGGGACAAGGCCGAATGGGGAGCTGGGAACATAATCGTACAAGATGGAATTCACTCCTTCCCGACTTTAGGCAAGCAGATGAGTGTTCCCTTAAGTGGTTACTCCGAGTCTTGAACAAAGGGCCCTACCCTCTCAATGGCACGAGAGAGTTTTCTGTTTGATGGTTGGACCACAAACAGGTTGTTCATTAGAGGAGAATTGGTACTTAAGGAAATAGAGGTAACCCAGGGGTAAAACGGTAATTTGACCCAGCTGGTGTTACGGACACTCGTGAAGGACTAACTAGTCGATATTGGTCTAGATCCGTGGACACAGAAAATATGTCTGCAGTGAGAAGAGTGCAACTGTGAGTCTATAGTGGAATGTACACCCAGTTAACGAATATTGATTAATGTGGTTAATGAGTTTGACCAATTAATCTCACATCGTTGGAGCTTCTGATCTGCAGGTCCATTAGGTCCCACTGGTAGCTCGTAAAGTAATTTGAGGCAACTAAGTAATAAAAGTAAATTGAAAATGTTCAATTTATTAAGGGAAACAAATATAATATATATTGATATATTATTATGAGAGAAATTAATATTTGAAAAGTTCAAATATAAATTTATGGAAGTTTGAAAGAGTTCAAAATAATGAATTAATTAATTTAAGGCCTAAAATGTGTTTGGGCAAATTAATTAATTCTATGCCGGGAATTAAATATGTGATATTTAATTGGTGGTTAATTAATTAAAGAATTCATTAACCGGGAATTAATCAATTATGGAAATAATTAATCACTTAAGGAAGTGATTAATCATTTATGGAAATGATCTAATCACTTATGGAAGTAATTAGTCATTTGTGGAAAAGATTAATCAATTATGGAATTGATTGATCATGATTGATTAATTAAGGAATAAGATTGAATCAATTATGGAAAAGATTGATTTAATTGAATATTTTATTCATGGCCTCTCTTCTATAAATAGAACACTAGACCTAATTGGTCATGACACTTGACACTCTTGAAAGACAAGACCTAGAATTCTCTTTAGCCTCCCTCTTAGAGAAAGACTCCCACAAGTTTTTTGCCTCATAGACTTAGAGACATACCGGTGTAACCTCTGTGGTGATTGTGTCAATCAAAGAAGAAATTTCCAGCGAAGAAAAACAAAGGCGGCTGCTACGTTTTCGTTCGTGGAGCGTCGTTGGCGAAGAACGATCAAGTCTTCAACGAAGGTTTGTAACGGTTCTTCCTCTTTTCTTTAGAAAAGTTTTTAAAATAAATTTAGATTTATTTTAGCATGTTTAAACCAATTTTACAGCGGCTTTAAAGGTTGTTTAAAGTTTTGTTTGAGTTATCGTAACGGTATTTTAATGTTAATTAATATACGGCGTAAGGTCCAATCGATGCGCTTCCGCTGCATGGGGACTTTTATTCCCTTCAAGTAGGAGTAGAGATTTTCCAGGATTCTCACTTGTGCACGAATAGTGAGTTGGCAAGCAGATGTCATGATGGTTAAATTGTCCACATGACCCATATGAAATGATATAGGATGAAATGAAATGACCATTATGTTGGGTTTTATGCCCTAAAACTCGTAGATAGTAAATATAAACAATTGTATCATCAATAAAGTGTTGTTGATTGTCGAATTATATTGTATTAGTTTTGTCTTAATAACCCTAAATCCAATAAACTAACATCCTAGGCTGTAATATGAGTCTTGAACAGTATGTGGAGACATACGAGGGTCAATGTTCAAGAAACAACCTAAAGGGTCTATAGTATAGGGACAAGACTGGGTACCTTATCCTGGTGACACTATGGATACAACCCACTTTGTATTTGATACAAACGCAATGATCCAACGAGTTCGTGTAGGTGACATTTTATGGGGAATGATTCCTGATTGCTATGGTAGAAAGCCAGTCATTATGATTGGGCTTGTTACAGTGTTATGTTAGTCCATGTATAAACTTTTATTTGGGAGGTGCCTAATATTTACCTTGATGTTCACAGAGTTATCTTCAACATTTTTTTTACCCTGAGTGTAAATTTTTAGATGGCAATCAGTACAGATTCCTACTCGTCACTCTCAATGGTTTACTTGCTCCCCTATAGGTATATTACATCAACGATAATTCGTACTTTATAAGTTAAATTAATTAATTATATATATATATATATATATATATATAAGCAAAATAACAAGTTTAGTCTCTAAACTTTAAAGTTTGTTTGTTTGGTCCCTAAACTTTAAAAAGTGGCTAGATTAACTTTAATATAGTTTATAACCATTGTTTAGTTTAGTTGTTCTTCCTTAGTTTTGTTTCCACTAGACTTATGTAACGCCCCAGGCCCAAGATTCGGAATTCGGCTTCGGCACCTAAGGCCCCTGACATTCCCCTACGACCTGGTCACGCCACCATACTCGTTTTAAAGTGCTTTCAAGAGTGAAGACTATCCCCACAAACTAACACGAGGTCCTTTTAGCATGCTTTGTCCTCACTCACATGCTTCCTAGGAAAATTCCCAGGAGGTCACCCAACATAGAACTTCTCTAAGCCAAACACGCTTAACTTCAAAGTTCCTATGATTGAGCCACCGAAAAAGAAGGTGCACCTTGTTGGTATAGGTAGTATCTATCAATTCTTTTAAGCTTATCTTGAACATACTTTCATGTCCTCAAGATCCCTCTCATTCGGATGTGGCCTCGGTTCATTCATGTACCCCTCCTAACTCGGGTGTTACATGCCCACCAGCTTCCGCCTTGGTTCGTCCTCGTACCACATCCTACTGGGAGAGGTTTCGTTCTAATACCATCTGTAACGCCCTAGGCCCAGGATTCGAAATTCGGCTTCGGCACCTAAGGCCCCCGACATTCCCCTGCGACCTGGCCATGCCACCATACTCGTCTTAAAGTGCTTTCAAGAGTGAAGATTATCCCCACAAACCAACACGGGGTCCTTTTAGCATGCTTTGTTCTCACTCACATGCTTCCTAGGAAAATTCCCAGGAGGTCACCCAACATAGAACTTCTCTAAGCCAAGCACGCTTAACTTCAAAGTTCCTATGATTGAGCCATCGAAAAGGAAGGTGCACCTTGTTGGTATAGGTAGTATCTATCAATTCTTTTAAGCTTATCTTGAACATACTTTCATGTCCTCAAGATCCCTCTCATTCGGATGTGGCCTCGGCTCATTCATGTACCCCTCCTAACTCGGGTGTTAAAACTTCACTAGTTGATTTTACTACTCGGGAGATGTTCTTGTAATTGGTTTAAGTTTTGATTTAGCTTTGATATTAATTTGTTAGTTTACATGTTCAAATGGTCTTCGTGTGAGCTAGGGTCATTTCGTTTTTAAAACATCACTAGATAGATTTGTTTAGAAGTTTGAGGCATTTTTAGTTGCGTAAGTTGTAGCCTTTCATTTGAATAGTGATCGATGCGATATCTAACTCACTTTGATTTGTGGGAGTTTGTAGTGAAATTCTATGTCTATAGAAGTGTGCTTCTCGTGTTTAACAGGTTAAGGAAAATTTTGGGTTAGTCATATGAAATCACTTAGATTTCAAGAAATGGAAGTGTTGTAGCAGCCCTTGGAAGGATATTGCGAAGCTGACCAGCATTTTGTAAGGTGAACAGAAAGTATAAAATTGGCAGGGGAAATAAGGCTTAGTTTTGGGATGATTGCTGGCTCACTGACAACCCTCTCAAAATCCAATTTCCTGGAATGTTCAGACTCTCGTTGGCAAAAGATGCTACTGTCCAAGACTTATGGAATGATGTTGCGTGGGATTTGAAGTTGAGAAGGGGGATTTTTGACAGAGAAATGAATGAATGGATGATGCTGTCCTCCCTCCTAAACAACTGCAGATTAAACAACAGTGATGATGTGTGTTGGTGGAAGCTCGATGGGTCGAGGAAGTTCTCAGTCAAATCTGCATTACAGGTCTTTCAAGCTAGGAGGGCAGGGAGGCCGCTCCTAAGGCGACTCGAAGCCGAGCATGAACCTCACGTTGTGAATATAGGGACGTAGGAGCAAAACTTGATTTAAATCTCGTTTTGTATTTTTTCTCCCACTGAAAATGTCCTAAGGTTAATTTAGGGTTGTTTAACTTAGATAAAATTCGGCTAAGTCAATCTATCTAAGTCTGATCCTATTAAAACAATTATGGAAATGATTCAACCACAATGTTTTAGGTGAATTAAACTTCTTTTAATACACCCAACATTGCAAGTCAACATTACTATGGTTAATTCAACTCAAGGTTCGGGTCAGTTTCTAGGTAGGAGGTGTTCCGTAAACCGTCAACTTAAATACCCCCAACCTTAGACAGAACTTTACCGAGAGAGTTCCCTTATAACCACAGTAATGTAAGGTCCTTACTCTAAAAATCTAGGTGCATTAAACACTTTTAACAAACCTAGTGACATTGCATGCTAACATTTAACTATGATTAATTCAACTCTGGCATTCCAGGTCAGTTCCCAGGTAGGAGGTGTTCCGTTAACCGTCGCTTAAATACCCCCAGCCTTAGACAGAACTTAACCGATGGAGTTCCCTTATAATCATACTAATGTTTTTCCTACTTAGTCAATTAAAACTAATTTTAATTCTAAGTAAGAATAATTCTAATCCTATTAGAAATGTGATCTTAGATCTAATTAATTTTAAACATTTTAAAATTAATTGATTTATCCTAAGATCCTATGTTTGCATGCAATTCTTTGTTATAAGTTAACGGTTTCTATTCATTAATTTTATAACTATTATAAATCTTAATGAATTAACCCTATAACATGCTACTATGGTGAATAAAATAAGGGAAAAATACACTTTTAGTCCCTGAGGTTTGAGTTAGGTTTCATTTTGGTCCCTAAGTTTTTAAACTCAACAATTTAGTCCCTAATGTTTGATTTTAGTTTCATTTTGGTTCCTCCATCCATTTTTCCATTAGTATTTAACGGATGGCTGACGTGGCATTGATTTTTTAATTAAAAAAATCATTTTTTAATTTATTAAAATAATAATATATTATTATTTTATATATTTTTTTAATTTTTTCTCCCTCTTTTTCTTCTTTTTCTTTTTCTTCTTCTTCTTCTCTTCCAACCGCCGGCAACCTTCTTCTTCTTCAAACCGCCGGCGGCCGACGACCACCGCTCGACAGTGGCCGGCCGCCGGCGACGATTTTTCATTTTTTTTCTCTTTTTCTTTCCTTCTTTCTTATTCCTCTTTTCTTTTCTTATTTTCTTTCTTTTCAGTTTTCATTTTTCTGGGTTTCTTCTCTCTTAGTTTAGATCTCTCTCCCTCCCTCTTTCTCTCCCCTGCGTGCCAACTACTGCCATTGCCATCTCCCTCTCTTTCCTTCGCCAACTTCCGTCGTCCCTTCGCCATCTCCCTCTCTTCCTCTAGGAATATTTTCAGATCGACCCCTTCGATTCCACGACTACTCTTTTCGCAACCCATCTCACTCTTGTTCTTCTCTCCGAGTCGGCGTGCTCGATTCCCACATCCAACCCATCGATTCCCTTTTTGTCGCTGTTATGTTCCTTCCCTCTAGCCTTGAAACCGACTGGATTTTTTCCATGGAACCTGGACACTATCAACTTCTCTTCGACTCACTTGGATTTTTTCACCTCATTCTAGTCGGAAATCGAGAATCAGTGATTTACGATCGTGGATCGTTCGTCAGACGAGGTTTCGGCTTCGTCCTGGACTCTACTGGAAAAAAGAGGGTTTCGAGCAGCATTTTTGCGTTCCAGATATGATTGGAAAAACGGGTTTGGGTAGCAACTGGGCATTCCAGATCTGACTGGAAAGAAGGGGTTTCGGGTGGCGGCAGCTTCACGTTCCAAAGAGTTTCGACTTGTTGATTTTTAGTTAGATCTGTTGGTCTCCTCTTCCGGTTCAGATCTGGCGAACGAAGAACTCCGCATTCCTTTTTTTTTGTTTAAAAAAAGAAGAAAAGAAAAGTGGGGGAAGAGGAAAAAGAGAAAAAAAAACGGAAAAAAGAAAAATCGTCGCTGGCGGCCGGCTGCCGGCGAGCGGTGGTCTCCGGCCGCCTGCGGTTTGAAGAAAAAGAAGCTGCTAGCGGTTTGATGAGAAGAAGAAGAAAGAGAGGGAGTAAGAATTAAAAAATATGTAAAATAAATAATATATTTATATTTTATAAAATAGAAAAATGATTTTTTAAATAAAAAATCAATGCCACGTCAGCAATCCGTTAAATACTAACGGAAAAATGGATGAAGGGACCAAAATGAAACTAAAACCAAACCTCAGGGACTAAATTGTTGAGTTTGAAAACTCAGGGACCAAAATGAAACCTAACTCAAACCTCAGGGACCAAAAGTGTATTTTTCCCATAAATTAACAATCAAATTATAATTAATTTATAAAACCATACATTCTTGAAGGTTCAAGCACTTGAGAAATATATGGAGATGAGTGAGTTTGAGACCAAATTCCAGCCGCATAACAGTATGGACATGACTCTCATTAGCTTCAATCTGATTCAATCTTTATTTATAGAGTGAATCCATGCAAGGAGAAGCCTCAGGAAGCAAGACACATGTTGGAGATGCAAGCCATAGTGGATTCTAGGTGTTCATGTAACAATACATGCAACTAGTGCATGGATGTGTTGTATTCCACTTTGTATCATCATGCAAGAGTGGGAATCCAACAATATCCACTATCTATGAATTAAAATCTGATTTACAATCTTGCATCTTTATTTTAATTTCAATTCCAAATTGAAGTTAATAGGTAATTAATTAGAAAACCTTTTCCAATTAATATCGTATGATTAAATCAACCTTGTGCAATCCATTATATATGAATCCTAATTCATATATATAGTATTTAAACACTTTTAAATATTTTATCTCTCATTTTCTAATTTAATTCACAATTAAATTATTGTGTCAAACACAATTTACAATAATACCTTTTTTCCTGATTTTGAACGATTCAAAGTATCCTATCTTATTGTTCTAGGTTTTATTCCGATATGAGCTAGTAGGGGGACATAATGGACCTATAGGTCATGGGCTCCAACGATTCAAGGCTAACCGACTAATCTCATTAACCAAGCTAACCAACATTCGTTAACTACCGAGACACTCCACTATAGCCCAGTGGTTGCACTCCCCTCACCATAGATATATTTCCGCCCACTTGATATAACCATGTTTAGTAAGTCGATCCTTCACAAGTTATTCGTAGCTATAGCTAGGTCAAAAGACCGTTTTACCCCTATAGTACTTCTTGTTCCTTAAGTTCCACTAATCCTCTAATGAACAATCGGTTTGTGGTTCAAACATCAAACCTAAGTCCCTCTTGGTCCAACGAGAGGGTGGGGCCCCTTGTTCAAGTCCTGGAGTTAGTACTTAAGGGAACAACCTCTCTACTATCCCTGAAATGGGTAGGAGCGAATTCCGTCTTGTGAGACTATGTCCCCAGCTATCAATCCAATCTTATCCCCCAAAATGGTAGGCTTATTGAGTCGGTGATATCTGACCACTCTCACCCATGCAGATCAAAGGATAATCTCGTATAAATAGGAGTTCATAGTTAGCTCAGGATTAAGATCGAGTTACCTAGGTCATCTTGTGAAATAGTTAGTTTCTACAGTAAACGACGTTATAAAGAGAAAGTGACTTATTTCGCGATCCAGTCTTATGCAAACTCATTGCATAGGATGCCCCCACTCGCATCTCTACATGAACTATTTAGGATCTCATCGTTTGTACTTGATACAAAGTGGGTCGCGTCCATAGTGTCCCCAAGATAAGGCACCCAACCCTATCTTTATACTATAGACTATTTTGGCTATAAACTTGAACTTGATCCTATGATATGTCTCTACATATAGTTCGAGTATTCATGTTATAGCCAATGATTTTAGTTTATTGGATTTAGGTTAAATATTCGCAACTTACATATTCAATAACATCTTTTACTGAATAACCTCAATAACGTCTTTATTGGAAATAGAATATGTTTAATGATTTAAAAACGACGAGTTTATAGGACATTAAACCCAACAGTTGTCGTTCCTTCTTCAAGTTCGAAGGTTCGCAAGCTACGCTGCTTCGTTGTTGTTCTTTCTCGAAGTTCGAAGGTTCTAACGTTGCTTTGCTGCTTGTTCATTCTCTCCAAGTTCGAAGGTTCTCACTCTACTTGTTAGAAGGTTCTCATGTTGTACGCTGCTTGTTCCTTCTCTCCAAGTTCGAAGGTTCTCACATTGTACGCTGCTTGTTCCTTCTCTCCATGCTTGTTCCTTCTCTCCAAGTTCAAAGGTTTCTCACGTTATAGTTTCTTGTTCCTTCTCTCCAAGTTTGAAGGTTCTCACACTGCTTTGCTGCAGTTCATTCTCCAAGTTTGAAGGTTCTCACGTTGTATGTCAAATAAAAAAAATAATCAAAATTTTGAACAAAATTCATATTTGGTTAAATTCATATTTTGATTAAATTGACACATCAAACAGAGTCAAAATCAAGAACAAAGACATTGCATTTTGATTCCAAAATATCTTTTTTCGAGATTTACTCACACATAACTTGTGCCTAAATCTCAAAAAGGGATCTTTTATTGAAGGAGAAATTTTGATCAATCACAAATTATCACGTCATTATTTAAAAATAATGACGAAATTACAAAGAATTAAATTTCGGACCAGTTATAAATTGACATGTGTCCCAAATTTAATTTTAAGACAAAGTTGACCAATTATAAAATTTTAAGGCCAAATGTCCATTTGATCAATTAATTAAAAGAATTAATTTTAGAAAATTTGAGTCTTTTAATATTTAGGTCATCTGGTTTTTGGGTCAAATATAATCCAGATCCAAGACCAAATAGTTGAACCAAAGACCAATAAAACCCAAGTCCAAGTTGTTAGGCCCAAAAGTCACCAGAGCCCATCTAGGGAGAACTCTATAAATAGAGGGGTTCTCCTCCATTTCAAGGGTTCAGAAATTCTACACTCTCACAAAGACAAGAGGTTCAGAAATTGGAAGCTCTCAACCAGAACTAGAGAATTTAGAGAAACTCCACCAAGTTTGAAGACTCTCTACAATTCATAAGTTCTCAAGTGTTGAACACTCCTTGAAGACCAAACACTCTACAAAACTTCAACACTCCTTGAAGACTAAACACTCTTCAAGACTTCAACACTCCTTGAAGACCAAAGACTCTTTAGAACCTGAACTCTTCTTGAAGACTAAACACTCTTCAAGACCCCAAAACTTCTTGAAGACTAAAGACCCTTCAAGACTGGAAGACTTAACAACCCTTGAAGGCCAAAGACACTTCAAGACTCCAGGCAATCAATTGAAGCTTCAAACTCGAGATCAAGTGTTTCAGTCCTCGAGTGAAACGTACTCACACACACAAGAGAGAGAACCAGGGGATAAATATTAGAGATTGTACACCCACACGTATATAACATTAATACAAATATACATTTATTTCACGTGTCTCATCTTTGAAATCACATGTGATGTGGCGTGGCGTACCGACAACGAATGCGAACGGGCTATAAGACCCCTTATCAACCTACATATTCTTAACAAACTCTTAAAATCATATTAAATCTAACAAGAGCTTAAGTGACCAGATATTTAGACATAAATTTCCCTGAAACTTGGTTAAAAGCACACTTGGAATAGGACGATATATATATTTATAAAATCTCTTAAAATAAAAGATACTATATCATATCTTGGAAACAAACTACAGACACAAACATCTCAAACTACATTATTCAGCCCAACACTTCGTTACAAAATATTTTACAGCAACTAGATCATGCAACGCATTCTTACTACAAAAGTTTCACCCAACAGGATGCACATACAAAAAGTTACCCTATGCACGGATTCTAGTGGAAAAGTTAACTCCAGTAGTCTTGTTGAAACTCAGTTGCTACCTGGTAGAAAAAAATTAAAAGAAAAGAATGAGCTAACGAGCCCCGTGAGTGGTATTTACTTACTATTACAAAAATAATTCTCGAAAATCACCAATTCAACTTAACAGAAGATCAATGTAAAACATTTGCGGCTCAATAACTCAAAATCAAATAAATTGCAGAAGATAATGTAGTAGTAACTCTTTTAAAGCACAACTAAAGAATCCATAAAACTCGTTAGTACCCTAATTAATCTCTAGTCATACTGACGTAGAGCATTCTCAACATGCACAACAGAGCAAACTCTATCATACTAAGCATAGTATATACTCCACACTTAGCAGAGTAAATCTATAGTCATACGTGCACGTAGAACACCCTTTAAGACTAAACACCTCAACACACAACCCAAAGCCTATATGTAAACTGGAGTGGGTTCCGAGGACCTCTCTGTCTATATACTATGGAAACACATTCACATAGCACATAGGTAATCATCAAGGGTACATGGATCTAGCGATTTGAAAACTACTTTTCAACATAAAACTCATTATCCACAAGCTTATTTAAAAACCAATTTCTCACTACAAAATAACATTTCGTAAGCTCGAGCAATTTTTACATGAATCATAAGACATTCCAAAATTCTCAAATAAGCATGATATCTCAAAATGTTCCAGAAACACATATTCCAACTAAAACCATAAAACCAATGAAACTCAAAACATTTATCTAGAATCATGCTTAACTATGGTTTTCTCGAATTTCATAATAATAGTACTATAACATAAAATAATTTATAAAACAAACCACTCTCACTGTACTATTGATGAGAAAAATTTGGGTCGTAGGTCATCTCAATCTCCATTTGACCTGAAATAATAATTACCAAAGTATTAACAACTCTTGAATCTCCAAATTAGAACACTTCACAAGATTATACCAAGTTTTAGTTTCTCCTTAATACTTGGATTAACTAAAATTTCCATAAGCTTAACCTCCAACTACCATATAAGTAATACCATAATTCTAAAGCAAGGTTTCCAATAACTCCATTGTACCTCTCTTCATAAAAAACTTCATTCTTCTCATAATTCCTTTTCAACTCCCTTTCAATGGAACATCACTAGTATTATTTATTATTATTATTTTTTCTTTTTGTAAAGAACTTGCAACTCAACAACTTGCAAATAAACCTCTTTTAATTATTCTTAAAAAAAAAAAAAAACACACATGGATTTCACCAAGCTCCCCTCTTTTAACTCAACAATTACCTTCACCTTAGTTTTCAAGCTAACCCATGGAGGTTCCAACTAAAGGAAGAAAAACCCACAAAAGAATCCACTAATTTAACTTCTAAAACTCTTGAGAAACTTAAATCAAAAGTCAAAGAACTTACCCAAAGTTTCAATCAAAAGTTTTGAGCTTCTTTGCTTGGTTTTCCTCTTCAAGAATAACTTAAAACGCCTTATCTTCCTCCTAAAATACCATTTCTCCAAGCTTCTCTCTTTCTTCCTTCTTTTTGTCTTTTCCCCTTTTGGTCCCTCTCTCTAGCATAGGTTTCTTTGCAGACTTTTTTTTTTTTTCTTTTATTAAATTTTCGGTTTGTGTGTGTCTGCAATGAAGCCAAAATTGTCCTTCTTCTTTTTATAAAATAATTATTTCAAAACTAACCCAAAGGCTTCTAAAGAAAGTTTTGTTTTTCTTCTTTTTTTTGTAACACCTACTTGCCGGCCGTTGTAGCCCAAACCATTTGCTGCTTTTTTCTCTTAATAAGATAAATAATAAAAAGCGAAATTCTTATAAATGGCCAGATTTACACTATATTTTTTAAAAATGGTCAAACAATTTTTTTTCAATGAAAAATGGTTAAACCGTTTTTTTAACCTATTTTCGTAATGATCGTCTTTCCAATTATACCCTTGAGTCAAGTTTCACGTTCACACCCTATTTCTAGGAAGCCACCATCTGATTTAATTTAAAAAAAAAAAAACAATTTATCCCTTAAATCGAGGAATTACCGTACCTATCTTCTGTCTCATATCTCTCAAAATTCAAAATCAGATTTTATTTTTATTAAAAGTGAAAGATTACATAGAAATTAGTTTTTCATTTTTTTATTTTCGATTAGATTCTTAGATTTTAATTATCTAATCAGCATCTTCATCGTTTTTCCCAACTTTTTGCCATCCATCGATTTTTTTCTCTGTCGTTCATATCACCATTAAAAGGGTTATTGTTCTACATCATAGGTATGTTAAATATTATATTATGTATTCCTCTATCATTATCCTATTTTAATTTCAACACAAAGTATTTTTTTTTTATTTTTTTCAAAGTCTTCAATGGTTTCCAAATGAAAGCTTTTGGAGTAAGAATAGAATGGAGAAAGGTTGTTCCCAAAAGAAAATCGGAGGTTTCTCAAGAATTTCGTTTGTAATGGTTGGAGGAGGATGAGAATGAGAAAGACCACACATACAAGAAAATGAGAAGAATCTCAAGGGTTTCAGATTTTTTTTAAAGATAAGGTGAATACTAAATCCCAATTTTCGAATTAAGTTGAAGGGAAATAGTGAGTAATGATTTTTTCTCGTTTTTTAAATGATTTGATTTTAACCATAGTAAATTATTTGAATGTTGTCAAGTATGTTAGTTTACTATATATACTGTATTTGCATAATTTGTCTACTGAATACACTGTATTTGCATAATTTTTCTTTTTATAAACTTGAATGTTTTTTTTATTGTTCTAGTAACCATTTGTGAGTAATAATTTCTTCATGTTTTTCAAGATTGAAATCATTTGCAAGTTTACTGAATACACTTTGAAGTTAGGTTATTGAATACCCAACAAGACAATATCAGTAAGAGTTTGGAAAAGAAAAAAAGGTTTTTGTGTGTAAATGAAATTAGTAATTTAAATACACTAGTTAACCGATTCAATCATTTTCGTGCACTCTATATTTGTAAGGTAAGAGTTAACAGATTTTTTTTAAAAAAAAAAATCTACAACTCTCCCCTTGATTCATGTAATTGATTGATGTTTGTTATATTATTTGTTATGTTTGTTAAATTTAAATTTGATTGATTTTCGATGGGCCTTAAATTAAGGGTAAATACTTGATTCTCTCCTAAAATTACATATTTGTATTTATAGTTCACCCTAATTACGTTGTATATGAATTTATCGGTGATTTCGTTTAGGGGCATTTTCGTCCGATTCGTTATAAAAAAAACTACTAAAAATAGCAATTGGCTATTTTTCAAATGGAAAAATCATATGGCCATTTTTTAAAATGCCTAATTAAAAATAGCCATTTATGTAGTTGCCCCTAATAAAAATGGATTGGAATTTACAATATGTGAGAAAAATTAATAAAAATTCTAAAAAGAGAACAAAATTAGAGATAAACATTATAAAAATGTTAGGAAAAAAACCAGAGAGGAGTAAAAATGAAAGATAAATGAAATTAGAGATCGGCAAAAACTTTAGAAAGGAAAAAGAAACAACTTTTCTCATAATTTTAAGACAAAATAAAGTGAAATAATATATATTTTATATATGAAATTATAGTCATTTTAATAACAAAATTACTCACATTCACTTGACAAAAATTATTCGAAAACACCTCATAAAGTGATTGGCCTAGAATCACTTAAAATGATTTTGGATGTCGCTCCTAAAATCACTTTCTCACTATTGTCAAATAATATTACGTGCATATTTGAGAGTGATTTTGAAATAGTTAAAATCATTTTTTTCATATTCAAAATCACTCAAAAACATGTATTCAATAATTCAAAATCAATTTTGATGATATGAAAATCACATTTAAAAGTGTAAAATCAAGCATGGAAAAGATTTTGAATAATTAAAGGTAAGTTTTGGGTTTATTTCAAATATGACAAAAGTGATTTTAAATATTTTAAAACCACTCTCATTGAAAAGAAGTGATTTTGGACGTGTAAAAGTGATTTTGACAATTCCATAACCCTAGAGACATACCTATACCAAAAAGTTAGAGGTAATTCAAATTTGGGACCGGTAATAAAGAACCTGTGACTCTCACCTTTCAAGAGGACACTGGACACGTTTAAATCCTTTACTTTTGGCTGGTTTTCTTGTAATTTTCAACAAATCTAAGGGTAGAATCATAAAAGGCATTTTCATGTAAAACACTTCTTATTTCCACGTCCCAAAGGGTCTTTTCTATAAATCCCTCTTCAAGTTACCACTTTCTTCACCAAATCCACACAACCATTAGGTCCATTACTATTGGTTTACAATGAAATCTCTCTCAACTCCTCTCTTCTTCATTCTCCTCTTTTCGGCTATGGCGGTCACCATTGCCACTGCCACTACTGCCTCTGTCCCGACCTCCGCTCCCACTCCCACTCCCGCTCCCGCTCCTCCCCCTCCACTGTATGGTGGATATAAGCCGATCAAGGATGTGAAAGATCCGCACATTCAAGAAATTGGAAAGTTCGCGGTGGAGGAGTACAAGAAGCAATACCCGACGAAATCAATATTCGAGTTCAAGGACGTGGTGAGCGGGGAGAGCGCGGTGGTCGCAGGAATTAAGTACCGGCTCATAATTCTTGTGAGGAGTGGCGGTCTGATTCTGAAATATGATGCCATTGTGTGGGAGAAGGCATGGGAACACTTTAGAAAACTTGAATCTTTCAAACTCCATCCACATTGATGAGGGACAAACCCACATGGCACATGCCCCTAATCAATCTATTACTACTCTCCTTTACTTAGCACCAAAAATAATAGTTGCCATGCATGGCCCACTTTCCACTTAGTGCTTCTTTTTTCTATATTTTTGTTGTCCTTTCTCTCTCTTTCTCTCCAACCATGTCTCTTTGTGTTGTCTTTATTCCCTATTGGGCACTCATGTCACGATTTTATGAATAAAAAATAGTATTAATATGATCTCTGTGGAATAATGTTTAGCAATTATTACTTCAAATTTCAAAAAAGTATTACAATTTTAACATTTTAAAAGGCAAAAAGATGATGTGTTCGTTCTATATGAATGGTAAAATATATTTGATCTCATACAAAATTGATCGGAATTATGGAGGAAGGTGTGAAATTTGGTGTGGAAAAATATGACAAGGCATCTTAAGGGGCAATTTTGTAATATTCAAAGTACAGAGGGACAAGATAGTCATTGAGCCTTCATCTTCTTGTGTTTAGGGCTCATTCACGATTTCTAAGAGGACAACAGAGAGAGGGACCAAAAACACGAGAAAAACAGAGGGAGAAAGAGAACTCGCGCCGCCGTTCACGTAGTCTTCGTTCAGAGTTGTCGAGCCTCGTTTTCGGTCGGTCTGAGTCTCGGTATTGCGCTGCAGTGGGTCTCGATACAGTCGACGACTGTGTGGTCCTATTTGGGGCGTCGAAACGCCGTGGGTTTCGGGTAAACGCCTTGGGTCTCTGTTCTGATCGGTTTCTCGCCGGAGTAAACAGCGTGGGTCTGTTTATCGCGTGAGTTTCGGCTTCAGGGACGTTCCTCTTACCGGCGTGGTTCGTTGTTAATTCGTCGGGTTGTGGGTATTCATTCAGCATCGTGTGAGACACGTTTTGACACTGTTTTTGGGGTCTCAGATCAGAGCGGCCTTGTTCAGCAGTGGGTCTCGGTATTGGAGGCTGAAACGTGAAGTGGGTATTTCGCTTGAAGCTCAAATCGACGAAGGTTTGAGGTATTTCACCATTGTGTGATTTGTGCGAATATTGTACTCTGTATTGTTGAATATTGCTCTTAATAAAACTCTCGTAAGCTGGTTCTCAAAGTGGATGTGGTTGAACCACTATATATCCTTGTGTTCATTCTTTATTTTCTGCTTGTTTATTTCTCTGCTGGAAATTTGCGTTCTGATTGGGCATTACAAGTTCACTTAAAATTCTACATTTGGAACGGGATATTTGTTCAAATGTACATTTTTAAATTGGAGCAGTTGCATAGATGGCAAATTAGACCAAATTATATAATTCTTATTTCCCACCCACTGCAAATTCTCTTTTAAATTTACGGTTTAAAAGTATATGTTTAACCTATTTATTAGATATAAAAAACAACCAAAAAAAAATAAATAAAAGTTTAGGCCCCATTTGATAACCATTTGGTTTTTTTGTTTTTTGGTTTTTAAAATTTAAGCTTATAAACATTACTTCCACATACAAGTTTCTTCGTTTTTTCTAATACATTCTTTCCATGTTTTCAAAAACCAAGCCAAATTTTGAAAACTAAAAAAAGGTAATTTTCAAAAACTTGTTTTTGTTTTTGGAATTTGGCTTGGAATTCAAGCGTGTCATTGACAAAGATGAAAATCACGGTAGGAAAATTGGAGGAAAACAAGCATAATTTTCAAAAATAAAAAACCAAAAACCAAATGGCTATCAAACGGGACCTTATTAACCTGTTTACAATTTTGATTACAGAGCCTGTTGAATGAAAAATTTTGGTCAATCACAAATTGCTACATTATTATTTTTTAATTAATGATAAAATCACAAATTATTAAATTTGGGGATCAATTATTAAATTGACATGTGTCTCAAATTTAATTGAAGACAAAATTGACAAATTCTAAATTATAACACCACATGCATATGAGCATTTTATCAAATAATTAAAATTAATTTGCCAATCAGAGCATAGCTCAGCTGTCATAAAGTCGTACTGATAACCACGAGGTTTGAGGTTCGTATTTCTTGTTTTTTTTTACCCTATGCTGATGATTGTGATGTCAGCAACCAAAACTTTGAGTGTGAAAGTACTATAATGCCCTCATTGTGTTTTAAATGAAATGCATGAACTTTCGGCACATTTAATTACATTCCAACACCTTCTAACCAATGAACCAAAGTGTTTATCTTAGAATTTACGTAAAGCAAAATATAAATGTAACTAAATACTATAATCTCAATCCCATCTGCTTGCATTTGCCAAATTTTTTAGTCTCCATCCCAACCAGGATCGAGACCGAGAAATTTTACAGTGACCTATATTTCTTCGTTCCACGTGTATTCTGCTAATTTTCCTGGTCGAATTGCATGTTCCCGATGCTAAATCCCAGTCGGGGATTCATCGATACCAAACCATCACAAACCTAGAAAATTGTTGAAAATGATTTTTTTCGAAGAAACCAACACAGACATGCCCGAAAACACAGAAAATGTACACTAATACATCAAATAGCCAAAACAATTGATGGGCAAGCGAGATTTAAGTGAGTTAAAAAAAAAAAAAAAAAAAAAAACTAATTTCAGTCCTAAACCCTTGTAAGCTTCGATTGATTTTATGCGGATTCAGAACTTGAAAACTTGCAAATCGAGAATGAAAACATGAAAGAAAGAAGAAGATCAAAAGTTTGTCCGTTTTTTTACCTTCACCTTTCATTAATAGAGGGGTATAATGGTTATTTCACACCCGTGGTAGGCCAAAAAAACAAGAAATTTTAAAACAAGTCTTCTTTCCAAACTAAAAATTTAAAAGACCCCAAACTTCAAATTTCCCGAAACAAATCTACATTAGAGAATAAGCTACAAAGTCCTCAATGAGAATTTACACTTGAGAGAGAAAGAAAAGTGGAAAGTTGAGGACCTATATTGGAAACAAAAGTGAAAATTAAATGACCTATTAAACACAAAATTGAAAGTTCGAAAATATATTTGACATTTTTTAGAGTTCAGGGACCAAGTCGATACAACTCTCAAAGTTGAGAGACTAACCTTGTCAACTAAAAAACCCGCGCAAAAGAGAGAAGTAGAGTTTTAAGGTTGGAGAAGAAAAGGCAGAGGAATGGAGAAGAAAGTAGAGGAAAGAGAAATATATGAATAAAATAAAATAAATAAGTGGAGGAAAATGGTAAAAGGGGTACGATGGGATTAATGAGAGGAGTTGTACAAATTAAATGTGAAGCCCATTTCGTGATAGGAAGAATGGGAAAAATGGAAAAGAACGAAATATTATTAATATTCTATTATTTTAATAGAAGGAAAAAGACTAGGGATGTCCATAGGGCCGCGTAATTTTTTAATCTCAATTGATAAATTTTTAAATTGTTAACTTTTCAGGAGAGATATCCACTAATTTTCAATTACATAGTTAATTATTCACATGAAATCTTCATTTAAATAGTTAATTTGTTTATAAAAAAAATCTATTTAAAGATAAAATTCATAAATCTCCTATGAGATAGTACAAGATAATATTTCATATCAAATTATCTAATTATCTATACATATAATTCAAATGTTTAAATCATATAATTCAAACATATGCAATTTTACTTTTAAAAAAAAAAAAACATATACAATTTTCTAAATCATTAACAATAAAACTTTAAATTTATATATAAAGAAAGAAGTAATATACTAACAACAATAATAATAATAAATAAATAAATAAATTGGACAAATAACAGGAAACAGAGATTGAAAATACATTTCATGTCTCCATCTAGCTTGTGGGGAATTTTTTTCGCTCCATCCTCCATTCCGTGCCTAAAGAGAGACTCCACACTCTCATAGGACAAATGGATACCTCTAGAAAACTTTAAATTTATATATAGAGAAAGAAATAATATAATAACAACAACAATAATAATAACTAAATTAGACAAATAATGGTAAACGGAGATTGAAAATACATTCCATGACTCCATCTAGCTTGTGGGGAATTTTTTTTCCTCGTTCTCCATTTTGTGTCTAAAGAGAAACTCTCCACTCTCATGGGACAAATGGATATCTCTAGGAAAAAAATTGTACCTTGCTAATAAATTGAAGAGAGAGAATAATTTGAAGTTTTGGGACCGACTGGAGTTTTGCCTTTTTCTTTTTTTTTTTTTTTTTTAACAAAGAAATTGAAGATACTTGGTGATAAATTGGATTAGGTTGATATTTAATTGATGTTATGGTTTCCAATTACTTTGTTTATTGTTATGATTATTGGAATTTTAAGTTGAACAGAAATTGAAATACCCTATAATTTGAAGCGCGCCAGTGTCAATAGTTTTTTAATGGTTTATTTTATGCAGTATTTTTAATTGTTTAATTTTTTAATTGAAATTTGGGGAAGAAGATATCGATCTAAAGCCTCAAGGATAATTTTTCAAAAAAAAAAAAAAAAAAAAACGTCTCAAGGATAATTAAAAAAAAAAGGGGAATTGCAATGGGTAGCAAAAAATATTAGGATATTTACAAATTTAGCTATGATTTTTTAGGTTTGCAAATATAGCAAAATTTTAAAAATCTGATTTCCGTTTTTTTTTATTATTCCAATTTTACCCTTGTTGGTATATTAGTAGTATATCTGATATACTTTATATTTACTGATATACGAAATATAAAGTATATCAAATTTGATATACTTGAATGAATACAATGATATACTTAATATACTAATGATATATCTAATATATACTTGATTTGATAAACTAATATTTGATATACCAATGATATACTTGATATGTTACTTTCTTTACTTATATTTTTTATATTTTCTTTTCTCTTTATTGAATTATGTTGTATTATTTACATATTTTAAATGAAATGTTTGTCTTTTATAAAATAAATGTTTGTCTTCTATACCTGTTATGAAAGTTGATACACCGTTGATATACCTCATTTTTTTTACTACTCAAATAATTAATAAATATACTTGATTATGAGTAGCTAAAAACATCAATGATAGACTTGTTATTAAAAAAAATCACTGATATATACACATTCAACCAAGAGGTTAGAGGTTTAAATCCTCTACCACACATATTGTCCCAAAATAAAGTTAATATATCTAATTCTTGAAGTATATCTAAGATATCTAAACTAATGAAAGCTCATGTGTAAAGCATATTATATTCACGAAATATACATCTGATATACACATCTGATATACTATATATTTAGTATATCAGTTGATATATTCACGGAATATACATCTGATATACTATATATATCAGTTGACTGATATACCAAATATCTAGTATATTTTTAGGGTTTAATATACTAGATATTTGGTATATCAGTGGACGACGAGCTGAGGTTATTTTAGTCTTTTTACGTTATTGTTTGGGCCGGGCCAAACTTTTTTTGCTATATCTGCAAACCCAATAAATGGAAGACACGCTTGCAATTTCCATTTTCTTTTTTGCTATTGATGCAAATGCCCCAAAAAAAAAAAAAAAAAAAATCTGAGGGAGAATGGATTGGGTGGAATGGCTGAATGGATTGAAAGCGATTTAGATGGAAAGCAACTCAATTTCATTAATTTTATAATTGAAAACATGCATGTATTAAACCAAAAAAAACAGAGTTTAAAGTGAACCAACCTTTTGGTGCCAAATTCGTGAGCTTTATTGAAGAATTCTTTACACGAACGGTATGAGGACTTCCACGTAAGTCTTCCCCGCTATTCTTCGACCTTAGAACGAGTTGTAGGAATGAATACGTGATGAATTTGAAGAAAGAACTTGTAAGTTCAAGCTTTTAGGGCTTGAACAAAGAGATCTCCCGCCGTCTCATTGGCCGCCCGGGGAGGGATTATGTTTATTTTTAAAGGCCGGAGAATAGTGGGGAAGACTTACATGGTTTTCCATTTGAAAAATGGTAAAATGCTATTTTTAGTAAGTTTTTTTTACCAACGAAATGGACCAAAATGTCCTTAACGAAATCCAAATCTAGAGACTATTTAAATTAAAATAAACTCTAAAATATGGAGAGAATCTAGGATTTAGACATTAATTTAGCATCAAATTAAGTCAACAAAATTAAAAAAAAAAAAAGAGATAAGTATGATATTAATTTATCTTATCATACCCATCTCAATCGCGCACAAGTTCATACATTGTATATGTTCTTGAAATAAATGCAGTTGCATATGTGAGAACGGGATCAACAAAATATACACTATATATATTCTAATATAAAATTAATATTTAATCATTTAAATAATGCACTTGAGCATAAGTGAGAAGGAGATCAACAGATACACCATATGTATTTTAATACATAACTAATATTTAATAATAAAAATAATGCACCTGGGTTTTTTCATATCAATCTTTGATTAGAAAACATATTTTTAAGGTATGTTTACGGTAGAAGAATCAATGACAATGAAATCAATGAACATAATATTCTTGTTTTTTTTAAAGAATGAGGAATTTCTCAAGATTTTCTTGCAAACACACTGTTTTTGAAGCATTTACAATCTCATAATGATCATAGTCTTTAGGATTTTCTTGCATACACACTCTATTAGAAGAAGGAAAAGAAAAGGAGAAGAGAATGAGAAAGGAAAAAAAAAAAAAGTCGCCGGCCATGGCTGAAAGTGTTGGAGAAGAAGTAGCGGAAGAAGAAGGAGGAAGAAGAAGGAAGAAGAAGGAAGAAGAGGGAAGGAATAAAAAGAAATAAAAAATAATTAAAAATAATAATATTTTTATTATTTTAATATATTTTTAATTAAAAAATTTTAAAAATAATTTTTTTTTAAAATAAAAAAATAGTGCCACGTCATCCGTCCGTTAGTTTTTAACAGAAAATTGGATGGAGGGACCAAAATGAAACTAAAATCAAACCTCAGGGGCTAAATTGTTGAGTTTGAAAACTTAGGGACCAAAATGAAACCTAACTCAAACCTCATGGATTAAAAGTGTATTTTCCCCTTTTTTTAAGGTATGTTTACGGAAGAAGAATCAATGTCTATGAAATCAATGAACATAATATTAATTTTTATGTTTTATTTGTAGGAAGCTTAATCCAGCAATTGGAGTTAGATGGAGTTTTCAATCTAAAAAAGAAAAAAAAAAATTCATAGCGTTGCGATGCTCTCGGCGAACTTCCAGAATCCGTAATTTCGGGGTAGCGTCGCGACGCTACGACCAATTTTTGCCTTATTTAAAGATTGCGATTAGGGCTTTTTGGGGGACTTCTTTTGAGAGATTTTTAGCCGTAAAATAGAGAGAAAAATCATATTTTGAAGCTGTAGCAAGCGGGGGAGCATGGAATTGAAGACTTTGTTCCTGGAGATCGTAACGGGGACGTGCGGTCTCGGCCTCCATAGTGTTTAATCTTCTTTCCCCTTTACTTTAGTTAGTTTTTAATGGCTTTTTCCTACTTAGTTTATCTTGTAACGCCATGTATGAGTAACTAAGTTTGTTACTTAGGGATTGATGTAGTCTTTTTAGTTTATGGATTGATTTATGGGTTGAATTGTGCAATTGTTTTATGTTTGCATTCTTAATTTAATGCTTTCAATTAATTGGCCACTAGTTGAATGATCTAAGTGTTGAGTCTTGCTCGGGAGAGGGGATTTAACGTAGACTTTATTAAGATTGCATGACTAAAGTTTATATTCTAAGCTCGTGACGGATTTTAGATTAACTTTAGAATTGATCAAAAAGAACTAATTGTCTTGCATGTTAATGAACTTAGATAGGGATATCAAGTTGGTTAATTTGCATGAGAATCAATTATACTCGGGAGAGGTAGTTGTAATTAAAGGTTCTTAGGCTCATAATTCCATTGTGCATGATAATTCATTCCCTAAAATCAATCCTAGACTAAATTGGCGAAATCAATTCCCTAAGTGTTCTTTCAATTGAATTTCCATTGTTTATTTGCTTTGATCTAGTTTTCTACCACTCACTACTTTTCGTTCCCTAAATAAAATTGAGCAAGATTATTCATGATACTTGATTTAACTTAAAAATCCAATCTAGAGGACGACACTCGATTTTTTTATCACTTTATTATTACTTGACCCGTGCGTTTGCGGTAGGAAAATTCCACATCAAGTTTTTGGCGCCGTTGCCGGGGATTGGCACATTTAGTTAGATCAGTATTGTGAAAAAAATGTTCAGTCTTAATTTAGGGTGTATTTTTACTTTCTTAGATTGATTGCAATTTTTCCTTATTTGTTTTTCTTTCCATATTTGTTTTTCTAGTTTAGTGTTTTTCGTAGTTGTGTAATCTTTTCCTTATTTGTTTTTGTTTCCCTTAATTAGATAGTATTTTCCTTTTCTAGATTATATTTTCCATATTTAGATTAGTTGTTGTCTTTTCTTCGTTTCTTTCCTTAATTGTTTTCTTTCCTTTTTAGGATAGTTAGGTTGACTATGCAAAGGAATAGAGAATTGATTTTAGTACCTTTGGATCCCGAGATCAAGAGAACAATTCATGGACTTCGAAGGGAGAACAGAGAAAACATTCAAATGGCTGACCCAAATCCACCTGAGGAGCCTAAGCCTATTAGAGACGATTTTCAGCCTGTGTTTCAGGGGCAACAATCGGGGATTGTCTATGCCCCGATCAATGCCAACAACTTTGAGCTGAAGACCGGTCTCATTCAGATGGCTTGAGATTGTGCTTATAGAGGATGGCCCACCGAGGACCCAAATTCTCATCTAAAATCATTTTTAGACATTTGTGGGACAGTAAAAATAAATAGAGTTTTTGAGGATGCCATTCGCTTACGCTTGTTTCCTTTTTCTTTGCAGGATAAAGCACGAGATTGGTTGCAATCTATTCCCCCTGGGAGCATCACCACCTGGGATGCTTTAGTCTAGGCATTTCTAAAGAAATTTTTCCCTCCTGCAAAGACGGTCAAGCTGAGGACCGAGATTGTGACGTTCCAGCAGCAGTTCGATGAGCAGCTATTCGAGGCTTGGGAGCGATTTAAAGAGTTGCTGAGGAAGTGCCCTCATCATGGCTACCCCGACTGGCTTTAGGTTCAATTATTTTATAATGGCTTAACTCCTAGTACAAAAACTATTGTTGATGCAGCTGCAGGTGGGACTCTGTTGTCCAAAACCGTGGAAAATGTTCGCATACTTCTAGAGGATATGGCCACCAACAGCTATCAGTGGCCATCGGAGCGGTCTGCACCTAAAAAGATTACTGCTGGATTGTTCGAGATTGACAATGTAAGCGCACTTCAGGCTCAGATGTCTTCCCTAGCTAATGCTTTTCTGAAATTTTCAGGTACAGGGAGTGCACAATCAATTGAATCAACTGTTGCTTTAGCATCTAAATCTCAGGAGGAGACCATAGAACAGGTTCATTATGTGTCTAATTCTAATTTTAGGAGATATAATAATAATTCTACACCTACACATTATCACCCTAACAATAGGAACCATGAAAATTTCTCTTATGCTAATAATAAGAACGTTCTTAATCCTCCTGGTTTTGCCCCTCAAACTCAAGAAAATAAAAAATCTTTAGAGGATCTTGTTGGAGCTTTCATTGTAGAGTCTAGTAACAGGACAAACAAATTAGAGGAGGCAGTCATTGCCATCAACACCACAGTGAACGCCCACAGTACAACCATTAAGAACATTGAGACTCAGCTGGGACAGTTAGTAAGTATTGTAAACACCATGAGCAAAGGTAAGGCCCCAGCTGAGCAGGAGAAAACCCAGATGGAGTACTGTAAGGTCATTATTGTGCCCCATGAGGAAGTTGAAGGAGAGCCTGAGTCTGAGGAGTATGACACGCCTACTGGGGAAGCTGAGGAGGACAAATCATCAGATGAAGCTGAAAAGCCTGAACCTGAGCCTCCTATTCCTTCTCCCACATTGATGGTCCTCAAAGACAAGAAAAAGAAAAAGAAGAACAATCAGGTTCAGTTTGATAAATTTATGAATGCATTTATGAGTATGAACATTAACATTCATTTTGCAAAAGCATTAGAGATGCCCCAGTACAACAGGTTCATGAAGGAATGGTTAGCAAAGAAAAAGAAAGAAAAGAAGGTTGACACCTTATACCTTGCTTCCACATGCAGCACCAGAGTACAACAGAAGGTACCTGAAAAAGTAGCAGATCCAGGGAGTTTTTCTGTTCCTTGTAGCTTTGGTACTCATTCTTTTAGAGCGTTGTGTGATTTAGGCGCTAGAATTAATATTATTAACTTATCCTTGTGGAAAAAGTTAGATATCGGTGAGTTTAAATCTACTCCTGTTAGGCTCCAATTAGCTTATCAGTCTGTGGTCAGACCAGTTGGCATTATAGAAAATGTTTTAATCAGAGTAGGTAGATTTTTCCTCCCTATTGATTTGTATGTCATGGATATTATGGAAAATCCTACAATGCCTGTCATACTAGGAAGACCATTCCTCGCTATTGGGCGAGTGATTATTGATATTGAGCGTAGGGAGCTCACTATTAGAGTCTAGAATGAAAAAAAGATATTCAAAGCGGTTGAAGACTCTAAGGATCGTTCTGAAGTGCTTGTGATGGGTTACAAGAAAGGTGTAAACAAGAGCACCTCTATTAGATTCATAGAAAAGAAGCCTTATTGATGCACGATCAGCACGTCGAGCTAAAAACGTTAAACAAGAGCTTATGGGAGGCAACCCAAGTAAGTTTAGTTGTGTTTGTCTTTTTGCTTTTGATTTATTGTTTATTTTTGTTTTGTAGGTCTTGGTTCCAGTTTCTCCTTTGCTTGCAAGCTTCCATGAGAAGGTCATCATCATTCCAGGGCAGTATTGTTCACTCCTTCAATTCTTTTATTGTTCTCATGCTTGATTATGCCTTATTTTCCTTATGAAGGGAATAAAAGTCCCAACGCAGCGGAAGCGCATCGATTGGACCTTACGCCGTATATTAATTAACATTAAAAATCCGTTACGATAACTCAAACAAAACTTTAAACTAACTTTAAAGTTGCTGTAAAATCGGTTTAAACATGCAAAAATAAATCTAAATTTATTTTAAAACTTTTCTAACGAAAAGAGGAAGAACCGTTACAAACCTCCGTTGTAGACTTGACCGTTCTTCGCAAACGACGCTCCAACGAACGAAAACGCAGCAGCCTTCTCGCCTCTTGATCGCTGGATTTTCTTCTTTGAATGACACAATAACCACAGAGGTTACACCGGTATGTCTCTAAGTCTAGGAGGCCAAAGACTTGTGGGAGTCTTTCTCTAAGAGGGAGGCTAGAGAGAATTCTAAGTCTTGTCTTTCAAGAGTGTCAAGTGTCATGACCAATTAGGTCTAGTGTTCTATTTATAGAAGAGAGGCCATGAATAAAATATTCAATTAAATCAATCTTTTCCAAAATTGATTCAATCTTTATTCCTTAATTAATCAATCATGATCAATCAATTCCCCAATTGATTAATCTTTTCCATAAATGACTAATTTCTTCCATAAGTAATTAGATCATTCCCATAAATGATTAATCACTTCCTTAAGTGATTAATTATTTACATAATTGATTAATTCATGGTTAATGAATTCTTTAATTAATTAACCACCAATTAAATATCACATATTTAATTTCCGGCCTTGAATTAATTAATTTTGCCCAAACACTTTTAGGACTTAAATTAACTAATTCTTTCAATCTTCCATAAATTTATATTTGAACTTCTTCAAATATTAATTTCTCTCATAATAATATATCAATATATATTATATTTATTTCCCTCAGTAAATTGAACATTTTCAATTTAATTACTTAGTTGCCTCAAATTACTTTACGAGCTACCAGTGGGACCTTATGGACCTGCAGATCAGAAGCTCCAACGATGTGAGATTAATTGGTTAAACTCATTAACCACAATAATCAATATTCGTTAACTGTGTGTACATTCCACTATAGACTCACAGTTGCACTCTTCTCACTGAAGACATATTTTCTGTGTCCACGGAACTTAGACCAATATCGACTAGTTAGTCCTTCACGAGTGTCCGTAACACCAGCTGGGTCAAATTACCGTTTTACCCCTGGGTCACCTCTATTTCCTTAAGTACCAATTCTCCTCTAATGAACAATCTGTTTATGGTCCCACCATTAAACAGAAAACCCTCTCGTGCCATTGAGAGGGTAGGGCCCTTTGTTCAAGACTCGGAGTAACCACTTAAGGGAACACTCATCTGCTTCCCTAAAGTCGGGAAGGAGTGAATTCCATCTTGTACGATTATGTTCCCAGCTCCCCATTCGATCTTGTCCCCAAAGTGGTAGGCTTATTGAGTCGGCGTATTGGCCACTCTCACCCATACAAATCAAAGGACAGTCTCTCATGAGCAGGAGTCCATAATCAACTCAGGATTAAGACTAAGTTGTCTCGGTCGTCCTAGTGAAATAGAAAACCAACTAGTTAACGGTGTTATAACTAGTGGTTATTATTTCGCGGTCCGGTCTTATGCAAACTCATTGCATAGGATACCCCCACTCGCATGTCTCCTACACGAACGCGTTGGATCGCAGCGTTTGTATCAAATACAAAGTGGGCCGTATCCATAGTGTCACCAGGATAAGGCACCCAGTCTTATCCCTATACTATAGACCCTTTAGGCTGTTTCTTGAACAATGATCCCATATGTCGCTACATATAGTTCAAGACTCATATTACAGCCTTGGATGTCTAGTTTATTGGATTAGGGTTATTATTAGGCAAAGACAAATATAAAATAACTAATAACAATTAATGGAAAAATATATCAATATTATCTCATTAATATCCGGTCAACGGTTACATTCACTATCTACGAGTTTTAGGGCATAAAACCCAACACCTTATACATTGAGGACAATGCATGTTTTAAGTTTGGGGGTGGAATAGCATGGTTGTGGAGCCCTTGAGCATTTGAGTTCGGGCTATAGTTTTGAGCTTTCTTTGAATTGAGCATATGGTTGTTTTCTGGATGCTATTTTGCATGACTATGATTTCCTAGGATAGGCTTTCTTGTCAATTTTCAAGTTTTCTATGAGTTGTAAGCATGAGTGCCCAAAAAAGGGAGACTTTTTAAACTTTTTCTAGGAGATGTCTTGCATGAGTAGAGTATTTGTCTTGGCTAGATTTGGATTTGAATGCTTAGGAGCGAATTATTAGGTTCATATGCTTGTTGTCACCTCGATAGGTGTATGGAAGAGCTAAAGAGTTAATTTTTTTTTGCAAATTAGCATGTTTGATCTTGTTTGGAAGGAAAGAAAAGAATATATGCTTATCATGATCATGAAAGAAAAATCATTCTTGTTTGTACTTTTGAAAGAAAAGAAATTATTATGCCATGGCCTGTGCATAGTTTGCAATGAGTAATAAAGATTTAGGCAAAAAGAGCTACCCCTGTTGTGATCAGTTAGGCCAACCAGAGAAAACTCAGGTTAAGGGTGCCTGCAATAGGTGTGTGAAAGCTAGTGCCACATATAAATGCTTGACTTAATTTTCAATATTAAGCACCTAAGTATGGATGAAAACAAACTAATTTGTTCCATTGACTCGTTAGTGAATCCTTAGTGTCAGTGTAGAGGGAAGATGAGTTGAGAGTATAATAATCCAATCCCGGGCTAGTAGAGTCTAATCTCGTTGAGTTAGATCTCGCTTGTGCAAGTTAATTTTGGAAAACTTTTGATTTGTCTCCCTCGTTGGTCCTTATGTGCATGTCTCTTGATTGCTTGACTATTGACTTTTGAGCCTTGAGGATTGAGTCATGTTTGTTGCATCCATTCTTCCACTGTATGCTTGATTTTTAGTTTGCTCGAGGACTAGCAAAAGCTTAAGTTTGGGGGTGTTTGATAGCGAGCATAGCTAGCTATTTTTCTATAATTAATTATGCTAGTCTTTTACAATTATTTGTCCAAACTTATGCATTTTTATGTTTTATTTGTAGGAAGTATGTGTTTGAAGCTTAATTAAGAAATTGGAGTCAAATGGAGTTTTCAATCTTAAAAATAAAAAAAATATAAAAAAAAAATAAAAAATCATAGCGTCGCGACGCTCTCGACGAACTTCTAGAATCCGTAATTTCGCGGTAGCGTCGCGACGCTACGACCAATTTTTGCCTTATTTAAAGATTGTGATTAGGGCTTTTTGGGGGACTTATTTTGGGAGATTTTTAGCCGTAAAACAGAGAGAAAAATCATATTTTTAAGCTGAAGCAAGCGGGGGAGCGTGGAATTGAAGACTTTGTTCTTGGAGATCATAACGGGGACGTGCGGTCTCGGCCTCCATAGTGTTTAATCTTCTTTCCCCCTTACTTTAGTTAGTTTTTAATGGCTTTTTCCTACTTAGTTTATCTTGTAACGCCATGTATGAGTAACTAAGTTTGTTACTTAGGGATTGATGTAGTCTTTTTAGTTTATGGATTGATTTATGGGTTGAATTGTGCAATTGTTTTATGTTTGCATTCTTAATTTAATGCTTTCAATTAATTGGCCACTAGTTGAATAATCTAAGTGTTGAGTCTTGCTCGGGAGAGGGGATTTAACGTAGACTTTATTAAGATTGCATGACTAAAGTTTATATTCTAAGCTCGCGACGGAGTTTAGATTAACTTTAGAATTGGTCAAAAAGAACTAATTGCCTTGCATGTTAATGAACTTAGATAGGGATATCAAGTTGGTTAATTTGCATGAGAATCAATTATACTCGGGAGAGGTAGTTGTGATTAAAGGTTCTTAGACACATAATTAATTTCATTGTGCATGATAATTCATTCCCTAAAATCAATCCTAGACTAAATTGGCGAAATCAATTCCCTAAGTGTTCTTTCAATTGAATTTTCGTTGTTTATTTGCTTTGATCTAGTTTTCTATCACTCACTACTTTTCGTTCCCTAAATAAAATTGAGCAAGATTATTCATGATACTTGATTTAACTTAAAAATCCAATCCAGAGGATGACACTCGATTTTTCGATCACTTTATTATTACTTGATCCGTGCGCTTGCGGTAGGAAAATTCCACATCAGAATGAAGGATTTCTCAAGATTTTCTTGCATACACACTGTTTTTGAAGCATTTACAATCTCATAATGATCATAGTCTTCAGGATTTTCTTGCATACACACTTTGTTAGAAGCACTTATAGTCTCACAATGATCATAGTCTACTACTTGTTGATTTAATTGGCCCTACCATTGGAGATGGAAAATAATAGCCATAAAACTCCCTATTATCAGAACTATTGCTATACATAGAGAGTCGATTAATTGTTTCATTATTCTCAAATTCAAGCTTACTATTTATGACATTTCAAAAAAAAAAAAATAAATAAACTTCCTATTTATGTAATCAATGAGATGTTGGAAGGAAGAATCTGACTGTCATTATCCCACAACCCATTGTACCATATAAAAAGGAGAATAGTAGACACATCTAATTTTGAAAAGAAAAAGAAATACTTTTGTGAATACAAGAATGAATAAAATTAAAACAAATCTAAGGAAACATACCTATGATCAACAGTGAAGGCCAAGAATCGATCAAACTTCAAAACGGTTGAAAAAAATGTGAAGATGATGATTGGTTGATTAAAAAAAAAAATAAAAATCTACTTATTGCTTGTTGTAAATACCAATAATCTATCAGATTTCAAGAGAATAAAATCTTTATTTGAATTTCAAATGATAAAAGAGGGAGGATATATGTTGTAACTACTTGCTTGATTCATGGAGAAATGATTTTCTTTTTTGAATGTTGCTCAAATATAGGGTGGGACGTGAGAAACGACTCAAGGATATAATTGGAAGAATAAAACACATGAAAATAGGTTAAAAACACTGTTTGCCCCATTTTTCATTAAAAAATTCTATTTGGTCATTTTTCAAATCTACAACTGTATTTCTAGCCATTTTAAAGGATTTCCCTTTATATTATTCAATCGGTTGTTGGTTCTTGATATCGTGAGAGAACCAAACGACCGACCAGTCGATTTATTTAAAGCAAAACCAACACCGATCGAAGGTAGTCTAAAACCGACCGATTGAAGTTGGTTTGGTCGGTTTCGATTGGTCAGATCGATTTTTTGGTGTTTTTTCTCACCTCAAATTAAAACTACCTTTTACTACTATTTAAAGTTTTAACCAAATATAACTAATTTAAGGAAAAATAACAAGTGGATAACCAAAGAGGATGAAAATTTAAAAAAAAAAAGTGTTTTTGATCAATTAAAAACACACATGAAATCTTTTTAAAGACTTTCTCAAAAAAAAAAAAAAAACTTTTAAAAGACTATCTGAACTCATTCAACATGGCCTAAATGTCGACTATCATTCCTTAACTACCATAAGAAATAAAATGCATGACATGTTTTTGTTAAAAATAAGGTTAAAAACTTAAAATATCTTTTCAATTCATGTATTTTGAAAACTTGCTATATTTTAATTCATATATTTTAAAATCTACTTCCAATAAATTTTAAAATTAGTTCCAACAATTACTTAATGATTAATTTTTTCAAAAAAAAAAAAATTATTCTCTATCAACCTTCTCTCACAAAATTTGAAAACACACTTAACATTGTGCTTTATGTTTTCGTTGCACAATTGTAAGGGTGGAAGATCAAATTATAAACCTTTGGAACGTAATTTTTAGGGTTGTAAAAAATCGAACCGACCTGGCGAACCGAACGACACCGGTTCGGTTCGGATCAGTTTTTGACTTTGTTTATGACCAAACTGAACCGAAGGGTTCGGTTCGGTCCTCACTCAATGCCCGAACTGACGACTTCCTTTCGCACAGGTTTTCATTTGTACGCCTCGGTTAGGGTGTCATATGCCTCGATTATGCAAAAAAACTGATTTGATACAGTCAAATTTTAGGGTACAACTGTACGCTTCAAAACCCAACATGCAAAGAAGAATTTTAGGGTTTCATTGTCAAACACGCAACCAAACATTAGTATGAGATCTACATCTTCTCGAATCTCGCCTTTTCTCTCGTCTTCTCGTTTGGGGTTTCATCCTCCTCTCTGCCGTCGAATCTCGCCTTTTCTCTCGTCTTTTCCCTTGCTTGTAGCTGTCGCCTTGCACCTCCTCTCTGCCGTCGAAACTATGTCGTCCGGTTTTATTCGCCATCGCCATCGCCGTCGTCGCCGCTGGAGAAGACACCGAGAGGGAAGAAGGCATACGCAAAAAACAGAGAAGGAGAAATCGATGGTGGGTCTCTGTTATCTTACTGGAAATTATGGGTTCTTAAACTCGACGATCAATTTGTTTTAAACTTTTAAATTCCTCTCTAGTTTTTGGGCTTTTTTTTCTCTCTCTTTATTTCTCTCTCATGGAGGGAATCAAAATAATTTAATTTCTGTACAAAAGCAAAAGTGAAGGAAGAAGCAGTAATCACAAATTTTGGTCCAACATTTCATTTTCTTCTACAAAAAAGAAAAAAACCTACAACAAATCAAAAAACATCTGCTTCCACTTCCACTTCATCTTTACCGAAGCAAAAGGCCATGAAACCATCGCCACAGAAGTTGAAGGGGGGACGTGGGCAAGTTCCGGCGAAGAAGACGGCGGCCGAAAAACCAACAAACGGCGTCGGGAAGCGGCTGATTTCGCCGTCGCCTCATGAGCTGCAGTATACGAAAAACAGAGCACAAGCAGAGGAGCTGAGGAAGAAGCAAGGCCTGCTTGGCTGCTTGGGGTTCAACTCAAAGGGCTATAGAGCTATGAATGGCTTTGCAAGGGCCTTGAACTCTGTCTCTTCCAGGTAAAAAAAGAAAAAAAAAAGACAAAAAAAAAAGAAGATAAATAAGTGCAATAAGATATAGCTAGCTTTTCCATTTCAAAGAAAATTGTATAGCAATTTTTCCTTTTCCTTTTCTTGAAACTTGCTCTCTCCTGAGATGTTGATCATATTAATGTATTCTTGTTATTGATTTGATCTCTTTTCTTCATCCACAAGAGCTTAGCCTTGTTGAGCTGTTACCATCCCTTTTACTGAATCCCATTTCCTCTTTCTCTCACACTTCTAGCCCTGTTCTTATTTATGTACATATACAAAGCCCTCTGAGTTCTCAATTGCTACTTCAAGTTGATTTTTATGGTTTCTTTTCTATCAACAAGTGAGGGAAAAATAAGGGGAATGGATGTGAATGGAACAACAAAGGGAGGGGCGAGGGGTGAGGAGGAGGAGGGAAAAAAAAACCGCGGATGACCCGACCCGACCCGGGTCGGGTCGGTTTGTCTGTACAACCGACCCCGGATCGGGCCGGGTTGGTTTGTCTGTACACCTGACCCGACCCGAAAAATTTACACCCCTAGTAATTTGTGCCACATCCACTAAGTTATGTTTCGTTTGACATTTATATTATTGTCATTTCTTTAACATAAACTATTATTAGTATTTTATATGGTTAAATAAAAATTAACTTCTGTTCACACGAGATTTCAGCAAGGAAATTTAATTCGTGGAAATGAACTTGATTTTATTGAATTTGATGTAGAAGTGTTACAATCTCTAATATTTATCCTCTGATTCTTTTTCTCACAAATATATAAACTTTGGCCTCTAGCTTGTTGCTCTTCTTGGGACGGTTTGTTAGGCTTCTTGGATGATCGGCTTGCTAGGTTGATGATCTCTTGGATCGACCTGTTGATCTGATGATCTTCTTGGATGATCGACCTACTGGCTTAATGATCTCTTGGATCGGTCTGTTGACTTGTTGATCTTTTTGGATGATCGACCTACTAGCTTGATGTTCTTTTGGATCGGCCAGTTGACTTGATGACTTTTTGGATCGACTTGTTAGCTTGTTGATCCTCTTGGATGATCAGCCTGCTGACTTATTGATCTTCTTGATCGGTCGGTTGACTTGTTGATCTCTTCTTAGAGTCTTCTAGTCTTCAAATCTTCTGAGTCTTGAATCCTTTGAATTCTGAATCTTTGATCCTTCTGAATTCTTTGGACTCTTTGGCTTCTGACGACTCTGGACTTTGGGAGAATGCTCTAGACTCTACCCTCTCTGACTTTGTCTGAATGCCCAAAATGAATGGTGGCCTCCTGATGTGCAATTTGCTTACCGCAAGTGTACGGGTCAAGTTATAATATAGTGAATGTAAATTCGAATGTCGTCATTCGGATTGGTGTCTAGCCAATTTTAATTACCGAAAATACTCTTGGCCAATTTTATTTAGGGAATCAAATTGGATGAGAATATAATTAAATCAAACACAAAACTCAAGCAAAAAGTGACAATCTAATGGGAAGAATTGATCTTAGGGATTTGATTTCACCAATTGGAGTTATGGATTAATAAACGAATTAACAAATACTATGATTCATAAATCTTGGCAACTAAAATCACACATATCTCTCCCGAGCATACATGATTCTCCCATATGCAATTGAACCCGATATCCCTATCTAAATCCAATAAACATACAAGGCAATAAGGCTAACCTTTATAACAATTTCTAGAATTAACCTTAATCTCCTGATTTTTAGCTAAATTCTAGTTATGCATACTGATTACTAATTAAAATCTTCTCTCCCGAGTTAGATTCAAATATAAACATCAATCAATTTATGACCGGTAAATCGAAAGCATTAAGGATACAACATATGCATAAATGAAATCAATAGCATAAAAACAGTAAATCAATCCATAACGTGCCCAACGGCTACATCAATCCCTAAGAATTAAAGCCTAGCTACTCATACACAACGTTACAATATAGCGAGAGTCTAAAACAGCCATCAAACTATCTAAAGTAAGGGAAAAGAGAATTAAACTCGTTGTAGGCCGAGACTGAACGTCCCCGTCACGATCCCCACGAACAATGGGTTGATTTCCAACTTGTCCCCTTTGCTTCAGCTCAAGAATGCCCAATTTCTGCTCTATTGTCGGCTCCAAAAAGTCCCAAATCGAAGTCCCCCATAACCTAGCCGAAAGGATGCTTAAATAGCAGATTTTTCGTCGTAGCGTCGAGACGCTATTAAGACAGTGTCTCGACGCTGCCTCTTGTACGCGCGTGTTTGGAAAAGGTATTGCGGTAGCGTCGGGACGCTTCCTATCACAGCGTCGAGACGCTGTGAGTCTGCCGCATATTCTAATTAAGGAAACGTAGCGTCTCGACGCTCCAAGAGTGGCGTCTCGACGCTAATGGGCAGAATGCCCTCTCTTGGCTCATTGTTACTTGAATCTTTTCGGTTCTTTGGTATCTTTTCACGTCCCGAACACCCGATTAACTCTTATTCCACGTTTTAACTCTAATCAACGCTTTCCTACAAAATAAACAATTAAGTGCAATAAAATGACCAATAATCATCAAAGACTAGCTAAATTTAATAAGCAAAGATAGCTAGCTATGCTCGCTATCACCTCCTCTATTTATAGAGTTTGATGGACCTCATATGAGATTGGACTTGGCTATATTTGGACTTTAATCCAATTCCTTTTTAATAGGGACAGTTGCATAGATGGCAAATTGGACCAAATTAATAGCAAATATTGTTGTTGCAAACTAATTACAAATATAACAAAATTAATTATACAAGACCAAAAAGCTGTTGTCAGATTCTATCCATGTCTATCACTGATAGACTATGATTATTCAAAGTATATTAGTGTCTATTGCTGATAAACTCTGGTAATCGAAATCTATCAGATAGATTCTAATTAACCAGAGTCTATCAGTGTCTATCAGCAATATACTAGGATAGATTTTTCTATATTTGCAATTTTTTTTACATTGTGCTATATTTGCTATTAATTTGGTCCAATTTGCCACCCACTGCAAATTCTCCTTTTTAATAAGGTGTGATAATTTTAATTTAGCCTAATTTCTTCAATGATCTTGAGTTACATTAGTCTCAGGTCCAATTGCCACGTGACATAATTCGATTGGATTCGGCTTATGTCATCTGATGGATCAATAATATAATAGACAAGTGGCATTGTTTGATTTGCCAAATTTTAATGTCTATTAATTTAATTTAGAGACACATGTAAATTTGTAATTGGTCCCAAATTTACTTCATCATTAATTTAAATTAATGATGTGGCCATTTGTGATTGACTGAAATTTCTCATTCAACAACTTCAAAATGACGATGAGAATTATTTTTAATCTATACTATATTAAAAGGCGCTTAAGGGGAGAAACTTTTGATTTCCTTTTAAGCCCCTTTTTAATATTCAAATTCATTATTTGTCCTTCCTATTTAATTATTCAAATTCCCAGGAGTAGATCATTCCCACGTTTAATCTATCTATATCTATATCTATCTATACTAAAAAGCGCTTAAGGGGAGAAACTTTTGATTTCCTTTTTTGTCCCTTTTTAATCTACAAATTCCTCATTTGTCCTTCCTATTTAATTATTCAATATTTAATTATTCTACATTCTATACTATATTAAAAGGCGCTTAAGGGGAGAAACTTTTGATTTCTTTTTATGTCCATTTTTAATCTACAAATTCCTCATTTGTCCTTCCTATTTAATTATTCTATATTCTATACTATATTAAAAGGCGCTTAAGGGGATAAACTTTTGATTTCCTTTTAAGCCCCTTTTTAATATTCAAATTCCTCATTTGTCCTTCCTATTTAATTATTATATATTCTATACTATATTAAAAGGCGCTTAAGGGGAGAAACTTTTGATTTCCTTTTAAGCTTCTTTTTAATATTCAAATTCCTTATTTGTCCTTCCTATTTAATTATTCAAATTCCCACGAGTAGATCATTCCCACGTTTAATCTATCTATATCTATATCTATACTAAAATGCGCTTAAGGGGAGAAACTTTTGATTTCCTTTTTTGTCCCTTTTTAATCTACAAATTCATCATTTGTCCTTCCTATTTAATTATTCAAATTCTCGGGTAGATCATTCATTATCAAGTTTAGGTTAATAATTGGTTTTTTTTTTAAAAAAAAAAATCTACATTATCACGTTTAGGTTGTGTTTTTTTTTTTAAAAAAAACATCATCTTTCATAAGATTAAGAATTGATTTTTTTATAACTAATTTAATTATCAGCTTTATATTTTTAATCACGTTTTTCATAAGATAATAGTTTTTAGGGAAATATTCATTTTTAACCCTACACTTTAGGGGTTGTATCAATTTTAACCCTGAACTTTCAATTTCATCAAATTGAACCCTAAACATAACAAGTTGTATCAATTTTAACCCTGAACTTTCAATCTCATCAAATTGAACCTCAAACTTACGAAATCGTATCGATTTTAACCTTAAACTTACAAAAGTGTTACAATGTATACCTTTGGTTAACTTTTTTTTTTGAACCACCGTACGTAATTGATTGTTTCTTTTTTTTTTTCTTAATTCACATTGCATCTGAATTGGTTTCTTATAAATAAAATATTGAAGAAACTTTATTTTAGATGATTTTTTCTCGTTGTTGAGGATTTTATGAGAGTTTTTTTTTTTTTTGCTACTATTTAAGATTACGAAAACAAAGAAATTTTGAAAGTTTTTATCTTCAAATATTTGCTGGTCTTTTCTTGTTGCTAAGAACTTTGTGGGATTTTTTTTCCTTCTTTTAATGTTTTTTTTTTCTTGCTAATTAGAAGAATGTACAAATCTAGGAAACAGAAATAAAGAAATTTCGAGTTTTTTATTTCTCATATTTGCTAGATTTTTCTTGTTGCCAATAACTCTGACTTTTTTTTTTAATAATAATGAGAAGAATTGTCTGAGATATTTGATTTCTTAAAGAGTTTTTCCAACGAATTTCTTACAAAACACTAACTCAGGTGCAATGTGAATTTAAAAAAATAAAAGGAAATTGTCAATTACATATTTTAATAGCAATTCTAATGAAAAGTTGACAAAAGGTCTACATTGCAACATTTATGCAAGTTGGAGGTTCAAATTGATACAATTTGTTAAGTTTGGGGTTCAATTTGCTAAAATTGAAAGTTTAGGGTTAAAATTGCTACAACCTACAAAGTTCAGGGGTAAAAATTGATTTTTTCTCTAGTTTTTAATATTTTTTTTCCTTTTCCACGTTTGTATGGTTTTTTTTTAAAAAAAATCTTATCTCTTAAATTATTCTAAGTAAGTTTCAAATAAATAAAAAAGATAATAGTTTTTAATAATTTTTCATTCTCCACGTTTGTATTGCTTTTTTTTTTTTTTTTTATATTAAAAGGGGCTTAAGGAGAGAAACTTTTGATTTCCTTTTTTTGTCCCTTTTTAATCTACAAATTCCTCATTTGTCCTTCCTATTTAATTATTCAATATTTAATTATCTATCTATATCTATACTATATTAAAAGGCTCTTAAGGGGAGAAACTTTTGATTTCTTTTTTTGTCCCTTTTTAATCTACAAATTCCTCATTTGTCCTTCCTATTTAATTATTCAAATTCTCGGGTAGATCATTCATTATCAAGTTTAGGTTAAGAATTGATTTTTTTTTTTAAAAAAAATCTACATTATCACGTTTAGGTTGTGTTTTTTTTATAAAAAAAAACATAATCTTTCATAAGATTAAGAATTGATTTTTTTATAACTAATTTAATTATCAGCTTTCTATTTTTAATCACGTTTTTCATAAGATAATAGTTTTTAATATTTTTTCCTTTTCCACGTTTGTATGGCTTTTTTTTTTTTAAAAAAATCTTATCTCTTAAATTATTCGAAGTAAATTTCAAATTAATAAAAAAGATAATAGTTTTTAATAATTTTTCCTTCTCCACGTTTGTATTGTTTTTTTTTTTTAAATCTTATCTCTTAAATTATTCGAAGTAAATTTCAAATAAATAAAAAATATAATAGGTTTTAATAATTTTTCCTTCTCCACGTTTGTATTTTTTTTTTTTTAAAAAATCTTATCTTTAATAGGAGAATTGGTTTAAAAAAAATCAAGATTTTTTTAAATTTAATTATTAATTCTAAATGGTTTCGGTGGTTATGATAAATAACTAGACAACTGATTTTAGAATTGTTAATTCTAATTGATTTTCAGTTGTGAAAATTAGAAGATTTTTTTATTTAATTATTAATTCGAATTTATTTTCGGTTGTGAAAATTAGAAGAATTTTTTATTTAATTATTAATTTTTTTTTGGTTTTCAGTGGTTATAATAAATAGAATTTTTAAAATTAAATTTTGTGAAATCTAAATTTAGATCAATTTTTTTTTTCAAAAATAAAAAGATAATTGAGTTTAATTTTCGATTAAATCAAATCAATTTTTAAAATTAAATTTGAAAAACTAAAATTCAAATTAATTGTTTTTAATTTTCAAAATTTCTAACTATTTAGATAGATAGACAAAAGAAAAAAAATGAGGAAAAATGGCCAAAACATGGAACCCACGTGACTATATTTGTATCCTAGTCTTCCCTTTTTGCCCTAGGGAAATCCTTGGAAATAGCCAAAATAAAATAACGATTTAGATAGATAGACAAAAGAAAAAACGAGGAAAAATTGCCAAAACGTGGAACCCACGTGACTATATTTGTATCCTAGTCTTCCCTTTTTGCCCTTTCCATAACTATATTTCTCCAGCTTCCTAAAAATAAGGAAACTGTATTTGTAATATTCTCCTTCTCCCGTTTTCTGTAGATTCATAAAATTAAGGAATATTTGTATCTTAATAATCGATTCTCTATCTTTTAATTAATTTATTTTTAAATGTATCCGATAAATTTTGTTTCTGCTAGATTTTATCTTTAATAATAATATTTTATTCCCAATTTGTTAATCATTTGGTTTAAAAATATGATATTATCTTTTATTTATTTGAATTTAATCTCTGTAGATTCAATATTTTCCAGTCTTCTTACGCAGTTTCAGTCGAGTTGCAATCAAATCTTGTCTTGTTCTCCTCCATTAAAGAAGCCCTAATTCAAGGTTCATGGCAACTTAACTGCTTTCAGATTCCAAATCCAATGCTTGAATGATCAAATTACTCCAAAAATGTAAGGATTTCAACTGCTTTCAGATTCCAAATCCAATGCTTGGATGATCAAATTACTCAAAAAAAAAAAAAAAATGTAAGGATTTCTCAAGTTTAAGATTTGTTGTGGTGTTTATCCAGGAATTTCCAAGGGATTGGTGGCTTGGTTATGTTGTTGGAGGTTAGAAGGAAGCACGCTTCTAGCTACTTTAATATATCTTGTTTTTGTTCGTGGATGAACAGTTTTGCTTCAGGAGGTTTAATGTTTTCCCAATAAGAAATAGAATGAGAGGTTTCTTTTTAATCATCAACTCCAGTACTTTTTGCGTCAAGAAAATATGAAATTTGACAATTTCATTTCATGCGTGTGTTTACTGAAACCACAACACCATGTCTTTCACCTTCCACATACGTACACTTACATCTACCATGTATTTAATGTTCATTAATCCAAAAAAAATCCAGGTGTGTTTTTCAGCTCAACATTTACATAGTAATTTCAAACATATACAATGTATTTATACATTCAGTATGTTTTCAGGCACATATACAACACAATAAGTGGATGACGATGATTTTCTCTTGTTGCCGTAAAACACTCCTGTTGCTTTAAAATAATGAATCATGATTTAATATCTGTTTGTAGTCAAAGTCAAATTTATTCCAGCATTGATGTATTCATATTGATAAAGTATGTGAAAAAATTATGATGTAATTTGTTAATTTTTTAATCTTAGATTTAAGTTAAATTTGAATTTCAAATCTCTTTGTTATCATTAAATTCGAATTCCTTAATTTTAGCTTACTGTATTTGAAATTGATTTTATTTAATTTAAAATAATGTAATCGGTTAAATATCCCGAGTATTTCTAGTGTATTAGTCATTTTAGTGTTTGGGGGTGTTTTGGTAAATCGATAATACAAATTAATTAATAGATAAATTTGATTTGGCCATTTATCTAAATAATTAGCTAAGTTGTCATTTTTCAAAACACGCATTTAATTATGGCTATTCTTGTCGTTAACCCTTAAAAAAATTGCAGCAAACATCAACCAAGTGGGAGGAGACCCATTCCTACTCAACGTAAGTGGAAGAAGACCCATTTAGTGTAAATATATATAATTTATTTCTTATTTCTTTTTCAAGTAGACTAATGTATCCTTGGGAGATTTTGGTACATTATCAAGTCATATTTCAAATTTTCTAATTAACTACTTATACTTAAAAAAGTATTATAACACGTGCAACGCACGTAGTTTCAAACTAGTTTATAGAAAATACAAAACTAAATTTGAATTTTTGAAAGTAAAGAAATGAAGATGAAATGAACCAAAATAGTATAATTAAGGGTTAACGGCAGAAATAGCTAAAAATAAAATGTTGATTTTGAAAAAAGACCAAAAAATCTTTTTTATGGTGAAAATGGCAAAAAGGATAGAATTGAAAATTTACTATTTGCTTCAAACCTACCAAAATACCCTTGAATGAAAAAAAAAAAAAACAATATTTTCCTAATTTTAAGGGGAAAATGGTTTTTTTAATCCAGAAATTCTCAAATAATATTCTAGTTATCTTCTTCAAAATCCAAACAAACTAAAATCTTGGATAATATGGTTAAATTCAAAAAAAAAAAAAATCTCTAATAATAACTAAAATTCAAACAAATTAAAATCTTGGCTAGTACTGTTGAATTAAAATAAAAAATCTAAAAACTTATTATTCTAAAATTAACTAAAATACCAAAGATATAGATTCATGAATGTAAAGCAAAAATCATCTATTTTCCAAGCAAAATCTGTACACAAGAATAAACAAAAACATTTTTCAACCACAAAAAAAAAAAGACAAAAAATTACTTTGTAATTCAAGTATTAAACATAGATCATATAAAATAACAAATACAATGTATATGTGAGTGACTAAGTTGTGTGGAATGTGTAAGACACATTAGATTTGAATTTTTTTCAATTAAGGTCATTGAGAATGTTGGAATTAGAATCGTTGCAGTTTGAGAACAACAAAATGGGTGAGCATCAAATACATGTCTTTGCAGTTCGAGATCAAAATAGTTGAGTGTCAAATATGTCTTTGCAGTTCGAGAACAAAATAGTTGAGTGTCAAATACAATGTCTTTGGCAAATACAGTTTCTTTGCAACTCGAGAACAACAAATCAACCTTACAACACAAAAAGCAGTAAAATAAATAAATAAATAAAATTATCGACTACATGTTGATCCTATGTTATCTTCTGTACCACTTGGATAAGATTCGTACATATGTTTTGTGACAATGAGAATTTGCAACCATACGTCAAATTTACAGCCTTACGTCAAAGTTGGAAACCAGAGTATAGCCTCAAGCATCACCGACAAATAGTGGGAACTCACTTCGTGCTTGGAGGAGGGAGCGAGTTATCGGATGAAGAAAACGATAAAAATAAGGGTGAGGAAGTTGTTGAATTTGAATCTTATCAAATAAATATAAAATATAAAATATTTTTATAATCTAAAATTTGAAAAGATTTAGTTTGTTGGGGATACAACTAATTTTTGAAGTCTAAGTTTAGGATTTTTGTAAAGATTCGGTTTGTTGAGGTCGACATACATTGTACCTAATTTTAGGAGTTGGTTGGTGTAAGGTTGTGTCAAGGGTAAAAATGGGACGTTGGAAAAATTTTGGTCATACTCAAAACACGTGTGGCCATTTTTTCAATGTTTTTATATTTTTGAGAAATTTTGATAGATAGGCCCTTTGAGATTCATATTTTCACATATGTCTAAAAATTTGCATATTTTCAAGATTAGATTTCTAGCTATATTTTCTTACCTTTTTACCCTTGTATATATCATCTCTCTTCAAATAATATTATAAATGATATTATTATATGCCATATTAGCTAACCGAATATGCTCCATTTTAGGAAGGTTATTCTCAATCGATTTTCACCAAATTCCTTAAATTTAGGAATGTTCCCAAATCGTGGTTTATTCGTTTTGGTTCTATTTCCGGCTGCTTCCCATTTGTTTTTCTTCATTTTCCGGCAGCATTTTTTCATTTTTTTCTCTTCCAAGATTGTCGGTGTGTTTTTCAAGTTTTTTTACCTGCTCTGTTTCTGTGATTTTCGATTGTTTACTGTTCATCAAAAGTTTGTTTGTTTCCGGTAGTTTTTCCAGTGGTTTCTCTGCCGTATTTAGGTTGTTTATCGAGGTTTCTGGCAAACTTTGTTCAACTTTTTTGTTTCGGTTTCCAGTGTTTTGAATATGGGTACGTTTTCAGTTTTTATATTTTATATATTCAAAGAGATATATCGTTTTAGTTAATGTCAGTTTCATATATACACATTATAAACATGTTTTTAGATGGGTACGTTTTCAGTTTTAATATTTAATATATTTAGATGGATATCTCATTCCAGTCAATATCAGTATATATTCATCTGTATATATCATATTTTATAAACCATATTCCAAAGTATACATAAATATATATCATATGTCAGTATACTTATGTTTCATATATACCATGTGGTATATATTTCCGTATACTATGGAATATGGTATATAAAAAATGAAATATATACAATATGATATATACAGATGAACATATAAACCATGTGTGTCTGATACATATTTTGTGGTTCATATATACTAGAAGTGAAGAAGTAAAGGGATTATGAAAAAACAGAGTGTTGACACCTTAGGGACGGTGGGCGAGAAAAAACCCTAAAACCCGTGGGAATACAACGCATGAACTAGATATTTCGAAGCAATATACTAGATTATGTGAAATATACCTCGGAAGTTTGAAATATTTCGGACGTTTTCTGCTACTAGCGGTTCGTCTTCTTCGCACGCTTTCTGTGTCTTCTTCTTCGCAAAATCGCCGGAAAAAAACGAAGCTTATTCCGGTACAAATCGTGTATTTAAAAGCAAGCTTCAAATCGTGAGTTTTTTTTCCTTTTTCGATTTCTAGACTTAAAGAATATACCTCCGAAGTTCGAAATATACTAGAGGAATTCTACAAACAGCGGTTCGTCTTCTTCCCGAACTTCCTGTGTCTTCTTCTTCGCAAAATCGCCGGAAAAATGAAGCAAAAATCTTGGGTTGAACGGAAGCAAAAATCGTGGGTTCCCCCCCCCCCCCCCCCAATTGCACACCCTTTCCTTTTTCGTTCTCTCTCACCCACGGTCTAAAAAATGAAAGAAACGGTTCTTTCCTTTTTTGGTTTTTTTTAATGGTTAGTAGAGTATATGAGAGCTGAATCGTAAAAGGGCCATGATTTTTATGAAAAAAAATTGGGCCATTAAACATTTTCTGTAAAAAATTGGAAATTTGGACGTTTATGAAATATAGGGCTCATATTTGGGGTATCTATGTACTTTTCCCTATATTTTTTGACAGATTTCAAAACCGGCCCAATTATTTTGCCATCCATAAAAATATCTCTATAATTAACCTCGTCCTGTCTAAAGAACGTGGAATATTCCACCACAAATTACTGAAATGATTTTTTTAAGTACATTAACATTTGAGGAGAGGATTCGAACCTCTAACCTAACCCTTTTGGTTGATAATACATGTCAATTACCGTTAAGCTATACTCCTTCGACATCTACGAAATGCAGTTATATATTAATAATGTGACTTAGTGAATGGAAAAGTATGTACCTTGAAATGCTGCCATTATTTCTTCTCACTACTCTCGAATATTAAGTGTAACTTTAATCTTTAGAAAAAAAAATAAAGTGTACCTTTAATAACTTTTAAGATTTATTTTGTTTTGGTTCTTGAACTTTTCTAAATGTCAATTTTAATTAGAAATGATGTGAAAGAGCCTATTTTGGAACCTATATTTCACATGTGTCAATTTTCAAAAAAAAAAAAAAAAAAAATCAGCTATAGTTTCACTTGAATTTTAATTTTTTTTTCTTATGATTTTACCTTCATTTAACATTATTTCTCTATTTTGAATTTATTATTTCCTAATATACATATTTTTCACTTAGATAAATTATTTCATACACTTATTATAAATCTAATTTAAAAAAATATATTGTTTTAATCGTTACATATAACATTGGTTAATTATTATACCATTTTGATTTTGGAAAACAGACAATTTTTGTTTTAATATATTTACTTTCATATTACATTCATATATAACTCCATAAAATAATTCAACATATATACTAAGTTTATACATATATATTGTTCCATTTTTATTGGGATATGTATTTCACATATTATGAATTTCTTTACATACACTCAATATATTTTGCCATTTTTAAATATATATATATATATATATTAAGTATATTTTTTTGTCACGACCACTATGTTATTTGCAATTACATACTCGGTATATATATATATATATATCTTCTTTTATACCTTATATTATAAAATATATCCATACATTGAAGAAATATAAACATGGTATAAAACAACTATATATAAAAATTATACATAAGATAAATATGTATATATTTTCATACCTGTTTATCGAAAAAAGAAGATCATTCGCTATGAACCTTCATTTGTTGTATGAAGGAAATATATACCACACCAATTGAAAGAAATATACTGTCCTTTAAAAGAAATATATCGTCGTTGGTTGTACTGAATTGGAATGTTGTTCGTCTCACTGTTTAGCATTCGAAAAGGAATGGAGTGGGTGTTCATATCTAAGTTCAATAGATGTATGAGTAATCAGAGCCAAATTTAAAGTTATTAGGTCATGGGTAGTGTGGGTCGAGAGTCAGAATGCCCATTGAGGATTGAACCTCCAAATGGGGGGGGGGGGGGCAGAGGAGAAGGGCATTGCCCTTTGCTAGAGATGGAAAAGATGCTTGGATTGGTTGGCGCTTAGAATAGGACATGACGTGGAATTTTCTTAAGAAGACACTAAAAAACGAGAAGGAAATCACAAAGAGAAGAGGGAGAGAAGAAAAATATGAAAAAAAATAATCAGGATTCTCTCATTTTTTTTCCATATATTCTAAGTTATGAAAAGAGTGATTTTATAATATTTTGAAATCTTTAAACTGTTATGAAAAATATATTTAATTTGTTTTATTCATTTTTCAAATTTAATGAATAAATTTGTAAAATCATTCGTCTATTAGACTTAAATTAGCTAGGCTTACTAATAACTTCACATGTAATTTGATGGTTCAAATGACATGTCTATATAGTTAATTAACTCAATGTTTTCATATTAATTTAGTTTAGACCAAAACTTTAAAAACTCAATCATTTTAACGTTTACCATTATTTTGTTGGTATTTTTTTTTAAAAAAAATATAGGTAACATGCTGACATAGTATGTATTAGAACCACATGAAGGTAGGTAGTAGGTGAAACAACATTAAGTAACACAATAATAGAAAAATAACTCAAAATAATAATAATAATAATAAGGATAATAAGAAATAAGAAAATTAGCCAAAGCGAGTTTAGCTTAGCGGTAATTGATATGTACCTTCGACCATAAGGTCAGAGGTTCGAATCCCCCTACTCAAATATTGATTTACTCAAAAAAAAAAAAAAAAAGTCAATTTTAATTTTATCTCAGTTCAATTTTGACCCAATTCACCTAAATTTTAAGATTTCTCAGAACTCACTATTCTTTTTTAAGTTGAAATTCACTAATTTCATTTTAACACAAGTTAAGTTTTCTACCCATTTAACGTATGATTAATGCACAAGATTGATAAATGATAAATGAATACATCTTTTTTTTTTCCTTTGTTTTTTTGAGTACATAAATGAATAGATCTTTCAAAACACAAAGCTCAACTAAAATTCACATATCTTGTTCATTTTCTTTGAAGTTTCATTATTATCATGCTAGACATGTTTTATATTCATAATGAGACTATTTTCATTGACAATTTTTAAAAGGAAAGTCTATTAAAAGTTAGAAACTAGGGGTTCGTTTGATAACATTCTCGTTTCCCGTTTCCCGTTTCTGGTTTCTTGTTTCCTGTTTCTTGTTTATTGTTTTTTAAGAACTAAAAACAAAAAGATGTTTGATAACTATTTCTATTTCTTGTTTCCCTAAAAAAAAAAAACAGAAACAGATATGTGTTAGATAACTGTTTCTCGTTTCTTGATTTTTAGTTGAAATAAAATTTGGTACATATAATATCAATATTATATATAAAATATATTAAAATTATAGTCAGAGATTGCCGGTGGCGGCCGGTAGTTGGAGGTCAAAGGTTGCGGCCAGTCGGCAGAGGGTGGTCAGTGGAGGTCGGCGACACCTGATAGTCGGAGGTGGATGATGGCGCCCGATAGTCAGAGGTCGACAGTGGCGGTCAGTCAGCGAAGGTCGACGGCAGCCGATACTCAGAGATCGACGATAGCAGTCGGTTGCGACTAGTAGTTAGAGGTCGACGACGACCGGTAGTCGTAGGTCGAAGGTGGCGGCTAGTAGTCGCAGGTCGACTGTGGTGGCCGGTAGTCGTAGGTCGATTGTGGCATCCGGTAGTTAGAGGTCCACAGTAGAGGTCAGTCAGCGGAGGTCGGCGAAGACTGACAGTCAGAGGTCGACGATGGCGACCGGTCAGTGGAGATCGATGGCGGCCAATAGTTTAAGATCAACGGTGGCAACCGGTCGGTGACAGTCGGTTAGTGGAGGTCCACGGCGACTGGTAGTCGGAGGTCCACGGCGGTCGGAGCTGGGGCCTTTTTGTTGGCCTTCATCAAGCGATCATATGCATCTTTAACAGATTGAGATGCAGTACGAATAGGGACTGGAGGACATTCCTCTATCAGGACAAACCGCAGATCATCAATAACCAGAATTGTGTTTAGGTTAGATTTCTACGTTGCATAATTTGCGCCGGTTAATTTATCGTTTTTAAGTAGTTGTAATATTGAGGAAGACATGCTGAAAATAATAAACAATTGACTATATTAGTTTTTGCCTTTAACCATTTAAATAATCCAATCAATTTTAGCAAAACTATTTAATCAAAGTAACCCTAATAAACTATCGATATAGTTTTGCAATGATACTTCAGATGTTTAGAATAATAGTCACTGAAGGGTGATCAACTATTCCTCCACTGAATTGAGACTTATCTCAACCAATATCTAAAACCAGAACATCTCATATTCTTTTAGTTTATTAGCTACCGTTTGTTTGGTCAAGAACTCATTCTTGTAAGTGTGACTCTCCCACTTTTAGATCCCAGAGGTATGCACCAACAAGCACCATTAGGAAAAGACAACTATTGGTGATTGACCTAAGTGATCCTATCCATTTCTGGAGTTCGCGGTGTTCTGAATCCTATGTCATGCCCTCTGAAGGGATGGTCGCTCCCAGGGCGACACGCAGGCGGATCATAGGAATCTCACGTTGCAACCTAGGGGTGGAGACCGTAGGATACGTTGTCACGCGTCCTTCTCCCACTTACTATGAACACTTTCTCCATCCACCTTGGTATTGATGTATGCTTAATGATCTCCGAAGGGAGGCCGCTCCCAGGGCGACACGAAGTCGAGCATGCATCTCATGGTGTGAACAAAGGGAGACGCGGGAGTAAAAACTTGATTTTAAATATCTCGTTTTTATTACTTTTCCTCCCACTGAAGTGTCCTATTATATTCTTACGGTTTTAATTTTGACTTATATAGAATTCAGCTAATAAATTTTACCTAAGTCTTGGTGATAGGTCCATAAACGGACTTATCCTACGATGTCTAGCTAGGTGGAAAAATCATATTATAACCTTACATAGCTCACGCATGCTCATAAAATCGGGTTAACTTAACTCAAGTACCGACTTGATGTCCAGGTAAGAGGTGTTCCGTAAACCGTCAACTTAAATACCTCCAGCCTTTGACAGCATCTAATCGGGTGAGTTCTCTTGTAACCTTAGCTTTAGAAGTTATCGACCTAAAACTATATATTTTGAATCGATTGATCTTTGAGTTCCTTGTAACCCTAAGTGAGCATACTTTTATATTTGTTATAGATTTTAAATGTCTATGTCAGTTTTATATAAATTAAAACAACATTAACCTATAACATGCATTTATTCGATTGAAACACTTTAAATCGAGCTAAGGAAGTTTCATGCAGCATGCTTTGTTCGTTATCGATTGATTAAACGTAATTACTTCAATCAACATGCATCTATCATGAAACCTAAACTTGCATCTTAATATTATAACTTAATTATAATATACTTAATGCATGTAACATGCTTCCTATGGTGGGATTTTAAATCTATATGACATGTTTTGTGCATATTGATGGCTATCTAATTAAAACATACATTCATCCATGCATAATTAACTAAATCACACTAAAATGAACCGGTTTTGGCAATTCAAGCAAGTAAACAACTAAATTATTGCATTTAATAATTAAAAAACTGTTTAAATTATACCTGTTTGGTTAGCTTGAATGGTCAGCCAGTCAACCATCTTTCAGCCCGAATGGTCACCCAGTCAGTTAGTCAACCATCTGTCAGCCCGTATGGTCAGCCCCTCTGGTAAGCCTGCTGTGTTCTTTGGCCAGTTTGAGTTCTTCTTCTTCTTTCGAGCAATTACAGTACTAAATGGACTCTAATGACTCTCAAATTTTACAGACTCGATACTAACTCATTTATGCCTATAAACATATAGACAATTACAAATTATTTCAACAAATTTGAGAGAATTAAATTTCCAAAACCGTAATATATCTATTCTAGCACCCATAAAAATTCAATATGCAAATGCTACCCACCATGATCAAATTAATGCAAATTGGGTGCCCAAATTACCATGCTCTGATACCAATTGAAGGTGTTAATATCACACATGTGGAAGCAATTTTGGATCTTAGGCACACAATTTGATCAATTTAATTCTTGAAGTCATGTTGTTCCACTACAACAAAGTATAGTTTTAATGTCGGACAGAAAAATAGGCGCGGAGGCTTTAATGTCGGACAAAAAAACGCGCGGGCTTTTTAATGTCGGATGAATTTTTCGAACTTTTAATGTCGGGCAATGCCCGACATCAAAGAGTAGCCTTTAATGTCGGGCATTGCCCGACATTAAAAGTTATTTTTTTATTTTTTTTTTAATTTTTAAAAAACAGTAAAAATGAAATAACTTTCTCTCTCCCCGACACACGTTTTCTGCCCTAAGTCTTCTCTGCTCGAAAACGAAAACCAAACCCACGAAAACCAAAATCAAATCCACGACGGCGGCAGCTTCCTCCCTCATCGACGGCGGCGGCTTCCTCCCTCATCGACGACAAGTTTCATCCCTCCTCGACGGCGAGCTAACGGACGGCGACTCATTCTCTCGGACGGCGACCGACGACGAGCATTTGTTCTAGTGAGTGGGTTTTTTTTCTTCCATTTTTCTCGACCGACGGCGAGCATTTCTTCCATCATCGCCGACAAATCTAACAAATTTTCTTGAACATTTCAGATCTAGCAACTTCTCTCGAACTTCTTCCCTCATCGATGGCCAGCATTTCAGATCTGTGGAGAGTTTCAGATCTGTGAGCTCAAACTCAAAAGACCGTCGGCAAGTGCCATTTTCGTGAAGCTCAAGCTCAAGCTCATCTCCAGCAAGTGGGTTTTCTCCAAACTTACAGACCGTCGACCAGCACTTCTTCGTGGGTTCCAGATCTCTGTTTTTGGGTAACAAATTAGTGGTGTTCGTCACTGTTCGTGGGTAGATCTGAGGTGGTCGTGGTCGTGGGTAGCAAATCCGACACCGAATTTTTAAGATTTGAGTGAGATTACTTGGTAAAATTTTTTGCTTCTTTTTAATTTTATAAAAACGTAGAGTTAAATTTAATTGATTAGTTGCTTAAGTTTATTTTTGTCTTGGATTGGATGATGGATAGAAAAGATTGTTGGAAAAATAGTTGAGAAATTATCATGTTGAAATTGTTGGTGTTAGTTTATAAATTTAGTTCCTTTTTGCTCTATAATGTTGATAGTTGCTATAATGTTGTTCCTTTTTACTAAAACTAAAGAAAGGTAGTTTTGAAATACTTGTTTTTGTTTGGGAATGTAAACTTTTTACTAAAACTAAAGAAAGATAGTTGCTATAATGTTGAATTTTTGTTAGGGAATCATCAAAGAAAAGTTGGACATTTTCTCTTTTTTATTTCTTTCTTTCCACAATCTTTTTTTTTTCCTTAAGAATTCTTCCCACTTTCTATTACCAAATATAGCCCATAAGAAATCAATATCTAACTAGAAAAGTTTGGATAAACTAACTTAAGAATTCTTCCCACTTTCAAATTGTTTGTTTGTGTGTGCTTATAAGTTTAGTTGAGTTGGGGGGGGGGGTTGAGAAATACTTGTGTTATGGTCTATGTTTTAGTTGGATTTATTGGGAATTTGATGGATACTTAAGTCATGTTGTGAAATGGTTTGTTTGAGTTGATGGTTTGTTTGAGTTTAGTTTTATGGGAAGTTGATTGATACTTAAGATATCTCTTGAAATTTTTTGTTATAATTCGTTATTTTACTTGAGTTTAGTGGAGGAGAAGTTGAGAAATGCTTTAATTAAGATTTTAAAGTTGGTTGTTTTAGTTTATGGTTTTAGTTGAGTTTAGGTGGAAGTTGATAAATACTTGAATTAAATTTTGAAATTGTTGGTGTTAGTTTGTAAGTTTAGTTAAGTTGAGGGTTGAGAAATACTTCTTTATGGTTTGAAATTGTTTGTTTGTGTTGATTTATAAGTTTAGTTGAGTTGGGGGGGGGGGGGTGAGAAATACTTGTGTTATGGTTTGAAGGTGTTTGTGAGTTTATGTTTTAGTTGGATTTATTGGGAATTTGATGGATACTTAAGTCATGGTCTGAAATGGTTTGTTTAAGTTTATGGTTTTCGTTTAGTTTTATGGGAAGTTGTTTGATACTTAAGATATCTCTTGAAATTGTTTGTTATAATTCGTTATTTTACTTGAGTTTAGTGGAGGAGAAGTTGAGATCAAATGCTTTAATTAGGATTTTAAAGTTGGTTGTTTTAGTTTATGGTTTTAGTTGAGTTTAGGTGGAAGTTGATAAATACTTAAATTAAATTTTGAAATTGTTGGTCTTAGTTTGTAAGTTTAGTTAAGTTGAGGGTTGAGAAATACTTATTTATGGTTTCAAATTGTTTGTTTGTGTGTGCTTATAAGTTTAGTTTAGTTGGGGGGGGGTTGAGAAATACTTGTGTTATGGTTTATGTTTTTAGTTGGATTTATTGGGAATTTGATGGATACTTAAGTCATGTTGTGAAATGGTTTGTTTGAGTTTATGGGAAGTTGATTGATACTTAAGATATCTCTTGAAATTTTTTGTTATAATTCAATTTTGAAATTGTTGGTGTTAGTTTGTAAGTTTAGTTAAGTTGAGGGTTGAGAAATACTTCTTTATGGTTTGAAATTGTTTGTTTGTGTTGATTTATAAGTTTAGTTGAGTTGGGGGGGAGGGGGGGGGGGTGAGAAATACTTGTGTTATGGTTTGAAGGTGTTTGTGAGTTTATGTTTTAGTTGGATTTATTGGGAATTTGATGGATACTTAAGTCATGCTCTGAAATGGTTTGTTTGAGTTTATGGTTTTCGTTTAGTTTTATGGGAAGTTGTTTGATACTTAAGATATCTCTTGAAATTGTTTGTTATAATTCGTTATTTTACTTGAGTTTAGTGGAGGAGAAGTTGAGATCAAATGCTTTAATTAGGATTTTAAAGTTGGTTGTTTTAGTTTATGGTTTTAGTTGAGTTTAGGTGGAAGTTGATAAATACTTAAGTGATGTTTTGAAATGGTTTGTTGAGTTATCTCTTGCAACTGAGATGTTATATCATGATCTTGACTTTTATTGTCAAGATCATGGACTTGAGTGAACAAAGAACTCGTTAGTAGTTCAAATTTCACTCATTTTCTTCTTAATGAACTAAAAAGTACACAAGTTTAAGTAATAATTGTTCTTCTTTGTAGATTAACCTCTCAAGCAACACAATTATAGTAATGGATAAGTCGTGGATGACAAAAAGTCGAATGTCAGAAGAATATTGCTTCGGAGTTGAGATGTTTATTGAAAATGGATTACGACATTCGAATAGACCGAATATCATTCGTTGTCCATGTTTGAAGTGTGTGAATGTAAAGTTTCAAAATGTGAATATAGTAAGACACCACTTGTTTGTTCATGGTATCGATCAAAGCTGTAAGACATGGATTTGGCATGGTGAATCACAATCAAATAAGGAAGACAATGGAAATGCGTCTATTAGTGGAAAAGTTGAAGTTGAAGATGACGATGATGTTGAGGACACAATAGGAATGTTTGAGGCTGCACATGATTATTTTAATGACAAATCTAAGGTTTTTGAGGAGATATTAGAAGATGCCAAGAAACCATTATATCCGGGTTGTAAGAATTTTACCAAGATATCTACTTTGATAAAGTTTTATAATTTGAAGGCAAAATTTGGATGGAGCGATAAAAGTTTCACTGAGTTATTGACAATACTCCGTGCCATCTTACCAAGCCCTAATGAAATTCCAATTTCAACATACCAAGCAAAAAAGACTTTGTGTACTCTTGGAATGAAGTATGAGAAGATACATGCGTGTATTAATGATTGTTGTTTGTTTAGAAAGGAACTATCTGATGCAGAAGTATGCCCTATATGCGGAACATCAAGATGGAAGCTTCGAAAAAATTCGAACCATGTGATGAAAAATGTTCCAGCAAAAGTTATGTGGTATTTCTCACCTGTTCCAAGATTTCAACGGATGTTTCGAAGTAAAGAAATATCGAATTTGCTGAAGTGGCATGCTAAAAAACGAGAAAGTGATGGGCACTTACGACATCCTGCGGATGCACTATCGTGGAAACAAGTAGACAATTTGTGGCTAGAGTTTGGTTTAAAACCTAGAAATCTTCGTCTGGCTCTTTCTACGGATGGTGTCAATCCACATGGTGATCTTGATATAGTTACCCTATAATCAAGAATCTAGGGTTTAATTCATTCAACAATCTCATTCAAATTAAATAATTAAACCATACTAATTGCATGAATAATATAACAATTATATTATTAACTATGGATGTTTCATGCTTCATGCAATTTTGATTTTCTTTTAATATAACAATTATAAGCCAATCAAGAAAATCAATCAAGCATGCTTCATTCATCACATTAAACATAACTATTTATATTTAATTTAAGTAATGACATGCTTCATGCTTTCCAATTTTTTTTCATATAATTAATATACACTTATATTAAAAAATATGAAAACAATTCCATGCATTTAAAACATGCATTATAACAATTTATAATATATAAATAAATGCATGAGCATGTTTATAACTTAAGGTGGGATTAAATATTCTATATGACATCCATAAAGCATATAAATAGCAATTGAACCGGTTAATTTTGGCCCCTAGGATAAAATAAAGCATTAGATTACATTAGTTTAGCTAAATTCTATCCTAAAAATCCATGTGCAGCTCTAGAATTTTGTCTAGAACCGCCCCAAACAGCCTCGAACAGGCCTCCAAAATCACGAACCATGCCGAAAATTGGCTGAACCGGACCAAATAGGCCCCAGCCCAGTCGAACCGGTCCGAACCGGACCGCCCACCAGCTTGAACCGCGCCTGTTGAATCCCTAACGCGCGCCGTCATCATGACAGCGTCGAGACGCTATCATCACAGCATCCCGACGCTGTGCACTTTCCTTACCTGAGCGCCTGCGGTATCGAGGTAGCGTCGAGACGCTGTTGGAGTAGCGTCGAGACGCTGTTGCATCTGGAAGCAAATTCTGGGTAGAAACAGCAACGAATCTTCAGTTTTGGCCTCGATTTCAACGGCGATTTCTCCGATTTTCATCTCATAAAAACCTATTCTAGACCTGGACTTACATAGGACTCGATTTTACATAAAATACCCGAAACACCGGGCCTTACATGATCAAAATCACATAAAAATAAAATATATGACCATAAAATTAACCTAAACAGTTTAATGCAAACCTAACATACATTATGCATAAATCCCACCTATTAGAGCCTATCGCAAATTTTAATATTAAGTAATAGGGACAACGATGGCTCTGATGCCGATTGAAGGGAATAAAAGTCCCCACGCAGCGGAAAGCGCATCTATTGGACCTTACGCCGTATATTAATTAACATTAAAATACCGTTACGAAAACTCAAACAAACTTTAAACACACTTTAACGTTGCTGGAAAATCAGTTTAAACATGCTGAAAAATAAATCTAAATTTATTTTCATGTTTTTCTAAAGAAAATGGGAAGAACCGTTACAAACCTTCGTTGTAGACTTGACCGTTCTTCGCCAACGACGCTCCAACGAACAAAACGCATCAACCTCCATTGAGTTTCTTCACTGGAAAATCCTTCTTGAATGACACAATAACCACAGAGGTTACACCGATATGTCTTTAAGTCTAGGAGGCAAAAGACTTGTGGGAGTCTTTCTCTAAGAGGGAGGCTAGAGAGAATTCTAGGTCTTGTCTTGAGAGTATAAGAGCAAGAGCAAAGCATCATGGACCAATTAGGTCTAGTGTTCTATTTATAGAAGAAAGGTCGTGAATAAAATATTCAATTAAATCAATCTTTTCCAAAATTGATTCAATCTTATTCCTTATTTAATCAATCATGATCAATCAATTTCATAATTGATTAATCTTTTCCACAAATGACTAATTACTTCCATAAGTGATTAGATCATTTCCATAAATGATTAATCACTTCCTTAAGTGATTAATTATTTACATAATTGATTAATTCCCGGTTAATGAATTCTTAAATTAATTAACCACCAATTAAATATCACATATTTAATTTCCGGCCTTGAATTAATTAATTCGCCCAAATAGTTTTTAGGCCTTAAATTAATTAATTCATTATTTGAACTCTTTCAAACTTCCATAAATTTATATTTGAATTTCTTCAAATATTAATTTCTCTCACAATAATATATCAATATATATTATGTTTGTTTCCCTCAGTAAATTGAACATTTTCAATTTACATTTATTACTTAGTTGCCTCAAATTACTTTATGAGCTACCAGTGGGACCTAATGGACCTGCAGATCAGAAGTTCCAACGATGTGAGATTAATTGGTCAAACTCATTAACCACATTAATCAATATTCGTTAACTGTGTGTTCATTCCACTATAGACTCACAGTTGCACTCTTCTCATTGCAGACATATTTTCTGTGTCTACGAATATAGACCAATATCGACTAGTTAGTCCTTCACGAGTGTCCGTAACACAACTGGGTCAAATTACCGTTTTACCCCTAGGTTACTTCTATTTCCTTAAGTACCAGTTCTCCTCTAATGAACAACCTGTTTGTGGTCCAACCATCAAACAGAAAACCCTCTTGTGCCATTGAGAGGGTAGGACCATTTGTTCAAGATTCGGAGTAACCACTTAAGGGAACACTCATCTGCTTCCCTAAAGTCGGGAAGGAGTGAATTCCATCTTGTACGATTATGTTCCCAGCTCCCCATTCGGTCTTGTCCCCAAAATGGTAGGCTTATTGAGTCGGCGTATTGGCCACTCTCACCCATGCAAATCAAAGGACAATCTCTCATGAGCAGGAGTCCATAATCAACTCAGGATTAAGACTAAGTTGTCTAGGTCGTCCTAGTGAAATAGAGAACCAACTAGTTAACGGTGTTATAACCAGTGGTTACTATTTCGCGGTCCGGTCTTATGCAAACTCATTGCATAGGATACCCCCAATCGCATGTCTCCTACACAAACACGTTGGATCGCAGCGTTTGTATCAAATACAAAGTGGGTCGTATCCATAATGTCACCAGGATAAGACATCAAATCTTATCCCTATACTATAGACCATTTAGGTTGTTTCTTGAACAATGATCACATATGTCGCTACATATAGTTCAAGACTCATATTACAACCTTGGATGTCTAATTTATTGGATTAGGGTTATTTTTAGGCAAAGACAAATATAAAATATCTAATAACAATTAATGGAAAAATATATCAATATTATTTCATTAGTATCCGGTCAACAGTTACATTCACTATCTACGAGTTTTAGGGCATAAAACCCAACAAGTCGACCCTTCACCGGTTGTTCGTAACTAGAGCTAGGTCAAATGTCCGTTTTACCCCTATAGTTACATCTTGTTCCTTAAGTTCCACTGATCCTCTAATGAACAACTAGTTCGAGATACAATCACTGAACCAAGTCCTTCTCAAGGTTGTGAGAAGGCGGGGCCCCTTTGTTCAAGACTCGGAGTCAGCACTTAAGAGAACAACCTTTACTAACCCTAAAACGGGTAGCAGTGAATTCCATCTTGCAAAGCTATGTCCCCAGCTATCCATTTAGTCTTATCCCCAAAATGGTAGGCTTATTGAGTCGGCGATGTTTGGTCACTCTCACCCATGCAAATCAAAGGATAATCCTAAATAAACAGGAGTTCATAGTTAACTCAGGATTAAGATCGAGTTACCTAGGTTATATGTATGAGATGTTCGATTTCAACAGTAAACGGTGTTGTAAAGTGAAAGTGACTTATCTCCTGATCCGATCTCTATGCAAACTCTTTGTATAGGACACCCTCACTCACATGTCTTATATGAACGATTAGGATCACATCGTCTGTCTTTAAGGAACAAAGCGAGTCGCGCCAATAGTGTCCCCAAGATTAAGGTAACCAACGTTATCCATATACTATAGATCGTTTAAACTATTTTCTTGAACTTGATCCATACTTATGTCACACATAAACTTCAAGTATACATAATATAGTCATGGGTTCTTAGTTTGTTGGATTTGTGGTTATATTTAAGCAAAACAAATATATAGAAATAATACTTCATTGAAGCAAGTCAAATGTTACATTTACTATCTATGAGTTTTAGGGCATAAAACCCAACAGACCGATAATCAGAAATCGGCGGAGGTGATAAAAAAGGAAAAAAGGTAAGAAATAACATAAATAATAAAAAATTGAAAGAGAAAGAAATAACAAAAAAAAAGAAAAAAATTAAAGAAAAAAGACGAGAAAGTGGTAAAAAAAATAGAGGAAGAGAAGAGATTGGTGTAGGAATGAGAAGGAGAGATGGATACATGCATGAAAGATAGAAAAAAAAAATAGAAACAAAATTTGATAAATAACTTTTTGTAGTTTCTCAAATTTGGACTCTTTTTTAGAAACGTTTTAAAAATTTAGAAATAAGAAACAAAGATGAGTTATCAAACAAGTCTGTTTCTTAAAAAAAAAAAAGAAACGGTAACCAGAAACATGAAACAGAAATGTTATCAAACGAGCTCTAAGACGCTCATTCAAGTTCTAAATTCAAACTCTTCCAAATAATAATAATATGGACCAAAAATTAAAACCATAAATAATTTCGTTTGAAAAGGTTCATAAACTAAAGAAATATACATTATAAAAGTTTATAGACCAAAATAATGAATTCTATCTTTTAAAAAAACGAACAAAAGAGACATTATAATATATTAGCAATAAAAAAATAAAATAAACTTTAGAAATTAGATCTAGACCTATCCGTCACAGTTAAACTTAAATTTCCACAAAATCCAGGGGGCAAGAACCGAAGAAAGCAATTCCTCTGTAAATCTTTCCTGTGGACTGGTTTCCGCGTTGAGTTTAAGTCCTATAAAATCCCTTCAACTTCTACGTTCTACCCAAACCAAACACACGAAAATATCTCTTCCATTCCAAATCAACGGTTAGAATGAAATCCCGCTCCTCCCCTCTGTTCTTCCTGGTCCTCGTCCTGCCGCTGCTGGTGGCCGCCGTCGCTCTGAAGCCACCGCCGATGGGCGGCTGGTATCCGAACGTGAAGGATCGGCACGTTCAAGAGATGGGAAAGTTCGCGGTGGCGGAGTACAACAAGCAATCAGGAGAATCACTCAAATTCAAGGGCGTGGTGAGCGGCGAATCGCAGGTGGTGGCCGGAATGAACTACCGCCTCGTTCTGAAGGCAAAGAGCGGCGGTCTGGTTGCCAAATATGTGGCGGGCGTCTACGAGAGGCCATGGGAGAATATCAAGGAACTTACGTGTTTCGAGCCGCTCACTGATTGATGATGGAAGCCTTAATTTACTTGTTTCTTCACATCCTGATGTTTGTCAGTTTGTGTAACTAGTGACACACGTGCATGACACATGAACTTTATAGTGTTATTATGAATTATATAAAATAAAGTTTTTAATGAGTTTAATTATAATATCAATGATTAAAATTTTGATACTAGTAATAAGATAATATAATTTTATTAGGTTATACAAAATCTATCTCCCCTTGAAATTTGGGATAAGTTTCCTTTTTATCATCAAACCTTTTAATTTGTTTCGAAACAAATCTTCCATCCATTTTTCTTTAAAATGAAGGCTGCTAAAATTGGATATTGTGAAGCCACATATTAGCAACACACATTACCATCCAATGGGGGGCTTGCGAAAAGGTGCAACAAATTAGTTGATGTTGATAGAGCACGACTAATTGAAGTCAAAGTTATTCTTTAAGTGTAACTAATTCAATGAAGGTGTTTACACAACTAAGAGATGCTTCTGATTGCATAGTGTCCTTTGAGAGGGTAACTAATCCAATGGAGATGACTACATGACACAAAGAGAGACATCCATTCGTGTATGTGTGTGATCTAGATCATAAATTATGCAAAAACATAAAGATTCAAAGATGGAGAGATGTGTGATAATGCTAGTTCAAATATGTGTGTTATTTAGCCTTAAAAACTTGGTTTATTGTGAGGAAAGTAAAGGAAAATTAGTCAAAACTCAGAAGATCATGATAGAAATCTTAAAATATAGAATTTATGCTTAATTGATATATTAATAATGATAGTTAAAAACTGTCAAACCACACATTTTTCTTGACATAATTGAAAGTGTTAATATCTAAAAAGCAGAAGCAATTTTGAATCTTAGGCACTTAATTAGTTCAATTTGATCAAACATTGCATGTTGTCCAAGTAAAGAAAAACAGAGTATGTTTACCAACCTTGAATAAACGGAGAAATTGGTTGAATTTCTTTCTTGTTTTGCTTCACCAACGAGTCACGAACCACCAAAGGATTTTCCTTGCTATCTTCAAGCCTTTAGAACATATTATGGGATCCTCAAGTAATGGAATTTGAGAGAGAAAGCTTGAAGAACAAGCTTATGAATGTGGGTTTGGTTAGTATTCAATTTGACAGCATTTCCTTAAGATTCAAGCTTAATTTCTTCAGCAAAATCCATCCTTTTTATAGAGGGAAGATAGCTAAAGATAAGTAGTCTGGGATTGACAACAATTAATCCCATATTAGTGGGGATTGAAGTGGCTTAAGAGAGGAGAGTGCATGGGTTTAGTCACCATGCACTCCACCTCCAAAAAATTCAACAATTTTGAATTTTGAAAATTCAAGATTTATCTTGAATTTATTAATTAAATATTCAAAGTGCATTAATCTGTAAATTTGAAAATTGAATTTCAATTAATTCAAAATAATTAAATAATTAAATAATAATTAATTTAATATTAAATATTAAATTAATATTTTACCATCAATCCCGAACATTTCCTAAATGTTATTTTTAATCATGAATCCCTATTCATGTTTTTGGTATTTAAATCATATTTAAATATTAAAAACTCACCTACACGATTTTCACAAAAACCCGACGTACCGACAACCCCTATCACCTCTTCTCATTTTTCTCAACATGAACTTAAAGTAATTCATACTTTATCCATCATATTGTTCCAAAGGTTAGTCTCGAGCTAGTAAGGAGACCTAATGGACCTACAGATCATGGGCTCCAACGGTACGAGGTTAAACTAGTCAAACTCGTTTAAGCTAGTTAACCAACATCCGTTAACTACCGGGACACTCCACTATAGTCTAGTAGTTGAACTCCCCTGACTGTAGATATATTTCCATCCACTCGATATAACCATGATTAGTAAGTCAATCCTTCACAGGCCGTTCGTTACTATAGACAGGTCAAATGCCCGTTTTACCCACTATAATACATGTTAGTTCCTTAAGTTCACTGATCCTATATTGAACAATTTGTTTATGGTCCAACCATAAAACAAGAACCCTCTCAAGCCAACGAGAGGGTTGGGTCCCTTGTTCAAGCCTCGAACTTAGCACTTAAGGGAACAACCTTTCTACTATCCCTGTATATCGGGTAGGAGTGAATTTCGTTTTTGCTTTACTACGTCCTCAACCATCCATCTAATGTTACCCCCAAAATGGTAGGAGTATTGAATGATATTTTTATGACCACTCTCACTCATGCAGATCAAAGGATAACCTTAAACGAACAGGAGTTCATAGTAAGCTCAGGATTAAGATCGAGTTACCTAGGTCATAGCATGAAATAATCAGTCTTAACAGTAAACGACGTTATAAAGTAAGAGCGACTTGTTTCTCGATCCAGTCTTGTGTAAACATCTTTTACACAGGATGCCCCTACTCTCATGCCAATACACGAATGAACAAGGATCACGTTGTTTGCTTTATTTAGCAAAGCAGACCGCATCCATAGTGTTACCAGAACAAGGTACCCAACCTTATTCATTTACTATAGACCATTTAGGTTATATACTTGAACTTGATCCTTGTCCATATTCATGATATAATTCGAGTATCTCATGTTATAATCATGGATGTTTTATTGGATTATTAAGATAGTAATAAACATTTTTCACTGAATAACATCTTTATTTATATAAAGGATAATAAAACTTGAGTTCTAGGACATAAACCCCAACAATAATTTTAACGTCACGGTAATTTATTTAATGAAAATTTTATAATATCATTAAAAACCTAATAAAAACTAATTTACTGTCAAGATATATATATTAATGACAATTTACTACCATGAATAAAAAATGTATAATGACCTTTTTAAATTGTCACGTTAATTTTTCTCATGACAATTCTCCGATGTCAACAATAAATATGACATGATAGTTTTGAACGTCACAAAAATGTTTATAATGATGATGAATAGTTGTCACCTAAATGATTTTTATGACTCTGATGAACCATCATAAATAGTGATATATCACTATTTATTTATTTCTCCCTTTATCAACCTATACACAATAAAATCCCAAAAGTATTTTTACACAACAACTAACTCAACGAACATAGATTTAATTATTAAAATATAATAGTGTATATACATGAAACTTTCCGTCCATCCACAAATCACATCCACGATCCAATTTACAAAGAAAAAGTAAATTGTTATACAAAATAAGTACACAACTCTAAAATATTTCAACTTTGAACTAAAGACCAACCAAGTGAATTGGAGGGATGGTGAGCGGCGTCTTACCTACTGAAAAGACTGAATATATCATAGCTAATAATACTCAAAGGTCGCTCCTTTTTCATTCACCTACAATAAAAAAACATAAAACAAAACAAAAATTACCATAATTAAGATCAAAATTTATTTCAAAATTACACACAACTTAGCACCAATGTGTTTAAATTATTGATAAACAAATTTCACCTTCTAACTCAAAACTATGAACCAAGTCAAAGTTCTTATTATGAAAACTCAAATTTTGAATAGAGGGATCTAAGATAGTCAAAGTGAATGACATGAAAATGATTGGAAAGTGAAACTTAAGTTTTATTTTCTATATTGTGTCTGACTAAATGTATATAGTCCCGATCATCACTTGGCTCCTACCTCCTAAAACTTGAAAGGAAATCTCAATGAAAACTTAAAAAGTGTTTAAGTTGAATCTAAAACATATAACTTGCCCAAAATCACTCCAAACCTAATAGACTCAGCCAAGCACACTCTCAAATTCCACAAAACACATTGAAACACACATCAAATCTCACAAACTCACTCAAACTACTTAAACGCTAAAAAATTTGTCTAAAACTCAACAAAACACACTCCAAATATTACAAAATACAAACATATATACTCACTTTCTCTTAACCCACATTGGTGAATTGATCACCAAATCCAATCATCAGATTCACAAGACTCGAAACACATAAAACCACTAATGAAACAATGCATACAAGATTTTTTTTTTTTTTTTTTTTTTTTTTGAAAATGACAATGCATACAAGATTAACAACTTATAAACAATGCATTATAGAAGCATTTTTTTAAATAGTAACAATACAGTAACTTTTTTATTTTATTTATTTATTTATTTATTATTATTTTTTTTTTTGCAAATTAGAGGTGCAATTCTAAGGTTTAGCCCTCAAAGAATGCCAAAGAAAAGAGAGAAGGAGAAGAAACACAAAAACATAAGCAAGAAATTTTTCACCTTAAGGTCTGTGTGTGAGTTAAAATGAACTCCCAATTAAGAGAACTGTCAAGAGTGAATTCATTAACACCAAGTCCAGTACTCAAAACAAACTGCAAAGATAGAAAGATTAACAAATTGATATAAACAAATGAATATAATAGAGTGAGATTGTGCATACTATGCAAAAGCTTCCATACAAGCAATAGCCTGCTGCAACCATATTCTTTCCAGGTTGCAGGACGTCTTCTAGGTTGGGTTCATGGTTGTCGTCCAAGTGATAGATTCCAAAAATCTACTAGAAAAGGTAGATATTCAATCGGTCAAATACTTAGCTAATTGGAAAGAAATTATTATAAAAAAAATTGACATCCCAATCAGTACATAACCTAATATAGAAGACAAAATTATAATTAAAAACATTTGATAATCTCCAGAAGGATAATGTACTGTTGTAGACATTCGATTGTTCCTTATCATCCTTGTTGTATCACCATCTCAACTACATTCACAAACCCAAAAATGAGAAGGAGAACAAAGAAAGTATTTTTCCATTCAGACAGTGAAGCAATAAATTTGTACTTGATCAAGGTTGATAATGTTCTAGATGGTTAAAAGATTAGCAATAAAGTCACAATGTGATAGTATATATATGCTTTTGGGATGATTCTTAGAGACTTGTTCACCTCTCTAGAGATTAACAAAGAAGTAAAAGTAATTTCTACATTGTAATTTCTGTTACCAAATCAATTACTATTGAAGAAATATTATGAGGTTCAAAAGCCGAGGAACTTACTCATTATAGGACAAATAGATCTTCAAACTTGCAAAATACAAAAGAAATCTTAGAAATCAAAAGTTTAGGAACTTATTAATCAGTAGTAATCATTTGTTGCAAATGAAATTAAAGAGGTTTCCAACGAAATAAACACTATATTGGATGAAAAGTTCATTATCTAGAATTGTATCAGTTGGGAATTTGAACAGAAATGAAACCAAGAAAAACCTTTTTGGTACAATATCCAATAAATATTTAACTTAATAGACATACATATAGTTGAAGAACTTTTGCAGCAAATTTATTCTGTGAAGGTATCTTACTTTTAGAGCGTTAATCAATATCCCGAAGACCCACTGTTGCACCTAGATGACATGCTTCAACAAGCATAAATGCATAAATCCAAACAAACTTCTCCAACATTTAGTTTGTTTCTCAAATGCTTCCTATCAAGAAAACCTAGCTTTCAAACACAACCTTCAAAAGTTAAAGTTATTGTCTAGATTGAATAAACAAAATAGCTATAAATGATATCTCTTTCTCTACGGAAAAAAAAAAAAAAAAAGCCACAAAGCATACTTTTCCAAATGAATCAAAACTGAAAAAAAAAAATTAAAACATCTAGGTTAACTTCAATCTTACACCACTTGCACAAATTCACGTATAATAGAGAAAAAGGCTCATAAAACAATCTAATCCATACCAAAAATGCAATCAAATACAAAAACAAATCTAATTATCTGAAATCGACAAATTGCAGGTGTATCCAAAAAAAAAAAAAGTAACTAAAAAAACATATATAATTGAATATATGAAAACAACAAAACAAATCCAATTATATCTTGAAGGGACAAATTGCAGGAGTATATCCAAGAACATATATAATTGAATATATATGCAAACAAGTAGGAGGATAGTTTCCACGAAGACTTGAACTTAAAAACCACTAACATAAAGAGTTAAATAAGATACAATCATCTTAGGATTTTAAAATTAGTAACTAGAACAAATGATATTGAATATAAGCAAACAAGTACAAAGTTCAAGTGGGTAGCATAACCAAACTCATGGTTCCTTCTATAGGTACAACACTAGAATGGGAAGTATTCTATGTCAATAATTCTCATTAACTTGGAAAATAGAAAAACATGTAACTCTAATTTGAACAACTATCCATCCCTACAGTTAAGCAACATTCATATGCTAAGTAAACTAAATGCAAGGATCACTACAACAATTAAGGTCTCTCCCGACGCGCCTATACATTATGTCTACCTTATAATATTAGTTTAGAGTTAGTTTTTATAAATTTAATATAATCATTAATGTGGTCCATATACATTATGTCTACCTTATAATATTAATGTTTTAGGTCTACTATATATTGATGGGTCAATTAATTAAAAGGTAATTTTCCAAATTTAACACAAGGTACATATAAATATATAAAATCTTAGGGATTGGTCCTCTCGCTATCACATTAAGTAGAATTTTCTCTCCACAAAAGACTTAATCAAGTTTTAAAGTAAGGCTAAGAGGGAGAAAACACAATCCTTACGAGATCAACATCATGAATCAAGGTGTGTATGGTATTATTAAATTATGTTGTTGTGTGAATCATCTAGTTCAAAGATCTTTAAGGTTTTATTGTATAAGCATGTCAGTATAAATTTTATATATAGTATCAAAGTTTAGAATAGATGATTTTTCATTGATAATTTATTATATGACTTTTATATGTTTCCACTCCAATAAATTATGTTTTGTCATGATGATGCTCAAATTACTTACTACAAGTGTACGGGCCAAGAATATAGTGATTTAAAATCGAATGTCGTCCTCTGGATTGGTTTTCTAACTAGATTAATTACCATGAATAATTTCGCTCAATTTTATTTAGAGGCAAGAATATGATGAAATTGATAATTCAAATGACAAACACTAAAATATGGAAATTCAAATGGAGTGAACTCTTAGGGACTTGATTTCACTTATTGAGTATATGAATTAATTATGTGGATGAGATTATATGCAATGTTTCATAAATCTATGATGAACTAAATTCATACTTATCTCTCCCGAGCATACATACATCTCAAGCACGTAACGAATTTAATATCCCTATCTAAACTCAATTACATGCAAGGCCTTAAGTCTAATCCTTTAACGATTTCTAAAGTTATTTTAAATCTCCCGATATTAGAACTACTCTAGTCATACAATTCATGGTCCACCCTAAATCCTCTATCCCAAGAAAGATTTAGAAACACATCAATCAATTAATTAATTCATGGCCAAAGAATTAAAGGCATTAAGAATAGAATTGCATAAATGAAATCAAAGACATAAACATCCACAAACTAATTCATAGAACACCAACAAGTTACATCAATCCCTAAGATATAGATATAGCGCCACACATAGTCTTTGTATTACAATCCAAGCTAGATGAAAAAACCATAAAAACTAACTAAGATAAGGGAAAGAAAGGGAAAACTCTAGATTTGCCGAAACCGCACGTTCCCGTCACGATCTCCATGCTTTCTAGCTTCAATCCTGCTCCTTGACCTTGCTTCAACTCCCACATAAGGTTCTTAGTCGTGATTAGGGCTAAAAATTATCCAATTGAACTCCCCTTGGCCATGCAAGATCACTTTCTATTTATAAGGAATCTGTCGACAGTGTCGAGACGCCAGGGATAGCGTCGCGACGCTGTCCCTTTTTCGTCCATTCTGCTTAAAGAAGAACTGATAGCGTCAAGACGCTATGGACATAGCGTCGAGACACTTGATTACCGTCAAAATCAAAATAGGAATTTAACTAGTGTCGAGACGCCAAGAAAGCAGCGTCTCGACGCTAGCTCTCGGGTTTGCCTCAATTGATAGCCTCCAACTTTTATTCATTTTTGTTTTCTTGTCCTCTTTTAGCGTTCTGAACACCCAATCAACTCCAATTTCTCAAATTTAATCCAAAACTCAATTTGCTACAAAATAAATATTAAAATGCATAAATCGGTCAAATAGTACTCAAAGATTAACTCTAATTAATCGGAAAAAATAAGTCTCTATGCGCACTATCACATGACTACTTTAAATGTTTATGTTTGTCATTGCTTTTGAAGCTTAAAAATTTTTATCAGCTCTTCTAAGTTATTGTCAACAAACGACAATTTTTTTTTTCTTAAAGAAGATTGCGGTAAGTGTTTGTGGGTCAATGGTATCCCTGAAACAATTATGATAATAATGATAATGAAATAATGATTAAATTGCAAATTTAGTCCTTGAACTTCTAGAATTGTGTCAATTTGGTCCCTTGAACTTTAAAAAGTGTCAAAGAGGTCCTCAAACTTTCAATTTGTTTCCAATAGGTCTCCGAACTTTAAAAAAGTATCCAATAGGTTCTTAAACTTTCATTTTGGATATTTGTAAAATTAAATTAACTATTAATATATTGAGTAAATTTTTATCTATTATTAGTTTTAAACATTTTAAGAACCTCATTATTGATGCATCACCATTGTTAACCTGGAATTCAATTTTTAAAATAAATTGAAAAAAATTATATTCAGGTTTTCCCTAATTCTAACTATTCACACGTAATTTTAAAGAGATGAAACACGTGGAATAAATTTGTATTTCTATTTAACTGGTATGAGTGTGAGTATACAATCTCTAACTTTGATCTTCTGATTGTCTCTCTTGTATGTGAGTGTGTTTTACTCGAGGGCGGGAACGCTTGTTCTCGAGTTGGAAGCTTCAATCGATCCTTGGAGTCTTGAAGTTTTCGAGTCTTCGAGTCTTAAAGTCTTCGAATCTTGAATGGTATTTGGTCTTCAATGAGTGCTTAGCACTCAAGGTTGAAGTCTTCAAGTCTTCGAGTATTGAAGTCTTCAAATCTTGAAGGGGTCTTTGGTCTTCAAGAAATGTTCAACACTCAAGAACTTAAGAATTCAAAGAATTTTTTTGTCTTCTCTTTTGGTAGAGTTTCTCTGAATTCTTTAGTTTTAATGAGAATGTAGAATTTTTTAACATTTGAGATGAAGGAGAACTCCTCTATTTATAGATTTCTCCATAGATGGGCTTTGGTCGCTTTTGAGCCTAACAACTTGGACTTGGGCTTTATTGCTTTAGGCTCAATTATTGGATTTGGATTTGATTTACGGCTGACCCAAAAACCATATGACCCAAATTTGATCAAATTAATTTTTAATTAATTGATCAAATGAACATCTGACCTTAAAATTTTTATAATTGACCAACTTTGTCTACTAATTACATTTGAGACACATGTCAATTTATAATTAATCTCAAATTAAATTATTTGTAATATCGTCATTAATTTTAAATAATGATATGACAATTTGTGATTGATCGAAATTTCTCATTCAACAATATCTCTTTTCGAGATTTAAGCAAAGTAAGTGTGGGTGAATCTCGAAAAAGATATTTTGAAATCGAAATGCAAGATATTTTTTCTTGATTTTGACTCCATTTGATATGCAAATTTAATCAAAATATGAATTTTCTTCAAGATTTTGATTATTTTTTTTATTTGACACACTTTTATCGCCAAATAATCAAAATTTGAAGTTTGATCAAATTTTTTATTTTTCTTATTTAGCAACAAACTTTGATTTGAACTTAAGTTTGGGTAACTTTTGGATTTATGTCCAAATTTTGATTTGAGGTAAAATCCTATCCAATTTTAGCTTGCATTTGGAATAAAATTTGAGTTTGGACTTTGGTTGATTTGAGATAAAATTTTGATTATGCTCAACTTTTGATTTTAGATGAAAACTATCAAAGTCATGGCTTGGATTTGGGAATAAACTTCAATTGAGATTCAACTCCAATTTTAATTTGAGATGAAATTTAGATTATGTCCAACTTTGGTCTGAGGAAAAAATTCTACCCAATCTTTTTTTTTTTTTTGTCGATTTTAGCGATTTTTTTTTACCTGAAAATAATAAAAATCAGTTAGAGTTGGTTGGTTTTGAATTTGATATATTTGGACCAAGAATAATCCGAGCCAACCGAATAACATATATCTAGGAGTGTAAATCACTCTAGCGGAAGCGATTGACGATCTTGGGTATTTAATTTCACTAACTAAAAAGCATGTTTATGAACCGAAAAACAAAGAAAGAAGAAACTTATCTTTGAAGGTCAAATTCAAGCATCTCCATAGATGATTCTTCACACGAACAAGTTGTGGACGACCACCAAGATCTTCCCCGCTATTCTCCGGCCTTAGAACGAGCTTATGGAAACCAATCGTAATTAATTTTGGAAGGAAAAAGCTTGAATACTCAAGAATGTTCAAGCAAAAACTAGAGAGAAAATGGTGGTTCTCAAAAAAAAAGCCAGCAAAACCCACCCACTTCCCAAAGCTTCTCATAAGCTTATATATGAAGGAAGCAAGCTGAATAATGGATTCATGTGTCACCACCATAGGTGTCTTGCTAAAGAGTTTTGCATGAAAATGTTTTTAAATGAATTTCAAAATGAAAACCAATTTCTCATAATGATTTCTAAATTGATTTTAAATTAAATAAAATCAATTTCAATTTAAAACTAATTAAACCATAATTAATTATAATTATTTAATTTAATATCAAAATACAAAATTAAATATATTTCCATTCTCTTTCAAAACCGATTTTCCAAATATGAATCACTATTCATTATTCAAACCAAAATATGTATCCTATACATATTTATAATATTTAAATCCTATTTAAATATTTTCAACTCTCTCTAACAGTTTAATTTATAATTAAACACAACACGTTAAGTATATCGTATATAACTAACGTTAATTTCCTAAATTGAATTTGAACGATTTCAAATTCTTTCATCACTTTTTGTTCTAAGGTTAATCTGTATGAGCTAGCAGGGGTACCTAATGGACCTACAGATCATGGACTCCAACAATATTAGATTAACCGGTTAAACTTATTAACCTAGTTAACCAACATTCATTAACTAACGGGACACTCCACTATAGCCCGTAGCTGCACTCCCATCACTGTAGATATATTTTTGTCCACCCGATACAACCATAATCAGTAAGTCGACCCTTCACAGGTTGTTCGTAACTGTAGCAGGTCAAAAGTCTGTTTTACCCTTGAAGTTACATCTTATTCCTTAAGTTCCACTGATCTTATAATGAACAATTTGTTATGGTCCAACCATTAAACAGAAAATGCTCTCGTGCCAGGAGAGGACGGTGTGCCTTTGTTCAAGACCCAGAGTCAGCACTTAAGGGAAAAACCTCTACTATCCCTACAGGCAGGTAGGAGTGAATTCCATCTTGCAAGACTATGTCCCCAGTTATCTACCCAGTCTTATCCCCGAAATGGTAGGCTTATTGAGTCGGCGATGTTGAGCCACTCTCACCCATGCAAATCAAAGGATAATCCCGAATAAACAGGAGTTCGTAGTTAGCTCAGGATTAAGATCGAGTTACCTAGGTCATCGCATGAAATAGTCAGTTTCACAGTAAACGACGTTATAAAGGAAAGTGACTTATTTCTCGGTCCTGGTCTTTTGCAAACTCATTGCATAGGACGTCCCCACTCGCATGTCTTTACATAAACGAATCAGGATCACATCGTTTGTATTAAATACGAAGTGGACCTCATCTCATAGTGTCCCCAGGATAAGGCACCCAACCTCTATCCCTATACATATCAAAGATATTAAAGACTAAAAAAAAAAAAAGAAAACACTCCACCAACTTTAGGCAACCTCTATCCCTATACATTTCATTGCCTACAACTTCTCAAACATATCAAAGATGAACCGATTATTCCACATGTTATGTAAACACTCCACCAAAGACTAAAAAAGAAAAACAAGAATTTTCACAAGAGCAAGCCTCAAATCTTATTTTCTACTGGGGTACGAAGCATCAAGCCTCAAATCTTATTTTGTATTGGGATACGAAGCTTCATAGCTTCTTATTCAAACTACTCAACCTTTCATGTGGTCATTTAACATAATGGTACGTAACTGGCACCTTGAAGTATATTGCACCAATCCACCAAAAATTCATATGCATTGGAGCTTAAAAATATCATAAGCAAGGGACAGAACATAGATGACCAAACTAGAAGAAAGAAGTAACAAAGTAGCAAGGATTCAAGATAACATTTACAAGTTTGTTCAACTTTAGGCAACTCAAGTCATTCATCTAAATTGTTGTACTATACTTCAAAGTCAATGCAAATACTAAAAACAACTAAGCCATCCATAAGAACTTGATGCCTACCCTCCTTATTAGACTGGTTATCAACCCATTAGAACTTTGAGTTCCTACCCATCATTTGGCATGGAAGTTAAAGCTTTTATAGCCCAGACTCTCTTTCTGCATACTAGACACATTATCAATCTATAATTCTACCCATTTCACTTCATCTTTAAAAAAAAAAAAAAAAAAAAAAACTCATTTTAAACGTCAATTGTTGGGTTCCTAGAGTGAGTAAAATTATGATCTAAAAGTACCCTAGAACTCTGTGCAAGTATACACAGTCTGCAGCAAGTAATAAGTATTATCAATCTGAGGCCTGAATTAGCTTTCACTTTATCTATTTTGTGTAACTCTCTAATGGTTTCAAAGAAGGTAAAAATGATTGGTTTTTATAGGAATAATACTGAAGCAAAATAAATGACAAAGCAAAGAATAAACGAATAGGCAGACAGATTAGAAACATGCGCTGGTCAGGTTTTAGTAATTGTTTAAAAAGATGCTCTAGCAATATTATTGATCATGCAAACTCTCGCAGTATTATTAGCGGATTCCTCCCGGAAATCCGGATTTTTTGGAATGTGTTTCAACCCCAATGAAGTACGACCGATCAAGCACTAGGCAACTGGCTATCCCTAGCTCAGTCACTGGCGTTCACCAATACACAATGATCATAGTGTGGTTAATTGCCACACACTCTCTAAATCATCCTTGAAACTAGAGAGAGGTATTCATACCGCTGGCCAGACGGGCATAAAATAGAAATAAGCACAACAATTAACCAAGATGCAATAATCAATAAATATTCTTAGAGTTAAGCACGGCAACTACATATTCCTAACCAACGCCTAAAGCTACTTAGTTCATAATAAGTATGGAAACACGAATCACAATCTGAGTAGGCATGTCCATGATTGCAAGATAGTAAAAGGAAATATTAAACTCCTCGGCCAGCTTGCAATGATGGTCTCCTTGATAGTTCCAACCTCCCTTTCCTATTCGACTCCCAAGGAAAAATGGAATGCCTTTGACTTGGGCGGCTCTCTCCTTTTAAAGAGTTTAGGAAAGCTTGAATTAGGTCAACCTAGACACGTGTAGGGCTCTCCTTGCTCCTTTATCACGAAAATAACTCAACAGAAATCGGTTCATGAAGTTGGCTAACGAGCTGTGACGTGGCAGTTTTTGCTCCCAGTTTTGCTGCAGCACAGAATTTGCTCCCTCCAGTCGCCCAGCATAATCTGCATAAAATAATTTCCAAAGCTTCCATTCTTGCAAATGGGTTAAAACATGTAATATCTATCTAAAACCAACCCTATTAAGCATAAAAGACACACAAATCCTTATATAAATGAGGCCTAAATAACTACCTTTTGGGCAGTTATCATCAATCAAACACCTAAGAACACAAACGTCTAAATTCTCACTGAAAATTAGCAAAGCATCAAACAGAGGCATGAATGCTACTTTTATCAGTGAATTGGAAATACAGAAAAGTTTGGGGAAGTTTTTTAAAATTTTATAGAATATTTTTACAATTGTAAATATATGCCAAAGTTTAAAGATTTAGAAAGGAAAATTAGAGAATAATATAAACATTTCGGAGAAAAAAATTGAAAAAAGATAATGGACAAATTTTTTTCGATGCAAAAACTGGAAAGAGAGAAAGAAAGGTATAAAAACGTTAAGTTTGGAAACAATACTTTAAAATTTTAAAAAATTATAAAAAAAATGAGAAATAGAGAGATTTATAAGGAAAAAAATATCGAGAGGGACAAAAATGTTTTGAAATGAAAAATTGGAAATAAATAATTTAAAAAACAAACATTTTGAAGAGAAAAAATGGAAATTAAAAAGTTTGGGGAAAAACTTTAAAAGTTAAAGAATATTTTTTAGTATTCCTTGTAAATGGCCATTAAAAAAAAGGTTAGAAAGTGGTACAAATCCATCACTCCAATGACACATAGACAATGGTTGTAGACTATGGTTGAATTTAAACAAAGAACTATATAAAATAATTCTTATTGGTTGACTCCATATATTCGTGGTATACATCATCGAGTTCACTCAATGCTTTGTTTGAAATCTTATGATTTTTTGCTTGTTGTAAGAAAGAGAATGATTTGAAATTTAAAGTGATGTCAAAACATGTTTTCAAGCAAAAAAAACTTTCACTTTGGAGAATCTCATATAATTTAGAGATAAATTATTTATTTATTTTTTTTTTTTTGAGAATCGAGATAAATTAATTATTTAACCATGTCATTTTCAATTAATAAATCAGAATTAAGAGCCTACATTAGTTTTGTTTAATTTTTTTTTTCAATTATCATCCCAACGTACAATTTTAAATACAAATCTCTCTAGAAATGAAGAATTTAAAATTATTTATCAATTTTAAATTGCATGATCTAAATCCAAGCTATAAAAAATTGGGGAAGGAAATGCTTCGGGTATTTGATTCAAACACATTTATTTTTGGGACAGTAAGCATAAGAACCGTGAAACTCTCATAATAGTCCCTAAACCTTCACAAAAAGTAATTTTGAGGCAGCTAAACTTTCGTTCCATAAGTTCCCAGGTGAATCACAAACAATATAAACTTTGTGATTGCACATTCAAGCAAGCTAAATTTTTATATGACTTCACGAGAGTATGCAAACTTCTGGACAATTCCATAGTAAAGTCACATGTACATGCTAAATCTTTCTTCCTTTTCTTTTTTAATGAAAAATGGATTAACAAATGACAAATCAAGTATCTTTCAATCATCTAGTTGATGATGTTTTACAAAGATATGTTCCGGGCACTCCAATTTGAGGTCATATTCTGTGTATTGTCACAAAAGTTCTGTTTTAAAAAGGAGATGACTTTTTTTAGAACAAGTTGGAATTTCTCTCATTCTAGAGAAACCAAATGAGGGCCGCGTTTGTCCAAAGAAAGTTTGAACCATCAATGATCCCAAAATTGATGGCTGCAAGTCGTACCAAAGCACCTTATCCAAAAAAAAAAAAAAAGTCACACCAAAGCACATACTAAGGCATCACTAAATGCAACAATAAAAAAAAATATCAACATAAAAGTTAGTTCATGCCCATCCCAAATGAGATGGGACCTTGTGATACTTTTTAAAATGAAACCCTAAAATATTTTATAACAAAGACAAAATTGTAAAATATCAAAATTATATATATATATATATATGTATGTTTGTATAGATGCATGTATATGTATGTTTTTATAAATGTATGTATATGTATGTACATATATACATATATACATATATATGTATTGTAACGACCCGACATTTTAAATAGAATTCACTCAGAATCGAAACTACATGCATGCTATAGAGGCCTTAAAGTTTAAAACAATTCAAATCACAACGATAACATTAAATAAACCTCAACGGAAAAAACAAATATTTAGTTTGGGATCCCATGTTCCAAAAAAACAAAAAATTTCAAGTCTTGAAATCTTAAGTTTAAACAAAACTTTTCACGGCCTCTAAGTTTAAAGTTAACCGTAAGACAATTAAGAAATAAAAAAATATATATATTAAGACTACTATCATTTACCACAAGAGGAAAAAGAAAGAATGAATAATATATATATTAGCAGCTGCATCAAACCTAGTAGCGACAGTGCTTTGGTTGATGATAACTCCTGCTTTAGAAGCCATGGACTCCTTTTTTTTTGGCATTGTGAAAGGCTCAAATTATGTCATTTATCCTAAGACTCAATGTTATGTCTAAATAACTTCATTCTCTTGCTTATATAGTGGACAAATGGCATAATTTGAGCCTTTCACAACGCCAAAAAAGGAGTTCAGGGCTTCTAAAGCAAAAGCTATCGTCAACCAAAGCTCAGCTCCTACTAGGTTTGATGCAGCTGCTGATATATAGATTCTTCATTCTTTGTTTTTCCTCTTGTGGTAAATGATAGTAGTCTTAAGATATATATATATTTTTTATTTCTTAACTGTCTTACGGTTAACTTTAAACTTAGAGGCCATCAAAATTTTGTTTAAACTTAAGATTTCAAGACTTGAAAATTTTTGTTTTCTTGGATCATGGGATCCCGAACTAAATATTTATTTTTTCCATTGACGTTTATTTAATGTTATCATTGTGATTTGAATTGTTTTAAATTTTAAGGCCTCCATAGCATGCATGTAGTTTCGATTCTTAGTGAATTCTATTTAAAATGTCGGGTCGGTTACAATACATATATATGTATATATGTACATATGTATATATGTACATACATATACATACATCTATACAAACATACATATACATGCATCTATACAAACTCTTCTTTATTTCCAATTCTTCTCTTTAAAATATTTGATTTATAAATGTTGAAGTTTTTGTTCCAAACATTATTTTTTCAAAATTGTCTTTCTTTTCATTTTTTAAATCTCTCTCCCGCGCTCGCGCTCGTCGTTGGTGCCATTCCCTTTTCAATTTTCACATCAACCCATTTCTTCTTGTTCGTGCTCACCGCTGGGCTAAAGTGGATCGGACGACGGATAAGTTGTCCTCGCAAAGTGATTTTCAAAGAAACAGAAACAACGTGTGAGAATGCTAAACCAGAAGTGAAAGTGGACGCAGGATGAAGAAGATGCACTTTTTGTCGGCGTAAAGATGCACGGTCCTGGAAAGTGGAAGAACATTCTCAAAGATTCTGAATTCGCTTCATTTCTCATTCAGCGCTTGAACGTTGACCTCAAAGTCCCTATCTAACTGCTTATTGTTTTCAATTATCTTTCTGAATGTTTTTCTTCGCATTTAGTTTACCTGTTTGGATTGTTATTTATGGTTTTAATAATGAACTCAAGGTGGAACTGATATATTGCGAGGGTTTTTTTTTTTTTTGAAGATTAGGTTTGGTTTGTTTAGAATCGAATTGTATTGGCTTGGTTATCTCGCAAATCATGTAGCTAAACCTACTTGGTTGAGTGGTTTAAGATAGAAGAATTTTGTTTTATTCAATCCTGAGTGTATTATGAACTTCTGTTCGTGAGGGATTGTTCTTTGATTTGCATGGGTGAGAGTGGCCAGATCGCCGACTCAATAAGCCTACCACTTTGGGGACAAGACCGAGTGGGTGGGTGAGAATATAATTACACAAGATGGAATTCACTCCTTTCCGACTTCAGGGTAAGTAGATGAGTGTTTCCTTAAGTGGTGTCTCTAAGTCTTGAGCAAAGGGCGCTACCCTCTCACTGGAGCGAAAGGGGTTTTTGTTTATTGGTCGGACCATAAATAGGTTGTTCATTAGAGGAGCACTGATACTTAAGACCATAGAGGTAACTCAGGGGTAAAACGGTAATTTGACTCAGTTGGTGTTACGAATACTCGTGAAGGACTAACTTGTTATTATTAGTCTATATCCGTGGACACAAAAATATTCTGCAGTGAGAAGAGTGAAATTGTGGGTCTATGGTGGAGTGTACCCACAGTTAACGAACATTGATTAATTTTGTTAATGAGTTTAGCCAATTAATCTCATATTGTTGGAGCTTCTGATCTGTAGGTCCATTAGGTCTCACTGCTAGCTCGTAAAGAGTAATTGAGGAAATTAAAGTCTTGATCAATAAGGGAAATAATATAATGTATAATGATACATTATACTTAATTTTGCATATGATTCAAAATTAATTAAATATTTGAATGAGTTCAAATATTAATATAAATTAGATTCATATTAAAACAATAGGATATGTGGAAAATATTCATTTAAATATGGTTTAAATGAAATGATTTAACTAATTAAAAAAAAATGAAATGATTTAACTAAATGATTTAATTAAATAAATATCAATCCTATTACAACTGTGAAGAGTAATTAATTATTAATTAATTAAATATGTCCTTAACCTATTATGAATAGGAAAGGAATATGACACTCTATTTAAGCCATAAAATGCCTCTCAGTTGATGCATTATTCCATTGACGGGACGGAGTTTTCGAGGCTCGTGTTGGTCAAATAAAATTTATAATCCACGGCACTACAACTATTTTGTAAAAATAGGGGTCGAGGTCAAACACAGGGAAGGAGACCTAGTAGAAGTAGACTTTCATGCTTGTGAAAAACAGGGGGATTTTTAGAATGAAGGACAATCAAAAATAATAAAATAATTAAATGCTAAATTTTAAATGAAACAAAATAAGCATGCAAAACAGAGATAAGGCGGGGATCAATAACATAAAAGGGGATCGTTGGATTGGAGTTTCTTATGCTTGATTCTAATTCGTTGGCTACCTAATTTTCTCAAATAATCGTTCTAAACTGATTTCATTAGTCTGGTCGGCTTTTGGATTACTCGGATGGCCCCCTACACTAACTTGTGCTAATTACCTTGCTAATCGTGAATTTTGCAATTAACAAGATTAATTAATATAAGCTTTATCGTTCACCACCCCTTATACATAATTTAGCAACCATCTGAGACCTCTGCAACGGTTACTAATTATATCTAACTTGGAGTAGCAGGGTCAATGAAGTTCACAAGTGAAGTAGGAAAAGAATCTTTATCATTTAAATTTAAAGAAGAAAATTTGCCAGAAGAAATAGAAAACTTATCAGAGACAGCGGGGAATCCAGGGGGATAGTCAGATGTGGCCACTCCACTCCACCCTGCATTCACGTTCGCCTTAGGATTTACCTCAGGTTGGGCAGGCAGCTTACTAGAGCTTTTATTGTTCATTTTACTGACTTGGGTTGCCAGCTGAGTGATTTTGTTTCCCAAATTCTGAAAGGCGCTCCCGGTCTCTTTCTGAAACTGTAAAGAGATGTCAGTAAGTTTCTTAAGTGTCTCATCGAAGGATGTCGCTGAAGTTGAGGTGGAAGCTTGATTCTGTTTGAACATCAGTGGCTTCTGTTGGTTCCCATAACTAAAATTTGGATGGTCTCTCCATCCTGGATTGTAATTGTTGTTGTATGGGTTGTACTGCCTTTGATTCCCATTGAATCCACCAATGGCATTCACCTCTCCATTGTCTTGTATCTCAGGGCAGGCATCAGTAGTATGGGTAGTCATTGAGCAAAGTGGTGCGTCGTCAGCTGAATGGATGAAATGTGAGGTAAGATGAATAATAATAGTAAAGAATAATTCAGCTAACACTTAGCGCAAGTATACACTGTTGCACGTAGTAATAAAAAAACCTTAGAAGTATTCCAAGGGTATCGATCCCACGATGACTAAATTGGAAATTCAGATTTGATGAAGAAAGTTTTCAAATGATTGCTTTTGAAAAGGTAACCAAAGAAAAATAAGTTGATTGATTGGGTTTTTGAAAGATAAACAAAACAAGCAAGTAATTAAAAGAATAACAATAATAAAAAACGAGGTATTCAACATGGTTTCATCCCTAAGGGAATAACCATAAATCATGCAATATTTAACTTAAGCCTATTCAATGCATTGAGTCAGATTTAACTCCTATTTGGCTCTTGCTCCCAAGAACCGTTAGAAGGCTAAGCGAGTACCGTTATGCACATTTCTGTGACTCGACTCCGACATATATAGTTCACGAATGCAACCTATAACCCTATAGTCGATATAGGGTGCCTTAGGCAGCTTGCCCTATACCGCCGAATAATCTCTTTCGAGCCTTTTCTCCTATATCACCTTTATGAGAACCGATATCGTTTTTCCCTTTCGAGATCAAACTCACATAGCATGCAAAGTCTAAGTGATCAAGTTAAACTCAACAAGATTAGAGTGATAATCAATAAAGAATGACATGCATTGAACAGAAACTTAAGCAAATAAGACACTTTCAAGCCATTAAACCATAAGGGAATTCACCATATTGAACCCCTCAACAGAATTTAGCTATTCATGGTGAGATAAAGTGAAAATGAATACATTTTCATTGAATAAGAATGTAAAGAATATAGAATAATGAAAAGTAATCACAAGCTAGAAATAAAGGAGATAGCTAAATATTATGGGTTTTTCTATTTACTCTGTTCATCTATCCTTTGTAGGATGACAACAAAGCTACACATAAGCCAGTCCAAGGCAAGGGTCATTACTCTTAAATCGGACTTAAAGAGCTCACCCGATAGCACTAAGCCGCACCTGAATCCCAATTCAAGAGTGGGGGCTTTCATGTTATAGGCAATTTTAGACCACCCCGATGTACAAGGAGCTGACGAGGACAACCGGGGAGAAATCAGGTTGGGAGATGGACCAAGGAGGCGAAACCGGCAAGTGGGACGGGCCAAGACCGAAGGGGTCGGGCTTTTGGCCCGACCCCCTGCTCGGCCTCGGCCATGAGCATATGGTCGGCCTCTGCCATGGGCCGAGGCCGCCCCTCGGCCCGCTCGCACGGGCCGAGCCCGTCTGACTCCATTCGATCCCTACCGCCTTTGGCCGCCCCGGTTTCGCCTGGTTTGGCCTAAAACGCCTCCGAATCCCTAAAAACCCTAGGAGGATGAACAAGTATTTATACCCCTCTTCACCACTGAAGAAGGGGACCCGAACTCTATTTTCTACTCTCTTCTCTTACTCTCTAGTCCTCCTGCTTCCGTTTTCTGACTTAAGCATCGGAGTCGGTGTGGCTAGCACCACACCGGTGTGCAGGTTTTCCGTCTTGCAGGCCACGTCTTCCCCCCTCATCTACAAATTTACCGTCGGTGGCACGTGAAGGTCAGGTGAGTTCCCTCTGACCAAAATCGACCATCAACAACCCTAAACTTTCAATTTCATCAAATTGAACCCTAAACTTACTCAATTTTAACACTGAACTCAATTTCATCAAATTGAACCTCAAATTTATCAGATTGTATTGATTTTAACCTCAAACTTGCATAAGTGTTACAAAGTATACCTTTGGTTAACTTTTCGTTTGAACCACCATATGTAATTGATTATTTCTTCTTTTTTTTCTTAATTCACATTGCACCTCAATTAGTTTTTTATAAATAAAATAGTGGAGAAACTTTATTTTAGATGATTTTTTCTTGTGTCGAGAACTTTGTGAGAGTTTTTTTTTTTGCTGCTATCTAAGATTACGATAACAAAGAAACTTTGGAGGTTTAAATCTTCAAATATTTGCTAGTTTTTTCTTGTTGCTAAGAAAACTTTGTGTTTTTTTTTTCTTCTTTTACTGTTTTTTTTTTTTTTTTTTGCTAATTAGAAGAATGTACAAATGTAGGAAACAAAAATAAAGAAATTTTGAGTTTTTTATTTTTCATATTTGTTGGATATTTCTTGTTGCCAATAACTTTGTGATTTTTTTTAATAATAATGAGAAAAGTATGTTGATTTCTTTTGATAAAGAGTTTTTTCCAACAAATTTCTTACAAAGCACTAACTCAGGTGCAATATTGATAGCGAACATAGCTAGCTACTTTTACTTATTTAAATTAGCTAGTCTTTTATGATGTTTGGGCCAGTTTATCGTGCTTTATTGTTTATTTTGTAGGAAATGGTTGATTGGAGCTATAGTGCAATATTAGAGTTAATCGGGTGCTCGGGACGTGAAAAAATGCAAAGGAATGAAAAGAGTTAAAGAGGAAAAAAGTCAAATTTCGGTCAACAGCAGGCTAGCGTCGAGATGCTAGCTCTTGAGCGTCTCGACGCTCACATTCCTTATCTGATTAGGCGCGTAAAGGTCACAGCGTGTCGACGCTGCGACCTTAACGTGTCGACGCTGTGTTATTTCGCTTACTGAAAAGCGCCTTTTGAAGGCAGTGTCTCGACACTGTCTTGACAGCGTCTCGACGCTAAGACGAAAAATCTGCTATATAAGCTTCTTTTCGGCTAGGTTTGAAGGGACTTCGATTTGGGGACTTTTGGAGCCGACAATAGAGCAGAATTTGGGGATTCTTGAGCTGAAGCAAAGGGGGTGAGTTGGAAATCAACCCATTGTTCGTGGGGATCGTGACGGGGACGTTCGGTCTTGGCCTACAACGAGTCTAATTCTCTTTTCCCTTACTTTAGATAGATTGATGGCTGTTTTAGACTCTCGCTATATTGTAACATTGTGTATGAGTAGCTAGGCTTTAATTCTTAGGGATTGATGTAGCCGTTGGGCACGTTATGGATTGATTTACTGTTTTTATGCTATTGATTTCATTTATGCATATGTTGTATCCTTAATGCTTTCGATTTACTGGCCATAAATTGATTGATGTTTATATTTGAATCTAACTCGGGAGAGAGGATTTAAATTAGAAATCAGTATGCATAACTAGAATTTAGCTAAAAATCGGGAGATTAAGGTTAATTCTAGAAATTGTTATAAAGGTTAGCCTTATTGCCTTGTATGTTTATTGGATTTAGATAGGGATATCGGGTTCAATTGCATATGGGAGAATCATGTATGCTCGGGAGAGATATGTGTGATTTTAGTTGTCAAGATTTATGAATCATAGTATTTGTTAATTCGTTTATTAATCCATAACTACAATTGGTGAAATCAAATCCCTAAGACCAATTCTTCCCATTAGATTGTCACTTTTTACTTGAGTTTTGTGTTTGATTAAATCATATTCTCATTCTATTTGATTCCCTAGATAAAATTGGTCAAAAGTATCTTCGATAATTAAAATTTGGCTAGACACCAATCCAGAGGACGACATTCGATTGCAAAATCACTATATTATAACTTGACCCGTACACTTGCGGTAAGCAATTTGCACATCAAGTTTTTGGCGCCGTTGCCGGGGATTGGCATATTTAGTCAATTTTAATATCGAAGAAAAATTGTCCGGTCTTAGTTTAGGGTGTATTCTATTTTTTTGTTATTTTTGTTATTTTTTGGTTTTAGGTAAATTGCATTCTTTTTTTCCTTTATTGTTTTCTTTTCCATTCTTAAATTTTTCCATATTTAGAGTTTTCCTTATTTGTTTGAATTTCCCATTGTTAGATTTTTAGTTTTTCCTTTTTAGATTAGTTTTTTTTTATTTAGATTTAGTTATTTTCCTTTTCTTATTTCTTTCCTAATTTATTTTATTCCTTTTTCTTTGCCTTTTTAGGTTAGTGTAGTCGGTGTATGCGAAAGGTTAGGGAATTGGCCTTAGTTCCCTTAGAACCAGAAATAGAAAGAACATTCAATAGACTTCGGAGGGAAAATCAAGAAAACATCCAAATGGCCAATCCTAATCCTGAAGAACCTAAGCCCATCAGGGACTATTTTCAGCCGGTCTTTCACGAGCAACAGTCGGAGATTGTCTATGCCCCAATTAATGCTAATAATTTTGAGTTGAAAACAGGTCTCATTCAGATGGCTCGAGACTGTGCCTACAGGGGATCGCCCATGGAGGATCCAAATTCTCATCTGAAATCCTTCCTAGACATCTGTGGGACGGTAAAGTTAAATGGTGTCTCTGAAGATGCCATTCGCTTACGTTTATTTCCTTTTTCGTTGCAGGAAAAAGCGAGGGACTGGTTACAATCTATTCCACCTGGGAGCATAACCACTTGGGATGCTTTGGTCCAGGCATTCTTAAAAAAGTTCTTTCCTCCTGCCAAGACGGTCAAGCTGAGGACCGAAATTGGGACATTCCAACAACAATTCGATGAGCAGCTGTTCGAGACTTGGGAGAGATTTAAAGAGCTGCTAAGGAAGTGCTCTCAGCACGGATACCCTGACTGGCTACAGGTTCAATTATTTTACAATGGATTAACTCCTAGCACAAAAACTATTGTTGATGCAGTTGCATGTGGGACTCTGTTGTCCAAGACTGTTGAGAGTGCTAGGACTTTGTTAGAGGATATGGCCACCAACAGCTATCAGTGGTCATCTGAGCAGTCGGGACCCAAAAAGATTGCTGCTTGAGTGTTCGAGGTTGACAACGTAAGTGCACTTCAGGCGCAGATGTCTTCCTTGGCTAATGCATTTTTAAAGTTTTCAGGTTCAGGGAATGCTCAATCAATTGAGTCTGAAGCTGCCCTTGCATCCCAGACTTAGGGGGAAAATCTCGAGCAGGTTCAGTATGTTTCGAATTTTAATTCTAGGGGGTATTATAATAATTCCACACCTACACATTATCACCCTAGCAATAGAAATCATGAGAATTTTTCCTATGCTAATAATAAGAATGTTTTAAATCCTCCTGGCTGCACTCCTAAACAAGAAGGTAAACAATCTTTAGAAGACCTTGTTGGAGCTTTTATTGCAGAATCAAGTAACAGGTCAAATAAGCTTGAGGAGGTCGTGATTGCAATAAACACTACTGTCAATGGTCATTCTGCAGCAATCAAGAATATAGAGACTCAGCTGGGACAACTGGTAAGTGTTGTCAACTCTATGAATAAAGGTAAAGCCCCAGTTGAACAGGAGAAATCTTCTTTGGAGTACTGCAAGGTCGTATCTGTGCATTATGAGGAGGAGACTAAATTAGCTGAAGAGGAGAAAACTACTGAAGCAGAGGAACTCACAGGAGGAGTTGAAGAAGGCACCACCTCAAACGAAGCTGAAAAGCCTAATCCTGAGCCTTCTATTCCTTCTCCTACTGTTTTAGTTCCTAAATCAAAGAAAAAGAAAAATTCTAAAGTTAAGTTTGACAAGTTTTTAGATGCTTTTATGGGTTTGCATGTTAATATTCCTTTTTCAGATGCCTTGGAGCAGATGCCTCACTACAAAAAAATTCATGAAGGAATGGCTCAACAAGAAGAAAAAGGAAAAGCAGTTGGAGACTGTATATCTTGCATCGACATGCAGTGCTCGTGTCCAACAGGGAGTACCAGAGAAATTGTCTGACCCAGGGAGTTTTACTATTCCTTGTAATTTTGGTACTTATTCTTGTAGAGCACTATGTGATCTAGGGGCTAGCATAAATATTATTCCATTATCTCTGTGCAAAAAGCTTAATATAGGAGAAATAAAATCTACTTCTGTTAGACTTCAGTTGGTGGACCAGTCTGTGGTTAGTCCGTATGGGATTGTTGAGAATATTCTGATTAAAGTAGGTAGATTTTTCCTTCCTGTTGATTTCTTTGTGCTAGATATTAAAGAGAATCCTGCTATGCCTATCATATTAGGTAGACCATTCCTTGCTACAGGGAGGGTTATAATTGATATTGAACGCAGGGAGCTAATCATAAGAGTCCAACAGGAGAAGGAAGTTTTAAAAGCTTTTGAGGATCCCAAGAACACATCAGATACAATGATGGTGGGCTACAGGAGAGGTGCTAGGAAGAGCACCAGTGATGGAAAATCTGACAGGAGACCACCCTGATGCATAGTTGGTCAACACGTCGAGCTAATGACGTTAAACAAGCGCTTATGGGAGGCAACCCAAATGAGTTAGTTATTTCTTTCTTTTGAGTTTTATTTATTGTTTGTGCTGTTTTGTAGGCCTTGTTTTCTTTCTCTCCTTTGCTTTCAAGATGTCAAGATTCCAAGCATTCAGTCAAGAAGTCATCATCATTCCAGGCCAGTATTGCTCACTCCTTTCATTCGTTCATTGTTCTCATGCTTGTTTATGCCTTATTTTCTTTATACATTGAGGACAATGCATATTTTAAGTTTGGGGGTGGATTAGCATGTTTGTAGAGCCCTTGAGCATCTGAGTTCGGGCTATAGTTTTGAGCTTTATTTGAATTATGCATATGATTGTTTTCTGGATGCTACTTTTGCATGATTATGATGTCCTAGGATAAGCTTTCTTGTCAATTTTCAAGCTTGTGATGAGTTGTAAGCATGAGTGCCCAAAAAGGGAGACTTTTTAAAAAAATTTCTAGGAGATGGCTTGCATGAGTAGAGTATTTATCTTGGCTAGATTTGGATTTGAATGCTTAGGAGCGAATTATTGGGTTCATATGCTTGTTGTCACCTCAATAGGTGTAAGGTAGAGCTAAAGAATTAATTTTTTTGCAAATTAGCATGTTTGATCTTGCTTAGGAGGAAAGAAAAGAATATATGCTATTTATGCTCATAAAGAAAAATCATTCTTGTTGTTACTGTTGAAATAAGATAATAATGTCATGGCTTGTGCACAATATGCAATGATTAATAAAGATTAAGGCAAAAAGAGCTACCCCTGTTGTGATCAGTTAGGTCAACCAGAGAAAACTCAGGTTAAGGGTCCCTGCAATAGGTGTGTGAAAGCTAGTGCCACATATAAATGCTAAAGTTAATTGTATTTTATAAGCACCTAAGTATGGAGGAAAACAAACTAATTTGTTCTATTAACTCATTAGTGAAACCTTAGTGCCAGTGTAGAGGGAAGATGAGCTGAGAGTTTAATAATCCAATCCCGAGCTATTAGAGTCTGATCTTGTTGAGTTAGATCTCGCTTGTGCAAGTTAATTTTGGAAAAATTTTAATTTGTCTCCATCATTGGTCCTTGTGTGCATGTCTCTTGCTTGCTTATTTATTGACTTTTGTGCCTTGAGGATTGAGTTATGATTGTTGCATCCATTCTTCCATTGTATGTTTGATTTTTAGTTTGCTCGAGGACTAGCAAAAGCTTAAGTTTGGGGGTATTTGATAGCGAGCATAGCTAGCTACTTTTACTTATTTAAATTAGCTAGTCTTTTATGATGTTTGGGCCAGTTTATTGTGCTTTATTGTTTATTTTGTAGGAAATGGTTGATTGGAGCTATAGTGCAATATTAGAGTTAATCGGGTGCTCGGGACGTGAAAAGATGCAAAGGAATGAAAAGAGTTAAAGAGGAAAAAAGTCAAATTTCGGTCAACAGCAGGCTAGCGTTGAGACGCTAGCTCTTGATCGTCTCGACGCTCACATTCCATATCTGATTAGGCGCGTAAAGGTCACAGCGTCTCGACGCTGCGACCTTAGCGTCTCGACGCTGTGTTATTTCGCTTACTGAAACACGCGTTTTGAAGGCAGCGTCGAGACGCTGTCTGACAGCGTCTCGACGCTAATACGAAAAATCTGCTATATAAGCTTCTTTTCGGCTAGGTTTGAAGGGACTTCGATTTGGGGACTTTTGGAGCCGACAATAGAGCAGAATTTGGGGATTCTTGAGCTGAAGCAAAGGGGGCGAGTTGGAAATCAACCCATTGTTCGTGGGGGTCGTGACGGGGACGTTCGGTCTTGGCCTACAACGAGTCTAATTCTCTTTTCCCTTACTTTAGGTAGATTGATGGCTGTTTTAGACTCTCGCTATATTGTAACGTTGTGTATGAGTAGCTAGGCTTTAATTCTTAGGGATTGATGTAGCCGTTGGGCACGTTATGGATTGATTTACTGTTTTTATGCTATTGATTTCATTTATGCATATGTTGTATCCTTAATGCTTTCGATTTACTGGCCATAAATTGATTGATGTTTATATTTGAATCTAACTCGGGAGAGATGATTTAAATTAGAAATCAGTATGCATAACTAGAATTTAGCTAAAAATCGGGAGATTAAAGTTAATTCTAGAAATTGTTATAAAGGTTAGCCTTATTGCCTTGTATGTTTATTGGATTTAGATAGGGATATCGGGTTCAATTGCATATGGAAGAATCATGTATGCTCGGGAGAGATATGTGTGATTTTAGTTGCCAAGATTTATGAATCATAGTATTTGTTAATTCGTTTATTAATCCATAACTCCGACTATCGATTGCCACGGTGCACCTCTGACTACCGGTCGTCATCTACCTCTGACTACCAGTTGCGGTCGACCGCTACTATCGACCTCCAACAACTAGCCGCTATCCACTGATCGGCCTTCGCCGACTAACTGCCATCGTCTTCCTCTAACTATCGGTCGTCGCTAACCTCCGTCGACCAATGATAACCAGTCGCAACCGACTGCTACCGTTGAGCTCCGACTACTGGCGCTGTCGACTAACCACCATCGTTGACCTCCAACTACCAGGTGCCGTCGACCCCTGCTGACCAGCCTCCGCCTACTTACCGCTACCGTCGACCTCAGACTACTGGGCGCCGCAGACTAGCCACTACCATCGACTTCTGACTACCGACAGGCATCGACCTCCACCAAACGACCGCCACCGTCGACCTTCGACTATTGGCCGTCGTCGACCCCCGCTGACCAACCTCCGCCGACTAACAGCTACCCCTCAGACTACCAAGTGCCACCGACCAGCCACTACCGTTAACATCTGACTACCGGCAGCCACCGGCCTCGACCAAACGACCACCATAGTCGACCTCTAACTACCGACCACCGTTGACCCCTACTAACTAGCCTCCACCGACTGACCGCTACCGTCGACCTCTGACTACCGGGGACCGCCGACTAGTCACTACCATCGACCTCTCACTATTGGCAGCCTCCACCAAACGACTGACTTCGTCGACCTCTGACTACCGGGCGCCGTCGACCTCTGCTGACCGGCATATGTCGATGGATCGCCATCGTCGACCTTCGTCTACCGGTCGCCACCGACCATCCTCCATCGTCGACCTCTGACTATCGGCCTTCGTCGACCGACTGCTACCGTCGATCTCGGACTACTGTCAACCTCCGACTACCGAGCGCTGTCGACTAGCTGCTACAGTCAACCTCTGACTACCGAGCGCTGCCTACCTCTGTTGACCGAACGCCACCGTTGACCTCTTACTATCGGTTGTTTTCAACCTCCGCTAATCGGCTTTCACCAACTGACCGCCATCGACCTCCGTCGACCAGTTACTACAGTCGACCTTTGACTACCAAATGCCACCATCGACCTCCGATTACCGACCGCCACTATCGTCGTCGACCGAAACTTTTTTCTTTTTTTTTTCTTATTTTCGACCACTGATCGCTATCGTCGACCTCTGACGACCTTTCCATCATATGTCGCTGACTGTCAGCATTCGCTCAGTGGTCGGAGGTCAGTAGCGATGGCCGATGATCAACGACGGCGGGTGATCGGTAACAATGGTGGTAGTGATGAGGAAGAAGAATGAGAAATAAAAAAATAATTGTTGAAAATTAATATATTTTTATATTATATATACTAAATTTTATTTTAAATAAAAAAACAAGAAACAAGAATCGGTTATCAAACACATTTGTGTTTCTGTTTCTTTTTTCACAGAAACAAGGAACAGAAATAGTTATCAAACATGTTTCTGTTTCTAGTTCTTAAAAAACAAGAAACAGGAAACAAGAAATGAGAAACGAGAAACAGGAAATGAGAACGTTGTCAAACGGGGCCATATTTTTTCAATCCAAAAGTAAATTTTTCTTTTTTTTTTTTTTTTTTGAGAAGCAATCCAAAAGTAAATGGGGTTTAATTATATTTATTTCATCATATTTCTAACCTAAGAGACTCATTTATTACATTTAAAAGAACGTAAAAGATTAAATAATTACCAAAAGAAATATAAAGATGAAAATTTATACTACATATATTTATATATATCAACCTGTTTTCTCCTTTGATTTCTCTCATCCAACTAACTAAATATCAGCCAAAGTAAGTTTAGGGGAAAAATACACTTTTAGTCTCGGAAGTTTGAGTTAGGTTTCATCTTGGTCCCTGAGTTATCAAACTCAACAACTTAGTCTCTTAGGTTTGGTTTTAGTTTCATTTTGGTCCCTCCATCCAATTTTCCGTTAAAAACTAACGGGTGGATGATGTGACTTTATCTTTTTTATTAAAAAATTATTTTTTAATTTTTAAGAATAAAAATATAATTAAAAAATATTTAAATAATAAAAATATATTAATTTTTTTATTCTTTCTCTCTTTCCTCTTCTTCTTTCATCTTCCCCACCTTCACCTTCAACTTCATCTTCACCTTGCCGTCGTCGGTGTCGGAGCCTCGCCGGAGCAGCCACCGGCGTCAGACATCGAACGCCGCCGTTACCATTTTTCTTCTTCTTTTCTTTCCTCCTCTTTTTTCTTCCTTCTCTCTTCCTTCCTTCCTCCTCCCTTCCCTCTTCTTTCACTGTTAAAAAAAAAAGTACAGGAAGAGGAAACCCCCTCAAATCCGACTGGAACGAAGGGTGGCAGATCTAGTCATTGGTCACGAACGGCGATTCCGACTCGATCGAAGGCAGCGACTGCTTGACAGATCTGGGCGTTGGTCATAAACAACGATTTCAGCACCACAGATCTTCTTTCTTCTTCTTCTCTTCTTTTTCTTTTCACTGTTTTTTTTTTAAAAAAAAACACAGAGAAAGGGGAGGGATGAAGAGAATGAGGATGGAGAAGAAGAAGGGGGATAAAGGGATAAATAATAAAAAAATATTATTATTTTGGGCCGGTTGCAAGAATGGCAAATTGGGCCAAACTAATTGCAAATATCGTAGCCCACAAAAGAATTTGCAAAAATAGCAAAAATTGAAGATATGAAATGCGCATTTACTAAAATACCCTTCCTTCCTAAACTGTCGGATTTCGCCGCTCGAAAAAATCGTGTTGAAGGCTGTGTTGCAGATCCAACCAAATCAAACGCCCAAACCCTGTGTCGTCCATGGTGGTTTCTTCTTCTTCTTTTTCTTCTTTTTCTTCAAGTGGTAAACAGGGCGGTGGCGCAACCATCTTCGAGTTACGGCAGCGACGGCGAGAGAGTGAGGGAGGCGGGCGGTGATTGACGTGAAGAGGAGCGAGAGAGAAAAATAGAGGGATAGAGAGAGATTGTGAGGATGAGAGAGAAAGGGACGAGGGAAAGTGTGAAAAAGAGAGCCTGGAAGAAGAAAATCTTTTCAAAGTTTCTTTTCTTTTTTCTTTTTTCAATTTTTTTTAAACTCTTTTATCAGAGAAACGTGAACCCCTTTAATTATTTACTTTTGCTAACTTGCTTTTGTTTTTTCTATCAGTGATAGAAAACTGATAGAAAGTTTTCTATCAGTGATAGAAAACTTTCTCTATCACTGATAGAAAACTTTCTCTATGATTGATATAAGTTTTCTATCACTGATAGAAAACTTTCTCTATCACTGATAGATTCTATCAGTGATTCTATCAGTGATAGAAAAACTTTCTATTAGATAGAAATTTGAAAAATTTTCTATCAGATAGAAAGTTTTCCTATCACTGATAGATTCTATCAGTGATAGAAAATTTTTTTATCAAATAGAAACCTACTAAAACAAAAGAGAGGACAGATGTAGAAACACTTTCTATCAGTGATAGAAAACTTTTATCAGCTTTCTATCACTGATAGAAGATTTCTATCAGTGATAGAAAGTGTTTCTATCACTGATAGATTCTATCAGTGATAGAAAGTGTTTCTATCACTGATAGATTCTATCAGTGATAGAAAACTTCTATCACTGATAGAAAGTTAATTCTATCAGTGATAGTGATAGAAAAATTTTCTATCAGTGATAGAAAATTTCTATCACTGATAGAAACCTACCAAAATAAAAAAGAGAGGAGAGAAATCCACGCCGACCGGAAGATGCACGCGCAATCCAAGGGCAAAACGGGGATATGAAAAATTAATTCAAAAATTTTGCCATATTTGCAGATATTTTAAAAAATTGCTAAATTTGCCATTATTTATCCTAATTTTGCCACCCATTACAATTATCCTATTATTTTATTATTTTAATATTTTTTATTTAAAAAAATTAAAATTGTTTTTAATTAAAATAATAGTGTCACGTCAGCCACCGTTAACATTTAACACAAAAAAAAAAAAAGACGGCAGGGACCAAAGTGCTCCTTATCTCAAATCGATGAGTATTTTTGTTGAGTTTGAAAACTCATGACCAAAGTGTAACTTAACCCTCAGGGACCAAAAGTGTATTTTTCCCAATTATTATGTATATAGTTCTATTTTGTTATTTTCCTAAAAGTTGAAGTCGGGCCGATTCCCTCTCCAAATCGAAGAACCCTCGTTGTTCAACAATTTACAGACATTTCTCAAGCCTTTCATAAAACCCCATTAAAACCCTCATCGAGAAAGCTCATGTTAACCATTTCAAAGATGAAATCCTTCGTATCTTCCTCGTCTTTCTCAACCCTCTCGCCCTATTTCCCCATTACCGCTTCTCCGACCTTCTTCTCCTTACCTTCTAAATCGACGCAATGCAACCCTACATTCACCCACTTCTCCAATCATTTCACTTCCAAAAAAACGCCCTCAATTTCCTTCCCCACCAAAGGGCTTTTTTCAATCCACAATCGAACTCTGCAAATGGGAGCTTCTTTGTCTCCGCCCTCCGGCGAGGTTCATGTCATAGTGGGCCCGATGTTCGCTGGGAAAACAACCACTCTTCTTCAGCGGATTCAGTCCGAGAGCAGCCATGGCAGGTCTTTTATGCTCTGCTTTTCTGCTTCTCTTTATTAATCGAGTGGGGTGTGAGTGTTTAGTGTTATGTTTCTCTAGCCTCGTTTGTTTGAACTTTTCGTGGGAGATTCCAAATGATTCGAGGGTAGAGACAGAAGACGAACACAAGATTCCTCAACATAATCTGAATTAGCTTCTGAATGATCCATGGAGGAGGAAAACCCTTTTCTTCTAGAATAATGAAGAGGAAATGGTTTAATTAAACTTTGCTTCGAATGCAAAGGAGACAACAGCTCATTAACCTTTGCATGCCCATCCGAAAGGGCCTTTGAATCCTCAATAGCCATCACCAAATCGTCTTCGTGAGGTAAAAAGAGACTTTCATCTTCCAGGACCTGATTAACCCTCTTTAAATCCACCGAATTAGCAAAATCTTGTGAGGATAAAATTCCAGAATTCGAACGACACTCACCTGAAAGGTCAAGAGGGACAATGTCACCAAAACGAAGAGAGAAATTTCTGATATTCCCACCTTTAACATCAATCTCAGCTGGAATGAAGCCGCAAATGTTTTCCTCCACTTCAATAACTGCTGCTGAACAATCAATTAAGTTAAGAGTTTGAGACGAAATACTAATCAATCCACCAAAATGTTGACCAATAGCTTCAAAACATGGCTGTTTCCAATAAATCAATGGTAAGTTCTTTATAGATATTCGACCTCCATAACTCTTGATGAATTCCGGGTGAGAATGCTTTTCATCGGACCAACGCTCAATTTTCAAATGAAGGTCCCCAACAAAACCCCACTTTCCATCAAAATTCAAATCAGAACGGCCCACAAAAAGCTTAAGCAACGCTTTATCATCCATAAAAGGATTAATTGAAATTCCAGTTCGAAAATAATTTTCTAAGGCGATTTGAACCTCATGCCATGAGTAATGAGCAAACAACCTAGAAACCACCAAAATCGAATTGAAATTCAAATCCATAACTTCACTCTCTTTTCTTACCCAAAAGGAAGAAATCTCAGGGAATTTCACTACAGCTTCTTGGTTCGTAACAACTTTCTCAGTTCGAACGGAGAAATCCGACATAGAATGCTCAGGTTTTCCATATTTAAAGAAAAAATCCCTTACCATTTCCCAAAAAACGATCCAACCTTTCTTTTCAAAACTCGCAGGAACATGAACATTCTTCCTTCCTCCATAAGAAGGCCATACTGCGCATTCCAAATGCCAACCCTCAACAGATCTAAATTTAGACAGACGAATGGTCCCAAAATCATCCTTGAATTTCTTATTAAAAAATGAATGAACAGGGAGATGCAAAAGTTCAACCAACGAGTTTTCAAGCCACCCTAAGAGGGATAAAGAAATGTGAATTTTCTGATCTTTATTCATTCCTTCCATAAAACAATCATCTTCTTCACCCCAAAGACGGAAATAAATATTCCGGATACAACAACTCATCTCTTCCATCACTTCCATCACTTCCATAAAACCAAAAAATAGAACTCAACCTCAATCCAAAGAAAACCTCGAATAGCAAACAGCTATCGACTGCAAAGAGTAGAGGACGGACGACGAATGACTGGCGACGAACAAAACGACGGTTGAAAACAGACCAAAGCGACGGCAGAAGAAAACAGCTACAAAAAACAGCGAAAAGAAGCAAAGAAAGGTGGACGGACGGCGAACTGCGACGGAGAGACGGCGCTGGACGGCGAAGACCGAACGGACGGACGATGAACGGCAAATCACGAAGGCGACTACAACGGACGAAAGCGACGACTACGACGGACGAAGGTGGCGACTGGTTACTAGGGTTAGGGAAGGGTTTTTCGAAGAGAGAGAATGGAGGGGAGGCTAGGGATTTTCGGGGAGAGAGAATGGAAAAAGGACGTCAGGGAGGTGGCGATCGGCGACGACGGAGGCGGCGAGAACCGACGGCGGAGGCGACGAGAACCGACAGCGGAGGCGGCGAGCGGCGAGCGGCGACAGCAACGACTACTGAAGAAGACGACGACAGGAGGCTAGGGTTAGGGTTAGGGTAGAGAGAAAAACTTAAGTCATCCTTTTATTAGAACAAAGAAAACATTCAAAACATCAAGAAGCATTTCCAAATTATACTTGAAAAGAAAAGTATTTGACCTTTCTCTTGAAAGAAAAGGCCATAAAACCAAGCCAGCGAAAAAATAACAAGCGAAGAAAGAAAGAATAAAATTGAGTGAAAATTTTGCTTGAACTTTCTCAGGAGTTGAAAAACCTCAAAGGCTCAAACAAACAAATCTCAAAGTCATCACCAAATTGTCAGCCAACTTTTGAAAATAATCTACCTTCTTATATAGTTGTATCATTGTCACCAATAGGAAACAACAAAGAATATGAAATCTATAATCTATCAGTCACACAAGAAAGTGCAAAATGAAAAACATTACCATCTGTGGATGACAATCACTTAATCAGAACTAAGAAGACTGCTTGAGGATGAAATGCAAGCACACAAGATCACATAGAAAATTATCATAGTAAAATGTGCGAGAATAGTTGTTCAACTTCTTTAGCACATGTATACTGTTCTGATACAATCATAAAGAACATCTTTCTCCCTCTTAAAGCTACAATTTTCCTTTTTTCTTTTTAGATGCTGAGACTCTGTGCAAATAAACACGAGTTATGACAATGTGGCCAAGAATATAATCTAACAAGACTCCTTTACAAAAGGTTTACCAACTGAATTAGAAAGATTTGGACTTACAAATGGCATAAGAGACAAGTATGTGATTCATTCCTCCAAAACCCTTAATGGGCACCTTTGTTTATCGATCAAAAGCAAATAAATCAAGTAAAGTCTTCAACTATTTCATTCAGACGAAAATACGCAACACAGAAAAAAAAAAAAAAAAAAAAGTGAAGATTGATTCAATTTGCTTATTGACACAGCCCGATCGCATGTTTAAGAAGTAGAACATCGTAAAAATGTCCACAAATGGAACTCGAATTTCCGAAGAAGAGAACACAACAAGAAAAAAAACCCTAAAACGCATAATCTTATTTCTTGTAACGAGCTACCTCGCCTTCATTGGGGAAAAACCCCATAAGCCGACCCGCCGAGTTCGTATAAGCGTAGATGAAGCCTCCCATCAGCCCAAATAGACCACCGGTCACCATCGAGGGGCCCCTAATCCCGGGCTTAATCCCTAAAGCGAAAAGAAGAGAACACATTTCTAGATTAGCAACGAAATGGAAGAGGAAGAAGGAAGGAGAGAAGGAAGAAGAGATTGATACCGTCACGATAGCCTAAACAGACGAAAGCGCCGGTGATGGTGAAGAAATGGACGTAATCGATAGCGTTGAAATTGCCGACGACTTTGGTGAATGAAGGATTCCGATCTATTACTGGGTACTCTGGCTTGGTCGACGCAGTATTGTCGGTGTTCATCTTGTCTTCTCCGGAGCTGAAACCGAAACTGATCTCCGCCGGCTCTCTTTCTCTCTGTATCGCTGTGTGACTCTGCAAAAACTCGCTTTGCCAACTCGCTGCGGTTGAAGACGATACGAGCATGAGTGATCGCTGACTGGTGAATGGGCATTTCATGGGCTGGGCCCAAAATGGTTGGATCAGCCAAGGCCCATTATAAAAATGCTTTATTTAGATCAATTATTGAATTTTAGACTAAATTTATCGTTTCATTTCTAATATTGTGCATTTTTCCAATTTCGTTTTCTTTTTTAAAGTTTAGACAAGGGGGTGGGTTGAGATAATTTTGGATTTCCATGATTTTATATGTTTCAATTTTGTTGTGTATCAAGATTTTTCAATCCAATCATAATTGGTAATTGACATTACCTTATGTTTTAACTTCATGCATGGGTCAGATATATGCCCCAAAGGGAAAATATCACAATTTACTATCAACTTGATAAATTGTGTCAATTTTTAGCTTAAAATTTTTAATTACCACATATTACACCTTAAACTTTGATAGTGTAGCAAATGATTGCAAAATTAATAAATTTTTCGACTTTTTTTCCCCTTAGATGAATTCTCATTTAGAAACATAGTCAATGAATATATTTTAACGTGCATTTGATGAATCTAAAACATATATCATCACAAAATTAGAAACTTCAAAGAAAATAACATTAAAGTTCAATTTTTGTTAAAAATTGTGAGTTTTCATCATTTTATTTAATTCACAATCTTTTGCATGAATTGAGCTTATATTTTGTGCAAAGCTGGACTTTTGTTGAAATTAATGTGTTTTCAAATAATTTTACTTTACTTTTTTCTTAAAATTAGGGGGTGAATTTACCAAAAATAGAACATAGGGTAAAAACTAGCAAATATTTAAATTCAAGGTTCAATTTGATAAAGTTGAAAATTTATGGTGAAAATTGTGATAAAGTTTACCAAGTTCAAGTTCATGACTAAATTGATTTTTCCCCGAAATTAAAAGACCTAGAAATTTCACATGATCTAAAATGTTGCAATTTACTTGACTTAAAATTAGTCTCTAGTCTAGATCATTATAGAGTACTTGTTGAGAGTGTTATATTATGCTATTGCTAACAATTAAAGATCTTATTAAAATAATTTCATTGTTATTTAATGTTTACTAATAGTATCGATTCAGTTGAAATAAATCTCAACGTAATTCAACTAGTTGAAGCATATATCTCCAACAATAATAATAAGGGGAAAAAATCATTTTTAACCCTAAACTTTGGGGGTTGTATCAATTTTAACCCTTGTTATAGACAATTTTGGACCACCCCGATGTACAAGGAGCTGACGAGGACAACTGGGGAGAAATCAGGCTGGGAAATGGACCAAGGAGGCGAAACCGGCAAGTGGGACGGGCCAAGACCGAAGAGGTCGGGCTTTTGGCCCAACCCCCTGCTCGGCCCGTCTGACTCCATTTGATCCCTACCGCCTTTGGCCGCCCTGGTTCCGCCTGGTTTGGCCTAAAACGCCTCCGAATCCCTAAAAACCCTAGGAGGATGAGCATGTATTAATACCCCTCTTCACCACTGAAGAAGGGGACCCGAACTCTATTCTCTACTCTTTTCTCTTACTCTCTAGTCCTCCTGCTTCCGTTTTCTGACTTAAGCATCGGAGTCGATGTGGCTAGCACCTCACCGGTGTGCAAGTTTTCCGTCTTGCAGGCCACGTCTTCCCCCCTCATCTACAAATTTACCGTCGATGGCACGTGAAGGTCAGGTGAGTTCCCTCTGACCAAAATCGACCATCAATAGTTGACGCCATCTGTGGGGATCGAATGGCTTGCCAAATCTGCACACCGATCATTCCATGAGTAAGGGGATGGAGAAGAAAGACCAAGACATGAACGTAGAGCATTCGGATGGTGACCGCCACCAGCAAAAGTCACGGGAAGAAGACCGAGGCCGACCTCAAACCGAGTCTCCTCGACCTCGATCTCCACTGCCCTCATCCCGAGAGAAGCAATCTGATTTCAAATTTGCTGCTCTCGAAAACAAAGTAAGTGCGATGGATCATAATTTGTCCAGGATACTGCGTATCTTGGATAAACCTGGTCCTAGCACTAAAACCCCTGATGAGAGGTTGGTTAGGGATCTGAGGAAGGGGAAGAAGCCCATGGGGCACACTATAGAATCAGAGACGAGGTCGAGGGGAAAGAAGACTGACAGCATGACCAGCAAGGTCAGGAGGCTCAAACCTACTGATCGCACGATTTTGAGGAGCCCAGAGTCAAGCACCCTTAAGGGGCGTGACTACACAGTTTCTACCCCGAGCTACGGTCATACTAAGACAGACCTGAGGAATCTGATCATTGAGAAGCGCAGAAGTGCCAAAACTGCCGAGTCCGAGGCCAGGGCCGTCGAAGCTGAAGCCTGGGCTGCCGAGGCCGAGGCTAGGTTGGCCGAGGCCGAGGCCAAGAAAGACAACCTCTCTTGGAAGACCAAGCTCCTAAACACACTAAACGCATACAGAAGCTGGATGGAGATCAAAACTTGGAAGAACTAGCCGACCAAGTCGATCTGCCCTTCATAGAAGAAGTCATGAAAGCCGAGGTGCCCCAAAAGTTTAAGGTACCCACGTTCAAACAGTACGATGGCAAGAAAGACCCCGTGCAACATCTAAACGCATACAGAAGCTGGATGGACTTCCACGGCGTCTCAGATGCAATCAGGTGCCGCACATTCTTTTTCACTCTGACAGGATCAACCAGGCACTGGTTCGAGAGGCTGAAAAGGAGATCCATCAGCTGTTTCAAAGAGTTGGCCCAAACATTCCTTGCACAGTTCATGGGAGCCAGAGAGCAGCGCAAGCCTCACATCAACCTCTTGACAGTCAAACAGCAGCCAGGTGAGAGTTTGCGTGATTACATAACTCGTTTTAATGACGAAGCACTACAAGTTGAGGGGTACAACGAGGGAGCAGCCCTGGTAGCCATAACATCCAGACTGGAAGACGAAAGACTGCTCAATTCAATAGGTAAGAGTCAACCTCGAACCTACATGGAGTTAGTCTCCCGAGCACAGAAGTATATGAGCGTAGAGGAGTTACTGAAATCAAAAAGGTCAGAACGAGAGTACAAGAGGTCTTCTTCATCTGACCATGACAGCAAAAAGGATCAGAGACAGCGGACAGACGAAAGAGGCCGAGGCCGATCAGACCATGGCCGGGGCCGAGCTGACCATGACAATGGTCGAGGCCGAGCACATCCTTTCGGTAAGTTTGAGAAATACACCCCAACTGCTGTTCCACAGGAGCAAGTGCTGATGGAGATCCGAAATACGGGCCTCCTGAAATTCCCAGGAAGGATGAAATCAAGTGCCGATAGAAGAGACAAGAGCCAGTATTGTCTTTTCCACTGGGACCACAGACATTCAACTAGGAATTGTATTCAGTTGAAGGATGAAATCGAAGCACTGATCCAGAATGGATATTTGAAAGAGTTCGTCGGTGAGCCTAGGGCTGAGGCCGACCAGGGATGGCTGAGGCCGAGCTCGACCAAAGATGGTCGAGACAAAGGAGAACCCCTACGTGAGATCAGAACCATCTTTGGAGGACCAGCTAGAGGGGGTTCGAGCAGGAAGAGGAAAGCTATTGCCAGGGAAGTGAGGGCTGAACCAGAATATCGAGGTATGTACTCTGTCCATCTATCAAAGGCACACCTGAAGGGAATAAAAGTCCCCACGCAGCGGAAGCGCATCGATTGGACCTTACGCCGTATATTAATTAACATTAAAATACCGTTACGATAACTCAAACAAAGCTTTAAACTAACTTTAAAGTCGCTGTAAAAACGGTTTAAACATGCTAGAATAAATCTAAATTTATTTTAAAAAACTTTTCTAACGAAAAGAGGAAGAACCTTTACAACCCTCCGTTGTAGACTTGATCGTTCTTCGCCAACGACGCTCCAACGAACGAAAACGCAGCAGCCTTCTCGCCTCTTGATCGCTGGATTTTCTTCTTTGAATGACACAATAACCACAGAGGTTACACCGGTATGTCTCTAAGTCTAGGAGGCCAAAGACTTGTGGGAGTCTTTCTCTAAGAGGGAGGCTAGAGAGAATTCTAGGTCTTGTCTTTCAAGAGTGTCAAGTGTCATGACCAATTAGGTCTAGTGTTCTATTTATAGAAGAGAGACCATGAATAAAATATTCAATTAAATCAATCTTTTCCAAAATTGATTCAATCTTATTCCTTAATTAATCAATCATGATCAATCAATTCCCCAATTGATTAATCTTTTCCATAAATGACTAATTTCTTCCATAAGTAATTAGATCATTCCCATAAATGATTAATCACTTCCTTAAGTGATTAATTATTTACATAATTGATTAATTCATGGTTAATGAATTCTTTAATTAATTAACCACCAATTAAATATCACATATTTAATTTCCGGCCTTGAATTAATTAATTTTGCCCAAACACTTTTAGGACTTAAATTAATTAATTCTTTCAATCTTCCATAAATTTATATTTGAACTTCTTCAAATATTAATTTCTCTCATAATAATATATCAATATATATTATATTTATTTCCCTTAGTAAATTGAACATTTTCAATTTACATTTAATTACTTAGTTGCCTCAAATTACTTTACGAGCTACCAGTGGGACCTTATGGACCTGCAGATCAGAAGCTCCAACGATGTGAGATTAATTGGTTAAACTCATTAACCTCAATAATCAATATTCGTTAACTGTGTGTACATTCCACTATAGACTCACAGTTGCACTCTTCTCACTGCAGACATATTTTCTGTGTCCACGGAACTTAGACCAATATCGACTAGTTAGTCCTTCACGAGTGTCCGTAACACCAGCTGGGTCAAATTACCGTTTTACCCCTGGGTCACCTCTATTTCCTTAAGTACCAATTCTCCTCTAATGAACAATCTGTTTATGGTCCAACCATCAAACAGAAAACCCTCTCGTGCCATTGAGAGGGTAGGGCCCTTTGTTCAAGACTCAGAGTAACCACTTAAGGGAACACTCATCTGCTTCCCTAAAGTCGGGAAGGAGTGAATTCCATCTTGTACGATTATGTTCCCAGCTCCCCATTCGGCCTTGTCCCCAAAGTGGTAGGCTTATTGAGTCGGCGTATTGGCCACTCTCACCCATACAAATCAAAGGACAATCTCTCATGAGCAGGAGTCCATAATCAACTCAGGATTAAGACTAAGTTGTCTAGGTCGTCCTAGTGAAATAGAAAACCAACTAGTTAACGGTGTTATAACCAGTGGTTACTATTTCGCGGTCCGGTCTTATGCAAACTCATTGCATAGGATACCCCCACTCGCATGTCTCCTACACGAACGCGTTGGATCGCAGCGTTTGTATCAAATACAAAGTGGGCCGTATCCATAGTGTCACCAGGATAAGGCACCCAGTCTTATCCCTATACTATAGACCCTTTAGGCTGTTTCTTGAACAATGATCCCATATGTCGCTACATATAGTTCAAGACTCATATTACAGCCTTGGATGTCCAGTTTATTGGATTAGGGTTATTATTAGGCAAAGACATATATAAAATAACTAATAACAATTAATGGAAAAAATATATCAATATTATTTCATTAATATCCGGTCAACGGTTACATTCACTATCTACGAGTTTTAGGGCATAAAACCCAACAACACCCTCCTTAGTAACTAGAACAAATGATATTGAATGTAAGCAAACAAGTACAAAGTTCAAGTGGGTAGCATAACCAAACTCATGGTTCCTTCTATAGGTACAACACTAGAATGGGAAGTATTCTATGTCAATAATTCTCATTAACTTGGAAAATAGAAAAACATGTAACTCTAATTTGAACAACTATCCATCCCTACAGTTAAGCAACATTCATATGCTAAGTAAACTAAATGCAAGGATCACTACAACAATTAAGGTCTCTCCCGACGCGTCTATACATTATGTCTACCTTATAATATTAGTTTAGAGTTAGTTTTTATAAATTTAATATAATCATTAATGTGGTCCATATACATTATGTCTACCTTATAATATTAATGTTTTAGGTCTACTATATATTGATGGGTCAATTAATTAAAAGGTAATTTTCCAAATTTAACACAAGGTACATATAAATATATAAAATCTTAGGGATTGGTCCTCTCGCTATCACATTAAGTAGAATTTTCTCTCCACAAAAGACTTAATCAAGTTTTAAAGTAAGGCTAAGAGGGAGAAAACACAATCCTTACGAGATCAACATCATGAATCAAGGTGTGTATGGTATTATTAAATTATGTTGTTGTGTGAATCATCTAGTTCAAAGATCTTTAAGGTTTTATTGTATAAGCATGTCAGTATAAATTTTATATATAGTATCAAAGTTTAGAATAGATGATTTTTCATTGATAATTTATTATATGACTTTTATATGTTTCCACTCCAACAAATTATGTTTTGTCATGATGATGCTCAAATTACTTACTACAAGTGTACGGGCCAAGAATATAGTGATTTAAAATCGAATGTCGTCCTCTGGATTGGTTTTCTAACTAGATTAATTACCATGAATAATTTCGCTCAATTTTATTTAGAGGCAAGAATATGATGAAATTGATAATTCAAATGACAAACACTAAAATATGGAAATTCAAATGGAGTGAACTCTTAGGGAATTGATTTCACTTATTGAGTATATGAATTAATTATGTGGATGAGATTATGCAATGTTTCATAAATCTATGATGAACTAAATTCATACTTATCTCTCCCGAGCATACATACATCTCAAGCACGTAACGAATTTAATATCCCTATCTAAACTCAATTACATGCAAGGCCTTAAGTCTAATCCTTTAACGATTTCTAAAGTTATTTTAAATCTCCCGATATTAGAACTACTCTAGTCATACAATTCATGGTCCACCCTAAATCCTCTATCCCAAGAAAGATTTAGAAACACATCAATCAATTAATTAATTCATGGCCAAAGAATTAAAGGCATTAAGAATAGAATTGCATAAATGAAATCAAAGACATAAACATCCACAAACTAATTCATAGAACACCAACAAGTTACATCAATCCCTAAGATATAGATATAGCGCCACACATAGTCTTTGTATTACAATCCAAGCTAGATGAAAAAACCATAAAAACTAACTAAGATAAGGGAAAGAAAGGGAAAACTCTAGATTTGCCGAAACCGCACGTTCCCGTCACGATCTCCATGCTTTCTAGCTTCAATCCTGCTCCTTGACCTTGCTTCAACTCCCACATAAGGTTCTTAGTCGTGATTAGGGCTAAAAATTATCCAATTGAACTCCCCTTGGCCATGCAAGATCACTTTCTATTTATAAGGAATCTGTCGACAGTGTCGAGACGCTAGGGATAGCGTCGCGACGCTGTCCCTTTTTCGTCCATTCTGCTTAAAGAAGAACTGATAGCGTCAAGACGCTATGGACATAGCGTCGAGACACTTGATTACCGTCAAAATCAAAATAGGAATTTAACTAGTGTCGAGACGCCAAGAAAGCAGCGTCTCGACGCTAGCTCTCGGGTTTGCCTCAATTGATAGCCTCCAACTTTTATTCATTTTTGTTTTCTTGTCCTCTTTTAGCGTTCTGAACACCCAATCAACTCCAATTTCTCAAATTTAATCCAAAACTCAATTTGCTACAAAATAAATATTAAAATGCATAAATCGGTCAAATAGTACTCAAAGATTAACTCTAATTAATCGGAAAAAATAAGTCTCTATGCGCACTATCACATGACTACTTTAAATGTTTATGTTTGTCATTGCTTTTGAAGCTTAAAAATTTTTATCAGCTCTTCTAAGTTATTGTCAACAAACGACAATTTTTTTTTTTCTTAAAGAAGATTGCGGTAAGTGTTTGTGGGTCAATGGTATCCCTGAAACAATTATGATAATAATGATAATAAAATAATGATTAAATTGCAAATTTAGTCCTTGAACTTCTAGAATTGTGTCAATTTGGTCCCTTGAACTTTAAAAAGTGTCAAAGAGGTCCTCAAACTTTCAATTTGTTTCCAATAGGTCTCCGAACTTTAAAAAAGTATCCAATAGGTTCTTAAACTTTCATTTTGGATATTTGTAAAAAATTAAATTAACTATTAATATATTGAGTAAATTTTTATCTATTATTAGTTTTAATCATTTTAAGAACCTCATTATTGATGCATCACCATTGTTAACCTAGAATTCAATTTTTAAAATAAATTGAAAAAAATTATATTCAGGTTTTCCCTAATTCTAACTATTCACACGTAATTTTAAAGTGATGAAACACGTGGAATAAATTTGTATTTCTATTTAACTGGTATGAGTGTGAGTATACAATCTCTAACTTTGATCTTCTGATTGTCTCTCTTGTATGTGAGTATGTTTTACTCGAGGGCGGGAACGCTTGTTCTCGAGTTGGAAGCTTCAATCGATCCTTGGAGTCTTGAAGTTTTCGAGTCTTCGAGTCTTAAAGTCTTCGAATCTTGAATGATATTTGGTCTTCAATGAATGCTTAGCACTCAAGGTTGAAGTCTTCAAGTCTTCGAGTATTGAAGTCTTCAAATCTTGAAGGGGTCTTTGGTCTTCAAGAAATGTTCAACACTCAAGAACTTAAGAATTCAAAGAATTTTTTTTTCTTCTCTTTTGGTAGAGTTTCTCTGAATTCTTTAGTTTTAGTGAGAATGTAGAATTTTTTAACATTTGAGATGGAGGAGAACTCCTCTATTTATAGATTTCTCCATAGATGGGCTTTGGTCGCTTTTGAGCGTAACAACTTGGACTTGGGCTTTATTGCTTTAGGCTCAATTATTGGATTTGGATTTGATTTACGGCTGACCCAAAAACCATATGACCCAAATTTGATCAAATTAATTTTTAATTAATTGATCAAATGAACATCTGACCTTAAAATTTTTATAATTGACCAACTTTGTCTACTAATTACATTTGAGACACATGTCAATTTATAATTAATCTCAAATTAAATTATTTGTAATATCGTCATTAATTTTAAATAATGATATAACAATTTGTGATTGATCGAAATTTCTCATTCAACAATATCTCTTTTCGAGATTTAAGCAAAGTAAGTGTGGGTGAATCTCGAAAAAAATATTTTGAAATCGAAATGCAAGATATTTTTTCTTGATTTTGACTCCATTTGATATGCAAATTTAATCAAAATATGAATTTTCTTCAAGATTTTGATTATTTTTTTTATTTGACGCACTTTTATCGCCAAATAATCAAAATTTGAAGTTTGATCAAATTTTTTATTTTTCTTATTTAGCAACAAACTTTGATTTGAACTTAAGTTTGGGTAACTTTTGGATTTATGTCCAAATTTTGATTTGAGGTAAAATCCTATCCAATTTTAGCTTGCATTTGGAATAGAATTTGAGTTTGGACTTTGGTTGATTTGAGATAAAATTTTGATTATGCTCAACTTTTGATTTTAGATGAAAACTATCAAAGTCATGGCTTGGATTTGGGAATAAACTTCAATTGAGCTTCAACTCCAATTTTAATTTGAGATGAAATTTAGATTATGTCCAACTTTGGTCTGAGGAAAAAATTCTACCCAATCTTTTTTTTTTTTTTTTTTTTTGTCGATTTTAGCGATTTTTTTTTTACCTGAAAATAATAAAAATCAGTTAGAGTTGGTTGGTTTTGGATTTGATATATTTGGACCAAGAATAATCCGAGCCAACCGAATAACATATATCTAGGAGTGTAAATCACTCTAGCGGAAGCGATTGACGATCTTGGGTATTTAATTTCACTAACTAAAAAGCATGTTTATGAACCGAAAAACAAAGAAAGAAGAAACTTATCTTTGAAGGTCAAATTCAAGCATCTCCATAGATGATTCTTCACACGAACAAGTTGTGGACGACCACCAAGATCTTCCCCGCTATTCTCCGGCCTTAGAACGAGCTTATGGAAACCAATCGTGATTAATTTTGGAAGGAAAAAGCTTGAATACTCAAGAATGTTCAAGCAAAAACTAGAGAGAAAATGGTGGTTCTAAAAAAAAAGCCAGCAAAACCCACCCACTTCCCAAAGCTTCTCATAAGCTTATATATGAAGGAAGCAAGCTGAATAATGGATTCATGTGTCACCACCATAGGTGTCTTGCTAAAGAGTTTTGCATGAAAATGTTTTTAAATGAATTTCAAAATGAAAACCAATTTCTCATAATGATTTCTAAATTGATTTTAAATTAAATAAAATCAATTTCAATTTAAAACTAATTAAACCATAATTAATTATAATTATTTAATTTAATATCAAAATACAAAATTAAATATATTTCCATTCTCTTTCAAAACCGATTTTCCAAATATGAATCGCTATTCATTATTCAAACCAAAATATGTATCCTATACATATTTATAATATTTAAATCCTATTTAAATATTTTCAACTCTCTCTAACAGTTTAATTTATAATTAAACACAACACGTTAAGTATATCGTATATAACTAACGTTAATTTCCTAAATTGAATTTGAACGATTTCAAATTCTTTCATCACTTTTTGTTCTAAGGTTAATCTGTATGAGCTAGCAGGGGTACCTAATGGACCTACAGATCATGGACTCCAACAATATTAGATTAACCGGTTAAACTTATTAACCTAGTTAACCAACATTCATTAACTAACGGGACACTCCACTATAGCCCGTAGTTGCACTCCCATCACTGTAGATATATTTTTGTCCACCCGATACAACCATAATCAGTAAGTCGACCCTTCACAGGTTGTTCGTAACTGTAGCAGGTCAAAAGTCTGTTTTACCCTTGAAGTTACATCTTATTCCTTAAGTTCCACTGATCTTATAATGAACAATTTGTTATGGTCCAACCATTAAACAGAAAATGCTCTCGTGCCAGGAGAGGACGGTGTGCCTTTGTTCAAGACCCAGAGTCAGCACTTAAGGGAACAACCTCTACTATCCCTACAGGCAGGTAGGAGTGAATTCCATCTTGCAAGACTATGTCCCCAGTTATCTACCCAGTCTTATCCCCGAAATGGTAGGCTTATTGAGTCGACGATGTTGAGCCACTCTCACCCATGCAAATCAAAGGATAATCCCGAATAAACAGGAGTTCGTAGTTAGCTCAGGATTAAGATCGAGTTACCTAGGTCATCGCATGAAATAGTCAGTTTCACAGGAAACGACGTTATAAAGGAAAGTGACTTATTTCTCGGTCCTGGTCTTTTGCAAACTCATTGCATAGGACGTCCCCACTCGCATGTCTTTACATAAACGAATCAGGATCACATCGTTTGTATTAAATACGAAGTGGACCTCATCTCATAGTGTCCCCAGGATAAGGCACTCAACCTCTATCCCTATACATATCAAAGATATTAAAGACTAAAAAAAAAAAAAAGAAAACACTCCACCAACTTTAGGCAACCTCTATCCCTATACATTTCATTGCCTACAACTTCTCAAACATATCAAAGATGAACCGATTATTCCACATGTTATGTAAACACTCCACCAAAGACTAAAAAAGAAAAACAAGAATTTTCACAAGAGCAAGCCTCAAATCTTATTTTCTACTGGGGTACGAAGCATCAAGCCTCAAATCTTATTTTGTATTGGGATACGAAGCTTCATAGCTTCTTATTCAAACTACTCAACCTTTCATGTGGTCATTTAACATAATGGTACGTAACTGGCACCTTGAAGTATATTGCACCAATCCACCAAAAATTCATATGCATTGGAGCTTAAAAATATCATAAGCAAGGGACAGAACATAGATGACCAAACTAGAAGAAAGAAGTAACAAAGTAGCAAGGATTCAAGATAACATTTACAAGTTTGTTCAACTTTAGGCAACTCAAGTCATTCATCTAAATTGTTGTACTATACTTCAAAGTCAATGCAAATACTAAAAACAACTAAGCCATCCATAAGAACTTGATGCCTACCCTCCTTATTAGACTGGTTATCAACCCATTAGAACTTTGAGTTCCTACCCATCATTTGGCATGGAAGTTAAAGCTTTTATAGCCCAGACTCTCTTTCTGCATACTAGACACATTATCAATCTATAATTCTACCCATTTCACTTCATCTTTAAAAAAAAAAAAAAAACTCATTTTAAATGTCAATTGTTGGGTTCCTAGAGTGAGTAAAATTACGATCTAAAAGTACCCTAGAACTCTGTGCAAGTATACACAGTCTGCAGCAAGTAATAAGTATTATCAATCTGAGGCCTGAATTAGCTTCCACTTTATCTATTTTGTGTAACTCTCTAATGGTTTCAAAGAAGGTAAAAATGATTGGTTTTTATAGGAATAATGCTGAAGCAAAATAAATGACAAAGCAAAGAATAAACGAATAGGCAGACAGATTAGAAACATGCGTTGGTCAGGTTTTAGTAGTTGTTTAAAAAGATGCTCTAGCAATATTATTGATCATGCAAACTCTCGCAGTATTATTAGCGGATTCCTCCCGGAACTCCGGATTTTTTGGAATGTGTTTCAACCCCAATGAAGTACGACCGATCAAGCACTAGGCAACTGGCTATCCCTAGCTCAGTCACTGGTGTTCACCAATACACAATGATCATAGTGTGGTTAATTGCCACACACTCTCTAAATCATCCTTGAAACTAGAGAGAGGTATTCATACCGCTGGCCAGGCGGGCATAAAATAGAAATAAGCACAACAATTAACCAAGATGCAATAATCAATAAATATTCTTAGAGTTAAGCACGGCAACTACATATTCCTAACCAACGCCTAAAGCTACTTAGTTCATAATAAGTATGGAAACACGAATCACAATCTGAGTAGGATTGTCCATGATTGCAAGATAGTAAAAGGAAATATTAAACTCCTCGGCCAGCTTGCAATGATGATGGTCTCCTTGATAGTTCCAACCTCCCTTTCCTATTCGACTCCCAAGGAAAAATGGAATGCCTTTGACTTGGGCGGCTCTCTCCTTTTAAAGAGTTGAGGAAAGCTTGAATTAGGTCAACCTAGACACGTGTAGGGCTCTCCTTGCTCCTTTATCACGAAAATAACTCAACAGAAATCGGTTCATGAAGTTGGCTAACGAGCTGTGACGTGGCAGTTTTTGCTCCTAGTTTTGCTGCAGCACAGAATTTGCTCCCTCCAGTCGCCCAGCATAATCTGCATAAAATAATTTCCAAAGCTTCCATTCTTCCAAATGGGTTAAAACATGTAATATCTATCTAAAACCAACCCTATTAAGCATAAAAGACACACAAATCCTTATATAAATGAGGCCTAAATAACTACCTTTTGGACAGTTATCATCAATCAAACACCTAAGAACACAAACGTCTAAATTCTCACTGAAAATTAGCAAAGCATCAAACAGAGGCATGAATGCTACTTTTATCAGTGAATTGGAAATACAGAAAAGTTTGGAGAAGTTTTTTAAAATTTTATAGAATATTTTTACAATTGTAAATATATGCCAAAGTTTAAAGATTTAGAAAGGAAAATTAGAGAATAATATAAACATTTCGGAGAAAAAAAATTGAAAAAAGATAATGGACAAATTTTTTTCGATGCAAAAACTGGAAAGAGAGAAAGAAAGGTATAAAAACGTTAAGTTTGGAAACAATACTTTAAAATTTTAAAAAATTATATAAAAAAAATGAGAAATAGAGAGATTTATAAGGAAAAAAATATCGAGAGGGACAAAAATGTTTTGAAATGAAAAATTGGAAATAAATAATTTAAAAAACAAACATTTTGAAGAGAAAAAATGGAAATTAAAAAGTTTGGGGAAAAACTTTAAAAGTTAAAGAATATTTTTTAGTATTCCTTGTAAATGGCCATTAAAAAAAATGTTAGAAAGTGGTACAAATCCATCACTCCAATGACACATAGACAATGGTTGTAGACTATGGTTGAATTTAAACAAAGAACTATATAAAATAATTCTTATTGGTTGACTCCATATATTGGTGGTATACATCATCGAGTTCACTCAATGCTTTGTTTGAAATCTTATGATTTTTTGCTTGTTGTAAGAAAGAGAATGATTTGAAATTTAAAGTGATGTCAAAACATGTTTTCAAGCAAAAAAACTTTCACTTTGGAGAATCTCATATAATTTAGAGATAATTTTTTTTTTTTTGAGAATCGAGATAAATTAATTATTTAACCATGTCATTTTCAATTAATAAATCGGAATTAAGAGCCTACATTAGTTTTGTTTAATTTTTTTTTTCAATTATCATCCCAACACAATTTTAAATACAAATCTCTCTAGAAATGAAGAATTTAAAATTATTTATCAATTTTAAATTGCATGATCTAAATCCAAGCTATAAAAAATTGGGGAAGGAAATGCTTCGGGTATTTGATTCAAACACATTTATTTTTGGGACAGTAAGCATAAGAACCGTGAAACTCTCATAATAGTCCCTAAACCTTCACAAAAAGTAATTTTGAGGCAGCTAAACTTTCGTTCCACAAGTTCCCAGGTGAATCACAAACAATATAAACTTTGTGATCGCACATTCAAGCAAGCTAAATTTTTATATGACTTCACGAGAGTATGCAAAACTTCTGGACAATTCCATAGTAAAGTCACATGTACATGTTAAATCTTTCTTCCTTTTCTTTTTTAATGAAAAATGGATTAACAAATGACAAATCAAGTATCTTTCAATCATCTAGTTGATGATGTTTTACAAAGATATGTTCCGGGCACTCCAATTTGAGGCCATATTCTGTGTATTGTCACAAAAGTTCTGTTTTAAAAAGGAGATGACTTTTTTTAGAACAAGTTGGAATTTCTCTCATTCTAGAGAAACCAAATGAGGGCTGCGTTTGTCCAAAGAAAGTTTGAACCATCAATGATCCCAAAATTGATGGCTGCAAGTCGTACCAAAGCACCTTATCCAAAAAAAAAAAAAAAAAAAGTCACACCAAAGCACATACTAAGGCATCACTAAATGCAACAATAAAAAGAAATATCAACCTAAAAGTTAGTTCATGCCCATCCCAAATGAGATGGGACCTTGTGATACTTTTTAAAATGAGACCCTAAAATATTTTATAACAAAGACAAAATTGTAAAATATCAAAATTATATATATATATATATATATATATATGTATGTTTGTATAGATGCATGTATATGTATGTTTGTATAAATGTATGTATATGTATGTACATATATACATATATACATATATATGTATTGTAACGACCCGACATTTTAAATAGAATTCACTCAGAATCGAAACTACATGCATGCTATGGAGGCCTTAAAGTTTAAAACAATTCAAACCACAACGATAACATCAAATAAACCTCAACGGAAAAAACAAATATTTAGTTTGGGATCCCATGTTCCAAGAAAACAAAAAATTTCAAGTCTTGAAATCTTAAGTTTAAACAAAACTTTTCACGGCCTCTAAGTTTAAAGTTAACCGTAAGACAATTATGAAATAAAAAAATATATATATTAAGACTACTATCATTTACCACAAGAGGAAAAAGAAAGAATGAATAATATATATATTAGCAGCTGCATCAAACCTAGTAGCGGCAGTGCTTTGGTTGATGATAACTCCTGCTTTAGAAGCCATGGACTCCTTTTTTTTGGCATTGTGAAAGGCTCAAATTATGTCATTTATCCTAAGACTCAATGTTATGTCTAAATAACTTCATTCTCTTGCTTATATAGTGGACAAATGGCATAATTTGAGCCTTTCACAACGCCAAAAAAGGAGTCCAGGGCTTCTAAAGCAAAAGCTATCGTCAACCAAAGCTCAGCTCCTACTAGGTTTGATGCAGCTGTTGATATATAGATTCTTCATTCGTTGTTTTTCCTCTTGTGGTAAATGATAGTAGTCTTAAGATATATATATATTTTTTATTTCTTAACTGTCTTACGGTTAACTTTAAACTTAGAGGCCATCAAAATTTTGTTTAAACTTAAGATTTCAAGACTTGAAAATTTTTGTTTTCTTGGATCATGGGATCCCGAACTAAATATTTATTTTTTCCATTGACGTTTATTTAATGTTATCATTGTGATTTGAATTGTTTTAAATTTTAAGGCCTCCATAGCATGCATGTAGTTTCGATTCTTAGTGAATTCTATTTAAAATGTCTGGTCGGTTACAATACATATATATGTATATATGTATATATGTATATATGTACATACATATACATACATCTATACAAACATACATATACATGCATCTATACAAACTCTTCTTTATTTCCAATTCTTCTCTTTAAAATATTTGATTTATAAATGTTGAAGTTTTTGTTCCAAACATTATTTTTTCAAAATTGTCTTTCTTTTCATTTTTTAAATCTCTCTCCCGCGCTCGCGCTCGTCGTTGGTGCCATTCCCTTTTCAATTTTCACATCAACCCATTTCTTCTTGTTCGTGCTCACCGCTGGGCTAAAGTGGATCGGACGACGGATAAGTTGTCCTCGCAAAGTGATTTTCAAAGAAACAGAAACAACGTGTGAGAATGCTAAACCAGAAGTGAAAGTGGACGCAGGATGAAGAAGATGCACTTTTTGTCGGCGTAAAGATGCACGGTCCTGGAAAGTGGAAGAACATTCTCAAAGATTCTGAATTCGCTTCATTTCTCATTCAGCGCTTGAACGTTGACCTCAAAGTCCCTATCTAACTGCTTATTGTTTTCAATTATCTTTCTGAATGTTTTTCTTCGCATTTAGTTTACCTGTTTGGATTGTTATTTATGGTTTTAATAATGAACTCAAGGTGGAACTGATATATTGCGAGGGTTTTTTTTTTTTTTGAAGATTAGGTTTGGTTTGTTTAGAATCGAATTGTATTGGCTTGGTTATCTTGCAAATCATGTAGCTAAACCTACTTGGTTGAGTGGTTTAAGATAGAAGAATTTTGTTTTATTCAATCCTGAGTGTATTATGAACTTCTGTTCGTGAGGGATTGTTCTTTGATTTGCATGGGTGAGAGTGGCCAGATCGCCAACTCAATAAGTCTACCACTTTGGGGACAAGACCGAGTGGGTGGGTGGGAATATAATTACATAAGATGGAATTCACTCCTTTCCGACTTCAAGGTAAGTAGATGAGTGTTTCCTTAAGTGGTGTCTCTAGGTCTTGAGCAAAGGGCGCTACCCTCTCACTGGAGCGAAAGGGGTTTTTGTTTATTGGTCGGACCATAAATAGGTTGTTCATTAGAGGAGCACTGATACTTAAGACCATAGAGGTAACCTAGGGGTAAAACGATAATTTGACTCAGTTAGTGTTACGAATACTCGTGAAGGACTAACTTGTTATTATTAGTCTATATCCGTGGACACAAAAATATTCTGCCGTGAGAAGAGTGAAATTGTGGGTCTATGGTGGAGTGTACCCACAATTAACGAACATTGATTAATTTTGTTAATGAGTTTAGCCAATTAATCTCATATTGTTGGAGCTTCTGATCTGTAGGTCCATTAGGTCTCACTGCTAGCTCGTAAAGAGTAATTGAGGAAATTAAAGTCTTGATCAATAAGGGAAATAATATAATGTATAATGATACATTATATTTAATTTTGCATATGATTCAAAATTAATTAAATATTTGAATGAGTTCAAATATTAATATAAATTAGATTCATATTAAAACAATAGGATATGTGGAAAATATTCATTTAAATATGGTTTAAATGAAATGATTTAACTAATTAAAAAAAAATGAAATGATTTAACTAAATGATTTAATTAAATAAATATCAATCCTATTACAATAGACTTTCATGCTTGTGAAAAACAGGGGGATTTTTAGAATGAAGGACAATAAAAAATAATAAAATAATTAAATGCTAAATTTTAAATGAAACAAAATAAGCATGCAAAACAGAGATAAGGCGGGGATCAATAACATAAAAGGGGATCGTTGGATTGGAGTTTCTTATACTTGATTCTAATTCGTTGGCTACCTAATTTTCTCAAATAATCGTTCTAAACTGATTTCATTAGTCTGGTCGGCTTTTGGATTACTCGGATGGCCCCCTACACTAACTTGTGCTAATTACCTTGCTAATCGTGAATTTTGCAATTAACAAGATTAATTAATATAAGCTTTATCGTTCACCACCCCTTATACATAATTTAGCAACCATCCGAGACCTCTGCAACGGTTACTAATTATATCTAACTTGGAGTAGCAGGGTCAATGAAGTTCACAAGTGAAGTAGGAAAAGAATCTTTATCATTTAAATTTGAAGAAGAAAATTTGCCAGAAGAAATAGAAAACTTATCAGAGACAGCGGGGAATCCAGGGGGATAGTCAGATGTGGCCACTCCACTCCACCCTGCATTCACGTTCGCCTTAGGATTTACCTCAGGTTGGGCAGGCAGCTTACTAGAGCTTTTATTGTTCATTTTACTGACTTGGGTTGCCAGCTGAGTGATTTTGTTTCCCAAATTCTGAAAGGCGTTCCCGGTCTCTTTCTGAAACTGTAAAGAGATGTCAATAAGTTTCTTAAGTGTCTCATCGAAGGATGTCCCTGAAGTTGAGGTGGAAGCTTGATTCTGTTTGAACATCAGTGGCTTCTGTTGGTTCCCATAACTAAAATTTGGATGGTCTCTCCATCCTGGATTGTAATTGTTGTTGTATGGGTTGTACTGCCTTTGATTCCCATTGAATCCACCAATGGCATTCACCTCTCCATTGTCTTGTATCTCAGGGCAGGCATCAGTAGTATGGGTAGTCATTGAGCAAAGTGGTGCGTCGTCAGCTGAATGGATGAAATGTGAGGTAAGATGAATAATAATAGTAAAGAATAATTCAGCTAACACTTAGCGCAAGTATACACTGTTGCACGTAGTAATAAAAAAACCTTAGAAGTATTCCAAGGGTATCGATCCCACGATGACTAAATTGGAAATTCAGATTTGATGAAGAAAGTTTTCAAATGATTGCTTTTGAAAAGGTAACCAAAGAAAAATAAGTTGATTGATTGGGTTTTTGAAAGATAAACAAAACAAGCAAGTAATTAAAAGAATAACAATAATAAAAAACGAGGTATTCAACATGGTTTCATCCCTAAGGGAATAACCATAATCATGCAATATTTAACTTAAGCCTATTCAATGCATTGGGTCAGATTTAACTCATATTTGGCTCTTGCTCCCAAGAACCGTTAGAAGGCTAAGCAAGTACCGTTATGCACATTTCTGTGACTCGACTCCGACATATATAGTTCACGAATGCAACCTATAACCCTATAGTCGATATAGGGTGCCTTAGGCAGCTTGCCCTATACCGCCGAATAATCTCTTTCGAGCCTTTTCTCCTATATCACCTTTATGAGAACCGATATCGTTTGTCCCTTTCGAGATCAAACTCACATAGCATGCAAAGTCTAAGTGATCAAGTTAAACTCAACAAGATTAGAGTGATAATCAATAAAGAATGACATGCATTGAACAGAAACTTAAGCAAATAAGACACTTTCAAGCCATTAAACCATAAGGGAATTCACCATATTGAACCCCTCAACAGAATTTAGCTATTCATGGTGAGATAAAGTGAAAATGAATACATTTTCATTGAATAAGAATGTAAAGAATATAGAATAATGAAAAGTAATCACAAGCTAGAAATAAAGGAGATAGCTAAATATTATGGGTTTTTCTATTTACTCTGTTCATCTATCCTTTGTAGGATGACAACAAAGCTACACATAAGCCAGTCCAAGGCAAGGGTCATTACTCTTAAATCGGACTTAAAGAGCTCACCCGATAGCACTAAGCCGCACCTGAATCCCAATTCAAGAGTGGGGGCTTTAATGTTATAGGCAATTTTAGACCACCCCGATGTACAAGGAGCTGACGAGGACAACCGGGGAGAAATCAGGTTGGGAGATGGACCAAGGAGGCGAAACCGGCAAGTGGGACGGGCCAAGACCGAAGGGGTCGGGCTTTTGGCCCGACCCCCTGCTCGGCCTCGGCCCATGGCCGAGGCCAAGCATATGGTCGGCCTCTGCCATGGGCCGAGGCCGACCCTCGGCCCGCTCGCACGGGCCGAGCCCGTCTGACTCCATTCGATCCCTACCGCCTTTGGCCGCCCCGGTTTCGCCTGGTTTGGCCTAAAACGCCTCCGAATCCCTAAAAACCCTAGGAGGATGAGCAAGTATTTATACCCCTCTTCACCACTGAAGAAGGGGACCCGAACTCTATTTTCTACTCTCTTCTCTTACTCTCTAGTCCTCCTGCTTCCGTTTTCTGACTTAAGCATCGGAGTCGGTGTGGCTAGCACCACACCGGTGTGCAGGTTTTCCGTCTTGCAGGCCACGTCTTCCCCCCTCATCTACAAATTTACCGTCGGTGGCACGTGAAGGTCAGGTGAGTTCCCTCTGACCAAAATCGACCATCAACAACCCTAAACTTTCAATTTCATCAAATTGAACCCTAAACTTACTCAATTTTAACACTGAACTCAATTTCATCAAATTGAACCTCAAATTTATCAGATTGTATTGATTTTAACCTCAAACTTGCATAAGTGTTACAAAGTATACCTTTGGTTAACTTTTCGTTTGAACCACCATATGTAATTGATTATTTCTTCCTTTTTTTCTTAATTCACATTGCACCTCAATTAGTTTCTTATAAATAAAATAGTGGAGAAACTTTATTTTAGATGATTTTTTCTTGTGTCGAGAACTTTGTGAGAGTTTTTTTTTTTTTGCTGCTATCTAAGATTACGATAACAAAGAAACTTTGGAGGTTTAAATCTTCAAATATTTGCTAGTTTTTTCTTGTTGCTAAGAAAACTTTGTGTGTTTTTTTTTTCTTCTTTTACTGTTTTTTTTTTTTTTTTTTTTTTTTGCTAATTAGAAGAATGTACAAATGTAGGAAACAAAAATAAAGAAATTTTGAGTTTTTTATTTTTCATATTTGTTGGATATTTCTTGTTGCCAATAACTTTGTGATTTTTTTTTAATAATAATGAGAAAAGTATGTTGATTTCTTTTGATAAAGAGTTTTTTCCAACAAATTTCTTACAAAGCACTAACTCAGGTGCAATGTTGATAGCGAGCATAGCTAGCTACTTTTACTTATTTAAATTAGCTAGTCTTTTATGATGTTTGGGCCAGTTTATTGTGCTTTATTGTTTATTTTGTAGGAAATGGTTGATTGGAGCTATAGTGCAATATTAGAGTTAATCGGGTGCTCGGGACGTGAAAAAATGCAAAGGAATGAAAAGAGTTAAAGAGGAAAAAAGTCAAATTTCGGTCAACAGCAGGCTAGCGTCGAGATGCTAGCTCTTGAGCGTCTCGACGCTCACATTCCTTATCTGATTAGGCGCGTAAAGGTCACAGCGTGTCGACGTTGCGACCTTAACGTGTCGACGCTGTGTTATTTCGCTTACTGAAAAGCGCCTTTTGAAGGCAGTGTCTCGACACTGTCTTGACAGCGTCTCGACGCTAAGACGAAAAATCTGCTATATAAGCTTCTTTTCGGCTAGGTTTGAAGGGACTTCGATTTGGGGACTTTTGGAGCCGACAATAGAGCAAAATTTGGGGATTCTTGAGCTGAAGCAAATGGGGCGAGTTGGAAATCAACCCATTGTTCGTGGGGATCGTGACGGGGACGTTCGGTCTTGGCCTACAACGAGTCTAATTCTCTTTTCCCTTACTTTAGATAGATTGATGGTTGTTTTAGACTCTCGCTATATTGTAACGTTGTGTATGAGTAGCTAGGCTTTAATTCTTAGGGATTGATGTAGCCGTTGGGCACGTTATGGATTGATTTACTGTTTTTATGCTATTGATTTCATTTATGCATATGTTGTATCCTTAATGCTTTCGATTTACTGGCCATAAATTGATTGATGTTTATATTTGAATCTAACTCGGGAGAGAGGATTTAAATTAGAAATCAGTATGCATAACTAGAATTTAGTTAAAAATCGGGAGATTAAGGTTAATTCTAGAAATTGTTATAAAGGTTAGCCTTATTGCCTTGTATGTTTATTGGATTTAGATAGGGATATCGGGTTCAATTGCATATGGGAGAATCATGTATGCTCGGGAGAGATATGTGTGATTTTAGTTGTCAAGATTTATGAATCATAGTATTTGTTAATTCGTTTATTAATCCATAACTCCAATTGGTGAAATCAAATCCCTAAGACCAATTCTTCCCATTAGATTGTCACTTTTTACTTGAGTTTTGTGTTTGATTAAATCATATTCTCATTCTATTTGATTCCCTAGATAAAATTGGTCAAAAGTATCTTCGATAATTAAAATTTGGCTAGACACCAATCCAGAGGACGACATTCGATTGCAAAATCACTATATTATAACTTGACCCGTACACTTGCGGTAAGCAATTTGCACATCAATTTTTTGGCGCCGTTGCCGGGGATTGGCATATTTAGTCAATTTTAATATCGAAGAAAAATTGTCCGGTCTTAGTTTAGGGTGTATTCTATTTTTTTGTTATTTTTGTTATTTTTTGGTTTTAGGTAAATTGCATTCTTTTTTTCCTTTATTGTTTTCTTTTCCATTCTTAAATTTTTCCATATTTAGAGTTTTCCTTATTTGTTTGAATTTCCCATTGTTAGATTTTTAGTTTTTCCTTTTTAGATTAGTTTTTTTTTTTTTATTTAGATTTAGTTATTTTCCTTTTCTTATTTCTTTCCTAATTTATTTTATTCCTTTTTCTTTGCCTTTTTAGGTTAGTGTAGTCGGTGTATGCGAAAGGTTAGGGAATTGGCCTTAGTTCCCTTAGAACCAGAAATAGAAAGAACATTCAATAGACTTCGAAGGGAAAATCAAGAAAACATCCAAATGGCCAATCCTAATCCTGAAGAACCTAAGCCCATCAGGGACTATTTTCAGCCGGTCTTTCACGAGCAACAGTCGGAGATTGTCTATGCCCCAATTAATGCTAATAATTTTGAGTTGAAAACAGGTCTCATTCAGATGGCTCGAGACTGTACCTACAGGGGATCGCCCATGGAGGATCCAAATTCTCATCTGAAATCCTTCCTAGACATCTGTGGGACAGTAAAGTTAAATGGTGTCTCTGAAGATGCCATTCGCTTACGTTTATTTCCTTTTTCGTTGCAGGAAAAAGCGAGGGACTGGTTACAATCTATTCCACCTGGGAGCATTACCACTTGGGATGCTTTGGTCCAGGCATTCTTAAAAAAGTTCTTTCCTCCTGCCAAGACGGTCAAGCTGAGGACCGAAATTGGGACATTCCAACAACAATTCAATGAGCAGCTGTTCGAGACTTGGGAGAGATTTAAAGAGCTGTTAAGGAAGTGCCCTCAGCACGGATACCCTGACTGGCTACAGGTTCAATTATTTTACAATGGATTAACTCCTAGCACAAAAACTATTGTTGATGCAGCTGCATGTGGGACTCTGTTGTCCAAGACTGTTGAGAGTGCTAGGACTTTGTTAGAGGATATGGCCACCAACAGCTATCAGTGGCCATCTGAGCGGTCGGGACCCAAAAAGATTGCTGCTGGAGTGTTCGAGGTTGACAACGTAAGTGCACTTCAGGCGCAGATGTCTTCCTTGGCTAATGCTTTTTTAAAGTTTTCAGGTTCAGGGAATGCTCAATCAATTGAGTCTGCAGCTACCCTTGCATCCCAGACTTAGGGGGAAAATCTCGAGCAGGTTCAGTATGTTTCGAATTTTAATTATAGGGGGTATTATAATAATTCCACACCTACACATTATCACCCTAGCAATAGAAATCATGAGAATTTTTCCTATGCTAATAATAAGAATGTTTTAAATCCTCCTGGCTGCACTCCTAAACAAGAAGGTAAACAATCTTTAGAAGACCTTGTTGGAGCTTTTATTGCAGAATCAAGTAACAGGTCAAATAAGCTTGAAGAGGTCGTGATTGCAATAAACACTACTGTCAATGGTCATTCTGCAGCAATCAAGAATATAGAGACTCAGCTGGGACAACTGGTAAGTGTTGTCAACTCTATGAATAAAGGTAAAGCCCCAGTTGAACAGGAGAAATCTTCTTTGGAGTACTGCAAGGTCGTATCTGTGCATTATGAGGAGGAGACTAAATTAGCTGAAGAGGAGAAAACTACTGAAGCAGAGGAACTCACAGGAGGAGTTGAAGAAGGCACCACCTCAAACGAAGCTGAAAAGCCTAATCCTGAGCCTTCTATTCCTTCTCCTACTGTTTTAGTTCCTAAATCAAAGAAAAAGAAAAATTCTAAAGTTAAGTTTGACAAGTTTTTAGATGCTTTTATGGGTTTGCATGTTAATATTCCTTTTTCAGATGCCTTGGAGCAGATGCCTCACTACAAAATATTCATGAAGGAATGGCTCAACAAGAAAAAAAAGGAAAAGCAGTTGGAGACTGTATATCTTGCATCGACATGCAGTGCTCGTGTCCAACAGGGAGTACCAGAGAAATTGTCTGACCCAGGGAGTTTTACTATTCCTTGTAATTTTGGTACTTATTCTTGTAGAGCACAATGTGATCTAGGGGCTAGCATAAATATTATTCCATTATCTTTGTGCAAAAAGCTTAATATAGGAGAAATAAAATCTACTTCTGTTAGACTTCAGTTGGCGGACCAGTCTGTGGTTAGTCCGTATGGGATTGTTGAGAATATTCTGATTAAAGTAGGTAGATTTTTCCTTCCTGTTGATTTCTTTTTGCTAGATATTAAAGAGAATCCTGCTATGCCTATCATATTAGGTAGACCATTCCTTGCTACAGGGAGGGTTATAATTGATATTGAACGCATGGAGCTAATCATAAGAGTCCAACAGGAGAAGGAAGTTTTAAAAGCTTTTGAGGACCCCAAGAACACATCAGATACAATGATGGTGGGCTACAGGAGAGGTGCTAGGAAGAGCACCAGTGATGGAAAATCTGACAGGAGACCACCCTGATGCATAGTTGGTCAACACGTCGAGCTAATGACGTTAAACAAGCGCTTATGGGAGGCAACCCAAGTGAGTTAGTTATTTCTTTCTTTTGAGTTTTATTTATTGTTTGTGTTGTTTTGTAGGCCTTGTTTTCTTTCTCTCCTTTGCTTTCAAGATGTCAAGATTCCAAGCATTCAGTCAAGAAGTCATCATCATTCCAGGCCAGTATTGCTCACTCCTTTCATTCGTTCATTGTTCTCATGCTTGTTTATGCCTTATTTTCTTTATACATTGAGGACAATGCATATTTTAAGTTTGGGGGTGGATTAGCATGTTTGTAGAGCCCTTGAGCATTTGAGTTCGGGCTATAGTTTTGAGCTTTCTTTGAATTATGCATATGGTTGTTTTCTGGATGCTACTTTTGCATGATTATGATGTCCTAGGATAAGCTTTCTTGTCAATTTTCAAGCTTGTGATGAGTTGTAAGCATGAGTGCCCAAAAATGGAGACTTTTTAAAAAAATTTCTAGGAGATGGCTTGCATGAGTAGAGTATTTATCTTGGCTAGATTTGGATTTGAATGCTTAGGAGCGAATTATTGGGTTCATATGCTTGTTGTCACCTCAATAGGTGTAAGGTAGAGCTAAAGAATTAATTTTTTGCAAATTAGCATGTTTGATCTTGTGCTTAGGAGGAAAGAAAAGAATATATGCTATTTATGCTCATAAAGAAAAATCATTCTTGTTGTTATTGTTGAAATAAGATAATAATGCCATGGCTTGTGCACAATATGCAATGGTTAATAAAGATTAAGGCAAAAAGAGCTACCCCTATTGTGATCAGTTAGGTCAACCAGAGAAAACTCAGGTTAAGGGTCCCTGCAATAGGTGTGTGAATACTAGTGCCACATATAAATGCTAAAGTTAATTGTATTTTATAAGCACCTAAGTATAGAGGAAAACAAACTAATTTGTTCTATTAACTCATTAGTGAAACCTTAGTGCCAGTGTAGAGGGAAGATGAGCTGAGAGTTTAATAATCCAATCCCGAGCTATTAGAGTCTGATCTTGTTGAGTTAGATCTCGCTTGTGCAAGTTAATTTTGGAAAAATTTTAATTTGTCTCCCTCATTGGTCCTTGTGTGCATGTCTCCTGCTTGCTTATTTATTGACTTTTGAGCCTTGAGGATTGAGTTATGATTGTTGCAACCATTCTTCCATTGTATGTTTGATTTGTAGTTTGCTCGAGGACTAGCAAAAGCTTAAGTTTGGGGGTATTTGATAGCGAGCATAGCTAGCTACTTTTACTTATTTAAATTAGCTAGTCTTTTATGATGTTTGGGCTAGTTTATTGTGCTTTATTGTTTATTTTGTAGGAAATGGTTGATTGGAGCTATAGTGCAATATTAGAGTTAATCGGGTGCTCAGGACGTGAAAAGATGCAAAGGAATGAAAAGAGTTAAAGAGGAAAAAAATCAAATTTCGGTCAGCAGCAGGCTAGCGTTGAGACGCTAGCTCTTGAGCGTCTCGACGCTCACATTCCATATCTGATTAGGCGCGTAAAGGTCACAGCGTCTCGACGCTGCGACCTTAGCGTCTCGACGTTGTGTTATTTCGCTTACTGAAACACGCGTTTTAAAGGCAGCGTCTCGACGCTAAGACGAAAAATCTGCTATATAAGCTTCTTTTCGGCTAGGTTTGAAGGGACTTCGATTTGGGGACTTTTGGAGCCGACAATAGAGCAGAATTTGGGGATTCTTGAGCTGAAGCAAAGGGGGCGAGTTGGAAATCAACCCATTGTTCGTGGGGATCGTGACGGGGACGTTCGGTCTTGGCCTACAACGAGTCTAATTCTCTTTTCCCTTACTTTAGGTAGATTGATGGCTGTTTTAGACTCTCGCTATATTGTAACGTTGTGTATGTGTAGCTAGGTTTTAATTCTTAGGGATTGATGTAGCCGTTGGGCACGTTATGGATTGATTTACTGTTTTTATGCTATTGATTTCATTTATGCATATGTTGTATCCTTAATGCTTTCGATTTACTGGCCATAAATTGATTGATGTTTATATTTGAATCTAACTCGGGAGAGATGATTTAAATTAGAAATCAGTATGCATAACTAGAATTTAGCTAAAAATCGGGAGATTAAAGTTAATTCTAGAAATTGTTATAAAGGTTAGCCTTATTGCCTTGTATGTTTATTGGATTTAGATAGGGATATCGGGTTCAATTGCATATGGGAGAATCATGTATGCTCGGGAGAGATATGTGTGATTTTAGTTGCCAAGATTTATGAATCATAGTATTTGTTAATTTGTTTATTAATCCATAACTCCGACTATCGATTGCCACGGTGCACCTCTGACTACCGGTCGTCATCTACCTCTGACTACCAGTCGCGGTCGACCGCTACTATCGACCTCCAACAACTAGCCGCTATCCACTGATCGGCCTTCGCCGACTAACTGCCATCGTCTTCCTCTAACTATCGGTCGTCGCTGACCTCCGTCGACCAATGATAACCAGTCGCAACCGACTGCTACCGTTGAGCTCCGACTACTGGCGCTGTCGACTAACCACCATCGTTGACCTCCAACTACCAGGCGCCGTCGACCCCTGCTGACCAGCCTCCGCCTACTTACCGCTACCGTCGACCTCAGACTACTGGGTGCCGCAGACCAGCCACTACCATCGACTTCTGACTACCGACAGGCATCGACCTCCACCAAACGACCGCCACCGTCGACCTTCGACTATTGGCCGTCGTCGACCCCCGCTGACCAACCTCCGCCGACTAACTGCTACTCCTCAGACTACCAAGTGCCACCGACCAGCCACTACCGTTAACATCTGACTACCGGCAGCCACCGGCCTCGACCAAACGACCACCATAGTCGACCTCTGACTACCGACCACCGTCGACCCCTACTAACTAGCCTCCACCGACTGACCGCTACCGTCGACCTCAGACTACTGGGGACCGCCGACTAGTCACTACCATCGACCTCTCACTATTGGCAGCCTCCACCAAACGACTGACTTCGTCGACCTCTGACTACCGGGCGCCGTCGACCTCTGCTGACCGGCATATGTCGATGGATCGCCATCGTCGACCTTCGTCTACCGGTCGCCACCGACCATCCTCCACCGTCAACCTCTAACTATCGGCCTTCGTCGACCGACTGCTACCGTCGATCTCGGACTACTGTCAACCTCCGACTACCGAGCGCTGTCGACTAGCTGCTACAGTCAACCTCTGACTACCGAGCGCTGCCAACCTCTGTTGACCGAATGCCACCGTTGACCTCTTACTATCGGTTGTTGTCAACCTCCGCTAATCGGCTTTCACCAACTGACCGCCATCGACCTCCGTCGACCAGTTACTACAGTCGACCTTTGACTACCAAATGCCACCATCGACCTCCGATTACCGGCTGCCACTATCGTCGTCGACCGAAACTTTTTTCTTTTTTTTTTCTTATTTTCGACCACTGATCGCTATCGTCGACCTCCGACGACCTTTCCATCATATGTCGCTGACTGTCAGCATTCGCTCAGTGGTCGGAGGTCAGTAGCGATGGTCGATGATAAACGACGGCGGGTGATCGGTAACAATGGTGGTAGTGATGAGGAAGAAGAATGAGAAATAAAAAAATAATTGTTGAAAATTAATATATTTTTATATTATATATACTAAATTTTATTTTAAATAAAAAAACAAGAAACAAGAATCGGTTATCAAACACATTTGTGTTTCTGTTTCTTTTTTCACAGAAACAAGGAACAGAAATAGTTATCAAACATGTTTCTGTTTCTAGTTCTTAAAAAACAAGAAACAAGAAACAAGAAATGAGAAACGAGAAACAGGAAATGAGAACGTTGTCAAACGGGGCCATATTTTTTCAATCCAAAAGTAAATTTTTTTTTTTTTGAGAAGCAATCCAAAAGTAAATGGGGTTTAATTATATTTATTTCATCATATTTCTAACCTAAGAGACTCATTTATTACATTTAAAAGAACGTAAAAGATTAAATAATTACCAAAAGAAATATAAAGATGAAAATTTATACTACATATATTTATATATATCAACCTGTTTTCTCCTTTGATTTCTCTCATCCAACTAACTAAATATCAGCCAAAGTAAGTTTAGGGGAAAAATACACTTTTAGTCTCGGAAGTTTGAGTTAGGTTTCATCTTGGTCCCTGAGTTATCAAACTCAACAACTTAGTCTCTTAGGTTTGGTTTTAGTTTCATTTTGGTCCCTCCATCCAATTTTCCGTTAAAAACTAACGGGTGGATGATGTGACTTTATCTTTTTTATTAAAAAATTATTTTTTAATTTTTAAGAATAAAAATATAATTAAATAATATTTAAATAATAAAAATATATTAATTTTTTTTATTCTTTCTCTCTTTCCTCTTCTTCTTTCATTTTCCCCACCTTCACCTTCAACTTCATCTTCACCTTGCCGTCGTCGGTGTCGGAGCCTCGCCGGAGCAGCCACCGACGTCAGACATCGAACGCCCCCGTTACCATTTTTCTTCTTCTTTTCTTTCCTCCTCATTTTTCTTCCTTCTCTCTTCCTTCCTTCCTCCTCCCTTCCCTCTTCTTTCACTGTTAAAAAAAAAGTACAGGAAGGGGAAACCCCCTCAAATCCGACTGGAACGAAGGGTGGCAGATCTAGTCATTGGTCACGAACGGCGATTCCGACTCGATCGAAGGCAGCGACTGCTTGACAGATCTGGGCGTTGGTCATAAACAACGATTCCAGCACCACAGATCTTCTTTCTTCTTCTTCTCTTCTTTTTCTTTTCACTGTTTTTTAAAAAAAAAAACACACAGAGAAAGGGGAGGGATGAAGAGAATGAGGATGGAGAAGAAGAAGGGGGATAAAGGGATAAATAATAAAAAAAATATTATTATTTTGGGCCGGTTGCAAGAATGGCAAATTGGGCCAAACTAATTGCAAATATCGCAGCCCACAAAAGAATTTGCAAAAATAGCAAAAATTGAAGATATGAAATGCGCATTTACTAAAATACCCTTCCTTCCTAAACTGTCGGATTTTGCCGCTCGAAAAAATCGTGTTGAAGGCTGTGTTGCAGATCCAACCAAATCAAACGCCCAAACCCTGTGTCGTCCATGGTGGTTTCTTCTTCTTCTTTTTCTTCTTTTTCTTCAAGTGGTAAACAGGGCGGTGGCGCAACCATCTTCGAGTTACGGCAGCGACGGCGAGAGAGTGAGGGAGGCGGGCGGTGATCGACGTGAAGAGGAGCGAGAGAGAAAAATAGAGGGATAGAGAGAGATTGTGAGGATGAGAGAGAAAGGGACGAGGGAAAGTGTGAAAAAGAGAGCCTGGAAGAAGAAAATCTTTTCAAAGTTTCTTTTCTTTTTTCTTTTTTCATTTTTTTTAAACTCTTTTATCAGAGAAACGTGAACCCCTTTAATTATTTACTTTTGCTAACTTGCTTTTGTTTTTTCTATCAGTGATAGAAAACTGATAGAAAGTTTTCTATCAGTGATAGAAAACTTTCTCTATCACTGATAGAAAACTTTCTCTATGACTGATATAAGTTTTCTATCACTGATAGAAAACTTTCACTATCACTGATAGATTCTATCAGTGATTCTATCAGTGATAGAAAATTTTTTTATCAGATAGAAACCTACTAAAACAAAAGAGAGGACAGATGTAGAAACACTTTCTATCAGTGATAGAAAACTTTTATCAGCTTTCTATCACTCATAGAAGATTTCTATCAGTGATAGAAAGTTAATTCTATCAGTGATAGTGATAGAAAAATTTTCTATCAGTGATAGAAAATTTCTATCACTGATAGAAACCTACCAAAATAAAAAAGAGAGGAGAGAAATTCACGCCGACCAGAAGATGCACGCGCAATCCAAGGGCAAAACGGGGATATGAAAAATTAATTAAAAAATTTTGACATATTTGCAAATATTTTAAAAAATTGCTAAATTTGTCATTATTTATCCTAATTTTGCCACCCATTACAATTATCCTATTATTTTATTATTTTAATATTTTTTATTTAAAAAATTAAAATTGTTTTTAATTAAAATAATAGTGTCACGTCAGCCACCGTTAACATTTAACAAAAAAAAAAAAAAAAAAGATGGCAGGGACCAAAGTGCTCCTTATCTCAAATCGATGAGTATTTTTGTTGAGTTTGAAAACTCAGGACCAAAGTGTAACTTAACCCTCAGGGACCAAAAGTGTATTTTTCCCAATTATTATGTATATAGTTCTATTTTGTTATTTTCCTAAAAGTTGAAGTCGGGCTGATTCCCTCTCCAAATCGAAGAACCCTCGTTCAACAATTTACAGACATTTCTCAAGCCTTTCATAAAACCCCATTAAAACCCTCATCGAGAAAGCTCATGTTAACCATTTCAAAGATGAAATCCTTCGTATCTTCCTCGTCTTTCTCAACCCTCTCGCCCTATTTCCCCATTACCGCTTCTCCGACCTTCTTCTCCTTACCTTCTAAATCGACGCAATGCAACCCTACATTCACCCACTTCTCCAATCATTTCACTTCCAAAAAACGCCCTCAATTTCCTTCCCCACCAAAGGGCTTTTTTCAATCCACAATCGAACTCTGCAAATGGGAGCTTCTTTGTCTCCGCCCTCCGGCGAGGTTCATGTCATAGTGGGCCCGATGTTCGCTGGGAAAACAACCACTCTTCTTCAGCGGATTCAGTCCGAGAGCAGCCATGGCAGGTCTTTTATGCTCTGCTTTTCTGCTTCTCTTTATTAATCGAGTGGGGTGTGAGTGTTTAGTGTTATGTTTCTCTAGCCTCGTTTGTTTGAACTTTTCGTGGGAAATTCCAAATGATTCGAGGGTAGAGACAGAAGACGAACACAAGATTCCTCAACATAATCTGAATTAGCTTCTGAATGATCCATGGAGGAGGAAAACCCTTTTCTTCTAGAATAATGAAGAGGAAATGGTTTAATTAAACTTTGCTTCGAATGCAAAGGAGACAACAACTCATTAACCTTTGCATGCCCATCCGAAAGGGCCTTTGAATCCTCAATAGCCATCACCAAATCGTCTTCGTGAGGTAAAAAGAGACTTTCATCTTCCAGGACCTGATTAACCCTCTTTAAATCCACCGAATTAGCAAAATCTTGTGAGGATAAAATTCCAGAATTCGAACGACGCTCACCTGAAAGGTCAAGAGGGACAATGTCACCAAAACGAAGAGAGAAATTTCTGATATTCCCACCTTTAACATCAGTCTCAGCTGGAATGAAGCCGCAAATGTTTTCCTCCACTTCAATAACTGCTGCTGAACAATCAATTAAGTTAAGAGTTTGAGACGAAATACTAATCAATCCACCAAAATGTTGACCAATAGCTTCAAAACATGGCCGTTTCCAATAAATCAATGGTAAGTTCTTTATAGATATCCGACCTCCATAACTCTTGATGAATTCCGAGTGAGAATGCTTTTCATCGGACCAACGCTCAATTTTCAAATGAAGGTCCCCAACAAGACCCCACTTTCCATCAAAATTCAAATCAGAACGGCCCACATCAAGCTTAAGCAACACTTTATCATCCATAAAAGGATTAATTGAAATTCCAGTTCGAAAATAATTTTCTAAGGCGATTTGAACCTCATGCCATGAGTAATGAGCAAACAACCTAGAAACCACCAAAATCGAATTGAAATTCAAATCCATAACTTCACTCTCTTTTCTTACCCAAAAGGAAGAAATCTCAGGGAATTTCACCACAGCTTCTTGGTTCGTAACAACTTTCTCAGTTCGAACGGAGAAATCCGACATAGAATGCTCAGGTTTTCCATATTTAAAGAAAAAATCCCTTACCATTTCCCAAAAAACGATCCAACCTTTCTTTTCAAAACTCGCAGGAACATGAACATTATTCCTTCCTCCATAAGAAGGCCATACTGCGCATTCCAAATGCCAACCCTCAACAGATCTAAATTTAGACAGACGAATGGTCCCAAAATCATCCTTGAATTTCTTATTAAAAAATGAATGAACAGGGAGATGCAAAAGTTCAACCAACGAGTTTTCAAGCCACCCTAAGAGGGATAAAGAAATGTGAATTTTCTGATCTTTATTCATTCCTTCCATAAAACAATCATCTTCTTCACCCCAAAGACGGAAATAAATATTCCGGATACAACAACTCATCTCTTCCATCACTTCCATAAAACCAAAAAATAGAACTCAACCTCAATCCAAAGAAAACCTCGAATAACAAACAGCTATCGACTGCAAAGAGTAGAGGACGAACGACGAATGACTGGCGACGAACAAAACGACGGTTGAAAACAGACCAAAGCGACGGCAGAAGAAAACAGCTACAAAAAACAGTGAAAAAAAGCAAAGAAAGGTGGACGGACGGCGAACTGCGACGGAGAGACGGTGCTGGACGGCGAAGACCGAACGGACGGACGATGAACGACAAATCACGACAGCGACTACAACGGACGAAAGCGACGACTACGACGGACGAAGGTGGCGACTGGTTACTAGGGTTAGGGAAGGGTTTTTCGAAGAGAGAGAATGGAGGGGAGGCTAGGGATTTTCGGGGAGAGAGAATGGAAAAAGGACGTCAGGGAGGTGGCGATCGGCGACGACGGAGGCGGCGAGAACCGACGGCGGAGGCGACGAGAACCGACAGCGGAGGCGGCGAGCGGCGACGGCGACGGCAACGGCTACTGAAGAAAACGGCGGCAGGAGGTTAGGGTTAGGGTTAGGGTAGAGAGAAAAACTTAAGTCATCCTTTTATTAGAACAAAGAAAACATTCAAAACATCAAGAAGCATTTCCAAATTATACTTGAAAAGATGTGTATTTGACCTTTCTCTTGAAAGAAAAGGCCAAAAAACCAAGCCAGCGATAAAATAACAAGCGAAGAAAGAAAGAATAAAATTGAGTGAAAATTTTGCTTGAACTTTCTCAGGAGTTGAAAAACCTCAAAGGCTCAAACAAACAAATCTCAAAGTCATCACCAAATTGTCAGCCAACTTTTGAAAATAATCTACCTTCTTATATAGTTGTATCATTGTCACCAATAGGAAACAACAAAGAATATGAAATCTATAATCTATCAGTCACACAAGAAAGTGCAAAATGAAAAACATTACCATCTGTGGATGACAATCACTTAATCAGAACTAAGAAGACTGCTTGAGGATGAAATGCAAGCACACAAGATCACATAGAAAATTATCATAGTAAAATGTGCGAGAATAGTTGTTCAACTTCTTTAGCACATGTATACTGTTCTGATACAATCATAAAGAACATCTTTCTCCCTCTTAAAGCTACAATTTTCCTTTTTTCTTTTTAGATGCTGAGACTCTGTGCAAATAAACACGAGTTATGACAATGTGGCCAAGAATATAATCTAACAAGACTCCTTTACAAAAGGTTTACCAACTGAATTAGAAAGATTTGGACTTACAAATGGCATAAGAGACAAGTATGTGATTCATTCCTCCAAAACCCTTAATGGGCATCTTTGTTTATCGATCAAAAGCAAATAAATCAAGTAAAGTCTTCAACTATTTCATTCAGACGAAAATACGCAACACAGAAAAAAAAAAAGTGAAGATTGATTCAATTTGCTTATTGACACAGCCCGATCGCATGTTTAAGAAGTAGAACATCGTAAAAATGTCCACAAATGGAACTCGAATTTCCGAAGAAGAGAACACAACAAGAAAAAAAACCCTAAAACGCATAATCTTATTTCTTGTAACGAACTACCTCGCGTTCATTGGGGTAAAACCCCTTAAGCCGATCCGCCGAGTCCTTATAAGCGAAGATGAAGCCTCCCATCAGCCCAATTAGACCACCGGTCACCATCAAGGGGCCCCTAATATTGTGCATTTTTCCAATCCCGCGCTTAATCTCTAAAGCGAAAAGAAGAGAACACATTTCTAGATTAGCAACGAAATGGAAGAGTGTTGCGCCTATTGCCCAAGAACAATCACAAGGATCCTATCGCAAGTTCACACAGTGACCAACAAAGAGATAACAGAGATGAAAGGGAAGAAGAACACAGTGAGTTATAGTGGTTCGACGCAATGTCTACATCCACTGTCAACAGTCAGAGAGAACTTTTATTCAACAAAGATCAAAAGGACTTGCCTTACTAGAGTATACACTCAAACACTCACTCAAACTCTCAAGCTCTGTATTCTTGAACAAAGGATCTCAAAAGCCTTACGAATAGCACCCCTTCTAATCAGTAAGGTGGGCTCCTTATAAAGTAATAACAGTTGTAGGAAAAACTGTTATAACTAATTGACAGACCAAAACAAAAGAGTGAGGTTACTAGAGCTTAAAACAGAATGGTCAAATATCAGTCAACAAATCACCCTCTTGATATAGACATTCTGAATTTGGCAAGCAAAAGAGAAATTCTCTGATCTCTGACTGTTGAAGGTACAAGATTATCATCCATAATCAAGTTTGAGTAGGTTGCAGAGATATTCAAATCTACTGCTAGGAAGAGTTTTAGTCATCAAATCTGCTGGATTCTGTGAAGTATGTATCTTTGATAGCTTAACTCCACCCTCTTGGACAACTTCCCTCACATAATGGAACCTTACATCAATATGCTTGGTTCTATCATGGAAAGAAGGATTCTTTGATAAGAATAGGGCACTTTGGCTATCACAGTGAATGTTAACTTCAAGTTTCTTATTCACCATTTCAGAAACACTTCCTTTCAACCAAACAGCCTCTTTTACAGACTCTGCAAGGGCTATATATTCAGCTTCTGTGGATGATAAAGCTACCACTGACTGTAAAGTTGATCTCCAGCTGATTACATTTCCATAAAGTGTGAAAACATAGCCGGTGAGTGATCTTCTTCTATCCAAGTCAGCTGCGTAATCTGAGTCAACGAAACCGACTATGGCTTCATCCTTCAATTCAGTCTTGGTATACAACAGGCCCTTTTTCACAGTTCCTTTGAGGTATCTAACAATCCATTTGGTAGCTTCCCAATGCGGTCTCCCCGGATTACTCATGTAGCGACTGACTACACTCATAGAATAAGCCAAATCTGGTCTGCTGGAAACCATCCCATACATCAAACTGCCAACCAAACTAGCGTAAGGAACATTCTTCATATCTTCCTCTTCGGTTTGATCACAAGGGGACTGTTTTAAGGATAGTTTAAAGTGTTGGGCAAGAGGAGTCTTCACTACTTTTGCCTCCTCCATATGAAACCTCTTAACTATCCTATCAAAGTATTCTTCTTGAGTAACAAGCATCGTGCCATTCAATCTGTCCCTCACAAGATTCATACCCAGAATTTTCTTAGCTGATCCCAAGTCTTTCATCTCAAAGGTTTTACTAAGGGCTGTTTTTAATCTTTTAATCTCAAGCATATCGGTAGCAGCTATTAGGATATCATCAACATATAACAAAACAAGAATATAACCAGCAACAACATTTTTCTTGTAAACGCAGCTATCAAACGCACTTTTATGATATCCTTCACTAAGTATAAACGAGTCAAACCTTTTGTTCCATTGTCGCGGGGATTGCTTTAAGCCGTAGATGGATTTTTGAAGGTGGCACACCATATTCTCCCCTCCATCTTCAACAAAGCCCGGCGGCTGCTTCATATATATTGTCTCATCAAGGTTACCATATAAGAATGCAGTGGTAACATCCATTTGCTCCAATTCGAGGTCAAATTGTACTACCAAAGAGAGGAGAATTCTAATTGAAGTATGGCGTACGACAGGAGAGAAAACTTCAGTAAAATCAACACCTTCAACTTGTGTAAACCCCTTAGCAACCAGGCGTGCCTTATATCGAGGTGGATCTGTTGGTTTCAAACCGGGCTTCAATTTGAAAATCCATTTGCAGTCAACCACCTTCTGTCCATCAGGTTTCTGAACTATCTTCCATGTTTTATTCGAATGTAAAGACTTTAGTTCAGAATGCATAGCCGCAAGCCACTGATCACTATGATCTGATTTCATAGCCTGGTTGTATGAACTTGGTTCTGACCCAAAGTTATCAAGGTAGCAATTGAAGGCATATCCGACAAATTCGGTGCCTCCATACCTTGTAGATGGTCTACTAATGCGTCTCTGCCTATCCCTCGTAAGTTGATAGTCACTGAGATCAGAATCCTCATTTCCAGCACCTTGACTAGTGTCTTGCACATCAGCCTCAGTTACATTTTCGGTTTCTTCATGAGTTTGAGCTTGTGGACTGGTTGCCTCTTGATTTTCATCATTTACAACAAGAGGCTGTAGTTCAATCTCAAAACTGTCACATTCTTTACCATCCTCCTTGGCATGACTACCTCTCCACGGCATCATGTTTTCATCAAAGGTAACATCGCGGCTGATGATACATTTGTTCTCCCCTGGTTCAAGTGACCACAACCTGTAAGCCTTCACTCCTTGTGGGTAGCCTAAGAATACACATTTCTTGGCTCTAGGTTGTAATTTGTCCTGTCTGAAATGTGCATAAGCAGCACATCCAAACACTCGAAGATGCCTTAGATTAGGGGGTTGACCAGTCCAAATTTCTTGTGGGGTTTTAAACTCTAAGGCTGTGGAGGGGCTGCGGTTTATCAAATAGACTGCTGTACTAACAGCTTCCCCCCAAAACTTCCTTGGCAATTTCGAATTTGAAAGCATACATCTTACTTTCTCAAGGATAGTCCTATTGTACCGCTCAACCAAACCATTTTGTTGAGGATTACCAGCTGCTGTCAAATGCCTGCCAATACCCGAGGACTTACACAAAGAGTTAAACCTCTCATTTAAGAACTCCAATCCGTTGTCAGTTCTAAGATACTTGATCTTTCTTTCGGTTCTATTCTCAATCATGGTCTTCCACTCAATGAACCGATCATATACTTCATCCTTTGATTTTAACATATACACCCAAACCTTTCTCGAAAAATCATCAATAAGAGTAAGGAAATACCTTGCTCCTCCGTGAGTTTCAATTCTCGACGGTCCCCAAAGGTCTGAGTGAATATAGTCTAAACGGTTTTCAGTGGTATGAGTTGCCCTTTTGAAACTTTTCTTTGAAGCCTTGCCCAGGACACAATGTTCACAGAATGAGAGATCTACTGGTTTATCTTTTCCAATCAGTCCTTGTTTAAACAAATAGTCTAAACCTTTAGAACTGATATGGGCAAGCCTTCTATGCCACAAAGAGGTTCCAGAGGTTGCCTTCTCAGATACTGCATTTAACTCTCCAGCCACAGCCTTCCCTTGCAAGATGTATAACCCATCTTGTAATTTTCCAGACAGCTTTAAGGCCCCATCCTTAAAGACTTTCAAGGTTCCATTTCCAGACTTGCAATGGTAACCAGCTTTATCTAATGTGCCCAGAGAGATAAGATTCCGCTTCAAGTCTGGAACAAATCTAACTGACTTCAGGACTTTGAGAGAGCCATCATCAAGTTCCAGCTTTATAGTTCCTATGCCTTTAACAATGCATTGCTGATTGTTACCCATGTACACTTTACCTCCTTCTAGCTCATTTAATTCAGAGAAAAACTGCTTGCAAGGAGTCATATGAAATGTACAACCCGAATCCATCACCCATTCCTCAAGATATTCCTTCTCAGTAATCATAAGAACCTCTGCAGATTCATAACCATCATGGAAATTGGCCGAACTCTTGTTTTCTTTATTCCCCTGCTTATTCAACTTCCGCTTGAGTTGAGGACACTCCCACTTGAAGTGACCCTCTTTGCGACAATAATTACATTTGTTATTATTGTCACCTGACCTTCCAGCCTGCTGATTTCTTCCATGATTTCTGCCACGCCCCCTTTGACTCCTGTTTTGTGAACTCCCCCTGTGATGGGAATTCTGATTTCTCTCTTGGTTGCTACTCTTCTGCTTATCTTTGACAAACAGGGCCTCTGAGGGTTTCTTTTCTGATTTCAATTCTAGCTCTCTCATTCTTAAGGAATCAAGAACAAAGTCTAAACAAACCTTGTCTCTGCCATATTTAATTGCTGATTTCACTTCTTTAAAGGATTCGGGTAAGGAATTTAACAGGATCACAGCTTGGTCATTTGACTTAACTTCCTCTCCAGAGTTTGCTAACTCAGTACATATGACATTAAAATCATCTAAATTCTCTTCAAGGCCTTTCGATGCATCCATTTTATACCCAAACAAGCGTTCTTTCAAGTACATTTTATTCGTTAGCGTTTTCGGCATATATAACTCCTCTAACTTTGCCCACAACTCAGTGACATTCTCTATCTTACTAACTCTTCTCAGCACATTGTCAGATAAATGCAAAATTATGGAGCTATACGCAATATCAGACATTTCCTCTCTCTCAGATTCAGTCATCGTAACAGGTAACTTACCTGGATCAGTCACAATCTTGGCAACCTTTTGCTGAATAAGAATGGCCTTCATCTTCTTTCTCCATAGCCCAAAGTCACCTTTGCCATCGAATCGCTCCAGTTCAACTTTTGCTGACATTGTTAATTTGCAAAACCCTAGACAGCTCCAATTCTGACGAAAGAAGGGGAAAGCCAACAAGAAACTGATCTCCAGACGCTAACCAGAACAAGGACGCAAGAAGAGGTCCATCAACGGATCAAGTCAATTTTCAAGAATCCTGTCTTCGTGGCTCTGATACCAATTGTTGCGCCTATTGCCCAAGAACAATCACAAGGATCCTATCGCAAGTTCACACAGTGACCAACAAAGAGATAACAGAGATGAAAGGGAAGAAGAACACAGTGAGTTATAGTGGTTCGACGCAATGTCTACATCCACTGTCAACAGTCAGAGAGAACTTTTATTCAACAAAGATCAAAAGGACTTGCCTTACAAGAGTATACACTCAAACACTCACTCAAACTCTCAAGCTCTGTATTCTTGAACAAAGGATCTCAAAAGCCTTACGAATAGCACCCCTTCTAATCAGTAAGGTGGGCTCCTTATAAAGTAATAACAGTTGTAGGAAAAACTGTTATAACTAATTGACAGACCAAAACAAAAGAGTGAGGTTACTAGAGCTTAAAACAGAATGGTCAAATATCAGTCAACAAAGAGGAAGAAGGAAGGAGAGAAGGAAGAAGAGATTGATACCGTCACGAGAGATCCAGACGGAAACGCCGGTGAAGTTGAAGATAAAGAAGTAATCGATAGCATTGAAATTGCCGACGACTTTGGTGAATGAAGGATTCCGATCTATTACTGGGTACTTTGGCTTGGTCCACGCAGTAATGTCGGTGTTCATCTTGTCTTCTCCGGAGCTGAAACCGAAACTGATCTCTGCCGGCTCTCTTTCTCTCTGTATCGCTGTGTGACTCTGCAAAAACTCGCTTTGCCAACTCGCTGCGGTTGAAGACGATACGAGCATGAGTGATTTATTGCAAAATTGTCTATATCATCACAAAATTAGAAACTTCAAAGAAAATAACATTAAAGTTCAATTTTTGTTAAAAATTGTGAGTTTTCATCATTTTATTTAATTCACAATCTTTTGCATGAATTGAGCTTATATTTTGTGCAAAGCTGGACTTTTGTTGAAATTAATGTGTTTTCAAATAATTTTACTTTACTTTTTCTTAAAATTAGGGGGTGAATTTACCAAAAATAGAACATAGGGTAAAAACTAGCAAATATTTAAATTCAAGGTTCAATTTGATAAAGTTGAAAATTTATGGTGAAAATTGTGATAAAGTTTACCAAGTTCAAGTTCATGACTAAATTGATTTTTCCCCGAAATTAAAAGACCTAGAAATTTCACATGATCTAAAATGTTGCAATTTACTTGACTTAAAATTAGTCTCTAGTCTAGATCATTATAGAGTACTTGTTGAGAGTGTTATATTATGCTATTGCTAACAATTAAAGATCTTATTAAAATAATTTCATTGTTATTTAATGTTTACTAATAGTATCGATTCAGTTGAAATAAATCTCAACGTAATTCAACTAGTTGAAGCATATATCTCCAACAATAATAATAAGGGGAAAAAATCATTTTTAACCCTAAACTTTGGGGGTTGTATCAATTTTAACCCTTGTTATAGACAATTTTGGACCACCCCGATGTACAAGGAGCTGACGAGGACAACTGGAGAGAAATCAGGCTGGGAAATGGACCAAGGAGGCGAAACCGACAAGTGGGACGGGCCAAGACCGAAGAGGTCGGGCTTTTGGCCCGACCCCCTGCTCGGCCCGTCTGACTCCATTTGATCCCTACCGCCTTTGGCCGCCCTGGTTCCGCCTGGTTTGGCCTAAAACGCCTCCGAATCCCTAAAAACCCTAGGAGGATGAGCATGTATTAATACCCCTCTTCACCACTGAAGAAGGGGACCCGAACTCTATTCTCTACTATTTTCTCTTACTCTCTAGTCCTCCTGCTTCCGTTTTCTGACTTAAGCATCGGAGTCGATGTGGCTAGCACCTCATCAGTGTGCAGGTTTTCCGTCTTGTAGGCCACGTCTTCCCCCCTCATCTACAAATTTACCGTTGATGGCACGTGAAGGTCAGGTGAGTTCCCTCTGACCAAAATCAACCATCAATAGTTGGCGCCATCTGTGGGGATCGAATGGCTTGCCAAATCTGTGTTGGGTTTAATGTCCTATAAACTCGTAGTTTGTAAATCATTAAACATATTCTATTTTCAATAAAGACGTTATTGATATTATTCAGTAAAAGATGTTATTGAATATATACATTGCGAATGATTAACCTAAATCCAATAAACTAAGATCCTTGACTATAAAATGAATACTCGAACTATATGTAGGGACATATCGTAGGATCAAGTTCAAGTTTATAGTCAAAATAGTCTATAGTATAAGGATACGGTTGGGTGCCTTATCCTGGTGACACTATGGACGCGGCCCACTTTGTATTAAGTACAAACGATGAGATCCTAAGTCGTTCATGTGGAGACATGCGAGTGGGGGCGTCCTATGCAATGAGTTTGCATAAGACATGACCACGAAATAAGTCATTTTCTCTTTATAACGCCGTTTACCGAAGAAACTGACTATTTCTCATAGATGACCTAGGTAACTCGTTCTTAATCCTGAGCGAGCTATGAACTCCTGTTTATACGAGATTATCCTTTGATCTGCATGGGTGAGAGTGGCCAGCATCGCCGACTCAACAAGCCTACCATTTTGGGGATAAGATCGAATAGATAGCTGGAGACATAGTTTCGCAAGACGGAATTCACTCCTACCCTTTTCAGGGATAGCAGAGAGGTTGTTCTCTTAAGTACTAACTCCAGGACTTGAACAAGGGGCCCCACCCTCTCGTTGGATCGAGAGGGACTTAGGTTTGATGGTTGGACCACAAACCGATTGTTCATTAGAGGATTAGTGGAACTTAAGGAACAAGAAGTACTATAGGGGTAAAACGGTTATTTGACCTAGCTATAGCTACGAACAACCTGTGAAGGAACGACTTACTGAACATGGTTAAATCAAGTGGACGAAAATATATCTATAGTGAGGGGAGTGCAACTATCGGGCTATAGTGGAGTGTCCCGGTAGTTAACGAATGTTGGCTAGCTTGAATAATGAGATTAGTCGGTTAGTCTCGAATCGTTGGAGCCCATGATCTATAGGTCCATTAGGTCCCCCTACTAGCTCATATCGGAATATAGCCTAGAACAAATTGATAGGATTCTTTGAATTGTTCAAAGTCGGGAAAAAGGGTATTATCGTAAAATTGTGTTTGACACAATAATTTAATTATGAATTAAATTAGAAAATGAGAGATAAAGTATTTAAAAGGGTTTTAAATACTATATACATGAATTAAGATTCATATATATAAGATGCACAATATTAAGGTGATTAACTTGCTTAATCATTTATAATCAATTGGGCAAGGTTCAAATATGATCTTATATATTAATGTCACATTTAGAACTGACATTAATATCATAAATGAACATTTGAAATCTGATTTTGAATCATGGTAAGTGGAAAATGATGTAATTCCACTCTTGCATGAAGATTCAAAGTGGAATTACACCACAAACATGCATACTTGCATGTAATGTTGTTTGAACACCTAGCTTCCACTTTCACCCTTAAGACCACCATGTGTCTTGCATCTTGAGGCTTCTTCTTGCATGGATTCTCTCTATAAGTAGAAGAAGAATCAGATTGGAGAGTATGATGGCATTTACCTTAATGTTATGCTGCTGAATTTCTTCCTCAATCACTCTCTCATCTCATATCTCCATAGAGCTTGAACCTTCAAGCATTCCCTTCCCATTCCCTATCACTATAGACTCCCACAAGTCGTTCTTGGCCCAGAGAATAGTAGGGAAGACTCTAAAGGTTGTCCAAGAGAAGTTGGAGAAGGAAAACACCACAAGGAGTACCTCATTTGTGAGCTACAAAGGTTGGTTTTCTCTAAACTCTCTTTTCTGTCTTTTATAGAACATGCATGCTTTAGGAGCAAAATTAAATGTCTTAAGTGCTTTCGATTTTCAATTGCTTCCGCATGTGTAATATGTACACCTTCAATTGGTATCAGAGCATGATTAGAGCACTTAAGTCGTTTTAATTTTGCTGTGGTGGGTACCATTTTGAAATTGAATTTTCTGTGTGCTAAAATGGAAGTGTTCTGGTTTGGCAATTTTTTGAGCCTTTAATTCTTCATGAATTTGTAATTGCTCGGAAATGTAAGAGTGTTAATGAGTGTACTAGAGTCTGTAATTTTTATAGAGTCATTAGAGTCCATATAGGTTGTTAAATCGAAGCAGAACGGGAGAAGACGCAGCAGAAAACAGCAGCAGAATGCTGCTGTTCGTGACAGCGTCGGGGCGCTCTTCAAGTAGCGTCCCGACGCTGATGAAGAAAAATTCCAGCAGCCCAGATTTTTCCAGATTCTGGTTCGGTTCAGCTGCTGTCCTTGGTCCGGTTCGGTTTGCCTGCAGCTGGTTCAGCCCCTATTCACTTATTTGAAGGCCGATTCACTCTTTGGAGGATGGTTCGGGTCGGTTCGTGAAGCTCGGGATTGATTCAAGCAATTTTTATTAATTATTATTGTAATAATTAGTTAATTGTTTGTTTTAAATTGCCAAACCATTCCATTTTAGTTTGATTTAATTTCTTTATGCATTTTGAATGTATGTTTTAATTAAATGGATGTATGTGCATTATGAGCATGCCATATAGTTTAAAATCCCACCATAGGAAAGCATGTTCATGCATTTTTAATTTTAATAAGTGTTATTAATAGTTTAAATGCATGAGGGAAATTTCATGTTTAAATTGATATAAATGTTGTATTGATTTAGGGAGATTCATGCTTGAATGGTTAATTAAAATTGATTAATTGATATAAAAGTTATATTAATCAAAAGATAAAATTAACCTAGCATGAAGCATGAAATTTCCTTAGAATTTTGTTTATAAGAGTTATATTCAAAAGGCAAGTTTGTTATAGTTTAGATTTATAATTGTTATAAATCACATAGAAATTTAAAATCTATAACAAAGAAAAAGGTGCATGCTCACTTAGGGTTAATTTGATCCAACTCTCGATCGATTTCAATTAGATTCAAATAGGTCGATAAGCTTGTAAAACATAGGTTACAAGAGAACTCACCCGACGAGATGCTGTCTAAGGCTGGAGGTATTTAAGTTGACGGTTTACGGAACACCTCCTACCTGGGCATCGAGTCGGTTCTTGAGTTAAAGTTAACCCAGTTTTATGAGCATGCACATGTGTGATGTGAGGTTTTAATCGTTATCACCTAGACATCGTAAGATTATATGAACTTAGACTTAGGGTTATTCAATTAGCCGGAATTCGCCTAAGTATAAGTATACCCAAAACCGTTTAAAATACTTAGTGGGAGGGGAGAGATATATCAAATCCATTTCCCTTTCATGTTCTCCCTTTTGTTCACAAGGTGAGATTTATGCTTGGCCTCGTGTTGATTATACCTCAACTGCTCCATTCGGAAGGTGTTTGCATAAATCAATAACAAGGTGAATGAAGAAAGTATTTATAGTAAGTGAGTGAAGGAAGTGTGTCAACACATCCTGCGGTCTCCTCCGTTAGGTTGCACCGTGAGATTTCCATGTTGCGCCTGCTTGTATGCCCTGGAGCTACTATCCATTCGGAGGGTTGTAACATGGAGATCGGAACAACGCAAACTCCAGAGATGGATAGGATTACTTAGGACCATTTCCAACATTAGCTTTTCCATTCGGTAGCATTGTTGGGGCCGTTCTCTGTAATCTTAAAACGGCGGGTCACACTTACAAGGGTTACTAAGTGTTAGTAAATTCCTGACCAAACGTAATGATAACTAAACAACTATAGGAATAAGAGTTATTCTGGGATTAGTATTTAGTCAAGAACGTCTTGGTTTTGTGAAGGAGTAATTGACTGCCCCTCGGTAGCGGTTGCTCTAACTCACTAAAGTATCGTTGCAAAATAATAATCCTGGGTACATTATTACTTTTGCTAAAACCTGATTGGATTCTGTCTAAAAATGGTTAATAAGCAATTTCTAATAGTTTTGTTTAATTTTTCAGCATGTCTAGCTCACTAGTACAATTACTCGCTTCGGATAAGCTTAACGGGGATAACTATGGAACTTGGAAGTCTAATCTAAACACAATACTAGTAATCGAGGATCTTAGATTTGTCCTTACCGAAGAGTGTCCGCCTAACCCTGGCTCGTCAACAAACCGAATTGTTCGGGAAGCATACGAGAAATGGACTCGAGCTAATGATAAAGCAAGAGTCTATATCTTAGCAAGCATTTCGGATGTCTTGTCGAAAAAGCACGAGAGGATGGTCACCGCTAGGGAGATCATGACTTCGTTGCAAGGTATGTTTGGACAACCGTCCTCGCAAATCAGGCACGAAGCTCTCAAGAATGTTTACAATTCCCGAATGAAGGAAGGTGCTTCAGTTAGGGAACATGTTTTGAACATGATGGTTCAGTTTAACATTGCTGAAGTAAACAGTGCTACCATCGACGAGGGTAGTCAAGTAAGTTTCATAATGGAGTCTCTTCCGAAGAGCTTCATTCAGTTCAGGACAAACGCTGTCATGAACAAAATAGACTTTAACTTGACCACTTTGCTAAACGAGCTTCAGACTTACCAAAGTCTTACTAAGAGAGGACATGAAGGGGAGGCAAATGTTGCCACAACCAAGAGGTTCCAAAAGGGATCTTCCTCAGGAACAAAGTCTGCACCTTCCACTTCAAAGAATAAGAGTATTCAGATGAAGAAAAAGAAGTTAAAAGGGAAAGGAAAAGCTCCAATGGGAGGCAAGGCAAAAGCTGCAGAAAAAGGAAAGTGTTTCCATTGTAATGTAGACGGACATTGGAAACGCAACTGTCCCAAGTACCTTGCGGAAAAGAAGGCTGGAAAAGAAAAACAAGGTAAATATGATTTGCTCGTTATCGAAACATGTTTAGTTGAGCAAGATAGCTCTGCCTGGATATTAGATTCAGGAGCGACTAACCATGTATGCTCTTCTTTACAGGAAATTAGTTCCTGACATATACTGGAAGACGGCGAAGTAACTCTCAAAGTTGGAACTGGAGAGGTCGTCTCAGCTAGAGCTTCTGGAACTCTCAAGTTGTCTTTTGGAGATAGATTTTTACTACTTGAAAATGTCTTGTACGTTCCCAATATAAAAAGGAACTTAATTTCTATATCTTGTTTAATTGAACATGAATACCAAGTATCTTTTGTTATTAATAAAGTGTTTGTTAACAAAAGAGGTATTCATATATGTTCTGCAAAACTTGAAAGCAACTTATACGTGTTAAGGCCAATTCAAGTTAAAGCTATTTTTAATACGGAAATGTTTAAAGTAGCGAAAACTCAAAACAAAAAGCGAAAAGTTTCTCCTAATACCTATCTTTGGCACTTGAGATTAGGCCACATAAATCGCAATAGGATTGAAAGATTGGTAAAGAGTGGACTACTAAACCAGTTAGAAGATGACTCGTTACCACCATGTGAGTCCTGCCTCGAGGGAAAAATGACCAAACGACCTTTTCAGAAAAAGGTTATAGGGCCAAAGAACCTTTGGAACTCGTGCATTCGGATCTATGTGGTCCTATGAATGTCAAAGCACGAGGAGGGTATGAATATTTCGTCAGCTTTATTGATGATTATTCAAGGTATGGCTATCTTTACTTAATGCATCATAAGTTTGAAGTCCTTGAAAGGTTCAAAGAGTACAAGACTGAGGTTGAGAACCAATTAGGTAAAACGATTAAAACACTACGATCAGATCGAGGTGGAGAATATATGGACTTACAATTCCAAGACTATTTGATAGAACATGGAATTACGTCTCAACTCTCAGCCCCTGCTACACCACAACAAAATGGTGTATTAGAGAGGAGAAACCGAACTCTGTTAGACATGGTTCGATCAATGATGAGCTATGCTCTGTTGCCTGATTCGTTCTGGGGATATGCAGTTGAGACTGCCGTATACATTTTGAACATGGTTCCCTCTAAGAGTGTTTCTGAAACACCCTATGAGCTATGGAAAGGGCGTAAAGGTAGTTTACGTCACTTTAGAATTTGGGGATGCCCGGCACACGTGTTGGTGCAAAACCCAAAGAAATTGGAACGACGTTCAAAACTGTGCCTGTTTGTAGGATATCCTAAAGAAACGAAAGGTGGTCTATTTTACGACCCTCAGGATAACAAAGTGATTGTATCGACAAACGCTACTTTTCTTGAGGAAGATCACATAAAAGATCATCGACCTCGCAGTAAACTAGTATTAGATGAGATTTCAAGAAAAACTACAAAAGAATCTACAAAAGTTGTAGATCAAGCTGGTTCATCAAAAGTTGTTGATCAAACACATCCATCTCAAATAGTGAGAGAGCCTCGACGTAGTGGGAGGGTTATAATACAACCCGACCGCTACATGGGTTTAACAGAAACTCAAAACATCATATCTAATGATGGTGTAGAGGATCCATTGACCTTTAATCAGGCAATGAATGATGTTGATAAGGACCAGTGGATCAAAGCCATGGATCTCGAAATAGAGTCAATGTACTTCAATTCGGTCTGGGAACTTGTAGAACAACCGGATGGGGTAAAACCTATTGGTTGCAAATGGATCTACAAGAGAAAACGAGACCAAGCCGGTAAGGTTCAAACCTTTAAAGCTCGACTCGTGGCAAAGGGTTTTACCCAGCGGGAAGGAGTTGATTATGAAGAAACTTTTTCCCCTGTTGCCATGCTTAAGTCAATTAGAATACTCTTATCCATTGCCACATACTATGATTATGAAATATGGAAAATGGATGTCAAGACAGCCTTTTTGAACGGCAATCTTGAAGAGACTATCTATATGGCTCAACCAGAGGGATTTATAGTCCAGGGTGATGAGCAAAAGGTTTGCAAACTTAAACGATCCATTTATGGATTAAAACAAGCATCAAGATCCTGGAATATACGTTTTGACGCTGCGATCAAAACGTATGGCTTTGAGCAGAATGTTGACGAACCTTGTGTTTACAAGAAAATCGTCAAAAACACTGTAGCTTTTCTAGTTCTATACGTAGATGATATCCTACTTATTGGGAATAATGTAGGATTCCTGACTGACGTAAAACAATGGCTAGCGACTCAATTCCAAATGAAAGATTTGGGTGAGGCTCAATTTGTTCTGGGCATTCAAATCATTAGAAATAGAAAGAACAAAACGCTAGCACTGTCTCAAGCATCATATATCGACAAAATGTTGATACGATATTCGATGCAGAACTCCAAGAAAGGGTTATTACCTTTTAGGCACGGGGTTCATCTGTCAAAGGAACAAAGTCCTAAGACACCTCAAGAAGTTGAGGAAATGAGACGTATTCCCTATGCATCAGCAGTTGGTAGTTTGATGTATGCAATGTTGTGTACCAGACCCGACATATGCTATGCCGTAGGAATTGTCAGCAGATATCAGTCCAATCTTGGACATGCGCATTGGACTGCCGTTAAAAACATCCTTAAGTATCTAAGGAGAACTAGGGATTATACGCTCGTGTATGGAGCTAAGGATCTGATCCTTACAGGATACACTGACTCAGATTTTCAGACCGATATAGATTCAAGAAAATCAACATCGGGATCTGTGTTTACTCTAAATGGAGGAGCAATAGTATGGAGGAGTATTAAGCAAGGTTGCATTGCTGACTCTACCATGGAAGCAGAGTACGTAGCCGCCTGCGAAGCAGCAAAAGAGGCAGTATGGCTAAGAAAATTCCTAATAGAGTTGGAAATTGTTCCAAATATGCAACTGCCTATCACCCTCTATTGTGATAACAGTGGAGCAGTTGCAAACTCTAAGGAACCTCGAAGTCACAAGCGAGGAAAGCATATTGAGCGCAAATACCATCTCATCAGGGAGATCGTGCAACGAGGAGATGTGATCGTCACGCAGATTGCTTCGGAGCACAACATAGCTGATCCGTTTACAAAACCCCTCACGGCTAAAGTATTTGAGGGTCACCTAGTTACTCTAGGTTTACGAGCTTTGTTAGACTAGGGCAAGTGGGAGAAATGTAAGGGTATGGATGATGCCCTAGTTTATTGTCTTTATACTTCTCTCACACCTAACTTCATATACCCCACTAGAGTTTCTAGTCCAAGTGGGAGTTTGTTGGGTTTAATGTCCTATAAACTCGTAGTTTTTAAATCATTAAACATATTCTATTTTCAATAAAGACGTTATTGATATTATTCAGTAAAAGATGTTATTGAATATATACATTGCGAATGATTAACCTAAATCCAATAAACTAAGATCCTTGACTATAAAATGAATACTCGAACTATATGTAGGGACATATCGTAGGATCAAGTTCAAGTTTATAGTCAAAATAGTCTATAGTATAAGGATACGGTTGGGTGCCTTATCCTGGTGACACTATGGACGCGGCCCACTTTGTATTAAGTACAAACGATGAGATCCTAAGTCGTTCATGTGGAGACATGCGAGTGGGGGCGTCCTATGCAATGAGTTTGCATAAGACAGGACCACGAAATAAGTCACTTTCTCTTTATAACGCCGTTTACCGAAGAAACTGACTATTTCTCATAGGTGACCTAGGTAACTCGTTCTTAATCCTGAGCGAGCTATGAACTCCTGTTTATACGAGATTATCCTTTGATCTGCATGGGTGAGAGTGGCCAGCATCGCCGACTCAACAAGCCTACCATTTTGGGGATAAGATCGAATAGATAGCTGGGGACATAGTTTCGCAAGACGGAATTCACTCCTACCCTTTTCAGGGATAGCAGAGAGGTTGTTCTCTTAAGTACTAACTCCAGGACTTGAACAAGGGGCCCCACCCTCTCGTTGGATCGAGAGGGACTTAGGTTTGATGGTTGGACCACAAACCGATTGTTCATTAGAGGATTAGTGGAACTTAAGGAACAAGAAGTACTATAGGGGTAAAACGGTTATTTGACCTAGCTATAGCTACGAACAACCTGTGAAGGAACGACTTACTGAACATGGTTAAATCAAGTGGACGAAAATATATCTATAGTGAGGGGAGTGCAACTATCGGGCTATAGTGGAGTGTCCCGGTAGTTAACGAATGTTGGCTAGCTTGAATAATGAGATTAGTCGGTTAGTCTCGAATCGTTGGAGCCCATGATCTATAGGTCCATTAGGTCCCCCTACTAGCTCATATCGGAATATAGCCTAGAACAAATTGATAGGATTCTTTGAATTGTTCAAAGTCGGGAAAAAGGGTATTATCGTAAAATTGTGTTTGACACAATAATTTAATTATGAATTAAATTAGAAAATGAGAGATAAAGTATTTAAAAGGGTTTTAAATACTATATACATGAATTAAGATTCATATATATAAGATGCACAATATTAAGGTGATTAACTTGCTTAATCATTTATAATCAATTGGGCAAGGTTCAAATATGATCTTATATATTAATGTCACATTTAGAACTGACATTAATATCATAAATGAACATTTGAAATCTGATTTTGAATCATGGTAAGTGGAAAATGATGTAATTCCACTCTTGCATGAAGATTCAAAGTGGAATTACACCACAAACATGCATACTTGCATGTAATGTTGTTTGAACACCTAGCTTCCACTTTCACCCTTAAGACCACCATGTGTCTTGCATCTTGAGGCTTCTTCTTGCATGGATTCTCTCTATAAGTAGAAGAAGAATCAGATTGGAGAGTATGATGGCATTTACCTTAATGTTATGCTGCTGAATTTCTTCCTCAATCACTCTCTCATCTCATATCTCCATAGAGCTTGAACCTTCAAGCATTCCCTTCCCATTCCCTATCACTATAGACTCCCACAAGTCGTTCTCGGCCCGGAGAATAGTAGGGAAGACTCTAAAGGTTGTCCAAGAGAAGTTGGAGAAGGAAAACACCACAAGGAGTACCTCATTTGTGAGCTACAAAGGTTGGTTTTCTCTAAACTCTCTTTTCTGTCTTTTATAGAACATGCATGCTTTAGGAGCAAAATTAAATGTCTTAAGTGCTTTCGATCTTCAATTGCTTCCGCATGTGTAATATGTACACCTTCAATCTGCACACCGATCATTCCATGAGTAAGGGGATGGAGAAGAAAGACCAGGACATGAACGTAGAGCATTCGGATGGTGACCGCCACCAGCGAAAGTCACGGGAAGAAGGCCGAGGCTGACCTCAAACCGAGTCTCCTCGACCTCGATCTCCACTGCCCTCATCCCGAGAGAAGCAATCTGATTTCACATTTGCACAACAACTAACTCAACGAGCATAGATTTAATTATTAAAATATAATAGTGTATATACATGAAACTTTCCATCCATCCACAAATCACATCCACGATCCAATTTACAAAGAAAAAGTAAATTGTTATACAAAATAAGTACACAACTCTAAAATATTTCAACTTTGAACTAAAGACCAACCAAGTGAATTGGAGGGATGGTGATTGGCGTCTTACCTACTGAAAAGACTGAATATATCATAGCTAATAATACTCAAAGGTCGCTCCTTTTTCATTCACCTACAATAAAAAAACATAAAACAAAACAAAAATTACCATAATTAAGATCAAAATTTATTTCACAATTACACACAACTTAGCACCAACGCGTTTAAATTATTGATAAACAAATTTCACCTTCTAACTCAAAACTATGAACCAAGTCAAAGTTCTTATGAAAACTCAAATTTTGAATAGAGGGATCTAAGATAGTCAAAGTGAATGGCATGAAAATGATTGGAAAGTGAAACTTAAGTTTTATTTTCTATATTGTGTCTGACTAAATGTATATAGTCCCGATCATCACTTGGCTCCTACCTCCTAAAACTTGAAAGGAAATCTCAATGAAAACTTAAAAAGTGTTTAAGTTGAATCTAAAACATATAACTTGCCCAAACTCACTCCAAATCTAATAGACTCAGCCAAGCACACTCTCAAATTCCACAAAACACATTGAAACACACATCAAATCTCACAAACTCACTCAAACTACTTAAACGCTAAAAAATTTGTCTAAAACTCAACAAAACACACTCCAAATATTACAAAATACAAACATATATACTCACTTTCTCTTAACCCACATTGGTGAATTGATCACCAAATCCAATCATCAGATTCACAAGACTCGAAACACATAAAACCACTAATGAAACAATGCATACAAGATTTTTTTTTTTTTTTAAAATGACAATGCATACAAGATTAACAACTTATAAACTATGCATTATAGAAGCATTTTTTTTAAATAGTAACAATACAGTAACTTTTTTATTTTTATTTATTTATTTATTATTATTTTTTTTTTTTGCAAATTAGAGGTGCAATTCTAAGGTTTAGCCCTCAAAGAATGCCAAAGAAAAGAGAGAAGGAGAAGAAACACAAAAACATAAGCAAGAAATTTTTCACCTTAAGGTCTGTGTGTGAGTTAAAATGAACTCCCAATTAAGAGAACTGTCAAGAGTGAATTCATTAACACCAAGTCCAGTACTCAAAACAAACTGCAAAGATAGAAAGATTAACAAACTGATATAAACAAATGAATATAATAGAGTGAGATTGTGCATACTATGCAAAAGCTTCCATACAAGCAATAGCCTGCTGCAACCATATTCTTTCCAGGTTGCAGGACGTCTTCTAGGTTGGGTTCATGGTTGTCGTCCAAGTGATAGATTCCAAAAATCTACTAGAAAAGGTAGATATTCAATCGGTCAAATACTTAGCTAATTGGAAAGAAATTATTATAAAAAAAATTGACATCCCAATCAGTACATAACCTAATATAGAAGACAAAATTATAATTAAAAACATTTGATAATCTCCAGAAGGATAATGTACTGTTGTAGACATTCGATTGTTCCTTATCATCCTTGTTGTATCACCATCTCAACTACATTCACAAACCCAAAAATGAGAAGGAGAACAAAGAAAGTATTTTTCCATTCAGACAGTGAAGCAATAAATTTGTACTTGATCAAGGTTGATAATGTTCTAGATGGTTAAAAGATTAGCAATAAAGTCACAATGTGATAGTATATATATGATTTTGGGATGATTCTTAGAGACTTGTTCACCTCTCTAGAGATTAACAAAGAAGTAAAAGTAATTTCTACATTGTAATTTCTGTTACCAAATCAATTACTATTGAAGAAATATTATGAGGTTCAAAAGCCGAGGAACTTACTCATTATAGGACAAATAGATCTTCAAACTTGCAAAATACAAAAGAAATCTTAGAAATCAAAAGTTTAGGAACTTATTAATCAGTAGTAATCATTTGTTGCAAATGAAATTAAAGAGGTTTCCAACGAAATAAACACTATATTGGATGAAAAGTTCATTATCTAGAATTGTATCAGTTGGGAATTTGAACAGAAATGAAACCAAGAAAAACCTTTTTGGTACAATATCCAATAAATATTTAACTTAATAGACATACATATAGTTGAAGAACTTTTGCAGCAAATTTATTCTGTGAAGGTATCTTACTTTTAGAGCGTTAATCAATATCCCGAAGACCCACTGTTGCACCTAGATGACATGCTTCAACAAGCATAAATGCATAAATCCAAACAAACTTCTCCAACATTTAGTTTGTTTCTCAAATGCTTCCTATCAAGAAAACCTAGCTTTCAAACACAACCTTCAAAAGTTAAAGTTATTGTCTAGATTGAATAAACAAAATAGCTATAAATGATATCTCTTTCTCTACGGAAAAAAAAAAAAAAAAGTCATTCATGAAACAACTCATTGTTTATGTCTCTTAAAATTTTTTTAGAACATAGCATACTTTTCCAAATGAATCAAAACTGAAAAAAAAAAATTAAAACATCTAGGTTAACTTCAATCTTACACCACTTGCACAAATTCACCTATAATAGAGAAAAAGGCTCATAAAACAATCTAATCCATACCAAAAATGCAATCAAATACAAAAACAAATCTAATTATCTGAAATCGACAAATTGCAGGTGTATCCAAAAAAAAAAAAAAAAGTAACTAAAAAAACATATATAATTGAATATATGAAAACAACAAAACAAATCCAATTATATCTTGAAGGGACAAATTGCAGGAGTATATCCAAGAACATATATAATTGAATATATATGCAAACAAGTAGGAGGATAGTTTCCACGAAGACTTGAACTTAAAAACCACTAACATAAAGAGTTAAATAAGATACAATCATCTTAGGATTTTAAAATTAGTAACTAGAACAAATGATATTGAATGTAAGCAAACAAGTACAAAGTTCAAGTGGGTAGCATAACCAAACTCATGGTTCCTTCTATAGGTACAACACTAGAATGGGAAGTATTCTATGTCAATAATTCTCATTAACTTGGAAAATAGAAAAACATGTAACTCTAATTTGAACAACTATCCATCCCTACAGTTAAGCAACATTCATATGCTAAGTAAACTAAATGCAAGGATCACTACAACAATTAAGGTCTCTCCCGACGCGCCTATACATTATGTCTACCTTATAATATTAGTTTAGAGTTAGTTTTTATAAATTTAATATAATCATTAATGTGGTCCATATACATCATGTCTACCTAATAATATTAATGTTTTAGGTCTACTATATATTGATGGGTCAATTAATTAAAAGGTAATTTTCCAAATTTAACACAAGGTACATATAAATATATAAAATCTTAGGGATTGGTCCTCTCGCTATCACATTAAGTAGAATTTTCTCTCCACAAAAGACTTAATCAAGTTTTAAAGTAAGGCTAAGAGGGAGAAAACACAATCCTTACGAGATCAACATCATGAATCAAGGTGTGTATGGTATTATTAAATTATGTTGTTGTGTGAATCATCTAGTTCAAAGATCTTTAAGGTTTTATTGTATAAGCATGTCAGTATAAATTTTATATATAGTATCAAAGTTTAGAATAGATGATTTTTCATTGATAATTTATTATATGACTTTTATATGTTTCCACTCCAATAAATTATGTTTTGTCATGATGATGCTCAAATTACTTACTACAAGTGTACGGGCCAAGAATATAGTGATTTAAAATCGAATGTCGTCCTCTGGATTGGTTTTCTAACTAGATTAATTACCATGAATAATTTCGCTCAATTTTATTTAGAGGCAAGAATATGATGAAATTGATAATTCAAATGACAAACACTAAAATATGGAAATTCAAATGGAGTGAACTCTTAGGGACTTGATTTCACTTATTGAGTATATGAATTAATTATGTGGATGAGATTATATGCAATGTTTCATAAATCTATGATGAACTAAATTCATACTTATCTCTCCCGAGCATACATACATCTCAAGCACGTAACGAATTTAATATCCCTATCTAAACTCAATTACATGCAAGGCCTTAAGTCTAATCCTTTAACGATTTCTAAAGTTATTTTAAATCTCCCGATATTAGAACTACTCTAGTCATACAATTCATGGTCCACCCTAAATCCTCTATCCCAAGAAAGATTTAGAAACACATCAATCAATTAATTAATTCATGGCCAAAGAATTAAAGGCATTAAGAATAGAATTGCATAAATGAAATCAAAGACATAAACATCCACAAACTAATTCATAGAACACCAACAAGTTACATCAATCCCTAAGATATAGATATAGCGCCACACATAGTCTTTGTATTACAATCCAAGCTAGATGAAAAAACCATAAAAACTAACTAAGATAAGGGAAAGAAAGGGAAAACTCTAGATTTGCCGAAACCGCACGTTCCCGTCACGATCTCCATGCTTTCTAGCTTCAATCCTGCTCCTTGACCTTGCTTCAACTCCCACATAAGGTTCTTAGTCGTGATTAGGGCTAAAAATTATCCAATTGAACTCCCCTTGGCCATGCAAGATCACTTTCTATTTATAAGGAATCTGTCGACAGTGTCGAGACGCCAGGGATAGCGTCGCGACGCTGTCCCTTTTTCGTCCATTCTGCTTAAAGAAGAACTGATAGCGTCAAGACGCTATGGACATAGCGTCGAGACACTTGATTACCGTCAAAATCAAAATAGGAATTTAACTAGTGTCGAGACGCCAAGAAAGCAGCGTCTCGACGCTAGCTCTCGGGTTTGCCTCAATTAATAGCCTCCAACTTTTATTCATTTTTGTTTTCTTGTCCTCTTTTAGCGTTCTGAACACCCAATCAACTCCAATTTCTCAAATTTAATCCAAAACTCAATTTGCTACAAAATAAATATTAAAATGCATAAATCGGTCAAATAGTACTCAAAGATTAACTCTAATTAATCGGAAAAAATAAGTCTCTATGCGCACTATCACATGACTACTTTAAATGTTTATATTTGTCATTGCTTTTGAAGCTTAAAAATTTTTATCAGCTCTTCTAAGTTATTGTCAACAAACGACAATTTTTTTTTTCTTAAAGAAGATTGCGGTAAGTGTTTGTGGGTCAATGGTATCCCTGAAACAATTATGATAATAATGATAATAAAATAATGATTAAATTGCAAATTTAGTCCTTGAACTTCTAGAATTGTGTCAATTTGGTCCCTTGAACTTTAAAAAGTGTCAAAGAGGTCCTCAAACTTTCAATTTGTTTCCAATAGGTCTCCGAACTTTAAAAAAGTATCCAATAGGTTCTTACACTTTCATTTTGGATATTTGTAAAATTAAATTAACTATTAATATATTGAGTAAATTTTTATCTATTATTAGTTTTAAACATTTTAAGAACCTCATTATTGATGCATCACCATTGTTAACCTAGAATTCAATTTTTAAAATAAATTGAAAAAAATTATATTCAGGTTTTCCCTAATTCTAACTATTCACACGTAATTTTAAAGAGATGAAACACGTGGAATAAATTTGTATTTCTATTTAACTGGTATGAGTGTGAGTATACAATCTCTAACTTTGATCTTCTGATTGTCTCTCTTGTATGTGAGTGTGTTTTACTCGAGGGCGGGAACGCTTGTTCTCGAGTTGGAAGCTTCAATCGATCCTTGGAGTCTTGAAGTTTTCGAGTCTTCGAGTCTTAAAGTCTTCGAATCTTGAATGGTATTTAGTCTTCAATGAGTGCTTAGCACTCAAGGTTGAAGTCTTCAAGTCTTCGAGTATTGAAGTCTTCAAATCTTGAAGGGGTCTTTGGTCTTCAAGAAATGTTCAACACTCAAGAACTTAAGAATTCAAAGAATTTTTTTGTCTTCTCTTTTGGTAGAGTTTCTCTGAATTCTTTAGTTTTAGTGAGAATGTAGAATTTTTTAACATTTGAGATGGAGGAGAACTCCTCTATTTATAGATTTCTCCATAGATGGGCTTTGGTCGCTTTTGAGCCTAACAACTTGGACTTGGGCTTTATTGCTTTAGGCTCAATTATTGGATTTGGATTTGATTTACGGCTGACCCAAAAACCATATGACCCAAATTTGATCAAATTAATTTTTAATTAATTGATCAAATGAACATCTGACCTTAAAATTTTTATAATTGACCAACTTTGTCTACTAATTACATTTGAGACACATGTCAATTTATAATTAATCTCAAATTAAATTATTTGTAATATCGTCATTAATTTTAAATAATGATATAACAATTTGTGATTGATCGAAATTTCTCATTCAACAATATCTCTTCTCGAGATTTAAGCAAAGTAAGTGTGGGTGAATCTCGAAAAAGATATTTTGAAATCGAAATGCAAGATATTTTTTCTTGATTTTGACTCCATTTGATATGCATATTTAATCAAAATATGAATTTTCTTCAAGATTTTGATTACTTTTTTTATTTGACACACTTTTATCGCCAAATAATCAAAATTTGAAGTTTGATCAAATTTTTTATTTTTCTTATTTAGCAACAAACTTTGATTTGAACTTAAGTTTGGGTAACTTTTGGATTTATGTCCAAATTTTGATTTGAGGTAAAATCCTATCCAATTTTAGCTTGCATTTGGAATAGAATTTGAGTTTGGACTTTGGTTGATTTGAGATAAAATTTTGATTATGCTCAACTTTTGATTTTAGATGAAAACTATCAAAGTCATGGCTTGGATTTGGGAATAAACTTCAATTGAGATTCAACTCCAATTTTAATTTGAGATGAAATTTAGATTATGTCCAACTTTGGTCTGAGGAAAAAATTCTACCCAATCTTTTTTTTTTTTTGTCGGTTTTAGCGATTTTTTTTTTTACCTGAAAATAATAAAAATCAGTTAGAGTTGGTTGGTTTTGGATTTGATATATTTGGACCAAGAATAATCCGAGCCAACCGAATAACATATATCTAGGAGTGTAAATCACTCTAGCGGAAGCGATTGACGATCTTGGGTATTTAATTTCACTAACTAAAAAGCATGTTTATGAACCGAAAAACAAAGAAAGAAGAAACTTGTCTTTGAAGGTCAAATTCAAGCATCTCCATAGATGATTCTTCACACGAACAAGTTGTGGACGACCACCAAGATCTTCCCCGTTATTCTCCGGCCTTAGAACGAGCTTATGGAAACCAATCGTGATTAATTTTGGAAGGAAAAAGCTTGAATACTCAAGAATGTTCAAGCAAAAACTAGAGAGAAAATAGTGGTTCTCAAAAAAAAGCCAGCAAAACCCACCCACTCCCCAAAGCTTCTCATAAGCTTATATATGAAGGAAGCAAGCTGAATAATGGATTCATGTGTCACCACCATAGGTGTCTTGCTAAAGAGTTTTGCATGAAAATGTTTTTAAATGAATTTCAAAATGAAAACCAATTTCTCATAATGATTTCTAAATTGATTTTAAATTAAATAAAATCAATTTCAATTTAAAACTAATTAAACCATAATTAATTATAATTATTTAATGGGAAAAATACACTTTTGGTCCCTGAGGTTTGAGTTAAGTGACACTTAGGTCCCTGAGTTTTCAAACTCAACAAAAATACCCCTGAGTTTTGAGATAAGTAGCACTTTGGTCCCTGCCGTCAATTTTTCTGTTAAATCTTAACGGCTGCTGACGTGGCACTATTATTTTAATAAAAAAAATTATTTTTTAATTTTTTTAAATACAAAAATATTAAAATAATAAAATTTTATTATTTTATCTTTTTTTTAATACTTTTTCCCTCTTTCTCTTTCTTCCTCTTCCCCACTTCCTTCTCCTAACTTCTTCTTCCCAACTTCATCTTCTTCAACTCCGGCGACCGGTCGCCGCTGCCGTTCGCCGGCGAGTTTTTTTTTTTTTAATTTCTTTCTTTCCCTCTCTTCTCTTCTCTCTTCTCTTCCCTTATGTTTTTTATTTTCTTTTTTCTTTTATTCCTTCCTCCTTCTTCCTCGTCCTCATTTTCTCCTTCATAAAACATAACCCTAAAATGTTCATCTTACACCATGGTCGTCACCGACACTGTCGTCCAACTCCGATAGCCGCCGACACGGTCGTTCAACTCCGATTGTCGCCGACAGATCTGAAAATCCACCCATGCGAAAACGAAACCGCCGACACCGCCGTTCAACTCCGATCATCGTCTCAGATCTAGAACAGAAAACGAAACTCACCCACGTCGCCTCCTTTTTTCTTCGATTAGCTACGCCGTCGCCACCGCATCAGATCTGGAAAAGAAAACGAAACCCACCCACACGATTTTCCGACCAACCTGCCTCATTTGTTCGATCGTGGAGTAGAAAACGAAACCCACCCACACGATTTTCCGGCCAGATCTGACGCGCGGTTCCAGATCTGAAGCTCATGAACTCTTCGACGGCGTGGTTCGCAGGTTTGTTCATCAGCACTGGGTGTCTGAGGGTTCGCGGGTTCATTCGTCGATGGTGGGTTTCGTTTCACTATTGTTTTCATGGGTACTGGGTTGTGGGCAGAAAGAACGGTGGGTTTCGATTTTGATTCACTTTCGTCGGCGTGGGTTTTGTTTTCGAAAAGGTCCATTTCCAGATCTGGAAAAAAGAAAACACGTTAAGTATATCGTATACAACTAACGTTAATTTCCTAAATTGAATTTGAACGATTTCAAATTCTTTCATCACTTTTTGTTCTAAGGTTAATCTGTATGAGCTAGCAAGGGTACCTAATGGACCTACAGATCATGGACTCCAACAATATTAGATTAACCGGTTAAACTTATTAACCTAGTTAACCAACATTCATTAACTAACGGGACACTCCACTATAGCCCGTAACTGCACTCCCATCACTGTAGATATATTTTTGTCCACCCGATACAACCATAATCAGTAAGTCGACCCTTCACAGGTTGTTCGTAACTGTAGCAGGTCAAAAGTCTGTTTTACCCTTGAAGTTACATCTTATTCCTTAAGTTCCACTGATCTTATAATGAACAATTTGTTATGGTCCAACCATTAAACAGAAAATGCTCTCGTGCCAGGAGAGGACGGTGTGCCTTTGTTCAAGACCCAGAGTCAGCACTTAAGGGAACAACCTCTACTATCCCTACAGGCAGGTAGGAGTGAATTCCATCTTGCAAGACTATGTCCCCAGTTATCTACCCAGTCTTATCCCCGAAATGGTAGGCTTATTGAGTCGGCGATGTTGAGCCACTCTCACCCATGCAAATCAGAGGATAATCCCGAATAAACAGGAGTTCGTAGTTAGCTCAGGATTAAGATCGAGTTACCTAGGTCATCGCATGAAATAGTCAGTTTCACAGTAAACGACTTTATAAAGGAAAGTGACTTATTTCTCGGTCCTGGTCTTTTGCAAACTCATTGCATAGGACGTCCCCACTCGCATGTCTTTACATAAACGAATCAGGATCACATCGTTTGTATTAAATACGAAGTGGACCTCATCTCATAGTGTCCCCAGGATAAGGCACCCAACCTCTATCCCTATACATATCAAAGATATTAAAGACTAAAAAAAAAAAAAAAAAACACTCCACCAACTTTAGGCAACCTCTATCCCTATACATTTCATTGCCTACAACTTCTCAAACATATCAAAGATGAACCGATTATTCCACATGTTATGTAAATACTCCACCAAAGACTAAAAAAGAAAAACAAGAATTTTCACAAGAGCAAGCCTCAAATCTTATTTTCTACTGGGGTACGAAGCATCAAGCCTCAAATCTTATTTTGTATTGGGATACGAAGCTTCATAGCTTCTTATTCAAACTACTCAACCTTTCATGTGGTCATTTAACATAATGGTACGTAACTGGCACCTTGAAGTATATTGCACCAATCCACCAAAAATTCATATGCATTGGAGCTTAAAAATATCATAAGCAAGGGACAGAACATAGATGACCAAACTAGAAGAAAGAAGTAACAAAGTAGCAAGGATTCAAGATAACATTTACAAGTTTGTTCAACTTTAGGCAACTCAAGTCATTCATCTAAATTGTTGTACTATACTTCAAAGTCAATGCAAATACTAAAAACAACTAAGCCATCCATAAGAACTTGATGCCTACCCTCCTTATTAGACTGGTTATCAACCCATTAGAACTTTGAGTTCCTACCCATCATTTGGCATGGAAGTTAAAGCTTTTATAGCCCAGACTCTCTTTCTGCATACTAGACACATTATCAATCTATAATTCTACCCATTTCACTTCATCTTTAAAAAAAAAAAAAAAAAAAAAAAAAAAAAAAAAAAACTCATTTTAAATGTCAATTGTTGGGTTCCTAGAGTGAGTAAAATTTTGATCTAAAAGTACCCTAGAACTCTGTGCAAGTATACACAGTCTGCAGCAAGTAATAAGTATTATCAATCTGAGGCCTGAATTAGCTTCCACTTTATCTATTTTGTATAACTCTCTAATGGTTTCAAAGAAGGTAAAAATGGTTGGTTTTTATAGGAATAATGCTGAAGCAAAATAAATGACAAAGCAAAGAATAAACGAATAGGCAGACAGATTAGAAACATGCGCTGGTCAGGTTTTAGTAATTGTTTAAAAAGATGCTCTAGCAATATTATTGATCATGCAAACTCTCGCAGTATTATTAGCGGATTCCTCCCGGAACTCCGGATTTTTTGGAATGTGTTTCAACCCCAATGAAGTACGACCGATCAAGCACTAGGCAACTGGCTATCCCTAGCTCAGTCACTGGCGTTCACCAATACACAATGATCATAGTGTGGTTAATTGCCACACACTCTCTAAATCATCCTTGGAACTAGAGAGAGGTATTCATACCGCTGGCCAGGCAGGCATAAATTAGAAATAAGCACAACAATTAACCAAGATGCAATAATCAATAAATATTCTTAGAGTTAAGCACGACAACTACATATTCCTAACCAACGCCTAAAGCTACTTAGTTCATAATAAGTATGGAAACACGAATCACAATCTGAGTAGGCATGTCCATGATTGCAAGGTAGTAAAAGGAAATATTAAACTCCTCGGCCAGCTTGCAATGATGGTCTCCTTGATAGTTCCAACCTCCCTTTCCTATTCGACTCCCAAGGAAAAATGGAATGCCTTTGACTTGGGCGGCTCTCTCCTTTTAAAGAGTTGAGGAAAGCTTGAATTAGGTCAACCTAGACACGTGTAGGGCTCTCCTTGCTCCTTTATCACGAAAATAACTCAACAGAAATCGGTTCATGAAGTTGGCTAACGAGCTGTGACGTGGCAGTTTTTGCTCCCAGTTTTGCTGCAGCACCGAATTTGCTCCCTCCAGTCGCCTAGCATAATCTGCATAAAATAATTTCCAAAGCTTCCATTCTTCCAAATGGGTTAAAACATGTAATATTTATCTAAAACCAACACTATTAAGCATAAAAGACACACAAATCCTTATATAAATGAGGCCTAAATAACTACCTTTTGGGCAGTTATCATCAATCAAACACCTAAGAACACAAACGTCTAAATTCTCACTGAAAATTAGCAAAGCATCAAACAGAGGCATGAATGCTACTTTTATCAGTGAATTGGAAATACAGAAAAGTTTGGGGAAGTTTTTTAAAATTTTATAGAATATTTTTACAATTGTAAATATATGTCAAAGTTTAAAGATTTAGAAAGGAAAATTAGAGAATAATATAAACATTTCGGAGAAAAAAAATTGAAAAAAGATAATGGACAAATTTTTTTCGATGCAGGAAAGAGAGAAAGAAAGGTATAAAAACGTTAAGTTTGGAAACAATACTTTAAAATTTTAAAAAATTATAAAAAAAAATGAGAAATAGAGAGATTTATAAGGAAAAAAATATCGAGAGGGACAAAAATGTTTTGAAATGAAAAATTGGAAATAAATAATTTAAAAAACAAACATTTTGAAGAGAAAAAATGGAAATTAAAAAGTTTGGGGAAAAACTTTAAAAGTTAAAGAATATTTTTTAGTATTCCTTGTAAATGGCCATTAAAAAAAAGGTTAGAAAGTGGTACAAATCCATCACTCCAATGACACATAGACAATGGTTGTAGACTATGGTTGAATTTAAACAAAGAACTATATAAAATAATTCTTATTGGTTGACTCCATATATTGGTGGTATACATCATCGAGTTCACTCAATGCTTTGTTTGAAATCTTATGATTTTTTGCTTGTTGTAAGAAAGAGAATTATTTGAAATTTAAAGTGATGTCAAAACATGTTTTCAAGCAAAAAAAACTTTCACTTTGGAGAATCTCATATAATTTAGAGATAAATTATTTATTTATTATTTTTTTTTTTTGAGAATCGAGATAAATTAATTATTTAACCATTTCATTTTCAATTAATAAATCGGAATTAAGAGCCTACATTAGTTTTGTTTAATTTTTTTTTCAATTATCATCCCAACACAATTTTAAATACAAATCTCTCTAGAAATGAAGAATTTAAAATTATTTATCAATTTTAAATTGCATGATCTAAATCCAAGCTATAAAAAATTGGGGAAGGAAATGCTTCGGGTATTTGATTCAAACACATTTATTTTTGGGACAGTAAGCATAAGAACCGTGAAACTCTCATAATAGTCCCTAAACCTTCACAAAAAGTAATTTTGAGGCAGCTAAACTTTCGTTCCACAAGTTCCCAGGTGAATCACAAACAATATAAACTTTGTGATCGCACATTCAAGCAAGCTAAATTTTTATATGACTTCACGAGAGTATGCAAAACTTCTGGACAATTCCATAGTAAAGTCACATGTACATGTTAAATCTTTCTTCCTTTTCTTTTTTAATGAAAAATGGATTAACAAATGACAAATCAAGTATCTTTCAATCATCTAGTTGATGATGTTTTACAAAGATATGTTCCGGGCACTCCAATTTGAGGCCATATTCTGTGTATTGTCACAAAAGTTCTGTTTTAAAAAGGAGATGACTTTTTTTAGAACAAGTTGGAATTTCTCTCATTCTAGAGAAACCAAATGAGGGCTCTACACGCGTTTGTCCAAAGAAAGTTTGAACCATCAATGATCCCAAAATTGATGGTTGCATGTCGTACCAAAGCACCTTATCCAAAAAAAAAAAAAAGTCACACCAAAGCACATACTAAGGCATCACTAAATGCAACAATAAAAAAAAATATCAACATAAAAGTTAGTTCATGCCCATCCCAAATGAGATGGGACCTTGTGATACTTTTTAAAATGAGACCCTAAAATATTTTATAACAAAGACAAAATTGTAAAATATCAAAATTATATATATATATATATATATATATATATATATATATATATATATATATATATATATATATATATATATATATATATATATATATATATATATATATGTATGTATGTTTGTATAGATGCATGTATATGTATGTTTGTATAAATGTATGTATATGTATGTACATATATACATATATACATATATATGTATTGTAACGACCCGACATTTTAAATAGAATTCACTAAGAATCGAAACTACATGCATGCTATGGAGGCCTTAAAGTTTAAAACAATTCAAATCACAACGATAACATTAAATAAACCTCAACGGAAAAAACAAATATTTAGTTTGGGATCCCATGTTCCAAGAAAACAAAAAATTTCAAGTCTTGAAATCTTAAGTTTAAACAAAACTTTTCACGGCCTCTAAGTTTAAAGTTAACCGTAAGACAATTAAGAAATAAAAAAATATATATATTAAGACTACTATCATTTACCACAAGAGGAAAAAGAAAGAATGAATAATATATATATTAGCAGCTGCATCAAACCTAGTAGCGGCAGAGCTTTGGTTGATGATAACTCCTGCTTTAGAAGCCATGGACTCCTTTTTTTTGGCATTGTGAAAGGCTCAAATTATGTCATTTATCCTAAGACTCAATGTTATGTCTAAATAACTTCATTCTCTTGCTTATATAGTGGACAAATGGCATAATTTGAGGCTTTCACAACGCCAAAAAAGGAGTCCAGGGCTTCTAAAGCAAAAGCTATCGTCAACCAAAGCTCAGCTCCTACTAGGTTTGATGCAGCTGCTGATATATAGATTCTTCATTCTTTGTTTTTCCTCTTGTGGTAAATGATAGTAGTCTTAAGATATATATATATTTTTTATTTCTTAACTGTCTTACGGTTAACTTTAAACTTAGAGGCCATCAAAATTTTGTTTAAACTTAAGATTTCAAGACTTGAAAATTTTTGTTTTCTTGGATCATGGGATCCCGAACTAAATATTTATTTTTTCCATTGACGTTTATTTAATGTTATCATTGTGATTTGAATTGTTTTAAATTTTAAGGCCTCCATAGCATGCATGTAGTTTCGATTCTTAGTGAATTCTATTTAAAATGTCGGGTCGGTTACAATACATATATATGTATATATGTATATATGTACATACATATACATACATCTATACAAACATACATATACATGCATCTATACAAACTCTTCTTTATTTCCAATTCTTCTCTTTAAAATATTTGATTTATAAATGTTGAAGTTTTTGTTCCAAACATTATTTTTTCAAAATTGTCTTTCTTTTCATTTTTTAAATCTCTCTCCCGCGCTCGCGCTCGTCGTTGGTGCCATTCCCTTTTCAATTTTCACATCAACCCATTTCTTCTTGTTCGTGCTCACCGCTGGGCTAAAGTGGATCGGACGACGGATAAGTTGTCCTCGCAAAGTGATTTTCAAAGAAACAGAAACAACGTGTGAGAATGCTAAACCAGAAGTGAAAGTGGACGCAGGATGAAGAAGATGCACTTTTTGTCGGCGTAAAGATGCACGGTCCTGGAAAGTGGAAGAACATTCTCAAAGATTCTGAATTCGCTTCATTTCTCATTCAGCGCTTGAACGTTGACCTCAAAGTCCCTATCTAACTGCTTATTGTTTTCAATTATCTTTCTGAATGTTTTTCTTCGCATTTAGTTTACCTGTTTGGATTGTTATTTATGGTTTTAATAATGAACTCAAGGTGGAACTGATATATTGCGAGGGTTTTTTTTTTTTTGAAGATTAGGTTTGGTTTGTTTAGAATCGAATTGTATTGGCTTGGTTATCTTGCAAATCATGTAGCTAAACCTACTTGGTTGAGTGGTTTAAGATAGAAGAATTTTGTTTTATTCAATCCTGAGTGTATTATGAACTTCTGTTCGTGAGGGATTGTTCTTTGATTTGCATGGGTGAGAGTGGCCAGATCGCCGACTCAATAAGCCTACCACTTTGGGGACAAGACCGAGTGGGTGGGTGGGAATATAATTACACAAGATGGAATTCACTCCTTTCCGACTTCAGGGTAAGTAGATGAGTGTTTCCTTAAGTGGTGTCTCTAGGTCTTGAGCAAAGGGCGCTACCCTCTCACTCGAGCGAAATGGGTTTTTTTTTATTGGTCGGACCATAAATAGGTTGTTCATTAGAGGAGCACTGATACTTAAGACCATAGAGGTAACCCAGTGGTAAAACGGTAATTTGACTCAGTTGGTGTTACGAATACTCGTGAAGGACTAACTTGTTATTATTAGTCTATATCCGTGGACACAAAAATATTCTGCAGTGAGAAGAGTGAAATTGTGGGTCTATGGTGGAGTGTACCCACAGTTAACGAACATTGATTAATTTTGTTAATGAGTTTAGCCAATTAATCTCATATTGTTGGAGCTTCTGATCTGTAGGTCCATTAGGTCTCACTGCTAGCTCGTAAAGAGTAATTGAGGAAATTAAAGTCTTGATCAATAAGGGAAATAATATAATGTATAATGATACATTATACTTAATTTTGCATATGATTCAAAATTAATTAAATATTTGAATGAGTTCAAATATTAATATAAATTAGATTCATATTAAAACAATAGGATATGTGGAAAATATTCATTTAAATATGGTTTAAATGAAATGATTTAACTAATTAAAAAAAAATGAAATGATTTAACTAAATGATTTAATTAAATAAATATCAATCCTATTACTGTTGGGGTTTATGTCCTAAAACTCGTAGATAGTAAATGTAACAAATTTATATATAAAACTTATTAGAATAGTTTTTATTATGGTTGTTGAAAGATTTGTTTAACTATGTTTTTATTAACCCAAAATCCAATAAAACTAGAATCCTTGGCTATGAGATGAATGCTTGAACTTTATGTAGTGACATAAAAGTGGATCAGGTTCAAGTACATAGCCTAAAACAGGTCTATAGTATAGGGATAAGACTGGGTATCTTATCCTAGGAAAAACTATGTGACGAGGCCCATTTTGTTTTAATACAAACGATGTGATCCTAAATCGTTCATGTAGAGACATGTGAGTGGGGGCGTCCTATGCAAAAGAAGTTTGTATAAGACCGGACCTCGAAATAAGTCACTTTCACTTTATAACGCCGTTTACTGTGAAACTGACTATTTCAAAGTGATGACCTAGGTAACTCGATCTTAATCCTGAGCTAACTATGAACTCCTGTTTATTCGGGATTATCCTTTGATTTGCATAGGTGAGAGTGGCCCATAAGCGCCGCTCAATATACCTGCCACTTTGGGGATAAGACCGGATAGATAGCTGGGGACATAGTCCTGCAAGATGGAATTCACTCCTACCCGTCTTTAGGGATAGTAGAAAGGTTGTGCCCTTAAATGCTGACTCCGGGACGTGAACAAAGGCGCGCCGCCCTCTCATTGGCCCGAGAGGTTTTAGGTTTCGTGGTCGGACCACAAACTAATTGTTCATTAGGGACTCAGTTGGAGGCTTAAGGAACAAGAAGTGCTATAGGGGTAAAACGGACTTTATGACCTTACTATAGTTACGAACAACCTGTGAAGGATTGACTTACTAATCACGGTTATATCGGGTGGACAGAAATATATCTACAGTGAGGGGAGTTCAGCTACGGGCTATAGTGGAGTGTCCCGTTAGTTAACGAATGTTGGTTAACTAGGATTGAAAGAGTTTAACCGGTTGACCTCGGATCGTTGGAGCCCATGATCTGTAGGTCCATTAGGTCCCCCTGCTAGCTCAATCGGATCTAACCTTAGAACAGAATGATGAAAGAATTTGGAATAAGTTCAAATTCGAATTAGGGAGTTGTCGTTAACTATATACGATATACTTAACGTATTTTAGTTTAATTTTTGAATTAAACTATAATTATTAAAGTTGGAATTATTTAAATATGATTTAAATATTAGGAAAATGTATTCGATACATGTTCGGTTTTAAATTTGAATAGTGATTCAAAGTTATCGGGATTTAAGAGAGTTCGGATTTGGTATATTTATTTAATTTAATATTTGATATTGAATTAAACAAATTAATTAAAATTAGTTTAATTAAATTAGAAATTGATTTTGATTAACTTTAAAAGAAAATTAAAATTAGTTTAAGGTTAATGGAGTTTTGCATAAAAAATTGAAAATCAAAAATTGAAAATCAATTTTGAATTGATTTTCATTTTGTTAACACCTCCCATGACTCACCTTCTTGCTTGAGTGTGTTGTCAAATTTTGGAGATTACAAGCAAGCTCATAACCTCTTTATATATTTCAATGAAGAGGTGGGAATGAGTGTGGCTGGAGTTATATACAGAACAAAAAGTTGGTGAAAATCTCTCTTTTTCTCTCCCAAAAACCGTGAGTTCCATGCTCTCAAAACCCATCTTTTTCTCTCCTAATTTCATGACTCTCGGGTTCCCACAAGCTCGTTCTAAGGCCGGAGAATAGCGGGGAAGATCTCGATGGTCGTCTACGTTAGGATCGTGAAGAGAAACATCAAACGAGATTCACGAATTTGGAGCTCCAAGAGGTTAGTTCACGTTGCTCTGTTTTTCGTTATATTTTAGCATGCTTTTAATCAATCAAATTAATGAAAATCAAGACCTATGATCCGCTAACGCTTCCGCTCGAGTGTTCTTCACTCCTTCAATTACAACTGTGAAGAGTAATTAATTATTAATTAATTAAATATCTCCTTAACCTATTATGAATAGGAAAGGAATATGACACTCTATTTAAGCCATAAAATGCCTCTCAGTTGATGCATTATTCCATTGACGGGACGGAGTTTTCGAAGCTCGTGTTGGTCAAATAAAATTTATAATCCACGGCACTACAACTATTTTGTAAAAATAGGGGTCGAGGTCAAACACAGGGAAGGAGACCTAGTAGAAGTAGACTTTCATGCTTGTGAAAAACAGGGGGATTTTTAGAATGAAGGACAATCAAAAATAATAAAATAATTAAATGCTAAATTTTAAATGAAACAAAATAAGCATGCAAAACAGAGATAAGGCGGGGATCAATAACATAAAAGGGGATCGTTGGATTGGAGTTTCTTATGCTTGATTCTAATTCGTTGGCTACCTAATTTTCTCAAATAATCGTTCTAAACTGATTTCATTAGTCTGGTCGGCTTTTGGATTACTCGGATGGCCCCCTACACTAACTTGTGCTAATTACCTTGCTAATCGTGAATTTTGCAATTAACAAGATTAATTAATATAAGCTTTATCGTTCACCACCCCTTATACATAATTTAGCAACCATCCGAGACCTCTGCAACGGTTACTAATTATATCTAACTTGGAGTAGCAGGGTCAATGAAGTTCACAAGTGAAGTAGGAAAAGAATCTTTATCATTTAAATTTAAAGAAGAAAATTTGCCAGAAGAAATAGAAAACTTATCAGAGACAGCGGGGAATCCAGGGGAATAGTCAGATGTGGCCACTCCACTCCACCCTGCATTCACGTTCGCCTTAGGATTTACCTCAGGTTGGGCAGGCAGCTTACTAGAGCTTTTATTGTTCATTTTACTGACTTGGGTTGCCAGCTGAGTGATTTTGTTTCCCAAATTCTGAAAGGCGTTCCCGGTCTCTTTCTGAAACTGTAAAGAGATGTCAGTAAGTTTCTTAAGTGTCTCATCGAAGGATGTCCCTGAAGTTGAGGTGGAAGCTTGATTCTGTTTGAACATCAGTGGCTTCTGTTGGTTCCCATAACTAAAATTTTGATGGTCTCTCCATCCTGGATTGTAATTGTTGTTGTATGGGTTGTACTGCCTTTGATTCCCATTGAATCCACCAATGGCATTCACCTCTCCATTGTCTTGTATCTCAGGGCAGGCATCAGTAGTATGGGTAGTCATTGAGCAAAGTGGTGCGTCGTCAGCTGAATGGATGAAATGTGAGGTAAGATGAATAATAATAGTAAAGAATAATTCAGCTAACACTTAGCGCAAGTATACACTGTTGCACGTAGTAATAAAAAAACCCTAGAAGTATTCCAAGGGTATCGATCCCACGATGACTAAATTGGAAATTCAGATTTGATGAAGAAAGTTTTCAAATGATTGCTTTTGAAAAGGTAACCAAAGAAAAATAAGTTGATTGATTGGGTTTTTGAAAGATAAACAAAACAAGCAAGTAATTAAAAGAATAACAATAATAAAAAACGAGGTATTCAACATGGTTTCATCCCTAAGGGAATAACCATAATCATGCAATATTTAACTTAAGCCTATTCAATACATTGGGTCAGATTTAACTCCTATTTGGCTCTTGCTCCCAAGAACCGTTAGAAGGGTAAGCGAGTACCGTTATGCACATTTCTGTGACTCGACTCCGACATATATAGTTCACGAATGCAACCTATAACCCTATAGTCGATATAGGGTGCCTTAGGCAGCTTGCCCTATACCGCCGAATAATCTCTTTCGATCCTTTTCTCCTATATCACCTTTATGAGAACCGATATCGTTTGTCCCTTTCGAGATCAAACTCACATAGCATGCAAAGTCTAAGTGATCAAGTTAAACTCAACAAGATTAGAGTGATAATCAATAAAGAATGACATGCATTGAACAGAAACTTAAGCAAATAAGACACTTTCAAGCCATTAAACCATAAGGGAATTCACCATATTGAACCCCTCAACAGAATTTAGCTATTCATGGTGAGATAAAGTGAAAATGAATACATTTTCATTGAATAAGAATGTAAAGAATATAGAATAATGAAAAGTAATCACAAGCTAGAAATAAAGGAGATAGCTAAATATTATGGGTTTTTCTATTTACTCTGTCCATCTATCCTTTGCAGGATGACAACAAAGCTACACCTAAGCCAGTCCAAGGCAAGGGTCATTACTCTTAAATCGGACTTAAAGAGCTCACCCGATAGCACTAAGCCGCACCTGAATCCCAATTCAAGAGTGGGGGCTTTAATGTTATAGGCAATTTTAGACCACCCCGATGTACAAGGAGCTGACGAGGACAACCGGGGAAAAATCAGGTTGGGAGATGGACCAAGGAGGCGAAACCGGCAAGTGGGACGGGCCAAGACCGAAGGGGTCGGGCTTTTGGCCCGACCCCCTGCTCGGCCTCGGCCATATGGTCGGCCTCTGCCATGGGCCGAGGCCGACCCTCGGCCCGCTTGCACGGGCCGAGCCCGTCTGACTCCATTCGATCCCTACCGCCTTTGGCCGCCCCGGTTTCGCCTGGTTTGGCCTAAAACGCCTCCGAATCCCTAAAAACCCTAGGAGGATGAGCAAGTATTTATACCCCTCTTCACCACTGAAGAAGGGGACCCGAACTCTATTTTCTACTCTCTTCTCTTACTCTCTAGTCCTCCTACTTCCGTTTTCTGACTTAAGCATCGGAGTCGGTGTGGCTAGCACCACACCGGTGTGCAGGTTTTCCGTCTTGCAGGCCACGTCTTCCCCCCTCATCTACAAATTTACCGTCGGTGGCACGTGAAGGTCAGGTGAGTTCCCTCTGACCAAAATCGACCATCAACAACCCTAAACTTTCAATTTCATCAAATTGAACCCTAAACTTACTCAATTTTAACACTGAACTCAATTTCATCAAATTGAACCTCAAATTTATCAGATTGTATTGATTTTAACCTCAAACTTGCATAAGTGTTACAAAGTATACCTTTGGTTAACTTTTCGTTTGAACCACCATATGTAATTGATTATTTCTTCCTTTTTTTCTTAATTCACATTGCACCTCAATTAGTTTCTTATAAATAAAATAGTGGAGAAACTTTATTTTAGATGATTTTTTCTTGTGTCGAGAACTTTGTGAGAGTTTTTTTTTTTTGCTGCTATCTAAGATTATGACAACAAAGAAACTTTGGAGGTTTAAATCTTCAAATATTTGCTAGTTTTTTCTTGTTGCTAAGAAAACTTTGTGTGTTTTTTTTTTTCTTCTTTTACTGTTTTTTTTTTTTTTTTTTTTTTTTTTGCTAATTAGAAGAATGTACAAATGTAGGAAACAAAAATAAAGAAATTTTGAGTTTTTTATTTTTCATATTTGTTGGATATTTCTTGTTGCCAATAACTTTGTGATTTTTTTTGAATAATAATGAGAAAAGTATGTTGATTTCTTTTGATAAAGAGTTTTTTCCAACAAATTTCTTACAAAGCACTAACTCAGGTGCAATGTTGATAGCGAGCATAGCTAGCTACTTTTACTTATTTAAATTAGCTAGTCTTTTATGATGTCTGGGCCAGTTTATTGTGCTTTATTGTTTATTTTGTAGGAAATGGTTGATTGGAGCTATAGTGCAATATTAGAGTTAATCGGGTGCTCGGGACGTGAAAAAATGCAAAGGAATGAAAAGAGTTAAAGAGGAAAAAAGTCAAATTTCGGTCAACAGCAGGCTAGCGTCGAGATGCTAGCTCTTGAGCGTCTCGACGCTCACATTCCTTATCTGATTAGGCGCGTAAAGGTCACAGCGTGTCGACGCTGCGACCTTAACGTGTCGACGCTGTGTTATTTCGCTTACTGAAAAGCGCCTTTTGAAGGCAGTGTCTCGACACTGTCTTGACAGCGTCTCGACGCTAAGACGAAAAATCTGCTATATAAGCTTCTTTTCGGCTAGGTTTGAAGGGACTTCGATTTGGGGACTTTTGGAGCCGACAATAGAGCAGAATTTGGGGATTCTTGAGCTGAAGCAAAGGGGGCGAGTTGGAAATCAACCCATTGTTCGTGGGGATCGTGACGGGGACGTTCGGTCTTGGCCTACAACGAGTCTAATTCTCTTTTCCCTTACTTTAGATAGATTGATGGTTGTTTTAGACTCTCGCTATATTGTAACGTTGTGTATGAGTAGCTAGGCTTTAATTCTTAGGGATTGATGTAGCCGTTGGGCACGTTATGGATTGATTTACTGTTTTTATGCTATTGATTTCATTTATGCATATGTTGTATCCTTAATGCTTTCGATTTACTGGCCATAAATTGATTGATGTTTATATTTGAATCTAACTCGGGAGAGAGGATTTAAATTAGAAATCAGTATGCATAACTAGGATTTAGCTAAAAATCGGGAGATTAAGGTTAATTCTAGAAATTGTTATAAAGGTTAGCCTTATTGCCTTGTATGTTTATTGGATTTAGATAGGGATATCGGGTTCAATTGCATATGGGAGAATCATGTATGCTCGGGAGAGATATGTGTGATTTTAGTTGTCAAGATTTATGAATCCTAGTATTTGTTAATTCGTTTATTAATCCATAACTCCAATTGGTGAAATCAAATCCCTAAGACCAATTCTTCCCATTAGATTGTCACTTTTTACTTGAGTTTTGTGTTTGATTAAATCATATTCTCATTCTATTTGATTCCCTAGATAAAATTGGTCAAAAGTATCTTCGATAATTAAAATTTGGCTAGACACCAATCCAGAGGACGACATTCGATTGCAAAATCACTATATTATAACTTGACAAGTACACTTGCAGTAAGCAATTTGCACATCAAGTTTTTGGCACCGTTGCCGGAGATTGGCATATTTAGTCAATTTTAATATCGAAGAAAAATTGTCTGGTCTTAGTTTAGGGTGTATTCTATTTTTTTGTTATTTTTGTTATTTTTTTGTTTTAGGAAAATTGCATTCTTTTTTTCCTTTATTGTTTTCTTTTCCATTCTTAAATTTTTCCATATTTAGAGTTTTCCTTATTTGTTTGAATTTCCCATTGTTAGATTTTTAGTTTTTCCTTTTTAGATTAGTTTTTTTTTTTATTTAGATTTAGTTATTTTCCTTTTCTTATTTCTTTCCTAATTTATTTTATTCCTTTTTCTTTGCCTTTTTAGGTTAGTGTAGTCGGTGTATGCGAAAGGTTAGGGAATTGGCCTTAGTTCCCTTAGAACCAGAAATAGAAAGAACATTCAATAGACTTCGAAGGGAAAATCAAGAAAACATCCAAATGGCCAATCCTAATCCTGAAGAACCTAAGCCCATCAGGGACTATTTTCAGCCGGTCTTTCACGAGCAACAGTCGGAGATTGTCTATGCCCCAATTAATGCTAATAATTTTGAGTTGAAAACAGGTCTCATTCAGATGGCTCGAGACTGTGCCTACAGGGGATCGCCCATGGAGGATCCAAATTCTCATCTGAAATCCTTCCTAGACATCTGTGGGACGGTAAAGTTAAATGGTGTCTCTGAAGATGCCATTCGCTTACGTTTATTTCCTTTTTCGTTGCAGGAAAAAGCGAGGGACTGGTTACAATCTATTCCACCTGGGAGCATTACCACTTGGGATGTTTTGGTCCAGGCATTCTTAAAAAAGTTCTTTCCTCCTGCCAAGACGGTCAAGCTGAGGACCGAAATTGGAACATTCCAACAACAATTCGATGAGCAGCTGTTCGAGGCTTGGGAGAGATTTAAAGAGCTGCTAAGGAAGTGCCCTCAGCACGGATACCCTGACTGGCTACAGGTTCAATTATTTTACAATGGATTAACTCCTAGCACAAAAACTATTGTTGATGCAGCTGCATGTGGGACTCTGTTGTCCAAGATTGTTGAGAGTGCTAGGACTTTGTTAGAGGATATGGCCACCAACAGCTATCAGTGGCCATCTGAGCGGTCGGGACCCAAAAAGATTGCTGCTGGAGTGTTCGAGGTTGACAACGTAAGTGCACTTCAGGCTCAGATGTCTTCCTTGGCTAATGCATTTTTAAAGTTTTCAGGTTCAGGGAATGCTCAATCAATTGAGTCTGCAGCTGCCCTTGCATCCCAGACTTAGGGGGAAAATCTCGAGCAGGTTCAGTATGTTTCGAATTTTAATTCTAGGGGGTATTATAATAATTCCACACCTACACATTATCACCCTAGCAATAGAAGTCATGAGAATTTTTCCTATGCTAATAATAAGAATGTTTTAAATCCTCCTGGCTGCACTCCTAAACAAGAAGGTAAACAATCTTTAGAAGACCTTGTTGGAGCTTTTATTGCAGAATCAAGTAACAGGTCAAATAAGCTTGAGGAGGTCGTGATTGCAATAAACACTACTGTCAATGGTCATTCTGCAGCAATCAAGAATATAGAGACTCAACTGGGATAACTGGTAAGTGTTGTCAACTCTATGAATAAAGGTAAAGCCCCAGTTGAACAGAAGAAATCTTCTTTGGAGTACTGCAAGGCCGTATCTGTGCATTATGAGGAGGAGACTAAATTAGCTGAAGAGGAGAAAACTACTGAAGCAGAGGAACTCACAGGAGGAGTTGAAGAAGGCACCACCTCAAACGAAGCTGAAAAGCCTAATCCTGAGCCTTCTATTCCTTCTCCTACTGTTTTAGTTCCTAAATCAAAGAAAAAGAAAAATTCTAAAGTTAAGTTTGACAAGTTTTTAGATGCTTTTATGGGTTTGCATGTTAATATTCCTTTTTCAGATGCCTTGGAGCAGATGCCTCACTACAAAAAATTCATGAAGGAATGGCTCAACAAGAAGAAAAAGGAAAAGCAGTTGGAGACTGTATATCTTGGATCGACATGCAGTGCTCGTGTCCAACAGGGAGTACCAGAGAAATTGTCTGACCCAGGGAGTTTTACTATTCCTTGTAATTTTGGTACTTATTCTTGTAGAGCACTATGTGATCTAAGGGCTAGCATAAATATTATTCCATTATCTCTGTGCAAAAAGCTTAATATAGGAGAAATAAAATCTACTTCTGTTAGACTTCAGTTGGCGGACCAGTCTGTGGTTAGTCCGTATGGGATTGTTGAGAATATTCTGATTAAAGTAGGTAGATTTTTCCTTCCTGTTGATTTCTTTGTGCTAGATATTAAAGAGAATCCTGCTATGCCTATCATATTAGGTAGACCATTCCTTGCTACAGGGAGGGTTATAATTGATATTGAACGCAGGGAGCTAATCATAAGAGTCCAACAGGAGAAGGAAGTCTTAAAAGCTTTTGAGGACCCCAAGAACACATCAGATACAATGATGGTGGGCTACAGGAGAGGTGCTAGGAAGAGCACCAGTGATGGAAAATCTGACAGGAGACCACCCTGATGCATAGTTGGTCAACACGTCGAGCTAATGACGTTAAACAAGCGCTTATGGGAGGCAACCCAAGTGAGTTAGTTATTTCTTTCTTTTGAGTTTTATTTATTGTTTGTGCTATTTTGTAGGCCTTGTTTTCTTTCTCTCCTTTGCTTTCAAGATGTCAAGATTCCAAGCATTCAGTCAAGAAGTCATCATCATTCCAGGCCAGTATTGCTCACTCCTTTCATTCGTTCATTGTTCTCATGCTTGTTTATGCCTTATTTTCTTTATACATTGAGGACAATGCATATTTTAAGTTTGGGGGTGGATTAGCATGTTTGTGGAGCCCTTGAGCATCTGAGTTCGGGCTATAGTTTTGAGCTTTCTTTGAATTATGCATATGGTTGTTTTCTGGATGCTACTTTTGCATGATTATGATGTCCTAGGATAAGCTTTCTTGTCAATTTTCAAGCTTGTGATGAGTTGTAAGCATGAGTGTCCAAAAAGGGAGACTTTTTAAAAAAAAATTCTAGGAGATGGCTTGCATGAGTAGAGTATTTATCTTGGCTAGATTTGGATTTGAATGCTTAGGAGCGAATTATTGGGTTCATATGCTTGTTGTCACCTCAATAGGTGTAAGGTAGAGCTAAAGAATTAATTTTTTGCAAATTAGCATGTTTGATCTTGCTTAGGAGGAAAGAAAAGAATATATGCTATTTATGCTCATAAAGAAAAATCATTCTTGTTGTTACTGTTGAAATAAGATAATAATGTCATGGCTTGTGCACAATATGCAATGGTTAATAAAGATTAAGGCAAAAAGAGCTACCCCTGTTGTGATCAGTTAGGTCAACCAAAGAAAACTCAGGTTAAGGGTCCCTGCAATAGGTGTGTGAAAGCCAGTGCCACATATAAATGCTAAAGTTAATTGTATTTTATAAGCACCTAAGTATGGAGGAAAACAAACTAATTTGTTCTATTAACTCATTAGTGAAACCTTAGTGCCAGTGTAGAGGGAAGATGAGCTGAGAGTTTAATAATCCAATCCCGAGCTATTAGAGTCTGATCTTGTTGAGTTAGATCTCGCTTGTGCAAGTTAATTTTGGAAAAATTTTAATTTGTCTCCCTCATTGGTCCTTGTGTGCATGTCTCTTGCTTGCTTATTTATTGACTTTTGAGCCTTGAGGATTGAGTTATGATTGTTGCATCCATTCTTCCATTGTATGTTTGATTTGTAGTTTGCTCGAGGACTAGCAAAAGCTTAAGTTTGGGGGTATTTGATAGCGAGCATAGCTAGCTACTTTTACTTATTTAAATTAGCTAGTCTTTTATGATGTTTGGGCCAGTTTATTGTGCTTTATTGTTTATTTTGTAGGAAATGGTTGATTGGAGCTATAGTGCAATATTAGAGTTAATCGGGTGCTCGGGACGTGAAAAGATGCAAAGGAATGAAAAGAGTTAAAGAGGAAAAAAGTCAAATTTCGGTCAACAGCAGGCTAGCGTTGAGACGCTAGCTCTTGAGCGTCTCGACGCTCACATTCCATATCTGATTAGGCGCGTAAAGGTCACAGCGTCTCGACGCTGCGACCTTAGCGTCTCGACGCTGTGTTATTTCGCTTACTGAAACACGCGTTTTGAAGGCAGCGTCGAGACGCTGTCTGACAGCGTCTCGACGCTAAGACGAAAAATCTGCTATATAAGCTTCTTTTCGGCTAGGTTTGAAGGGACTTCGATTTGGGGACTTTTGGAGCCGACAATAGAGCAGAATTTGGGGATTCTTGAGCTGAAGCAAAGGGGGCGAGTTGGAAATCAACCCATTGTTCGTGGGGATCGTGACGGGGACGTTCGGTCTTGGCCTACAACGAGTCTAATTCTCTTTTCCCTTACTTTAGGTAGATTGATGGCTGTTTTAGACTCTCGTTATATTGTAACGTTGTGTATGAGTAGCTAGGCTTTAATTCTTAGGGATTGATGTAGCCGTTGGGCACGTTATGGATTGATTTACTGTTTTTATGCTATTGATTTCATTTATGCATATGTTGTATCCTTAATGCTTTCGATTTACTGGCCATAAATTGATTGATGTTTATATTTGAATCTAACTCGGGAGAGATGATTTAAATTAGAAATCAGTATGCATAACTAGAATTTAGCTAAAAATCGGGAGATTAAAGTTAATTCTAGAAATTGTTATAAAGGTTAGCCTTATTGCCTTGTATGTTTATTGGATTTAGATAGGGATATTGGGTTCAATTGCATATGGGAGAATCATGTATGCTCGGGAGAGATATGTGTGATTTTAGTTGCCAAGATTTATGAATCATAGTATTTGTTAATTCGTTTATTAATCCATAACTCCGACTATCGATTGCCACGGTGCACCTCTGACTACCGGTCGTCATCTACCTCTGACTACCAGTCGCGGTCGACCGCTACTATCGACCTCCAACAACTAGCCGCTATCCACTGATCGGCCTTCGCCGACTAACTGCCATCGTCTTCCTCTAACTATCGGTCGTCGCTGACCTCCGTCGACCAATGATAACCAGTCGCAACCGACTGCTACCGTTGAGCTCCGACTACTGGCGCTGTCGACTAACCACCATCGTTGACCTCCAACTACCAGGCGCCGTCGACCCCTGCTGACCAGCCTCCGCCTACTTACCGCTACTGTCGACCTCAGACTACTGGACGTTGCAGACCAGCCACTACCATCGACTTCTGACTACTGACAGGCATCGACCTCCACCAAACGACCGCCACCGTCGACCTTCGACTATTGGCCGTCGTCGACCCGCGCTGACCAACCTCCGCCGACTGACAGCTACCCCTCAGACTACCAAGTGCCACCGACCAGCCACTACCGTTAACATCTGACTACCGGCAGCCACCGGCCTCGACCAAACGACCACCATAGTCGACCTCTGACTACCGACCACCGTCGACCCCTACTAACTAGCCTCCACCGACTGACCGCTACCGTCGACCTCAGACTACCGGGGACCGCCGACTAGTCACTACCATCGACCTCTCACTATTGGCAGCCTCCACCAAACGACTGACTTCGTCGACCTCTGACTACCGGGCGCCGTCGACCTCTGCTGACCGGCATATGTCGATGGATCGCCATCGTCGACCTTCGTCTACCGGTCGCCACCGACCATCCTCCACCGTCGACCTCTGACTATCGGCCTTCATCGACCGATTGCTACCGTCGATCTCGGACTACTGTCAACCTCCGACTACCGAGCGCTGTCGACTAGCTGCTACAGTCAACCTCTGACTACCGAGCGCTGCCAACCTCTGTTGACCGAACGCCACCTTTGACCTCTTACTATCGGTTGTTGTCAACCTCCGCTAATCGGCTTTCACCAACTGACCGCCATCGACCTCCGTCGACCAGTTACTACAGTCGACCTTTGACTACCAAATGCCACCATCGACCTCCGATTACCGGCCGCCACTATCGTCGTCGACCGAAACTTTTTTTTTCTTATTTTCGACCATTGATCGCTATCGTCGACCTCTGACGACCTTTCCATCATATGTCGCTGACTGTCAGCATTCGCTCAGTGGTCGGAGGTCAGTAGCGATGGCCGATGATCAACGACGGCGGGTGATCGGTAACAATGGTGGTAGTGATGAGGAAGAAGAATGAGAAATAAAAAAATAATTGTTGAAAATTAATATATTTTTATATTATATATACTAAATTTTATTTTAAATAAAAAAACAAGAAACAAGAATCGGTTATCAAACACATTTGTGTTTCTGTTTCTTTTTTCACAGAAACAAGGAACAGAAATAGTTATCAAACATGTTTCTGTTTCTAGTTCTTAAAAAACAAGAAACAGGAAACAAGAAATGAGAAACGAGAAACGGGAAATGAGAACGTTGTCAAACGGGGCCATATTTTTTCAATCCAAAAGTAATTTTTTTTTTTTTTTTTTTTTTTGAGAAGCAATCCAAAAGTAAATGGGGTTTAATTATATTTATTTCATCATATTTCTAACCTAAGAGACTCATTTATTACATTTAAAAGAACGTAAAAGATTAAATAATTACCAAAAGAAATATAAAGATGAAAATTTATACTACATATATTTATATATATCAACCTGTTTTCTCCTTTGATTTCTCTCATCCAACTAACTAAATATCAGCCAAAGTAAGTTTAGGGGAAAAATACACTTTTAGTCTCGGAAGTTTGAGTTAGGTTTCATCTTGGTCCCTGAGTTATCAAACTCAACAACTTAGTCTCTTAGGTTTGGTTTTAGTTTCATTTTGGTCCCTCCATCCAATTTTCCGTTAAAAACTAATGGGTGGATGATGTGACTTTATCTTTTTTTATTAAAAAATTATTTTTTAATTTTTAAGAATAAAAATATAATTAAATAATATTTAAATAATAAAAATATATTAATTTTTTTATTCTTTCTCTCTTTCCTCTTCTTCTTTCATCTTCCCCACCTTCACCTTCAACTTCATCTTCACCTTGCCGTCGTCGGTGTCAGAGCCTCGCCGGAGCAGCCACCGGCGTCAGACATCGAACGCCGCCGTTACCATTTTTCTTCTTCTTTTCTTTCCTCCTCCTTTTTCTTCCTTCTCCCTTCCTTCCTTCCTCCTCCCTTCCCTCTTCTTTCACTGTTAAAAAAAAAAGTACAGGAAGGGGAAACCCCCTCAAATCCGACTGGAACGAAGGGTGGCAGATCTAGTCATTGGTCACGAACGGCGATTCCGACTCGATCGAAGGCAGCGACTGCTTGACAGATCTGGGCGTTGGTCATAAACAACGATTCCAGCACCACAGATCTTCTTTCTTCTTCTTCTCTTCTTTTTCTTTTCACTGCTTTTTTTTTTTTAAAAAAACACAGAGAAAGGGGAGGGATGAAGAGAATGAGGATGAAGAAGAAGAAGGGGGATAAAGGGATAAATAATAAAAAAATATTATTATTTTGGGCCGGTTGCAAGAATGGCAAATTGGGCCAAACTAATTGCAAATATGGCAGGCCACAAAAGAATTTGCAAAAATAGCAAAAATTGAAGATATGAAATGCGCATTTACTAAAATACCCTTCCTTCCTAAACTGTCGGATTTCGCCGCTCGAAAAAATCGTGTTGAAGGCTGTGTTGCAGATCCAACCAAATCAAACGCCCAAACCCTGTGTCGTCCATGGTGGTTTCTTCTTCTTTTTTTTCTTCTTTTTCTTCAAGTGGTAAACAGGGCGGTGGCGCAACCATCTTCGAGTTACGGCAGCGACGGCGAGAGAGTGAGGGAGGCGGGCGGTGATCGACGTGAAGAGGAGCGAGAGAGAAAAATAGAGGGATAGAGAGAGATTGTGAGGATGAGAGAGAAAGGGACGAGGGAAAGTGTGAAAAAGAGAGCCTGGAAGAAGAAAATCTTTTCAAAGTTTCTTTTCTTTTTTCTTTTTTCAATTTTTTTAAACTCTTTTATCAGAGAAACGTGAACCCCTTTAATTATTTACTTTTGCTAACTTGCTTTTGTTTTTTCTATCAGTGATAGAAAACTGATAGAAAGTTTTCTATCAGTGATAGAAAACTTTCTCTATCACTGATAGAAAACTTTCTCTATGACTGATATAAGTTTTCTATCACTGATAGAAAACTTTCTCTATCACTGATAGATTCTATCAGTGATTCTATCAGTGATAGAAAAACTTTCTATCAGATAGAAATTTGAAAAATTTTCTATCAGATAGAAAGTTTTCCTATCACTGATAGATTCTATCAGTGATAGAAAATTTTTTTATCAGATAGAAACCTACTAAAACAAAAGAGAGGACAGATGTAGAAACACTTTCTATCAGTGATAGAAAACTTTTATCAGCTTTCTATCACTGATAGAAGATTTCTATCAGTGATAGAAAGTGTTTCTATCACTGATAGATTCTATCACTGATAGAAAACTTCTATCACTGATAGAAAGTTAATTCTATAAGTTATAGTGATAGAAAAATTTTCTATCAGTGATAGAAAATTTCTATCACTGATAGAAACCTACCAAAATAAAAAAGAGAGGAGAGAAATCCACGCCGACCGGAAGATGCATGCGCAATCCAAGGGCAAAACGGGGATATGAAAAATTAATTCAAAAATTTTGCCATATTTGCAAATATTTTAAAAAATTGCTAAATTTGCCATTATTTATCATAATTTTGCCACCCATTACAATTATCCTATTATTTTAATATTTTAATATTTTTTTATTTAAAAAAATTAAAATTGTTTTTAATTAAAATAATAGTGTCACGTCAGCCACCGTTAACATTTAACAAAAAAAAAAAAAAAAAGACGGCAGGGACCAAAGTGCTCCTTATCTCAAATCGATGAGTATTTTTGTTGAATTTGAAAACTCAGGACCAAAATGTAACTTAACCCTCAGGGACCAAAAGTGTATTTTTCCCAATTATTATGTATACAGTTCTATTTTGTTATTTTCCTAAAAGTTGAAGTCGGGCCGATTCCCTCTCCAAATCGAAGAACCCTCGTTGTTCAACAATTTACAGACATTTCTCAAGCCTTTCATAAAACCCCATTAAAACCCTCATCGAGAAAGCTCGTGTTAACCATTTCAAAGATGAAATCCTTCGTATCTTCCTCGTCTTTCTCAACCCTCTCGCCCTATTTCCCCATTACCGCTTCTCCGACCTTCTTCTCCTTACCTTCTAAATCGACGCAATGCAACCCTACATTCACCCACTTCTCCAATCATTTCACTTCCAAAAAAACGCCCTCAATTTCCTTCCCCACCAAAGGGCTTTTTTCAACCCACAATCGAACTCTGCAAATGGGAGCTTCTTTGTCTCCGCCCTCCGGCGAGGTTCATGTCATAGTGGGCCCGATGTTCGCTGGGAAAACAACCACTCTTCTTCAGCGGATTCAGTCCGAGAGCAGCCATGGCAGGTCTTTTATGCTCTGCTTTTCTGCTTCTCTTTATTAATCGAGTGGGGTGTGAGTGTTTAATGTTATGTTTCTCTAGCCTCGTTTGTTTGAACTTTTCTCCCTTGTATTTGTAGCTCTTTGCGATTAATGGAAATGGGGTTTACTCGTATGATAGTAGATGGTAAGGTAGGTGATAGAGTGGGAGAATTTTAATCTTTTGATGTATTCTCAACACTCTCTCTGTATGGGCTTGAATATTGGCATTAGGGTATTGATGTGGAATGGGAAGAAAATGACATTGTAAGGTTTTGAACTTGGAACCTCTTGTATATATTTTACTTAAATCGCTACTGATATTGAAAGTTTGGGGGGATGGGTTATGGTAACAAATTCTCAATAATAGAGTTATGTATATTGGTGATAAACAAGGTTTTAAGCTGATATATAATGTGGGATTTGGCCTCTCGAGAACGAATGAGTTAAACTGGTGAATCGGCAAACTGAAGTAACAGATTCTTGGGGGAAAAGCTATAGAAAGAAGCACAAAAAAGAATTGAATCCCAAGCTTTCCCTTTCTTCCTTAGCTCTTCTGAAAAATTCTTTCCTTTTTTAGCTCAACACACTAGAAGATAGCCCTATTTACATTAGAGCACATGACCTTGGCTGTTTCTTTGAAAGAATACTGCTGATATGTAGACATTGTTGCACGAAGCTAGTAAGAGAAAATTTCACACCAAAGGTCTAGGACAGTTTCTACTCAACTGTATAAAGTGACATTTGAGAAGTGGAGTTGGAAACTTGCATTTTCACCATGCCTTCTGCAAAGTATGTGCCAGTTCAGTTGGATCGAACAATTTAGACATCTAGTTTGAATTTTATCATTAGTTTTTATGGATAAGCTTCCTGCTATTCATGTATATCAGAGAAAGAGTGAAGTGAGGGACCCAATTAGTAGCTAGCGTGGGTAAATTCTTAGGCTACACTGATAGCTATGTGATGCAAGTAATGGAAGGACTAGGAAAGATGTGACTACAAATAGTATATGGCAAAGATAGAGTACAAGACCTTGGTTCAAGTGCTCTTTGTTCAAACCCCTTTGTTTTTGTCTTCTTTTGGTGTGTCATGTTCAAGACCTCTTGTTATCTTGCAAGTAAACCCCTTTTTTAGATTTTCATTAATTAGGTTTTGTTTTTCTTTTTTTGGGTACCCTCTCCTTTAGTTTGTTGGGATGACATCTTGTCTTCCCTATTCTTTTTCTTTTGTCCTGTTTAATGATTTGTATCTTTATAGTATTAGATTGCCCTATCTTTGTATATTGGAGGTCAAGGCAGCATCTTTCTGCTGAAGGCTTAAGCTCTACATGCTTGTTGTTGATTGCATATAAATATGTCTTGAAAATTTTAGAACATAACCTTGTGATTACTTGGATGGAATGTCTGATGTATCTTGATTGGTGTAGAAGCTTTCTTTTTTTGGGTACAATTTATAAGAATTGTTCTTTTTTCTTTTTATGCATGTTTTTTACAGAAGTGTAGCTATAATTAAGTCAAATAAGGACACGAGATATGGATTGGATTCGATTGTGACTCATGACGGCTTGAAACTTCCATGCTGGGCATTGCCAAGCTTGTCATCTTTCAAACAAAAATTTGGACAAGGTGCTTATGACAATTCCTTATGATGTCAATGTACATGGCTAAACACTTCATCAATTCAGAAGCCTTTTGAGTTTTCAGTGACCATTTTAATCGAACTTCGTGGTCTTCCTGGTCAACTAAATGGTTAATTTACTTATGGGAATGGTGTGACAGCTAGACGTGATTGGAATCGACGAAGCTCAATTCTTTGATGATCTTTATGATTTCTGTCGCGAAGCTGCCGATATTGATGGCAAAACGGTTATAGTTGCTGGGCTGGATGGGGACTACTTGAGGTATTATCAAATTTACTGCCATAGTTTTTTGTTCATTCGTTCAAATAATATCAATGCTTTTCTTAAAAGGTGACGACCTTTCAGATTGATTTAAATTTACACATCAGTAACTCAGTTAAAGCTTTTGTGTTGGGGCTTATGCAAAAAACTGAACAGGAGGAGCTTCGGTTCAATTCTTGATATAATTCCGCTTGCTGATTCTGTAACAAAGTTAACTGCTCAATGTGAGATATGCGGGAACCGAGCTTTCTTTACTTTAAGAAAGACAGAAGAAAAAGAGACCGAGCTGATCGGTGGCGCAGACGTGTATATGCCGGTATGTCGACAACATTATGTCAGCGGGCAAGTAGTGATAGAGACAGCAAGAACTGTAGTTGAATCACACAAGGTTGAATGTTGGAGCCCAGCATAGTTGTTTTTAGTAGTAGCTCTGCAGAATCACATGCATGCTCAGCAGCAAATTTGTCCCGTCAATTAAGTTAACTAGGGATCGGGCGATTTTGGAAACGGAGGGAATTATAGTAAGTGTAAGCATAATGTTAGGATCGAGGATATTTACTCAGATTTGAAGGCAAGAATGTAGAAGGAAGTGAAAGGGTCTTGTCTTGTAGGTTTGGAAAATGGAATTGAGTTGGTTGTGCTTGTATTTTCATGGCTGCTTTGATTGATTGGATTGGATTCCAGAGGGAAAAATGAGTCAATGTTGTGTCATATGTATTTGTGTTGGTTGAATGTAACCAACAAAATTGAAAACTCATTCATTATTGGGGGAGGAGACATTCAAGTGGCAACCATGTGTGTGCTTGGTAAGCTGTTGATCAGCCAGCTGTTTATTGTATTGTGAAGAATTATCTCACCAACTGCTCTTGAAAATTGATTGTAATTTCCATTGCAATATAACAACTACTTTTCATAATCAAAGACAGGAAAAGTTGTTACTAATTCAATTATAGCGAATATTGTCTGTTTCAAAATCAATAATTAAAAATATGTTAGCAATGATATATTAACACAATTATATAAATTTGATAATTTATGAGTCTTAATGAAAAACAATACTAGTATTTCGTTTGATAATCATTTCGGTCTTGGTTTTTGGTTTTTGAAAATTGTGTTCGTTCTCTCTCAATATTTTTACAATGGTTTTGTTTTGGTTAAGGAGACGTTTGAGTTCTTCGCCAAATTTTGAAAATAAAAACAAATATTTGAAAACTACTCTCTTAGTGGTTTCTAAAAAAAAAAAGTTGATTTGGTTTTTTAAAACATGAGAAATGATATAGATAACAAACAAAGAAACTTGTGAGTAAAAATGATGTTTATAAGCTAAATTTTCGAAAAAAAAAATTAAAAAAAAATGGTTATCAAATGAAGTCTTAATTATCCATTTATATATTTTTTTTCAAGGAAGATGTCCATTTTTGTTGTAAATAAAAGAGGTTCATTTTTTTTATTAAAAAAAGAAGATGTTCATTATTTAGTTATAGATTTCTAAAAATAATTAAAAAAAATAATATTTTCTGTTTGATAATAAATAAAACGAAGAAAGAAAAATAGAATAGAATGGAGGAACTGGTAAATGATGATGGAGGAGAATCCACGTTTCATTGCTATCTCTTCACTCGATTCTTCCAGTTGCCTCAAAATGATAATAACAATAGATTAAGCATCCAAGTTTAGGGGATTGAATAAATTTCTCCATTTTTATTTAAGCTTTCATTTTCATCTTATTAGATCTTTGAATAGGCTCAGGCTTTCGTAAATAAATGATTAATTGAAATTGGTTGGGCAAACTTAGAGAAAGACAATTTCTAAAGCTGAATCCTAGTTGAATTTAGTAAGTTTTAAGAGATTTAGTCCATGACCAATGTATTAATTTATTGAAATTTGATTTTTGTGGAAGTAAGTTTTGAATTTTTTTTACATTTCACTTGGTTAAATTGACAACCAAATTTATCAAAAAGCTAATAGAAAGTAAAAATTATCAATCTAAGGTACAAATGGATACACTTTATCGAGTTCAAGAGTAAAATTGAACACCTTTTCTTTTTTCATAATATCAAATGTAATATGCTCTTGTCGGCTCCAAATATGCAACAATCATCATCATATCAGCCCTCACAAGTCTATAAAGCTAACTGCTTCTCTTCGATTCACATGTAGTTCCTCTTACTATTTATGGGGTGTTGACGAGGGAAGAGTTCTCATTTAGTTTGGTGAAAAGTAGTAACCAAACTCTTGCATCTTGGAGGTCTACACATTGGTAATTTAAGGGTGCAAAATGAGACCTCACTAGTAAAATGATTGCAATGCTTTCTTGGGAGTTTTACACGTTATGACATAAGGTCATTGTGAACACTAATGAGCCCCATCATTTTGAGTGGATCTCGAACGAGTTTTTGAAAAACACTTCTAGAAATGTCATGGAAAGCTATTTCCAAGAGACTCCTCTTTTTCTCTTAATTTGTTTAGTGATACTTATTTTAAGAGGATAAATGGTTGGAAGATAGACTCCTCCAGTTTTTATTTCCTCATCTAAACCATCTATTTTATTTTCCCTCTTGGGTTTTGTTGTTCTCCGTGACACTTCCCTCCTTGGTCGAAAAAATTTCCATTTTATTAACCCCTTGAAAGAGTTTTCTTGACATTCTTTTTTCCATTGGTTAGTTAGTCCTTCTCTCCCTCCAATTTCGTTGCTTTTCTAGTTATTTATAGCATTTCATAATAGAGTTTAAACCTTGGATTGTGTGTGTCTCAAGGAAATCATTGTATGGGATATGATTGGAATGATGTTGTATACTGTGTAGGAGCAACCGAAGACCTTCAAGTTTAGAGTTGTGTAGAGGGTGTTGGCTTTTGCTATTTTTTGGGGCACTTGAATCGGAAGGAGTAATAGTTGAGAGGATATTTATTCAAGTCCCTCTTGTTTTGAGTTTAATGTATGCCCTTTCCTACTTTTTCTCTCACTAATATCTTATTAACTTCTTATTAACTTCTCATCCGCATATACTTATTAGCTCTCGCTACTTCCTACCAATGCAATTTTCTCTCACTAATATCTCTCTTTACACATAATAATATCTCAATAACTTCTCCATATACACATATAAAATACATCTCCTTTCTCTAACTTATTCATTCCAACTAACTAATCTCTCCTTCTTTTCACTAACTTCATTATACAAATCTCTCTCCATCTACACTTACTTTTTCTCCAAAATGTCTCTCTAAACCCACTCTATTAACCTACCTTTTCTCACTAAATTTTCAACTACAAAACTTCTCTCATTAATGTTCCTAAGTAAAAATTCTACATACAATACAGTCAAGAAATAGGTTGAAGACAAATGGCCAGCAGTTCCAAGTGATGATTCTTTATTCCTGTTGCTAGGAATTTATAGGAACTGATACAAGACCTAATGGGCAGAGACAAAGTCTGGGCCCTAAAGCAAAATATTAAAAACTATTCTTAAGCCCAATGTTAACAGCCCAACAAGAAAAGAAATATACAAAGGAATATCAGTATAAACGTGGTTATGTTCTAACTCCCCCTCTCAAACGAATGGGAGCAGGCAGCACCCCGAGTTTGGATCGCAGAGCATTAAAGCGTGTCTCAGAGAGTCCTTTTGTTAATCCATCTGCAATTTGGTCATCGGTAGGAACATATCTCACCTCTAATTCCTTTCCAATTACTTTATCTCTGATGAAATGTATATCAATTTCAACGTGTTTACTCTTGGAGTGAAATACAGGATTGGCTGCGAGAGATAAGGCACTGGTATTGTCGCACCAGATCACCGGAGTTGTTCTTGAAAGGTAGCCAATTTCACGTAGGAGAGATTTAATCCAAATTACTTCTGCGGCCGTGTGAGCTAGGGCCCGATATTCAGCCTCAGTGCTAGATCGAGCCACCACCTTTTGTTTTCTAGATGCCCAACATACCAGAGCATTACCAAGGAAGATACAATAGGCGGATGTAGATCGACGATCATCTGGGTTACAAGCCCAATCGACGTCGGAGAAGGCCGTCAAGAATAAATTGCTTGAAGCTTTCAAATGTAACCCATAGTTTTTGGTTCCCTGAAGATATCTCAAAACCCTTTTTACCGCTTTCCAATGGATATCTGTAGGCCTTTGCATAAATTGGCTCAATTTATTTACAATGTATGATATGTCGGGTCTGGTATGGCACAAATATTGCAATGCTCCAATTGCACTTCTATAAGCTTTTGGATTATCCATAGGATTTCCTTCATAAGCAGACAAAACTTTCCCACTCACTGTCGGTGTTCCACATGGTTTGATATGATCCAAGTTCATCCGTTCTAGGAGGTCAGTTATGTACTTGGACTGAGTTAAGTATAACCCGCTTTCATCTCTAATTGTTTCTACACCAAGGAAATAGTCAAGTTCCCCAATGTCTTTGAGAGAAAATAGGTTATTCAGTTCTGTGACAAACTTTGAGATGATTTTGTTGCAATTTCCTGTCACAAGAATGTCATCAACATATATCAACACAAAAATATCAATATTGTCTTTATGGAAGTGGAATAGAGAGATGTCGGCTTTGGAGTTTTTGAAGCCCCACTTGATAAGAGCACTCTATAGGCTATCATACCATGCTCTTGGAGCTTGTTTCAACCCGTAAAGAGCCTTGTTCAACTTACACACATGATTTGGCTTGTCTCGATCCACAAATCCTTCCGGTTGACGCATATAAACATCCTCCTCTAGTTTTCCATTTAGAAAGGCATTGTTAATATCCAATTGTCTAATCTCCCACTTGTTGGCAACTGCAATAGTCAAAATGATGCGAATGGTTGGTGCTTTCACTACAGGACTGAAGGTTTCATTAAAATCCAATCCCGGATGTTGGTGAAATCCTTTTGCCACAAGCCTAGCTTTAAACCTTTGTACACTCCCATCTTGGTTAAATTTTTTCTTGAACACCCATTTGTTTCCAACCAAGTTGTAGGTATTTGAAAATGGAACTAGAGTCCATGTGTCATTCTTTTTAAGTGCTGTCATCTCTTCCAACATAGCATTCTCCCATTCTTTAAATTGAAGAGCTTGTGCAACATTTCGAGGTTCTTCTGCCAGGTTGATGGACTCATATTTCTCTTTTTCTGTTTTGGTACATGCCAAGTAGTTCCGCACCTTGGGTTTAAAAATTCCACTTTTTGCTCTAGTTTGCATAGGGTGCGATGGTCTGATTTCATGCTGCCTTTCTGCTATATTTTCAGTGTCTTGTTCAGTACCAATTGTTGTTGTATTCTCATTTTCTTGTACAAATGGTGGGCTGTCTTGGTTAGGAAATTGAACTGAAATGCTTGGAGAGGAACTTGGATGAGAGATAGGTGATGCCACAGGGGACTCTAAACTCCTAAGACTCATTCTAATCTCATTGTTGGTTGCAATTGTTGGAGAAATAGGAGAACTGGGCTGTTGTGTGCTATTTTCAGTGGGCTGAATGGGAGAATATTGTGTATCAGAGGAAGAAAAAGGTAAGTTTAGCAAGGTGATGATAGTGTCATACGACCTTTGAGTGGATGGAGAGCTAGTCATAAATCCCTTTTTAAAAGGAAACTCCTCCTCATTGAAGATGACATTCCTAGACACATAGATACGACCGTTTGAGCTTAAACACTTGTAACCTTTGTGAACCTCACTATACCCAAGGAAAACACATTTGGTGGAGTGAAATTGAAATTTGTGTTTTTGGTAGGGTCTTAGACAAGGGAAGCACGAGCACCCAAACACCTTTAAAAACTTGTAGTCTGGTTTTGTGCCAAAGGCTTTTTCCCAAGGACATTGATGATTTAGGATTGGAGTTGGTAGGCGGTTGATTATATAAGTGGCAGTGTAAAAGGCATCCCACCAATACCTCAAAGGCATTGATGCTTGGGCTAATAGGGTCAATCCCATTTCAACAATGTGGCGGTGTTTCCTTTCTACTACTCCATTTTGCTCACTAGTGTGAGGACATGGATGACGAAATGCTATTCCCTTTGATTTAAGATATGAAGAAAAGGGTCTAAATTCCCCACCCCAATCACTTTGAACAGTTTTGATCTTCCTCTCAAATTTGTTTTCAACAAGTTTTTGATATTCAATAAAGGTAGTCAAGGTTTCAGATTTAGATTTGAGAGGAAAAATGTGGGTCAATCTAGTATGGTTATCAACAAAGCTCACATAATAGTTAAAGCCCGAGGATGAGGTGATTGGTGAGGGTCCCCAAAGATCACAGTAAATAAGCTCAAGTGGCGCACTAGTTTGAGACGTTGAGAGTTTAAAGGGAAGAGAATGAGATTTTCCAAATTGACAAGCATCACAAAAACCTGAATTTTCATTAATAGGGATTTTTTCATTACAAAATTTGAGGGTTTGGCTCAACACCCTATCAGACGGATGACCTAAACGTTGATGCCAAATACTCTTAACTCCCTGACTCTTCTGAACATTGAGAGCTAAGTGAGGAGGACTCGAAGTTACACTTGGACGACTAGACTTAATGACCGGACTAGAACTAAAATTTGAAGACACTTTAAAGGCTTGAACAACAGACTCCTTGCTTGCCTCAGGATTGTCTAGACTGACTTGATATAACCCATCTCTAAGTCTCCCTTTGAGCACCACCATCCCTGTTTCCTTGTCCTTCACAAAGCAACAATCAGAGTGAAATTCTACAACAACATTATTTCACTCAACAACATTATTGTCTGCAGTAAGTTTAGATATGCTCATCAAATTTCTCTTAATGCTAGGAACATACAGAATATTTTTCAACATAATAGGAGTGTGCTTTGAATGATAAGAGTTGTGCCCAATATTAGCAATATCAAGTTTAGACCCGTTACCAACATATACTGATTCATTACCCTGATATTCAGCTTGGATTCGAAGATTGTTAAGATCTGGAGTGATGTGACTTGATGCTCCGCTATCAGCGAGCCAACCCGGATCAGCAACTATTTCAGGGGTAGCAATATATGCTGAGTTCTGGTTGTGAGTGCGGTCTTGAGTGGGAGGTGTACCTGTGTAACTCTTCTCAAATCTGTGATAACAAATGGCTGCCGAGTGACCATACTTCCCACATACCTGGCACGTAGGCTTAGAATTGTTGTTTCGGTAGTTGTTTCCTCTCCCACCATTATTTCTTCCTCGACTGTTTCCTCTAAACTGCTGGTTAGATTGACTTCTCCCTTGGCTTGTGTTTTGATTCTTGTAGGTGGTGTTGTTGGAGGGACTTTGCTTGTTATAAGCAACATTGACAGTTATGTTTCCTGATTCTGTATTTGGATTTACAACATTCAGGTTGATGAGAGTATTTTCAAAGGTTATAAGGGTGGAGTGGAGTGTTTGCCATGTCATCTCTTCTTTGTTTATTTGACAGGTAATGGGAAGATACTCTGCATCTAGGCCTGATACTATGTAGGAGGTAAGATCATCCATTGCGACAGGGGCACCAGCAAGCCCAAGGTTATCCGCTGCTTGTTTCATAAGGGTGAGGTACTCACTCATTTTCAGGGCTCCTTTCCTCGTATTTTGAAGGGTGGCCTTGAGTTGTTGCTTCCTTGCTCGGTTGGTAGTGCCGTAAAGATCCTCAAGAGCTTTCCATACTTGCCTTGAGGTAGTGAAGTTAATGATCTCGCAAGCTATAGTTGGAGTCATTGAACCGTATAGCCATCCAAGTAGAGCTTGGTCCATTGTGGACCATTCTTCAAAGTCAGGGTTTGCTTTGAGTTCAGAAGATTTGGGTTGTTGGTCAGAGGGAGCAATAAACTCTGGTGGTTGTGCTTTGGTTCCAAGCACGTACCCATCTAGTTTTTGACCCTTGAGAACAGCTAGCACCATTTTCTTCCATAAGATGTAGTTCTTTTCATCAAGTTTGACTGTGAGGACAGTTGACAGTGGATTGCCAAACGGGTGGATAGACGTTGGGTTTACTGCAGTGGAAATAATGCTTGTTACTTGAGTTGTCGGAGTGGGTGTAGGTGTGGTATTGGTTAGGGTGACAGGGGATGTGAGTGAATCTTCCGTAGACATCAGAGGAGCAAAGCTTTAGAGGATAGGGTATGGGGATCGGTGTCGCTCTGATACCAAGTCAAGAAATAGGTTGAAGACAAATGGCCAGCAGTTCCAAGTGATGATTCTTTATTCCTGTTGCTAGGAATTTATAGGAACTGATACAAGACCTAATGGGCAGAGACAAAGTCTGGGCCCTAAAGCAAAATATTAAAAACTATTCTTAAGCCCAATGTTAACAACCCAACAAGAAAAGAAATATACAAAGGAATATCAGTATAAACGTGGTTATGTTCTAACTAATACAATACCTACAAACAAACAATATCTAACACATATATCTCCACTTCCTCTTACTAATCACTTGTACATCAAAAAATAGGAATATTTTTAACAAAGACAGAGCTTATACAATTATTTCAAAGAATTTAAAACAAAGACTCATATTCAACGCAGATGTTAGTTTTAACATTTCTGAAGAGAACAAAGTAAGGTATTTTTCTTTGTAATATTATCCTAACAAAATTATATTGGAAGAACCGAAAATTAATGTATCAACCGGACTGTCCTGTGCTAAATGTTAAATTATTTTTCGAGTTTATAATAAAGTATCTACCTTACATAATCAAAGGCCAAGGATAAATATCATAAGAATACGAAGTTTATAGCTAACATGAACATAGCTTAATGGTTAGTGCATCTACTTCTTTCTTTCAGATTGGAGGCTCAACTCACTGCCCAACATTTGTTGGTACTAAAAAGAATCCAAAATTTATACACTTGTCATTCTTAGTCTTATCAATATCTGGAAGAAAAAATGCATTCATCCCACAAATAACCATACAAAAATTGAAATTTTAGTTTATAACCGATTATTCAAATCCTAATCCCTCCTGTTAGGAAGAAGAAATCCTAATTGTAAGAGTAAGATTTGGAGAGCAGTGAGAGGTGAGAGATGATACATAGCTGCAACAAATATAATCTACACCATACATTATCAAGCCATCCAATGAAATTAAGCACAAAATAGTACATTAACTGCTTAATCCCATCAGTCATAGAAACTTGCAATTAAAGTCATCCTTTTATTAGAACAAAGAAAACATTCAAAACAGACGAAATGTATTTTTCTTTGTAATAGTCTTCAACTATTTCATTCAGACGAAAATACGCAACACAGAAAAAAAAAAAAGTGAAGATTGATTCAATTTGCTTATTGACACAGCCCGATCGCATGTTTAAGAAGTAGAACATCGTAAAAATGTCCACAAATGGAACTCGAATTTCCGAAGAAGAGAACACAAAAAGAAAAAAAAACCCTAAAACGCATAATCTTATTTCTTGTAACGAGCTACCTCGCCTTCATTGGGGAGAATCCCCATAAGCCGACCCTCCGAGTCCTTATAAGCGAAGGCGAAGCCTGGAATCAGCCACAATAGACCACCGGTCGCCATCGAGGTCACCATCGAGGGGAACCTAATCCCGCGCTTAATCCCTAAAGCGAAAAGAAGAGAACACATTTCTAGATTAGCAACGAAATGGAAGAGGAAGAAGGAAGGAGAGAAGGAAGAAGAGATTGATACCTAAACAGACGCCACCGAAGGTGAAGGCGAAGATATGGAAGTAATCGGTATCGTTGAAATTGCCGACGACTTTGGTGAATGAAGGATTCCGATCTATTACTGGGTACTCTGGCTTGGTCGACGCAGTATTGTCGGTGTTCATCTTGTCTTCTCCGGAGCTGAAACCGAAACTGATCTCCGCCGGCTCTCTTTCTCTCTGTATCGCTGTGTGACTCTGCAAAAACTCGCTTTGCCAACTCGCTGCGGTTGAAGACGATACGAGCATGAGTGATCGCTGACTGGTGAATGGTCATTCCATGGGCTGGGCCCAAAATGGTTGGATCAGCCAAGGCCCATTATAAAAATGCTTTATTTAGATCAATTATTGAAAATTTTAGACTAAATTTATCGTTTCATTTCTAATATTGTGCATTTTTCCAATTTCGTTTTCTTTTTTAAAGTTTAGACAAGGGGGTGGGTTGAGATAATTTTGGATTTCCATGATTTTATATGTTTCAATTTTTTTGTGTATCAAGATTTTTCAATCCAATCATAATTTGGTAATTGACATTACCTTATGTTTTAACTTCATGCATGGGTCAGATATATGCCCCAAAGGGAAAATATCACAATTTACTATCAACTTGATAAATTGTGTCAATTTTTAGCTTAAAATTTTTAATTACCACATATTACACCTTAAACTTTGATAGTGTAGCAAATGATTGCAAAATTAATAAATTTTTCGACTTTTTTCCCCTTAGATGAATTCTCATTTGGAAACATAGTCAATGAATATATTTTAACGTGCATTGATGAATCTAAAACATATATCATCACAAAATTAGAAACTTCAAAGAAAATAACATTAAAGTTCAATTTTTGTTAAAAATTGTGAGTTTTCATCATTTTATTTAATTCACAATCTTTTGCATGAATTGAGCTTATATTTTGTGCAAAGCTGGACTTTTGTTGAAATTAATGTGTTTTCAAATAATTTTACTTTACTTTTTCTTAAAATTAGGGGGTGAATTTACCAAAAATAGAACATAGGGTAAAAACTAGCAAATATTTAAATTCAAGGTTCAATTTGATAAAGTTGAAAATTTATGGTGAAAATTGTGATAAAGTTTACCAAGTTCAAGTTCATGACTAAATTGATTTTTCCCCGAAATTAAAAGACCTAGAAATTTCACATGATCTAAAATGTTGCAATTTACTTGACTTAAAATTAGTCTCTAGTCTAGATCATTATAGAGTACTTGTTGAGAGTGTTATATTATGCTATTGCTAACAATTAAAGATCTTATTAAAATAATTTCATTGTTATTTAATGTTTACTAATAGTATCGATTCAGTTGAAATAAATCTCAACGTAATTCAACTAGTTGAAGCATATATCTCCAACAATAATAATAAGGGGAAAAAAAATCATTTTTAACCCTAAACTTTGGGGGTTGTATCAATTTTAACCCTTGTTATAGACAATTTTGGACCACCCCGATGTACAAGGAGCTGACGAGGACAACTGGGGAGAAATCAGGCTGGGAAATGGACCAAGGAGGCGAAACCGGCAAGTGGGACGGGCCAAGACCGAAGAGGTTGGGCTTTTGGCCCGACCCCCTGCTCGGCCCGTCTGACTCCATTTGATCCCTACCGCCTTTGGCCGCTCTGGTTCCGCCTGGTTTGGCCTAAAACGCCTCCGAATCCCTAAAAACCCTAGGAGGATGAGCATGTATTAATACCCCTCTTCACCACTGAAGAAGGGGACCCAAACTCTATTCTCTACTCTTTTCTCTTACTCTCTAGTCCTCCTGCTTCCGTTTTCTGACTTAAGCATCGGAGTCGATGTGGCTAGCACCTCACCGGTGTGCAGGTTTTCCGTCTTGCAGGCTACGTCTTCCCCCCTCATCTACAAATTTACCGTCGATGGCACGTGAAGGTCAGGTGAGTTCCCTCTGACCAAAATCGACCATCAATAGTTGACGCCATCTGTGGGGATCGAATGGCTTGCCAAATCTGCACACCGATCATTCCATGAGTAAGGGGATGGAGAAGAAAGACCAAGACATGAACGTAGAGCATTCGGATGGTGACCGCCACCAGCAAAAGTCACGGGAAGAAGGCCGAGGCCGACCTCAAACCGAGTCTCCTCGACCTCGATCTCCACTGCCCTCATCCCGAGAGAAGCAATCTGATTTCAAATTTGCTGCTCTCGAAAACAAAGTAAGTGCGATGGATCATAATTTGTCCAGGATACTGCGTATCTTGGATAAACCTGGTCCTAGCACTAAAACCCCTGATGAGAGGTTGGTTAGGGATCTGAGGAAGGGGAAGAAGCCCATGGGGCACACTATAGAATCAGAGACGAGGTCGAGGGGAAAGAAGACTGACAGCATGACCAGCAAGGTCAGGGGCTCAAACCTACTGATCGCACGATTTTGAGGAGCCCAGAGTCAAGCACCCTTAAGGGGCGTGACTACACAGTTTCTACCCCGAGCTACGGTCATACTAAGACAGACCTGAGGAATCTGATCATTGAGAAGCGCAGAAGTGCCAAAACTGCCGAGTCCGAGGCCAGGGCCGCCGAAGCTGAAGCCTGGGCTGCCGAGGCCGAGGCTAGGTTGGCCGAGGCCGAGGCCAAGAAAGACAACCTCCCTTGGAAGACCAAGCTCCTAAACACACTAAACGCATACAGAAGCTGGATGGAGATCAAAACTTGGAAGAACTAGCCGACCAAGTCGATCTGCCCTTCATAGAAGAAGTCATGAAAGCCGAGGTGCCCCAAAAGTTTAAGGTACCCACGTTCAAACAGTACGATGGCAAGAAAGACCCCGTGCAACATCTAAACGCATACAGAAGCTGGATGGACTTCCACGGCGTCTCAGATGCAATCAGGTGCCGCACATTCTTTTTCACTCTGACAGGATCAGCCAGGCACTGGTTCGAGAGGCTGAAAAGGAGATCCATCAGCTGTTTCAAAGAGTTGGCCCAAACATTCCTTGCACAGTTCATGGGAGCCAGAGAGCAGCGCAAGCCTCACATCAACCTCTTAACAGTCAAACAGCAGCCAGGTGAGAGTTTGCGTGATTACATAACTCGTTTTAATGACGAAGCACTACAGGTTGAGGGGTACAACGAGGGAGCAGCCCTGGTAGCCATAACATCCAGACTGGAAGACGAAAGACTGCTCAATTCAATAGGTAAGAGTCAACCTCGAACCTACATGGAGTTAGTCTCCCGAGCACAGAAGTATATGAGCGTAGAGGAGTTACTGAAATCAAAAAGGTCAGAACGAGAGTACAAGAGGTCTTCTTCATCTGACCATGACAGCAAAAAGGATCAGAGACAACGGACAGACGAAAGAGGCTGAGGCCGATCAGACCATGGCCGAGGCCGAGCTGACCATGACAATGGTCGAGGCCGAGCACATCCTTTCGGTAAGTTTGAGAAATACACCCCAACTGCTGTTCCACAGGAGCAAGTGCTGATGGAGATCCGAAATACGGGCCTCCTGAAATTCCCAGGGAGGATGAAATCAAGTGCCGATAGAAGAGACAAGAGCCAGTATTGTCTTTTCCACTGGGACCACAGACATTCAACTAGGAATTGTATTCAGTTGAAGGATGAAATCGAAGCACTGATCCAGAATGGATATTTGAAAGAGTTCGTCGGTGAGCCTAGGGCCGAGGCCGACCAGGGATGGCTGAGGCCGAGCTCGACCAAAGATGGTCGAGACAAAGGAGAACCCCTACGTGAGATCAGAACCATCTTTGGAGGACCAGCTAGAGGGGGTTCGAGCAGGAAGAGGAAAGCTATTGCCAGGGAAGTGAGGGCTGAACCAGAATATCGAGGTATGTACTCTGTCCATCTATCAAAGGCACACCTGAAGGGAATAAAAGTCCCCACGCAGCGGAAGCGCATCGATTGGACCTTACGCCGTATATTAATTAACATTAAAATACCGTTACGATAACTCAAACAAAACTTTAAACTAACTTTAAAGTCGCTGTAAAAACGGTTTAAACATGCTAGAATAAATCTAAATTTATTTTAAAAAACTTTTCTAACGAAAAGAGGAAGAACCGTTACAAACCTCCGTTGTAGACTTGATCGTTCTTCGCCAACGACGCTCCAACGAACGAAAACGCAGCAGCCTTCTCGCCTCTTGATCGCTGGATTTTCTTCTTTGAATGACACAATAACCACAGAGGTTACACCGGTATGTCTCTAAGTCTAGGAGGCCAAAGACTTGTGGGAGTCTTTCTCTAAGAGGGAGGCTAGAGAGAATTCTAGGTCTTGTCTTTCAAGAGTGTCAAGTGTCATGACCAATTAGGTCTAGTGTTTTATTTATAGAAGAGAGACCATGAATAAAATATTCAATTAAATCAATCTTTTCCAAAATTGATTCAATCTTATTCCTTAATTAATCAATCATGATCAATCAATTCCCCAATTGATTAATCTTTTCCATAAATGACTAATTTCTTCCATAAGTAATTAGATCATTCCCATAAATGATTAATCACTTCCTTAAGTGATTAATTATTTACATAATTGATTAATTCATGGTTAATGAATTCTTTAATTAATTAACCACCAATTAAATATCACATATTTAATTTCCGGCCTTGAATTAATTAATTTTGCCCAAACACTTTTAGGACTTAAATTAATTAATTATTTCAATCTTCCATAAATTTATATTTGAACTTCTTCAAATATTAATTTCTCTCATAATAATATATCAATATATATTATATTTATTTCCCTTAGTAAATTGAACATTTTCAATTTACATTTAATTACTTAGTTGCCTCAAATTACTTTACGAGCTACCAGTGGGACCTTATGGACCTGCAGATCAGAAGCTCCAACGATGTGAGATTAATTGGTTAAACTCATTAACCTCAATAATCAATATTCGTTAACTGTGTGTACATTCCACTATAGACTCACAGTTGCACTCTTCTCACTGCAGACATATTTTCTGTGTCCACGGAACTTAGACCAATATCGACTAGTTAGTCCTTCACGAGTGTCTGTAACACCAGCTGGGTCAAATTACCGTTTTACCCCTGTGTCACCTCTATTTCCTTAAGTACCAATTCTCCTCTAATGAACAATCTGTTTATGGTCCAACCATCAAACAGAAAACCCTCTCGTGCCATTGAGAGGGTAGGGCCCTTTGTTCAAGACTCGGAGTAACCACTTAAGGGAACACTCATCTGCTTCCCTAAAGTCGGGAAGGAGTGAATTCCATCTTGTACGATTATGTTCCCAGCTCCCCATTCGATCTTGTCCCCAAAGTGGTAGGCTTATTGAGTCGGCGTATTGGCCACTCTCACCCATACAAATCAAAGGAAAATCTCTCATGAGCAGGAGTCCATAATCAACTCAGGATTAAGACTAAGTTGTCTAGGTCGTCCTAGTGAAAATAGAAAACCAACTAGTTAACGGTGTTATAACTAGTGGTTACTATTTCGCGGTCCGGTCTTATGCAAACTCATTGCATAGGATACCCCCACTCGCATGTCTCCTACACGAACGCGTTGGATCGCAGCGTTTGTATCAAATACAAAGTGGGTCGTATCCATAGTGTCACCAGGATAAGGCACCCAGTCTTATCCCTATACTATAGACCCTTTAGGCTGTTTCTTGAACAATGATCCCATATGTCGCTACATATAGTTCAAGACTCATATTACAGCCTTGGATGTCCAGTTTATTGGATTAAGGTTATTATTAGGCAAAGACATATATAAAATAACTAATAACAATTAATGGAAAAAATATATCAATATTATTTCATTAATATCCGGTCAACGGTTACATTCACTATCTACGAGTTTTAGGGCATAAAACCCAACAACACCCTCCTTAGTAACTAGAACAAATGATATTGAATGTAAGCAAACAAGTACAAAGTTCAAGTGGGTAGCATAACCCAACTCATGGTTCCTTCTATAGGTACAACACTAGAATGGGAAGTATTCTATGTCAATAATTCTCATTAACTTGGAAAATAGAAAAACATGTAACTCTAATTTGAACAACTATCCATCCCTACAGTTAAGCAACATTCATATGCTAAGTAAACTAAATGCAAGGATCACTACAACAATTAAGGTCTCTCCCGACGCGCCTATACATTATGTCTACCTTATAATATTAGTTTAGAGTTAGTTTTTATAAATTTAATATAATCATTAATGTGGTCCATATACATTATGTCTACCTTATAATATTAATGTTTTAGGTCTACTATATATTGATGGGTCAATTAATTAAAAGGTAATTTTCCAAATTTAACACAAGGTACATATAAATATATAAAATCTTAGGGATTGGTCCTCTCGCTATCACATTAAGTAGAATTTTCTCTCCACAAAAGACTTAATCAAGTTTTAAAGTAAGGCTAAGAGGGAGAAAACACAATCCTTACGAGATCAACATCATGAATCAAGGTGTGTATGGTATTATTAAATTATGTTGTTGTGTGAATCATCTAGTTCAAAGATCTTTAAGGTTTTATTGTATAAGCATGTCAGTATAAATTTTATATATAGTATCAAAGTTTAGAATAGATGATTTTTCATTGATAATTTATTATATGACTTTTATATGTTTCCACTCCAACAAATTATGTTTTGTCATGATGATGCTCAAATTACTTACTACAAGTGTACGGGCCAAGAATATAGTGATTTAAAATCGAATGTCGTCCTCTGGATTGGTGTTCTAACTAGATTAATTACCATGAATAATTTCGCTCAATTTTATTTAGAGGCAAGAATATGATGAAATTGATAATTCAAATGACAAACACTAAAATATGGAAATTCAAATGGAGTGAACTCTTAGGGAATTGATTTCACTTATTGAGTATATGAATTAATTATGTGGATGAGATTATGCAATGTTTCATAAATCTATGATGAACTAAATTCATACTTATCTCTCCCGAGCATACATACATCTCAAGCACGTAACGAATTTAATATCCCTATCTAAACTCAATTACATGCAAGGCCTTAAGTCTAATCCTTTAACGATTTCTAAAGTTATTTTAAATCTCCCGATATTAGAACTACTCTAGTCATACAATTCATGGTCCACCCTAAATCCTCTATCCCAAGAAAGATTTAGAAACACATCAGTCAATTAATTAATTCATGGCCAAAGAATTAAAGGCATTAAGAATAGAATTGCATAAATGAAATCAAAGACATAAACATCCACAAACTAATTCATAGAACACCAACAAGTTACATCAATCCCTAAGATATAGATATAGCGCCACACATAGTCTTTGTATTACAATCCAAGCTAGATGAAAAAACCATAAAAACTAACTAAGATAAGGGAAAGAAAGGGAAAACTCTAGATTTGCCGAAACCGCACGTTCCCGTCACGATCTCCATGCTTTCTAGCTTCAATCCTGCTCCTTGACCTTGCTTCAACTCCCACATAAGGTTCTTAGTCGTGATTAGGGCTAAAAATTATCCAATTGAACTCCCCCTGGCCATGCAAGATCACTTTCTATTTATAAGGAATCTGTCGACAGTGTCGAGACGCTAGGGATAGCGTCGCGACGCTGTCCCTTTTTCGTCCATTCTGCTTAAAGAAGTACTGATAGCGTCAAGACGTTATGGACATAGCGTCGAGACACTTGATTACCGTCAAAATCAAAATAGGAATTTAACTAGTGTCGAGACGCCAAGAAAGCAGCGTCTCGACGCTAGCTCTCGGGTTTGCCTCAATTGATAGCCTCCAACTTTTATTCATTTTTGTTTTCTTGTCCTCTTTTAGCGTTCTGAACACCCAATCAACTCCAATTTCTCAAATTTAATCCAAAACTCAATTTGCTACAAAATAAATATTAAAATGCATAAATTGGTCAAATAGTACTCAAAGATTAACTCTAATTAATCGGAAAAAATAAGTCTCTATGCGCACTATCACATGACTACTTTAAATGTTTATGTTTGTCATTGCTTTTGAAGCTTAAAAATTTTTATCAGCTCTTCTAAGTTATTGTCAACAAACGACAATTTTTTTTTCTTAAAGAAGATTGCGGTAAGTGTTTGTGGGTCAATGGTATCCATGAAACAATTATGATAATAATGATAATAAAATAATGATTAAATTGCAAATTTAGTTCTTGAACTTCTAGAATTGTGTCAATTTGGTCCCTTGAACTTTAAAAAGTGTCAAAGAGGTCCTCAAACTTTCAATTTGTTTCCAATAGGTCTCCGAACTTTAAAAAAGTATCCAATAGGTTCTTAAACTTTCATTTTGGATATTTGTAAAAAATTAAATTAACTATTAATATATTGTGTAAATTTTTATCTATTATTAGTTTTAAACATTTTAAGAACCTCATGATTGATGCATCACCATTGTTAACCTAGAATTCAATTTTTAAAATAAATTGAAAAAAATTATATTCAGGTTTTCCCTAATTCTAACTATTCACACGTAATTTTAAAGAGATGAAACACGTGGAATAAATTTGTATTTCTATTTAACTGGTATGAGTGTGAGTATACAATCTCTAACTTTGATCTTCTGATTGTCTCTCTTGTATGTGAGTGTGTTTTACTCGAGGGCGGGAACGCTTGTTCTCGAGTTGGAAGCTTCAATCGATCCTTGGAGTCTTGAAGTTTTCGAGTCTTCGAGTCTTAAAGTCTTCGAATCTTGAATGGTATTTGGTCTTCAATGAGTGCTTAGCACTCAAGGTTGAAGTCTTCAAGTCTTCGAGTATTGAAGTCTTCAAATCTTGAAGGGGTCTTTGGTCTTCAAGAAATGTTCAACACTCAAGAACTTAAGAATTCAAAGAATTTTTTTGTCTTCTCTTTTGGTAGAGTTTCTCTGAATTCTTTAGTTTTAGTGAGAATGTAGAATTTTTTAACATTTGAGATGGAGGAGAACTCCTCTATTTATAGATTTCTCCATAGATGGGCTTTGGTCGCTTTTGAGCCTAACAACTTGGACTTGGGCTTTATTGCTTTAGGCTCAATTATTGGATTTGGATTTGATTTACGGCTACCCAAAAACCATATGACCCAAATTTGATCAAATTAATTTTTAATTAATTGATCAAATGAACATCTGACCTTAAAATTTTTATAATTGACCAACTTTGTCTACTAATTACATTTGAGACACATGTCAATTTATAATTAATCTCAAATTAAATTATTTGTAATATCGTCATTAATTTTAAATAATGATATGACAATTTGTGATTGATCGAAATTTCTCATTCAACAATATCTCTTTTCGAGATTTAAGCAAAGTAAGTGTGGGTGAATCTCGAAAAAAATATTTTGAAATCGAAATGCAAGATATTTTTTCTTGATTTTGACTCCATTTGATATGCAAATTTAATCAAAATATGAATTTTCTTCAAGATTTTGATTATTTTTTTTATTTGACACACTTTTATCGCCAAATAATCAAAATTTGAAGTTTGATCAAATTTTTTATTTTTCTTATTTAGCAACAAACTTTGATTTGAACTTAAGTTTGGGTAACTTTTGGATTTATGTCCAAATTTTGATTTGAGGTAAAATCCTATCCAATTTTAGCTTGCATTTGGAATAGAATTTGAGTTTGGACTTTGGTTGATTTGAGATAAAATTTTGATTATGCTCAACTTTTGATTTTAGATGAAAACTATCAAAGTCATGGCTTGGATTTGGGAATAAACTTCAATTGAGCTTCAACTCCAATTTTAATTTGAGATGAAATTTAGATTATGTCCAACTTTGGTCTGAGGAAAAAATTCTACCCAATCTTTTTTTTTTTTTTTTGTCGGTTTTAGCGATTTTTTTTTTTACCTGAAAATAATAAAAATCAGTTAGAGTTGGTTGGTTTTGGATTTGATATATTTGGACCAAGAATAATCCGAGCCAACCGAATAACATATATCTAGGAGTGTAAATCACTCTAGCGGAAGCGATTGACGATCTTGGGTATTTAATTTCACTAACTAAAAAGCATGTTTATGAACCGAAAAACAAAGAAAGAAGAAACTTATCTTTGAAGGTCAAATTCAAGCATCTCCATAGATGATTCTTCACACGAACAAGTTGTGGACGACCACCAAGATCTTCCCCGCTATTCTCCGGCCTTAGAACGAGCTTATGGAAACCAATCGTGATTAATTTTGGAAGGAAAAAGCTTGAATACTCAAGAATGTTCAAGCAAAAACTAGAGAGAAAATGGTGGTTCTAAAAAAAAAGCCAGCAAAACCCACCCACTTCCCAAAGCTTCTCATAAGCTTATATATGAAGGAAGCAAGCTGAATAATGGATTCATGTGTCACCACCATAGGTGTCTTGCTAAAGAGTTTTGCATGAAAATGTTTTTAAATGAATTTCAAAATGAAAACCAATTTCTCATAATGATTTCTAAATTGATTTTAAATTAAATAAAATCAATTTCAATTTAAAACTAATTAAACCATAATTAATTATAATTATTTAATTTAATATCAAAATACAAAATTAAATATATTTCCATTCTCTTTCAAAACCGATTTTCCAAATATGAATCGCTATTCATTATTCAAACCAAAATATGTATCCTATACATATTTATAATATTTAAATCCTATTTAAATATTTTCAACTCTCTCTAACAGTTTAATTTATAATTAAACACAACACGTTAAGTATATCGTATATAACTAACGTTAATTTCCTAAATTGAATTTGAACGATTTCAAATTCTTTCATCACTTTTTGTTCTAAGGTTAATCTGTATGAGCTAGCAAGGGTACCTAATGGACCTACAGATCATGGACTCCAACAATATTAGATTAACCGGTTAAACTTATTAACCTAGTTAACCAACATTCATTAACTAACGGGACACTCCACTATAGCCCGTAGCTGCACTCCCATCACTGTAGATATATTTTTGTCCACCCGATACAACCATAATCAGTAAGTCGACCCTTCACAGGTTGTTCGTAACTGTAGCAGGTCAAAAGTCTGTTTTACCCTTGAAGTTACATCTTATTCCTTAAGTTCCACTGATCTTATAATGAACAATTTGTTATGGTCCAACCATTAAACAGAAAATGCTCTCGTGCCAGGAGAGGACGGTGTGCCTTTGTTCAAGACCCAGAGTCAGCACTTAAGGGAACAACCTCTACTATCCCTATAGGCAGGTAGGAGTGAATTCCATCTTGCAAGACTATGTCCCCAGTTATCTACCCAGTCTTATCCCCGAAATGGTAGGCTTATTGAGTCGGCGATGTTGAGCCACTCTCACCCATGCAAATCAAAGGATAATCCCGAATAAACAGGAGTTCGTAGTTAGCTCAGGATTAAGATCGAGTTACCTAGGTCATCGCATGAAATAGTCAGTTTCACAGTAAACGACGTTATAAAGGAAAGTGACTTATTTCTCGGTCCTGGTCTTTTGCAAACTCATTGCATAGGACGTCCCCACTCGCATGTCTTTACATAAACGAATCAGGATCACATCGTTTGTATTAAATACGAAGTGGACCTCATCTCATAGTGTCCCCAGGATAAGGCACCCAACCTTTATCCCTATACATATCAAAGATATTAAAGACTAAAAAAAAAAAAAAGAAAACACTCCACCAACTTTAGGCAACCTCTATCCCTATACATTTCATTGCCTACAACTTCTCAAACATATCAAAGATGAACCGATTATTCCACATGTTATGTAAACACTCCACCAAAGACTAAAAAAGAAAAACAAGAATTTTCACAAGAGCAAGCCTCAAATCTTATTTTCTACTGGGGTACGAAGCATCAAGCCTCAAATCTTATTTTGTATTGGGATACGAAGCTTCATAGCTTCTTATTCAAACTACTCAACCTTTCATGTGGTCATTTAACATAATGGTACGTAACTGGCACCTTGAAGTATATTGCACCAATCCACCAAAAATTCATATGCATTGGAGCTTAAAAATATCATAAGCAAGGGACAGAACATAGATGACCAAACTAGAAGAAAGAAGTAACAAAGTAGCAAGGATTCAAGATAACATTTACAAGTTTGTTCAACTTTAGGCAACTCAAGTCATTCATCTAAATTGTTGTACTATACTTCAAAGTCAATGCAAATACTAAAAACAACTAAGCCATCCATAAGAACTTGATGCCTACCCTCCTTATTAGACTGGTTATCAATCCATTAGAACTTTGAGTTCCTACCCATCATTTGGCATGGAAGTTAAAGCTTTTATAGCCCAGACTCTCTTTCTGCATACTAGACACATTATCAATCTATAATTCTACCCATTTCACTTCATCTTTAAAAAAAAAAAAAAAAACTCATTTTAAATGTCAATTGTTGGGTTCCTAGAGTGAGTAAAATTACGATCTAAAAGTACCCTAGAACTCTGTAGTAATAAGTATTATCAATCTGAGGCCTGAATTAGCTTCCACTTTATCTATTTTGTGTAACTCTCTAATGGTTTCAAAGAAGGTAAAAATGATTGGTTTTTATAGGAATAATGCTGAAGCAAAATAAATGACAAAGCAAAGAATAAACGAATAGGCAGACAGATTACAAACATGCGTTGGTCAGGTTTTAGTAATTGTTTAAAAAGATGCTCTAGCAATATTATTGATCATGCAAACTCTCGCAGTATTATTAGCGGATTCCTCCCGGAACTCCGGATTTTTTGGAATGTGTTTCAACCCCAATGAAGTACGACCGATCAAGCACTAGGCAACTGGCTATCCCTAGCTCAGTCACTGGCGTTCACCAATACACAATGATCATAGTGTGGTTAATTGCCACACACTCTCTAAATCATCCTTGAAACTAGAGAGAGGTATTCATACCGCTGGCCAGGCGGGCATAAAATAGAAATAAGCACAACAATTAACCAAGATGCAATAATCAATAAATATTCTTAGAGTTAAGCACGACAACTACATATTCCTAACCAACGCCTAAAGCTACTTAGTTCATAATAAGTATGGAAACACGAATCACAATCTGAGTAGGCATGTCCATGATTGCAAGATAGTAAAAGGAAATATTAAACCCCTCGGCCAGCTTGCAATGATGGTCTCCTTGATAGTTCCAACCTCCCTTTCCTATTCGACTCCCAAGGAAAAATGGAATGCCTTTGACTTGGGCGGCTCTCTCCTTTTAAAGAGTTGAGGAAAGCTTGAATTAGGTCAACCTAGACACGTGTAGGGCTCTCCTTGCTCCTTTATCACGAAAATAACTCAACAGAAATCGGTTCATGAAGTTGGCTAACGAGTTGTGACGTGGCAGTTTTTGCTCCCAGTTTTGCTGCAGCACAGAATTTGCTCCCTCCAGTCGCCCAGCATAATCTGCATAAAATAATTTCCAAAGCTTCCATTCTTCCAAATGGGTTAAAACATGTAATATCTATCTAAAACCAACCCTATTAAGCATAAAAGACACACAAATCCTTATATAAATGAGGCCTAAATAACTACCTTTTGGGCAGTTATCATCAATCAAACACCTAAGAACACAAACGTCTAAATTCTCACTGAAAATTAGCAAAGCATCAAACAGAGGCATGAATGCTACTTTTATCAGTGAATTGGAAATACAGAAAAGTTTGGGGAAGTTTTTTAAAATTTTATAGAATATTTTTACAATTGTAAATATATGCCAAAGTTTAGAGTTTTAGAAAGGAAAATTAGAGAATAATATAAACATTTCGGAGAAAAAAAATTGAAAAAAGATAATGGACAAATTTTTTTCGATGCAAAAACTGGAAAGAGAGAAAGAAAGGTATAAAAACGTTAAGTTTGGAAACAATACTTTAAAATTTTAAAAAATTATAAAAAAAAAATGAGAAATAGAGAGATTTATAAGGAAAAAAATATCGAGAGGGACAAAAATGTTTTGAAATGAAAAATTGGAAATAAATAATTTAAAAAACAAACATTTTGAAGAGAAAAAATGGAAATTAAAAAGTTTGAGGAAAAACTTTAAAAGTTAAAGAATATTTTTTAGTATTCCTTGTAAATTGCCATTAAAAAAAGGTTAGAAAGTGGTACAAATCCATCACTCCAATGACACATAGACAATGGTTGTAGACTATGGTTGAATTTAAACAAAGAACTATATAAAATAATTCTTATTGGTTGACTCCATATATTGGTGGTATACATCATCGAGTTCACTCAATGCTTTGTTTGAAATCTTATGATTTTTTGCTTGTTGTAAGAAAGAGAATGATTTGAAATTTAAAGTGATGTCAAAACATGTTTTCAAGCAAAAAACTTTCACTTTGGAGAATCTCATATAATTTAGAGATAAATTATATTTTTTTATTTTTTTTTTGAGAATCGAGATAAATTAATTATTTAACCATGTCATTTTCAATTAATAAATCGGAATTAAGAGCCTACATTAGTTTTGTTTAATTTTTTTTTTCAATTATCATCCCAACACAATTTTAAATACAAATCTCTCTAGAAATGAAGAATTTAAAATTATTTATCAATTTTAAATTGCATGATCTAATAAAAAATTGGGGAAGGAAATGCTTCGGGTATTTGATTCAAACACATTTATTTTTGGGACAGTAAGCATAAGAACCGTGAAACTCTCATAATAGTCCCTAAACCTTCACAAAAAGTAATTTTGAGCAGCTAAACTTTCGTTCCACAAGTTCCCAGGTGAATCACAAACAATATAAACTTTGTGATCGCACATTCAAGCAAGCTAAATTTTTATATGACTTCACGAGAGTATGCAAAACTTCTGGACAATTCCATAGTAAAGTCACATGTACATGTTAAATCTTTCTTCCTTTTCTTTTTTAATGAAAAATGGATTAACAAATGACAAATCAAGTATCTTTCAATCATCTAGTTGATGATGTTTTACAAAGATATGTTCCGGGCACTCCAATTTGAGGCCATATTCTGTGTATTGTCACAAAAGTTCTGTTTTAAAAAGGAGATGACTTTTTTTAGAACAAGTTGGAATTTCTCTCATTCTAGAGAAACCAAATGAGGGTTGCGTTTGTCCAAAGAAAGTTTGAACCATCAATGATCCCAAAATTGATGGCTGCAAGTCGTACCAAAGCACCTTATCCAAAAAAAAAAAAAAAAGTCACACCAAAGCACATACTAAGGCATCACTAAATGCAACAATAAAAAAAATATCAACATAAAAGTTAGTTCATGCCCATCCCAAATGAGATGGGACCTTGTGATACTTTTTAAAATGAGACCCTAAAATATTTTATAACAAAGACAAAATTGTAAAATATCAAAATTATATATATATATATATATATATATATGTATGTTTGTATAGATGCATGTATATGTATGTTTGTATAAATGTATGTATATGTATGTACATATATACATATATACATATATATGTATTGTAACGACCCGACATTTTAAATAGAATTCACTAAGAATCGAAACTACATGCATGCTATGGAGGCCTTAAAGTTTAAAAATATTCAAATCACAACGATAACATTAAATAAACCTCAACGGAAAAAACAAATATTTAGTTTGGGATCCCATGTTCCAAGAAAACAAAAAATTTCAAAGTCTTGAAATCTTAAGTTTAAACAAAACTTTTCACGGCCTCTAAGTTTAAAGTTAACCGTAAGACAATTCAGAAATAAAAAAATATATATATTAAGACTACTATCATTTACCACAAGAGGAAAAAGAAAGAATGAATAATATATATATTAGCAGCTGCATCAAACCTAGTAGCGGCAGAGCTTTGGTTGATGATAACTCCTGCTTTAGAAGCCATGGACTCCTTTTTTTTGGCATTGTGAAAGGCTCAAATTATGTCATTTATCCTAAGACTCAATGTTATGTCTAAATAACTTCATTCTCTTGTTTATATAGTGGACAAATGGCATAATATTATGTCATTTATCCTAAGACTCAATGTTATGTCTAAATAACTTCATTCTCTTGTTTATATAGTGGACAAATGGCATAATTTGAGCCTTTCACAACGCCAAAAAAGGAGTCCAGGGCTTCTAAAGCAAAAGCTATCGTCAACCAAAGCTCAACTCCTACTTGGTTTGATGCAGCTGCTGATATATAGATTCTTCATTCTTTGTTTTTCCTCTTGTGGTAAATGATAGTAGTCTTAAGATATATATATTTTTTTATTTCTTAACTGTCTTACGGTTAACTTTAAACTTAGAGGCCATCAAAATTTTGTTTAAACTTAAGATTTCAAGACTTGAAAATTTTTGTTTTCTTGGATCATGGGATCCCGAACTAAATATTTATTTTTTCCATTGACGTTTATTTAATGTTATCATTGTGATTTGAATTGTTTTAAATTTTAAGGCCTCCATAGCATGCATGTAGTTTCGATTCTTAGTGAATTCTATTTAAAATGTCGGGTCGGTTACAATACATATATATGTATATATGTATATATGTATATATTTACATACATATACATACATCTATACAAACATACATATACATGCATCTATACAAACTCTTCTTTATTTCCAATTCTTCTCTTTAAAATATTTGATTTATAAATGTTGAAGTTTTTGTTCCAAACATTATTTTTTCAAAATTTTCTTTCTTTTCATTTTTTAAATCTCTCTCCCGCGCTCGCGCTCGTCGTTGGTGCCATTCCCTTTTCAATTTTCACATCAACCCATTTCTTCTTGTTCGTGCTCACCGCTGGGCTAAAGTGGATCGGACGACGGATAAGTTGTCCTCGCAAAGTGATTTTCAAAGAAATAGAAACAACGTGTGAGAATGCTAAACCAGAAGTGAAAGTGGACGCAGGATGAAGAAGATGCACTTTTTGTCGGCGTAAAGATGCACGGTCCTGGAAAGTGGAAGAACATTCTCAAAGATTCTGAATTCGCTTCATTTCTCATTCAGCGCTTGAACGTTGACCTCAAAGTCCCTATCTAACTGCTTATTGTTTTCAATTATCTTTCTGAATGTTTTTCTTCGCATTTAGTTTACCTGTTTGGATTGTTATTTATGGTTTTAATAATGAACTCAAGGTGGAACTGATATATTGCGAGGGTTTTTTTTTTTTTTTTTTGAAGATTAGGTTTGGTTTGTTTAGAATCGAATTGTATTGGCTTGGTTATCTTGCAAATCATGTAGCTAAACCTACTTGGTTGAGTGGTTTAAGATAGAAGAATTTTGTTTTATTCAATCCTGAGTGTATTATGAACTTCTGTCCGTGAGGGATTGTTCTTTGATTTGCATGGGTGAGAGTGGCCAGATCGCCGACTCAATAAGCCTACCACTTTGGGGACAAGACCGAGTGGGTGGGTGGGAATATAATTACACAAGATGGAATTCACTCCTTTCCGACTTCAGGGTAAGTAGATGAGTGTTTCCTTAAGTGGTGTCTCTAGGTCTTGAGCAAAGGGCGCTACCCTCTCACTGGAGCGAAAGGGGTTTTTGTTTATTGGTCGGACCATAAATAGGTTGTTCATTAGAGGAGCACTGATACTTAAGACCATAGAGGTAACCCAGGGGTAAAACGGTAATTTGACTCAGTTGGTGTTACGAATACTCGTGAAGGACTAACTTGTTATTATTAGTCTATATCCGTGGACACAAAAATATTCTGCAGTGAGAAGAGTGAAATTGTGGGTCTATGGTGGAGTGTACCCACAGTTAACGAACATTGATTAATTTTGTTAATGAGTTTAGCCAATTAATCTCATATTGTTGGAGCTTCTGATCTGTAGGTCCATTAGGTCTCACTGCTAGCTCGTAAAGAGTAATTGAGGAAATTAAAGTCTTGATCAATAAGGGAAATAATATAATGTATAATGATACATTATACTTAATTTTGCATATGATTCAAAATTAATTAAATATTTGAATGAGTTCAAATATTAATATAAATTAGATTCATATTAAAACAATAGGATGTGTGGAAAATATTCATTTAAATATGGTTTAAATGAAATGATTTAACTAATTAACAAAAAATGAAATGATTTAACTAAATGATTTAATTAAATAAATATCAATCCTATTACAACTGTGAAGAGTAATTAATTATTAATTAATTAAATATGTCCTTAACCTATTATGAATAGGAAAGGAATATGACACTCTATTTAAGCCATAAAATGCCTCTCAGTTGATGCATTATTCCATTGACGGGGCGGAGTTTTCGAGGCTCGTGTTGGTCAAATAAAATTTATAATCCACGGCACTACAACTATTTTGTAAAAATAGGGGTCGAGGTCAAACATAGGGAAGGAGACCTAGTAGAAGTAGACTTTCATGCTTGTGAAAAACAGGGGGATTTTTAGAATGAAGGACAATAAAAAATAATAAAATAATTAAATGCTAAATTTTAAATGAAACAAAATAAGCATGCAAAACAGAGATAAGGCGGGGATCAATAACATAAAAGGGGATCGTTGGATTGGAGTTTCTTATGCTTGATTCTAATTCGTTGGCTACCTAATTTTCTCAAATAATCGTTCTAAACTGATTTCATTAGTCTGGTCGGCTTTTGGATTACTCGGATGGCCCCATACACTAACTTGTGCTAATTACCTTGCTAATCGTGAATTTTGCAATTAACAAGATTAATTAATATAAGCTTTATCGTTCATCACCCCTTATACATAATTTAGCAACCATCCGAGACCTCTGCAACGGTTACTAATTATATCTAACTTGGAGTAGCAGGGTCAATGAAGTTCACAAGTGAAGTAGGAAAAGAATCTTTATCATTTAAATTTAAAGAAGAAAATTTGCCAGAAGAAATAGAAAACTTATCAGAGACAGCGGGGAATCCAGGGGGATAGTCAGATGTGGCCACTCCACTCCACCCTGCATTCACGTTCGCCTTAGGATTTACCTCAGGTTGGGCAGGCAGCTTACTAGAGCTTTTATTGTTCATTTTACTGACTTGGGTTGCCAGCTGAGTGATTTTGTTTCCCAAATTCTGAAAGGCGTTCCCGGTCTCTTTCTGAAACTGTAAAGAGATGTCAGTAAGTTTCTTAAGTGTCTCATCGAAGGATGTCCCTGAAGTTGAGGTGGAAGCTTGATTCTGTTTGAACATCAGTGGCTTCTATTGGTTCCCATAACTAAAATTTGGATGGTCTCTCCATCCTGGATTGTAATTGTTGTTGTATGGGTTGTACTGCCTTTGATTCCCATTGAATCCACCAATGGCATTCACCTCTCCATTGTCTTGTATCTCAGGGCAGACATCAGTAGTATGGGTAGTCATTGAGCAAAGTGGTGCGTCGTCAGCTGAATGGATGAAATGTGAGGTAAGATGAATAATAATAGTAAAGAATAATTCAGCTAACACTTAGCGCAAGTATACATTGTTGCACGTAGTAATAAAAAAACCTTAGAAGTATTCCAAGGGTATCGATCCCACGATGACTAAATTGGAAATTCATATTTGATGAAGAAAGTTTTCAAATGATTGCTTTTGAAAAGGTAACCAAAGAAAAATAAGTTGATTGATTGGGTTTTTGAAAGATAAACAAAACAAGCAAGTAATTAAAAGAATAACAGTAATAAAAAACGAGGTATTCAACATGGTTTCATCCCTAAGGGAATAACCATAATCATGCAATATTTAACTTAAGCCTATTCAATGCATTGGGTCAGATTTAACTCCTATTTGGCTCTTGCTCCCAAGAACCGTTAGAAGGCTAAGCGAGTACCGTTATGCACATTTCTGTGACTCGACTCCGACATATATAGTTCACGAATGCAACCTATAACCCTATAGTCGATATAGGGTGCCTTAGGCAGCTTGCCCTATACTGCCGAATAATCTCTTTCGAGCCTTTTCTCCTATATCACCTTTATGAGAACCGATATCGTTTGTCCCTTTCGAGATCAAACTCACATAGCATGCAAAGTCTAAGTGATCAAGTTAAACTCAACAAGATTAGAGTGATAATCAATAAAGAATGACATGCATTGAACAGAAACTTAAGCAAATAAGACACTTTCAAGCCATTAAACCATAAGGGAATTCACCATATTGAACCCCTCAACTGAATTTAGCTATTCATGGTGAGATAAAGTGAAAATGAATACATTTTCATTGAATAAGAATGTAAAGAATATAGAATAATGAAAAGTAATCACAAGCTAGAAATAAAGGAGATAGCTAAATATTATGGGTTTTTCTATTTACTCAATCCTTCTAGAGTTCGCTAAGACACTCCACTCTCTCGCTTTTACAAATGGGAATGGGTGAAAATCCCTACAAACCCTAAGGTTTGATGTCTAACTCAGGTTAGAATTCAGTCATCTAAGAAGGACCTCGGGCATCCCTACTCACAAGCGTCGAGCCAGGGTTCTGTCACCACTCTTTTTCTTCAAAATGAGTTCTGCTTCAATTTGACTTCGAATCTCGAGCTTATATAGTGTAGAAAATGGTTGAGAAGCTGCGAAATAGGTGCTGGAAAGTTGCCTAGTCGATTTCGGGGTCAAAACAACCAGTTAGGTGCGAAGAAGACTCGTCAACAACGACCCGCGGACGACTCGGAACGGCCTTGGTTTTTTTCCAAAAATGCGGTCGCATTTCACTTTTGCCTTCCCAGAAATGCCGTCGCATTTCTGGGAAAATCCAGCTTTTCCTCTGTTTTTCTACACAGCAACAAACTAAGTCAAATTCTCTTTAAATCAAGTCTTTTTAAGCACAAATGAGTACAAATTGACAAAAGTGATTTTCAACACCCTAACTTAACATTTTAAGCATATTTTGGGCTCGGGAATTGTAAATTGATCACAACATACAACATTTAACCAAGAAATGAGGTAAATATAAGGGCAAAGTAGGTATATTTTTTACCCTTATCACAAAGTCCACAGTCTTTCGCCTGCACCTGTACTGAACACAAAGAGCGAATAAGGTTAGTTAATTCACTCATTTCAGAGCGCATTTCGCTTACCTCACTTTTTATGGCTACTTGCACAACTGCAGGTGGTCCTCTTGTCCCAAATTGCTGAGAGCTCTCAGCCATACTTGAAAACAGTTGTCTAGCCTCAACAGGTGTCTTGTTGACTAATGCTCCTCCACTAGCGGCATCTACCATACTTCGATCCATAGGAAGTAGCCCTTCGTAAAAATACTGGATCAACAACTGATCAGAGATCTGGTGATGTGGAAAATGTTGGGTTTTATGCCCTAAAACTCATAGATGGTGAATGTAAACAAATTGTATACTTGTTTCAATAAAGTGTTATTGAGTTTCTACAGTAAAGTGTTATTGTTAAATTTTGCACAATTTGACCCAAATCCAATAAACTAAGATCCAAGGTTGTTTGTATGTAACTTGAACTAGTATGTCGGGACATACGAGGATCGATGTTCAAGTAACAACCTAAAAGGTCTATAGTACAAGGATAAGGTTGGGTACCTTATCTTGGTAACACTATGAGATACGACTCGCTTTGTATTTGATATAGACATATTGATCCAAAGCACCCATGTAGTAGACATGCAAGTGGGGGTATCCTATGCAATGACTTTGCATAAAACCGGACCATGAAATAGTAAACCACTAGATATAACACCGTTAACTAGTTAGGTTATTGTTTCAATATGATGACCTAGGTAACTCAGTCTTAATCCTGAGTATGTCACGAACTCCTTCTCATGAGGGGTTGTCCTTTGATTAGCATGGGTGAGAGTGGTCAATACGCCGACTCAATATGCCTTCCTTTTTGGGGACAAGACCGAGTGGGAGGCTGGGGACATATGACAACACAAGAAGGAATTCACTCCTTCCCACTTCTAGGAGAAGTAGATGAGTGTTCCCTTAAGTGGTGACTCCGGGACTTGAACAAATGGATCTCGCTCTCTCACTGGCCCGAGAGAGACTTTATGTTTATTGGTTGGACCATAAACAAGTTGTTCATTAGAGGAGCATTGGTACTTAAGGTGACAGATGTAACACAGGGGTAAAACGGTAATTTGACCCAACTGTGATTACGAACACTCGTGATTTCCTTATCGGTATAGGTCCATATCCGTGGACACAAAAATGTTCTAACGTGAGAAGAGTTTAGTTGTGGGTCTTTAGTGGAATGGCCAACAGTTAATGAATATTGGTTAACATGATTAATGAGTTTAATTAGTTAACCTCATATCATTGGAGCTTCTGATCTGTAGGTCCATTAGGTCCACCTTCTAGCTTATAAAGAGTAATTAGGAACAATTATATCTTGAGAGAATTTGAATAGTTCAAATTCATATTGGGAATTAAGTTAATTGTATGAGATACAAATTAATATAATGTATAATGATACATTAAAATATAAAGTCTAATTTGAAATTAAACTTTATTATTATGAGAGAAATAAATATTTGAAAAAGTTCAAATATTAATATGAATTTGATTCATATTAAATTTATAGGATATAAGAGAATTTGATGGAGTTCAAATTTTAAAATGAATTTGATTCATATTATAGAATTGATTAATTGAATGCCTGAAATTAAATATATGATATTTAATTGGGTAATTAATTAATTAACTAATAGAATGTCTGAAATTAAATATATGATATTTAATTGGTGATTAATTAATTAAAGAATTAATTAATTGGAAATTAATCAATTATGGAAATGATTAATCACTTATGGAAGTAATTAATCATTTATGGAAATGATTTAATCACTTATGGAAATGATCAATCATTTATGGAAAAGATTAATCAATTATGGAATTGATTGGTTATGGAATTGATTAATTATGGAAAAGATTAAATCAGTTATGGAAATAATTGATTTTAAATGAATATTTTATTCATGACATTTCTCCTATAAATAGAACACTAAACCTAGGGTTTAGGTTATACAATACAAGGCCACAAGAATGCACCCTTGCATCCTCTCTAGCCTCCCTCTCATATTCTCTCAACCTAAGAACTCTAGGGAGAATTTTCTCTCTAGAGTTTTTCTCATTCAAGAGTAGGTAGTCTCATAACTATGTTCCTAATCTCAGAGTTATAGTGTGGAAGATCAAATGGTGGTGTTCTTCGTTGTTGCAGAGAAATCAAGAATCATTCTTGATTTTCAGAGACGTCAACGGAGGTTTGCTTTTCTTTCCCTTTTAGATTAGATCTTTTATTGTATGTTTAGCCTAAATAGATTTTATAGAATGTGTTCTGTAAATTTTGTCAATGTATTGGTTTTTTGGTGAAAACAAAATTAACTACGAACAATCCCAATTACGCTTCTACTTTATGGAATTGGGGAATTCCAATCCCTTCAGAAAACTGGTGCACAAACGCTTGAATCTTTCCCAATATTCGTGGAGTGTCTCCCAGTGATCTGCGAAATCCCATAAATCTCCTTCTTGATGTTTGCAACTCTACTGGCAGGGAAGAATTTCTCCAGGAATTGCTTCTTCATCTCGTTCCATGTACTGATAGAGCCAGAAGGAAGGTAATATAGCCAATCTTTCGCTGAATCTTTTAGCGAAAAGGGGAATGCCCTCAGGTTCAGCGTCTCCTCTTTCACTCCATGGGATCTCATACCAGAACATACTAAGTGAAATTCCTGCAAATGTTTGTGCAGGTCCTCTCATGCACTACCACGAAAAATAGGAAGTAAATGTATCAAACCTGACTTTAATTCAAAGTTTCCTGTCGTCTCGGGGTAGGTAATGCAAAGTGGTTTCTGGTTCAGATATGGCGCTGCCAGCTGTCTCAATGTTCTCTCAGCCATGGCTGGTGCTTCACCCCTCGCCGAGATTATTAACTCTTCTCCTTCTTGCTTGCCTTCTAAATCTCGTCTCCGCTCTAGAAATTTCAGGTTCAAATCTAAGATCGTTTCCTTGCGAAGAACGTGTCATCATAAACCATGCAAAGAAGAATTAAAAACACAAAATCCTAAAAATACTAGAAAATGCTCTTCCTTGACAACGACGCCAATTTGACGGGGCGGAGTTGTTGATGTGGACTTTTTTCCTACCGCAAGCGCACGGGTCAAGTAATAATATAGTGAATAGTAAATTCGAATGTCGTCCTCTGGATTGGATTTTTAAGCAAATCGAGTATTGCGAATAATCTTGCCCAATTTTATTTAGGGATCAAAAAGTGATGAAAAGGTGATGATAAAAACAAATCAAAGCAAGTAAAAAGTATGGAATTTCAATTGGGAAAACTACTTAGGGAATTGATTTCGCCGATTTCGTTTAGGATTGATTTTCAAGAATAAGTTATTATGCACAATGAAATTATGAGCCAAAAACCCTTTAATCACAACTACCTCTCCCGAGTATAATTGATTCTCATGCAAATTAACCAACTTGATATCCCTATCTAAGTTTATTAAAAAGCAAGGCAATGAGATCTTTTAACCAATTCTAAAGATAATCTAAAACCGTCAAGAATTAGAAAGTAACTTTATTCATGCAATCTTGAGTAAGTCTAGATCAAATCCCCTCTCCCGAGCTAGATTCGAAACTTAAATCATCCAACTAATGGCCAATTAATTGAAAGCATTAAATCAAGATTACAAACACAATAACATTGCACAACTTAAACCATAAATAAATCCATAAACTTAATCAACTACATCAATCCCTAAGCTACAAGTTTAGCTACTCATGAATGTAAATACAAGCTTAACTAAACATGTGAAGGCCATAAATCTAACTAAAGAAAGAAAAGGGAAAAGAAAACTCAATGTAGGCCGAGTCCCGACGTCCCCGTCACGATCCCCACGAACAATGGGTTGATTTCCAAGTTCCTCCTTTGTTTGCAGCTCCAAAAGTTCTCTGTTCTGCCCTGTTTACGGCTCCAAAAGGTCCCAAATCGATCTCTCCAAAAACCTAGCCGAAAATAAGCTTTTATTCTGATTTTTCGTCTTAGCGTCGAGACGCTGTCAAGACAGCGTCGCGACGTTGCCTCTTATACGCGCGCTCTGAATAAGGAAAAACGGTAGCGTCGGGACGCTTCCTATCATAGCGTCTCGACGCTGTAAGCTTTACGCGCCTAATCTGATATGGAATGTGAGCGTCTCGACGCTCAAGAGCTAGCGTCTCGACGCTAGCCTGCTGTTGACCGAGATTTTACTTTTCTCCACTTTTACTCTTTTCATTCCTTTGCATCTTTTCACGCCCCGAGTACCCGATTAACTCTGATATTGCATTATAGCTCCAATCAACCATTTCCTACAAAATAGACAATAAAGCACAATAAAATGGCCCAAACACCATAGAAGACTAGCTAAATTAAATCAGTAAAGATAGCTAGCTATGCTCGCTATCAAATACCCCCAAACTTAAGCTTTTGCTAGTCCTCGAGCAAACTCTAAATCATACATACAATGGAAGAATAGATACAAAAATCATAACTCAATCCTCAAGGCTCAAAAGTCAATAACCAAGCAAGCAAGAGACATGCACACAAGGACCAATGAGGGAGACAAATTAAAATTTTTCCAAAATTAACTTGCACAAGCGAGATCTAACTCAACAAGATCAGACTCTACTAGCCCGGGGTTGGATTATTAAACTCTCAGCTCATCTTCCCTCTACACTGGCACTAAAGCTTCACTAATGAGTTAATGCAACAAATTAGTTTGTTTATCTCCATACTTAGGTGCTTTTAATTAACAATTGAATTAAGCATGTAAATGTGGCACTAGCTTTCACACACCCATTGCAGGGACCCTTAACCTGAGATTTCTCTGGTTGGCCTAACTGATCACAACAGGGGTAGCTCTTTTTGCCTTAATCTTTATTAAACATTGCAAACTATGCACAGGCCATGGCATAATAATTTTCTTTTCAACAGTAACTACAAGAATGATTTTTCGATATGAGCATAAATAGCAGATATTCTTTTCTTTTCTCCTAAGCAAGATCAAACATGCTAATTTGCAAAAAATTAACTCTTTAGCTCTACCCTACACCTATCGAGGTGACAACAAGCATATGAACCCAATAATTCGCTCCTAAGCATTCAAATCCAAGTCAGGTCAAGACAGATACTCTACTCATGCAAGCCATCTCCTAGAAAAATTTTAAAAAGTCTCCCTTTTTGGGCACTTATGCTTACATCTCATCACAAGCTTGAAAATTGACAAGAAAGCCTATCCTAGGACATCATAATCATGCAAAAGTAGCATCCAGAAAACAACCATATGCATAATTCAAAGAAAGCTCAAAACTATAGCCCGAACTCAGATGCTCAAGGGCTCCACAAACATGCTAATCCACCCCCAAACTTAAAATATGCATTGTCCTCAATGTATAGAGAAAATAAAGGATAAACAAGCATGAGAACAATAAAAGAATGACAGGAGTGAACAATACTGGCCTGGAATGATGATGACTTCTTGCTTGAAAGCTTGGAATCTTGAAAGCTTGAAAGCAAAGGAGAGGAAGAAAACAAGACCTACAAAACAAAAACAAACAATAAATCAAAAACAAAAGGGAAAAAACACACTAAACTTACTTGGGTTGCCTCCCATAAGCGCTTGTTTAACGTCATTAGCTCGACGTGTTGCACATGCTTCAAGGAGGCTTTTGTTCTGTGAATCCAACAGAGGTGCTCTTTCTTGCACCTTTCCTGTAGCCCATGTAAAGCACTTCATTTTTAGAGTCTTCAACTGCTTTAAAGATTTCTTTTTCGTTCTTGACTCTAATAGTGAGCTCCCTGCGCTCAATATCTATAATCGCTCGCCCAGTAGCGAGGAATGGTCGTCCTAATATGACAGGCATTGAAGGATTTTCTATCATGTCCATAACATACAAGTCAATAGGGAGGAAAAATCTACCTACTCTGATTAACACATTCTCTACAATACCAACTGGTCTCACCACAGATTGATCAGCCAATTGGAGCTTTACCGGAGTAGATTTAATCTCACCTATGTCTAACTTCTTACACAAGGACCATGGGATAATATTAATGCTAGCACCTAAATCACATAATGCTCTGAAAGAATAAGTACCAAAACTACAAGGAACAGAAAAACTCCCTGGATCTGCTACTTTTTTAGGTACTTTATGTTGTACTCTGGTGCTGCATGTGGAAGCAAGATAAACAGTGTCAACTTTCTTTTCTTTTCGCTTCTTTGCTAACCACTCCTTCATGAACCAGTTGTATTGGGGCATCTCTAATGCCTCTGCAAAAGGAATATTAATATTCAGATTCATAAAAGCATTCATAAATTTATCAAACTGAACCTGATTGTTCTTTTTCTTCTTTTTCTTTTTCCTTTCCTTGGGAACCAACAGTGTGGGAGAAGGAATAGGAGGCTCAAGGTTAGGCTTTTCAGCCTCATCAGATGATGTGTCCTCCTCAGCTTCCCCTGTAGGCGTTTCATAGTCCTCAGATTCAGGTTCCTCTTCAGACTCCTCCTGGTGAACAGTGATTGCCTTGCAATATTCCATCTGGGGTTTCTCTTGTTCAGCTGGGGCCTTACCTTTGTTCATGGTGCAGACAACATTCACCAACTGTCCCAGCTGAGTCTCAATGTTCTTTATGGCTGCACTGTGGCCATTCACTGTTGAGTTGATGGCAATGACTGCCTCCTCTAATTTGGTTGTCCTGTTACTTGACTCTGCAATAAAAGCTCCAACAAGATCTTCTAACTTTTTATTATCTTGAGTTTGAGGGGCAAAACCAGGAGGATTAAGAACATTCTTAGTATTAGCATAAGAGAAATTTTCATGGTTCCTATTGTTAGGGTGATAATGTGTAGGTGTAGAATTATTATTATACCCCCTAAAATTCGAATTTGAAACATACTGAACCTGTTCAATAGTCTCCTCCTGAGGTCTAGATGCTAAAGTAGCAGCTGATTCAATTGACTGTGCACTCCCTGTACCTGAAAATTTCATAAAAGCATTGGCAAGGGAAGTCATCTGGGCCTGGAGTGCACTTACTTTATCAACCTCAAACACTCCAGCAGCAATCTTTTTAGGTGTAGACCGCTCAGATGGCCACTGATAGCTGTTGGTGGCCATATCCTCTAAAAGTGTGCGAGCGTTTTCTACGGTCTTGGACAACAGAGTCCCACCTGCAGCTGCATCAACAATCGTTTTCGTACTAGGAGTTAAACCATTATAAAACAACTGTACCTGAAGCCAATCGGGGTAACCATGCTGAGGACACTTCCTCAGTAGCTCTTTGAATCGCTCCCAAGTTTCGAACAGCTGCTCATCGTATTGTTGTTGGAATGTCCCAATCTCGGTCCTCAGCTTGACCGTCTTTGTAGGAGGGAAAATTTTCTTTAAAAAGGCCTGGACCAAAGCATCCCAGGTGGTGATGCTCCCAGGCGTAATAGACTACAACCAATCTCGTGCTTTATCCTGCAAAGAAAAGGGAAATAAACGTAAGCGAATAGCATCCTCAGAGACACCATTAATCTTTACCGTCCCACAAATATCCAAGAATGATTTAAGATGAGAATTTGGATCCTCAGTGGGTGATCCTCTGTATGCACAGTCTCGAGCCATCTGAATGAGATCGGTCTTCAGCTCAAAGTTGTTGGCATTAATCGGTGCATAGACAATTCCCGATTGCTGTCCCTGAAACACAGGCTGAAAATAATCTCTAATAGGCCTAGGCTCCTCAGGTAGATGTTGATCTGCCATTTGAATAATTTCTCTATTTTCCCTTCGAAGCCTAAGAATTGTTCTTTCTATCTCGGGATCAAATGGTGCTACTTCTCTACTATTACGCATGCAAAAATCAAAACTACCCTAAAAAAAAAAAAAACAATTAAGGAATGAAATAAAGAAAAGGAAACAACTAATCTAAATAAGGAAAATATAATCTAGAAAAGGAAACAAAGTAACCCAATATGGAATGCAAAAATAAATATGGCAAAATGCAAATAAGGAAACTAATCTAAAAAGGAAAACAAGAACAAATAAAGAAAAAGATTACTCAACTAAAAGAAAACTAATCTAGAAAATCAAATATGGAAAGAAAGACAAATAAGGAAAAAATGTAACAAACCTAAAAAAGTAACAATACACCCTAAATTAAGATCAAGCAATTTTTCACAATATCGATCTAACTAAATGTGCCAATCCCCGGCAACGGCGCCAAAAACTTGATGTGGACTTTTTTCCTACCGCAAGCGCACGGGTCAAGTAATAATATAGTGAATAGTAAATTCGAATGTCGTCCTCTGGATTGGATTTTTAAGCAAATCGAGTATTGCGAATAATCTTGCCCAATTTTATTTAGGGATCAAAAAGTGATGAAAAGGTGATGATAAAAACAAATCAAAGCAAGTAAAAAGTATGGAATTTCATTTGGGAAAACTACTTAGGGAATTGATTTCGCCGATTTCGTTTAGGATTGATTTTCAAGAATAAGTTATTATGCACAATGAAATTATGAGCCAAAGACCCTTTAATCACAACTACCTCTCCCGAGTATAATTGATTCTCATGCAAATTAACCAACTTGATATCCCTATCTAAGTTTATTAAAAAGCAAGACAATGAGATCTTTTAACCAATTCTAAAGATAATCTAAAACCGTCAAGAATTAGAAAGTAACTTTATTCATGCAATCTTGAGTAAGTCTAGATCAAATCCCCTCTCCCGAGCTAGATTCGAAACTTAAATCATCCAACTAATGGCCAATTAATTGAAAGCATTAAATCAAGATTACAAACACAATAACATTGCACAACTTAAACCATAAATCAATCCATAAACTTAATCAACTACATCAATCCCTAAGCTACAAGTTTAGCTACTCATGAATGTAAATACAAGCTTAACTAAACATATGAAGGCCATAAATCTAACTAAAGAAAGAAAAGGGAAAAGAAAACTCAATGTAGGCCGAGTCCCGACGTCCCCGTCACGATCCCCGCGAACAATGGGTTGATTTCCAAGTTCCTCCTTTGTTTGCAGCTCCAAAAGTTCTCTGTTCTGCCCTGTTTACGGCTCCAAAAGGTCCCAAATCGATCTCTCCAAAAACCTAGCCGAAAATAAGCTTTTATTCTGATTTTTCGTCTTAGCGTCGAGACGCTGCCTCTTATACGCGCGCTCTAAATAAGGAAAAACGGTAGCGTCGGGACGCTTCCTATCATAGCGTCTCGACGCTGTAAGCTTTACGCGCCTAATCTGATATGGAATGTGAGCGTCGAGACGCTCAAGAGCTAGCGTCGAGACGCTAGCCTGCTGTTGACCGAGATTTGACTTTTCTCCACTTTTACTCTTTTCATTCCTTTGCATCTTTTCACGCCCCGAGCACCCGATTAACTCTGATATTGCATTATAGCTCCAATCAACCATTTCCTACAAAATAGACAATAAAGCACAATAAATAGGCCCAAACACCATAGAAGACTAGCTAAATTAAATCAGTAAAGATAGCTAGCTATGCTCGCTATCAGTTGTCGAGGCTCTATTTGTCAAATAAAATTTATAGTCCACGACACTACAACTATTTTATAGAAATAGTGGTCGGGATCGAACACAGGGAAGGGGACCTAGTAGAAGTAGAATTTTGTGCTTGCAAAACCATGGGGATTTTTAGAATGAAAGACAAGCAAAAATAATAAAATAATTAAATGCTAAATTTTAAATGAAACAAAATAAGCATGTGAAACAAAGATAAGGCGGGGATCAATAACATAAAAGGGGATCGTTGGTTTGAGGTTTCCTATGCTTGATTCTTATTTGTTGGCTTCCTAGTTTTCTCTAACAATCGTTCTAAACTGATTTCATTGGTCTGGTCGGCTTCTAGGTTACTCCGAGGACCCCCGTTCACTAACCTGTGCTAACTACCTTGCTAACCGTGAATTCTACAATTAACAAGATTAATTAATATAAGCTTTATTGCTCGCCACCCCTTATACATAATTTAGCAACCATCTAAGACCTCTGCAACGGTTACTAATTATATCTAACTAGTTAATTAATAAGCAATTTCGCAACTACCTATTAATTCTAGCCGCTTTGGGATCGTGGGTCTGGAATCATAAGAACCAAATTCAAATGCAAATTAAATCTAATTCCTACAACCTTTAACATGCATCCTAGGCCTATCAAGGGTCGTCTCGCGTAGAGAGTGAATTGCCTCAACCTAGTGGGTATCAAAAAATAACTTATAGAATACACAAGCGGTAGTCACATAGGGCATCAATCCTAATACACTAGCTTCATATATTGGTTTAAACGGGATAACATGCAAAACTTAATGAAAATACAGTAAGAACAGAAAGTAAAACTCAGAAAACTCAGCCAATCTTATTAAGAATCAAGACATAAACTGAATCCAACGATCTAAACGAGATTAGCTACGCATAGATGAAGTAAAATCAACAATAAACATGAAAGAATCCATAAAATATGACCAAGAATGGTCTACAACAATGTTGGAATGTAAAAGAGGCAAAAGAAAAATCATAAAAGGACCAAAGTTCTAACCTAACGACGGACTAAACCGAGGTTACATATATATGGAAAATACAGCGGCGTCGAGACGCCAAGGATAGCGTCTCGATGCTAGCCTTGAATCTCGACTTTCTGCTTTAATTCTCAGTCTTGTCTCGCTTCTTCTCGGTACGGGACTTCAATCTTTGGTTGTAAAAAAAATAGTTTGATGTTGTAATTGATACAACCCAACTCGAATATTTAGGGTATTAAATTGATTATTTTCCCTAAAATTAAAAAAAAAAAAAAAAAAAAAAAAAAAAAAAAAAAAAACGACAGCATATTTATTCCATAAGCAAAGGACACACATATCAACAAGGCATGATCTAGAACTCGAACAACAACATCATCATCATTTTATAAAATGTTAGAAAAATGTGGAAGACAAGTATGAATGGAGATGATTTTTCATTCAACTAAGCATGCCTTTATATAGGCTTACAAAAGTAACCATAGAATATCAATGGTTCATAACTTTAAATGTGATAAAATGCTCATAACTCATCTAACTCCCAAAACTCAAAAGTCACTATTGGTTACAAGAAACCAAAAGTCAAAAGTCACACAAACCAAAAGTCACACTAATTGCCAAATAAAGTTTAATAATGAAAATGGAAAACCTTTCATTTTCTCAACACCCCCCTTAACCTTGATTTGTTACACCAAGTAAACTCCTCATTCTGATAAAAGTCTCCAACTTGAGGGGCTTTGTGAAAATGTTTGCCGCTTGGTCTTGTGACTTGATATATTTGAGTTCCACTTCTTTATTTGCAACGCAATCCCGAATGTAGTGAAATCGGGTATCAATGTGCTTGCTCCTCCCATGAAATACCGGATTTTTTTCTAAAGCAATGGCCGATTTATTGTCAACAAAAATCTCCATTGGACCTTCCATTTGAAACTTCAACTCCTTCACTAAGTTTCTTAGCCAAATTGCATGACATACACATGAAGTTGCCGCGACGTACTCCGCCTCGCATGTTGATAATGTGACTATGGGCTGCTTTTTTGACATCCATGTGAACGCCGTTTCACCAATAAAAAATACAAACCCTGTAGTACTCTTTCGATCATCCAAGTCACTACTCCAATCACTATCACAATATCCAACAATATCAAAATTACTAGAAGAGACATAGGAAATACCATACCCAATTGTCCCTTTGATGTAGCGAAATAGCCTTTTTGCCATTTCGCAATGCGTAGTTGTCGGCTCCTCCATAAATCGACTAATAATTCCAACTGAATAAAGAATATCCGGTCTTGTGCATGTCAAGTATCTCAAACTTCCAACCAAGCTTTTGAAATAGGTAGAATCTACCTTTTCTCCTCCTCCTTGCTTGGTGATTTTGACTCCACATTCCATCGGTGTTCCAACTGGATTAGCAACATCCATGTTGAACTTTTTGAGCATTTCTTTAGCATAGTCCTCTTGGGATATAAAAATCCCATCTTCACTTTGTTTGACCTCGATCCCAAGATAGTAACTCATGAGACCAATGTCTGTCATTTCAAACTCCTTTGCCATCTCTATTTTGAACTCATCAAACATGCTAGGATTGTTTCCGGTAAATACTAAATCATCAACATATAAACAAATGATTAGTATGCTTTCACCTTGCATTTTGATGTAAAGGGCATACTCATAAGGACACTTCATATACTTCTTCTCTTGAAAATACTTGTCAATTTTCGAATTCCATGCTCTCGGTGCTTGCTTCAAACCGTAAAGAGCCTTCTTCAATCGAAGCACTTTGTTTTCTTCACCCTTGACTTCATAACCCAATGGTTGCTCCACATAGACTTCTTCCTCAAGAATTCCATTCAAGAATGCCGATTTGACATCCATTTGATGTATTTTCCAATGATTATGAGCTGCCAAAGCAATAATCAAACGAATAGTTTCAAGGCGAACAATGGGGGCAAATACCTCATCATAGTCGATGCCATGTCGTTGACTCTACCCTTTCACCACTAGTCTCGCCTTGTGCCTTTCAACATCGCCATTGGCCTTTCTCTTTGTCTTGTATAATCACTTCACTCCGATCAGTTTGTGCCCTTTTGGAAGCTTGGTCAACTCCCATGTGTCATTTTTCTCTATTGCTCGAATTTCTTCATCCATTGCATCCTTCCATTTCTTGCTTGCAATGGCTTCTTGGAAACTAATAGGCTCACAATCACCAAAAAGACAATAGAGAGTTATGTCATTTTGATTTTCATTTACCTTATTAAGTTCCTATAGACTTCAGGTTCCTCTTAGACCAATTTCATTCTCAGAATCGCTGGATGAACCTTCAGATGACGATCGATCGGTCAAATGGGATGGTACTGGACTAGGCAAAACTTCACCCATTTCATCTCTGGTTGGCTCATTTTCATCGTCTTCTTCAAAATATGGAAGGAAATCATACTCCTCCTCCTGTATATTCCAATCCCAAGATGCTTGTTCATCAAAAACAATATCACAACTAATAATTACCTTCCCATTCAAAGGATTGTAAAGGCGATAACCCTTTGAACTTGCATCATAACCGATGAATATGAGTTTCTCACTTCGATCGTCGAGCTTGGTCCTCTTTTCCTCTGACACATGAGCATATGCAATACTCCCAAATACCTTGAAGTGACCAATTCCGGGCTTTCTTCTATTTCATGCTTCTTGAGGCGTCTTGTCAAGCACACTTTTGGTTGATGCTCGATTTGTCAAATAGACCGCACAAGCTACGACCTCTGCCCAAAATTCCTTTGGCATTTTCTTTGTCTTTAGCATGCTTCTTGCCATATTCAAGATTGTCCGATTCTTCCTCTCCACCACGCCATTATGTTGTGGTGTCCTTGGTACTATTAACGGACGTCGAATGCCTTTTTCATCACAAGATTGTTTGAACTCATTTGATGTGAATTCACCACCTCGATCAGTTCTCATGGCCTTGATTGTAAGATTGCTTTCATTCTCCACACGTGCCTTAAATTTCTTGAAGATTTCAAATACTTCCGATTTTTCCTTCAAAAAGTACACCCATGTTTTTCTAGAAAAATTATCAATAAACAGAATGAAGTATTTACTTTTACCATGAGACTCCGGTTTGATCATTCCACACACATCAGCATGGATGAGTTGTAGAGGCTTCTTGGCTCTTGTCATAGACTCCTTCGGAAAACTACTTCGATGATGTTTGCCAAGTAGACATCCTTCACACACTTGGTTCGGCTTGTGAATGTGCGGTAAACCCCGCACCATCTGCTTCTTCGACAAGTCTTCTAGACTTCCAAAATTGAAGTGTCCGAACCGTAGATGCCATAACCAGGAGAGATCCTCATACACTACAAGAAATTTTAGTTCTGCCGACGCCATTTCTCTCGACGCCGTCTCCACGGCGTCGAGATAGATACAATGGAATAATCTTCTCTAAACGCTGTCTCCACGGCGTCGGGCGAAAGGACATCACTCTCGACACCACCGTGACGGCGTCGAGAGAGAACCTATTCTGCCGACATTGTCACTACCGACGTCGACAGAACTCTGGACTAAAAGAGCCGTTTGTTTTTTCTCTCGACGCCATTATAACGGCGTCGAGAGAAGTGCCATTTCTCTCGACGTCGTTATAACGGCGTCGAGAGAAATGCCACTTCTCTCGACGCCATTATAATGGCGTCGAGAGAGGTGGGAATAAAGCCCTAAATTATTCCTCATTCGACAAAGCTGAGAAGAAACCCAGCCCCTTCGCGCCTCCGTGCCGCCCTTCTCGTCTCCCATCCCTAAATTATTCCTCTCGTACCGCCGTTTCGCTCACCGCCGTCTCGTTGTCGTCGTGTCTCGTGCGCTGCCGACTCCTCCATCCACCGGTGGTTTTGGCGATTTCGGTCTCCAAGGGGAAAAAGGGTTACGACGGAGAAGACGGTAGCCCGAGGAGTCTATCCGTGTGAGTAAAATTTTAGTTCTCTCTGTTGAGATAAGGCTGTAAAGGTCATGAACTCAAACTTTGGATCTTTTTGGTGAAATCTGGTATGGGTTTGAGCTTGGTGAAACTAAACCCACACAATTTGTCTACTTCTTTTGGTTATTATTGAATTGATAATTTCTCTTTAGGTTTCATCTTTTTCCTATCAGTCTTATTCATGTGATGTTTAAATAATTATTTGTCAATAGTTCTCCATATTTGGAAATTCATGTGAATTGGTCTTTAGCATGCGATTTAATATATTATTGAAGTCATAGGATGAATCTTGATCGCCACTTATTTTAGATAACAAACATTTTACTATTCAGTGATTGAACAAAAAAAATTATCTAATACAATTAGTAAAAAATAAAATAAAATAAAATAAAATAAAATAAAAATTCTGCCGACGCCAGACATGTGGCTCGACAGAAATTCATTTAGCAGATTGATAGCGAGCATAGCTAGCTACTCTTACTTATTTAATTTAGCTAGTCTTTTATGATGTTTGGGCCATTTTATTGTGCTTTATTGTTTATTTTGTAGGAAATGGTTGATTGGAGCTATAATGCAATATCAGAGTTAATCGGGTGCTCGGGGCGTGAAAAGATGCAAAGGAATGAAAAGAGTAAAAGTGGAGAAAAGTCAAATCTCGGTCAACAGCAGGCTAGCGTCGAGACGCTAGCTCTTGAGCGTCTCGACGCTCACATTCCATATCAGATTAGGCGCGTAAAGCTCACAGCGTCGAGACGCTGTGATAGGAAGCGTCCCGACGCTACCGTTTTTTCCTTATTCAGAACGCGCGTTTAAGAGGCAGCGTCCCGACGCTGTCTTGACAGCGTCTCGACGCTAAGACGAAAAATCAGAATAAAAGCTTCACTTCGGCTAGGTTTTAGGGGAGATCAATTTGGGACCTTTTGGAGCCGTAAAGAGGACAGAATAGAGGCTTTTGGAGCTGCAAACAAAGGAGGAACTTGGAAATCAACCCATTGTTCGTGGGGATCGTGACGGGGACGTCGGGACTCGGCCTACATTGAGTTTTCTTTTCCCTTTTCTTTCTTTAGTTAGATTTATGGCTTTCCCATGTTTAGTTGAGATTGTATTTTCATTTATGAGTAGCTAAACTTGTAGCTTAGGGATTGATGTAGTTGATTAAGTTTATGGATTGATTTATGGTTTAAGTTGTGCAATGTTATTGTGTTTGTAATCTTGATTTAATGCTTTCAATTAATTGGCCATTAGTTGGATGATTTAAGTTTCGAATCTAGCTCGGGAGAGGGGATTTGTTCTATACTTGCTCAAGATTGCATGAATAAAGTTATTTTCTAATTCGTGACGGTTTTAGATTAATTTTAGAATTGGTTAAAAGATCTCATTGCCTTGCATGTTAATAAACTTAGATAGGGATATCAAGTTGGTTAATTTGCATGAGAATCAATTATATTCGGGAGAGGTAGTTGTGATTAAAGGGTCTTTGGCTCATAATTTCATTGTGCATAATAACTTATTCTTTAAAATCAATCCTAAACGAAATCGGCGAAATCAATTCCCTAAGTAGTTTTCCCAATTGAATTTCCATTCTTTTTACTTACTTTGATTTGTTTTTATCATCACCTATTCATCACTTTTTAATCCCTAAATAAAATTGAGCGAGATTATTCACAATACTTGATTTGCTTAAAAATCCAATCCAGAGGACGACATTCGAATTTACTTTCACTATATTATTACTTGACCCGTGCGCTTGCGGTTAGGAAAAGTCCACATCAAGTTTTTGGCGCCGCCGACACGTGGCGTCGGCAGAAATGGGTTCTACCGACGTCGTCTACATGGCGTCGGCAGAAATTGGTCGATTCACCCCACGCATAGTTTTCTCGACGCGGTTTTACGGCGTCGAGAAAAACTGTTTCTGCCGACAGGGTTCTTCCGACTATCTTCCCGACGCACCAAACGGCGTCGGGAGAAGTTCTCCCGACGCCAAATGGGACTTCTGCCGACGCCGAAGCGCGTCGGGAAAGGGTAAATTTCTTGTAGTGATAACACGCCTTCAAGCATTTTGGAACATCATTACTTATATTCAAAGGAAACATTCGGTTTTTTGTCATGGAAACTTTAGCAATAAGTCTCTCATGATTATCCCTCAAATACAAACAATTGTTTTTCATTTGAACTTCAAAACCTTTCTCTAACAATTGTCCTACACTCAATATATTATTTTTTTATACTGGGAATGTAATAAACATTTGTAATATATTGATTTTTCTCCATTTTTTAACCGAATGAGAATTTACCTATTTCTTTGATGGCGGCCAAAGAATTGTCTCCAAAGGCAATATTACCTTTCTCCATCTCGTTCAACTCCACAAACATCTTGCATTTTCCACACATGTGGTTTGAGGCTCCGGTGTCAAGATACCACATACTATCTTGACTCTCTTCTTCTCCCTTTGAAACCATAAATAAGGTTCCATTCTCCTCTGCATAATTGGATTGCCCTTGATGAGCTTTGGATGTGCTAGCGGTTGACTGATCCTGATGCTTCCGATCACCTGATTCTGATTGAGATGAGTAACACTCATTTGCATAAGGTCCATACTTATTACAATTATAACATTTTACCTGAGATTTATCTCTCCCAGATCTTCCACCACGTCTTCCACGACTTCGACCTCCTCTTCCTCTTGAGGAATCACTCGAATTTTGAGAAACTTCGGTGTTGGTTTCACCTCTTCCACCACGGCCTCGACCACCACGTTCTCTTCCACGTCCACGACTATTCTCCTCCTTGAGTTTGAGTTGGAGAAGTTGTTCAATGGTCTCTGTTTGCTCCATCCTCCTTTTCGTTTTCTTCTCATAGGCTTGCAACGAGCCTATAAATTGTTAAATCGTCATAATCTCGAGATCCTGTGTCTCCTCGATTGTCGTGGCAATAATCTCGAACTTTGTATTTAGGCTCCTTAGAACCTTTTCTATGACATGAACATTGGTGATTTCTTCACCGTTCCGTCTCAATTGGTTGACGACGGTCATTACTCTTGTGTGATATTCCGCTATCACCTCTGTCTCCTTCATTTGTAAAGATTCAAACTCACCACGTGAAGTTTGCAACCGTACCTTTTTCACACGATCGGCTCCTCTATGAGTCGATTGGAGCTTGTCCCATGCCGCCTTTGACGTCTCGGCATTGGCGATGGTCTCAAACGTGTCTTCATCCACCGATTGGTACAAGATATAGAGGGCCTTCTTGTCCTTCTTTCTTGTCTCCTTTAACGCATCTCTTTGCGCTTGATCGGCTCCAGCTTCCACCTCTTGGAAACCGTTCTCTACGATCTCCCACACATCTGTGCTCCTAGTAACACTTTTATCTTGATGCTCCAATTGCCATAGTTGAGCTTGGAAAGCATCGGTAATTGAAGCGAACTCATCCCACCGTTGGCCATTTCTCTCAATTTTTTTTTTTTTTTTTTTGCTACTCGCTCTGATACCACTTTGTTAGAAAAATGTGGAAGACAAGTACGAATGGAGATGATTTTTCATTCAACTAAGCATGCCTTTATATAGGCTTACAAAAGTAACCATAGAATACCAATGGTTCATAACTTTAAATGTGATAAAATGCTCATAACTCATCTAACTCTCAAAACTCAAAAGTCATTATTGGTTACAAGAAACCAAAAGCCAAAAGTCACACAAATCAAAAGTCACACTAATTACCAAATAAAGTTTAATAATGAAAATGGAAAACCTTTCATTTTCTCAACATAAAATACACCAAGATGAAACTTAAAGGCAAAGATAAGATCACAATGACAATATATACAACATTTATATATACACAGAAAAGACGAAACTAAGCTTGTGCTTGCAGACGGCAAAAGGGGACGTCATAAAAGTCGATGAGGATGAGCTCCTTGTCGAGGTTCTCGAACGCCAAGTGTTGAGGATCCCACATCGGAAAGATTGGTGGAGACCTCACAATATATAAGCTACAATGGTCACTCCACTCATTACCAATTGGTTTTGAGATGGAAGCCCATATAATCTAATATGGTATCAGAGCCCATTAAACCCAAACGGGTATTCGGTCCAATAAAAAGAAATTGGGATCCCACATCGGAAAGATTGGTGGAGACCTCACAATATATAAGCTACAAGGGTCACTCCACTCATTACCAATTAGTTTTGAGATGGAAGCCCATATAATCTAATACCAAGGCATTATAGAGGCTCACTGAAATGTCATTGGTGGCGATTAAGTAAAAGATGTAGTTGATTCCCTCCACAACTTGCAGCCTTCCACCCACCACTCCCAGAAAGAACAAATTAGAACCGGTTTGCTTATTATGTTCCTTCACTGCGATTTGCCCCAGCTCTTGGATTCTTGGGTCACTTATGTTCTTTATTGGTTCGAAACCACCCATCTCTGGTTTCTTTTCAGCCCCAACTCCTAAAGTATTTATTGGCTCAAACGCCGCCATGATGGCAAGGAGTGAAACCACTAAGAAAAGAAACCTGCCACCTGCCCATGTTTAACTTTTGGTTTTTGGTTTTGTTTAAGGACTTGGGCTCTGGGGATAATATATAAGGATGAATGCACGCAAACCAGTGGGTGGAGACTACAAGTTTCACGTATGAAACTTGTTTACAATTACATAATAAAGGATAAGTTTCAAGGTGCATTAAAAAAATCTTCCTTCTTTAGCATTGAAAACTCATAGGTTATAATTTTTGTTTTTGGAAAAAGAAAATCAGTTCTTACACTTAAAATTTTATTTATTTAAATTAAATTGTATGTTAGACTTTCCACTAATGTTAAGTACATAATATATATGGAAGCAGAGATTTTGGATTTGAATCTTCGATTTTGTGAAACGGTATGGATGCTTGAACCACTCTACCATATGTGTTTGATTTGCAACCCTACTTTAAATTGGAATAAGTGTTGAAATGTTTACTTATTAATAGGTGGAAAAACAAGTGTTAATTAAAAAAAAAAATCTTACATAGTTTAAGGGATTATAAAAACCTGAGTTCTGTGACGCCCGATCGATATTCTAAAAAAAATGTTTTCGATAAGGTTGAAGGCATACTGTGGATTTCTACGAATAAAAAGTTAATTAGGCGTGTAGTTAAAAGTCATAGTATTAGATTATATGGACTTCCATCTCAAAACTAATTGGCAATGAGTGGAGTGACCCTTGAAGTTTATATATATTGTGAGGTCTCCACCAATCTTTTCGATGTGGATGTGGGATCCTCAACACATAGGGGGTGTTTGGGGCACTGAATAGGTTATAATAACCCCCTTATTATAACCTATTCAATGTTTGGGGCACCAACAAAAATAATTGGTGAGGTGGGTTATTTTAACCCTCGATTATTTTATCCATTTTCTACAGTAATCATTATTCAACCCACTACAGTAACTATCTCCTCACTTCTTCCATGCGACTCCTTGAATTTTCCGACGACTGCCTGAATTTTTCGACGACCGCCGACGACTTTTCCGGCGATCGCCGATGACTTTTCCGGCCACCAATTTTTTTTTTCCATATCTCCTCTCAATTTCATTTTGAAAAATATAAAAAATAAAAATAAAGAAAAAAAATATCAAAGGTTGCCGGAAAATTCGTTGACAACATCGTAGGTTAATCAACTTAAAAAAAAACATTCAAACGAAATTATATTTACCACACTCAAGTTTATTTCAAATGATTTTATTGATAAAAAAAAAAAAAAAAAAAAAAAAAAACTAATATGATTTATGAACTAAGCATTTACAATTTTTATTTTGGCAATACTAAAAGTTAACTAATATGATTTTTCTATACCAAAACCTAAACTTTTTTGCTTTATAACAAAAAAAAAAAAAAAAAAAAAAAGCATAACCCTAAATCAAATCAAAGTGTTGTATATCATAAAAAAAACTAGAAAAAGAAAACAGTCCGTTTGAACCTTTGATTCAGAACCTCATGTTAAAACAGATCAACACTCCAAACACGGATTATTTTATCCCAGATTAAAATAATCTGCACTCCAAACACAGATTATTTTATCCCAGACTATAATAATCTGCACCCCAAACACAGATTATTATAACCCACAGATTATTATAATTGCCAGATTATTGTAACCACCAGATATTTTAACCAATTCAGCGCCCCAAACAGCCCCATAGAGAACTAGTTGCAATTTTTAAAAACCCACGAATTTCATATTTTATATTTTTTCTGAATACACTTTTATTTAACACTAATTTTAAGTTTAAATTATGTTTATGAACTTTTAAAATTGATTTTAGGACCATCAATTTTAAATTTAGTTCAACTTTTATCAAGATCTATATTTGGTCATAATCCTCAATGTAGTTACGACTATTCTATAAATTGGTAGGATAATTTATTAGTAATTAATTATCATGTAAACCAAAACCAAATAGCCTGCATGAATTCTCAAAAGAAAAAAAAAATAGTCAACATAAGAATAGCTCAACTAACATAAAACATTTATTATTGACCAAGAGGTCAGGTATTCGAATCCTTCACCACACATATTGTAAAAAAAAAAAAAAAAAAACATGCTTAGATATGTATTAGAAAAGTGAACAAATGGCTAAGGATGGCATTTGGGGTACAAGTAAGCCTAGGTAGGTAGCATGAAGGCTTAACAGATAATCTAGGCTTAGAAAATCTGTGTTCGAGTGAAGATTTAGGAAGAATGGATTTAGAAAAATTGTGTTTGGAGTGTAAATTTAATTACATTAAACGACCTAAATTCATTTTAGTTTTTAGTTTTTATTATTTGCTTCTAACTATTAGTTGTAATGTCTTACATTTCAAAATTAGGCTATTTTGGAGATAAATTATACCTTAAATTTATTTCAGTCCATTATTAATTCTAGATTAATTGGATTTAAATTATATTATTTATATATTCTAATCTGAAAAAATTAGAATTTCAGTTTAGTCCCCTTAAGTTGGATAAGTTTTGGAAAAAAAAATATACTTTTTAATTAAATCTTAAAATTCATAAACTTTGGAGGCTTAATTTAGTTCTTTATCCCCGAGCTCATACCACCGCTTGGTCTTCCCTTCAAGGTCTTGGTGTAATCCAGATTGTATCAGCACACTCTTTACTTGTACTTGTCACAAGCCAGTTCATCCTTTCATCAAAAATTTTCACTTCAATCTTTATTGGACTCATAAAGTTTGACATATCTACTTCACTCCTAGCTAAATTTGCAAATAATGAACAACTCACACTATTCACCGTACCTTAGCTTATTTCAAGAAATCTTTTCTGATGTGGAAGGTTAGACAATACTACAATCACAATGCACACTCAAAAATCAAAAGACTACAAACCTAAAGCTCTGGTACCACTCGTTGGGAAAAGCCCCTCAATTACGGAGAAATTAAAAGAAAATGAACAAAAATAAGAAACACAAGAGTTTACATATGGAAACTCCAAAATGAGAGAAAAAACCACGACCCATAGAAAGAAATCCACTATGTGAAAAATTATTACAAAGTTTTATAGCACTCACACAACGTAACTAGAGTTAATATACAAGACTTAAATTGATTCTAATTGGGATTATTTGAAATCAAAGTCATAGGCTCCTTTTATAGTACTTGGAATCTATCACTTACTTGAACCTTGTCGATGTGGGACCATTCAGTACTACTAATATTTTTCCAAAAGAAAACCTAACATGTGCTTCCCTTCATTAATTTCATTTCAATGCTCTTATAATTTTTCTTTTTTCTTCAATAATATCGAAAACATAATTGGGTTCAAGTCCTTCAATTACTATTTTCATAAATTAAAGGGAAAATACACTTTTTGTCTTGAGTTAGGTTACACTTTGGTCCCTGAGTTTTCAAACTCAACAAAAATACCTCTGAGGTTTGAGATGAGAAATTTAGTCTATGTCGTCCAATTTGTCGTTAAACCCTAACGGACTGCTAATGTGACACCATTATTTTAATAAAAACAATATTTTTTTAAATTTTCTAAATAAAAATATATTAAAATAATATAAATATTATTCTTTTATTCTTTTTTTAATTATTTCTCCTTCTCTCTTATTCTTCTTCTTCTTCTCCATCCTCTTATTCTTCATCTTCTTCCTTCTTCTTCTTCATATCTCCGGTGGCCGGCAGCTGGCGGCCACCGCTCGCCGCCGCCGACGACTGGTTTTTTTTTTCTCCTTTCCCTTCTTTTCTTTTTCTTCTTCCTCCCCTCTTTTCACTATTTTAAAAAAATAGAAAACGAAAGGAGTTTTCCCCCCTCGATTCTGGCGTCGGAGAGGGAGGAGGGACTTAGGAAGAAGAAAAATAAAATAAGGGAAAGGAGAAAAAAAAAACCAGTCGTCGGCGGTCGGCAATCGACGGCGGCCACGGCGAGCGGTGGTCACCGGCCGCCGTCGCTGGAGATATGAAGAAGAAGAAGGAAGAGGATGAAGAAGAAGAGGATGGAGAGAAAAAGAAGAATAAGAGAGAGAAAGAGAAATAATTAAAAAAAAGAATAAAATAATAATATTTATATTATTTTGGGTAAAATAAATTTTTGGTCCCTCATGTTTCGGGTTAGTTTCCAATAGGTCCCTAAGTTTCAAAATTGAACAATTAAGTCCCCACTGTTTAAAAAATGATTCTATTGAGTCCCTGGACCGTTAACTTTTTTAACGGTACTGACGTGGCGGTAACGGTGCTGACGTGGCATTATTAAAAATATTAAAATATTAATTTTTAAATTAAAATTAATAATAAATAATTAAAAAAACAATTAAAAAGAAAAAAAAAAAAGAAATCTCTCTCTCCTCCTTCTCCCCTACGAAACCCCCCTCTCTTCCTTTCCTTTCCTTTCTTTCTCTTTCTCCTTCCTCTCTCTCTTTTTCCTTCCTTTTTCCGGATGTCGTCGCCGCTACCGCCGCCGCCACGCAGCCCACGTCGCCGCTACCACCAGCCTCCGCCCCATCTCCATCCCCAAACACTCATTCTTTCTCCTTCTTTAGCCGCCGCTTTGCTTGCCGTTGCCTCCGCCGTCTCTTGTCGTCGCCGTCGCCGTCGATCGCCGCTGGGGTGGGTGGGTTTTGTTTCCTTTTTTATTTATTTTGAAGAAGAATAAGATTTGGGGTGGATTGGGTTTGGATTTTGTTTTAGATTCCATGGGTTTTGAAGCTTAAGAAGAAGAAGAAATGGGATGGATTAGGGGTTTTTCAGTGTGGGTTTGGTGTTCTGTTTAAGAAGAAGAAAATGGGTATTTAGGGTGGGTTTGAAGTTTTGTTTAAGAAGAAGAAGAGGTGGGTGGGGGTGGGTTTGGTTTTGAAGAAGAAGAAGAGGAGGGAGGTGGGGTGGGATTGGGTATAGTTTTGAAGAAGAAGAAAAAGAGAAGGAGAAGGGGAAGGAGAAGGATGCGGCAGTGACGAGCTATCGACGGCGGACGGCTGCGAGCTTTCGACGGCGACGGCAGCGATAGGCTATTGCCGGCGAGAAGGGGAAGGGAGGTGATGGGTTTTGAAAATGGAGGGGAAGGAGAGAGGGAGAAAGAGGAGAGAAATTTCTTTTTCTTTTTTTAAATATTTATTATTTAATTTTAATTTATTATTATTTTAATTTAAAAATTAATATTTTAATAATTTTAGTTTATTATTATTTTAACTTAAAAATTAATATTTTAATATTTTTAATAATGCCACGTCAGCACCGTTACCGCCACGTCATCGCTGTTAAAAAAGTTAACGGTCCAGGGACTCAATAGAATCATTTTTTAACAGTGGGGACTTGATTGTTCAATTTTGAAACCTAGGGACCTATTGAAAACTAACCCGAAACATGAGAGACCAAAAAGGTATTTTACCCTATTATTTTAATATGTTTTTATTTAGAAAATTTAAAAAATATTTTTTTTATTAAAATAATGGTGCCACGTCAGCAGTCCGTTAGGGTTTAACAGAAAATTGGACGGCAAAGACCAAATTGCTCCTTATCTCAAACCTCATGGATATTTTTGTTGAGTTTGAAAACTCAAGGATCAAAGTGTAACTTAACTCAAACATCGGGGACCAAAAGTGTAATTTTTCCTAAATTAAAATAGGTCAAATAGACAAAACTTGTATGCATGGATTATGTACCATTTTGGTTGATTAAATTAAGGGTGAGTTGTAATAGCATTTTGGTTGATTAAATTAACCGAGTAATAATCGAAATGTTCTTTTAATTATTTTTGAGAACTTAAATAAATTAGTAAATATATAGTTTCAAAAAATTAAAGAGACGTTTTAATTAATTAAATACATTTTTTAGGTTAAAATTTAGTCCCTGAACTTTCATGATTGTATCAAATAGGTCCCTGAACTTTCATGATTGTATCAAATAGGTCCCTGAACTTTTAAAAGTGTCAAATACGTCCCTGAACTTCCAATTTTGTGTCAAATTGGTCCCTACTGATAACTTTGTCCAATTTCGTTAGTTAAATGCTTATGTGACATTGCTGACACTGCAAACGTACCGATGGATAAATTTGGGACGGGTCTAAAATTGGGCATTTTAGGGTTTTAGATTTTTTTTTCTTTCCATCGAGTTAAGGAATTTGTGGCTGCTTTGCAACAAAATCTCAAAATTTATCCAATGTGGCAATTTTTATTTGCCACATAAATGATATATTGCAGTGTCAGTAATGCCACGTAAGTATTTAACTAATGGAGTTGGACAAAGTTAATGGTAGGGACCAATTTGACACAAAATTGAAAGCTTAGGGACCTATTTGACACTTTTTAAAGTTCAGAAACCTATTTGACACAACTATGAAAGTTCCGTGACCAAATGTGTATTTTAACCTAATTGAAAGGTACATAAACTAAACTTACAATTGAAAATAAAGGGAAAGCAAAATGTAAAGAAATCTTACAATGAAATATAAAAGACTCTAACAAAACTAAGACGACTCAACTAAGGTTTTTTCTCCTCTCTATCTAACGTGCTCTTGCCTTTTTCAAGGGGAGACAAGTCTTTCTCCTCTTCCTCTTTCGAATGGAGGAGTTGATAGAGGTTAGAAGAACCAAAACTCATATTGGCTACAAGATGAAAAGAAAAAAAAAAAAAAAACATAAGAATGATCCTAAGACTAAATTCGAGCTCCCACTACAAGAAAAACGGCATTACTTGACGCTTTTGGAATGTCAACTTTTAATACTCTTGACGCTTTCAAAAGCGTCGAGAAAACCACTGTCAAGAATAAGGTATTGAAAATGTGACGAAAAGCATCAAGACATCCTTTCCTTGATATATTTTAAACGTCAAGAATATTAAAGCATTGACATTTATAAAGCGTCATGTATATAGATTTCTTGATAGTTATTAAATATCATTTTTGTTAAAACTTGACATCTCTAACATGTCAAATGGTACTTTATCTTGACATTTCAGAATTGTCAATTTAAAAAGTTGTTGACACATTTTAGATGTCATGTTTATTTGTGATTTTTTTTTTCAATTATAATAGTTGTTTTCTATTATCTTGAATTTCCTGCATTACATTCCAACAATATGATATATTGATTAACCAAATAAACAATACACATTCAAGACCCATCAACCAAATTTCCGCCAACAACTTCAATTAAATATCTTCAACATTACAAAAGTATCAACCTCCGTATGAACAATTCCAAAATTACAATTATCAACTCATATGGACAATTCCAAAAATTACAAGACCTATCAACTCCATTTGGACAATTCCAAAATGAAGAATTTTACACCAATTTCCACCATATGTTCAAAATTACATAATACTTATCTCCACCATAACATAACTATTTACAACATGTCCTAATCACTCATAATCCTTGAATTAAGCAAAACACTTTAATAACATTCAAAGGTGCTTAAGATGCAGATTTGTGCTCACCATTTTGTGCTCACCCCATACAAGTTTTGAGAATACCTTGATATCATAAAATTAGATACAATACAATCTTTCACAGTTGTCTCATAACAAAGCAATGCAACTTCTTCTATTCTTCCTACTTTTCGGTAACAATCAATTTTGAAGCTAAGTACAAAAAAGCTAAAAATAAAACAAAGTTTCATAACATGATCATGGAGCAGAGTTGCAAGATAACTATGAAGTTCACCGTTCAGTATTGAGCATTAAGTAACAATAGTGGCATAAGTAAAACAGTTGGGTCTAACATGAGTTACCAACATTTTATTTAACATCATGATGACATTACATTTGGAGTACAAATCAACAATTGCACTATTAAAATATAAGGTCAATTCAAAACAAATATTAACAATCTGGGAATGAATCTACAAATCCAAAAGTAAATTTAGTGTCTTTGGCACAAGAATTAAAAGTAGAGCAAAGAAAATATTTTGTCAATTTTGTTCATAAATTGCACATTATGCAAAGTAACCCATCATCAAAGAAATATGGATAAACTCATAATAATAGATAAGAAAGTTCATCAAACAAATATCAAGCAAGATAGATAAAGAGTCCTCTAGCCTTTCTTCGCGAATTTGGCGCACAACAATCCAAGTATGCACAACCTAAAATATTTGTTGTAGACCATACTTTTAACTCATTAACCATATGTTCATGCTTTTAACACAATCATTATGCTTTCATACAAGATCAAGTCATTGTAACATAACAACCTATAACATCACAAAAGCATAACTAATTCAAATCAACTTTCAATTAAATCGCATATATCAAACAAATCAGAAAGGTGTAACATACCAAGCATACAATTAGAAAGAAATTCTACAAGTAGAAACTAGTTCAAACACCTCCTAAAGTACTTCATAGGTATTTTATGGGTTCTTGAAATAAGAAAGATAAGCTTTCAAGATCAGAACTCAGTTCCAAATCCTTAATTAAAGTCAAAAAGGTGTTTCCAAGAGATTACCAATAGGTTTTTGCCCAATGCCAACATTACTTACTTCGATTAGTCGGAATCTAAATATGGAAGAGTTCTAATGGTTAGAAATAGATTTAATCGAAATCAAAAAGAGTTTAGAGTGATGATTACCCATTAATCCTTACCCAAAAACACTTGGGTCGTTGTTGGATTGTCTTCGAATAGGTTCAATTTTACAAATCTGAAGAATGAAATGCAAGCGTAATAAAGTCATCTTCTTTTCAACAACTAGGCCAAATGACATTCAAAGTGAAAATTCACATTAGTTTTAAACTTGAATAAATAGATTATGAGCATTCAAAGTAAGAAAAAAAAACAAGCAATACTTAATGCATCCTTATTTTTAATGCCCTAGCACCTAATATGACCTTAAGAAAAACAATAAACACAAGGTTGTACAAGAAGGAGCAATAAAGAATACTTCATTGAAATCTTAGTCGAGAAATATCTTCTATGAATACCAAGGCAACTATATTGGTCTTGAATTCATGACATCAATAATTTAGAGGAAATAGAATATAAAACTAATTCTGAACAAAAATAAAGAAATTGAGAAGACAAATCAATATGTATCAACAAAGTTAACAAAAAAAAGTTAACAACAAAGCTAATCGCAAGTTTAATTCTAACTAAACATAACAAATGCAACTTCAAAGGTTCCTTAAACAATGTTTGACTCATACTTTATTAATCTAGATCTGTGAAGTTGGAAATCTAAGTTTGCCAGTTTTGCCAGCTTTTAGTTCTTCTTTCAACTTTCTTAGATCATAGACAAAGAGATGAAAATGAAAACATTTTTTAAACGGAACACCAACTTTATCCAGGGTGTGTGAGGTCGTCGTCGTTCGTGAGATCGTCGCCGTTCGTGAAGAGAACCTTGCCGCCGCCAAATCTATGTGTGAGGCCATCCGCGAACGTCGCCGTCGTTGGGTTTGTGTGAAGTTGTTCATCGTCGTTGGGTGTCTTGTCGCCATCAATGGGTGTGTCGTCGCCGGCGTTTGGGTGTGTGTGGCAGTTCGCGCGAGAACATAGACAAAGCGGCTAGAGATTCGCAAGTGAGGTCGTTTGCGAACGTCGCCATCGCTGGGTTGTGTGAAGCTATTCGCCACCGTCGGGTGTCTCGTCGTCGTCGTTGGGTGTGTTGTCGCTGGCGTTTGAGTGTCTATGGCAATACCTTCGCGCGAGAACAGATGAATCCGCTGAGATTCGCGAGGGGCGGCTGAGGTTCGCAAAGGGGTGAGGTGCACAGGAGAAAAAATCTTATGTGAAAAGCCCTCATTTTGATTTTGACCCTATATTAAATTAAAAGAAATCTCATTATTCTTGAGATTTTAGAAATATCAAGTCTTCCTTAACGTGAAAAAAATCGAAAAAATTCATAAGACTCCGTGTTTTGTTTTTTTCTTAACGTTTTTTTTTTTTTTTTTTTTTGTTAAGAGTACTACATAAGTCTTGACATTTTATTTTTTGTTAAAATTACATAAGTCTTGACATTTTTTTCTTAAAAATGTCAACTTATTAAAAAACTTAAATTTCAAGTAACACTGTTTTTCTAGTAGTGTCTCTTTACTTCTTGCATCTTGCACGCATTTTATAGACTTTTGAAGGTAGGGTTGGCTGCTGAGATCAATGTGAGAAATCCATTGAGAGTGAAATCCCATGATCCTTGGAGATTTGGTACGAGATAATTTATTTTTGGAAGATTCTGGACAAATCTCGTCAATCTCGAAATTCTGTTAGAAAGTCTAGTTGCAGCAGCAAATGCGGTGCATTTTCCTTGAGTGCTTTGCTTCGATGCATTTTTCCATAAGATTGGGCCTTCTTTGCATATTAGTTTGCGGGCGCATCTTGGATGCAAATTTCACATCTTCTACTATCTCATACTCTGCTAGAATTCCAAATGTGGGTGGAAATCTTCAACTTCATTGCTCCACTAAACTTTATTTTTTCATATGTGGGCGCATTTCAAACGCAAATTGTGGACTTATGCACAAAACCATTAAACTTGATCAATTCTTACAAAAATACTCTTTTTTTTACAATAAATAAGCATAAATTCTATATTTTAAGATTTCTATTGTGATCTGTAGACATTTTACTATTTTGACTCCAAATGATAAGAAATTAAGCACTAAGTCCTTGTTTTCCTAGCAATAACCTAAGTTTTTAAGGCTAAATAACGCACATAAATGAGCGTCATCACTAGTCGAAGATGAAGAACGAGGGAGGTTCGACGACTGCACTTGAGAGATGAATGAAGATGAATAAGATTCTAGGGCTATTTTTCTTTCTTTCTTTTCTTTAATTCTAAATAAGAAAACTCGAATTAAATAAATGGGAAAAGAGCTTGGATTAACCAAAATAATTTAACTTAAATCTTTTATCAGATTTTAAACCCAAACTTAACTCCTAAAAGATTTGGGAATGAAAATAACCCAATTGATTTTGGATTTTGGTCTTTTGAAATTTTAGATAAATATTGAATATTAAACCTCCAAATTTTAGGAAATTAAAACTTGAATTTCAGCTCAAAGGTTGGTTGAACTTGTGCTCTGTTTTTCGGTTTTAAGTAGCACAACTTTCCTTTGTAAAATTAATGTAATTAGAGTGCTTTCGATCTAAATTGCTTCCGCACGAGTGTTGAACACTTCTTCAATTAAAGATTTAAATAAAAATCTTTTTTTCCTAAATTATAGAAATTTAATTTAATGATCCAAGACTAAGCTTAAATTCTAATTTTTCACATTAGAATAAGAACATAGGCGTTACATAATTAAACTTAAATTTATAATTATAATCAATGAAGTGAAAATTTCACAATAATTTGCTCAGAGTAAAAGTTTTCTAAGTATTTGAAAGACCACGAGTTTGAAAAGACTAGACATATGAATAGATTAAACATAAAATTTACAATGAACTAAAAAAAATTAGAAATGAAAAAATTTGTAATATTAAGTTAAAATTTTAAATCTTACTATCTTAAAAGTGGCTTAGTTTGAGAATCATTTTTGGACACTTATGTCCCAATGTTAATTTCATAATTCCAAATATGTCCCTTATTACTTCTTCCAATTTTGTAGAAATTGAAAAAGTTTTTATAAATTATAAAAACCTTTACTACTTTTCAATTTTCACTCTCATCCACCTACTTCCCTACAATTTCTCTCCAAAAGTGGCTTAGTTTGAGAATCATTTTTGGACACTTATGTCCCAATGTTAATTTCATAATTCCAAATAGGTACCTTATTACTTCTTCCAATTTTGTAGAAATTGAAAAAGTTTTTATAAATTATAAAAACCTTTATTACTTTTCAATTTTCACTCTCATCCACCTACTTCCCTACAATTTCTCTCCCTCTCTCTCAACTTTTCATTTGATCGAGTGGTTGTGGCTCATTTTTACATCCTTTCATATTTCACTTCTTCTCCATTTATCATTATTTATTTGCTTTTATTACTCTCATAACAAACCTTTTGTTTCTCTTTTAATGGTTTCAAATTCAAATAAGACTTTTCATTTACTTTTAATTTTTAATTTTTTAAAATTATAATTTATTTATTCTCAACCTTCTATATAAATAGACAAATCCTTTTGCACATTCTTCACAACTAGAAAATCATATCCTCTGTGATTTTTGAAATTTGAAATGGGTGGCAAAGGTGGCAGGAACAACAACAACCATGACGACGATAAGATTCAAGTTGACGACTACAAAAAGTGGTGGTGTAACTTTGAGAAGATGATATCATTCGAGGTAGAGCAAAACACTGATTCACTTCTCTTGAGATGCATTTGGGAGCAATCTTCCAATTCTTCTTTGCCAACCTCCATGTGTAGGTGAAAGGAACAAGAAGTAGAGATAGGTTAAAATCTCATAGTCATGTAAAAGTTTATTATGATAAACTAAAATGTGCATTTGGTTCTTTCTTTTCTTAGCTTCTAAATTTTTTGTATCAATTTGTCTTTATCGTTTATTTTTTGTTAATTATATGACATGAAATTGATTTTTTTTTTAATTTTCATTTTGGTACATATGGTTTTCTAAATAGATGGTCATGTATGATAATCATCAAATAAATAAACAAAACAGATGTTTATGTTTATGTTTGTAGTTTTCTAAATTCATGATTACTATTCAATAAATTATAAAAGTTTGGAGACAAATTTAAAATAAGATTTAAAATATTTTACAATTTTTTTTAAATGATGGAAATATCGACATGTTTGAAAAGTTGACCGTACATATATTTTCAACAAAAAAAAATCATTGGGATCAACAAAAATTATTTTCTAAGAAAAAAAAATTTATTTCAACCCTCAATCTTATCAACTCCTAAGTTAAGTTTAAGAGATTGCAAAAAAAAACAACTTTAATATAAAATCCTATCAACTCCTAAATTAATTGACCTTCTAAATTCAATTTTGCTATTTCACACTAAGAAAATGACAATATACAAAAATAAAATAAATTACAATAAATATATTTTTCTAGAAAAATAAATTAAAAATATGGTATAAATAATTTTCTTTTTAAAATATTGGAAATCAATTTAAAAATATATAACCATTTAAAAATAGATAAATACTTTATTTGCTCAACAAAAACCACAAAAAACTATCGAAATTCACCTATTGAAAAAAATAAACAAATCAATCTATGTTTGATTAGTATTTTTAAAGAATATATAAATTATTTATTAATATATGAATTCATATCAACATTAATATTAAATATGCAAATTGTTATATTTTAATTAAATAAATTTTCAACAAGTTAATAAATTTTAAAATCTCCAACAATGTCATGTTTAAAGTTTCAACTTTTAGATATAATATCTAAAATGTTCTTATTTTAACTTCTAAAAAATACTAATTAAATTAAATACTCTCTTTCCTTCTTAAAAAAAAAATTAAATAAACACTATCTCCTATCTCTTCAAATTCTTCATTTAAGTTTTATCACACACTCTCTCTCTATCTCTCTCGAAGAAAAAAAAAAAAAAAAAACTCAATCTTCTCATTGTTTCTCTCTCTTATTAATTTTAGAGAAAACGTTATTATTTAATAATGAGAAAAGCTAAATATGAACCATTAGAACATAAAGAGTTTTTTTTTTTAAAAAAAAAAACATAAAGAGTTGAAATTAAAAAAAAAAAAACATGAAGAGTTAGAATACGAGTAGTGTATCCTTTATTTTTATAAATTAATTCTAAGAATAAACGAATTTGTTTTTAGTTATAATTAATAACTAAATTTCAAAAGCTTGGAGTCTCAAAAAGTTTTGTAAAATTTTTTATCTTTATAACCATATATATAAGTAGTTGTTATCTCATACTTTCCTTTTTCACAAAAATTTAAGTGTCATCTTTTTTCTATTTTATATTTACTTTTTCTTTCATTTTTTTAATTTAACTTATAACTTTCGTTGGAACGTTTGATCTAATATTCATGTTTAGATTTTTTAAATGCAATTCTAATAGTGTGTATGTATATGTGTGGATAGTTATAATTTAATTGATACCATATTTGATATTTCAAAAAAAAAAAAAATTGATACCATATTTGATATACAAATAACTTTTTAAATAGAAAATTAATTTAGATATTTGATTAAAAAAAGTATCACGTGCGGAGCACGTGTTGAAAGACTAGTAACTTAAAGTGCTTTTAAGTTTTGAACTAAATGCTACCCATTTTTCTTATTAGGAAAAAAAAAAAGCACTTTATAGGCCATATCAAACACTCTAAATAACATCAACTTGCTCAAAACTCAGCCTTAAATCATGTAAAAGCAGTTCCCCAATCATGATGAATACTTTCAACGCGGCCTGACAACATTTGTTAAGTTTCAAAACTCCATCATTAGAGAGGGAAAAAGAGAATAATTAAACTAAGAAATGAGATAGAGATACGTGTTTGGTTAAAGTCATTTAGGGTGTGTTTGGTTTAACTTTTCAAGTGTTTAATTTTGAAAAAAAAAATCATTTTTTAAAACTTTCTAATGTTGGGCAACTATTAAAAATGACTTATTAGAAAATGAGATCGATAAATAAATCATTTTGAGAGAAACACTTGAAACCAACTTTAAAAAAAAAAAAAAAAAGAGTTTTTAGTATACAATAACTTGGGTATAAAAATACATATGAGGAAATGCAACCAAACATATGAGTGTTTAAATTATAAACATTTTTATACAAAATGTTTTTTAAAAAATGTATTCTTGAAAAACATTTAAATTAGAATGTATTTCAAACGGATCCTTAGTTTGGATCCAATAGAGTAAAGAACGTGGAACATTCTGCCAGCATGACCCATTTACCTAAAACTGTGGGCCGCACTCAGCCTGTTTATGCTCGGCCTTGGCCCTACACTCACCAACTTTACTCCACTTCGACTATCCCTCGTATGGTTGCCTCCAATGTGATTGCCACTATAAAAAAAAACAATATTAATATACAAAATCTTTCCTACAATTCTCATTCCTTATCAATCAATAATGCCAATATTGGTATACTCTGGTTAGTTTAAGACATTATATTTATACCTATGTTTTAAGAGTTCAATTTTTTTATCTATATATGATTAAATTAAAAGAATAAATCAATTACATTGGTATCATTTTAGAATGACCTAGTCAAATCCCTAATGGTCCATGTCTGTTTTGAATCCTGATCTTTTAATATTGTTTGGTTTTGGTCTCTAACTTTTTTTAATGTATATTTTATTCCATCAACTTCTAAATTTATTGTATTTTTAAGGCCCCGTTTGATAACCATTTGGTTTTTGGTTTTTGGTTTTTCAAATTATGCTTGTTTTCTCTTAATTTATTTACAATGATTTTCATCTTTGTTAAGGAGACATTAGAGTTCTTAGGCAAATTCCAAAATCAAAAACAAGTTTTTGAAAACTACTTTTTTGGTTTTCAAAATTTGGGTTGGTTTTTGAAAACATGGGAAGGATGTAGGTAGCAAACCAAATAAATGTATAGGTGGAAGGAGAGTTTATAAGCTTAATTTTCAAAAATTGAAAACTAAAAATGAAATGGTTATCAAATGGGGCCTAATATTTTCACTTTTAAAATGTCTATTTTAGACTAATTTTAAAATGTTATTCATTCTGATTTTTCGCCATAATTTTGTTGTTGGTGGTACTGACATGGGTTTATATTGAAAATAAGCAAGTATTTGATAGATAAAAATAATTATATTTTAAAAGTTTATTAAAAGCTCCTTCGAACTTGGAGAAGGAACAGGAGCCACATAGCATGCGAACCTTCAAACTTGAAAAAGGAACAGCAGCAAGCAGCGTACCGGACCTTTGAACTTGAAGAAGAAGAAACAACGATCTTAAAGACGAGCAGAACACCAAACTTGAGGGGAGTGAGACATCAAATTTGGAGGAATGCTTCTTTTATTCATCCAACTAGTAGCTTTACATTTATAACAATGCACAACTTCAATTTGTTGTGTTGCCCCCAAAATTGATGAATTTCTTCAATTTGTAATCTCGTGCTTCAATATTTATTGCACATCTTTCTTTCTTTTTTTTTTTTTTTTTTTGAGAAACTTATTCTTAAGTTTTTCAGATTTTAATTTTTTTATCATAATTTTTTCAAATTTAGAAATAAGAAATAAGACGATTTATAAAAATGTTCATTTAAAGAAAAAAAAAACAAGAAATTGAAACTAGAAACATGAACGTCATCAAACTAGTTCTAAAATGTCAAAATATCATTTTAATTTTTGTTCTTTAGAACTTTTTTTTTTTTTTTTTTTGAAGAAATAAACTGCATTAAAGAAACTCAACCAAACGTACAACCACTCTTCTCCAAAATTGAAGAGTTTAACCAGTGGCATTAAAGCCATACAAAAAGTCTCTTCTTCCGAATTGGAAAAGTCCAAAAACCCTGAAATAGACCCACCCACAAACTCGTGAACCAAGGACTTTCGCGCCAGAATATGCGCTTCGAAGTTGGAATTCTGCCGGCTGAAACTGAAATCAACGCTGCCAATAAGCTCCGCCGCAACCTCCACGTCGTCTGCCACCGTCCTGCTTTCCGAGAAGACTTCGTATTCATGGTTGAGGATGACGATTACAATTGCTGAATCTAATTCTACTAGAATCCGAGGGAGGGGATTTCCAAAATTTGCAAGTAAGCTTCTGAGACCCTCCTCAATTGCTTTCAATGCCAGGCATAAAAAATTGATCCTTGCTGTCATTACTCAGGTATTGATTTCCATCCAATATTGCTTCAATTGATCTGAGAATTGAGTTGGGATCTGCTTTTGTCTTGTTGAGCTTCACCAAATTCCTGTGATTCCAAATGCTGCAAATGATGCAAATTGCTTTCCTTCGATCTTCTTCATTGAAAAATTTTGCAAAATTTGCCCATTTGTCCAATCGGCATTCAATCTTCCCTGAAAAAAATCACCGAAAGCTTGTAAAGAAGGGAAATAGTGAATCCAAACCTATTTTGCAATCTTGCAGTCCCAAATGCAATGGCTGACCAACTCCTTTTTAGACTTGCAAAGAAAACAGAGGGGGTTAGCATCAATTCCTCTAGAAATAACATTGGCTTGAGTTGGTAAGATATTTCTGAGAGCCCACCAAGCACAAATTTTCTCTTTGGGCTTGGCTTTGGACGACCATAGATCTTTTCCAAAGGGCTTTGTTTGTCGAGGAATCTGAGGGGGAAGCCTCCAAAGTTGTTGATAGATTTTGTGCTAGGTGATATGCGCTTTTGACGGTAAAATGACCTTTCGGATCAAGGCCCCAAAAGATTTTGTTAAAACTCAAACTACACAGCCAGTCACTTCAATCAAACAAAACTACAACACAGTGACTAATAATTTCAACCTAAACACTTAGACCAATCCCACAACTCAAACATTCAGGGAATCAGTAACCTATGAACTCAAACAAATATGTAAACAGAGAAGAAGGGAAGAGATGCACCGATTTATAGTGGTTCGACCAAATTCGGTCTACATCCACTTTAGTCACTCTTATTGATATCAGCAGTACTCAGTCATCTTCTTCAGGGCAACTATTACATCAATACACCAATACTCTCACTGAGAAACAATGTCAAGACTAGACATTCACTCAAGGACCCAGAGTACACTCAAGATGATAATCCCAGCTGAGAAACCCAAACTCACACAAGGAGTTTTTACAAAAACACTCAGCTCTCAACCCCTCACCATCGACCCTCTGATGCACGGCTCCAGCTTCCTCTCTCTGGGAATTTTTCGCCTTCTCTCGATGGTTGCAAATGACTCTTCACACAGCAGCTGCTCACTCTCTCTCCCATGTGCCTCCCATGATAGCGCTACCTCCTTTTAGAATGCAGAGAATCAAAAGATAACCAAAACGGTTATGCCACCTGCATATCACGTTAGTTAAGAAAAAACATCAGCATAGACAAGCTGATTCACTGGGCACATCAGCAATTGGAGTTCCACGGTGGCAGCTGACTCACGATGAATTGTCATTGTACAACAATCTCCACCTTGACAATTCATCTCAACACACTGCTGTATCTTCTAATAAGAGTGACTCCTCTCCTTTAATCTTTTAAACAGAGGAGATCTTGAGAGCTGATAACAACTCTCAAATTTTCTGACAGGAAGTGACTTTGTAAATGCATCTGCAGGATTGTCTTCTGTACTGATCTTTACTATTTTAAATTCTCCCTCATTTAATATATCCCTAATAAAATGATATCGGACATCAATGTGTTTTGTCCTATCATGATAGGTTTGGTTCTTGGATAAGCAAACAGCACTCTGGCTGTCACAATGTATCTTTACAACCTCATTACATTCATATAACTCTCCAATCAGTTCTTTCAACCATATCCCTTCCTTAACAGCATCCGTAACAGCTATATATTCTGATTCTGTTGTTGATAGGGCCACAACTGACTGCAATGAGGTTCTCCAACTTACCAAGTTCCCATAATAGGCAAAAACATACCCAGATAAAGATCTTCTTCGATCACAATCTGCAGCATAGTCAGCATCTACATATCCAACCAATATATCAGACTTCATATCATATTGGTTATAAACAAGCCCATAGGATAGTGTCCCTTTTACATATCTCATAATCCATTTGACTGCTTGCCAATGCTCCTTGCCCGGATTCGACATAAATCTACTCACAACACTCATGGAGTGAGCTAAGTCGGGCCTTGTGCAAACCATAAGGTACATTAAGCTACCTACTGCATTAGCATATGGGATATGTACCATTTCAGCCTTTTGGAGATCATTTTCTGGAGATTGTGTAACAGATAACTTGAAGTGTCTCCCTAAAGGCACTGATACTGGTTTGCAGTTGTTCATGTTGAATTTAGACAACATTCTAGCTGAATATACTTCCTGTGATAGACACAGGGTTCCTTGTTTTCTGTTTCGTTTAATATCTATGCCCAAAATCCTTTTGGCTTCACCCAATTCTTTCATTTCAAATACTCCTTTCAACTGTTCTTTAAGTTTTCTCATCTCTTGGATATCCTTACTAGCAAGTAACATATCATCTACATAGAGAAGTAGGTATATTGGATGTTTGTTATCACAGTGTTTTGAATACACACAATGATCCAATCTACTCCTACTAAATCCACAAGAGATCATAAAGGTATCAAACTTAAGGTACCATTGTCTTGGGGATTGCTTAAGACCATACAAGGATTTCTTTAACAGGCATACCCTATTTTCTTGTCCTGGTGGTATAAATCCGGGGGGTTGCTGCATATAAATTGTTTCATCTAAGTCTCCATGTAAAAAGGCTGTTTTAACATCTAGTTGCTCTAATTCAAGGTCATAGGCAACGGTTAATGACAGCAACACTCTAATGGAAGTATGCCGGACTACAGGGGAGAAGATTTCATTATAATCCACTCCCTCTTTCTGAGTAAAGCCCTTTGCAACTAGTCTTGCCTTATATCTATAAGGTTCCTTCTGGTTTACAGCTTCTTTTAACTTAAACAACCATTTGCAACCAACTAATTTTTTATTAGGAGGTTTTTCTACTAGAGTCCAAGTATCATTCTTGATCAAAGAGTTCATTTCCTCTTTCATTGCCTCTAGCCATCTATTTCTGTCTATTGACTTCATGGCTTCATTAAAAGTGCTAGGTTCTTCCATTAGATTATCTACTTCAGCATTTAAAGCATAATAAACAAGGTCAGCATTTGCATACCTTGAAGGTTGCCTTATCTGTCTCCTTGTTTGATCTCTAGCCAGCTGATAGTCTTGGAGATCATCTGGTTGTGAAGTTTGTTCAGAATGTACCTCTGTTTGGCTTGAACCTGAGGTTTCTCTAGACTCACTGCTACTTGGTTCGTTCTGTGAAGATTCAACTCCACCTTGGACTGAAGTTTCTCCCTGAGATATAACTCCACCTTGAACTGAATTACCAGTATTCTCTACTGTATTCTGATCAAGTTCCATTTCAAACACCACTCTGTCCTGATCTGTAGTCTGTTGCTTAGGTGTATCTGTTTGAAATCCCATTTTTGTTTCATCAAACACTACATCCCTGCTGATGAGAAACCTCTGTTTGCCTTTTTCAACACACCATAGCCTATACCCCTTTATACCATGTGGGTACCCAAGAAAAATACATTTTTCTGCCCTGTGATCAAGTTTGCCAGCTTTGTTATGTGCATATGCAGTGCAGCCAAATATTCTGAGTTGAGAGAGATCTGGAGGCTTTCCTGTCCACATTTCCATAGGAGTCTTAAAGTTAATGGCTGAAGACGGACTCCTATTAATCAAGTATGCAGCAGTAACAACTGCTTCTCCCCAAAAACTCTTGTTTAGATTAGCATATGACAGCAAGCATCTGACTCTTTCTAGCAATGTTCTGTTCATCCGCTCAGCCAAGCCGTTCTGTTGGGGAGTTCCCTTTACTGTCAGATGCCTCTCAATGCCTTCTTTCGAACACATGTCTTTAAACTGATAGTTAAGGAATTCCAATCCATTATCAGTCCTAAGGCATTTTAGTTTTCTGTTGGTTTTTCTTTCAGTCAAGATTTTCCACTCTTTAAACTTGAAGAAGGTCTCATCTTTGGACTTCAGTGGATATACCCAAACTCTCCTTGAGTAATCGTCAACAATAGACAAGAAGAATCTGGCTCCACCTAGAGTTTTGGTCTTTTCTGGTCCCCACAAGTCTGCATGGACATAGTCCATAATTGCTTTAGTAGAATGCTTTCCTTTGCCAAAAGAAACTCTAGTGGCTTTACCGTAAACACAGTGTTCACATATTCCCAAGGATCCAAGGTTAGCATTCCCTAATAGTCCTTGCTTGTGTAATTCTATCAGCCCCTTTTCGCTGACATGACCCAACCTTTTGTGCCAAAGACTTGTGTTGTCTTGCTCACTTAGAGATGCCAAGGCTGTTGTACCTAAGACAGTAGTTCCTTCCAACACATATAAACCGTTTGCTAGCTTTCCTCTCAATTTGATCATGGCTCCTTTAATTATCTTCAAGGTTCCATTTTCTAGCTTGCAAGCATATCCAGCTTTATCAAATGTTCCCAAGGATAGAAGGCTGCGCTTTAACTCAGGCACATATCTCACTTTGGAGATCACTCGAGTTTGATTATCAAACATCTTCACCTGGATGGATCCTATTCCTTTTACATTACATTCGTGGTGGTTTCCAAGTAACACCTTCCCTTCTTCCAATGGCTCAAAATCCTGAAACCAATGTCGGTTGGGTGTCATGTGGAATGAGCACCCTGAATCAAGTATCCATTCAGAGTCGACATGGCCTTCAGTAACAACCAGCACTTCTGCAGAATCATAGCCCTCGGTGACATTTGCTGTATTACCTTCTTCAGGTTTCTTTCCCTCTGCCTTTCTCTTGTTTTTAAGTTCATAACAATTCCTTCTGAGATGTCCCTCCTTGTGACAGTAATAACAACGTTTGGTCTTTGATTGGGATTTAGATCTACCCCTGCTTGTTTCTGATTTACCTCTTCCATTACTCGGCTTGGTGTTTTTCTTTTCAGGCCTCCCACGGGAAAAATGAGCTTCTCCCTCTTTCGTAGTGACCTTTTTCACCTCCAGCTCTCGAGACCTCAAAGCATTGACTACTATTTCTAGTGTCAAGCTATCCCTGCCATATTTTATGGCATTTTTAATCTCATTATATGATTCTGGCAGAGAATTCAACAAGATGATTGCCTTATTCTCATCATCTATTTTCTCTCCAATGTTAACGAGGTCTATAACGGCTCTATTAAACTCATCAAGGTTTTGTTCTAAATCTTTGGTTGTATCCATCTTGAAACCAAAGAATCTCTCCTTCAAGTAGAGCTTATTTGTTAGTGACTTTGTGATGTAAATCTTGTCAAGTTGTGCCCACACATCTTTAGCCGTAGTCTGCTCATTTACCTGTCTCAACACATTGTCTGCAAGGTAAAGTATTATTGTACTGTAGGCTATCTCTTTCATTTCATTAAACTCATCATCAGTCACTCCAACGGGTTTAGAATCAGGGTTATCGAGTACTTTAGCTAATTTTTGTTGAACTAACAATGCTCGCATCTTTTTCTTCCACAGAGAAAAATCCCCTTTCCCGTCAAATCTCTCAACCTCGAATTTAGTCGACATAATGGAGAATCAAACCAACAAATCTTAGAAGCAGGGTATTGTAAGGCTCTGATACCAATTGTTAAAACTCAAACTACACAGCCAGTCACTTCAATCAAACAAAACTACAACACAGTGACTAATAATTTCAACCTAAACACTTAGACCAATCCCACAACTCAAACATTCAGGGAATCAGTAACCTATGAACTCAAACAAATATGTAAACAGAGAAGAAGGGAAGAGATGCACCGATTTATAGTGGTTCGACCAAATTCGGTCTACATCCACTTTAGTCACTCTTATTGATATCAGCAGTACTCAGTCATCTTCTTCAGGGCAACGATTACATCAATACACCAATACTCTCACTGAGAAACAATGTCAAGACTAGACGTTCACTCAAGGACCCAGAGTACACTCAAGATGATAATCCCAGCTGAGAAACCCAAACTCACACAAGGAGTTTTTACAAAAACACTCAGCTCTCAACCCCTCACCATCGACCCTCTGATGCACGGCTCCAGCTTCCTCTCTCTGGGAATTTTTCGCCTTCTCTCGATGGTTGCAGATGACTCTTCACACAGCAGCTGCTCACTCTCTCTCCCATGTGCCTCCCATGATAGCGCTACCTCCTTTTAGAATGCAGAGAATCAAAAGATAACCAAAACGGTTATGCCACCTGCATATCACGTGAGTTAAGAAAAAACATCAGCATAGACAAGCTGATTCACTGGGCACATCAGCAATTGGAGTTCCACGGTGGCAGCTGACTCACGATGAATTGTCATTGTACAACAGATTTCGTCCTTTGAGGTCCTCCTACTCAGCGGAATATTCAAAATTCTCTCTGCATCAGAAGGAATGAAGCTTCTTTTAATCTCATATTCCTTCCAAACGCCTCCTTCGTCAATTAGACTAGCCACATAGACTTCTTTGAGCTCAACCAACACAACAACATGCTTTGAGGGTTTAGGTACTTTTAAATGTGTCTAAATTTAATCTTTGTACTTCTAATAAATTTTAAAACTAGTTTTTATCAATAGTTTGAATTTATTTTTTACTCAACTTGGCAAAAAAATTAATAACAAATTCCATTGATTAAAATGCATAATTGGAATACATTTTCCAAATACTAGATGCCAGACTTGATTGAGCTTTTTAGAAAAGTTTTTTTTTCTTTGTTGGAGCTCAACAACATTTGCAATAGAGCAAACCTCTATCCTCTTGATTAAGGTACATGTCAATTATCACTCACTTAGCTATACTTCTTTGGCATATTTTTAGCAAAAGTTAACTATAAACTAGTGTGATAGTCTATTCTCTCAGAAATAGTGTTCTTGAAACATTGTGTCGAGATCTGAGAATGAAGTTGCGCATTGCTTGGCCAAATTGGCTCTTCATCATCGTGCGAATCAAGTTTGGATGCAGGATTGACCTAAGGAAATAGTAGATGTTGTTATTGTTGAATGTTTAGTTCCTCTTTCAATTGATGTTTCTCTATAATCTCATTGTTTTTACTTCTAGTATTAAAAAAAAAAAAGAGAGAAAAATACATTTTTGGTCCCTGAGGTTTGGGTTAAGTTACACTTTGGTCCCTGAGTTTTCAAACTCAACAAAAATACCCCTGAGGTTTGAGATAAGCAGCATTTTGGTCCCTGTCATCCATTTTTCCGTTAAATACTAACGGTTGCTGACGTGGCACTCATATTTTAATAAAAATAAATATTATTTTTTAATTTTTTTAAATAAATACATATTAAAATAACAAAATATTATTATTTTTTTATTTTTAAAAAATCCTTTCTCTCTCCTTCTTTCTTCTCCATCTTCTTCCCTCATTACTCCTCCTTCTTCAGCTCCAGTGGCCGGCCGCCGTCGACCGTTTTTTTCTTCCTCCTTCTTCAGCTCTCTTCTTCTCCCTTCTTTTCTTTTTTTTGTTTTTTTTTTAAACAAAGATTTTCGGGGAGGAGGACTCCTCCTCCCCGATTCCATTTGTTGAAATTTCAGTCGATTTTGCAGAATAATCAAAACCATTAACGACCCAGCAAGGCCGAGGGAAATATAAAGGATATGGAAGAAGACTTTGAACTCATTCGGCTGCCGGAGATCCTTAATGATGCGAATGAAATGGAGGAAAGTTACACAGACGACGGTCGGAAGCCAAGCGATTAAGAAGATGAGAGATTTGGAATTGTTGCCGTAAAACGCATGGTAAAGTTGGGTCAAAATGGCGCCGCTCAATCCGACGAAGCCCTTCAAAAGGCCCAAAACGTTGTCGCGACTCTCTGAAAAGTTCTTGACGCAAGTGACGAGAGCCCCTGTATTCGCAAACGTCTAAGAATTAGCTCTGATGCAAATGTAGAGACACATATGCCAAATCTGGGGCTTCGAGATCCGGCTGGTTACGACCACCAAATCATCATGTAGCCGAAGAGGTTCATAACGATGCCGATTAGAAGAACCACCCACGGCGAGGCGACCTCATTGATGAGGCTGTTGATGACGCCGACATTGCCTCCTAAATCCTTGAAGAAGCTGGGCAAATTGAGGGTGGTTTGGTTGTAGCCCAAGGAGGATTTGATGTCGGAGGAGTAGAAGTCGAACATATAGGTGGCGTCGGAGACAGACATGATGAGAATGGAAGCGAAGACGGAGAACCAGTGGCCGAAGACAAACTGGTACCAGAAGGGGTTGCTAGAGGAGGGATTTGAGGTTGCCATTTTTGCCGGCGAGGAATTGGGAGGTTTTCTGAAGGGGAAGTGTCAGTGGGTGGGAGTGTATAAATACATTTTCGAGGTGGGTTTCAACATTTCATGGAAGGTAGGGATTGAAATGAGGATTTTGATTTTGGTTTCAACATTTCATGGAAGGAAAATCTCTATTTAAAAAAACAGAAAAAAGAAAAGAAGGGAGAAGAAGAGAAAAAGGGAGGAAGAAGAAAGAAAGAAAAAATTCGGCCGGCAACGCCGCCGTTCGTCGGCAGCCGGCGGCGGCTGGCCACCGGAGCAGAAGAATAAGGAGTAATAAGGGAAGAAGATGGAGAAGAAAGAAAGATTGAGAAATGATTTTTTTAAAAAAAAATAATAAAATAATAATATTTTGTTATTTTAATATGTTTTTATTTAAAAAAATTAAAAAATAAATTTTTTATTAAAATATTCGTGCCACGTCAGCCGCTGTTAGGATTTAACGGAAAAATGGACAACAGGAACCAAAGTGCTACTTATCTCAAACCTCAAGGGTATTTTTGTTGAGTTTGAAAACTCAACGCTAAGGTATAACTTAACACAAACTTGGACCAAAAGTGTATTTTTCCAAAAAAACTATTAACCAGTGGACATAACTAATTTTATTTATTTATTTTTAGAAGAAAATGGACATAACTTATTTTAAAATTTATTGAAAATGTAAATTTTGAATATGAGAACAAACTCAAAATATGATATTTATGTTAAAGGAACCATAACTTATTTTGTCCCTTTTGTCCATGGAAGAAGGAAAAAAAAACATCATATTGTTGGTACAAGAATCAATTAAATAATTAATCAATATTAAAAGAAAAGTAAATAATAGCATGTATGTGATTTAAATCCACAATTTCATTACTTTTCTTTATATCCCTTTTGTGTTCCGTAGAGGGAAAAAAGAAAAACAAACACAGAAAAACAAACTTTTTTTTGTTGGTAAAAAAAAATCAATCAAATAATTAACCAATATAAAAAGAAAACTAAATAATAGTTTGGTTGAAAGAGAAATTTTGGCAAATCACACATTCTCACGTCATTATTTAAAAATAAGGGGAAAATACACTTTTGGTCTCTGAGGTTTGGGTTAAGTTACACTTTGGTCCTTGAATTTTCAAACTCAACAAAAATACCCCTGAGGTTTGAGATAAGGAGCAATTTGGTCCTTGTCGCCCAGTTTGTCGTTAAATACTAACGAAATGCTGACGTGACACTATTATTTTAATTAAAAAATTAATTTTTGAATAAAAATATATTAAAATAATAAAAATATTATTATTTTATTAATTTTTTAATTCTTTTTCCCCTCTTTCTTCTCTTCTTTCTCTTCCCCCCTTTCTTCCCCAACTTCTTCTTCTCAAACTTCTTCTTCTCCAACTCCGGTGGGCGGCCAACAAGATTTTTTTTTCTTCTTTTCTCTCTTTTCTTCTCTCCTCTCCTCCATTTATCCACCTTTTCTCTTTTTTTTTTTTTTTTTTTATAAAGAAGAGCTCCTCATTTTCCCTTTTCGACGCCGGCGACGGGAGGAGGACGTAGACGAAGAACAGGACGAGGAAGCAGAGGAAGTCGCCAAAGTTGAAATCGACTTCTGATTCTGTGCGGTGGGACTGATGAGATTGTAAATTGTCTCACACCAAGCGCTATTCGTGCTGGTAATCACAGAGACAACATCGCTTCTGTCGTCATCGTCGTTATCTTCAAGAAGCTCTTTCTCCAACTCCTGAAGGCGGTGGTTCATGATCATCTTCTTCTCGGAGTCGAGATTCTACAAATCCCTGAACGGAAACGTAAAGGCGTTGGGCTATTGACGAAACTGCTGAAGAAGCGCGTCAGAGCTGGTCGCATAAAGACTGTGGGACTAAAGATCCGGCGAGGGTGGACATGAGACTGAAGAGACGGAGCAGAGGAAGAGATTGTTGAGAGGAAGATTGTGGTGGGTCTGCGGGTGGGCGTGGGACTGAAGATCGACGAGATTCCATTTGCCGAGGAGGGAAGAAGGGATTTGGCGAGTGATCTGAGCAGCGAGCGGATCTATGAAGGCGACACCGGAGAGCTGCGATCTGTAAGCTCTCCTCTCTTTCCCTCTTCTTTATAAACAAAAAAAATGTGGAGAAATGGAGGAGAAAAGAGAAGAAAAGAGAGAAAGAAGAAAAAAAAATCTTTCCGGCGGCCGGCCGGCTAATGGCGGTGGTCGTCAGCCACTGGAGTTGGAGAAGAAGAAGTTGGAGAAGAAAGGGGGAAGAGAAAGAAGGAGAAGAAAGAGGGGAAAAAGAATTAAAAAATTAATAAAGTAATAATATTTTTATTATTTTAATATATTTTTATTTAAAATTTTTAAAAATTAATTTTTTAATTAAAATAATAGTGTCATGTCAGCATTACGTTAGTATTTAACGGCAAACTGGACGGCAGGGACCAAATTGCTCCTTATCTCAAACTTCAGGGGTATTTTTGTTGAGTTTGAAAACTCAGGGACCAAAGTGTAACTTAACCCAAACCTCAGGGACCAAAAGTGTATTTTTTCCTAAAAATAATGATGAAATTACAAATAATTAAATTTGGGTCATATAGTTTTTAGGTCGAATATAAACCAAACCCAAGACCAAATAGTTCAAGGGAAATTGTGTTGAATAACTAGAAAAAAAAAAAGTCTTCTCGTTTTTTGGCTACAGATGTTCAGAATTCGCAGGGGTGGCTACCGCATTTTCAAGAACTGTTTTCTAGATTTTTTTTTACATTTTGACCCCTAGTATATACGACTATAGACAAACACCGTTAACAGATTTTTTTGTTTTCATTCAGTTTCTCCCCCTTTTTTCGGGATGGATGAATCCCGATTTATAGGGAGTTCAGTTGGCGGTTTGTGTGTCAAGTGTATAAAAAGATCTACCTATTTTTTAGGCTTAGGTTTCAGCGTTTCCAACGGTAAAAAAATATTTTATCCCTCACATTTTGCCCTTCATTATCCATGTTACAAAAGGACAACAATACAAATCGTAAGTAGCAGTACACACAGACAGATGACAGTGCATATAAACTGCACAGCGTATATATAACTCATATGGGAGTGGGACTGGGGTAAGTATGCATACACACAGGATGCATGCGGAACACGTATGTATGTAATACTATAGACAAATATCAGTTATGGCATTCATCAGGTATTTGCATTCAGGTAAACATGGTACGGGGGGTTATTATGGTTGCATATAGCAACACAAACAAAGACAAAGTGTATTTTTATTGGGCATTCCAGACATACAGATACAAGGGTGATTAACTCAAATACAGGGGGGATTAAGTGTACACACACAAGTAGACACATCAGACCATTCCATGGATGTATATAATAGTACAGACAAATCAAAGCATTTTTTCTGCTAGACATGCCAATGTGTATAATGTAGGGGGGACGCACACATACATATGAGTATACCACAAGCACACTTTTTCTAGAGAAGTTGCAATAACGATGAAATGGTATTTATCAGTACATACCACTCTGGCGGGTTAAGCATTTAAGTCAAATCAACACAAACCCTCCACCAAAACCGCCTCCATGCATTTCCTCCCCACGCCCGTGCTGTTTATCTTACAATAGAGCGGTATAATCGCGGATTGGAAGGAAAAATGAATCCCTAAAATTTGGGGATTATATATACGGTTGTTGCAAATATAAGGGAAATGAAGTCGTTATCTACATATCTTATTTTAATTTTTTTGGTGACAGTTGTTATGGAGAAGAAGACTCAATGGAGCTTACGGGTTGCGTAGAAGGCTCCTCGGGCGGCAGGAGAAGCTCGTTGGCACGACGGAAGTGGTTCGTCGGTGCGGTGTAGGAGGTAGGAAGCGCGATACACTGATTTTTCATAATTGCAGCATTTAAGTTCATTTTTCTTAGTTGTTTCCAATTTGGGGCATTTTTAACGCATTTTGTAGGGGGTATATCTTCTGATTGAGATGGCTGATTTTTCAATCGACGCATTTGAAAGGTGTTTCTCCTGCTGGAAGAGGTTGAATTTTACACGTTTCCCCCTAATAAAGGTATCAATTCTTGAGTTCGTCCCGTGTGTTTTTTTTTTTTTTCCAGAAAACAGTTCTTGAGTACTAAGAAGACGTCACATCTAGATTTTCAAATTAGGTTGGTTCCTTGGATTTTTTGAATTTCAAGCTTCCTAGAATTTCTCTAACTTTTTTAGGTAGGTTGGTTATTTGGATTTTTTTAATTTCAAGCTTCCTATAATTTCTCTCGCATTTTTAGGTAGGTTGGTTCCTTGGATTTTTTTTAATTTCAAACTTCCTCGAATATCTCTAACTTTTTATTGGTATTTTCTCTCTCATAAACTCTGATTTTAATTTTAAACGTTAGGAACACCTTAGACAGTTTGTTGGGGGACATTTTTGTCTTCTACAAATAATGATTTATTAATCATAAAATCAATTAGTCATTTATTTAATTTATAAACTTGTGTAGCCATTTTTCAAGCCACCTATTTATTTTTAGCCACTTTTCTTGTTACCCCATAGTTCAATCCAAGACTAATAAAGCACAAGTCCAACTTGTTAGGCCCAAAAGTCACCAAGGTCCATCCATGGAGAACTCTGTAAATAGAGGAGTTCTCCTTCATTTTAAGAGTTCCGAAATTGGAAGCTCCCAATTAGAACTAGAGAATTCAAAGAGACTCCATAAAAAATGAAGATTGAAGACTCCCGGAAATCCATAAGTTTCTAAGCGCTGAACACTTTTGAAGACCAAAGACTCTTCAAGACTTCAACACTCCTTGAAGACCAAGACTCCAAGACTTCTTGAAGATTGAAGACCCTTCAAGACTAGAAGACTTCAATAATCCTTGAAGACTAAAGACTCTTCAAGACTTCAAGACTCGAACACTTCAAAAGCTCTTAGAATCAATTGAGTCTTCAGACTCGAGAACAAGCGCTCCAGTCTTCAAGTGAAACACATTCACACACAAGAGAGAGAATCAGAGGATTAAAGTTAGAGATTGTACACCCACATGCATACATCAATACAAAATACATATTTATTTCACGTTTCTCATCTTTGAAGTTGTGTGTGAACAACCTTACCCCTAATAAGAGACAGGAGAAATATTAGGGGTTAGTTGATTATTTTGATTAATCATGAGGATTAATATGTAAAACGATTAAAAACAATGAAAAACAAAAGGGAAAAATATACTTTTAGTCCCTGAGGTTTGAGTTAGGTTTCATTTTGGTCATTGAGTTTTCAAACTCAACAATTTAGCCCATGAGGTTTGGTTTTAGTTTCATTTTGGTCTCTCCATCCAATTTTTTGTTAATATTCAACGGAATGCTGACGTGACAAAATTTGTTATTAAATTTTTTTAAATTGTTTTAAAATATAAATATAGTAAAACAATAAAAATATTATTATTTTATATTTTTTTTATTTCCCCCTCCTCTTTTTCTTTTTTTCTTCTTCTTCACCATCACCTCCACCTCTCCACCCTCTCTCTCCCCGTTTTTTACGCCGACGACAGAGGAGGGGAGGTCCCTCCTCCCACCCTTCTTTTCTGTTTTTTTATATAAAAAAAAAAGAAAGTGAAGAAAAAGAGAATGAAAAGAAGAAATAAAGAGAAGAGAAAAAAAAAAAAGAAAAAAAAATCGTCGGCCGCTAGCTGGCGGCAACAAGGTGATGGTGATGATGATGAAGAAGGAGGAAGAAAAAGAGGGGAGGGAGGGAGGAAAGAAATAAAAATAATAAAATAATAATATTTTTATTATTTTATTATATTTAAAATTTAAAAACTTTAAAATAATTTTTTTAATTAAAAAAATTTGTCACGTCAACATTTCTTTAATTATTAAGAGAAAATTGGATAGAGAGACCAAAATGAAATGAAAACTAAATCTCGGGATTAAATGGTTGAGTTTGGACTCAAAGTGTATTTTTCCCAAAACTAAAAAAAAAAATTAAAAACAATGAATTTGATTCTTCAAAAACAAAATAACAAAATAAAACAAAATAACAAAATAAAACAAAACAATGAATTTGAACCACCGCCCACGTCCATTTAACATCACCGTTAAATTATTTATAAAAAAAACGAAATTTTTGGCTGATTGCCTCGGTTGAAAAGACGCATGTCAACGTAATACGTCTCCTCAACGGACGCAACGCAAGACGCGACAAAAAAAGACCTGTATTTTCGAAAATTTTTCATGTATCGTTTTAAGAATTTTTTTTTTTTTAAAGAAAAGGAATGAGTTTTTTTTTTTTTTTAAGAATAAATCTTAATACTAAATAATAATCCTATAAATACGGCTATAAATACTAAATAATCCTGAATAATCCTATAAATACGCCTGAAACCTCTCCCCGAAGCAATCGCCCCAAAAATTTCCCTTCATTCACCCAATCCCTCGACGGTTACAATGAAATCCCGCTCCGCCTCTCTCTTCCTCATCCTTCTCCTCCCGGTGCTGGTCGCCGCCATGGCCGCCGCTCGAAAGGGGAATCTGGTCGGCGGCTGGAAGCCGATTGAGGACGTGAAGGATCCGCACGTTCAAGAGCTCGCAAAGTTCGCGGTGACAGAGTACAACAAGAAATCCAAAGGCGGACTCGTCTTCCAGTCCGTCCTCAGCGGCGAAACGCAGGTCGTCGCCGGAATGAACTATCGCATCGTCCTCAAGGCCAAGAGCGGCGGTTCGAATGCCGATTATGAGGCCGTCGTCTGGGAGAAGGCATGGGAGAATTACATGGAACTCACCTCCTTCAAGCCCGTCGCCTGATTCTCCAGTAAAGCCCTAATTTAATTTGCCTTTTTTCTCGTCCGACGATCGTGATGTCTGTGTGGTTTTTGACTGTTTGTTATTAGTATTTGGTGATTAGGAAATAAAGTTTGGTAGTGATTTCAGGGGAAATCGTTTGTCGATTTTCTCACATCTCTGTTTTCTTCAATAATCTTATCTCTGTTAGCTTGGAGGCCCTTTGTAATTTTAATATAATATTAAAAAGAAAAGTTATTGCTGTTCCCTATATGTATAAAAGGGAATGAATAAATTATGAAAACTTTATGATCTATTGGAACACTTTCCAACAGGCATTACTGAATTAATTACTATTCCATTTCCGGTAGCAATTGGATAGAAAAGATAGGAAAAAAACCCATTAACTAATGGTTTTTATTTTATTTTTTTCACCATAACGCCACCATAAGGTATTTAATTCATTCAGATTTGGATGGACATATTTGTATATAATTTTATGCTATTAATAACAAGATTTAATAAGTTGGGATGGTGATGGATGAATTTAAATATTCATTTTATAATTTTTCTAGAAATAATCACTATCCTCATTCCCATGGACATTTAAAACCTTTGGGGAAATGGGTGAGTTAGCATTGGTGTTAATGCTTTTGGTGAAAAGAAAAAGGTATTTTATAAGAATAATACTTTAATTGCATACTAATACATAGGAATCCACTCAAAATCTTGACAATTGAATAGAATGAGAAATCTTTTTTCTCTTCTAGTCCATAGAATACTTCATTCAATTGAGAATATTTGGTTACATTTAAGAGTCTAAGTATTGTTATTTAAGTCTTTATAAATAAATAATGTTTCTATGAGGATACTTTTTGAGACAGAGGGTAGTGTGAATGTGTGATTGGTGCAATTATTCTCCAGAAAAATACGAAACAAAAGAGGAGGAAGGAACTAATTTCACGACTGATTTGAATGTTGGAAGGGGACAATATTTCATCGAAAAGAGTAAACTACACGGGACACTAAGAACAAAAAGATTTTCATTTTCTCAAAAAAAAAAAAAAAAAAAAAAACGATTTACTACTATTATTTTTCTTTTTGAAAAGATTGATTTTAACCTCAAATTGCAAGTTGGGTCAATTATCATCCTAAACTTTCAATTTCATCTATTTAAACTTCAAACTTGAATGAGAGTTCTTTTCAAAAAAAAAAAAAAAAAAAAAAAAAAAAAAAAAAAAAAAAAAACTTGAATGAGAGTTTTATACCATTATTAATATATTTTAGTTTCTTTTTCAAAAACATAACTTAGTCTCCTTCCCTCTCATCTATCTCTCTATCTCTTCTCTTTTATATAATGTGTTCCCATTCTATCAAAGTGAGTATAACTCCACGGTTATTGACATTTACTATTGTTCTAAGAGGTTTGAAGTTTGAATCTCTCACACCCAAACATTGTTGAACTAAAAAAACCACAAAAAAAAGGTTCCCACTCTATTGTTGTCAATAGTAGTATCTCCAAAATCACGTTGTCGAAATTCTTTCCATCAATTTTGTTGTAGTCTTCTTCGGTCACTGATTTAGACCCACTGTTTTTTTAGCATATATATTTGGAAGTAATTTTAAAATGACGAAAATTATTTTCGAGTATCCTTTATCCTTCCAATTCCTACTTTAGTAACAAACAATAATGACAAACCACATCATGGTGAGTACTCATAAACTACCATTTTATTTGGCCAAAGATAATGAAAAGGACCAGATTGGTTGCCATAGAAATCAAAACTTTTCTATATGGTATGGGTGTAACTTTAAACTTCTCTCCCATGATCTTTAGATTAATTTCTTGTCTTTTTACATTTTTTCTCCCAATATAATGAAAAGGACCAGATTGGTTGCCATAGAAATCAAAACTTTTCTATATAGTATGGGTGCAACTTTAAACTTCTCTCCCATGATCTTTAGATTAATTTCTTTTGTCTTTTTACATTTTTTCTCCCAATATAAGGAAATTTTGGCTAGTGATCTGTATATAATTCTATGTTCTTATCGTATTGGAAGGTTTTTTTTTTTTTTTTTTTTTTTTTTTTTTTTTTTTTTTTTTAATGTTCTAAGGAATAAAGCAGGTTTGAAACAACTTGTATTGAGTTGGAACCAGTCGGGTATGTTCACACGTAACTTCAAAAATGAGGCACATGGAATAGACTTTGATTTGTATTAATGTTCACTGGTTGTCGAGGTTGAGAAAATTTTTACTTTTCTTCCTCTTAGGTTGAGTTTTGATAGGATTCTTCTTTCTTTAACGTTTGTCCTTTCCTTTGACTAAAGCATAATTTGATTGAGCTACTTCATTAAGGTCTAGCTCAATTTTTTTTTCCTTAGCTAGTCTTAGAATTAACTCCTTTAGAACAAAACATCTTTCCACTGGGTGGCTGATGACTCGAATGATACTTGCAATAGTTTGGATCATCGACTTTTTCTATCTCTTTTGGTCGTTTACACTTAGGAAGTTCTATTAGCCGAGCTTTCAGTAGTTGTTCCAACATGCCAGAGATGTCAGCATCAGGGAAAGGTTAGACTTTTTTTTGTCTTTCCTTCAAAGTAAAGTGGCACATTTCATTTCCTTGTCGTTTTTTTGTCTTCTTGTGACTTTCTTTTGAAGACGACTTGAGAAGGGTTGTATTTACAACCATATATTTTTCTATTGTCCCTTTGATGGTCTTTCCTTCTTTCCTCATGTTAGGGAGTAGAAGGTCTTGGTTTTCTTAACTAGCAATACTTCGCTCCATATCATGGGCACGGGTTGCTAGTTCTTCAAAGGTACGAAGCTTTATACCTTGAAGGATGTAGAAGAGTTTCCAGTGCATGTCTTGAATGCACATCTCAACGGCAGAGAGTTCAGTGAGGCGATCTTTGCAATCTAGACCTATGATTCTCTAGCAATTTATGTAGTTAACAATGAGTTAACATTTTCGTTGTTTAGTATTTGTGAGCTCGAACATGCTAACTATTTTTCTGGTGCTATAAAAGCGATTTAAGAACTCTCTTTTGAATTGCTCCCAACTGTCATTAGCTTAGGTTCTAGATTAGTGTACCAGCCGAAGACATTTTCTTTAAGTGTTCTAACAAACTACTTGACTAGTAGATCTCCTCGAGTACCAACGTTCTCGTATGTATCGACGAAGTGAGAAATCGGTTGTATAGGATTGCCCTTGCCATCAAACTGTTGATACTTTGGCCGCTAATATCCAATAGGCATTCTCAAGTTATCAATAATCCTCTTAGTATAAGGTTTGGAATACAAGAGGGTGTCTTGAGTAGGTCCACCATACCGAGCTTTGATATAGTTTGTGATCATTGGAGCTGTTGGATGGATAGTGAAGCGACTGATGTCGAGTGTTGCGGCTAGTCCTCATGGATGATAATATTCCCTTTGTCATTCTTTCCTACAACAGGGTCTGGCTAGACTCAGTAGTTTCTCGATTTTGTAGCTGGTTCTTCAAATAGACAATCCCATGATTCCTTTCCTCAACTGCCTTCATTAAGAGATTGAGTTTTCTTTCCATCTCCCCATCATTTCATCTTGGTCTACATCAACCATCATGACGGACATCACATGAGAGATTTAGTGTGTCCTTCGACTGCTCAAAGGTTGGAGTGAAAGAATCAAACAATGGGTTGTCTTTGACTACAACCTTGTCCTTAAAGGATTCTTCAATCAATTTTGAGATCCTACTTGCAACAACGAGAAGAGTGTGATCCTCCTTGATCTCAATTTCTTTAGAACGACTACGAGTGATTGATGTGCAATTTGCTAACCGCAAGTGTACGGGTCAAGTAATAATATAGTGATTTTGCAATCGAATGTCGTCTTCTGGATTGGTGTCTAGCCAAATTTTAATTATCAAAGATACTTTTGACCAATTTTATTTAGGGAATCAAATAGAATGAGAATATAATTTAATCAAATACAAAACTAAATCTAAAAGTGACAATCTAATGGGAATAATTGATCTTAGGGATTTGATTTCACCAATTGGAGTTATGGATTAATAAACGGATTAACACATGCTATGATTCATAAATCTTGGCAACTAAAATCACACATATCTCTCCCGAGCATACATGATTCTCCCATATGCAATTGAACCCGATATCCCTATCTAAATTCAATAAACATACAAGGCAATAAGGCTAACCTTTATAACAATTTCTAGAATTAACCTTAATCTCCCGATTTTTAGCTAAATTCTAGTTATGCATACGGAATACTAATTTAAATCCTCTCTCCCGAGTTAGATTCAAATGTAAAAATCAATCAATTTATGGCCAGTAAATCGAAAGCATTAAGGATACAACATATGCATAAATGACATCAATAGCATAAATACCATAAATCAATCCAAAACGTGCCCAACGGCTACATCAATCCCTAAGAATTAAACTTAGCTACACATAATCCTCGTTACAATATAAACTAAGTCTAAATAAGCCATAAAAACTATCTAAAGTAAGGGAAAAGAGAAATAGACTCGTTGTAGGCCGAGACCGAACGTCCCCGTCACGATCCCCACGAACAATGGGTTGATTTCCATTTCGTCCCCTTTGCTTCAGCTCAAGAATCCCTCAATTCTGCTCTGTTTTCGGCTCCCAAAGGTCCCAAATCGAAGTCCCCACAAACCTAGCCGAAAAGAAGCTTATATAGCAGATTTTTCGTCTTAGCGTCGAGACGCTGGCTCTTGTACGCGCGTGTCTGGAAAAGGAAATATGGTAGCGTCGGGACGCTTCCTATCACATCGTCGAGACGCTGTAAGTCTGCCGCGTATTCTTATTAAGGAAACGTAGCGTCGAGACGCTCCAAGAGTGGCGTCTCGACGCTAATGGGCAGAATGCCCTCTCTTGGCTCCTTGTTACATGAATCTTTTTGGTTCTTTGGCATCTTTTCACGTCCCGAACACCCGATTAACTCTAATATTGCATTATAGCTCCAATCAACTATCTCCTACAAAATAAACAATAAAGCACAATAAAATGGCCCAAATATCGTAAAAGACTAGCTAAATTAAATAAGTAAAAGTAGCTAGCTATGCTCGCTATCAGTGATAGGACCCGTGTAAGAGTTGCTTGATGTTGTAACCTTCGCGGGAGCTTTCTTTGCTGCAATCACGTTGGTTGGATCTTTATGCAAGAGAAATAGATGAGAGGTAAAGATTGTCCCACTAGGCGTGCCAATTTATTCACACGTAACTTTAAAGATGAGACATGTGGAATAAACTTTGATTTGTACTAATGTTGTATGTGTGTGAGTGTACAATCTCTAACTTTAATCCTCTAATTCTCTCTCTTGTGTGTGGGTGCGTTTCACTCGAGGACTAGAACACTTGTTCTCGAGTTTGAAGCTTCAATTGATTCTTGGAGTTCTTGAAGTCTTGGAGTCTTTGGTCTTCAAGGAGTGTTGAAGTCTTAAAGAGAGTGTTTGGTCTTCAAAGAGTGTTCGACAGTTAGGAACTTATGGATTTCAGGGAGTCTTCAGTCTTCAGTCTTGGTGGAGTCTCTCTAAATTCTTTGGTTCTAGTTGAGAGCTTCTAATTTCTGAATCTTCAAATGAAGGAGAACCTCTCTATCTATAGAGCTTGGTGGAGTCTCTCTGAATTCTTTGGTTCTAGTTGAGAGCTTCTAATTTCTGAATCTTCAAATGAAGTAGAACCTCTCTATCTATAGTGCTCTCCATGGATGGGCTTTTGGGACTTTTGAGCTTAACAACTTGGACTTAAGTTTTATTGGTCTTGAGCCCAACTATTTGGTTTTGGGTTTGGTTTATTACTGACCCAAAAACTATATGACCAAAATATTAAAAAACCCAAATTTGATCAAATTATTTTTTTAATTAATTGATCAAATGGACATTTGACCTTAAAATTTTATAATTGCCTAACTTTGTCTTCAAATTAAGTTTGGGACACATGTCAATTTATAATTGGTCCCAAATTTAATAATTTGTAATTTTGTCATTAATTTTAAATAATGACGTGACAATTTGTGATTGGTCAAAATTTCTCCTCTATAAGAGTATTGGATCTGTATTTTCCTACCCGGCTACTCTTATCATAGTTAAATATACAATCGAAAGAAAAATTTTGAGATTTAAATCTCATTTAAATTTCTAAAATTTTAAAATTATTTGATTTTGGTCTTTAAAGTGTTTTCGAATACAACTTTTAAATTTATTTCATTTTGATCTTTGAAGACAAACCACCTCCTCTCACACCCATACATAACAATCTCTCTATTTTCCTGTTTCTCTTCACCTTGTTCTCTTTGTTCACATCACTTTCATCATCCATATTCTTTTTATTTTTCCACTTCTTTCACTTCTTTTACTTGACTTTATGTTCTCCTCCTCTTCATATATCTCTGTCTTTGTCACTTTCATTTACTCTTTCTTTTATGTTCTTTTAGAAATGCTACGAGGAGACAAATGTGTAAAAAGACTAGAAAAGTATGGTCAATGTGAGGTTGAAGCTACTTTTCTTTCATATAAAGACAATTCAAGATATGACCCTATTGCACGTAAGTTGACTATAAGAAAGAGTCGTTTAAGAAACTAATAGAGTAATATAAAAGACACAATTATAACAACATGATTGTGAAGTACCAAAATTATAAAATGATTTTATATATTCTTGCACACCTCTCGCAAGTCAAGTCAAGAAGGTATGCTAGATAGTGAAATTGACTATAACATTAATTAAAGGGAAAAATACACTTTTGGTCCCTGAGGTTTGAGTTAAGTTACACTTTGGTCCCTGAGTTTTCAAACTCAACAAAAATACCCCTGAGGTTTGAGATAAAGAGCACTTTGGTCCCTACCGTTAATTTTTCTGTTAAATCTTTAACAGTTGCTGACGTGGCATCTATTTTTTATTAAAAAAAATTATTTTCTGATTTTTTAAAATAAAAATCTATTAAAATAATTACAATAATTAAAATATATTACTTTTTTAATATTTGTAATTTCTCTCTCCTTCATTTCTTCTCCTTCAACCTAATCCTCTTCCTTCTTCTTAAACCCTAAATCTTCACCACCACATAACTCCGCCGGCTGACGACAGCTGCCGGCGGCAATTGCCGATCGCCGGCGGCCGGCAGCCGCAAGATTTTTTTATTTTTTTTTCGTATCCTTCTTTTATTCTTATTCCTTCCTCCTTCTTGTCTTTATGTTTTTTTTTTGTTTTTTTTTTAAAAAATAAGGACTGAAAATCAGATCTGGAAGCGTCGGAGCACCGATCTGAACCAGAGTGGCGAGTCAGATCTAGAGGTCGGGCGAATCCACTTTCAGATCCAACGGTGAAGACTGTCTGGGACGACGAAGGCGTTTCAGATCTGGAGGTCGGACGAAGATCGAAGATGGGTTTCGAGTGGTGGAGATGAAGAGGGCGTTTTTCCAGACGGTTGCGATCGGAGATGGGTTTCGAGCAGTTCCATGTTCTTCAGAAGACGGCGAAGATGGGTTTCAAGCTCAACGGAGGTTCCATGTTCTTCAGACAACTGCAATCGGAGACGGATTTTTAAGCTCGACGACGACGGCGAACATGTTCTTCAAACAAACGGCGGGATCTGTGTTTTTTGTTTCTTCAGACGACAGCGAACCAGGTCGTTCTCCTTCCTTTCTCGCATTTTCCGGTGATTAGTAGCTATGAAAGCGAGATCTGGAACCACGCCGGCGAACCAGCTATGACAACGAGATCTGGCGTTTCTTCAGACGCCGGCGAACCAGTTATGACTACGAGATTTTTTTTTTTAATAAATAAAATCAGTGAAAGAAGAAATGGAAGAGAGAAAGAGAGAAGAAGAAGAGGATGAAGAAGAGAAAAAGAAGAAAAGAAAAAAAAAAGTTCGGTGGCCGCCGCCGTTCGCCCGGAGTCGGCGGAGGCCGACCACCGCAGACTTCGACCGCCGGAGATTTGAAAAGGAGGAAGATGTTGGGAGAAGATGAGTGGGGGAAGAGAGAGATTTAAAAATAATGAAAATAATAATACTTTATTGTTTTTATTTCTTTTTATTTTAAAATTAAAAAAAAAAGAATTTTTTAATTAAAAAAATGTGGCCACGTCAGCATTTTGTTACCCTTTAACTCTAAGGGTTCTTTGACTTTGTAACCTTTTCCAGTAAAGGGTCTCTTGGTCATTTTTCCCTCGAGACAAGATTCACAAGGTGGTAGTGAATCATCTTCTAACTTACTTAGAAGTCTATTCTTTACCAAACGACCGATCCTATCGATGTTTATATGACCAAGTCTAAGATGCCAAAGATGAGTATTGTTACTTGTTGGAGAAATCTTTTGCCTTTTACTTTGAGTTTCAACAGTTTTAAATAATTCGTGATTTAAAAGTGTTTTGTTTTCGGTTGGTCTTAATACATACAAGTTATTTTCTAATTTGGTTGAACAAATAAGTACACCATTCTTATAAATGAACGCTTCATTCATATCAAAAGTAACTGTATACGATTGTTCAATCAAACATGAAATAAAAATTAAGTTCCTCTTAATCTTGGGAACGATTAACAAACTTTCTAAAAGTAAAAATCTATTTCTAAAAAATAACTTCGCAGCTCCCACTGCTTTAGCTGAAATGACTTCTCCAGTTCCGACCCTGAGTGTCATTTCTCCATCTTTCAACTGCCGAAAGGAACTATTTTCCTGAAAAGAAGAGCAAACATGATTAGTTGCTCCTGAATCAAGTATCCAGGTAAACTCATCATGTTCTACTAGGCATGTTTCTAAAACCAGTAAATCAAATTTACCTTCATTTTCCTTCTTTTTCTCAGCAAGGTACTCTGGGCAGTTTCTCTTCCAATGTCCATCTACATTGCAGTGGAAACACTTGCCCTTGTCTGCCACAGCTTTGGTTTTTCCCTTGCTTTTAGCAGCAGTACCGGGAGCTTTCCCCTTGTTTCCTTTCTTCTTCTGAGTTTTTTTTTTGAAGAAGTGGCTACAGATTTAGTTCCAGAGGATGAACCCTTCTCGAACTTTCTTTTAGACTGAACAACATTTGCCTCTCCTTCTATCTGTCCCTTGTTCTTAAGAAGAGACTGATAGAGTTGTAGCTCATTTAGGAGGCTAGTCAGGTTGAATGTTATTTTATGGGAAAAATACACTTTTGGTCCCTGAGGTTTGGGTTAAGTGACACTTTAGTCCCTGAGTTTTCAAACTCAACAAAAATACCCCTGAGGTTTGAGATAAGTAGCAATTTAGTCCCTACCGTCCAATTTGTCGTTAAACCCTAACATTCTGCTGACGTGGCACCATTATTTTAATAAAAAATATATATATATTTTAATTTTCTAAATAAAAATATATTAAAATATAATAAATATTATTATTTTATTCTATTTTTATAATTATTTCTCCTTCTCTCTTACTCTTCCTCTTCTTCTCCACTCCATCCTCTTCCCTCTTCTTCTTCTTCATAGCTCCGGTGGCCGGCGGTCGGCGGCCACCGGCGACTTCTTTTTTTTTTTCCCACTTAATCTCTCTCCTTCTTCTTATTCTTCTCCTCATTTTCTCCTTTTTCTCCTTCATTTTTTCTTCACTTCTCATTTCTGTTTTCTTTTTCTCGCTAAACCGTCTCCCTCTCGGTTAACGTAACCCATCTTCCACTCGTTGTCGCTGGATCGAAACCCAATCTTTGCCTCCCATCTTTCAGACCCGTCGCTCATTGCTGCTGGATCGAGACCCAAGCCCTGTGTAGCCTCCAATCTTTCTCCCTTGTTCGTCTCTCTCTCATCTTCTCCTTCGCGTTGTCGTCCTTCACCTCCGATCGACGAATCGAGACGAGTTTTCGAGATGGGAGATGGGTTTCGAGACAGGCTCCGAGATCGGAGATGGGTTTCAAGAATTGAAACGGCGGCGATCAGAGATGTGTTTCAGGTGGTGGAGATGGGTTTCAAGACGGCAACGATCGACGATTGGAGGTATTTTTCCCAAACAAAAAAATGAATGGGAAAGGGAAATGGTCTCTGTAGACGCGAGTCATATCATTGGCCTTTGTCCAACGGTCATAAGCATCCTTAACTGCTTGGGATGCATTACGAGCAGGGGCTGGAGGAAAATCCTCCGTTAAGACGAACCGCAGATCATCGACTACAAGAATCGTATTCAGGTTTGACTTCCACATAGCATAATTTTCATCGGTTAATTTCTCATTTTTAAGCAGAGAGACAATTGAGGAAGACATTGCTGAAATTTAAACAAACAATGACCGTATTAGTTATCTTTGTCTTAACTCATCATACAAGCAAACAATTGCACACAATCTAATCAATTTAGCAAAACAGATAATCACAGAACCCTAAAACTATTGATTTAGTTTTGCAACGATGTTTCAGAGGTTTAGAATATCAGCCACCGATGGGTGATCAGACACTACTCCTCTGAAATGAGACATCTCTCAGCTAATTCTAATTCCAGAATAACTCATATTCCTATAGACATTAGCCACCGTTGTTCGGTCAAGGATTTGTTAACAGTTTTAACTCATCCTTGTAAGTGTAACCCTCCCACTTTCAGATCTCAGAGGCACACACCAACAGGCTACCGAAGGGAAAGACAACTGTTGGTGATTAGCCTAAGAGCTCCTATCCTATTCAGGAGTTCACGATATTCCGAATCTTATGATCAGGCCCTCCGAAGGGATGGTTGCGCCAGGACAACCTGCAGGCGGATCATAGGACTCTCACGGTGTGAACTATGGGCGAAGACCGATGGATACGTTGACACGTGTCCCGCTCCCACTTACTCTAGACATTTTTCCCATTCACCTTGATATTGATTCATGAAAACACTTTCCGAAGGGAGGCCGATCCTAAGGCGACTCGAAGCCGAGCATGAATCCCACGTTGTGAATATAGGGACGTAGGAGCAAAACTTGATTTAAATCTCGTTTTGTAATTTTCCTCCCACTGAAAATGTCTTAAGGTTAATATAGGGTTGTTTAACTTAGATAGTATTCGGCTAAGTCAATCTATCTAAGTCTGATCCTATTATAACAATTATGGAAAGGATTCAACTGCAATCTTTTGGGTGAATTAAACTTCTTTTAATAAACCCAACATTGCAAGTCAACATTACTATGGTTAATTCAACTCAATGTTCGGGTCAGTTCCCAGGTAGGAGGTGTTCCGTAAACCGTCAACTTAAATACCTCCAACCTTAGACAGAACTTCACCGAGAGAGTTCCCTTATAACCTCAGTAATGTAAGGTCTTTACTCTAAAGATCTAGGTGCATTAAACACTTTTAATAAACCTAGTGACATTGCATGCTAACATTTAACTATGATTAATTCAACTCCGGTATTCCAGGTCAGTTCCCAAGTAGGAGGTGTTCCGTAAACCGTCAACTTAAATACCCCCAACCTTAGACAGAACTTCACCGGTGGAGTTCCCTTATAATCACAACAATGTTTTTCCTACTTAGTCAATTAAAACTATTTTTAATTCTAAGTAAGAAAAGATTCTAATCCTATTAGAAACTCATCTAGGTCTAATTAATTTTAAACAATTTAAAATTAATCCAATTTATCCTATGATCTTATATTTACATGCAAATCTTGATTATAGATTGACGGTTTCTAATCATTAATATTAAAGAACTAATTCAAATTTTAATGATTAATCCTATAATCAAGAATCTAGGGTTTAATTCATTCAACAATCTTATTCAAATTAAATAATTAAACCACACTAATTGCATGAATAATATAACAATTATATTATTAACTATGGATGTTTCATGCTGAAGGATTGGAATTCCCAATTCCGTTACAACCGAAGCAATTGGACCGTTCGTAAATTAATTTTGTTCTACAAAATATCAATACATTGGCAAAAGGTTAAGCGATGAGAAACATACCTCCGTTGACGACTCTGAATACTTCAACGCATTTCTTGATTTTGTACCGAGCGTCAACAATTTGGACACCACCAATTGATCTTCCCCGCTATAACTCTGAGATTAGAAACGTAGTTGTGGGACTACCTAATCTTGAATGGGAAAAACTCTACAGAGAAAATTCTCTCTAGAGTTCTTGAGTTGAGAGAATATGAGAGGGTCTTATGGTGGCCATATGTTGTAGTACCTAAACCCTAGGTTTAGTGTTCTATTTATAGGAGAAAGACCGTGAATAAAATATTCATTTAAAATCAATTATTTCCATAACTGATTTAATCTTTTCCATAATTAATCAATTTGATGACCAACCAATTCCATGACCAATCAATTCCATAATTGATTGATTTTTTCCATAAATGATTGATCACTTCCATAAGTGATTAAATCATTTCCATAAATGATTAATTACTTCCATAAGTGATTAATCATTTCCATAATTAATTAATTTCCAATTAATTAATTCTTTAATTAATTAATCACCAATTAAATATCATATATTTAATTTTAGACCTTCTATTAGTTAATTAATTAATTACCCAATTAAATATCATATATTTAATTTCAAGCCTTCAATTAATTAATTCTATAATATGAATCAAATTCATATTAAAATTTGAACTCCTTCAAAATCTCTTATATCCGATAAATTTAATATGAATCAAATTCATATTAATATTTGAACTTCTTCAAATATTTATATCCTATGCTGGTAAGTCAATCCTTCATGAGTGTTCGTAATCACGACTGGGTCAAATTACCATTTTACCCCTGTGTTACATATGTCTCCTTAAGTACCAGCACTCCTCTAATGAACAACCTGTTTATGGTCCAACCATTAAACAGAAAGTTCCTCTCGGGCCAGTGAGAGGACAGGATCCCTTTGTTCAAGTCCCGGAGTCACCACTTAAGGGAACACTCATCTACTTCTCCTAGAAGTGGGAATGAGTGAAATCCTTCTTGTGTTGTCATGTTCCTAGCCTCCCACTCGGTCTTGTCCCCAAAAAGGAAGGCATATTGAGTCGGCGTATTGGCCACTCTCACCCATGCTAATCAAAGGACAATCTCTCATGAGAAGGAGTTCATGACCCACTCAGGATTAAGACTGAGTTACCTAGGTCATCGTATTGAAACAGTAACCTAACTAGTTAACGGTGTTACATCTAGTGGTTTACTCTTTCGTGGTCCGATCTTATGCAAACTCATTGCATAGGATACCCCGCTCTCATGTCTCCTACATGGACGCCTTGGATCAATACGTCTGTATCGAATACAGAGCAGGCCGTATCACATAGTGTTACCAGGATAAGGTACTCAGTCTTATCCCTGTACTATAGACCTTTTAGGTTGTTACTTGAACACTGATCCCCGTATGTCCCCACATACTAGTTCAAGTCACATGTAAACAACCTTGGATCTTAGTTTATTGGATTTGGGTTAAATTGTGCAATATTTAACAATAACATTTTATTGTGAAAACTCAATAACACTTTATTGACACAAGTATACAATTTGTTTACATTCACTATCTACGAGTTTTAGGGCATAAAACCCAACACATGCTTCATGCAATTTTGATTTTCTTTTAATATAACAATTATAAGCCAATCAAGAAAATCAATTAAGCATGCTTCATTCATCACATTAAACATAACTATTTATATTTAATTTAAGTAATGACATGCTTGCTTTCCAATTTTTCATATAATTAATATACACTTATATTAAAAATATGAAACCAATTTCATGCATTTAAACATACATTATAACAATTTATAATATATAAAAAAATGCATGAGCATGTTTATAACCTAAGGTGTGATTAAATTATCTATATGGCATCCATAAAGCATATAAATAGCAATTGAACCGGTTAATTTTGGCCCCTAGGATAAAATAAAGCATTAAATTACAATAATTTTAACTAAATTCTATCCTAAAAATCTTTGTGCAGCTCCAAAAGTTGGTCTAGACAGCACGAATCGCCCCGAACCACCTCGAACCGGCCTCCAAAATCACGAACCATGCCAAAAATTGGCTGAACCGGACCAAATAGGTCCCAGCCCAGCCGAACTGGTCCGAACCGGACCTCCCACCAGCTTGAACCATGCCTGTTGAAGCCCTAACGTGCGCTGCCATCGTGACAGCGTCGAGACGCTACCAACACAGCATCCCGACGCTATGCACTTTCCTTACCCGAGCGCCTGCGGTATCGAGAGAGCGTTGAGACGCTGTTGGAGTAGCGTCCCGACGCTGTTGCGTTTGGAAGCAATTTTTGGGCAAAAACAGCACGATTTCTTCGGTATTGGCCTTGATTTCAGCGACGATTTCTCCGATTTTCATCTCATAAAAACCTATTCTAGACTCGGACTTACATAGGACTCAATTTTACATAAAATACCCGAAACATCGGGCCTTACATGATCAAAATCATATAAAAATAAAATTTATGGCCATAAAATTAACCTAAACAGTTCAACGCAAACCGAACATACATTATGCATAAATCCCATCTATTAGAGCCTATCGCAACTTTTAATATTAATTAATAGGGACAACGATGGCTCTGATGCCGATTGAAGGGAATAAAAGTCCCCACGCAGCGGAAGCACATCGATTGGACCTTACGCCGTATATTAATTAACATTAAATTACCGTTACGAAAACTCAAAGAAACTTTAAACACACTTTAAAGTTGCTAGAAAATCAGTTTAAACATGCTGAAAAATAAATCTAAATTTATTTTCATGCTTTTCTAAAGAAAAGGGGAAGAACCGTTACAAACCTTCGTTGTAGACTTGACCGTTCTTCGCCAACGACGCTCCAACGAACAAAACGCAGCAGCCTCCTTTGAGTTTCTTCGCTGGAAAATCCTTCTTGAATGACACAATAACCACAAAGGTTACACCGGTATGTCTCTAAGTCTAGGAGGCAAAAGACTTGTGGGAGTCTTTCTCTAAGAGGGAGGCTAGAAAGAATTCTAGGTCTTGTCTTGAGAGTCTAAGAGCAAGAGCAGAGTGTCATGGATCAATTAGGTCTAGTGTTCTATTTATAGAAGAGAGGTCATGAATAAAATATTCAATTAAATCAATCTTTTCCAAAATTGATTCAATCTTATTCCTTATTTAATCAATCATAATCAATCAATTCCATAATTGATTAATCTTTTCCACAAATGACTAATTACTTTCATAAGTGATTAGATCATTTCCATAAATGATTAATCACTTCCTTAAGTGATTAATTATTTCCATAATTGATTAATTCCCGGTTAATGAATTTTTTAATTAATTAACCACCAATTAAATATCACATATTTAATTTCCGACCTTGAATTAATTAATTCGCCCAAATAGATTTTAGGCCTTAAATTAATTAATTCATTATTTGAACTCTTTCAAACTTCCATAAATTTATATTTGAATTTCTTCAAATATTAATTTCTCTCATAATAATATATCAATATATATTATATTTGTTTCCATTAGAAAATTGAACATTTTCAATTTACTTTTATTACTTTGTTGCCTCAAATTACTTTATTAGCTACCAGTGGGACCTAATGGACCTGCAGATCATAAGCCTACCATTCGGTCTTGTCCCCAAAATGGTAGGCTTATTGAGTCGGCGTATTGGCCACTCTCACCCATACAAATCAAAGGACAATCTCTCATGAGCAGGAGTCCATAATCAACTCAGGATTAAGACTAAGTTGTCTAGGTCATCCTAGTGAAATAGAAAACCAACTAGTTAATGGTGTTATAACAGTGGTTACTATTTTGCGGTCCGGTCTTATGCAAACTCATTGCATAGGATACCTCCACTCGCATGTCTACTACATGAACGCATTGGATCGTAACGTTTGTATCAAATACAAAGTGGATTGTATCCATAGTGTCACTAGGATAAGGCACCCAGTCTTATCCCTATACTATAGACCCTTTAGGCTGTTTCTTGAACAATGATCCCATATGTCACTACATATCGTTCAAGACTCATATTACAGCCTTGGATGTCTAGTTTATTGGATTAGGGTTATTTTTAGGCAAAAACAAATATAAAATAACTAATAACAATTAATGGAAAAATATATCAATATTATTTCATTAATATCCGGTCAACAGTTATATTCACTATCTACGAGTTTTAGGGCATAAAACCCAACAATTTACACACCATATTAAAACTTGACTCATACACTTGCGGTAAACGTTTTTGCACATATTAATAAGCCAACACAAATACTTCCTTGATATAATTTAGCGTGCAGCTATAATGGATTGTAATCCGGTTGCTAAACCTATGGCAAGTGGAACTATTTTATCCATAAATGATGGTGATTTACTGCCTAATCCCGTGACTAAACCTTTGTCCACCACTTAGTTTCAGAGTTTAAGAACCAAGCTCACAGTCCACAATCAACCAACTTCGCTTCTGGGGATAACAAAATGTTATTTCTCCTTAGTATATTATGGTCTATTTCTCTCTTTTATCCTTCTTATTCTGTTTTGCATTGCCTTCTTAGCTACTTCCACGTAGTGGTTTTTATTACATTACATACTGACTATGGTCTCTGTAATCGTACTGAACATTCTCTTGATATTCTACACATCAATAAAATTCTTCTCTGAATATTATTTCTCAGTCCATACCCATTAAACAAAACACATGATCTAAATGATAATTAAACTTGTGAAGTGTATATTAGTAATAGACTCTTAAACTTTTAGATATTTTTAAAAATTCATACACAAATTTGAAAGGTCAAAATTCTATCCTACACAAAATTTCAATTTTTCTGTGTAATAAATTCGTGTATTCTAAAAAATGTTAAATAAGTTAGGGATCTATTAGACAAAAAAAAAAAAAAAAAGGTTCAACTACCTATTAAACACAAAACTGAAAATAAACATGTTTCTTTTTTTTTTTTTTGGGAAAAATACACTTTTGGTCCCTGAGGTTTGGGTTAAGTGACACTTTGGTCCCTGAGTTTTCAAACTTAACCAAAATACCCCTGAGGTTTGAGATAAGGAACAATTTAGTCCTTGTCGTCCAATTTGCCGTTAAACCCTAACGGTCTGCTGAAGTGGCATCATTATTTTAATAAAAAAAAAGTATTTTTTTTTTAATTTTCTAAATAAAAATATATTAAAATATAATAAATATTATTATTTTATTCTTTTTTTATAACTATTTCTCCTTCTCTCTTACTCTTCCTCTTCTTCTCCACTCCATCCTCTTCCCTCTTCTTCTTCATAGCTCCGGTGGCCGATGACCGGTGACTGTATTTTTTTTCTCTCCCTCTTCTTCATAGCTCCGGGGGTCCCTTCGTTCCAGATGGTTTCGAAAGGGGAAACCCCCTTCTCTCTTTTTTTTTTCTTTAAAACTAACTCTCGCCGGCACTCTCTCTCTCCCTCTTCTTCTCTGTCCTCGTCGGCGACATGTTTTAAAAAAAAGGGGTTTCCCCTTCCAAACCCATCTGGAAAGAGCCCAAAATTTGGGCTCGTTCCAGATCTGGAACGAAGGGTTTTCCCCTTCGTTCTAGATGGGTTTCGAAGAGGGAAACCCGCTTCGTCTTTTTTTTTTCCAGGTTGCTGGTGAGGACAAAGAAGAAGAGGGAGAGAGAGATTGAGAGAAGAAAAAAAAAACAGTCGCCGGTGGCGAGTGGTGGCCGCCGGCCGCCGACCACCGGAGCTATGAAGAAGAAGAAGAGGGAAGAGGATGGAGTGGAGAAGAAGAGGAAGAATAAGAGAGAAGGAGAAATAATTATAAAAAAAAGAATAAAATAATAATATTTATTATATTTTAATATATTTTTATTTAGAAAATAAAAAAAAATATATTTTTATTTAAATTATGGTGTCACGTCAGCAGACCATTAAGGTTTAAGGGCAAATTGGACGAGAGTGACGAAATCAATTCCCTAAGAATTTTTTCAATTGAATTTTCATCCTTTAATTTGCATTACCTTTTGATTCATAGTTTTCATTCCCTTTTGATCTCTAAATAAAATTGGACAAAAGTATTCACGATACTTAATTTAACTAGAAAACCAATCTAGAGGACGACATTCGATTCTAAATCACTATATTAATACCTGACCCTTACACTTGAGGTAGGAAAAAATCCACATCAAGTATATAAGAATATACTCAGTAAGTAACCCACTTAAGAGCTAAAACTGATAACATGAGATCTAGTAACATGATACTGAACTTTTGAGTCTTAACATCATAGGGACCTATCTGGAAACATATGTTCGAGTTTCTAACCCTAGGGCCATAATTGGGTACATGAAATGTTCTGTCTAGGGTGATTATCTATCCCCAACATGTGCCAACTAGAGTGTTGTGTGGGTCAGTCGGGTAAGGTAAGTAAACAAGACACTAGCTGACAACCTCTAGCAGAACACCTATCCCAACACGACACCCCTGAAATATGAACATGAAATACAGTGGAGCAGCTGACACATGAAAACATGTATGGGTGCCATCTGACACAGGAATAACGTGCCTGATCATAAGCTCAAAATCGTCCTAAACTGAGAGAGCGCACTGTGACATGCCTGAAACTGGGCTCTAACAGTCAACTGATAGAACGCACGATAATTTGCCTGAAAAACTGAGTTCTATTAGCCCTAAGATGGGGAAGGAAAACACTCTAGCTATTGTAAGACTTAAAGATCTTTTAAGTCTACCTGAGGCCCTAAAACATGATTAAGGTCCCTATTCTAGGTTTATTCTCATTCATACATATGGAACTCAAGCACATCATGATCAAGGGATGCTACTAAGCTTAACCCCATAATTATTGTGATGTTAATGAAAATTTGACAGCATAACAACGTAACTACTACAACTATCTCAAAAATTGTAGACACCTGAAAAGTAGAAAAATCACACTTAGACTAGAGTAACTCTAGTCATCTACATTCTAGTACAAAGTTCACATTTTGCATGCTCAAACATAACTTAGAATACTTTAAAAATTAGCAGCCAAAACTAAATACATCCAAAGTCATTCAACAACAATAGAAATCAATCATTCTCAGCCACATCACATCTAAACAACAATTCAACCCATCTCCAATAATCTCATAAACATGCAAGTCCACCTAAAGGCAACCTCAACATACTACAATTATTTATAACATTTCCATGCCACACTCATGCTTTCAAAAGAGTAAACCAATCATGTTCTTCAATTCTAAGGCTAACCATTCATGCTTAGTTCATGCCCACATAATGACATCACGAATACATGGGTCCAAAGCATATAACATAAATCAAATGGCTACTTACCTTAACCAAACAAATTTTTGATTAACTCCTAACCAATTTCCCCTTAATTCCAAGACTTCAAGCAACTACACAAAAAAGGGAAAAACATTCTCAATCAATAGGAGTTTTAACCCAAGCATTCAACTAGACGACAACTAAATTTGGGGACCAAAATTAACACCCAAAACTTACCCAAAACAGAGGCAAAGCTTGCTGTTCGGGATTCCAATCTCACCTTAATTCGACAATTTAATCACCAAACGTATGGGCACCTTGAAATTAATAACCAACACCAATGGTTCCTCTAACGCAATTAAATCATCCAAAACTTCACTTAATTCACTTACCCAATGCTGAAATTGCTCAAAGACGTTGAAACTCGAAGATTATTGCTTGAATTGTCAGAATTGAAGAGAAAAGCTTGCTGAATGGAAATAAAAATGAGTGGGTATTCGATTAAACATAATAACCAACCAATACAACCTTCAATCCAACTTACCCACATTGAAAGCTCACTAAAAACGTTGAAAAAAAGCTGCAAACCGCCCCAGAACGCTGTTGTTTGCGCCTAACAGAATTCTCGCTAGAAAACGCTGCTGTCCGACCAAGAAAATGCTGGAAGCGACACAAGAGAGGTTGAGAGTGAGGGAGAGAATGCATAAGGAGAGATTGACCTTGAGGATCAAGAAAAACAAGAGAAAACTCACCCAAACCGTTGTTGTGAACCGCGCCTTCTACATGTCCCTGCACCGTCGTGGATCGATCTGCTCGCCAGAGAAGACACTGAAGAAGATGCCGACGCTGAAGGGGGCGATGGTGGTGCACAGGTTGGCGAAGGAGAGCTCGAGATGAAGAGGAAAACGCTAGAGACGTGGGTTGACAGTTGAATTCGTGGGAGAAAAGAGAGGAAGATGGGGAAGATGGCTTGGCTGCTCGCATAGGGCTCTGTGCGTCTCCATTTATATTAAAATATTAGGGTTTGTTTGACCCAACTTTCCCTTTAATTATAACAATGACCTTCCATCTTTTAATTTTAAGAACAATCATCAAAGACCAATAAAAATAAACCCTATTTCTCCACCAATTTCATGAAATTAAACTCAATTGAACTTATAATTAGAGAAATTTAAGATTTACCTTAAAATGCCGACGTTACATTTTACATTTTTAAACGTGATTTTTTCATATCATTAAAATTGATTTTGAATTATTAAAGACATGTTTTAGAGTGATTTTAAAATAGTCCAAATCACTTTTGTCTATGGGGTAGAAAAATTTAATCTCAATTAGACAATCCCAACAAAGTTTAATTGAAAATTTCATTAAGGATAGAAAATCAACAAGGGTTGGAAGGGAGATGGGTGAATATCCTTTGTTCAATAACTGAGTACCAAACTTGTAATTTAACCTCCATCTATTTAATTTTATAAAAACACAATTCATAAATTCATACCCAAATTATTCTGAAATTCAAATTGCCACATTTTCCCAATTCTTATAGGAACATGAAAAAAATACTAATAAAAAGAAAAAAAAGAAAGAGAGGGGGAAGATTGAAGAAAGCAGCTCTGATCTTTTCACCGTCGTCTGTGTAAAGCCCAAAAATCTGGTCCATAGAAGGACGACAGCGAGCAGCACAAAACCCTTCGATTTGGATTTGGATTTCCATCTACTGTAGTTTTTCACACTCATAATTAGCCAAGATAGGAAGCTGTGTGTCGAAGCCCGCTCCTCCACGGGGAGCCTCGTCGGTGGTGCAGAGGCTCTCGCAAAATCAAGATCAACCACAACAATCGCAACCACCACCACCACAGTCACAGGCGGCATCGCTATTGGATTCCCAGAATCCGACCAAGATGAAGAGCCTCTTCAAGCCCAAGCCACGGACTCCCGTCGATGTCGTCCGCCAGACCCGCGATCTTCTTATCTATACAGACCGCAACTCCGAGACTAAGGAGAGCAAGCGCGAGGAAAAGGTCTGATCCGTTTTTTTTTTGGTTAGTTTTCAGTTGGGATTAGTGATTTAGGCTTCCTTGTTCTTCTGTACTTGTAAATGTTGCTTTGTTTTCTTTCTTCTACCTCTCGAGGAATTGGGATCATGTCGTACTTTTGGGAATTCTTCTGCCCTTCTTGGTTTCTGGGTTTGTGTTTGCTTAGGAGTAAAGATTGGGAACTTCTGTGAATTGTTAAGTTTTTTGTTTGTAGGGGTTCTAAGGGAAATCAACTTAATTTTTGGTTTACTGGCGTCCCTAATCACTAATTAGGCAGCTATATACACTCAATGATGGTTTCATTTTGTTTTACTTTTAGTCTTTAGCCATTTTTATAGATGTGCAAAATGATTGTGTCATTTTGTTATGATGGTGTGTCTGGATTGAAACTACCCAATTATTAGTAGCCTGATTTCTTCCCATCATTCAAGATTAGATAATGGTTTTCAGCGGAAAGAAACTATTGCTTAGATCCATTTCAGGTCGAAAGAAGGAATAAGCAAGATGTTTCTGTTTGGTTAAAAGTTGCAATTACATTTATCCTGGGCGGATCTCTTGGTCCTCATTTGGTGAAGTGGGTGGGACTGTTGGAGATGGTGTCTAGACCATGTCTTGGGTGTTGACAATCTGGTCAGCTAGAACTTAGTGCTTCTTCATAAGTGGTTTTTGTTTCTTTCGTTTAGAACTTCTCATGCACAAGTTCATAGTGACTATCCTAGGAAACCACCTCTATCACCCTTTTTCGTTTTTCTAACTTTGCCACAGGGACCTGCCCTAGGTTTAGCAGAATGTATCTTTTCATGAATCTTCTCATTAGATCTGCATTTCTGTTTATACACTTGTTTTTATTTTAAATTTTATTTTCTTGCTTCACTCACCCGTTTTCATCCCTTGCTCTTCTCTTTTCTTCAGCTTCCAGTGAAATCTTAATGAAGAGGAATTAGAGTTTTTTTCCTCTCTTAACTTCACTTAGGGGTGTGTCCTTTGTCTTTAGTCTAGCAACTCTAGATTGTGGAGTTTGGCTTCCTCGAGCTCTTTTCCAGTAGCTATTTTCAGTCTTCGGATTCTTCTACAATCTTTATATCCAACCATGTAGTGTTGATATAGAGAAGGTTGGTTGCTCTCTAGAAAGATTTAAATGTGAATCAAATTTAAAACAAATATATAAATGAAGCTCTCTAACAAATTATAAAAAGAGGTAAGGAAAAAAAATAAAAGGAGGTTGAGAAGGATCTAATATAAGAAATAAAAAGTGGGTTGATGTGCCTTTACAGAACTAGTACCTTAACAAGGTTGAAAGGCTTTTGAGGTCTTACGCCTCGAGTCAAGATTATAACTTTTAGCTTCAAGATTTATTGCTTCCTTGGACCACAAGAGGCTTATGCCTCCTTGAAATTGCATTGAGGTATGGAGTCTTTACACCTCATGTTATGATTAGAGAATATTATTTATTTGCCCCGTTGTTTTGAAAAAAAATATATAATGGTTCCTTTGTGTATGGAATGCTAATATTCTGCTTGTGGTTCCTCCACTATTCAACCATCTTGTCTATTTTTAATTTTCAAATTTAATATTTTCTAACTGTAACTGTTCACTATTCATTTTTCAGCAGATGTTAGAATTAAGCAAAAATGTCAGGGAGTTGAAACAAATACTTTATGGAAACAGTGAATCTGAACCAGTTGCAGAAGCATGTGCACAGCTAACCCAGGAGTTTTTCAGAGAGAATACACTTCGACTTCTCATTAAATGTCTTCCTAAATTGAACTTGGAGGTAAGCAGAATGTGGCCTTTTGCTTGTTTAGGCTTTCATGCATAATCTTCATTTGAACTCTTTTGCTTATGTGGTTTCTTCTTGATACTCTTTTGAGATTCCTTATTGATGTTCTTGGAGGTGAACAGAATGGGAGTCTAAAACAAAATTACTTATTTAGGCTTTCATTTGAAATTGTCATTTGAACATTTTGTTTATTTGTTTTATGTTTGTGCTTTGTTGTTGCTACCCTTTTGAGGTTCCCCCATGATGTTACTTGTTGTGACACGTGTAACATTTTGTAGACACGAAAAGATGCTACTCAAGTAGTAGCAAATTTACAGAGGCAACAAGTTCAGTCCAGATTGATTGCATCTGATTATTTGGAAGCAAACATTGATCTGATGGATATCTTGATAGCAGGGTAAGCAAGTGATGATTTTCTTTTTTTCTTTCATGATTCTTTATTGTGGGGTTTCAGTGATCAGCAGAATGTTTCTTTCCCTCTCTCAAATTGCTTTTAATGACTACATTTTCGATCATGATGAACTTGGATTTTTTTTTGATTTGACTGAAATTTGAACTAGACAATGACTGTTATCTTACATGCCTATCCATTCTTTTGATTTCGTTTTATCCTGAACCATGTTTATACCATGGGGAAAGGCTCTCTCTGTCTAAGATGCACGTACAAAAAAAATTATGTGAGCTAGGGATGAGATCAGCTAGCAATTGTCTTAATGTGGCAACCATTATTTTATGGTGCCTCGCTGTCCTGTAGCAGGGCCCCTTAGTGGTTCACGCGCACACTGCAGTGCTTCTAATATTTTGCTTTAAAAATTTAATTATTTTATTTTATTTTTTTTAAATAACTTAGGAAGTAAGTTGCCTAAAGGGCTGTATCTTTTCAATTTACATTTTTGCATCTTGTACTTCAAATAGGAAAACAAAAAAAAGAACTTGCAGTTTCGTTTGTAGTTATAACTTTTTTTTTTTTTTTTTTTTTTTTTTTTTTTTTTTTTGAGATTATTTGTAGTTATAACTTGTAACTTGTAAGAGATTTTGAATTCCATTATTTTAGTAATATCCGTACAAGCATCTAATGGAACTGTTGTGTTGGATTGATTTTTTGGCTCTAGATTTGTTTTCCAAAATCCAAACACCAGTAACATGATTTTTTTTCTTTTCCTCTTGTTCAATTTGGTTTCTTCTTATATTGTTGTTGACCACTGAGCCTGTGTTTAGTTGTCTTTTGGTTCATATACAACTTTCCCCTTAATTCATCTTGAGTAGCTTACCTATCTGCAGCACGATCCAACAAATACATGATATTTAAGAGCTTTTGCATACTACTATCAATTAAATGATTGCTTCATTCTGTGGGAAAGTTAAGATAGATAAATATTTCATTCTCTTCCATTTTGAACAGAATCTTGAAAGTAGTTTTTCTCATTTATTGAATCATAGCATGAATAGAGGCCCTTCTTACATAATTCGTTGTGCTATACTATACATACACTCAACTTAGCTCCCTATCAAAAAGACCACTGCAACTTTTTGTGTGTTTTCCTATATAAAGTTATTTTATGCTCTTCTTTTTTACTTTTATAGTTTTGATGAAATGATTTCTGTATTAGGTGTTATCTAATAATGGTCTCTCTTTTTTCTTTTTTACATTTTTATAGTTATGAAAACACAGACATGGCTTTACACTATGGTGCCATGCTGCGGGAATGCATACGTCACCAAAGTGTTGCTAAGTAAGTTTACTTATTGCTATTGATCAATTGAAATACTGTTGGTGTTGTGCTAGGACATTCTATTAAGCTAGAAGTTATCAATGTTACAATTCAAATACTCTTGTGCCAGGACATTCTATTATGCTAGAAGTTATCAATGTTACCATCATTGACTTAGATTTCCACTTGTAAGTAGGTATTATTTGTCTGTTATGATTATGAAATGATGAATGATCTTTCTTGTAATATCTCAGCAAATTTCATATGTGGGTGGCTCGTGTATAATTAAAATGATATGTGGGCTTGCTATATCAGTTATCCAGCTTCACAAACGATACTTAGTAGTGCAGTCTTAAATCCATCTCAGCCTTTGCCTTCTGAACCAACATGCAGTAGTTTCTCTTGTTTTTTGGAAATTTGTGAATGGACCAATCATAACGAATGAAGGTGTGGTGATAATCAGATGTATGCAATCTGGTGATCATTAATTATATTTACTTACATACAGATCAAACCATAGTTTCTTATCATTTTTAATAATCTATTAGAATTTTGAAGGTTTTCTGTTAATTTGGACTTCAAAGTACTTTTTCTTTTTCAAGTTGCTCGTATTTTGTCAATATAGTGTCAATGTGTTCCTGACAGCAATTTCTTGATTCTTTTATTTTCATCTGAGCTATTCATGTGGATTCCCCTAAAGGTGTGACAGGTTTTTTGATTCTTTGTAGGTATGTTTTGGAATCGGAGCACATGAAAAAGTTTTTTGATTATATTCAACTTCCAAATTTTGACATTGCTGCAGATGCTGCTGCAACTTTTAAGGTCGTGTTTTATTCTGAAAATAAATGATAAAAGACACTTATCTTCTCTTGCTTCCTTTTTCATATCACTCTTGGTGCAGTTATGTTCTCTTTTTTTTGCTACTGAATCCTACATGCTTCCGAAACAAAAAGAAATAAATAAAGTAAATAAAGAGAAAGAGGGCAAAGTATGGAGTGGTATTCAATTGATTCATGTTGGTTGGCAATGGAAGCACCGATTCTCTATTTCAAGAAAACACGTTATGGTTGAACTTTGTTTTATAGTAATTTTTTGCAATGCATAATTAGACGTGTTGCATCTCTGTGAGAAGTGTTATACTGATGCTATATAATACTTTGTTGCAGGAATTGTTGACAAGGCATAAATCTACGGTAGCTGAATTTCTTTCCAAGAATTATGACTGGGTAATGTGTCTTTTCATCCTTGAAGAATATGACGACTTTACTCTTCTGCTCCAGTCATTCTGTTCCCATTTATGGTATCTTCATTTCAGTGTGAAATTTATTAGAAAATACTTCTCTATTTCATAGTTTTGGATGGTTGAGATCTAACTCTATATCACCTTTTTCCTCCACTGCGTTCTTTTTGTTATGGGTATTTGTTGGTGCTCAATTTTTCTCTAGAAGTTGGTTCTTGGTTATGTTATCTTTTGGGCTATTTTATTCTGGATATTTGTGTTTTCTTCTTTATACTGCAGTCCCACATCTTATAGATGGGTGCTACTGGTGTTTAATATTTTGCCTCACTTTTGCCTTTTCACTGGTTCAGTTTTTTGCGGAGTACAATTCGAAGTTGCTTGAGTCAACTAATTACATTACTAGACGGCAAGCTGTGAAGGTAATGATTTCTTAGAACTCTAAAATCTTTTATTAGCAGAACACTCATATTCGAATGGGGACATCTGTGAAAGGAATGTAAGTATTTTTGTAAGCAAGCAATGAATTGAGTTGAATACCCCTTGAGATAATATTTCTTTTGACTTGGATGTTAAAAATATTGGCTTTCTTTGTGCTCTATTTCTTGCATATCTTCTCTACGGTGCTTGATCACCTCTCCCCCATCTCAACATGGTTTTCCAATTGGTGATGTGTATTAATTTGGATTATCTCAGTTTAGACTCTAGAAAACCATAATGCAAGTCCTTTAATGTAGTTTCTTATCATGTGCGGATTAGTAGGGCCACAATTTTTGTTTTGAAACCATTTCATAATTTTCAGCATATATCAACTTATATGTGAAGCTTGTTTATCACTTTTATCACTTTTGAACCGTGTGCAACCCTGATACCAGCCGTTATTTCTCAATTTGATTTATATGTATGTTCAGCTGTTGGGCGATATACTGTTGGATCGGTCGAATTCAGCTGTGATGACACGCTATGTGAGTTCTAGGGACAATTTAAGAATCCTAATGAATCTTCTCAGGGTAAGACCTTGTGATTCATATTTCTTCATGAACTATTCTAAATTTTTAATATCAGCCTCTCTCCTTTTCTCCCGTGTGTCCCTCTGTAACTTTGGACCCCGTTAGTATCACTGATGGCAAATTGGACCATAGTTTTCAGTGACCCATTGGAAATGTGCTCATGCACTTGGTCTTGGTTTTCATATGTTCTAAGATATTTATTGACTGAAAACTGTGTAAAATAGTAAATTCCCGACCTTGCAGGAGTCGAGCAAGAGCATACAGCTAGAAGCATTCCATGTTTTTAAGGTAATGGTCTGAACTTGGTCTCTCAGATTATCCTTATGATGAATTTGGGGTTCTCATTGAGCGTGTTTAAATCAACAGCTTTTCGTTGCAAATCAAAACAAACCTGTTGACATTGTTGGCATACTCGTCGCAAACAGAAGCAAGCTTCTAAGGCTGTTTGCTGATTTCAAAACTGATAAAGGTACAACATAGTCTTTGCACCATTTTTTAATGTCCATAAAATCTTTTGGCTTTGTTCTCTCTTCTACAATTCAACCTCTACGTTGCTCTTATCACAGAGGATGAACAGTTCGAGGCTGACAAAGCTCATGTTGTTAGAGAAATTGCTGCCCTTGAACCGAAAGGGCCATGAGAAAGAGAAGGATTCTTATATGAATATCTTGTATTTTTTTTTTTTTTACTTCTCTTTTCTCTCCAATTTGGATGTCAATTATATTATATAGCTCAATCAGCTCTTCGAATGATGACTTCGATTGAATGTTTTACAAAACTAATAATGGGCTTTATATATATATTTTTTGCCTTTTCTTTCATGTATTCTAATGTTTTCAATGTGTATGTATATTACGACACTGATTGTGCACGATATATAAATAAAATTTTATTGTTTTAGTTGCGCCACTAAGTTTCACAATATCGAGCATGGGAGGCATTTGAGAGGGATAACAACTGGAAGGGCTAAATTTGAATGTGTTTTGAAATATGGCCACATAGTTTATTTATTGAATAAATGGTCAAATAATTTTGTTCGATTTTTAAATTTAATCTATGGTTTCTATTACGCTTGCTTGATTGAGGTCTTTCCCCAGAGCCTACTTTGCCACCGGATGGAAGTAATGATCCTAACTCGCTTACAGACTCAGAGAAATTCTCATCACCAACACAGGATGAAAATGACCAACAAGATTTAGATTTCAATTTGATTCATCTATTTTAAATTTCATATCCAACAAGATTTGGAGACAGAAAGGTGGACCTCTATGTTCATCTTGGTCCAGTTGGCATAATTTTTTAATGGATTAAAATTAGATGTTTGCAAATCAAGAATAAAGTATTTAACGTGTAAATTTCAAGAATATTGTAGTTAAAAGAAAAAAGAAAAGAAAAGAAATGCAAAAGTGAAGTAACATTAAAAACAATGTTAAAAAAATTTACAAAATTAGACAAAATGGGTAGGGTTTGACCAAGATTTTAGTTGTTTTTTGAGTTCAAGAATTTGAGTTTTGAATATTGAATTATCATAATTTTTAATTTCGATTCGTTAAAAAACAGCTTTAACTATTTTTCAGTTTTAGTTTTCAACATTTTGCTTTCAATTTTGAATGAGATTAAGTTGTCTTGTTTTATGATGAGATTTTATTAGGATATATGTGTTATTATTATATTTGTAGAATATATTTTGGTATTTTGTAAATAAGCTTGATTTATCTGCTTATCTCCTTGTATAAATACTCTTATTATTTGATAATAAAGTGAGGAGATTTATTTACATTATGAAAATTATATCATGGTATCAGAGCTTTATTGACTAGCGTCTTCTCTCTCTCCACGTGGTGAAGTTTAGGCTTTTTTTTTTATTCTCCGCGCGAATCTCATTGCTTCAGTTGGAGTTCTTCGGTTGTTTCTTCTTCATCTGAACAATCTCTGAGCTCACCAATCGTTCTTTTGACAAACATTAGTAATCTCATCACTGTTCGTCTTGATTCATCCAATTATGTTTTATGGCCCTTCCAAGTGTCTCCTCTTCTCAAGGCACACAAGCTTTTTGGATTTCTTGATGGCACAATCTCGGCTCCTGCAAAGATAATTACGGTTCATGAAGTCTCTAAACCTAATCCTGCTTATGAAATTTGGTTTGAAAAGGATCAGGCATTGATTACACTCATCAACGCAACGTTGTCTCCATCGGCTCTTGCTTATGCTATCGGGTGCACAACTTCACAACAGGTCTGGTCTCGTCTAGAAAAGCACTTTTCTTCTTCTTCTCGATTGCACATTGTCGGTCTCAAATCAGATCTGCAGAGTATTTCGAAATTATCTACTGAAACAATAAATGCCTGTGTTAAAAGAATCAAAGATATTGTGAATAAACTTGCGGCTGTTTCAGTTGTAATCGATCAAGAGGATCTTGCAATTTTTGCTATAATGTTTTTAAGACCACTGTTCGTACAAGATCTCAGAATCTCACATTTGTAGAGCTTCATGTTTTGATGAATTCTGAAGAACGAGCACTTGAACAACAAATTAAGAACGAAGTTTCCTTTCAATCGCTCGCCATGACTGCACATTTCTCTCATGGAAATAATCGCGGAAATTCTGGAAGCAATCATGGAAACGGTCGAGGAAGGGGAAGGTCTGGAGGTCGTGGTCTATTTCAACAATTACTCAGCAATTCTTTTTCACCTCCTAGCTCTTCAGGCAGCAGAGGATCTGGATCCTCTTTTTCTCCTAAAGTTGAATAATTTGGTGCAAATAACTTTGGATCTCCTAAGGTTGTGTGTCAGATATGCCAACGTTTCAGACATAATGCCCTAGACTGTTATCACAAATATGGATTCAACTTTCGTGGCCGCCTTCCTCCAAACCAGTTGGCTGCGCTTGCTGCTACTTCCAATCTTGGACAACAACCGTCTGGATCTGCTTCTAATAATGCATATTCTCAGGTTTGGCTTTCAAATTCGGGTTGCAATGCTCATTTAACTTCTGATTTAACAAATATGCAGATTTCCTTTGAGTATAATGGTGAGGTCAACGTTACTGTGGGAAATGGTCAGGCGTTACCAGTCACACACACAAGTTGCTCTTCTCTTCACACTGGTTCTTCTTCATTTGTTCTCTCTAACCTTCTTCGAGTGCCACATATATCCTCAAATCTATTGTCTGTTCATCAATTTTTTGTAGACAATAACTGCCTTTTCCTTTTTTATGCCAATTCCTTTACCATTCAGGACAAACAAGCGGGCCAAATACTATTTCATGGGCCTAGTGTCAATGGTTTATATCCTTTGACTACTCAAAGTTTACCTAAGGTTCCTAGGCTTATTACTGCTCAAGTAGGAACAAAGGCTCATCATTTGCTTTGGCATGACCGGTTAGGCCACCCAAATACATCCATACTTACCTCTATTTTACAATTACTGAATGTACATACTACTTCATTGAATTATGCTTGTATTCATTGTTTGAATGGAAAAATGTGCAAGCTCTCTTGATAAGCGCCCAATATGGGTTTACAAAGCTAGAGGTCCTTCTAGGATCCTTGTAAACAGACACAAATAAGAGTAACTTACAGAATGATTCCAACCAAGAGTTTAGTTAGAAGATGAATCACTCTTAGATCAAACTTAGAATCTATGATGGTCACTCCTAGATCCTAAGACGACTCACTCCAGAATTAGATTGATAAAAAACTAATCCAATGAATCAATTAAACATCAAACCTATAACAAGATTTGAAAGAAAAGACAACACCAAAGGGTTGAATAAACACAAGCTTCTTAATATTGATATTTGTCTTTTCATGAGCATTACAAGCCATTTTAAAGGCCAAATGGTCGTGGATAGACCAAGAAACTCAAAAGTCATTCAAATACACTTAATTGCAAATTGTAGAAAATAAGGCCTAGGAACTTAAAACTTGATTGCACATCAAACGAGCAGCCATATCTCAAAACTAAAAAGATAGAATTGCTTTAAATTGTCTTAAATATCTACTATGGGAGGCGCTCCTCATAATGACAACGTTTGGCAAGCTTTGATATCATGAAATCCCAAGAGATGCATGCTGGACAGCCACCTCTTCACAAATTCTGCACACTTTTTTCGTCCCCATGCCATCTTCCAAATTACACAACTTTTCCCGTGCCATCTTGACTCCATTCCCTTCTTGACTTGCTGAACTAACATTATACAAAAATTTGGGTTCAAAATTCTTTGCCTCTTGTTGTGCATTTGCTAGCTTTTGAACATGCAATGTGAAAGCCTCTTGTATCTTCTTTGCCTTGCTCCTTGTGATTGGTCCTTCAGGTACATGCAATGGATTATTGATTGAATTCATATAATCTCTTTTCCCATGTCTAGCTCATTCTCTACTTATTCTTTAGAGCTAGTTCATAGTGATGTATGGGGACCCTCTCCAGAACTATTAATAAATGGATCACGATATTATGTTTCTTTTATTGATGACTTCTCTCGCTATACTTGGATATATCCTCTTGCCTTTAAATTTGATGTTCCTAGTATTGTTTCACAATTCAAACCTCTTGTTGAAACACTATTATCTTCTAAAGTCAAATATTTTAGAAGTGAGGGGGGGGGGGGTGAGTATGTTAACAATACTCTTCGTTCTTACTTTGAAAAATATGAGATCACACACCAAAAATCTTGTCCCTATACACCTGAACAAAATGGTGTTGCTGAGCGTAAACACCGTCACATTGTTGATATGACCCTTACTCTTCTATCCAAGTCATCTGTTCCTCTTAAATTTTGGTATCATGCCTTCGCATGTGCTGTGTTCATCATTAATCGAATGCCTTCACCTAAACTTGGCAATCGTTCCCCTTTTGAAGTCCTTTATCATAAACCTCCTGATTATACACATTTGAGGGTTTTTGGTTGTGCTTGTTATCCTCTTCTTCGTCCATATGTTTCTCATAAGCTTCAATCTCGCACAACACAATGCGTCTTCATTGGATATCCCCTTGGTTATAAAGGTTATTTGTGTCTAGACCCTCAAACTGAATGCATATACATTTCTCGACATGTTATCTTTGATCAACATGTTTTTCCCTTTTCTACCTCTGTTTCTTCAACTTCTCAACCATCTTGTTCATCCTCTCAACCTTCATCTCCCATTCCTTCACTTCTTCGCATATTCTCTGACTCTCTTGAACCAGTTGTTGAGAAGTCATCTGTTAGTGTGCAACCTCTTGGTACTACAAACCTTTTGGAGTCAACTGTTCTGAATGTACCAGCTATATTAATGTTGTACCTGTTTGCAATGTACCTGCTGTTGCTTGTGATGTTTTGACCTGTGAGTCATCTGATACAGCAAGCACTGTACCTACAATTGTGTTTACTGATGCTTGTGATATTTTACCTACTCCTGTTTGTGATACTTATGGTACAACTGATGCACCTTTATCTGATGCCTTGTGTACTGTGTCTGCTACACCTACTGTGCCCACTGTACCTATGCGAACTGCACCTACTGCACCTTTATCTGATGCGCCTGCCATTAATTCCCATATTATGCAAACACAGTTGAAATCTGGGATTGTTAAAAAGAAAGTTCACTTAGCCAAACTTGAACCCTCTGCTTCTTCGGTTATTGAACCTTCTTCTTTCACTCAAGCTTCTAAGCTTAAAGAATGGCAAGGTGCAATAGCAGATGAATATTAGGCCTTGTTACACCAAAACACTTGGACATTAGTCCCTCTTCCTCCTAAGAATGCCATCGGTTGTAAATGGGTTTATCGTGTCAAACGAAATCCTGATGGTAGTATTGCCCGCTATAAAGCTCGTTTGGTTGCTAAGGGATATCATCAAAAGGAGGGTGTGGACTTTGATGAAACTTTCAAACCTGTTATTAAGAAGCCTACAGTTCGAATTGTCTTGTCTCTTGCTGCTCACAATAATTGGGATCTTCGTCAGCTTGATGTTAAGAATGCATTTTTGCATGGTGTTTTGAAGGAAGACGTATACATGCAACAACCTCAAGGCTTTATAAGTAAGCATTTTCCCTCTCATGTTTGCAAGTTAAATAAATCTCTCTATGGACTTAAGCAAGCTCCAAGAGCATGGTTTGAATGTTTTACAATAGCTTTGCTTACTTATGGCTTGAAGGCTTCCTTGTCAGATCCGTCTCTCTTTGTTAGAAATAATGCTGGTTCTCTAACATATCTCTTTCTTTATGTTGATGTCATTGTTCTCACGGGAAATGATCCTTCATATGTTAACCATTTGGTTCGGCAACTAAAATCTCATTTTGATATGACTGACTTGGGTAGCCTCTCATACTTTCTTGGTTTGGAAATTAAATGCACAGTTGAAGGCATTTGTGTTACGCAGACCAAGTATACCAGAGATTTATTGTTAAGGTTTGGGATGGCTGAAGCTAAGGTTTGTTCCACTCCCTGTGCTGTTGGTTTCTTTTCTGACTCTGATTTAGTTCCTTGCTCAGTGGAAGATGCCTCTGCTTATCGTAGCATGGTTGGCGCCTTGCATTACTTAACATTCACTTGGCCTGATATAGCAGCAAGGTTTCTCAATTCATGCATTCACCTACATACACTCATTTAGCCGCTGTTAAACACATTTTTCGCTACTTGCGTGGCTCTCTGAATTTGGGGTTATGTTTTCGTGCTGGAAACTTGCTGTTGAGTGCATATTCTGATTTAGATTGGGCTGGTAGTCCAAATGATCGTCGTTCTACTACTGGTTTTGTGATTTTCTTGGGTACAAATCCTATATCTTGGGTTACCAAGAAGCAATCAACTATTTCTCGAAGTTCTACTGAGGCAGAGTATCGAGCTTTAGCTACCACCACTGCAGAACTTTTGTGGATTCAACAATTACTTAAAGATCTCTTTGTTCAGGTATCTATTCTGCCCACTCTCTTTTGTGTTAATCAGTCAACACTCCAGCTTGCTCGCAACCCTGTTTTTCATGGTCGAACGAAGTATATTGAGGTTGATCTGCATTTCGTCCATGAACGTGTTGCTTCTAAAGCTCTCGTAATTCAGTCTATATCCATTGTTCAACAACCAGCAGATTTGTTCACGAAAGCTCTCTCTACTAATCATTTGTTATTTCTTCGAGTCAAACTCATGTCTTTGGCGCCATTCGTTTGAGGGGGCATATTAAGATATATGTGTCGTTATTATTGTGACGCCCGAGGTTAGAAGGGATACATGAATGAACCGAGATCACATCTGAATGAGAGGGATCTTGAGGACATGAAAGTATGGTCAAGATAAGCTTAAAAGAATTGATAGATACTACCTATACCAACAAGATGCACCTTCTTTTTATGTGGCTCAATCATAGGAACTTTGAAGTTAAACGTGCTTGGCTTGGAGAAGTTTTATGTTGGGTGACCTCCTAGGAATTTTCCTAGGAAGCATGTGAGTGAGGAAAAAACATGCTAAACGCTGTCGGTTTGTGGGGATAGTCTTCACTCTTGGAAGTAGTTTAAGACGAGTATGGTAACGTGGCTAGGTTGCAGGGAAATATCGGGGCCTTAGGTGCCAAATTCAGATTCTGAATTCTGGTGCCTGAGGCGTTATAGATGGTATTAGAGCGAAACCTTTCCCAATAGGATGTGGTTCGGGGACGAACCAAGGCGGAAGCTGGTGGACATGTGACGCCCGAGGTTAGGAGGGGTACATGAATGAACCAAGATCACATCCGGATGAGAGGGATCCTGAGGACATGAAAATATGGTCAAGATAAGCTTAAAAGAATTGATAGATACTACCTATACCAACAAGGTGCACCTTCCTTTTCGGTGGCTCAATCATAGGAACTTTGAAGTTAAGCGTGCTTGGCTTGGCGAAATTCTATGTTGGGTGACCTCCTAGGAATTTTCCTAGGAAGATTGTGAATGAGGACAAAGCATGTATTCTGGTATTTTGTAAATAAGCTTGATTTATCTGCTTATCTCCTTGTATAAATACAAATAATAAAGTGAGGAGATTTATTTACATTCTGAAAATTATCAGATTTTATATGCTATGGTTTAAATATAATTTTGGTTGGCTTTAATTCATTCTAGTCCCTATGCTTTAAGAATATTCAATTTGGTCTATGTACTTTTGATTTTAGTTCATTTTTGTACCGATATTTTCAAAATTTTCATTTTGGTCCTTGTTCTTTTAAAAGAAATGACCAATTTGGTCTTTTTCATTTTTATATTTTCTCACTTTTTCGATCATATTTTTAGCATGACACTTTACGTACTAAAATTCTTGAACTGGATCATGAATTTGTATTAAAGATTTTTCATTGTGTATAAAATTTAGGCTTAAAATTTGAAATAGGGACTAAATTGGTTACTTAGAGGAACCAAAATGAATATTTTGAAAGCATAGAGACCAAAATGGATACTTTGAAAGTAATGACTAAAATGAACTAAAGTCTAAAGTACAAGACCAAAATAGCATTTAAAGTTCAATTTGATTTTTAGATCTTGTGTTCGATTTGGTTACTTTGATTTGTTATTAATTTTTCCATTTATGACATCACCCCTAAAATAAAGGGGCAGTTGCATAGATGACAAATTGGACCAAATTAATAGCAAATATAGCACAATTGCAAACTAATTGCATATATAGCAACATTAATTATACAAGACCAACAAGCTGTCGTCATATATGGTTGTATATTTGTTTCATATCATATATATATTTCATAAGTTATTTAGTAATATGAAGGATATATTCTGTATACACATTTTTTTTTTTGGAAAAGATCATATATGTACACACCGAGTATATATTACAAATGAAATTATAGTAGTATGGTGAACAACAATATCAAGAATATATTTGCTAATTAACTATATATACCGAATGCATATGATGAAATTAATGGGTTTTATGCCCTAAAACTCGTAGATAGTAAATGAAACAAACTAATCGATCTCAATAAAGCATTATTTGAGTAATTCAGTAATTTGGTTATTGAATAATCGAGTTTGCATTAATAAACCCTAAATCCATTAAACTAAGATCCAAGGTTGTTTAAATGAAACTTGGACTGGTATGTGGGGACATACGGGGATCAGTGCCCAAGTAACAACCTAAAAGGTCTATAGTATAGGGATAAGGCTGGGTACCTTATCCTGGTGACACTATGTGATATGGTCCACCTTGTATTCGATATAGATGCAATGATCCATAGCATCCATGTAGGAGACATGCGGGTGGGGGTATCCTATGCAATGAGTTTGCATAAGACCGGACCGCGAAATAATAACCACTAGATGTAACACCGTTAACTAGTTTAGGTTTCTATTTCAATAGGATGACCTAGGTAACTCAATCTCAATCCTGAGTCTGTTATGAACCCCTTTCAGGAGGGATTGTCCTTAGATTTGTATGGGTGAGAGTGGCCAGTTCGCCGACTAAATAATCCTACCATTTCAGAGGCAAGACCGAATGGGGGCTGAGAACATAACAGTACAAGATGGAATTCACTCCTTCCCTTATTGGGGTAAGTAGATGTGTGTTCCCTAAAGGGCTGATTTCGGGGCTTAAACAAAGGCGCGCCATCCTCTCCTGGCCCGAGAGGAACTCCTGTTTAGTGGTTGGACCCTAAGCAACTTGTTCATTAGAGGAATCAGTAGTACTTAAGGAACCAGAGGTAACCCAGGGGTAAAACGGTAATTTGACCCAGCTGGTGTTACGAACACACGTGAAGGATTGACTTACTGCATTAGTCGATATCCGTGGACACAAAAATATTCTACAGTGAAAAGAGTGCAGTTGTGCGTCTTTAGTGGAATGACCCACAATTAACGAATGTTGACTAACTTGGTTAATGAGTTTGGCCAATTAGTCTCGTATTGTTGGAGCTTCTGATCTGTAGGTCCATTAGGTCCCATTGGTAGCTCGTAAAGAGACTTGAGACAATTAAGTATAAATTGTAAATTGAAAGTGTTCAATTTATTTGGGGAATCGTATAATGTATATTGATGCATTATAATATAAAGTTTATGAAACTTTATAATATAATTTCTGAATTAATTTCAAAAATTAATTCTTGAGAGAAAATATTTGAAAGAGTTCAAATAAATTTAATATGAAATGGATTCATATTAATTTTAATAAAATCCCTAAGATTAAATATATGATATTTAATTGGGTAATTAATTAATTATGGAATTAATTATTTATTTATTAAAATTAGAGACCTTTTCCTATTAGGAAAGAAAATATTTGAAAGAGTTCAAATAAATTTAATATGAATTGGATTCATATTAATTTTAATTTTAATAAAATCCCTAAGATTAAATATATGATATTTAATTGGGAAATTAATTAATTATGAAATTAATTAATTATTTATTAAAATTAGAGACATTTTCCTATTAGAAAAATGTCTTCCTTTTCCTATTAGAAAAAAGGTCTTGGCCTTTACTATATATAGGACCCCTGGGGTGGGGTGAAAGGCATCCCATTTATTCTCCTACTCTCAGAGAATTCCCCTCAAGGCTTCCTCGAGACTCCCACCAGTCTTCTGCCTCTAGAAGTCTCAGAGTCATACCAGTGTAGCCATAGTGGTGGTGTTCGCACTAGTTCGTGATTAATTCACAAGCAGTTGGTGAATTCAATCTGAGTCGTCAACGACAGTAAGTAATTTGTTACTTTATAAATTAGATTTAGATCTAATATTTTTTTATGCTTAGCCTTAATATATATTTAGAATAGTTCTAATATTATTGCCAATGTATTGGTATTTTAGATTAAACAAAATTAATTACGAATCGGTCCCAATCACGCTTCCGCTTTACGGAATTATGGAATTCCGATCCTTCAGAAATTCATAATGATAAAATACATATCTTAGTAAAGATGAAATAATATATATAAAGTTCTATATATGTTGGATTTAGATTATTGTGTTGGTATATGTATGACAAAAAAATAATAAATAAATAAAGAACCCTAGTATTGTTATAAAACTTGAAGAACAATAATAAGAACACTAACACTAAAAGAGAAATTGAGAGACAAAAGGTAGGGAGAAAAGAGAGAGCAAAGTAATTCTCATTCAATTGTTGTTGTGGTTAACCCTTCATACACCTCCCTATTTATACTAATACAATAGGAATGGTTACAACCTTAAAAGACCTAAAATAGGAGGGAGGGAGAGTCTTATGCCTAAAGTTAAGGAGAGTCATGGGGAGAGCCCTAAAATAGTGGGGTTGAATGCCCTATAAATGGATATCTATTAATACATTTACAGTGTATTTATAACACCCCCCTTAGATATCCACTGTATATGAAATATATGCCCCATTAAAACCTTAATAGGAAAAATCCAATGGGAAAAACCATAGTGAAGGGAAAAAAGTACATTCTTCATATATATTAACAACTGCCTCATTAAAAACCTTGCTAGGAAAACCCAGTGGGAAAAACCATAGTAAAGGGAAAAAAAGTGCAACATATTTACTCACCCTCATGAAAACATCATTTGAGATTTCTGAGTCGTCGCATTCCAATGTTGTGCACCTCGCCTTCTTCAAGTACCTTCCAGGAACTAATTTCCTGTAAAGAAGAACATACATGGTTAGTTGCTCCTGAATCTAATATCCAGGTAGAGTTATCTTGCTCTACTAAACATGTTTCAATGATAAGCAAATCATATTTACCTTGTTTGGCAGCTTCAACCTTTTTTGCTTTCTTCTCAGCAAGATATTTGGGACAGTTTCATCTCCAGTGACCATCCTTAGTGGAAACATTTTCCTTTATTTGTAGCTTTCTTCTTACCCTTCTTGATGATAGAAGCTTTCCTCTTTCCTTTAATCTTCTTTTTCTTCAGCTGAATACTCTTATTCTTTGAAGTATAAGATCCATACTTAGTTCCAGAGATAGAACCTCTTTGGAAATTCTTAGCAGAAACAACATTTGCTTCGTTTTCTAGGCCCTTTACTTTTTGTAAGGGTATGGTAAGTCTGAACCTCGTTCATGAGAGTTTTCAGATTATATTCAATTTTATTCATCATGGAATTCGTGCGAAATTGTATGAAACTCTTTAGAAGAGATTCCATAATAAAACTAACTTTACTACTTTTGTCTATGACAACACCGTTTACTTTGGCTGCATTGAAATGCACCATCATGTTTAAAACATGCTCTTGAACTGACGATTCTTCTTTCATTCGAGAGTTGTAAACATATTTGAGAGCCTCATGTCTAAGAGATGAGGACGATTGTCCAAACATCGCTTGTAAAGTCCTTAATTTCCTTGGTCGTAGCCATGCTCTCGTGCTTCTTTGACAGAACATCAGATATGCTTGTCAAAATAAAGACTTTTTCCTTGTCATTGGCTTGAGTCCACTCGTCATAGGCGTCCTGACTAACTCGGGTTCCTGTTGAGCCAGGGTTAGGCAGACATTCTTCTGTCAAGACGAATCGAAGATCATCAATAACTAATACGGTGTTTAAGTTTGATTTCCAAGTACCGTAGTTGTCGCCATTAAGTTTTTCAGAAGCTAATAATTGCACTAAAGAGCTAGACATGCTGAAAACATAAAATAAATCCTTATTAGTGAATTGATCATTTTTAAATCCAATTTAGTTTAGCAAAAGTAATAATGTACCCATTTCATTTTATTATTAATTTGCAACAATACTTCAGTGAGTCAGAATAACTGCTACTGAGGAGCAATCAATTACTCCTTCACTGAATCAGGATGTTCTTGACTAAATACTAATACTAGAACAACTCTTTATTTCTGTATCATTTAGTTACTCTTGTAAGTGTGACATGCCATTTTCAAATCCTAGAGGACAGTCCCAGCAATGCTACTGAATGGAAAAGCTAATGTTGGGAATGACCCTAAGAGACCCTATCCATTTCTGGAGATTGCGTTTTTTCGACTCCCATGTTACGACCCTCCGATTGGTTAGTAGCTCTAGGGCATACAAGTAGGCGGAACATGGGAATCTCACGGTGCAACCTAATGGAAGAGACCCGTAGGATGTGTTGACACACTTCCTTCCCCCACTTACTATAAATATTTTCTTTGTTCACCTTGTTATTGATTTATGCAAACACCTTTCGAATGGAGCAGTTGTGGTATAAGCAACACGAGGCCAAGCTTAAATCTCACGGTGTGAACTAAAGGGAGAACGTGAGGAGAAAACGAGTTATTTATCATATACCTTTTTCTCACACTAAGTATTTTTAAATATTTTTGGGTATATTGCACTTAGGCATATGCAGGCTAATTGAATATTTACCTAAGTCTAGGTTTTATTAACCTACAATGTCTAGGTGATAAACTATTATAACCTTACATCTCTCACATGCATGCTTGTAAAAATCAGGTTAACCTAACTCAAGTACTGGCTTGATGCCCAGGTAGGAGGTGTTCCGTAAACCGTCAACTTAAATACCTTCAGGCTTAGGCAACATCTAACCAGGTGAGTTCTCTTGAACCTTAGCTTTACAAGTTATTGACCTATTCTACGAGATTGATCGATTGTGGTTCATTAACCCTAGGTGAGCATGCTTTTATCTTTGTTACAGATTTTGTTGTCTATTTCGGTTTATAACTTATTTATAAAAGAGATTAACCTATAACATGCTTTTTAATCAATGTTAATGATTTAATATCGAGCTAAGGTAGTTTCATGCTGCATGCTCGTTCATTTTTGTTTAGTTAATATAACGTTTATAGTAAACAACTATTAAGGAGAATTATTCATTCAACATGCATCTAACATCAAACCTAAATTATGCATATTTATATTATAACTCTTTATAACATACTTTAATGCATGAAACATGCTTCCTATGGTGGGATTTTAAATCTATATGACATACTTTTATGCATATACTACACAATTTAATTATAACATACATCCATTATGCATAAATAATTAAACCACACTTAAATGGACCGGTTTTGGCAATTCAAGCAAACAAACAACTAAATTATTACAAATAATAATTAATGAATCATGTGAGAAGCTCCCAGAAAACTCGAACCAGCTCGAATCGCCTCAAAATGAACTGAACCGGACCTCCAAAGGTTGAATAGGTACTGAACTGTACCATTGGACCATCAATTGATGTTGAATGAACTGAGAAGCAGTGAATCGAACTGAGAACCCATGAATCGAACTGAGAACCCATGAATCGAAACGTTTCTGGAAAATTGGCAGCCCTCTTTGAAAACGCATCAGTGTCTCGACGCTGAAGAACAATGTCTCGACGCTGACCCGTCTAGAAGCCCCCTGTTCTTCGGCGAGCTTGAGTTCTTCGTCTTCTTTCGAGCAATTACAGTACTAAATGGCTCTAATGACTCTAAAAAAATTACAGACTCTTCTCAATACATTAATGTTCATATACATGTAAGCAATTAAAATTTCATCAACAAATTGAAGAGAATAAAATTTCCAAAACCGTAATATATCTATTTCAGCATCCATGCACATTCATTTCAGCACCCATGCACATTTATATCCATCTAACATGGGGAAGCAATTTTGAATCTTAGGCACATAATAACATCAATTTGATCACTGAAAGCATGCTGTCCAAAACTACAAAAATAGAGTTTAGAACACCAACCTCTTTGTAGCTCAAAATTGGACCGATTGTTCTGTTGTTTTTCCTCACCAACTGATCCAAACCACCACAAGATCTTCCTTGCTATTCTCAAGCCCTTGGAACGGATTGTGGGATCCTCTAGTGATGGGAATTGGAACGGAAAGTGCTTGAGTTTCAAGCTTTTGAGAGGTTTGAGCTTGTGAGTTTGAGAGAATAATTTGGCAGCATAACACCATGTAATTGTTGTGCCTTTCTTCAACAAATCCTCACATATTTAAAGAAGAATCCATGCACTCTTGAAGCCCCATAATTAGACAACAAGACAATCCCAATTTAAGTTGGATTTGGTGGCTAATTGAGGAGAAGTGCATGGGTTTAGTCACCATGCACTCCACCTCCTAAAATTGATTTTCTTTTGAATTTCTTAATTCAATTTAAAATCATTTTTAGTTAATTAAATTAAATTAATAATATGAAATTCTAATTTAATTTTTAATTCCAATTTTAAATCAATTCATACTTAATTTAAAATAATTATTAATTAATTATATTATTATATAGGGAAAAATACACTTTTGGTCCTTGAGGTTTGGGTTAAGTTACACTTTGGTCCCTGAGTTTTCAAACTCAACAAAAATACCTCTAAGGTTTGAGATAAGGAGCAATTTGGTCCATTCCATCCATTTTGTCGTTAAATCCTAACGGTAGCTGTCGTGGCACCATTATTTTAATTAAAAAATTAAATTTTAATTTTTTAAAATAAAAATATATAAAAATTATAAAAATATTATTATTTTATTACTTTTTTTAAAATTCTTTCTCCCTCTCTTTCTTCTCCATCTTCTTCCTTCCCCATCTCCTTCTTCTTCAGCTCTGGTGGCCGACCGTCAGAATTTTTTTCCTTCTTTCTTCTTCTTCTTCCTCCCCTCTTTTCACTGTTAACAAAAAAAAGAAAGATAGAAAACAAGGGATTCAGACGCCGGAGAGGGAGGAGGGAGGACCTCCCTCTCTGATGCTGAAATCGAAGGGGGAAAACCCCCTTCGTATTTTTTTTTAAACAGTGAAAAGAGGGGATGAAGAAGAAAAAGAAAAGAAGAGAAAGGGGAGAAAAAAAACAGTCGGCGTCGTCGGCGGCGAGTGATGGCCGCCGGAAATATGACGAAGAAGAAGGAAGAGGATGGAGAAGAAGAAGAAGATGGAGAAGAAGAAGAAGGAAGAGAGAGAAAGAGAAATAATTAGAAAAAGAGTAAAAGAATAAAATTTATATTATTTTATTATATTTTTATTTTGAAAATTAGAAAAAAAAACATTTTTTTATTAAAATAATGGTGCCACGTCAGCAGTCTATTAGGGTTTAACGACAAATTGGATGACATGGACCAAATTGCTCCTTATCTCAAACCTTAGGGGTATTTTTGTTGAGTTTGAAAACTTAGGGACCAAACTATAACTTAACCCAAACCTTAGGGACCAAAAGTGTATTTTCCCCTATTATATATTAATTTAATATCTAATATTAAATTAATATTTTGCAACCAATCCCGACCTTTTTCGAAATGATATTTCTCAAACATGAATCCCTATTCACGTGCTCAATATTTAATCATATTTAAATATGTCTAACTCTCAAAATTAGCTTTAACTAAAATCCAACGTGTCGTTAATATCCAATATGACCGATATCGTCCCTAAATTTAATTTGAACAATTCAAATTCTTCCCATCATATTGTTCCAAAGTTTGTTCCTTAAGTTAGCAAGGGGACCTAATGGACCTACAGATCATGGGCTCCAACAATTCGAGGTTTAACCGGTTAAACTCATTTAACCTAGTTAATGAACATTCGTTAACTACCGAGTCACTCCACTATAGCCTAGTAGTTGCACTCCCCTCACTGTAGATATGTTTCTGTCCACTAGATATTACCATGATTTGTCAGTCGACCATTCACAGGTTGTTTGTAACTATAACTAGGTCAAAAAGTCCATTTTACCCCATAACACTTCTTGATTCCTAAAGGCAACTGATCCTCTAATGAACAATTTGTTTATGGTCCAAGCATCAAATAGAGTCCCTCTCGGGCCAATGAGAGGGTGGGACCCCTTGTTCAAGTTTGGAGTCAACACTATAAGGGAACAACCTTCCTGCTATCCTTAATACGGGTATGAGTGAATTTCATCTTACAAAACTATGTCCCCAACTATTTATCCAGTCTTATCTCCAAAATGGTAGGCTTATTGAGTCGGCGATGTTGGGCCACTCTCACCCGTGCAAATAAAAAATATACCTATTTTGCCCTTATATTTAGCTCATTTGCTTGTGAAACTTGTATGTTTTAGATTAAAAACACTATTCCCGAGCTTAAAAAGTGCTAAAGTTTATAAGTTAGGAAGTTGAGAGTCATGTGGGTCAAATTATGCATATTTGTGCTTAAAAGGACTTATTTTGGTGAGAATTTGACTTAGTTTTGGTGTTTTGCAGAAAATAGAGGAATCAGGCAAAATTCCCAGACATGCGATTGCATTTCTCGCAAGGCTAAAGTGAAATGCGACCGCATTTTTTGCAAGGCTAAAGTGAGATGCAGACAGTTTTAAGTTCGTCGCGAGTCGTTTTGAACGAGCATTTTGAGCACCTAACCAGCTGTTTTGACTCCAAATCTGATGTAGGCACTTGCAAGCACTATTTTCATGACTCCTCAACCACTCCCCATGCTATAAAAGGCCACGATTTGAAGGCAAACTCAAGCAAAACTCACTAGGAAAAAGAGGGTAGTGACAGAACCCTAGTGTACCAATGAGTAGGGATGCCCGAGGTCCTTACTAGAAGACAAAATTCTAACCTTAGACATCAAACCCGAGTGTTTGTAGAGATTTCACCCTATTTCCACCTTGTAAAAGGAGAGTAGAGTGTCATTAGAACTCTAGAAGGATTAGATAAAGAGAAAAACCCTAGTTTTAGCTACTGCACTTTATTTTCCAGCACTTGTTTCTTTTCATTATTTCTGTATTCCTTATTCATTATTTCAATGGAAAGTTATTCATTTGCATCATTATCCGTCATGCGTAGCTAAATTCCATTGAGGGGTTCGGTATTGTGAATTCCCTTATGGTTTAAATGGCTTGAAAGTTGTTTATTTGCCTAATTTTTATTTATTGCATGTCATCCTTTATTGATTATCATTATAACCTTGCTGAGTTTAATTTCATCACTTAGACTTTGCATGCTATGTGAGTTTGGTACTGAAAAGGTCAAACAACATCGGTTCTCATAAAGGTGATATAGGAGAAAGGGCTCGAGAGAGTGTATTCGGTGTTATAGGGGATGGTCGCTTATAAAAACTATATGGTTATAGGTTACATGCATGAATAATCTATGTCGGAGTCGAGTCACATAAATGTGCATAATGGTACTCATTTAGCCTTCTAACGGTTCTTGGGAGTAAGGCCAAATAGGAGTTAAACCTGACCCAATGCGTAAGTAGACTTAGGTTGAATAAGCCATTACTAGAGTTATTTGCCTTTAGGGTTGAAGCTTTACTGGACACCTCGCTTTTATTATTGTTTGTTATTTCTTTCTATTGTTTGCTCATTTATTTTCCAAAACCCAATCATCAACTATTTTCTTTGGTTACTTTTCCAAGCAATTTAAGAGCAGTTTCTTCTTCAAATCTGTGTTTTAAACTTAGCCTTTGTGGGATCGATACCTTTGGAATATTTCCAGAGTTTTTATTACTACATGCAATAGTGTATACTTGCACTTGGTTGGCTGAATTCATCTTTAATTTCTATTTTCCATATTTCCCAACATCCACCTTCAATCCACAGATGGCATCAACTAGCTCCAACACTATCGTAAGGTGGCGAACTAGTTTAATCAACAACTTTTGTCGATTCTTCAGTAGTTTCTTTTTAATACTAATTTGCTTCGTGGTTTATGATATCTCAAATAGTCTTCTTCCAAGAAAGTAGCATTTGTAGAAACAAACACTTTATTTTCTTGTGGGTCGTAGAAGAGATCACCTCTTGTTTCTTTTGGATATCCAACAAATTGACATAACTTTGTACGTGGTTCCAATTTCTTAGGATTCGTCACTAACACATAGGCAGGACATTCCTAGATTTAGAAATTGTGCAAACTAGGTTTACGTCCTTTCCATAATCCGAAGGGTGTTTTAGAAAAACTTTTCAAAGGAACGTTGTTCAAAATTTCAACTACAGTCTCTACTGCATGTCTCCAAAAACGAGCTGGGAACCTAAGCATGGCTCACATCATTGATCAAACCATTTCCATCAATGTTCTATTTCTCCTTTCCGATACACCGTTCTGTTACGGTGTACCAGGTGCCGGGAGTTGTGATTTGATTCCATGTTCTATCATATAGTCCTGGAATCTTAAATTCATATGCTCTCCTCCTCGATCAGATCAAATAGTTTTAGTTGTTTTACCTAATAGGTTTTCAGCTTCATCTTTATATTTTTTGAACTTTTCAAGTGCTTCAGATTTGTGTGCCATTAGGTATAAGTAACCATATCACGAATAATCAACTACGAAAGAGATGAAATATTCGTATCCTCCTCGAGCTTTTACATTCATCGGACCATAGAGCTCTGAATGTATAAGTTCTAGAGGTTCTTTGGCTCTATAACCCTTTGTCGTAAACGGTCTTTTAGTCATTTTTCCTTCTAGGCAAGATTCACATGGAGGTAATGAATCGTCTTCTAACTCATTTAAAACTTCATTTTTTACTAATCGCCCGATCCTATCAAGATTGACGTGACCTAGCCTTAGGTGCCAAAGATAAGCGTTACTATTTGGAAAAATTCGTTGCCTTTAAAATCATGATTTTAAATAACTCGTGATTCAAAATCGCTTTTGTAACGATTGGTCTTATTACATACAAGTTGCTTTCTAATTTTGTTGAACAAATAAACATTCCATTTCGAGAGATGAACACTTCATTAGTTTCAAAACTTACAGAATATCCTTGTTCGATTAGATAGGAGATAGATACAAGATTCCTTCGTATTTTAGGAACTATATACAATTTTTCTAAAAACAAAAATCTATCTCCTACAAACAACTTTACATCTCCCACTGTAGAAGCTGAAATGACATCTCCTATTCCAACTTTGAGCGTCATTTCTTCTTTCTCTAACTGCCGAAATGAACTATTTTTCTGCAAAGAAAAACAGACATGATTAGTAGCTCCAGAATCAAGTATCCAGACATCTTGATCTTGTTCTATCAGACATGTTTCTAAAACGAGTAAATCAGATTTACCTTCTTTCTCTTTCTTCTTTTCAACGAGGTATTTGGGGCAATTTCTCTTCCAATGCCCATCAACATTGCAATGGAAACATTTCCCTCTATCAGCCTTTTTAGCTTTCTTCTTTCCTCGATTAACAGTAGCAGAAGCCTTTCCCTGTACTCCTACCTCTTTCTGGATATTTTTTTGAGCCAGAAAGTTGAGGTACATACTTTGTTCCTGAGGATGAACCCTTCAGGAATCTCTTCTTGGAATGAGCTATAGCTGTATTAGTGTCTCCTTCATTATTCCCTTACCTTTCATAAGAGATTAAAAGTTCTGTAACTCATTTAGGAGCATAGTTAAATTGTATTGAATCTTATTCATTACAGTGTTGCTTCGGAATTGTAAAAAGCTCTTTGGAAGTGACTCCATTATAAATGCTACTTGACTACGTTTGTTGACTACTGGAGAAAGAAATGCTACTTGACTACGTCCTTCAGATAAGCTAGCCATAATATAGACTCGAGCCTTTTCGTTGGCCTTTGTCCAGCGATGAAATGCATCTTTAACAGACTGAGATGTGGTACAAACAGGAACTGGAGGACATTCCTCTGTCAGGACAAACCATAGATCATCAATAACCAGAACCGTGTTCAGGTTAGATTTCCACGTTGCGTAATTTGCGTCGGTTAGCTTATCATTTTTAAACCGTTATAATATTGAGAAAAACATGCTGAAATAATAAACAATTGGCTATATTAGTTTTTGCCTTAACCATTTAAACAATCCAATCAATTTTAGCAAGACTATTTAATCAAAGTAACCCTAATAAACTATTGATATAGTTTTGCAACGATGCTTCAGAGGTTTAGAACAACAGCCACCAAAGAGTGATCAGCTACTCCTCCACTGAATTGAGAATTATCTCAGCCAATTTCTAAAACTAGAACATCTCATATTCTTTTAGTTATTAACTACTGTTTGTTTGGTCAATAACTCATTCTTGTAAGTGTGACCGTCCCATTTTTAGATCCTAGAGCTATACACCAACAAGCTATCGTTAGGAAAGAAAACTTTTGGTGATTAACCTAAGTTACCCTATCCATTTCTGGAGTTTGCGGTGTTTCGAATCTTATGATCAGGCCCTCTGAATGGGTGGTCGCTCCAAAGGCGACACACAGGCGGATCATAGGAAACTCATGGTGCAACCTAGGGGTGCAGACCGTAGGATACGTTATCACGCGTCCTTCTCCTACTTACTATGAACACTTTCCCCATCCACCTTGGTATTCATCCATGCTTAATGCTCTCCGAAGGGAGGTCACTCCCAAGGAGATATGGAGCCAAACATGTATCTCATGGAGTGAACACAGGGAGACGTGATAGTAAAAACTCGATTTAAAATGTCTCGTTTTTATTACTTTTTCTCCCACTTAAGTGTCTTGTTATATTTTAGGGTTTAATTTTAACATAGATAGAATCCGACTAATAAAGTTTACCTAAGTCTAGGTGTTATGTTCGAAAAAAGACTTAACCAACAATGTCTAGGTGATAAATTCACATTATAACCTCACATCGCTCACACATGCTCATAAAATTGGGTTAACCTAACTCAAGTACCAGCTTGATGCCCAGATAGGAGGTGTTTTGTAAACTGTCAACTTAAATGCCTCCAGCCTTAGACATCATTTGACCAGGTGAGTTGTCTTGTAACCTTAGCTTTACAAGTTATCAATCTAAAACTAATTTTACATTGATCGATCTATTGAGTTCAATTTAACCCTAAGTGAGCATGCTTTTATATTCGTTATAGATTTTAGATGTTTATGTCGATTTTATAACGATTAAAACGATAATAACCTATAACATGCTTCTATTAGACGGAAACACTTTAAATCAAACTAAGGTAGTTTCATGCAGAATGCTTTGTTCATTTTTGTTTAGTTAATATAACGTTTATATAATCGAACTATAACGTAATTAATTCATTTAGCATGCATCTAACGTTATATTAACCGAAACATGTGATATCACTCATTTATGTGCGTTATTTAGCCTTAAAAACCGAGGTTATTGTTTGGAAAACAAAGACCTTGTGTTTAAAATCATATCATTTCAAGTCATTTTAGCAAAAGTTGTAGAATCATAAAGAAAATCTCAGAATTATAGAATTTAAGCTCAAAATGTACAAAAGGAGATTACTTTTGTAAGAATTTATTCAAGTTAATGTTTTTGTGTAGAAGACTTTGCGAGGAAGATGCGCTCGCAAGAGGAGATTAAAGGTAGCGGAGCAAGTGAGTTAAAGTTGAATAATTACACTTGCATCTGGACCTGAGGATGTGGGATATGCGATCCGAATGTGCCCACAAGCCATATTAGAAAAGTAGCCCCATCTTGAAGACACACTTGTCAAAGCTGTGCCAGGAAGAATTGTGCCCAATATGCGGCCGCAACTGGGCTTTTTGACAAAATACCGAGATTCGCGGGATCTTCACAAAATTGTCCAAAAATCTCCAATCTAGTGTCAAATCTCCAAAGATTGTGGATTCTTACCTTCCAAGGCCTTCTCACACTGATCTCGGCAACCAACCTCACCTTCCAAGGTCTATAAAAGGGAACCAAGATGCAAGAAGCAAAGAGAGCTCAGAGTTTTCGTCCTTAAGATAGATTTTTAAGTTTTTCTCTTCTCATCTTGTAATCACTCCGAGTTTCGAGTCTTTCAGACTCTGTCGGCTCTTCTATTCGAAAGAAGAAGAAGAGAAAGACTTGTTTCTTCTTGAAAAAGGGCAAGAGCAAACTAGATAAAGACGGAGAGATCCTTGATAGAGTCTTGTCTTTACTTTTGTTTAGCATTCTTTTATTTCCAACAGTCTTGTTATTGTTGTCCTTTACTTTTCCGTTGTAAGTTAAAATTTATTGTACTCAATTCATTCTTTCATATTAATTTAAGTTATCTTTTCTCTATGTCGAGTTTATTTTCTTTTATGTTTTGCACTTTATTTTCAATTATGAGCTAAGTTTCTACTTGGGGGTTCAAATATGTGGATTCCTTGAGTAGAAGAAAGTCCCACCTATGCAAAAACAACTTTGCTCTGTTGGGGCGATTATCCGCAAGCGCACGGGTCGTCACAAGTATTAGTAAAACGGAAATATTCCGAATATCGAATCCACAAGGAAGCGAAGCGAAATTTAAGCAAGAGATAGATTCTTGATCACTAAAAAATACTTAGGCGAAATAATATTTAGGGACCAAAACATGCAATTAAAGTGAATTTAAAATTAAAGCAATTAAAGAGAAAATTTGATCAATCAAGGAAAAATAAAATGGAGAAAGTGCTTTTTAAATGGGAAGTGAGGTCTTGAAAATAAATTAACAGCTAAACAATTGTTACAATTATCCTATCTCGATGCTCAACTAACTATAAACCTAGAATCTCCGTTAATCACATAGGTTCTCCTATCGGTCTCCCCTAATTGTAATTAACACATTTTAACAACCAAAGTGTCCTTAGCGTCATTAAAATTCGTTAGTTATTACGCTCTGATTCATTGTACGAATCTAAGTTTAATCAACTCCGTTGTCACGACAGGCAATCAAACTAGTTGCATGGATTATGATCCATCCTAACTTCTCTCCGTCGAGTCTCCATTAAGAATCAAATCAATACACAACTGGCCAGATTGCATAAAGCATTTCGAGCATCCATACAAATAATTAGTAAATAGGGCAAGAGATAGGCAATTATAAAAAACATTTAACTATAATTTCATTTCAAGACCCCAAATTGGGGTTTAGCTATACATAGCTAAAATATTCACAAAATTTACAATGGAAAGAATAAATATGAGTAAAATAAAAGGGAAGGAATTGATCGTCGAAGACCTCGTCTCTGGCGCTTGGAATCCCTCAGAGCACACCTTGAGCCTCCTAGAGTGCTCCCCAAAACTCCCCAAAATTTTCCCACTAAAAGAACTCTAAAAGAGGCTAGAAAGCCTTGAGAGAGGCTCCAAAGGAGCCAAGGAAAGAAAGGAATGAATTAGGGAAATAATGATTGATGGTAAAACATGGCACCAAGGGGCGCCTTTTATAGGCTCGTAAATGGGGTAGCATCGTGACGCTGTGACGTCAGCCAACTGGTTCGCCAAGAAATGGGACAGCGTCGCGACGCTAGGCGAATTCCAGAACTTTCAGGCGCGATTTGGGCTTCATTTCTTAGGCCAACTTTAATTCTTTTTGGACCTCTTTCTCATGGTTGGCTTCTTTGGACTCCCCCTTGACCCATGTATGGAATTTGGGCTTGGATGGCTCCTTTTCGGCATTTTTTCACCAAAATCCATAATTTTGCTCCTAAAGACCAAATAACAAGATATATTAAATTTCTTCAATAAAAACACAATTAAAGCACTAAAAAGCTTAATATTTTAGGACTAAAATAGCGACATTTCTGCCCGCTATCACACCCCCAAACTTAATCTTTTGCTAGTCTCGAGCAAAATAAATTCAAAAGATGCATGAAATAAAATCACTCAAGCCTCAATGATTTTGGAAGTTTTAAGATAGAATGGAAAGCTTGCAAGTGGAATAAGCAAACATCGCATACTCATGAATAAATCTTAAAAGAGTTTGAACTTAAGACTAATGAATAGCATGCTCAAGACTTTTCTAATGATTCTTTTACTAACCTAGATTAGTCTTATGGCTTTCTCCATTTATTTTCCCCCTACACTGGCTAAGAGCCCCTAATAGGTCGAAGTTCTTCTTTCATGCAAAAAAAAAAAAAAAAAAAAAAGAAACTAGGGTGCCTGATATTTTTCTTTTTCATGGGGCAGCTAAACTCACATTTTTTTTCTTTTGCAACTCCCTCAAACTTGCATTTTGATATCTAATGGTACTAGCTTTCACACTACGGTGCAGGGACCCTTAACCCGAATTTTATTCTTGGTTGGCTTAACTGATCACACCGCATGTAGCTCTTTTTACCCCTAGGTTTTTTCTTTTGTGCAAGTAAAAATTTTCTTTTTCAACTGATTTTTCTTTTTTCTCATTTTCTTTTGTTGCTTTTGCTTTTCTCTCAGCAGGCTTAGCATTTTTTCTACCTAGTTATTTAGAACAATCAAGCATGAACTTCCTAGTATTAGAAACTAAGCCTATCGGGGTGACAACAAACTTCAAAAATCATAATAAGAATGTAGATTTTCAAAGACGTCATTAGATAAGTCTATCACATGCTTTAGACATCAGAACTAAGTATAAAAAAATTTTAAAATTTCACAATTTATGCCATGCTCCCAGATTCCACAACATATAAACCATTTTCTCCCAAAACTTCTAAAATCACATCCTTGGCTATCATGGCTATCTATTCATGCATCCAAGAGAATTTAATATGTTCAACACAGCGAAAGCCTCCCCCCCAAACTTAAACTAAACATTGTCCCTAATGTTTATAGACAATAAAGCATAAAGAGGGATACTGAGACTTCATTGAGTTAGGAGCAATTCCTCCTCTTCCTTTGGATCCAGAAAAAATGGAATTCTTGGAGCTTTGGGGTTTGCTAAGGTGATCCTGCAAAACAAAATTGGATCATGAAGCAAAGAAAATTATTTACCGCAAAAACAACTACCTAAACTTTAATCCTTAGGTTGCGTCCCAAGCAGCACTTTCTTTAACGTGGTTAGCTAGACGGGGCTCGACACGATCACGGAGGCTCGAGATAAAAGTTTTCATCATCCTCCGGGCCTTGCAGAAAATCTCGCACCAAATTGCACACTGCAAACAGGGGAGAAAAAAAACTCTCCCCTGGCCCATCATCACTAAAGAGATTGTTATAATAACATTTCAGAAAATATGTAACAACATCAAATCTCTTTTCTAAATCTCTATTCACAAAACAGTTGTTTACTGAGTCATCCAGCGTTATGATATCTAGTGGTCTAGGATCTAAGGATGACCTATCAACTATGCCAATCCATTCATCAGATTCAATATCTATATGCTCAGAAGATTCCTCAGACTCGAAATTAAAAAATGATTCAACTAAGCTGTCATATGACTCACTATCAGAAGAATTAAAGAATTCAAGCTCCTCTGGGTCAAATTCTATACTATCTACATCATCAGGACCCGAATCAAAATTATTCACACTTTCAGGGTCCGACTCTATGTACTCAACAATGTCAGGATCAGACTCGATAGATTCAACATTATAATGATCAGACTCAAAATTATCATCTACAAAGAAATCATCTCCATGCAAATCATGCACATTATCTAACGCAGGCATATCAAGCTCATTTTCATAATCAGGCAATTCAATCTCATTATCAAAATTATCAATTTCAGGCAATTCCAATTCATTCTCAAAAGAAGGTAAGTCATCAATTGCATACATTTCATTCTCAAAAGCAGGTAGGTCTAATTCATTTTCAAAATCAGGCAGATCTACATCAATTAGCTCATTCTGAAACAGAGGGTCATCAAAAAATGCATTATGATTAAAATTCTCATCATCCATAGGTGCCTCTCCTAAGCCTAGGCCAAAATTATACTCTACCTCTTCATCATCGTCAGTCAAATATTCTGGTACTATAGGAAAACAAGTATGCAAACTACATACAGACTCTTCTTGGCCAAAAATATTAAAAACGACTTTTTCATCATAAATATTCAAGGTAAGCTTACCAGTATGCACACTAATCTCAACCTTACCAGTTGCTAAGAAAGGTCTGCCTAGAATAATGGGCACCTCTCTATCTTCCTGCATGTCGAGTACCACAAAATCTACAAGGAAGATAAATTTGTTGACCTTCACCAGCACGTCATCCACAACACCCATCAGGTGGGTAATCTATCTATCAGCAAGCTGGAGGGTGACGTCGGTGTTCTTCATTCCTGTCAAACCAATCTTCCTGTAAACAGAATAGGGCATCAAATTTATACTAGCACCTAGATCACACAAATCCCTATCGAAAGATACTTCTCCTATAATGCAGGGAACAACAAAACTCCCTGGGTCTTTTTGTTTAGAAGGCATCTTTCCCGAAACTATGGCACTACTGCTCTCAGATAATCTAAAAACCTCGTTTTTCAAGCTTTTCTTCGTAGATAGCATTTCTTTCATGAACTTCCCATAATTAGGCATATTATACAAAGCATCTACTAAGGGAATGTTCATAGACAATTTTTTAAACATCTCTAGGAATTTCTGAAACTAATTGTCTAATTTAACATTGTTAAAGCACTGAGGAAAAGGTAACTCCCTGTAGTCAAAGGTAGGACATTCGCCCCTCCACTTGGGCGGGCTAATGTACGAGCCTTTGTCATGATGATTGCATGGAACCACTTCTTCCTCGCACAACTTCTCTTAATTCTGCTTTTCATTTTTTTCTTTTCCTGCAAAAGAGTTAGAAACATCATACTTAAAATCAACAGAGTTAGGAGGATGTTGAGACCTTTCAGAGGAGGTTTTTTGTGTCTCAACCCTTCCATCTTCATCCTTGTTCTTCACTTCTTTCTTTTTCTCTGAACTGACCTCCAGCTGTCTACCACTTCTCAGTGTCACTTTCTTGCACTGCTCTCTCGGATTGGGTTCAGTGTCGCTTGGAAACTTCCCTTTCTGAAGGGCATTCACCGCTGAAGCTATCTGTCCAATCTGAACTTCCATATTTTTCAGAGCTGTGTCGTGTTTATTAACTGCTGTATGGAGATTCACATTTAACACCTTCTGTTCCTTGATAAACATGGCCACCATCTCCTCCAAGTTGCTCTTCTTTTTTGGGGCACTAGTTGAAGCAAATCCTGGCGGTGGCTGCAATACGTTCTTGGTGTTAGAGTACGAAAAGTTCTCATGATTGCGCAGACTGGGATGGTAGACGTTCGGTACTCCTTGAGTAAATGTTCTATTTCCCACGTACTAAACTTCTTCCACATCTTGACTCTCTTTCTTTGAATACCCTTCAACTAAGGTGGAAATGGATTTTACCACCTCAGATGAAGTCAGCTTGTTCAGGGCGTTTGTCAAAGATGCCATCTGTGAATTCAACGAACTTGACTCATCTAATTCACAAATACCAGCCTTCTTTGAAATTGTCCGCCTTTCAGTCGGCCACTGGTAACTGGTCGCTGCCATTTCCTCTAGCAGATCCTTGGCTTCCATCACTGTCATGGAAAGAAAACTCCCACCTGCCGATGTGTCTAAAACTGTCTTGGTGGATGGATTCAGACCATTGTAAAATAACTGCACCTGGAGCCAATCTGGGTAGCCATGCTATGGGCATCGCCTAAGCATTTCCTTATACCTCTCCCATGCCTCGTATAGTTGCTCCTCGTCCAATTGTCTAAACGTTTCGATCTCAGTACGAAACTTCGTAGTCTTGGCAGGCGGGAAAAAATTCGTCAGGAATGCCTGGGCAAGCTTGTCCCATGTGCTGATATTGCCCGTCTCGACTGATTCGAGCCAATCTTTTGCCTTTTCTTGCAGAGAAAATGGGAATAACCTCAATTTTATCTCGTCGGCCAGAACTCCATTCATCTCTACTGTCCCGCATATCTCCAAGAATGATCGCAGATGTGAGTGTGGATCCTCCGAAGGATGTCCCTTAAAAGAATTATCGCTCGCCATTTGAATCAGTCTTGTCTTCAACTCAAAATTGTTAGCTTGGATTGGGGCGTAAACGACTCCTGAATTCTCGGTTGGGAGAACTAACTGTAAAAAGTCTCTGATTGCCTTGGGAGCTTCATCTTGATGGACCATTGTTTCCGTTAGTCTTTTCTCTCTTCAAATAGATTTGAGTGTCCTGGTAATTTCAAGATTTAAAGGAAACAATTCAACCACCTTATGTCTTCGCATGCAACACTCCCAAACAATCAAATGAACCAACAAAAACAAAAATAAAATAATATTCACAAAAATATTCACAACCTAAATTACTATTTATCATTTTCTTTTTAATGTCAAGAAAAATGATTTGCTTAAAAATCACGCCTCCCTGGCAACGACGCCAAAAACTTGTTGGGGCGATTATCAGCAAGCGCATGGGTCGTCACAAGTAATAGTAAAACGAAAATATTCCGAATATCGAATCCACAGGGAGGCGAAGTGAAATTTAAGCATGATGACATGCATAAATGTCATCATTTTCCTATTAATTTTAGTTAGTTTTATGCTTGGATTGTGTGCTTTAATGCTATTTTCTGTTTAAATTTCAGAAAACCGAGTCAAAGAAGAAAAATCGGATTTTTGAGAGAATTTGGATGACTTTGGAGACTTTTTGAGGAATTTGGAGAAGTCCATTGTAGATCCAAGTCCAAAAGCCCAAAAAGAACGAGTTAGAAGCCCAAATTCATGAATTCCAAGCCTTAAATTATCAAGTTGGGTCAAGAAAAGAGTCAAGAATCCATTACAAGAAGCATTTGGGCCAAAAGAAAGTTGGAGGCCCAAAAATTGAGTCAAAATCGGGCCATTTGATGACATGCAAAAATGTCATCATTTTCCTATTAATTTTGGCTAGTTTTATGCTTGAATTGTGTGCTTTAATGCTATTTTCTGTTTAAATTTCAGAAAACCGAGTCAAGGAAGCAAAACCGGAATTTTGAGAGATTTTAGATGATTTTGGAGACTTTTTGAGCAATTTGGAGAATTACATTGAAGATCCGAGTCCAAAAAGCCAAGAAGAATGAATTAGAAGCCCAAATTCATGAATTTCAAGTCTTAAAGTATCAATTTGGGTCAATAAAAAAGTCCAAAATCAATTACAAAAAGTATTTGGGCCAAAAGAAAGTTGGAGGCCCAAAAATTGAGTCAAAATCGGGCCATTCTAGAAGATTCAGGGCCTAGCGTCTCGACGCTAAAGCCTGGAGCGTCTCGACGCTAGGCAGCTGCGTGGAAAGATCCAGAATCGCGAGAGCGTCGCGACGCTGTCCAAGTAGCGTCTCGACGCTGAGACGTCTTGGAGCCCAAGAAAAGATGACGTCAGAGCGTCTCGACGCTGTCCTTGTAGCGTCTCGACGCTGAGCCTGCTGGGAGCCTATAAAAGGAGCCTTTTGCATCCATATTTGGTGTGCCAATTTGTGGGTTTTCACCCCATTCTAGAGTTTACACTAAAATTTGGGATTTTTGGGAGAGTTTTGGAGCTTTGTTGAAGATCTTTGGAGCTCGGGATCGAAGGAGGTCGGCGCGGGATCGAGGAGATCGACACTTTTATGAGCATTTCTCTTCCCTTTTCCTTTATGTTTTAGTTTCTAGAATTGTTGTGATTAGGAATTATTGAATTTTAGTGATTATGAGGAGTAAATTCCTAAATTCTATGAGATTGATTTAATATGTTGAACCTTTGCTCGATTAATGAATTGATTCGGTTTAATTGTCATTATTGTTCATTTGTGCATTTTGTCCGTAATGCTTTTAATCAACTGATCACTGATTAAATGAATCGTTACTAAGTGGAAACTCGACAGAGAGAAGCTTAGACTAGAACTGAATGCATGACTAACGGTTATTTACCCGGGTGACACGGGATAAAATAAATAACGTTAGAGGTTATACTGAAGTGTCGTAATGCCATGCTAAGTAAATAAAGATGAGACTGAAAGGAGATTCTTTATTGAACGGTATGAGATAGGAGGAGACCGACAGGAGAGTCCTTGTCATTAGACTTCTAGACTTATGAATCAAATGATTTGTTAATCCATATTAGTTAATTGATTAAGCATTAAAGGTCCAATTGATAAAATCAACAACTCTAGAATTATCCCTCCAAATTGTGTCACCATTTATCTTTTGCTTTCTAGATTAGCTTTTTGTTATTATTTCCGGCATTAGATTTTGTTCTCTAAATAAAGCTAAGCAAGATTATTCGTGGTACTTAATTGAATAAATCCAATCCCTGTGGAGACGATACTCTATACTCAAAATCACTATATTACTTGTCACGACCCGTACGCTTGCGGAATTTAAAATTGCATGAACAAGTTTTTGTGTGATAGCGAGCAGAAATGTCGCTATTTTAGTCTCAAATTATTAAGCTTTTTGGTGCTTTAATCGTGATTTTAATGAATATATTTAATGAATTTTGTTATTTTGTCTTTAGGAGCACAAATGGTGAATTTGGGAGAAAAAGAGCCAAAAATTGAAGTGATTTTAGCCCAAATCAAAGTTTGATGCAATTGGTGGCCCAAAGAAGGCATCCATAAAGAATACACCAAGAGAAATGAAGAAGAATGCCCAAAAATCAGCCCAAAAGGAAGCTGATTTTCTGGAAAATCTGGTCAGCGTCGAGACGCTTAGCAAGGCAGCGTCGCGACGCTGCCCTTTCTTGTTGCCCAAGCCGCGTGCGCAGCAGCGTCGCGACGCTTGGCAAGGCAGCGTCGCGACGCTACCCCTTTTCCAGGCCTATAAATAGGCGCCCTTGGTGCCTCATTTTCTCATCAATCATCAATCATCAATCAATCAAATCATATTCCATTCCTTTCTTTCCTTTCTTAAGACTCCTTTTTTGGAGCCCCTCTCAAGGCTTTTGAGCCTTTTTGAGAGGGTTCTTCTAGTGGGAATTTTTGGGGAATTTTGGGGAGCAATTCTAGAGGCTCGAGGAGTAGTCAGCGGGGGCTCCAAGCGTCAGCAAGGGGTTTTTCGACGGTCAATTCCTTTTCCTTTATGCCTTTTAATATGCTTTCCCTTGTAATTATTGTAGATATTATGTGTAGCTAAACCCCAATTTGGGGTCTTGAAATGAAATGATAGTTGCAATATTGTTATAATTTCTTGTCTCTTGCCCATGTCCTAATTATTTGTATGGATGTGCTTAATGCTTTACTCAATCTGGCCAATTGTGTAATGATTCGTTTCTTAATGGAAACTCGACGGTGAGAAATTAGGATAGATCATAATCCATGCAACTAGTTTAATTGCCCGTTGTGACACCGGGATTAGTTGATTAAACATAGATTCCTAAAATGAATCAGAGCGTAATAATTAATGATTTTTAATAGCGCTAAGGACACTTAGGTTGTTAAAATGAATTAATTACAATTAGGGGAAACCGACAGGAGAACCTATGTGATTAACGGAGATTCTAGGTTTATAATTAGTTGGGCAATGAGATAGGATAATTATAGCAATTAATTAGCTAATCATTGATTTTCAAGACCCCTCTTCCCATTTCAAGAAAAACTCTTTCTCCACATTTTAATTCTGATTGATCAAATTTGTTTTTATTAAGTCTTTTTAAATTCAAATTCTTTTTATCACATGAGCTTGGTCCCTAAATATTATTTCACCTAAGTACTTTCAGTGCTCAAGAGAATTTTAATTAATTGCTTAAGTTTCGCTTCGCCTCCCTGTGGATTCGATACTCGGAATACTTTCCGTTTTATATTACTTGTGGCCCGTGCGCTTGCGGATATTCGTACATACACGCCATCAAGTTTTTGGCGCCGTTGCCGGGGAGGCTTGATTTTTAAGCAAAAATTATTTTTTCTTGACATCGAAAAGAAAAGGGTAAATGGTAATTTAGGTGTAAATATTTTTTTTCTTTCATCATTTTGTGAATATTATTTTATTTTCATTTTTTGTTTGGTTCTTTTTGTTATCTGGGAGCATTGCATGCGAAGAAACAAGGTGGTTGATTTGTTTCCGTTAGATCTTGAGATTAACAGGACTCTAAAAATCATTAGAAGAGAAAAAAGATTAACAGAAACGATGGCCCACCAAGAAGAAGCTCCCAAGGCAATTAGAGATTTTCTGCAGCCAGTTCTTCCTACCGAAAATTCTGGGATTGTTTACGCCCCCATCCAAGCTACAAATTTTGAGCTAAAAACAGGGTTGATTCAGATGGCGCGCGATAACTCGTTCAAGGGACATCCTTCCGAGGACCCCCACTCTCATCTGCGATCATTCCTAGAAATATGTGGGACGGTAAAAATGAACGGAGTTCCGGCCGACGCAATCAGATTGAGGCTATTTCCATTTTCTCTACAGGATAAAGCAAAAGATTGGCTCGAATCAGTCGAGACGGGCAGCATCAGTACTTGGGACGAGCTTGCCCAGGCTTTTCTGACAAAATTTTTTCCACCAGCTAAGACTACCAAGCTGCGGACTGAAATTGAAACATTCAGACAGCTTGACGAGGAGCAATTATACGAAGCGTGGGAAAGATATAAGGAAATGCTTAGGCGATGCCCCCAACACGGATATCCTGATTGGCTTCAGGTACAGTTATTCTATAATGGATTAAACCCCTCCACGAAGACAGTCCTTGACACATCAGCAGGAGGGAGTTTTCTTTCAAAAACAGTGACAGAAGCCAAGGACCTGCTTGAGGAAATGGCGGCAACAAGTTATCAATGGCCGACGGAGAGAGGAACAATTACAAAGAAGGCTGGATTGTATGAATTGGATGAGTCAAGTTCACTGAAAGCGCAACTAGCATCTCTGACCAATGCACTAAACAAATTGACGTCATCTGAGGTGGTCAAGTCCATTTCCACCTTAGCTTAAGGACATTCGAAGAAAGAAGGTCAAGATGTGGAAGAAGTTCAATACATAGGAAACAGATCATATACTCAAGGAGTACCGAACTTCTACCACCCCAGTCTGCGCAATCACGAGAACTTCTCATATGCGAATACGAAGAATGTTTTACAGCCACCCCCAGGTTTTGCATCAACAAGTACTCCTGAAAAGAAAAATAATCTGGAGGAGATGGTGGCTTTATTCATCAAAGAACAGAGAATATTGAATGTGAGTCTCCAGACATCAGTAAACAACCACGACGCAGCTCTAAAGAGTATGGAAATGCAGATAGGTCAGATTGCTTCAGCAGTAAATGCCCTGCAGAAGGGAAAATTTCCAAGCGATACTGAGCCTAACCCGAAAGAGCAGTGTAAGATGGTGGTTTTGAGAAGTGGCAGAAGACTGGAGGACAGTTTAGAGAAGAAAAAGGAAGAAGAAAAGAGAAAGGATGAAGATGAAGGGACTGAGGCACAAAAAGCCTCCTCTGAAAGGTTCCAACATCCTCCCAACTCTATTGAAGTAAAATGTGATTTTTCTAACAGCTGTGCAGGTAGAAAAAAAGAAGAGAAGCAGAATGACAAAGAAAAGATGTCTGAGGAAGAAGTGGTTCCATGCAACCACCATGACAGAGGTTCGCATATTAGCCCGCCCAAGCGGAGGGGCGAATGTCCAACCTTTGATTACAGGGAGTTACCTTTTCCTCAAAGATTTAAGAATGTCAAATTAGATGAACAATTTCAAAAATTTTTAGAAATGTTTAAAAAGTTGACTGTGAATATTCCATTGGTAGAAGCTTTGTATAATATGCCGAATTATGGAAAATTCATGAAGGAAATGCTTTCTAAAAAGAAAAGTCTGAAAAAAGAAGTTTTTAATTTATCTGAGAGTAGCAGTACCATTATTTCTGGTAGGATACCCTCTAAGCAGAAAGACCCAGGGAGTTTTACTATTCCCTGTACCATAGGAGAAGTATCCTTTGATAGGGCTTTGTGTGATTTAGGAGCAAGTATAAATTTGATGCCCTACTCTGTGTACAGGAAGATTGGTTTGTCAGGTATGACAGACACCGACGTCACTCTCCAACTTGCTGACAGATCGATTACCCACCCGATGGGTGTTGTAGAGGACGTGTTGGTGAAAGTCAACAAATTCATCTTCCCTGTAGATTTCGTGGTACTAGACATGAAGGAGGACAAAGAAGTGCCAATTATCTTAGGCAGACCTTTCCTAGCCACTGGTAAGGCTGAGATTAGCGTGCATACAGGTAAGCTTACCTTGAACATTGATGATGAAAAAGTCGTGTTTAGTATTTTTGGCCAAGATGAATCTGTTTGTAGCTTGCATACATGTTTTTCTGTTGGGCCTGAATACTTGACTGATGACGATGAAGAGGTAGAGTATAATCTTGGCCTAGGCTTAGGAGAAATGCTTGTTGATAATGTAAATTTTGATCATGATGCATATATGGATAATCCTCTGTTTGAAAATGATTTGGATTTGCCTGACTTTGAAAATGAATTAGACTTGCCTGCTTGTGAAAATGAAAGATCTGCAGTTGATGATTTACCTTCCTTTGAAAATGAATTAGATTTGCCTGAAATGAATGACTTTGATGATGATATTGAATTGCCTGACATTGAGCATGAACGTAAAAGGCATAAAAAAGATTGCTCGATAGATAATTTTGAGTCTGACCGTGATTACAGTGAATCTATTGAGTCTGATCTTGACATTCCTGAATGCATGAATCCTGACAATGTGAATACTTTCTTTTCATGTCCTGATGATGTGTATAGAATAGAATCTGACCCAGAAGAACTTGAATCTGTGCATAGTATAGAATCTGATCCTGAAATTCTTGAATTCTTTAATTCTTCTGATGATGAGTCATGTGATAGCCTAGTTGAATCATTTTTTAATTCTGAGTCTGAAGGATCTAATGAGCATATAGATATTTTTTCTGATGAATGGACTGGCATGATTGATAGGCCATCTCTAGATCCTAGACCAGTAGATATTATAACGCTTGATGACTCTGTTAACAACTGTTTTGAAAATAGAGATTTAGAAAAGAGATTTGATGCGGCTGATTATTTTCTGAAATGTTATTATGAGAATCTCTTTAGTGAAGATGGGCCAGGGGAAAGTTTTTTTTCTCCCCTGTTTGTAGTATGCAATTCGGTGCGTGATTTCTTGCAGGGCCCGGAGGATGATGAAAATTTTTATTTTGAGCCTCCGTAAGCGTGCCGAGCCTAGTCTAGCTAAAGACGTTAAAGAAAGCGCTGCTTGGGAGGCAACCCAAGGATTAAAATAGTTAGTTGTTTTTGCGGTAAATAATTTTCTTTGCTCCGTGATCCAATTTTGTTTTGCAGGATCACCTTAGCAAAATCCCGAAATTCCACATTTCCCATTTTTCATGGATCCAAAGGAAGAGGATGAAGCGCTCCTAGCTCAGGGAAGTCTCAGTATCTCTCTTTATGCTTTTCTGTTTTAAAACATTGGGGACAATGTTTAGTTTAAGTTTGGGGGGGAGGCTTCCGCTGTGTTGAGCATATTTAAATTCTGTTGGATGCATGAATAGATAGCCATGATAGCCAAGGATGTGATTTTTGAAATTTTGGGAAAAAATGGTTTATATGATTGTGGAATCTGGGAGCACGGCAGAAATTGTGAAATTTTAAAATTTTTTGATACTTAGTTTTGATGTCTAAAGCATGCAATAGTCTTATCTAATGACGTCTTTGAAAATCTAGATTCTTATTATGGTTTTCAAAGTTGTTGTCACCCCGATAGGCTTAGTTTCTAATATCAGGAAGTTCATGCTTGATTGCTCTAAAGAACTAGGTAGGAAAAAATTTTATGCCTGCTGAGAGAAAAGCAAAAGCAACAAAAGAAAAATGTGAGAAAAAGAAAATCTGTTGAAAAAGAATTTTTTGCTTGCTCAAAAGAAAAAAGCCTAGGGGTAAAAAGAGCTACCTGCGGTGTGATCAGTTAGGCCAACCAAGAATAAAATTCGGGTTAAGGGTCCCTGCACCGTAGTGTGAAAGCTAGTACCAATAGATATCAAAATGCAAGTTTGGGGGAGGAGCAAAAGAAAAAGAAAAGAAAAAGAAGAGAAAAAGAAAAATCCTGCTCCCCCATGAAAAAAAAAAAAAAAAAAGAAAGAAAAAGATGACAGGCACCCTAGTTACTTTTTTTTGCATGATAGAAGGACTCCGAAGTATTAGGGGCTCTTAGCCAGTGTAGGGGGAAAACAAATGGAGAAAACCATAAGACTAATCTAGGTTAGTAAAAGAATCAATAGATAAGTCTTGAGCATGCTATTCATTAATCTTAAGTTCAATCTAGTTTAAGATTTCTTCAAGAGTATGCGGTGCTTGCTTATTCCACTTGCATGTTTTCCATTCGATCCTAAGAATTCCAAAATCACTGAGGGTTGAGCGATTCTATTTCATGCATCTTTAGAATTTATTTTGCTCGGGACTAGCAAAAGCTTAAGTTTGGGGGTGTGATAGCGAGCAGAAATGTCGCTATTTTAGTCTCAAATTATTAAGCTTTTTGGTGCTTTAATCGTGATTTTAATGAATATATTTAATGAATTTTGTTATTTTGTCTTTAGGAGCACAAATGGTGAATTTGGGAGAAAAAGAGCCAAAAATTGAAGTGATTTTAGCCCAAATCAAAGTTTGATGCAATTGGTGGCCCAAAGAAGGCATCCATAAAGAATACACCAAGAGAAATGAAGAAGAAGGCCCAAAAATCAGCCCAAAAGGAAGCTGATTTTCTGGAAAATCTGGTCAGCGTCGAGACGCTTAGCAAGGCAGCGTCGCGACGCTGCCCTTTCTTGTTGCCCAAGCCGCGTGCGCAGCAGCGTCGCGACGCTTGGCAAGGCAGCGTCGCGACGCTACCCCTTTTCCAGGCCTATAAATAGGCGCCCTTGGTGCCTCATTTTCTCATCAATCATCAATCATCAATCAATCAAATCATATTCCATTCCTTTCTTTCCTTTCTTAAGACTCCTTTTTTGGAGCCCCTCTCAAGGCTTTTGAGCCTTTTTGAGAGGGTTCTTCTAGTGGGAATTTTTGGGGAATTTTGGGGAGCAATTCTAGAGGCTCGAGGAGTAGTCAGCGGGGGCTCCAAGCGTCAGCAAGGGGTTTTTCGACGGTCAATTTCTTTTCCTTTATGCCTTTTAATATGCTTTCCCTTGTAATTATTGTAGATATTATGTGTAGCTAAACCCCAATTTGGGGTCTTGAAATGAAATGATAGTTGCAATATTGTTATAATTTCTTGTCTCTTGCCCATGTCCTAATTATTTGTATGGATGTGCTTAATGCTTTACTCAATCTGGCCAATTGTGTAATGATTCGTTTCTTAATGGAAACTCGACGGAGAGAAATTAGGATAGATCATAATCCATGCAACTAGTTTAATTGCCCGTTGTGACACCGGGATTAGTTGATTAAACATAGATTCCTAAAATGAATCAGAGCGTAATAATTAATGATTTTTAATAGCGCTAAGGACACTTAGGTTGTTAAAATGAATTAATTACAATTAGGGGAAACCGACAGGAGAACCTATGTGATTAACGGAGATTCTAGGTTTATAATTAGTTGGGCAATGAGATAGGATAATTATAGCAATTAATTAGCTAATCATTGATTTTCAAGACCCCTCTTCCCATTTCAAGAAAAACTCTTTCTCCACATTTTAATTCTGATTGATCAAATTTGTTTTTATTAAGTCTTTTTAAATTCAAATTCTTTTTATCACATGAGCTTGGTCCCTAAATATTATTTCACCTAAGTACTTTCAGTGCTCAAGAGAATTTTAATTAATTGCTTAAGTTTCGCTTCGCCTCCCTGTGGATTCGATACTCGGAATACTTTCCGTTTTATATTACTTGTGGCCCGTGCGCTTGCGGATATTCGTACATACACGCCATCATCATTCTAGAAGATACAGGGCATAGCGTCGCGACGCTAGGTCGAAGCGTCTCGATACTTGGCAGCTATGCAAGAAGAATCCAGAAAGTGGGTAGCGCGCGACGTTGCGACGACTTGGAGTCCAAGACAACCTGATGTCAGAGCGTCGCGACGCTGCGCCTTCTGGGAGCCTATAAATAGAGTCATTTTCATCCAAGTTTGGGGAGCCAATTTATGGGTTTTCACCCCATTCTAGAGTCCACACTAAAATTGGGGATTTTTGGGAGAGTCTTGGAGCTTTGTTGAAGATCTTTGGAGCTCGGGATCGAAGGAGGTTGCCGTGGGATCGAGGAGATCGACACTTTTATGAGCATTTCGCTTCCCTTTTCCTTTATATTTTAGTTTCTAGAATTATTATGATTAGGAATTATTGAATTTTAGTGATTATGAGTAGTAAATTCCTAAATTCTATGAGATTATTGATTTAGATGTTGAACCTTTGTTTGATTAATGAATTGATTTGGTTTGATTGTCATTATTGTTCATTTGTACATTTTGTCCTTAATGCTTTTAATCAACTGATCACTGAGTAAATGAATCGTTACTAAGTGGAAACTCGACGGAGAAAAGCTTAGACTAGAACTGAATGCATGACTGGCGTTATTTACCCGAGTGACACGGGATAAGCTAAATAGCGTTAGAGGTTGTATTGAAGGGTCGTAATGCCATGCTAAGTAAATAAAGAAGAGACCAAAAGGAGATTCTTTATTGAACGGTATGAGACAGGAGGAGACCGATAGGAGAGTCCTTGTCATTAGGCTTCTAGACTTATGAATCAAATGATTAGTTAGTCCATGTTAGTTAATTGATTAAGCATTAAAGGTCCAATTGATGAAATCAACCACTCTAGAATTATCCCTCAAATTGTGTCTCAATTTATCTTTTGCTTTCTAGATTAGCTTGTTAGTTTATCCTTTCGACATTAGATTTTGTTCTCTAAATAAAGCATAGCAAGATTATTCATGGTAATTAATTGAATAAATCCAATCCCTGTGGAAACAATACTCTATACTCAAAATCACTATATTACTTGTGACGACCAGTATGCTTGCGGATTAAAATCGCCCAACAAGTTTTTGGCATCGTTACCGGGGATTGGCTAATTTCATTCAATTAATATTGTGAAGAAATTGCTTGCTTTAATTTAGAGGTTTTATTTTTCTTTCTTTATTTTTATTTTTATCCTGGTCCATTGTTCTTGTTGTGCATTTAATCGGTGTTTGCATCTGATTGAGATCCTGTCTATTGTTGATTTATTGTTTTAAATGGCTTTTTATAATTTTGGGAGGCCCTTTAGGGAATCTGAGCCCGAAGAACCAACACCATCATCCAATTTTTTCTATTCAAATTATTTCCCTTTAGAAGAAAATCTCCCCTAGAAAGTTTGCTTCAAGATGATATTGAGGATACTAGAGCCACTAAATTAGCTCTAGGAAAATCCCTAGGGAGATTACATCCCCAAGAGGATGAGAGTGAAGTGCAATCCGCTGCCATAGAACAAAAATCTTCCTTAGAGAGCTTGCTTTAAAATTTTATCAAAGAGTTGAGAGCCATGAGTTTGGAATTAGAAAAATCTATGGAGAGATTCCAGACCTAAAGGGAAGATAGGGAAGTAGGATCCACTTCCATAGAATGTCTAGTGAGTCATGTGGCCACTGATTCATTAGCGCCCATTCAGGAGCCAAATTCTTTCAATTTTGTTGAGTTTGAGCATATAGGGGTGACTTGTATAGATAGTAAGGAAGAATTGGATAGTTCTAGCACCCATCAAGAACAAGTTTGTGAGGAAGAAAAATAAAATGAGTCTATATTGTTTGAGGAGTTTCAAGAGTTAGAGTTTAAGGTTGAAAGGCCTTTGTCTGTTCTATCCTCTCCATCCTCTCTTGATAATGAGTGTTCTTTTTCCTGTTCTCACGAGTCAGCGTCAGTCTCAGAGTCCTTTTATTTTGATCTTTCTCCTTTTATGCTTTTATTATTATAAATTCCCAAAAATATTTCTGCTTTTAATTCTTTTTGGACCTCTTTCTCATGGTTGACGTCTTTGGACTCCCCCTTGACCCATGTATGGAATTTGGGCTTGGATGGCTCCTTTTGGGCATTTTTTTCACCAAAATTCATAATTTTGCTCATAAAGACCAAATAACAAGATATATTAAATTTCTTCAATAAAAACACAATTAAAGCACTAAAAAGCTTAATATTGTAAGACTAAAATAGCGACATTTCTGCCCGCTATCATGCTCCCTCTAACATTGTTTGATTTTGTTGAGATTAAAGTTTATTGTTAGCTTAAACTGATCATTTAGGTTATCATAGTTTGTATTTAGCTAATGGCCGAAAGGTTGGAGTTAAATATGCGGGTTCGTAAATCAATAGTGGAAAAGATCCTAGAAATGGGACTTTGATTTCTTGCATCCTAGAAATATCTCATAGAGTTTTTATCGTTTTATTGCTTATTTCTAATTTTTGTCTTAAATAAAAAAACCTCAATCAAACTATTTTTCTTGGTTACCAATCGTGGTTGCAAATTTAGAGGAGTTTCCTATTTTACAGAATCGTGTGTTTTCTAACTAGTCACCATCTCCCTGGGGTACTGTAACAACCCAAATTAAAAAAAAAAAAAAAAAGAAAGAAGATGGGCTAGTTTGGCCTGGTCAAGAGGGAAAAGAGGGGGGAAATTTTCCCCCCACAAGATGCAGTCAGTGGATCGACTAAACAAAATGAAGAAATTTTTTTCTCTCCTTCCCACAGTAATCGAGCCCTTACCCCCCTCTCGTCTTCTCTCTCTCTCTATTGAAACCGCCGCCGCCGCCCTCTGTTTCTTCTCCGGTGAGTTTTCTCTCTCTCCCTCTCTCTTTCTCGTTTCTTTCTCTCTCTACTGTGTAGTAATGGCCGCCACCATTCTCCATCGTAGTTCACCGAACGCCGCCCTCGGTTTTTGTCTCCTCTGGTCATCATCGCAAGTCACCGTCGCTGCAAACCGCCGTGAGATCCCTCGGTAAGGCTATTTCTTTTCTTTCTCTCTCAACTCTCTCTCTCTCTCTCTCTCTCTCACTTGACTGTAGCAACAACGAACAACCACCGCCGCCCTCGGTCTCGTCCGCCGCCGCCACTGTCTGCAGCAAAACCGTCTGTCGCTGCCTTTCAGTTCTGTTCATCACCGTCGTTCGAATTTCCAACCTAGTCTTTTAAAGGTTGATTGGGTAAGGATTGGTTGGATTTTTTTAATCCTATTATTTTTTGTTTTGTCAAATTGAACGTCGGAACATGGACAGGTGGTTGAGTTCGGTTAAGGCCTTGGTGGTAGGTCGATTTAATTTAAAGGCGGAGCAAGAATTTTTCCAAAATCTCAGTTGGGTAAGAAGTTCATGCCTTAAACTCCTGTATTTTTATTCTTGGCAGTATTGTGTTAGGACCTAATTTTATTATTAAATTATTAGGAGCTGTGGGATTGCTAGGAAAACCTGTGGGCCAAACCGTTTTGTTTTGTATTGAGTTATTAGGTAAGTTAACTTGCTGAATTCAACTGAAACTTCGCACTAATATGACATTTGTGTTTATGGCATGAGATTTTCTGTTATATGTATGAGTTGAGACAAAAATGATAGGAATGCTTTTGTTTTAAAGAATATGGTTGTTGTGTGTTTGTGCTATGTGATAGATGCGAGTGCATGATTGTGGTATCTTATTGTTGGCTAGCAATGTATGTAGACGGCTAGAAGTTGTGGTTCCTCTATTAGAAGAGTTGAATGTTTGTTAGGTTTTCTGTAATTGACTGATTTGGGATGGTGCATGTCAATCTAGCCTGTTAGTAATCCCTGAAAAAGAAAAGAATTTTATTCAGGTTGCAATTAAAATTAGCCTGCGAGCTAAGAGGCCTTAAAGGGGAAAAAAATACGCAAGTTACTCTAGTACGAGGTCGTGTCAATTAATCACCTAGGACTGAGATGTATTAGAATGAAATGAGGAGCTAAATGGGCGAAACTTGGCTTTGCAGACTAGGTGCCATTTACTAACTGTGGAAGTTAAGTTCCGACTTAAAACCAATGGACGTCGCACTAATGAAATGGTAGTTACAGCGCTATGCACACATTAGTGCCTTGATGGGTGAGACTTGGCTCCACTGATTGGGTACCTTCTACTATCAGTAGGAGTAGAGATCTCCCAAAATATTCACCTATGCACCTTCAGTGAGTTGGCAAACTTATGTAGGTGAATTAATTGATCACAAGACCCATACTACAGGATGAATGAAATGAAATGAATTGGAACGAAATGACATAACCTTTAGGCCCTTAGCCCAAATAACCTCTTGAAACCTTGATTGTTGCATGTTTAGCAGTAATGTTACTTACTAAGTATTTAGAAATTCTCATTCTTTTCCCTAACATGTAAGTGCAGGTAAAGGCAAGGGTGTACAAAATGCGTGACGTAACGTTGCTGGATGAACCATGGAATCTTGTAGGATAGACTTCCGCTTTTTCATGTAATCAAAACTTGTTCTTATTTTCACCTTGTCATGTTTTGTTTTTAGTCTTTGAAATTGTTACAGTTTTGGTTGTTTCTATTTTAACTGGGATCCTAGGCTGAAAAGTCTCACTGATTTTCTAAGCATGTTTTACTATAAACGTTGTTTCATCGTATTCTTTAAAAGTAAAATTAAATGCATGTGGTAATGGCCCTAGGATCTAGACTGGAAAGTTAAGGTCGTTACAGTTGGTATCAGAGCTCTAGGTTATAGGTTTTGTAGACTGGTTTACATCGTAAACCTTAGGTATGTCCATGGCATATCAGCAAGCCTGTAAATGTTATATATTTGAAAAGGTTCATGTTGTGGAAAAGTATGAATGATGTTCTGTAACTGTGAACTATTTAAAGGAAATCGAGCTTGTTTAGTAAGAGGATTATAAATTTTGTGTAATAGATCATTCTTCCCCGTGAACGAGGTCGTAGAAGAGGCTGTGGAAGGGGTCGTACAACCCCTGAAGTAGTTGTGCTACCAATGGGGCATAGAGATAATCTACCAGAAGATCCGCACGTTGAGCAGCCGGCACCTGCGCCAGAACCTGTCATAGTGGATGCCATCCAGGTAATTGTTCAATCAGCAGTTGTCGGGGTAGTTCAGTCTGCATTTTAGGCGACAGTTGCAGGCGTGATTGCAGGACAGCAGACCCAAGCGCCTCAGAATAATGAAGCCCTGTCGCAAGAGGCAAGGTGTTTAAGGGATTTTAGAAAGTGGGACCCCCGTCCGTTTGATGCAGCATCAAGGGACCCTACAGTGGCAGAGATGTGGCTGTCCTCCATCGAAACTTTCTTTCCCCACATGAATTGTTCGGAAGACCAGAAAGTTTACTGTGTCGTGTTCCTGTTGCAAGACAACGCCTTAATTTGGTGGCAATTGATGGAGAGGACTATAGATGTCACTAACGGACCTGTTACATGGGCTCAGTTCAGGGAGGAGTTTTTAGGAAGTATTCCCTACAGCCTCCCGTTTCAGAAAGCAAGCAGAGTTTGTGGCTCTTAAGCAGGGGAGTCGAACCGTAGAGGAATACGAGACGGAGTTTGCCAGACTGTCTCGATTTGCTCCTGCCCTGGTAGGTACGGAGGCTGATAAGGTAGAACAATTTATCACGAGCTTAAAGGAAGAGATACAAAGCAATGTGGCAGCTCATCAACCACAAGACTATGCCACAACAGTCAGGGTGGCAGAGCTGATTGACCGACGATCGTCAGTCGTCTCTCCTGAACCTTCCTCAGGTCATAAGCGAAGATATGATCAGATGAGCTCGAACACACAGCGAGGTCAACGTTACCCTAGACGAGGTCCGACTCAGGATCGTCGGCAGAAAGCACAAAATCAACTGGGGCCTAATCAGGATAGGTTGTTATGTCAGTCCTACGGGAAATACCAATGGGGTCGTTGCCTTGCAGGGACCGGTGTATGTTTCAAGTGTGGCCAGGAGAGGCATATCACTTTGTACTACAATCAGAAGAAATCCAATTATGCCAACCAGCCGTCGAGCTCAAATCAGGCATCTGGGGTAAGACCAGAACAACAACAGGGCAAGATATTTTCAACCACCCAACTTGAGACAAAGAACTTGAATTCAGTAGTGACAGGTACCACCCCTATTCTCGGTCATTACGCTTTCGTGCTGTTTGATTCAGGTTTAACACATTCATTTATTTCTGCATCATTTGTAAGTCAAGCCAACTTAGAACTAGAGTCGTTAGGCTATGTTTTGCCAGTCTTAACCCCTGCGGGGTAAAATTTCTAGCTAGTGAAGCAATGAAAGCCTGACAAATGTTAGTGTCTGACCGACCGATGGATGTGACATTGTTCGCCCTTGACATGAGTGATTTTGATGTTATATTGGGAATGGAATGGTTGGCTTCTAATTATGCCAACATAGATTGTTATCATAAGGAGGTTGTCTTCAACCCTCCATCAAAGGCGAGCATCAAGTTTAAAGGATCGATGATCAAAGGTGCTCCTAAAGTAGTCTCTTCAATGAAGGCGAGAAAATTGATCGTCAAAGGGGCTTGGGGCCTACTGGCTAGCGTGGTTGACACAAGGGGCACCGAAGTATCGATGACCTCAATACTGGTAGTGAGGGAATTTGTAGATGTGTTTTCAGAGGATCTAACAGGACTACTGCTAGCACGAGAAGTCGACTTCTGCATTCAGCTTGAGTCAGGGACTAACCCGATCTCTAAACCCCCAAATAGAATGGCTCCAACAGAGCTGAAGGAGCTTAAGCTGCAGATTCAGGAGCTGCTAGATAAGGGTTATATACGCCCCAACGTTTTTCCGTGGGGTGCTCCGGTTTTATTTGTGAAAAAGAAGGATGGGTCCATGCGTCTGTGCATCGACTATCGAGAGCTGAACAAAGTGACAATAAAGAACAAATACCCTCTACCGAGGATTGATGACCTCTTTGATCAACTTCAAGGTGCAACATTATTTTCTAAGATAGACATACGGTCAGGATATCACCAGTTGAGGATTAGAGAGGAAGATATACCTAAGACAACTTTGAGGACCAGGTATGGGCATTACGAATTTACAGTGATGTCCTTTGGGCTTACTCATGCTCCTGCAATTTTCTTGGACTTGATGAACAAAGTATTTAAGGAGTTTCTCGATACGTTCGTAATTGTTTTCATTGATGATATCCTTATCTATTCCAAGACAGAGGAGGAACATGAGGATCATCTCAAAAGAGTTTTGATCACCTTAAGAACGAACAAATTGTATGCAAAAATCTCTAAGTGTGAGTTTTGGCTACAACGAATCTCCTTCTTAGGGCAAGTGGTGTCGAAGGAAGGTGTCACAGTAGACGCAACCAAAATAGAAGCAGTGACCAATTGGTCTCGACCCACTTCAGTCAGCGAGATACAGAGTTTCTTGGGGTTAGCAGGTTATTATTGTTGTTTTATGCAAGGCTTTTCCAGTATAGCCGCACCTCTAACTCAATTGACTCAAAAGGGTACTCCATTTTTGTGGAATGAATCTTGTGAGACAAGCTTCCAAGAGCTTAAGCGTAGGCTGGTTTTAGCACCAGTACTCACAGTACCCGATGGATGAGGAGAATTTGTTATTTACAGTGATGCTTTAAAGAAGGGGCTAGGTTGCTTGTTTATGCAACATGGTAAGGTCATTGCTTATTGTTGGGTTCCTAGAGTGAGTAAAATTATGATCTGAAAAGACTCTAGAATTCATGTGCAAGTATACACAGTCCGCAGCAAGTAATAAGTATTTGTCAATCCAAGGCCTGAACTAGCTTTCACTCTATCTATTTTGTATGAATCTTTTAATGGTTTCAAGGTAATAAAAATGATTGGGTTTTATAAGAATTATGCTGAAGCAAAGTAAATGATAGAACAACAAGTAAATAAATAGGCTGACAGATTAGAGACAGGCGCTGGTTAGGTTTAGTAATTGTTTTAAAAGATGCTCTAGCAATATTATTGATCATGCAAACTCTCGCAGTATTATTAGCGGATTCCTACCGGAACTCCGGATCTTTTGGAATGTGTTTCAACCCCAATGAAGTACGACCGATCAAGCACTAGGCAACTTGCTATCCCTAGCTCAGTCACTGGCGTTTACCAATACACAATGATCGTAGTGTGGTTAATTGCCACACACTCTCTAAATCATCCCTGAAACTAGAGAGAGGTATTCATTGGTTGGCCAGGCGGGCATAAAATAGAAACAAGCACAACAATTAACTAAGATGCAATAATCAATAAATATTATTAGAGATGAAGCACGACAACTACATATTCCTTAACCAACGCCTAAAACTACTTAGTTCATAATAAGCATGGAAACACGAATTACAATCTTAGTAGGCATGTCCATAATCACAAGATAATAAATAAAATAATAATCTCCTTAATCAGCTTGCGGATGATGGTCTTCTAGTGGTCTCCAATCTCTTTATACTATTCGACTTCCAAAGAAAATGGAATGGTTTTGACTTGGACGGCTACTTCCTTTATAGAAGGATATGAGGCTTGAATTAGGTCAATTTGGACACGTGTAGGGCTCTCCTTGCTCCTTTATCCCGAAAATAACTCAACAGAAGTCGATTCATGAAGTTGGCTAACGAGCTGTGATGTGGCAGTTCTGCTCCCAGTTTTGCTGCAACACAAAATTTGCTCCCTCAAGTCACCCAGTAACAGATTCTGCACAAAATGATTTCCAAAGCTTCCATTCTTCCAAATGGGTTAAAACATGTAATATCTATCTAAAACCAACCCTATTAAGCACAAAGGTCACACAAATCAATATAGAAATGAGGCCAAAATAACTACCTTTTGGACAGTTATCACTTATGCTTCTCGTCAGCTGAAAGATTATGAAAAGAAATACCCGACCCATGACTTGGAGTTAGCAGCAGTGGTCTTTGCCTTAAAGATTTCGAGACACTATCTGTACGGAGAGAAAATCCAAATCTTCACGGACCACAAAAGTTTGACATACCTTCTCACCCAGAAAGAGTTGAATATGAGGTAGCAGAGATGGCTGGAATTAGTAAAAGACTATGATTGTGACATCCAGTACCACCCAGACAAGGCTAATGTGGTTGCAGATGCCCTCAGTAGGAAGACTGCTCATACGTCTGCCTTGATTACTACTCAGGCTAATATATTGGATGACTTGGAGCATGCAGAGATTATGGTTGCAGTGGGCGAAGTTACGACACGTCTAGCTCAGTTGACAGTTAAGTCAAGCTTGAGACAAAGGATCATAGATGCCCAACCAAGTGACCTTGACCTTGTCATTAAGCGTAGTCAAGTGGAGGCAGGGCAGGTGAACGAGTCCTCCTTATCTTCGGACCTTGGCCTGGGAATGCCGACCTCAGACAGGAGTTATTAGCAGAGGCCCATAGTTCACCGTTTTCAATTCATCTGGGAAGTACGAAGATGTATCATGACATAAAGTAGTACTACTGATGGCAAACATGAAAAGAGAGATAGCAGATTTTGTTAGTAAATGTTTTGTTTGCTAGCAAGTGAAAGCCTCGAGACAGAAACTAGTGGGCTTGTTACAGCCGTTGAGTGTCCCGAAGTGGAAGTGGGAGCATGTATCCATGGACTTCATTATAGGATTTCCTAGAACGACCAAGGGTTATACCGTGATTTGGGTTATTATCGACAAACTCACCAAGTCAGCGTATTTTCTCCTTTGGAAGCCTACTTACACTGTTGAAAAGTGGGCACAATTATATATGACGGAGATAGTCAGGCTTCATGGGGTGCATGTATCAATCGTTTTAGATAGAGACCCTCAGTTCACGTCTAACTTTTGGAGGAGTTTGAAAAGAGCCTTGGGTACTCAGTTGCATCTCAGTACAACTTTTCACCGTCAGGCAGATGGTCAGACTGAGCGATTGAACCAAACTCTAGATGATATGTTGCGAGCATGTGTTCTGGATTTCTAAGGTAGCTGGGATGCTCACCTGCACTTGATGGAATTCGCTTATAACAACAGTTATCAAACAACCATCGGTATGTCACCGTTTGAGGCCCTGCATCGTGCAATCCAAGGCTTATATCTTCACACCAATGGATATTGGACAACCACTTGGATCTTCTCTACTATCCTTAGGCCTTGGAATAGATTGTGGGATCCTTAATTGATAGGAATTGGAAGGAAAAGCTTGAAGTTCAAGCTTGGACAATTGGTTTGAGTGTTGTGATAGTTTGGTATGATCTCAACAGCATTTCAGTTCTTATCAACGTTAATTTCTTCACCATTCAAGCATGTATATATAGAAGAAAACAAGCATAATGGATTTAGCCCAGAGTGACACCAAATTGGAGCTTAATTAGGTGGTCAATTAGGTGTCCTAATAAGGACTTAAGCCCATAGCTTAGTCAAAACCCACCACCTCCAAAAAATTAATTTTTTAATTTCTTAAATTCAAAATTTCTACTTTTTGGTTTTTAAATAATCCGATTTTAAAATGTCGCTTTTATAATTTTTTTTTATTTTTATTTAAATAAAAAATAATAATAAAAATAATAAATTTAATATCTTACATTAAATTAATATTATTTGCCTAATCCCAGCCTTTCTCCAAACGAAATTTCTCAAACATGAACCCCTATTCACGTGTTTAATATTTAAATCATATTTAAATACAACCAACTCTTATGTTTAGTTTAACTTGAAATTAAACCAATATGTCGTTAAATATCGCATATAACCGACTTTTGCATCCTATTCCGAATTTAAACGTCTTAAATATTAACTTATCATATTGTTCAAAGTTTTATTCCTATTGAGCTAGTAGAGAGACCTAATGGACCTACAAATCATGGGCTCCAACGATACGAGAATAACCGGTTAAACTCATTAACCTAGTTATTCAACGTTCATTAGTTTCCGGGACACTCCACTATATCCCGTAGCTACACTCCCCTCACTATAGATATATTTCTTGTCCACTTGATATAACCATGATTAGTAAGTCAACCCTTCATCGGTTGTTCGTAATTAGAGTTGGGTCAAATGTCCATTTTACCTCTATAGCTACATCTTGTTCCTTAAGTTCCACTGATCCTCTAATGAACAATTGGTTCGTGATACAATGACTGAACCAAGTCCCTCTCAATGTTATGAGAGGGTGGGGCCCCTTGTCCGAGACTCGGAGTCAGTACTTAAGGGAACAACCTTCTTACTAACCCTAAAACGGGTAGCAATGAATTCCATCTTGCAAGACTATTGAAGGATTGGAATCCGTAATTCCGTAAAGCGGAAGCGTGATTGGGACCGATTCGTAATTAATTTTGTCTAATCTAAAATACCAATACATTGGCAATAATCTTAGAACTATTCTAAATTTATATTAAGGCTAATCATACAAAAATATTAGATTTAAATCTAATATATATAGTAACAAATTACTTACTCTCGTTGACGACTCAAATTAAATTCACCAATGACATGTGAAATAATCACGAACTACTGCGAACACCACCACTATGACTACACCGGTATGACTCTGAGACTTCTAGAGGCATGAGATTGGTGGGAGTCTAAAGGGAGCCTTCAGGGGAATTCTCTAAGAGTAGGAGAATGAATGAGATGTCTTTCACCCCACCCCAGGGGTCCTATATATAGTAAAGGCCAAGATTTTTTTCCTAATAGGAAAAAGTCTCTAATTTTAATAAATAATTAATTAATTCCATAATTAAATAATTTCCGAATTAAATATCATATATTTAATCTTAGGGATTTTATTAAAATTAAAATTAATATGAATCCAATTCATATTAAATTTATTTGAACTCTTTCAAATATTTTCTTTCCTAATAGGAAAAGGTCTCTAATTTTAATAAATAAATAATTAATTCCATAATTAATTAATTATCCAATTAAATATCATATATTTAATCTTAGGGATTTTATTAAAATTAATATGAATCCAATTCAAATTAAATTTATTTGAACTCTTTCAAATATTTTCTCTCAAGAATTAATTTTTGAAATTAATTCAAAAATTATATTATAAAGTTTTATAAACTTTATATTATAATGCATCAATATACATTATACGATTCCCAAAATAAATTGAACACTTTCAATTTACAATTTATACTTAATTGTCTCAAGTCTCTTTACGAGCTACCAATGGGACCTAATGGATCTACAGATCAGAAGCTCCAACGATACGAGACTAATTGACCAAACTCATTAACCAAGTTAGTCAACATTCGTTAACTGTGGGTCACTCCACTAAAGACCCACAACTGCACTCTTCTCACTGTAGAATATTTCTGTGTCCACGGATATCGACCAATGCAGTAAGTCAATCCTTCACGTGTGTTCGTAACACAAGTTGGGCCAAATTACCGTTTTATCCCTGGGTTACCTCTGGTTCCTTAAGTACCACTGATTCCTCTAATGAACAAGTTGTTTAGGGTCCAACCACTAAACAAGAATTCCTCTTGGACTAGGAGAGGATGACACGCCTTTGTTCAAGCCCCAGAATTAGCCCTTAAGGGAACACACATCTACTTTCCCCAATAGGGGAAGGAGTGAATTCCATATTGTACTGTTATGTTCCCAGCCCCCATTCGGTCTTGCCCCTGAAATGGTAGGACTATTGAGTAGGCGAACTGACCACTCTCACCCATACAAATCTAAGGACAATCCCTCTTGAAAGGGGTTCATAACAGACTCAGGATTGAGATAGAGTTACCTAGGTCATCCTATTGAAATAGAACCCTAAACTAGTTAACGACGTTACATCTAGTGGTTACTATTTCGCGGTCCGATCTTATGCAAACTCATTGCATAGGATACCCCCACCCGCATGTCTCCTACATGGATGCTTTGGATCATTGCATCAGTATCCAATACAAGGTGGGTCGTATCACATAGTGTCGACGTTGTCCCTTAGCATCTCGATGCTGCAATGTCTTCCCGCCCAAGACAGGTGATGTCACAGCGTTGCGACGTTGTGGCGTTAGCGTCCCGACACTGTCCCATTTCCAGGCCTATATAAGATGCGACTCACTCCTCATTTCCATCATCAATCAATTCTCCAATCCATTTCTTTAGTCCTTCCAATGCTCTTGGAGCCTCCCTTGAGGGTCGAGTTGTGAGGAAAGTGAGAAATATTGTATTGGCATTTTTTGGAGTGCTCGAGAGCTTGTAATGGAGAGGATCCAAGGCGCAAGCAAGGGGTCTCTTTACGGTTCTTCACCTAAAAACTTTAATTGCTCATTTATGCTTTCTAGTATGTATATTCGAGAAGTTTTGACACTCATGTATAGCTAAATCCCGATTGCGGGTCTTGAATTAAATGTTATAGTTCATTATTATTTTAACTGTCTATCTCTGTGTCCATTATACTTATTATTTGTGTGGGGGTTCGTAATGATGCTCTATGGAATCTGGCCAATTTTATAGTGATTAGATTCTTAATGGAAACTCGATGGAGAGAAGTTCAGATAGATCATAACCCACTCAACTAGGCTTAACTGCTCGTAGTGACAGCGAGAGTAGTTGGTTAGGCTGAGAGACTGAAAATGAATCAGGACTCATTAATTAACCCGTTTAATAGCGCTAAGGACACTTAGGTTATTAAAATGAGCTAGTTATAATTAGGGGAAACTTAAACGAGAACCTATGTAATAAACGGTGATTCTAGGTTTATAATTAGTCGGACACAAGATAGGATAATTAGAATAATAAGTTAGCCATAATCCGGATTTCAAGACCCCGCGTCTCAATTGACTCTTCCTCCATCTTTGTCATTTTGATTGATCATTATAATTCACTTTCTGTCTTAATTTCATTTGCATGTTATCATCATGTTTAGGTCCTTAAATGATATCTTATCTTAGTATTTTTAGTGTTCAGTTCATTATCTTGTCTAAGCTTAAATCCTCCCTGTAGAATTCGATACTCGGTACTTTACCGTTTTATATTACTTGGGCAACTGTACGCTTGCGGTATAGAGCAATAAATTTTTGGCACCGTTGCCGGGGAGGCTTATTTTGGCAACATAATTTTCTGACATTGAAAAGAAAAGATTGAATATTAATTTAGGGTGTAAATATTTGAATTTTTTTTGTGAATATTTTTATTTTTAGTTTTGTTAAGCTTGGGGGTTGTGTATGCGAAGTGATAAGGAGGCTAATCTGTTTCCTTTAGATCTTGAAATCGATAGAACAATTAGATCTATTCGTAGAGATAAAAGATTGACGGAAAAGATGGCCCAACAAGATAATGAACCCAAGGCTATTAGAGATTTTTTTGCAGCCAATTCTCCCAACCGAAAATTCTGGTATCGTCTACGCTCCCATACAGGTGAACAACTTCGAACTGAAGACGGGGTTGATCCAAATGGCAAGGGGCTGTTCCTTTAAAGGACATCCTCCGGAGGATCCTCACTCCTATCTTCGGTCCTTTCTCAAAATTTGTGGGACGATCTGAAGGATTGGAATTTCGTAATTTTGTAAAACGGAAGCGTGATTGGGACCGATTCGTAATTAATTTTGTTTAATCTAAAATACCAATACATTGGCAATAATCTTAGAACTATTCTAAATTTATATTAAGGCTAAGCATACAAAAATATTAGATCTAAATCTAATTTACATAGTAAAAAAAATACTTACTCTCGTTGACGACTCAGATTAAATTCACCAAATGCTTGTGAAATAATCACGAACTACTGCGAACACCACCACTATGGCTACATCGGTATGACTCTGAGACTTCTAGAGGCAGGAGACTGGTGGGAGTCTAGAGGGAGCCTTTAGGGGAATTCTGTGAGAGTAGGAGAATGAATGGAATGAGATGCCTTTCACCCCACCCTAGGGGTCCTATTTTTAGGAAAACGCCAGACTTTTCCTAATAGGAAAATGTCATGAATAAGATCAAATTTATTATCTTATTCATATCTAATTTTAATAAATAATTAATTAATTCCATAATTAATTAATTACCCAATTAAATATCATATATTTAATCTTAGGGATTTTATTAAATTATTTATATTAATATGAATCCAATTCATATTAATTATTTGATCTCTTTCAAATATTTTCTCTCAAGAATTAATTTTGAAATTAATTAAAAATTATATTATAAAGTTTCATAAAATTTATATTATAATGTATCAATATACTTTATATGATTCCCCTAAATAAATTGAACACTTTCAATTTACACTTTATACTTAATTGCCTCAAGTCTCTTTATGAGCTACCAGTGGGACCAAATGGACCTACAGATAAGAAGCTCTAACGATACGAGACTAATTTGCTAAACTCATTAATCAACTTAGTCAACATTCGTTAACTATGGGTCACTCCACTAAAGACCCACAGTTGCACTCTACTCACTGTAGAATATTTTTGTGTCCACGGATATTGACCAATGCAATAAGTCAATCCTTCACGTGTGTTCGTAACACCAGCTGGGTCAAAGTTACCGTTTTACCCCTGGTTACCTCTGGTTCCTTAAGTACCACCAAGTTGTTTAGGGTCCAACCACTAAACAGGAGTTTCTCTCGGGCTAAGAAAGGACGACACGCCTTTGTTGAAGCCTCGAAATCAGCCCTTAAGGGAACACACATCTACTTACCCCAATAGGGGAAGGAGTGAATTCCATCTTGTATTGGTATGTTCCCAGCCCCCATTCGTTCTTACCCCTAAAATGGTAGGATTATTGAGTTGGCGAACCGACCACTCTCACCCATACAAATTTGAGGACAATCCCTCTGATGTGGACTTTTCCTAACCGCAAGCGCACGGGTCAAGTAATAATATAGTGAATAGTAAATTCGAATGTCGTCCTCTGGATTGGATTTTTAAGCAAATTGAGTATTATGAATTATCTTGCCCAATTTTATTTAGGGATCAAAAAGTGATGAATATGTGATGATAAAAACAAATCAAAGCAAGTAAAAAGAATGGAAATTCAATTGGGAAAACTACTTAGGGAATTGATTTCGCCGATTTCGTTTAGGATTGATTTTAAAGAATAAGTTATTATGCACAATGAAATTATGAGCCAAAGACCCTTTAATCACAACTACCTCTCCCGAGTATAATTGATTCTCATGCAAATTAACCAACTTGATATCCCTATCTAAGTTTATTAATAAGCAAGGCAATGAGATCTTTTAACCAATTCTAAAGTTAATCTAAAACCGTCACGAATTAGAAATTAAACTTTATTCATGCAATCTTGAGTAAGTCTAGATCAAATCCCCTCTCCCGAGCTAGATTCGAAACTTAAATCATCCAACTAATGGCCAATTAATTGAAAGCATTAAATCAAGATTACAAACACAATAACATTGCACCACTTAAACCATAAATCAATCCATAAACTTAATCAACTACATCAATCCCTAAGCTATAAGTTTAGCTACTCATGAATGAAAATACAATCTCAACTAAACATGTCAAAGCCATAAATCTAACTTAAGAAAGAAAAGGGAAAAGAAAACTCAATGTAGGCCGAGTCCCGACGTCCCCGTCACGATCCCCACGAACAATGGGTTGATTTCCAAGTTCCTCCTTTGTTTTCAGCTCTAAAAGCCCTCTGTTCTGCCCTCTTTACGGCTCCAAAAGGTCCCAAATTGATCTCCCTTAAAACCTAGCCGAAGTGAAGCTTTTATTCTGATTTTTTCGTCTTAGCGTCGAGACGCTGCCTCTTTAACGCGCGTTCTGAATAAGGAAAAACGGTAGCGTCGGGACGCTTCCTATCATAGCGTCTCGACGCTGTAAGCTTTACGCGCCTATTCTGATATGGAATGTGAGCGTCGAAACGCTCAAGAGCTAGCGTCTCGACGCTAGCCTGCTGTTGACCGAGATTTGACTTTTCTCCACTTTTACTCTTTTCATTCCTTTGCATCTTTTCACGCCCTGAGCACCCGATTAACTCTAATATGACATTATAGCTCCAATCAACCATTTCCTACAAAATAAACAATAAAGCACAATAAAATGGCCCAAACATCATAAAAGACTAGCTAAATTAAATCAGTAAAAGTAGCTAGCTATGCTCGCTATCACCCTCCTAAAAAGGAGTTCATAACAAACTCAGGATTGAGATTGAGTTACCTTGGTCATCCTATTGAAATAGATACCTAAACTAGTTAACGACGTTACATCTAGTGGTTACTATTTCGCGGTCCAGTCTTTTGGGTCTAGTCTCCTACATGGATGCTTTGGATCTTTGCATCTGTATCGAATACAAGGTGGGCTGTATCACATAGTTTCACCAGGATAAGGTACCCAACCTTATCCTTATACTATAGACCTTTTAGGTTGTTACTTGGACACTGATCCCCGTATGTGCCCACATACTAGTCCAAGTTTCATTTAAACAACCTTGGATCTTAGTTTATTGGATTTAGGGTTTATTAATGCAAACTCGATTATTCAATAACCAAATTACTGAATCACTGAAATAACGCTTTATTGAGATCAATTAATTTGTTTCATTTACTATCTACGAGTTTTAGGGCATGATGTGGAATTTTCCTACCGCAAGCGCACGGGTCAAGTAATAGTAAAGTGATTTATGAAATCGAGTGTCGTCCTCTGGATTGGATTTTTAATCAAATCTAATTACCAAAAATAGTCTTGTCCAATTTTATTTAGGGAACAAATTTTAGTGATGAAGAATGCAAATCTAACACAAAACAATAAGAAAAGTGACAATCTAATGATGAAAACGGTCTTAGGGATTTGATTTCACCAATTGGGATTATGGATCAATTCATGGATTAATAATATGCTATGATTCATAAATCAAGGAAACAACAATCATACATATCTCTCCCGAGCATACATAATTTTCTCACATGCAATGAACCCGATATCCCTATCTAATTTCATTAAACATGCAAGACATTAAGGTTAGTCCTTTTTACCGATTTCTAGAATTAACTATTATCTCCCAATCTCTAGCTAAATTCTAGTTGTGCACAATGATTTCTAAGCTAAATCCTCTCTCCCGAGTTAGATTCAATCACAAACATCAATCAATTTATGACTGGTAAATTGAAAGCATTAAGAACACAATTATGCATAAATGAAATCGATAACAAAAATCCATACAATCAATCCAAAAGTGCCCAACGGCTACATCAATCCCTAAGGTTTGAAACTTAGCTACTCATACACCATGTTACAATATAGCAAAAGTCTAAAACGACCATTAAAACTACTAAAGTTAAGGGAAAAGAGAAATAAACACTAAGTAGGCCGAGACCGACCGTCCCCGTCACGATCTCTAGGAACAAAGGCTTGAATCCCGCTTTCCTCCACTTGGTTCAGCTTCCACAGCCCCAAATTCTCTGAGTTTTCGACCAAACAGTCCCCAAAAGAAGTCCCCAAATCTGACCTATTCGCAAACTATAAATAGGGAAAAAATTGGCCTAGCGTCGCGATACACAGATTCTGTTTTGGCCTAGCGGCGCGGTCACAGTGTTGCGACGCTATGACCTTTTGCCACCTGATCAGAATTTGAAATTGCACAGCGTCGAGATGATGTGGAATTTTCCTACCGCAAGCGCATGAGTCAAGTAATAATAAAGTTATCGTAAAAACGAGTGCCGTCCTCTGGATTGGATTTTTAAGCTAAATCAAGTACTGCGAATTATCTCGCTCAATTTTATTTAGGGAACAAAAAGTAGTGAATGGTAGAACAAAAACTAGATCAAAACAAATAACGATGGAGATTCAATTGAAGGAACACTTAGGGAATTGATTTCGCCAATTTAGTCTATGATTGATTTTAGAGAATGAATTATCATGCACAATGGAATTATGAGCCTAAGAACCTTTAATCACAACTACCTCTCCCGAGTATAATTGATTCTCATGCAAATTAACCAACTTGATATCCCTACCTAAGTTTATTAACATTCAAGGCATTGAGTTCTTTTGACCAATTCTAAAGCTAATCTAAAATCCGTCACGAGCTTAGAATAAAAACTTTAGTCATGCAACCTTAATAAAGTCTACGCTAAATTCCCTCTCCCGAGCAAGATTCAACACTTAAATCATTCAACTAATGGCCAATTAATTGAAAGCATGAAATTAAGATTGCAAACATAATATCCATTACACAACTCATACCATAAATCAATCCATAAGCTAAAACGACTACATCAATCCCTAAGCCACAAGTTTAGCTACTCATACATAGCGTTACAAGCTCAACTAAACATGAAAAAGCCATTAAATCTAGCTAGAGATAAGGAAAAGGAAAGGAAACAATTAATGTCGTAGAACCCATCACGTCCCCGTCTCGATCTCCACACCACCAAGTGAGATTCCCGATCCTCGTCCTTGCTCCCACCGTAGGTCTCTAGTCGAAATCAGGGCTAAAATCTCTCAATTTGGCCTCCCCCAATCCGTAGCATGAAAAGAAGTATAAATAGGAAATTCTGCCGATAGCGTCGAGACGCTAAGGAGAAAGCATCTCGACGCTGTCGCCTGCCGCGTCTGCTGAATAAGGAAAAAATCGATAGCGTCGAGACGCTCTTGTCACAGCGTCTCGACGCTGTGACTGCTGCCGCCCAAATTAAACAAGGAAAGGCAACGTCGAGACGCTCCAAGAGTGGCGTCTCGACTCTGGTATGCAGATTGCCGTCTCTTGGCTCCTTGTTACTTGAATCTTTTCGGTTCTTTGGCATCTTTTCACGTTCCGAACACCCGATTAACTCCGATTCCACGCTTTAGCTCTAATCGACACTTTCCTACAAAATAAACAATTAAGTGCAATAAAATGGCCAATAAATCATAAAAGACTAGCTAAATTAAATAGGGAAAAATAGCTAGCTATGCTTGCTATCAAATACCTCCAAACTTAAGCTTTTGCTAGTCCTCGAGCAAACTAAAAATCAAGCATACAGTGGAAGAATGGATGCAACAAACATGACTCAATCCTCAAGGCTCAAAAGTCAATAGTCAAGCAAGCAAGAGACATGCACATAAGGACTAATGAGGGAGACAAATTAAAATTTTTCCAAAATTAACTTGCACAGGCGAGATCTAACTCAACGAGATCATACTCTACTAGCTCGGGATTGGATTATTAAACTCTCAGCTCATATTCCCTCTACACTGGCACTAAGGTTTCACTAATAAGTTAATGGAACAAATTAGTTTGTTTTCCTCCATACTTAGGTGCTTCAAATTGTAAATCAAATCAAGCATGTATATGTGACACTAGCTTTCACACACCTATTGCAGGGACCCTTAACCTGAGTTTTCTCTGGTTGGCCTAACTGATCACAACAGGGGTAGCTCTTTTTGCCTAAAACTTTATAACTCATTGCATACTGTGCACAGGCCATGACATAATTTTTTTTCTTTCAAAAGTAATCACAAGAATGATTTTTCTTTCATGATCATGATAAGCATATGTTCTTTTCTTTCCTCCTAAGCAAGATCAACGCCCTTCAAAAGGATAAATTTCCTAGTGATACAGAGGTGAACCCAGAGAGTAATGTAAGGTAATCGCACTCCAAAGTGGGAGACAATTGGAGAACCGTTCAAATGAAGAGAATCAGAAGAAGAAGGAAGGAAGAATTAGCTTGGATGAAGACGACGGGGTTGAGGCACAAAAAACCTCTGAAGACAGGTCCCAAAATCCTCCTCGCTCAGTTGAATTTAATTTTGATTTGACTAATAGTTTTGCAGGTAATCAAGAAAAGAAGAAGTTTGATGAAAAAGAGAAGATGAAAGAGAAGATGAAGAAAGAAGAAGAAGAGGTGGTCCCGTGCAACCATCACGACTGGGGGTCTCACATTAGCCCGCCAGGAAGAGGAACGAATGTCCAACTTTCGATTACAGGTAGTTGCCTTTTCCCCATAGATTTAAAAATGTTAAGTTAGATGAGCAGTTCGCTAGGTTTCTAGAGATGTTTAAAAAATTGACTGTCAATATACCTCTAGTGGATGCTTTATCTAACATGCCAAACTATGGGAAGTTTATGAAAGAGATGCTTGCGAAAAAGAAAATTTTAAATAAAAAAGAAGTTTTTAGACTATCGGAGAATAGTAGCACAGTAGTCATAGGGAAGATGCCTCTAAAACAGAAAGATCCAGGGAGTTTTACTGTTCCCTGTACAATAGGAGAGGTGTCATTTGATAGGGCATTATGTGATCTTGGAGCAAGTATTAATCTTATGCCCTATTCCCTTTTCAGGACGATTGAACTCACTAGACTTAAAGACACTGACATAACCCTTGATGCGCAATTTGCTTACCGCAAGTGTACGGGTCAAGTAATAATATAGTGTTTTCGTGTAAAACGAGTGTCATCCTCTGGATTGGTTTTCTAGCAAATTAAGTATCGCGAATACTTTTGTTCAATTTTATTTAGGGAGCAAAACTCAATGATAAAGATAAATCTAAAGACAAAAAACATAAAATAAAAGTGGAGACTCAAATGGGAAGATTCTTAGGGAATTGATTTCATTGATTAAGATTGAGGATTAATTAATGGGATGAATTTAGCATGCAATTATTCTACCAAGTCTAGGAACCTTTTATCACAACTATCTCTCCCGAGCATAATTGATTCTCATGCATGCAACCAACTTGATATCCCTATCTAAGTTCATTAACATGCAAGGCTTTGAGTTTAGTTCTTCAAGCAACTTCTAAAGTTATTCCAAATCCCGTCACAAACTTAGAATTTCTACTTTAGTCATGCAATTAAATAAAGTAAGTCTTAGGCCAAATCCCCTCTCCCGAGCAAGATTCAACACTCAAATCATTCAACTAGTGATCAAGTAATTGAAAGCATTTAACCATAATTGCATAGGTAAAATAAATGCATATTCATACCACAAATCAATCCAACAAACTAAAACAACTACATCAATCCCTAAGACAAACAACTAGCAACTCATAGTCTTTAAACTACAAACACTAATTGAAAGAAAAGCCATAAAAACTACAAGAGTTAAGGGAAAGAGAAAGGAAAACTCGAATCCGTCGAAACCGGCACGTCCCCGTCACGATCTCCACGTCTTCTCGCTTGATTCCCGCTCCTTGGCCTTGCTTTAGCTCCCACCAAAGGTCTCTAGTCGAAATTAGGGCTAAAATCTAACAAATTGGGCTCTCCAAATCCGTAGCTGAAAAGAGGAATTTATAGAAAATCTGCGGATAGCGTCGCGACGTTGTGTACATAGCGTCGCAACGCTGTCACAGCGTCGAGACGCTAAGGAGACAGCGTCTCGACGCTGTCTCTGTTGCCGCCTAATTCAGAAAAGGAAAGGCAGCGTCGAGACGCTCCAAGAGCAGCGTCCCGACGCTGGCCTCCAAATGGCTCTCTTTTGACTTCTTCTTGGTTGAATCTTTTCCGTTCTTTAGCCAATTTTCGTGTCCCGAACACGTATTTAGCTCCAATTTCTCGATTTAACTCTGAAACATGATTCCTACAAAAAGAACATAAAAATGCATAATTTTGGCCAATTAAATATAAAAGACTAGCTTAATTAATTAGGGAAACATAGCTAACTATGCTCGCTATCAACCCTCAAGCTAGCAGACCAATCACTTACTCACCCGATGGGAATCGTGGAGGACGTGTTAGTGAAGGTAAATAAGTTCATTTTTCCTGTAGACTTCGTAGTGCTGGACATGCAGGAGGACAGAGAAGTGCCCATCATTCTTGGTAGACCATTTCTAGCCACTGGTAAGGCTGAAATTAATGTTTATATGGGTAAGTTGACTCTTAGTGTAGATGATGAAAATGTAGTTTTCAGTATCTTTGGCCATGATGAGTTTGTTTGTTGTATACATACTTGCTTTTCTGTTGGCCTATATTTTCTACCTGATGAGGATGATGAAGAAGAGTTAAACTTAGGCCTAGAGTGAGGTCTTCCTATGAATGATGAAAATTTTGATCTTGATGAGTTTTTCGATGATATCATGTTTGAAAATGAGTTGATGGATAATGTTGAGCTGCTTGTTTTAAATTTTCATGAGTATGACTTGGCTGCTTTGAATTTGGAAGAGCATGAATTAGATAACATTTTTTATTCTGATGAGTATGATTTAGATGACAACATTGTACAGTCTGATGTAGTTACTGAGTCTCATGGTCATGTACAGTTTATGTCTGATGAATGGTTAGTCCTTGTAGATAGACCACCCCAGGATCCGAGACTGGTAGATATTTTGATGCTAGATGACTCTGTGAATAACTATTTTGTGAATAGAGATTTGGAAAAAAGTTTTGATACGATAGGATTTTTCATGATTTGCTATTTTGACAATATGTATAATGAAGATGGGCTAGGGGAGATGTTTTTCAGTCCCCTGTTTACGATGTGTGCTATGGCACAAGATTTTATCAGAGGCCTAGAGGAGGATGAAAATTTTTACTTCGAACCTCCATGAGCGTGCCGAGCCTCGTCTAGCTAAAGACGTTAAAGAAAGCGCTGCTTGGGAGGCTACCAAAAAATTTAAAATTTTTTAGTTAGTTTTTCTTTTTGCGGTTAATAAATCGCCCTTGCTTCGTGATCCAATTTTGGTTTGTAGGATCCGCGTAGCAAGCCTCGAGAAATCCAAAAGATGCGTTTTTCCGACCCCGAAGGATGAAGACGTTTTCTCCTGGACTCAGGGAAGTCTCAGTATCCCTTCTCTATTCTTTTCTTAATTTAGACATTAGGGACAATGTTTAGTTTAAGTTTGGGGGGAAGGCTTTTGCTATGTTAGAGCTTAGTTAAATTCTTTTGGATGCATGTTAGGATAGCGATGATAGCCGAGGATTTGGTTTTTGAGTTCTTGGGGGATAAGGTTTATATGATTGTGGAATTCAGGAGCATAGCAGAAAAATGAGAAATTTTGAAAATTGTTTTGCTTAGTATTAATGTCTAAAGCATGCAATAAACTTGTCTTTTGAGATCTTTGAAAATCTAGATTTTTATTATGATTTTTATAAGTTTGTTGTCACTCTGATAGGCTTAGTCTTTGACACTAGGAGTTATGCTTGACTGTTTTTAAGAACTAGGTGAAAAGAAAAAGAAAACAAAATTGATATGCCTGCAAAAAGAAAGCACTAACACTAGAAAAAAATCATCTGTTGGAAAGAAAACAATTTTTGCTTGCAAAAAGAAAAATAGACTAAGGATAAAAAAGTTGCCTCCGTTGTGATCAGTTAGGATCATCCAAGGATTAAATTCGGGATATGGGTCCCTATAGCGGTGTGTGAAAGCTAATGCCCTTAGGATCATAAAAAGCAAGTTTGGGAGAATTCCCCTAAGAAAAAGAAAAGAATCAGGCACCCTAGTTTCTTTGTTTGCATGATAGCTAAATTCCGACCTGTTAGGACTCTTAGCCAGTGTAGGGGGAAAACAAATGGAAAACACCGTAAAACTAATCTAGGTTAGTAAAAGCTAGGTTAGTAGAAGAACCATTAGATAAGTTTCGAGCATGCTATTCGTTAATTCTAAGTTTCATTTTTGAAATTTCTTCATAAGTATGTTGTGCTTGCTTAGTCCACTTGCATGTTTTCTGTATTCCTCTAAGAATTTTAAAATCATTAAGGCTAGAGCGATTCTTTTCATGCATCTTTAGAATTTATTTTGCTTGGGACTATCAAAAGCTTAAGTTTGGGGGTGTGATAGCAAGCATAAATGTTGCTATTTTGTTCTTAGATTTATTAGCTTTTGTTGTGCTTTTATTGTGTTTTTATCATACAAATCTATTTAATTGTGTAATTTTGGCCCCTAGGAGATTTTACGATAATTTGGAGAAAAAGAAGAGAAAAGAAGCCCAAATTGTTGGAGTTAATCTTAGAAGATCAAGTTGGGTCAAGATGGAAGAGTCTAAGACCCATCACTGAAGACATTTGGGCCAAATAATGGAAGAGAACCCAAGATTCAGCCCAAAAACGCAACCTGGAAGTTTTGGCCAAGGGTAGATCGAGATGCTGTTCCTTAGCGTCTCGACGCTGCAATGTCTTGCCACCCAAGACAGGTGACGTCAGCGTCGCGATGCTGTCCCATTTTCAGGCCTATATAAGACGCGGCTCACTCCTCATTTCCATCATCAATCAATTCTCCAATCCATTTCTTTAGTCCTTCCAAGGCTCTTGGAGCCTCCATTGAGGGTCGAGTTGTGAGGAAAGTGAGAAATATTGTATTGGGAATTTTTTGGAGTGCTCGGGAGCTTGTCACGGAGAGGATCCAAGGCGCAAACAAAGGGGTCTCTCTACGGTTCTTCTCCTAAACTCTTTAATTGCTTATTTATGCTTCCTAGTATCAGGAAGTTTTGACACTCATGTATAGCTAAATCCCGATTGCGGGACTTGAATGAAAGATTATAGTTCATATTGTTATTTTAATTGCCTATCTCTGTGTCCATTATACTGATTATTTGTGTGGGGGTTCGTAATGCTCTATGGAATCTGGCCAATTTTATAGTGATTAGATTCTTAATTGAAACCCGATGAAGAGAAGTTAAGATAGATTATAACCCACTCAACTAGGCTTAACTGCTTGTAGTGATAGTGAAAGTAGTTGGTTAGGCTTAGAGACCAAAAATGAATCAGGACTCATTAATTAACCTGTTTAATAGCACTAAGGACACTTAGGTTATTAAAATGAGTTAGTTATAATTAGTGGAAACCAAAAGAAGAACCTATGTAATAAACGAATATTCTAGGTTTATAATTAGTCGAACACAAGATAGGATAATTAGAATAATAAGTTAGTTATAATCCGGATTTCAAGACCCCGCCTCTCAATTGACTCGTTCTCCATCTTTGTCACTTTGATTGATCCTTTTTATTCTTTGTTTGCTTTAATTTTTTATTTCTTCTTATCATCATGTTAAGGTCCTTAAATAATATCCTATCTTAGTATTTTTAGTGTTCAGTTCATTATCTTGATGAAACTAAAATCCTCTCTGTGGAAATTGATACTCGGTACTTTACCATTTTATATTACTTGGCAACCATATGCTTGCGGTAGTGCAACAATACTTTTGTTTGGCATCTAAGACTTGGACACGTAAATCAGAATCGAATAGAAAGATTGGTTAAAAGTGGACTTCTAAATCAGTTAAAAGATGACTCATTATCCACCATGTGAATCTTGTCTAGAAGGCAAAATGGCCAAATGACCTTTTTTCGAAAAAGGTTATACAACCAAAGAAACCCTAGAACTTGTGCACTTGGATCTTTGTGGTCCTATGAATTTCAAAGCACGAGAAGGGTATGAATATTTCATCAATTTTATTAATGACTATTCAAGGCATGGGTATCTTTACCTAATGCACCACAAGTCAGAAGCCCTTGATAAATTGAAAGAGTATAAAGCTGAGGTTGAGAACCGATTAGGTAAAACGATTAAAACTCTATGATCTAATCGAGGAGGAGAGTACATGGATTTAAGATTCCAGGACTATCTAATAGACCATGGAATCACTTCCAAACTCTTGTCCCCTTGTATGCCACAACAAAATAGTGTATCAGAAAAGGAGAAATAGAACCTTGTTAGACATGGTTCGGTCTATGAGGAGCTATGCTCAACTACCTGATTCGTTTTGGGGATATGCAGTAGAAACTGTTGTATACATTCTGAACATGGTTCCCTCCAAGAGTGTTCAAGAAACACCTTACAAGTTATGGAGATGACGTAAAGGGAGTTTACGTCACTTCAGGATTTGGAGATGCCCAGAACATGTGTCGGTGCAAAATCCGAAGAAGTTGGAACGACATTCAAAATTATGCCTATTTGTAGGATACCCTAAAGAAACAAAGGGCGGTCTCTTTTATGATCCTCGAGAAAACAAAGAATTTTATCGACAAATGCCAAATTCCTTGAAGAAGATCACATAAGAAATCATCAAACACGCAGTAAACTAATATCTTAAGGAGATTTCCAGAGAAGCTACAAACAAACAAACGAAAGTTGTGAATAAAACTAGTCCTTCCAAACAGTCTCAAGAATTGAGAATACCTCGATGTAGTGGGAGGGTTATGACACAACCTGACCGTTACATGGGTTTGACAGGAACCCAACTCATCATACCTGATGATGAGATAAAAAATCCATTAACTTATAAACAAGCAAAGAATGATAAAGATAGAGACTAGTGGATCAAAGCCATGAACCTTGAGATAGAATCGATGTATTTCAACTAAGTCTGGGAACTTGTAGATCAACCGAATGATGTAAAACCTTTCGGCTGCAAGTGGATTTACAAGAGAAAACGAGACCAAAATGGTAAGTTGCAAACCTTCAAAGCACGATTATAGCAAAGGGTTATACCCAACGAGAAGGGATTGACTATGAAGAAACCTTCTCACCGGTTGTTATGCTAAAATCGATTAGAATACTTCTTTCCATTGTCGCGTTCTATAACTACGAAATTTGACAAATGGATGTCAACACAACGTTTCTGAACGGTAATCTTGACGAGAGTATTTATATGGTCCAACCATAAGGGTTCCTTATCTAGGGAAAGGAGCAAAAGGTTTGCTAGCTTAAACGATTCATTTATGGGTTAAAACAAGCTTCTAGATCTTGGAATATGAGATTTGACACTGCAATCAAGTCTTATGGTTTTGAATAGAATACTAACGAACCTTGTGTATATAAAAGGATTGTCAATTCTACTGTAGCTTTCTTGATCTTATACGTAGACGATATCCTACTCATTGGGAATGATGTAGGATTTCTGACTGACATTAAATAGTGGTTAGCAGCTCAATTCCAAATGAAAGATTTGGGTGAAGCTCAGTTTGTTCTAGGGGTTTAGATAATAAGGGATCGTAAGAACAAAATACCAGCACTGTCTCAAGCATCCTATATCGACAATATTTTAGTCCGATATTCAATGCAGAATTCCAAAAAGGGTTTATTACCCTTTAGGCAAGGAATTCATGTCTCAAAAGATCAAAGTCCGAAAACGCCTCAAGAAGTTGAGGATATGAAACAAGTTTCTTATGCATCAGCAATCGGTAGTCTGATGTATGCAATGCTATGTACACGACCCGACATATGCTATGCTATAGGCATTGTCAGCAAACATCAGTCCAATCCAGGTCAAGCTCATTGGACTGTCGTTAAGAACATCCTCAAGTATCTGAGGAGAATGAAAGACTATTAGCTAGTGTATGGTTCTAAGCATTTGATCCTTACCGAATACACTGACTCAAATTTTCAAACTGATATAGATTCTAGGAAATATACATTAGGATATGTGTTTACTCTTAACGGAGGAGCGATAGTATGGAGGAGTATAAAACAGGGATGTATTGCTGACTCCACGATGGAAGCTGAATACGTTGTCACATGTGAAGCGCAGTATGGCTTAGGAAATTTCTAACTGAGTTAGAAGTAGTTCCTAACATGCATCTACCTATCACTCTTTATTATGATAATAGTGGAGCAGTTGCAAACTCAAAGGAACCCCAAAGCCATAAAAGAGGAAAGTACATTGAATGTAAATACCATCCCATCTGGGAAATTGTACAGCGGGGAGACGTGATCGTCACACAGATAGCCTCAGAGCACAACATGGTTGATCCATTTACAAAAGCCCTCTCAGCTAAGTGTTTGAGGGACATCTACAAAATTTTGGACTACGAGTTTTGTAATATCAGGACAGATGGAAAAACATAGCACATGTGTAAAGGCTATTTCACCCAACATTTTGTAACCTCACTAGAGTTTTAGAACAAGTGGGAGTTTGTTGAATTTTATGTCCTAAAACTCATAGTTTGTAATCTTTTTGCAATAAAGATGTTATCGTATTATTCAGTGAATTGCTTGCTTATATATAACCTAAATCCAATATATAAAAATCCTTGGTTATAACATGAAACACTCAAACTATATGTGCAAATATAGATAGGGATCAAGTTCTAGTATATAACCAAAATGGTTTATAGTATAGGGATAAGGTTGGGTACCTTATCTTGGGAACACTATGGATACGACCTACTTTGCACATAAGGCAAATGATGTGATTCTGGATCGTTCATGTGGAAACATGCGAGTAGGGGCATCCTATGCAAATGAGTTTGCACAAGATGAAACCAAGAAATAAGTCACTCTTACTTTATAACATCGTTTATTGATAAGACTAACTATTTCATACGATGACCTAGGTAACTCGATCTTAATCCTGAGCTAACTATGAACTCCTATTTTTTTCAGGATTATCCTTTGATTTGCAAGAGTGAGAATGACCCAACAAAACCGACTCAATAAGCCTACCATTTTGGGGATAAGACTGGATAGATAGCTAGGGACATAGTTTTGCAAGATGGAATTCACTCCTACCCGTATTAAGGATAGCAGAAAGGTTGTTCCCTTAAGTGCTGACTCCAAGACTTTAACAAGGGGCCCCACCCTTTCATTGGCCCGAGAGGGACTCTGTTTGATGGTTCGACCATAAACAAATTGTTCATTAGAGGATCAGTGGACTAAGGAATCAAAAAGTGTTATACTGGTAAAACAGACTTTTTGACCTAGCTATAGTTACGAACAACCTGTGAAGGGTCGACTTACTAATTATGGTTATATCGAGTGGATAAAAACATATCCACAGTGAGGGGAGTGCAACTACTCCACTATAGTGGAGTGACCCCGATAGTTAAGGAATGTTGGTTAACTAGGTTAAATAAGTTTAACAAGTTAAACCTCGAATCGTTGGAGCCCCATGATCTGTAGGTCCATTAGGTCCCCTTGGTAGCTTAAGGAACAGACTTTGGAACAATATGATGGAAAGAGTTCGAATTGTTCAAATTCAATTTAGGGACGATATCAGTCATATTGGATATTACCGACACGTTGGTTTTTAGTTAAACCTAATTTTGAGAGTTAGATATATTTAAATATGATTTAAATATCGAGCACGTGAATGGGGATTCATGTTTGAGAAATTGCATTTCGGAAAAGGTCAGGATTGGTTGCAAAATATTAATTTAATATCTATAATATATAATAATATAATTAATTAATTATAATTTTAAATTAATTAAATTGAAATTCAAAATTAAATTAGAATTTCAAATTATTAATTTAATTTAATTAACTAAAATTGATTTTCAAATGAATTAAGAAATTCAAAAGAAAATCAATTTTAGGAGGTGGAGTGCATGGTGACTAAACCCATGCACTCCTCCTCAATTGGCCACCAAATCCAACTTAAATTGGGATTGTCTTGTTGTCTAATTATGGGACTTCAAGAGTGCATGGATTCTTCTTTAAATAGGGGAGGATTTGCTAAAGAAAGGCACAATAATTACATGGTGTTATGCTGCCAAATTACTCTCTCAAACTCATAAGCTTAAACCTTTAAAAATCTTGAAACCCAAGCACTTTCCCTTTCAATTCCCATAACTAGAGGATCCCACAATTCGTTCCAAAGGCCTGAGAATAGCAAGGAAGATCTTGTGGTGGTTCATGATCAGTTGGTGAGGAAAAACAACACAACAATCAGTCCAATTTTGAGCTACAAAGAGGTTGGTGTTCTAAACTCTATTTTTGTAGTTTTGGACAACATGCTTTCATTGATCAATTTGATGTTATTATGTGCCTAAGATCCAAAATTGTTTTCGCATGTTAGATATTAACACCTTCAGAAAGCAATTGTATAAGAGATGTAGAATATGAAACTCAACTTTAGTTTGAGAATTTTCCTCCAAAAACAAAATATTCAAACTAGGACAAACTAGATATTGGAAGATTCCTTTGTCAAGCGTCTATCTTAAATTTACATAGGAGTTGGATGAAACAACTTTTAATAAGTGTGTCTGTTAGCCATAGTTGTCAATGACTATTGAAAGGGAACTTTTAGGCTTTATTAATGAACAGGTAGATTGTCGAGCTTACTATCGAAGTGTGAGAGATTTTGACTTTGGAATCAAATTAGTACAAGAAACCAAAGAAGTCATCAATTTGATTGGGATGAGAAATTAGGCCGACTCGAAATGAATGGAAGATATTTCCTAGTATTAGATAAAGTGGGTTGGACCTTCCAAGTTTACCAACGGCATGAGAGGTAAACCTCATCAAAGAGTCTGAGTTGGGAATAACTCTCATTCCTAAAACTAGGGGTGTTCATGTTGAAACTGAAAACCGACCTGACCGACCGAACCGACTTGGTCGGTCGGCTAGCCGACTTGGTCGGTCGGTATCGGTTCTGCCATTTGGCAGACCGGTCGATCCATTAATTTCACATATAACCGACCGACCGATCGATATATATACATAATTATTTATTTTAAAGAAAAACTTTTAGTTAGAAATCATATTCTCAGCCCATTACCCAGGCCCAGCCCATCAAGTTTTCTCATCTTAGAACCCTAGTCATTTACTTTTTGAATTTCGCATTCTTCCATTTTCGAAAACTCAGCCGTCTCTCATCTCTCACTCTCTCTCCTTCACTTCACCCCTGCCATCTCTCATCTCTCACTCTCTCTCCTTCACTTCACCCCTGCCATCTCTCGTCTCTCACTCTCTCTCCTTCACTTCACCCATGCCTTCTCTCATCTCTCACTCTCTCTGCTTCATTTCTCTCTAGTCTCTCACAACTCACAAGGTCGTCGTCGTCGTTTCGCCTCCTTCAACATCGTCGTCGTCGTCTCGCCTCTTTCAGCACCACACTCTTTTCTTGGTTTTAAGTTCTTCGTTGCCTCCTGAAGGAAATAAAAGTCCCCACGCAGCGGAAGCGCATCGATTGGACCTTACGCCGTATATTAATTAACATTAAAATACCGTTACGAAAACTCGAACAAACTTTAAACAAACTTTAAAGCTGCTGTAAAATTTGTTTAAACATGCTTAAAAATAAATCTAAATTTATTTTCATGATTTTCTAAAGAAAAGAGGAAGAACCGTTACAAACCTCCGTTGTAGACTTGACCGTTCTTCGCCAACGATGCTCCAACGATCAAAACGCAGCAGCCGCCTTTGGTTTTTCTTCGCTGAAAATTTCTTCTTTGATTGACACAATCACCACAGAGGTTACACCGGTATGTCTCTGAGTCTAGGAAGCAAAAGACTTGTGGGAGTCTTTCTCTAAGAGGGAGGCTAGAGAGAATTCTAGGTCTTGTCTTTCAAGAGCTTCAAGTGTCATGACCAATTAGGTCTAGTTTTCTATTTATAGAAGAGAGGCCATGAATAAAATATTCAATTAAATCAATCTTTTCCAAAATTGATTCAATCTTATTCCTTAATTAGTCAATCATGATCAATCAATTCCATAATTGATTAATCTTTTCCACAAATGACTAATTACTTCCATAAGTGATTAGATCATTTCCATAAATGATTAATTACTTCCTTAAGTGATTAATTATTTCCATAATTGATTAATTCCTGATTAATGAATTCTTGAATTAATTAACCACCAATTAAATAGCACATATTTAATTCCCGGTCTAGAATTAATTAATTTGCCCAAACACATTTTAGGCCTTAAATTAATTAATTCATTATTTGAACTCTTTCAAACTTCCATAAATTTATATTTGAACTTTTCAAATATTAATTTCTCTCATAATAATATATCAATATATATTATATTTGTTTCCCTTAATAAATTGAACATTTTCAATTTACTTTTATTACTTAGTTGCCTCAAATTACTTTACGAGCTACCAGTGGGACCTAATGGACCTGTAGATCAGAAGCTCCAACGATGTGAGATTAATTGGTCAAACTCATTAACCACATTAATCAATATTCGTTAACTGTGTGTACATTCCACTATAGACTCACAGTTGCACTCTTCTCACTGCAGACATATTTTCTGTGTCCACGGATCTAGACCAATATCGACTAGTTAGTCCTTTACGAGTGTCCATAACATCAGCTGGGTCAAATTACCGTTTTACCCCTGGGTTACCTCTATTTCCTTAAGTACCTATTCTCCTCTAATGAACAACCTGTTTGTGGTCCAACCATCAAACAGAAAACCCTCTCGTGCCATTGAGAGGGTAGGGCCCTTTGTTCAAGACTCGGAGTAACCACTTAAGGGAACACTCATCTGCTTCCCTAAAGTCGGGAAGGAGTGAATTCCATCTTGTACGATTATGTTCCCAGCTCCCCATTCGGTCTTGTCCCTAAAGTGGTAGGCTTATTGAGTCGGCGTATTGGCCACTCTCACCCATACAAATCAAAGGACAATCTCTCATGAGCAGGAGTCCATAATCAACTTAGGATTAAGACTAAGTTGTCTAGGTCGTCCTAGTGAAATAGAAAACCAACTAGTTAACGGTGTTATAACCAGTGGTTACTATTTCGCGGTCCGGTCTTATGCAAACTCATTGCATAGGATACCCCCACTCGCATGTCTCCTACACGAACGCGTTGGATCGCAGCATTTGGATCAAATACAAAGTGGGCCGTATCCATAGTGTTACCAGGATAAGGCACTGTTGGGCTCCTAGAGTGAGTAAAAATATAGTATAAAATACTCTAGAATTCCTGTGCAAGTATACACAGTCTGCAGCAAGTAATATTATCAATCCAAGGTCTGAATGAGCTTCCACTTTATCTATTTTGCGTAACTTCCTAATGGTTTCGAAGATAATAAAAATGTTGGGTTTTATAAGAATTATGCTAAAGCAAAATAAATGACAGAACAACGAGTAAACAAATAGATAGACAGATTAAAGACAGGCGCTGGTTAGGCTTTAGTGATTGTTCTAAGATATGCTCTAGCAATATTATTGATCATGCATTTCTCGTAGTTTTATTAGCGGATTCCTCCCGGAACTCCGGATCTTTTGGGATATGTTTCAAACCCAATGAAGTACGACCGATCAAGCACTAGGCAACTGGCTATCCCTAGCTCAGTCACTGGCGTTCACCAATACACAATGATCGTAGTGTGGATAATTGCCACACACTCTCTAAATCATCCCTGAAACTAGAGAGAGCTATCCATACCGGCTGCCCAGGCGGGCATAAAATAAGAATAAGCACAACAATTAACCAAAATGCGATAGTCAATAAATTACTAGAGATGAAGCACAGTAATCACATTATTCCTAACCAACACCCTAAGCTACTTAGTTCATAATAGGCATAGGAATACGAATTACAATCTGAGTATGCATGTCCATAACCACAAGTTAATAAAGAAAATAAACTCCCTAATCAGCTTGCGGTAGATGGTGTTCTTGATGATCTTCAATCTCCCTATACTATTCGGCTTCCAAGGGAAAATATGGAATGACTTTGACTTTGACGGCTACTTCCCTTATAGAAGGATGGGAGGCTTGAATTAGGTCAACTAGGACACGTGTAAGGCTCTCCTTGATCCTTTATCACGAAAATAACTCAACAGAAGTCGGTTCATGAAGTTGGCTAACGAGCTGTGATGTGGCAGTTTCTGCTCCCAGTTTTGCTGCAGCATAGAATCTGCTCCCTCCAGTCGCTCAGCAGCATAATCTGCACAAAATAATTTCCAATGCTTCCATTCTTCCAAATGGGTTAAAACATGTAATATCTATCCAAAACCAACCCTAATAAGCATAGAGGACACACAAATCTCGATATATTTGAGGCCTAAATAACTACCTTTTGGGCCGTTATCATACCCCCAAACTTGAACTATTGCGCGTCCCGAGCAATACTAACCAGCCTTCCTTCAAGAATTTAAAAATATTAGACAAAGAATTAGCTTAATCAAATCAGACAGTCCAACACTACCTTTAACCTTTACCTGAGCACTCTGCAAAACCAAGCTCTGCTGCAGCAAAATGATTCCTTCAGCAGGGACAAATAATCACCACTTTCCAACTTAATCCTAAGAACTCACCACAGCCTAGCTCTATTATCAGACATTTCAATACATATTTTTAAAGGGGTTTATATCATTATTTATCAGACTTAAAGCAGCCTTACAGTCATAAGCTCTTAAGCATGGGATGACCCACTTTATGGTGCAGTATACCCTTGCCTCAAGCTCATCACCAACTAGGCTCAATACTCATTATAAAGCTCAAAAATCCTTAGTTATTCCATCTCTTGCCCCTCAGAATGGCGACATTTTGTGATGAAGCTCACCTAAGTTATGGGAGACAGAAAAACTGCTGGATCATCATTCATCCCTCAAAACTTTTGCTCCATTAATTTTTTCAGCAAAATCTTCAACAAATAATTTTTCAGCAAATAATTTTTTTCTCATATTTCTCATTTTTTCACATTTCCTAGATCATCTTTTGACGCGAAGACAAACTGTGGGTATCACAAATGTCCCCGGTTACTCAATAACCTAGCAAATTTTAATTTGAAGGAGAGGAATGCTCGAGCAAAACAATTGGAGTAGCAAAAAGTCCCCCAAACTTGAATTATTCATTGTCCCCAATGAATCATTAATAAAGCAACTATACCCCCAAACTTATTTTTTTCCTATCTGAATTTTTAAACTAAACATGGGACTAGGATTAAGCTTAAAGTGGATCATATAAGTCAATACTACCTCAAAAATCTTCTTTGTCGCAACAACAGTCCAGGCTAGAAGAAATGCTCAAGCAAAAGGTTTCTGGAGATCAGAATACCTTGATCTAATTAAGCGTAATCAGTCCAAGCTTCAAAAATTCAGAGAAAAATTAGTTAAGTTAGAGTTGCTTAGTGCTTCATAAAACAGAAACATCCAGAAATTCATTAAAAACATAGAAAAATAAATTACATCAGCAGATATATTTTTGTTGAAGAAGCAGAAATATGAAAGAGAAACAAACATAACATCAACAGAAAAGGAAAGTAGAAAATGCGCGAGCAAACAAAAAGTCAGAACAAAAATCATGCTCGCTCAGGGCCACTTCATCCTTCAGTCCTCTTGGCCCGGTTCATTTTCATCATCCTCTTCTCCTCTTTCAACAGGTGGGGGCGGAATCCAGGGGTTCAACAGATCGTCAGGGAATGCTGGAAGGGTTGGGTATGGGTTTGAAAAATTCTCTTGCAGCGACTTCTTCAAGCTGGCATCCCGATTCTTAACATAGTTCCAGAAGGTTAAAGTTTGCCTTTCAGCAAACTCCTGCCTACTGGCCGAAAGTGCCAGTTGTTCTAGAATCAAGTTGATGCCATGGATAAGCCCACCTTGCCGTACCTCCTGCACACGCTGGAGCCGTGCCAAATTGGGTGTGTCTATGATCCCCTTATCAAACAGGATCACATCTCCCTCATCCACCGGAACCCCTGGATCATCTTTTGACGCGAAGACAAACTATGGGTATCACAAATGTCCCCGGTTACTCAATAACCTAGCAAATTTTAATTTGAAGGAGAGGAATGCTCGAGCAAAACAATTGGAGTAGCAAAAAGTCCCCCAAACTTGAATTATTCATTGTCCCCAATGAATCATTAATAAAGCAACTATACCCCCAAACTTATTTTTTTCCTATCTGAATTTTTAAACTAAACATGGGACTAGGATTAAGCTTAAAGTGGATCATATAAGTCAATACTACCTCAAAAATCTTCTTTGTCGCAACAACAGTCCAGGCTAGAAGAAATGCTCAAGCAAAAGGTTTCTGGAGATCAGAATACCTTGATCTAATTAAGCGTAATCAGTCCAAGCTTCAAAAATTCAGAGAAAAATTAGTTAAGTTAGAGTTGCTTAGTGCTTCATAGAACAGAAACATCCAGAAATTCATTAAAAACATAGAAAAAGAAATTACATCAGCAGATATATTTTTGTTGAAGAAGCAGAAATATGAAAGAGAAACAAACATAACATCAACAGAAAAGGAAAGTAGAAAATGCGCGAGCAAACAAAAAGTCAGAACAAAAATCATGCTCGCTCAGGGCCACTTCATCCTTCAGTCCTCTTGGCCCGGTTCATTTTCATCATCCTCTTCTCCTCTTTCAACAGGTGGGGGCGGAATCCAGGGGTTCAACAGATCGTCAGGGAATGCTGGAAGGGTTGGGAATGGGTTTGAAAAATTCTCTTGCAGCGCCTTCTTCAAGCTGGCATCCCGATTCTTAACATAGTTCCAGAAGGTTAAAGTTTGCCTTTCAGCAAACTCCTGCCTACTGGCCGAAAGTGCCAGTTGTTCTAGAATCAAGTTGATGCCATGGATAAGCCCACCTTGCCGTACCTCCTGCACACGCTGGATCCGTGCCAAATTGGGCGTGTCTATGATCCCCTTATCAAACAGGATCACATCTCCCTCATCCACCGGAACCCCTGCTCTTCTGCACAGCATCGTGATTGTGTTCGGAAAGAATAGTTTCCCCACCTTCTTTTTCCAACATCCACAAATCTCATTCGCAATGATCCTCCCTACATTAATACTGAGAGACCGTAAGATGGCAAAAGCTAGGAGAACCCGTTCCCTGGAGATTGTCGAGTCATGTGTTGTTGGAAGCATCTTTTGTCTAATGAATCCCATCCATGTGTTCGCTTCCCTTTTCAAATAAGCCGACTGGAATGTCCTCTTCTGAGTCTTGGATAACTGCCACTGTGCCCCTTCAATTCCTACCTCCCTTACAGCCTCACTTAGTTGCTCATCAGATGGCGCCACAACCATCTCATTATATGCCGCATGGGGGAAGTTTTGAACGTTGTACAGTGCATTGATAGAACTTGGACTCCAATCCACCTCGAAACCATCCTCCTTGACAATGTTAGCATAAAATTCACGCACCACCTGTGCGTTTACAGATTCAGGCTTCGCACAAAACAGCTCCCAGCCGTGGTCTGCAATACCGGTCCTCAGAAACTGTGGAAGATCACCACTGAAACCGCGCTCGAACAAGAAATCCCTTTTTAGAAGCTCAGCGTATTTTGCTCTGGCAAAATTGTTGACGAAGCGATCAAATGGAACCTGCTGTTCTTCTATTGCCTCGTTTTCTTCCGATGCTTCAACAATATTTTTGCCCTTCTCTGCCTTGTGCTTGAGCAACTGCTCTTCCTCAGTCTTCTTCTCTGTTTCTTCTCTTTCTTTGTCCTCAGCTTCTTTCTACTCTCTTTCCTCTCGCTCTGCCTTTTCTCTCTCGGAATCTGATGATGGTGGTGATGGGGTATCAGTCCGAATCACCTGAATACGGCCGACCTTTCTTTTTATGCGGCGGCGTTTCGGCGGTTCGGACATGATTACCTCAACACGAGCTTCTTGGTCCTGCTCGTTTCCTCTTTCAGACACTGCGTTTACCTGCTCGTCTCTTACCATCTCAGCCTGCTGTTCTTGATTTTCCTCAACATTTTCCTCTCGAGCCGTATCTGTATCCGCAAGTCTCTGATCAGCCTCTCCTGGGGTATGTTCTTGCGGTTCTTCCAGGTTTTCTTCAACCACTGCAGCAGCCTCATCCTCTGTCACTTTTTCCTGTTCTTCCGCCCTCTGTTGTCGCCTTCTTCGTTTAGCTTCTTTCTCCTCTGGTGTTCTTTTCTTCTTAGTTTTCACTTTCGGAACTTCGAGGGTAATTGGTATTTCCTCTTCACACTCTCTCTCTCTTTCTTTCCTCGCTCTTGTTTTGGCCATGGATAACTCAAAGGGTTTTGCAAAGAATGAAAAGGAGAAAGAAAGAATGTAGATGGAAAAATAGAATCAAGAAGACGAAGTGAGGAAAAACGTACCAATGTCTGCAAATAAATAAGGCTCCAGCAATTTGAAATCCTAACCGAAAGGATTTGCTCCGTAATAAATGGTTTTACCGTTCACAATTAAGTTGCAATTCAAATCCCTAACGGTAAAATTGTGGAACTCCAATCATCTATGGGAAATAACGGCATGCTGTCAACGGCTAAACCGTTGGATTGTCCCTTCACGACATGTGGCAACATCCCTGCAATTCACCTGCCCATAGAAATTCAAAAATCCCAACGGTAAAAATAATTACTCACACTAAAATCCTTCCTATGCATACGAGAAATTTGCTCTAGCATTATCTTTGCTGCAACAATCTTCTGAACCTGAAGAATCTTAGATACGAAATTCGAATTTCAAAATAGGAAAATCAAACCTTTTAAATTCAAATTAAACTTAACCAATCAAATCAAACTTAATCTTTTATTCTCAAAAGAAGCCGAATAAATTAGAGAAAATCTCTATTAATTAAAACTAGAATTCAAATAACTGAAAATAAAATCTAGATAAAATCTAATAAAATCTAACTAATTAAAAGATAATTGAAAGATAATTTAAATAAATAACCCGAAAATCAAATCAAATTCAAAACAAAATAGATAAGATCTAATCAAATATTTAAAGACAAAATCTAATAAATCTCGCAAAACCAAATCTAACCTAACCGCAATTACAATCAAATCAACGAAAAATAAAAACACTACAAATCCTGGGAGCTCAAAACTTTGCTCTGTGAAATGCTCCCGCAAAAATCCTGCTCTCCAATCATCAACCAACCTTAGGGAAGGATATTTCATCCGAAACTCCTCACCCCAATAATGCTTCACACGCTGTCCATTCACCTTGAACACTCTCCCATCTTTTTCATCTTGCAAAGTAACTGCTCCATTGGGGAAAACCTCAATCACAATAAACGGTCCTGACCATTTAGATTTTAATTTTCCAGGAAATAATTTTAATCTAGAATTATAAAGCAAAACTTTTTGACCCTTGACAAACTCCTTAGATTTAATTTTTTTGTCATGCCACAACTTAGTCTTTTCCTTATACATTTTCGCATTTTCGTAAGAAAATTGACGAAATTCTTCTAACTCATTAAGCTGCAGCATTCTGATTGCTCCTGCACGACTCAGATCAAAATTTAACTTTTTCAAAGCCCAAAATGTTTTATGCTCAAGCTCTAATGGTAAATGGCAAGCTTTCCCATATACTAACCTATAGGGAGACATACCTAGAGGAGTCTTATAAGCTGTCCTATAAGCCCAAAGAGCTTCATCCAACCTAAAGGACCAATCCTTTCTAGATGGATGGACTACTTTCTCTAAAATAACTTTAATTTCCCTATTACTAATTTCAGCTTGACCATTCGCTTGTGGGTGATAAGGGGTAGCTATCCTATGCTTAATCCCATCGTTAGCTAAAAGCTTAGTTAAGATATTATTAACAAAATGTGTACCCTCATCACTTATTAGAGCTCTAGGTGTCCCAAACCGCGCAAAGATGTGCGATTGAAGAAACCTTGCAACTGTCATGGCATCACTCTGATGGCATGCAATGGCCTCCACCCATTTGGACACGTAATCAACTGCCAATAAGATAAAAACATTGCCATTAGATGGGGGAAATGGCCCCATAAAATCAATACCCCATACATCGAATAGTTCAACTTCTAAAATGTAAGTAAGAGGCATTTCATCTCTAGGCCCCAAATTTCCTCTCCTTTGGCAAGCATCACATTGCTTGTAGAACCAATGGGCATCCTTGAATAACGTAGGCCAGAAAAATCCGCAATGCAAAATCCTCATAGCTGTCCTCTGACCGCTGAAATGCCCTCCATACAACAAAGAGTGACATTGCTCTAGGATTTCCTTTGCTTCAGCACCTGAAACACACCTACGAATAATACCATCAGAGCATTGCTTATACATAAACGGCTCATCCCAAAAGAAAAATTTTGCATCATGCTTAAACTTTTTCTTCTGCCTCCAATCCATGTCAATAGGAGTGACTCCCTTTACCAAAAAGTTTGCAATATCAGCATACCAAGGGACATCCCTAACTACCTTTACCTCAACGGCAAAAAGTTGTTCATTTGGAAAAGAATCAGAAATGACAGATTGCTCCAACAAAGACGATGATGGATCAAGACGAGATAAATGATCTGCAATGACATTCTCTGATCCCTTCTTGTCCTTTATCTCCAAGTCGAATTCCTGCAGTAATAAAATCCAACGAATTAGTCTAGGCTTTGCATCTTTCTTTGACATTAAATACCTTATTGTTGCATGATCCGTGAACACCGTGACTTTGGATCCAACCAAATATGGCCGGAATTTCTCAAAAGCAAACACAACAGCTAACAACTCCTTTTCAGTAGTTGTGTAGTTGACCTGTGCCTCATTTAAAATCTTGCTTGCATAATATATAGGATGAATAAATTTGCCCTGCTTCTGCCCCAGCATTGCACCTACTGCAGCATCACTCGCATCACACATTACCTCGAATGGCAAATTCCAATTAGGTGCGTAGAGAATGGGTGCTGAGATTAAAGCAGCCTTCAATGTTTCAAAAGCCTTCCTACAATATGCATTAAAGTCAAAAACATGATCAGTGCACAATAAGTAACAAAGAGGTTTACTGATTTTGGAAAAATCCTTTATGAACCTCCTATAAAATCCAGCATGCCCTAAGAAGCTCCGAATTCCCTTCACTGAATTCGGTGGCTCTAATCTTTCAATAACCTCAACTTTTGCTCTATCAACTTCTAGACCATTCTTAGAAATCCTATGACCTAACACTATGCCCTCCTTCACCATGAAGTGTCACTTCTCCCAATTAAGAACTAGATGGGTATCCTCACATCGTTTTAATACCTTACCTAAATTATCTAAACAACTCTGAAAAGACCCTCAAAAAACTGAAAAATCGTCCATAAAGACCTCAACAGTGGACTCAATCATATCAGAAAAAATTGATAACATACACCGTTGAAATGTTGCTGGAGCATTGCAAAGGCCAAAAGACATTCTCCTAAAAGCGAATGTCCCATAAGGGCAGGTGAAAGTGGTTTTTTCCTGATCTTCAGGAGCAATAGTAATCTGGTTATACCCAGAATAACCATCCAAGAAACAGTAATAGGCCTGACCAGCCAATCGATCCAACATCTGGTCGATAAATGGTAGAGGGAAATGATCCTTTCGGGTGGCTTTATTAAGCCTTCTGTAATCCATACAAACCCTCCAGCCAGTTACTGTCCTTGTGGGGATCAACTCATTATCTTTATTGCTTACCACCGTGACACCTCCTTTCTTAGGAACACATTGGACAGGGCTTACCCAACTGCTATCGGCAATTGGATAAATGATCCCAGCATCCAACCATTTAATTACCTCCTTTTTAACAACCTCTTTCATTGCAGGGTTAAGCCTTCTTTGTTGCTCAATACTCCTAAAGGATCCCTCCTCTAGAGTGATTTTGTGAATACAAAAAGATGGGCTAATTCCCTGAATATCAGCCAATGTCCAACCTATAGCTTTGCGGTATTGCTGCAGCAATTTTATTAAGGCCTCTTCATGCTCCGACATTAAATCTGATGCAACAATAATGGGCAATGTCTCACTTTCCCCAAGATACACATACTTTAGATGATCCGGTAAAGGTTTCAAATCTAAAATGGGTGCCTCAATTAGGGATGGCTTAATTGGGGGAGCCTTTCTTTGATCTAAATCTAAAGACTCAAAAACATCCTCACACCTAAACAATTCTTTTTCATTTTTTTCTATCTAAAGAACAAAATTCAAAATCTTCTACACTAACCTCTCCATGCTTTTTTGAATGCTTATCAGCTGAATCCTGTATTGTTGTCTCAATAACTGTGCTCTCCAGAATCCTGATGAAGGAACAATCCTCCATTTCGTCTAGATATTTCATGGCTTTAAAGACATTAAATTTCACTTCCTCATTACAAACTCTCATTGTTAATTCTCCTTTTTGAACATCTATTAATGCCCTACCAGTAGCAAAAAATGGACGACCTAGAATAATTGGGACATCTTTATCAGCCTCATAGTCTAAAATAATAAAATCAACAGGAAATATGAATTTATCGACTTTTACTAAGACGTCCTCAATTTTACCCTCTGGATATGTGATAGACCTATCAGCTAGTTGGAGTGTAACTTTGGTAGGTCTAGCTTCACCAATACCTAACTTCCGATAGACCGAAAGAGGCATAAGGTTAATGCTTGCACCTAAATCACAGAGTGCTCTACCTAATTCCTTTCCACCTATAGACACAGGTATAGTAAATGACCCTGGATCCTTAGCCTTGGGGGGTAGCCCATTCTTAAGAATAACACTACACTCCTCAGTAAGAGATACAGTTTCAAACTCACCTAACCTTTTCTTTTTAGTCAAAATATCCTTAAGAAATTTAGCATAATTAGGCATTTGCTCTATAGCTTCTACTAAAGGGATATTTATATGCAACTGCTTAAGAATCTCTAAAAACTTTTTAAATTGACCATCCTGATTCTTAGGCTTTTGCCTTTGTGGAAAAGGTAGAGGTGGTACATAAGGTGGGGGCGGCACATATGGTGGTTCTACATCTGGCACAGAACCAGATGCTCCAGCATCTTCTTTGCTGCCTCCAGCACCCTGACCAGACTCCAACTCTTTCTCGACAACAACATTATTATTTCTATCACCATTTTTATCTATAACCTGGGTTTTACTAGGCTCAATTCTTTCTTCTAATGGCTTACCACTCCTAAGAGTAACTGCCTTTACCTGCTCCTTACCTTCCCTTCTAGGGTGTCCAGTATCTGATGGAAGTTTCCCTTGAGGCCTTGCCTTGAGCTCATTAGCTAGCTGGCCCACTTGCAATTCCAGGGCTCTCATCGAAGCTTGATTACTTTGAATTGCAGCGTCTGTGTGAGCCATAAATTCTTTCATCATCGCCTCGAGAGAATTTCCCAAATTTTGCTTGGGCAAAGCCGGCTTATTTTGCTGGGGCATTACCTGCGCTTTAGCAAATCCCGGCTGGTTCATCTTTTGTTGTGCTTGTATGTTATTTCCTTGACCTCCCCATGAGAAATTGGGGTGGTTGCGCCAACCTGGATTATAGAAGTTAGAATAAGGGTTGTTCCTCTGATTACCTACAAAAAACACAGAAGTTGGATTGCTGGGGCAAAACTCGTAGTTGTGGTCTTCACCGCAATAGACACATGCTTCGTCCGTGACTTGGTTCACCACTGCTGCAAGCTCCATAGCTGGTGGCTGTTGATGACTAATCACTGTCACATTCTTAAGAGCGTCAGCAATCATAGCAAGATCGGCCCTAATGGTGGACACACCATCAACCTCTAATACACTCTTAACCTTTTATTTGTGCCTCTAACATCCGACCACTGACAACTATTAATAGATATTCTTTCTAAAATTTCATAGGCTTCATCAAAAGTTTTTGCCAAAAGGGCCCCTCCAGCCGAAGCATCGACCATACCTTGGGTTACTCCATTTAAACCATTGTAAAATGTTTCCATTTGAATACAATGAGGTAACCCATGGTGGGGACACTTTCGTAAAAGCTCCTTAAACCTCTCCCAAGCCTCACTAAAAGTCTCATCCTCCAGTTGCCTAAACCCTACTATTTCACTCCTTAATTTAGCATTTCTATTAGGTGGGAAATATTTACTCAAAAATTTTTCAGCTAACTCATCCCACGTCCTAATTGATCCTATAGCAAAAGAGTTTAACCATGACTTTGCTCCATCTCTCTCAAACTCATAAGCTTAAACTGGAGGATGACAGGAGGGTTATGACACAACCTGACCGTTACATGGGTTTGACAGGAACCCAACTCATCATACCTGATGATGAGATAAAAAATCCATTAACTTATAAACAAGCAATGGATGATAAAGATAGGGACTGGTGGATCAAAGCCATGAACCTTGAGATAGAATCGATGTATTTCAACTCAGTCTGGGAACTTGTAGATCAACCGAATGATGTAAAACCTTTCGGCTGCAAGTGGATTTACAAGAGAAAACGAGACCAAAATGGTAAGTTGCAAACCTTCAAAGCACGATTATAGCAAAGGGTTATACCCAATGAGAAGGGATTGACCATGAAGAAACCTTCTCACCGGTTGTTATGCTAAAATCGATTAGAATACTTCTTTCCATTGTCGCGTTCTATAACTACGAAATTTGACAAATGGATGTCAAGACAACGTTTCTGAACGGTAATCTTGACGAGAGTATTTATATGGTCCAACCATAAGGGTTCCTTATCCAGGGAAAGGAGCAAAAGGTTTGCTAGCTTAAACGATTCATTTATGGGTTAAAACAAGCTTCTAGATCTTGGAATATGAGATTTGACACTGCAATCAAGTCTTATGGTTTTGAATAGAATACTAACGAACCTTGTGTATATAAAAGGATTGTCAATTCTACTGTAGCTTTCTTGATCTTATACGTAGACGATATCCTACTCATTGGGAATGATGTAGGATTTCTGACTGACATTAAATAGTGGTTAGCAGCTCAATTCCAAATGAAAGATTTGGGTGAAGCTCAGTTTGTTCTAGGGGTTTAGATAATAAGGGATCGTAAGAACAAAATACAAGCACTGTCTCAAGCATCCTATATCGACAATATTTTAATCCGATATTCAATGCAGAATTCCAAAAAGGGTTTATTACCCTTTAGGCAAGGAATTCATGTCTCAAAAGATCAAAGTCCGAAAACGCCTCAAGAAGTTGAGGATATGAAACAAGTTTCTTATGCATCAGCAATCGGTAGTCTGATGTATGCAATGCTATGTACACGACCCGACATATGCTATGCTATAGGCATTGTCAGCAAACATCAGTCCAATCCAGGTCAAGCTCATTGGACTGTCGTTAAGAACATCCTCAAGTATCTGAGGAGAATGAAAGACTATTAGCTAGTGTATGGTTCTAAGCATTTGATCCTTACCGAATACACTGACTCAAATTTTCAAACTGATATAGATTCTAGGAAATATACATTAGGATCTGTGTTTACTCTTAACGGAGGAGCGATAGTATGGAGGAGTATAAAACAGGGATGTATTGCTGACTCCACGATGGAAGCTGAATACGTTGTCACATGTGAAGCGCAGTATGGCTTAGGAAATTTCTAACTGAGTTAGAAGTAGTTCCTAACATGCATCTACCTATCACTCTTTATTATGATAATAGTGGAGCAGTTGCAAACTCAAAGGAACCCCAAAGCCATAAAAGAGGAAAGTACATTGAATGTAAATACCATCCCATCTGGGAAATTGTACAGCGGGGAGACCTGATCGTCACACAGATAGCCTCAGAGCACAACATGGTTGATCCATTTACAAAAGCCCTCTCGGCTAAGTGTTTGAGGGACATCTACAAAATTTAGGACTACGAGTTTTGTAATATCAGGACAGATGGAAAAACATAGCACATGTGTAAAGGCTATTTCACCCAACATTTTGTAACCTCACTAGAGTTTTAGAACAAGTGGGAGTTTGTTGAATTTTATGTCCTAAAACTCATAGTTTGTAATCTTTTTGCAATAAAGATGTTATCGTATTATTCAGTGAATTGCTTGTTTATATATAACCTAAATCCAATATATAAAAATCCTTGGTTATAACATGAAACACTCAAACTATATGTGCAAATATAGATAGGGATCAAGTTCTAGTATATAACCAAAATGGTTTATAGTATAGGGATAAGGTTGGGTACCTTATCTTGGGAACACTATGGATACGACCTACTTTGCACATAAGGCAAATGATGTGATTGTGGATCGTTCATGTGGAAACATGCGAGTAGGGGCATCCTATGCAAATGAGTTTGCACAAGATGAAACCAAGAAATAAGTCACTCTTACTTTATAACATCGTTTATTGATAAGACTAACTATTTCATACGATGACCTAGGTAACTTGATCTTAATCCTGAGCTAACTATGAACTCCTATTTTTTTCAGGATTATCCTTTGATTTGCAAGAGTGAGAATGACCCAACAAAACCGACTCAATAAGCCTACCATTTTGGGGATAAGACTGGATAGATAGCTAGGGACATAGTTTTGCAAGATGGAATTCACTCCTACCCGTATTAAGGATAGCAGAAAGGTTGTTCCCTTAAGTGCTGACTCCAAGACTTTAACAAGGGGCCCCACCCTTTCATTGGCCCGAGAGGGACTCTGTTTGATGGTTCGACCATAAACAAATTGTTCATTAGAGGATCAGTGGACTAAGGAATCAAGAAGTGTTATACTGGTAAAACAGACTTTTTGACCTAGCTATAGTTACGAACAACCTGTGAAGGGTCGACTTACTAATCATGGTTATATCGAGTGGATAAAAACATATCCACAGTGAGGGGAGTGCAACTACTCCACTATAGTGGAGTGACCCCGATAGTTAAGGAATGTTGGTTAACTAGGTTAAATAAGTTTAACAAGTTAAACCTCGAATCGTTGGAGCCCCATGATCTGTAGGTCCATTAGGTCCCCTTGGTAGCTTAAGGAACAGACTTTGGAACAATATGATGGAAAGAGTTCGAATTGTTCAAATTCAATTTAGGGACGATATCAGTCATATTGGATATTACCGACACGTTGGTTTTTAGTTAAACCTAATTTTGAGAGTTAGATATATTTAAATATGATTTAAATATCGAGCACGTGAATGGGGATTCATGTTTGAGAAATTGCATTTCGGAAAAGGTCAGGATTGGTTGCAAAATATTAATTTAATATCTATAATATATAATAATATAATTAATTAATTATAATTTTAAATTAATTAAATTGAAATTCAAAATTAAATTAGAATTTCAAATTATTAATTTAATTTAATTAACTAAAATTGATTTTCAAATGAATTAAGAAATTCAAAAGAAAATCAATTTTAGGAGGTGGAGTGCATGGTGACTAAACCCATGCACTCCTCCTCAATTGGCCACCAAATCCAACTTAAATTGGGATTGTCTTGTTGTCTAATTATGGGACTTCAAGAGTGCATGGATTCTTCTTTAAATAGGGGAGGATTTGCTAAAGAAAGGCACAATAATTACATGGTGTTATGCTGCCAAATTACTCTCTCAAACTCATAAGCTTAAACCTTTAAAAATCTTGAAACCCAAGCACTTTCCCTTTCAATTCCCATAACTAGAGGATCCCACAATTCGTTCCAAAGGCCTGAGAATAGCAAGGAAGATCTTGTGGTGGTTCATGATCAGTTGGTGAGGAAAAACAACACAACAATCAGTCCAATTTTGAGCTACAAAGAGGTTGGTGTTCTAAACTCTATTTTTGTAGTTTTGGACAACATGCTTTCATTGATCAATTTGATGTTATTATGTGCCTAAGATCCAAAATTGTTTTCGCATGTTAGATATTAACACCTTCAGAAAGCAATTGTATAAGAGATGTAGAATATGAAACTCAACTTTAGTTTGAGAATTTTCCTCCAAAAACAAAAGATTCAAACTAGGACAAACTAGATATTGGAAGATTCCTTTGTCAAGCGTCTATCTTAAATTTACATAGGAGTTGGATGAAACAACTTTTAATAAGTGTGTCTGTTAGCCATAGTTGTCAATGACTATTGAAAGGGAACTTTTAGGCTTTATTAATGAACAGGTAGATTGTCGAGCTTACTATCGAAGTGTGAGAGATTTTGACTTTGGAATCAAATTAGTACAAGAAACCAAAGAAGTCATCAATTTGATTGGGATGAGAAATTAGGCCGACTCGAAATGAATGGAAGATATTTCCTAGTATTAGATAAAGTGGGTTGGACCTTCCAAGTTTACCAACGGCATGAGAGGTAAACCTCATCAAAGAGTCTGAGTTGGGAATAACTCTCATTCCTAAAACTAGGGGTGTTCATGTTGAAACTGAAAACCGACCTGACCGACCGAACCGACGACGGTCGGTCGGCTAGCCGACTTGGTCGGTCGGTATCGGTTCTGCCATTTGGCAGACCGGTCGATCCATTAATTTCACATATAACCGACCGACCGATCGATATATATACATAATTTATTTATTTTAAAGAAAAACTTTTAGTTAGAAATCATATTCTCAGCCCATTACCCAGGCCCAGCCCATCAAGTTTTCTCATCTTAGAACCCTAGTAATTTACTTTTTGAATTTCGCATTCTTCCATTTTCGAAAACTCAGCCGTCTCTCATCTCTCACTCTCTCTCCTTCACTTCACCCCTGCCATCTCTCATCTCTCACTCTCTCTCCTTCACTTCACCCCTGCCATCTCTCGTCTCTCACTCTCTCTCCTTCACTTCACCCATGCCTTCTCTCATCTCTCACTCTCTCTGCTTCATTTCTCTCTAGTCTCTCACAACTCACAAGGTCGTCGTCGTCGTTTCGCCTCCTTCAACATCGTCGTCGTCGTCTCGCCTCTTTCAGCACCACACTCTTTTCTTGGTTTTAAGTTCTTCGTTGCCTCCTGAAGGAAATAAAAGTCCCCACGCAGCGGAAGCGCATCGATTGGACCTTACGCCGTATATTAATTAACATTAAAATACCGTTACGAAAACTCGAACAAACTTTAAACAAACTTTAAAGCTGCTGTAAAATTTGTTTAAACATGCTTAAAAATAAATCTAAATTTATTTTCATGATTTTCTAAAGAAAAGAGGAAGAACCGTTACAAACCTCCGTTGTAGACTTGACCGTTCTTCGCCAACGATGCTCCAACGATCAAAACGCAGCAGCCGCCTTTGGTTTTTCTTCGCTGAAAATTTCTTCTTTGATTGACACAATCACCACAGAGGTTACACCGGTATGTCTCTGAGTCTAGGAAGCAAAAGACTTGTGGGAGTCTTTCTCTAAGAGGGAGGCTAGAGAGAATTCTAGGTCTTGTCTTTCAAGAGTGTCAAGTGTCATGACCAATTAGGTCTAGTTTTCTATTTATAGAAGAGAGGCCATGAATAAAATATTCAATTAAATCAATCTTTTCCAAAATTGATTCAATCTTATTCCTTAATTAATCAATCATGATCAATCAATTCCATAATTGATTAATCTTTTCCACAAATGACTAATTACTTCCATAAGTGATTAGATCATTTCCATAAATGATTAATGACTTCCTTAAGTGATTAATTATTTCCATAATTGATTAATTCCCGATTAATGAATTCTTGAATTAATTAACCACCAATTAAATAGCACATATTTAATTCCCGGTCTAGAATTAATTAATTTGCCCAAACACATTTTAGGCCTTAAATTAATTAATTCATTATTTGAACTCTTTCAAACTTCCATAAATTTATATTTGAACTTTTCAAATATTAATTTCTCTCATAATAATATATCAATATATATTATATTTGTTTCCCTTAATAAATTGAACATTTTCAATTTACTTTTATTACTTAGTTGCCTCAAATTACTTTACGAGCTACCAGTGGGACCTAATGGACCTGTAGATCAGAAGCTCCAACGATGTGAGATTAATTGGTCAAACTCATTAACCACATTAATCAATATTCGTTAACTGTGTGTACATTCCACTATAGACTCACAGTTGCACTCTTCTCACTGCAGACATATTTTCTGTGTCCACGGATCTAGACCAATATCGACTAGTTAGTCCTTTACGAGTGTCCATAACACCAGCTGGGTCAAATTACCGTTTTACCCCTGGGTTACCTCTATTTCCTTAAGTACCTATTCTCCTCTAATGAACAACCTGTTTGTGGTCCAACCATCAAACAGAAAACCCTCTCGTGCCATTGAGAGGGTAGGGCCCTTTGTTCAAGACTCGGAGTAACCACTTAAGGGAACACTCATCTGCTTCCCTAAAGTCGGGAAGGAGTGAATTCCATCTTGTACGATTATGTTCCCAGCTCCCCATTCGGTCTTGTCCCCAAAGTGGTAGGCTTATTGAGTCGGCGTATTGGCCACTCTCACCCATACAAATCAAAGGACAATCTCTCATGAGCAGGAGTCCATAATCAACTTAGGATTAAGACTAAGTTGTCTAGGTCGTCCTAGTGAAATAGAAAACCAACTAGTTAACGGTGTTATAACCAAGTGGTTACTATTTCGCGGTCCGGTCTTATGCAAACTCATTGCATAAGATACCCCCACTCGCATGTCTCCTACACGAACGCGTTGGATCGCAGCGTTTGGATCAAATACAAAGTGGGCCGTATCCATAGTGTTACCAGGATAAGGCACTGTTGGGCTCCTAGAGTGAGTAAAAATATAGTATAAAATACTCTAGAATTCTTGTGCAAGTATACACAGTCTGCAGCAAGTAATATTATCAATCCAAGGTCTGAATGAGCTTCCACTTTATCTATTTTGCATAACTTCCTAATGGTTTCGAAGATAATAAAAATGTTGGGTTTTATAAGAATTATGCTGAAGCAAAATAAATGACAGAACAACGAGTAAACAAATAGATAGACAGATTAAAGACAGGCGCTGGTTAGGCTTTAGTGATTGTTCTAAGATATGCTCTAGCAATATTATTGATCATGCATTTCTCGCAATAGTTTTATTAGCGGATTCCTCCCGGAACTCCGGATCTTTTGGAATATGTTTCAAACCCAATGAAGTACGACCGATCAAGCACTAGGCAACTGGCTATCCCTAGCTCAGTCACTGGCGTTCACCAATACACAATGATCGTAGTGTGGATAATTGCCACACACTCTCTAAATCATCCCTGAAACTAGAGAGAGTTATTCCATACCCCGGCTGGCCAGGCGGGCATAAAATAAGAATAAGCACAACAATTAACCAAAATGCGATAGTCAATAAATTACTAGAGATGAAGCACAGTAATCACATTATTCCTAACCAACACCCTAAGCTACTTAGTTCATAATAGGCATAGGAATACGAATTACAATCTGAGTATGCATGTCCATAACCACAAGTTAATAAATAAAATAAACTCCCTAATCAGCTTGCGGTAGATGGTGTTCTTGATGATCTTCAATCTCCCTATACTATTCGGCTTCCAAGGGAAAATATGGAATGACTTTGACTTTGACGGCTACTTCCTTTTATAGAAGGATGGGAGGCTTGAATTAGGTCAACTAGGACACGTGTAAGGCTCTCCTTGATCCTTTATCACGAAAATAACTCAACAGAAGTCGGTTCATGAAGTTGGCTAACGAGCTGTGATGTGGCAGTTTCTGCTCCCAGTTTTGCTGCAGCATAGAATCTGCTCCCTCCAGTCGCTCAGCAACATAATCTGCACAAAATAATTTTCAATGCTTCCATTCTTCCAAATGGGTTAAAACATGTAATATCTATCCAAAACCAACCCTAATAAGCATAGAGGACACACAAATCTCTATATAATTGAGGCCTAAATAACTACCTTTTGGGCAGTTATCAGGCACCCAGTCTTATCCCTATACTATAGACCCTTTAGGCTGTTTCTTGAACAATGATCCCATATGTCGCTACATATAGTTCAAGACTCATATTACAATCTTGGATGTCTAGTTTATTGGATTAGGGTTATTATTAGGGTTATTATTAGGCAAAGACAAATATAAAATAACTAATAACAATTAATGGAAAAATATATCAATATTATTTCATTAATATCCGGTCAACGGTTACATTCACTATCTACGGGTTTTAGGGCATAAAACCCAACACCTCCTTCATCTGAATAATATTTTTAAAAAAATAGTGTAAAAAAAACCGATCGAACTGGCCGATCAGTCGGTCGGCTGGCATCACCAATCGAAAGACGTCGGTTTCCACCAAGCTGAAAAACCGACCGACCGGTGAACACCCCTACCTAAAACTTCATACAAGGTGGCCTCAACTTAACAGAGTTGAGGAAGTCCATAGATATAGGAATAATAAGAGTTTTGTTTCAAAAGAAGAAAGACGGATCCATTGTGGCTATGCTTCGGGTTGACTAGAGTTGAATGAATGATAGTAAAGAGCAAGTATTCTCTCCTCATATGAATAATTTATGACCAGCTTCAAGGAGCAAAGGTATCCTAAAAGGCAAGTTTATATTCGAGATACCATCAGTTGTGGATCGGGGAGGTTATTATCTCCAAAGGTCACCTCCAAAACCAAGTACGACCATTATGAGGTTTTGTGATGCCTTTTGGACTCATGAATCCCCTTGCAACTACCATGGACCTCATGAACTAGGTTTTCAAGAGTTTTATAGACTTGTTCATCATGATGTTTATAGACAACATATTTAGTTTATGTCAAGCCTAATGAGCAACATGAGGAGTATCTTAGGCAAGTTTAGATGACCTTGAGAAGTAGCGAGCTATATGCCAAATTTTCTAAGTACGAGTTGCGACTAGGCAAATTTTTCCTTTCTCAAACACACGGTTGCTAAGGGTAATATTTTGATGGGTAAATCCCCATGAAAAAAGGGCAACTTTTGTGTGGTTTTTGATTGGATATAACTGATAAGATTTTCTCTCGAATAAATCTCTCTCTTAATAGATATCTTCTTGTTTCTCAATTTTCAAAGGATGTGCATTGTATTATTGTAAGTTCTCTGTTTTGAACACAATGGAACTTTTAAAAGTGGAGGTAGTTTATAGTTGGCCTAGAATCAATACAGTGGCAAAGATTTGCAGTTTCCTTAGTCTAGCAAGTTACTATGTGAAGTTTTGTTCATAATGTTTTCAGCTCTTAACCAAGTCGACTCACAGAAAGCACCATTTTCACTTTAAACGATAAATGAGAAAAGAGCTTCAGACACTCACCATTCATAAGAATATGAAACACTCCCTTGCATAGGAAGAGCTCAACATAAGGCAAACTAGATGGTTGGAACTAGTAAAGGATTGTGATTGTGAGATCAACTAGCATCCTAGCAATGGGAATGTGGTGAGTGATGCACTAGTAAGAGAGCGACAAGTATGATATACTTGGTGTCATCTCATAGTACATTGCTTGGAGAGTTTGATCGTCTAGAAATCGATAGGTCAACGGGAGATGCCCCAACATGGTTGGCTCAACTCACAGTGGTGCCTAGTTCAAGACAGGAGATTGTTGGTGCCTAACTAGAGGACCTAAAAAGGTAACTACTTGAGAGAGGTAGCTCAAGGAGACTTTACCTCCACTTGTTGCTCGTCTTTGTGGTACTAAGGGAGACTATGTCTTCCAATGGTCTAACCCTTTTAAGAAAGAGTTGTTAGAAGAAGCACTCAAGGCACCTTTCTTAGTGCGTTTTAATAATATCAAGATACACAAAGATTTAAAATAAGAATGTTGTGAACTTCGCTATAGAGCTTTCAAGGTCAATGAAATGTTACAAAGCTATTTGGATAATTGTGCTGTCTAACAAAGTTTACATACCTTGTCCCTTGTAAGGCCACACATCATGTGAAAAAATGATCATATCTTAGAAGTAAATGACATGTATCTTTGACCAAGAGGTTAGAGGTTCGAGATTCTCCCAAACATCAATTTTTTTTCAGGAGAATTAAGCCTTTTTGGTGTTTGGTGGTGAGGGAAAAGAGGCTTAATGAGGAGATCATTAGCTAATAGTTGTTCTGTTTTTGTTTTAGTAGTTGAGTTAGTGTGATCTTTTGCTAGCTAATGTATTCCATTTTGTTAATCTTTTAGTTTGTGGTTGTGTAGAGATTTGCGGTTGTTTGGCGGTTGCTTTACTGTAGAGTTTTGCATTGAGGTTTATTGGTCTTGTCATGTGCCTTGAGATGTTCTTGAATGTGTAATGAAGTAGAATATCTTTCTCATAGGTGTTCTGGCCTTATTGACTTAATCAGGTTATGCTTAACCTGAGGTCTGACTCGTCTTTATTAGTTGGAAGTTTGGGTATGTGATGTTGATCTAAAGTGGTATGGAACTGTTGTTTGGATCAATTTGCAAAGTAAAATTTGGTAGTTATTGAAGTTATGTCGTTATGTTGTCGAAATTTTTCAGGACGTTACATGGTTCATGTGTCATTGTTAAAAAAGTGTAGCGAGAACCCTTCCAATGTGTAAAAGGATCAAATACTCAGTTTGTTAAAAGTATTATAATGGAATTGGAGAACTAAAGAAGTGGCTTAAGAAAGAGAAGATGAAATGGGGGTTAGTACCAAGACTTGTTTCAAGACTAGGTGCTTTCGAGGACGAAAGTGAAGGGATAAAAGCCCTTGCGCAGCGGAATAATTTACAGAACCAAACTCTGTTTTTAAAAACTGTTTTAAATACCAATACAGTGGCAAATTACAACAATTTAAAACATACAAAACTACTATAAATAGGCTATTAGCTTGCTGATTTTTAATAAAAAAACTTAGATCTAATCTAAAGAGTTGATCCTAATGATCAAGAGATGTTTGGTACTTTCTACCACTTGAAGACTTGACCGAATTCACCAATTCTCCAAGTTTTCTTCTTAGTTTTGCAACAACCCCTTGATCTTTGATTCGCTGTAAAATTCTCCACGAACACCACCCAGTTGGAAACACCGGTAATTTACTGAGGCTTTTTCCTTAAGGCTTTTGGTGGGAGAAAAAATCTACTAAAGAGATCGAGAGAATTCTCTCTGAGAAATATTGTATTGGCATTTTTTGGAGTGCTCGAGAGCTTGTAATGGAGAGGATCCAAGGCGCAAGCAAGGGGTCTCTTTACGGTTCTTCACCTAAAAACTTTAATTGCTCATTTATGCTTTCTAGTATGTATATTCGAGAAGTTTTGACACTCATGTATAGCTTAATCCCGATTGCGGGTCTTGAATTAAATGTTATAGTTCATTATTATTTTAACTGTCTATCTCTGTGTCCATTATACTTATTATTTGTGTGGGGGTTCGTAATGATGCTCTATGGAATCTGGCCAATTTTATAGTGATTAGATTCTTAATGGAAACTCGATGGAGAGAAGTTCAGATAGATCATAACCCACTCAACTAGGCTTAACTGCTCGTAGTGACAGCGAGAGTAGTTGGTTAGGCTGAGAGACTGAAAATGAATCAGGACTCATTAATTAACCCGTTTAATAGCGCTAAGGACACTTAGGTTATTAAAATGAGCTAGTTATAATTAGGGGAAACTTAAACGAGAACCTATGTAATAAACGGTGATTCTAGGTTTATAATTAGTCGGACACAAGATAGGATAATTAGAATAATAAGTTAGCTATAATCCGGATTTCAAGACCCCGCGTCTCAATTGACTCTTCCTCCATCTTTGCCATTTTGATTGATCATTATAATTCACTTTCTGTCTTAATTTCATTTGCATGTTATCATCATGTTTAGGTCCTTAAATGATATCTTATCTTAGTATTTTTAGTGTTCAGTTCATTATCTTGTCTAAGCTTAAATCCTCCCTGTAGAATTCGATACTCGGTACTTTACCGTTTTATATTACTTGGGCAACTGTACGCTTGCGGTATAGTGCAATAAATTTTTGGCGCCGTTGCCGGGGAGGCTTATTTTGGCAACATAATTTTCTGACATTGAAAAGAAAAGATTGAATATTAATTTAGGGTGTAAATATTTGAATTTTTTTTGTGAATATTTTTATTTTTAGTTTTGTTAAGCTTGGGGGCTGTGTATGCGAAGTGATAAGGAGGCTAATCTGTTTCCTTTAGATCTTGAAATCGATAGAACAATTAGATCTATTCGTAGAGATAAAAGATTGACGGAAAAGATGGCCCAACAAGATAATGAACCCAAGGCTATTAGAGATTTTTTTGCAGCCAATTCTCCCAACCGAAAATTCTGGTATCGTCTACGCTCCCATACAGGTGAACAACTTCGAACTGAAGACGGGGTTGATCCAAATGGCAAGGGGCTGTTCCTTTAAAGGACATCCTCCGGAGGATCCTCACTCCTATCTTCGGTCCTTTCTCAAAATTTGTGGGACGATCTGAAGGATTGGAATTTCGTAATTTTGTAAAACGGAAGCGTGATTGGGACCGATTCGTAATTAATTTTGTTTAATCTAAAATACCAATGCATTGGCAATAATCTTAGAACTATTCTAAATTTATATTAAGGCTAAGCATACAAAAATATTAGATCTAAATCTAATTTACATAGTAAAAAAATACTTACTCTCGTTGACGACTCAGATTAAATTCACCAAATGCTTGTGAAATAATCACGAACTACTGCGAACACCACCACTATGGCTACATCGGTATGACTCTGAGACTTCTAGAGGCAGGAGACTGGTGGGAGTCTAGAGGGAGCCTTCAGGGGAATTCTGTGAGAGTAGGAGAATGAATGGAATGAGATGCCTTTCACCCCACCCTAGGGGTCCTATTTTTAGGAAAACACCAGACTTTTCCTAATAGGAAAATGTCATGAATAAGATCAAATCTATTATCTTATTCATATCTAATTTTAATAAATAATTAATTAATTTCCATAATTAATTAATTACCCAATTAAATATCATATATTTAATCTTAGGGATTTTATTAAATTATTTATATTAATATGAATCCAATTCATATTAATTATTTGATCTCTTTCAAATATTTTCTCTCAAGAATTAATTTTGAAATTAATTAAAAATTATATTATAAAGTTTCATAAAATTTATATTATAATGTATCAATATACTTTATATGATTCCCCTAAATAAATTGAACACTTTCAATTTACACTTTATACTTAATTGCCTCAAGTCTCTTTATGAACTACCAGTGGGACCAAATGGACCTACAGATAAGAAGCTCTAATGATACGAGACTAATTAGCTAAACTCATTAATCAACTTAGTCAACATTCGTTAACTATGGGTCACTCCACTAAAGACCCACAGTTGCACTCTACTCACTGTAGAATATTTTTGTGTCCACGGATATTGACCAATGCAATAAGTCAATCCTTCACGTGTGTTCGTAACACCAGCTGGGTCAAAGTTACCGTTTTACCCCTGGTTACCTCTGGTTCCTTAAGTACCACCAAGTTGTTTAGGGTCCAACCACTAAACAGGAGTTTCTCTCGGGCTAAGAAAGGACGACGCGCCTTTGTTGAAGCTTCGAAATCAGCCCTTAAGGGAACACACATCTACTTACCCCAATAGGGGAAGGAGTGAATTCCATCTTGTATTGTTATGTTCCCAGCCCCCATTCGTTCTTACCCCTAAAATGGTAGGATTATTGAGTTGGCGAACCGACCACTCTCACCCATACAAATTTGAGGACAATCCCTCCTAAAAAGGAGTTCATAACAAACTCAGGATTGAGATTGAGTTACCTTGGTCATCCTATTGAAATAGATACCTAAACTAGTTAACGACGTTACATCTAGTGGTTACTATTTCGCGGTCCAGTCTTTTGGGTCTAGTCTCCTACATGGATGCTTTGGATCTTTGCATCTGTATCGAATACAAGGTGGGCTGTATCACATAGTTTCACCAGGATAAGGTACCCAACCTTATCCTTATACTATAGACCTTTTAGGTTGTTACTTGGACACTGATCCCCGTATGTGCCCACATACTAGTCCAAGTTTCATTTAAACAACCTTGGATCTTAGTTTATTGGATTTAGGGTTTATTAATGCAAACTCGATTATTCAATAACCAAATTACTGAATCACTGAAATAACGCTTTATTGAGATCAATTAATTTGTTTCATTTACTATCAACGAGTTTTAGGGCATGATGTGGAATTTTCCTACCGCAAGCGCACAGGTCAAGTAATAGTAAAGTGATTTATGAAATCGAGTGTCGTCCTCTGGATTGGATTTTTAATCAAATCTAATTACCGAAAATAGTCTTGTCCAATTTTATTTAGGGAACAAATTTTAGTGATGAAGAATGCAAATCTAACACAAAACAATAAGAAAAGTGACAATCTAATGATGAAAACGGTCTTAGGGATTTGATTTCACCAATTGGGATTATGGATCAATTCATGGATTAATAATATGCTATGATTCATAAATCAAGGAAACAACAATCATACATATCTCTCCCGAGCATACATAATTTTCTCACATGCAATGAACCCGATATCCCTATCTAATTTCATTAAACATGCAAGACATTAAGGTTAGTCCTTTTTACCGATTTCTATAATTAACTATTATCTCCCAATCTCTAGCTAAATTCTAGTTATGCACAATGATTTCTAAGCTAAATCCTCTCTCCCGAGTTAGATTCAATCACAAACATCAATCAATTTATGACTGGTAAATTGAAAGCATTAAGAACACAATTATGCATAAATGAAATCGATAACAAAAATCCATACAATCAATCCAAAAGTGCCCAACGGCTACATCAATCCCTAAGGTTTGAAACTTAGCTACTCATACACCATGTTACAATATAGCAAAAGTCTAAAACGACCATTAAAACTACTAAAGTTAAGGGAAAAGAGAAATAAACACTAAGTAGGCCGAGACCGACCGTCCCCTGTCACGATCTCTAGGAACAAAGGCTTGAATCCCGCTTTCCTCCACTTGGTTCAGCTTCCACAGCCCCAAATTCTCTGAGTTTTCGACCAAACAGTCCCCAAAAGAAGTCCCCAAATCTGACCTATTCGCAAACTATAAATAGGGAAAAAATTGGCCTAGCGTCGCGATACACAGATTCTGTTTTGGCCTAGCGGCGCGGTCACAGTGTCGCGACGCTATGACCTTTTGCCACCTGATCAGAATTTGAAATTGCACAGCGTCGAGATGATGTGGAATTTTCCTACCGCAAGCGCATGAGTCAAGTAATAATAAAGTTATCGTAAAAACGAGTGCCGTCCTCTGGATTGGATTTTTAAGCTAAATCAAGTACTGCGAATTATCTCGCTCAATTTTATTTAGGGAACAAAAAGTAGTGAATGGTAGAACAAAAACTAGATCAAAACAAATAACGATGGAGATTCAATTGAAGGAACACTTAGGGAATTGATTTCGCCAATTTAGTCTATGATTGATTTTAGAGAATGAATTATCATGCACAATGGAATTATGAGCCTAAAAACCTTTAATCACAACTACCTCTCCCGAGTATAATTGATTCTCATGCAAATTAACCAACTCGATATCCCTACCTAAGTTTATTAACATTCAAGGCATTGAGTTCTTTTGACCAATTCTAAAGCTAATCTAAAATCCGTCACGAGCTTAGAATAAAAACTTTAGTCATGCAACCTTAATAAAGTCTACGCTAAATTCCCTGTCCCGAGCAAGATTCAACACTTAAATCATTCAACTAATGGCCAATTAATTGAAAGCATGAAATTAAGATTGCAAACATAATATCCATTACACAACTCATACCATAAATCAATCCATAAGCTAAAACGACTACATCAATCCCTAAGCCACAAGTTTAGCTACTCATACATAGCGTTACAAGCTCAACTAAACATGAAAAAGCCATTAAATCTAGCTAGAGATAAGGAAAAGGAAAGGAAACAATTAATGTCGTAGAACCCATCACGTCCCCGTCTCGATCTCCACGCCACCAAGTGAGATTCCCGATCCTCGTCCTTGCTCCCACCGTAGGTCTCTAATCGAAATCAGGGCTAAAATCTCTCAATTTGGCCTCCCCCAATCCGTAGCATGAAAAGAAGTATAAATAGGAAATTCTGCCGATAGCGTCGAGACGCTAAGGAGAAAGCATCTCGACGCTGTCGCCTGCCGCGTCTGCTGAATAAGGAAAAAATCGATAGCGTCGAGACGCTCTTGTCACAGCGTCTCGAGACGCTGTGACTGCTGCCGCCCAAATTAAACAAGGAAAGGCAACGTCGAGACGCTCCAAGAGTGGCGTCTCGACTCTGGTATGCAGATTGCCCTCTCTTGGCTCCTTGTTACTTGAATCTTTTCGGTTCTTTGGCATCTTTTCACGTTCCGAACACCCGATTAACTCCGATTCCACACTTTAGCTCTAATCGACACTTTCCTACAAAATAAACAATTAAGTGCAATAAAATGGCCAATAAATCATAAAAGACTAGCTAAATTAAATAGGGAAAAATAGCTAGCTATGCTCGCTATCAAATACCTCCAAACTTAAGCTTTTGCTAGTCCTCGAGCAAACTAAAAATCAAGCATACAGTGGAAGAATGGATGCAACAAACATGACTCAATCCTCAAGGCTCAAAAGTCAATAGTCAAGCAAGCAAGAGACATGCACATAAGGACTAATGAGGGAGACAAATTAAAATTTTTCCCAAAATTAACTTGCACAGGCGAGATCTAACTCAACGAGATCATACTCTACTAGCTCGGGATTGGATTATTAAACTCTCAGCTCATATTCCCTCTACACTGGCACTAAGGTTTCACTAATAAGTTAATGGAACAAATTAGTTTGTTTTCCTCCATACTTAGGTGCTTCAAATTGTAAATCAAATCAAGCATGTATATGTGACACTAGCTTTCACACATCTATTGCAGGGACCCTTAACCTGAGTTTTCTCTGGTTGGCCTAACTGATCACAACAGGGGTAGCTCTTTTTGCCTAAAACTTTATAACTCATTGCATACTGTGCACAGGCCATGACATAAATTTTTTTCTTTCAAAAGTAATCACAAGAATGATTTTTCTTTCATGATCATGATAAGCATATGTTCTTTTCTTTCCTCCTAAGCAAGATCAACGCCCTTCAAAAGGATAAATTTCCTAGTGATACAGAGGTGAACCCAGAGAGTAATGTAAGGTAATCGCACTCCAAAGTGGGAGACAATTGGAGAACCGTTCAAATGAAGAGAATCAGAAGAAGAAGGAAGGAAGAATTAGCTTGGATGAAGACGACGGGGTTGAGGCACAAAAAACCTCTGAAGACAGGTCCCAAAATCCTCCTCGCTCAGTTGAATTTAATTTTGATTTGACTAATAGTTTTGCAGGTAATCAAGAAAAGAAGAAGTTTGATGAAAAAGAGAAGATGAAAGAGAAGATGAAGAAAGAAGAAGAAGAGGTGGTCCCGTGCAACCATCACGACTGGGGGTCTCACATTAGCCCGCCAGGAAGAGGAACGAATGTCCAACTTTCGATTACAGGTAGTTGCCTTTTCCCCATAGATTTAAAAATGTTAAGTTAGATGAGCAGTTCGCTAGGTTTCTAGAGATGTTTAAAAAATTGACTGTCAATATACCTCTAGTGGATGCTTTATCTAACATGCCAAACTATGGGAAGTTTATGAAAGAGATGCTTGCGAAAAAGAAAATTTTAAATAAAAAAGAAGTTTTTAGACTATCGGAGAATAGTAGCACAGTAGTCATAGGGAAGATGCCTCTAAAACAGAAAGATCCAGGGAGTTTTACTGTTCCCTGTACAATAGGAGAGGTGTCATTTGATAGGGCATTATGTGATCTTGGAGCAAGTATTAATCTTATGCCCTATTCCCTTTTCAGGACGATTGAACTCACTAGACTTAAAGACACTGACATAACCCTTGATGCGCAATTTGCTTACCGCAAGTGTACGGGTCAAGTAATAATATAGTGTTTTCGTGTAAAACGAGTGTCATCCTCTGGATTGGTTTTCTAGCAAATTAAGTATCGCGAATACTTTTGTTCAATTTTATTTAGGGAGCAAAACTCAATGATAAAGATAAATCTAAAGACAAAAAACATAAAATAAAAGTGGAGACTCAAATGGGAAGATTCTTAGGGAATTGATTTCATTGATTAAGATTGAGGATTAATTAATGGGATGAATTTAGCATGCAATTATTCTACCAAGTCTAGGAACCTTTTATCACAACTATCTCTCCCGAGCATAATTGATTCTCATGCATGCAACCAACTTGATATCCCTATCTAAGTTCATTAACATGCAAGGCTTTGAGTTTAGTTCTTCAAGCAACTTCTAAAGTTATTCCAAATCCCATCACAAACTTAGAATTTCTACTTTAGTCATGCAATTAAATAAAGTAAGTCTTAGGCCAAATCCCCTCTCCCGAGCAAGATTCAACACTCAAATCATTCAACTAGTGATCAAGTAATTGAAAGCATTTAACCATAATTGCATAGGTAAAATAAATGCATATTCATACCACAAATCAATCCAACAAACTAAAACAACTACATCAATCCCTAAGACAAACAACTAGCAACTCATAGTCTTTAAACTACAAACACTAATTGAAAGAAAAGCCATAAAAACTACAAGAGTTAAGGGAAAGAGAAAGGAAAACTCGAATCCGTCGAAACCGGCACGTCCCCGTCACGATCTCCACGTCTTCTCGCTTGATTCCCGCTCCTTGGCCTTGCTTTAGCTCCCACCAAAGGTCTCTAGTCGAAATTAGGGCTAAAATCTAACAAATTGGGCTCTCCAAATCCGTAGTTGAAAAGAGGAATTTATAGAAAATCTGCGGATAGCGTCGCGACGTTGTGTACATAGCGTCGCAACGCTGTCACAGCGTCGAGACGCTAAGGAGACAGCGTCGAGACGCTGTCTCTGTTGCCGCCTAATTCAGAAAAGGAAAGGCAGCGTCGAGACGCTCCAAGAGCTGCGTCCCGACGCTGGCCTCCAAATGGCTCTCTTTTGACTTCTTCTTGGTTTAATATTTTCCGTTCTTTAGCCAATTTTCGTGTCCTGAACACGTATTTAGCTCCAATTTCTCGATTTAACTCTGAAACATGATTCCTACAAAAAGAACATAAAAATGCATAATTTTGGCCAATTAAATATAAAAGACTAGCTTAATTAATTAGGGAAACATAGCTAACTATGCTCGCTATCAACCCTCAAGCTAGCAGACCAATCACTTACTCACCCGATGGGAATCGTGGAGGACGTGTTAGTGAAGGTAAATAAGTTCATTTTTCCTGTAGACTTCGTAGTGCTGGACATGCAGGAGGACAGAGAAGTGCCCATCATTCTTGGTAGACCATTTCTAGCCACTGGTAAGGCTGAAATTAATGTTTATATGGGTAAGTTGACTCTTAGTGTAGATGATGAAAATGTAGTTTTCAGTATCTTTGGCCATGATGAGTTTGTTTATTGTATACATACTTGCTTTTCTGTTGGCCTATATTTTCTACCTGATGAGGATGATGAAGAAGAGTTAAACTTAGGCCTAGAGTGAGGTCTTCCTATGAATGATGAAAATTTTGATCTTGATGAGTTTTTCGATGATATCATGTTTGAAAATGAGTTGATGGATAATGTTGAGCTGCTTGTTTTAAATTTTCATGAGTATGACTTGGTTGCTTTGAATTTGGAAGAGCATGAATTAGATAACATTTTTTATTCTGATGAGTATGATTTAGATGACAACATTGTACAGTCTGATGTAGTTACTAAGTCTCATGGTCATGTACAGTTTATGTCTGATGAATGGTTAGTCCTTGTAGATAGACCACCCCAGGATCCGAGACTGGTAGACATTTTGATGCTAGATGACTCTGTGAATAACTATTTTGTGAATAGAGATTTGGAAAAAAGTTTTGATACGATAGGATTTTTCATGATTTGCTATTTTGACAATATGTATAATGAAGATGGGCTAGGGGAGATGTTTTTCAGTCCCCTGTTTATGATGTGTGCTATGGCACAAGATTTTATCAGAGGCCTAGAGGAGGATGAAAATTTTTACTTCGAACCTCCATGAGCGTGCCGAGCCTCGTCTAGCTAAAGACGTTAAAGAAAGCGCTGCTTGGGAGGCTACCAAAAAATTTAAAATTTTTTAGTTAGTTTTTCTTTTTGCGGTTAATAAATCGCCCTTGCTTCGTGATCCAATTTTGGTTTGTAGGATCCGCGTAGCAAGCCTCGAGAAATCCAAAAGATGCGTTTTTCCGACCCCGAAGGATGAAGACGTTTTCTCCTGGACTCAGGGAAGTCTCAGTATCCCTTCTCTGTTCTTTTCTTAATTTAGACATTAGGGACAATGTTTAGTTTAAGTTTGGGGGGAAGGCTTTTGTTGTGTTAGAGCTTAGTTAAATTCTTTTGGATGCATGTTAGGATAGCGATGATAGCCGAGGATTTGGTTTTTGAGTTCTTGGGGGATGAGGTTTATATGATTGTGGAATTCAGGAGCATAGCAGAAAAATGAGAAATTTTGAAAATTGTTTTGCTTAGTATTAATGTCTAAAGCATGCAATAAACTTGTCTTTTGAGATCTTTGAAAATCTAGATTTTTATTATGATTTTTATAAGTTCGTTGTCACTCTGATAGGCTTAGTCTTTGACACTAGGAGTTATGCTTGACTGTTTTTAAGAACTAGGTGAAAAGAAAAAGAAAACAAAATTGATATGCCTGCAAAAAGAAAGCAATAACACTAGAATAAAATCATCTGTTGGAAAGAAAACAATTTTTGCTTGCAAAAAGAAAAATAGACTAAGGATAAAAAAAGTTGCCTCCGTTGTGATCAGTTAGGATCATCCAAGGATTAAATTCGGGATATGGGTCCCTATAGCGGTGTGTGAAAGCTAATGCCCTTAGGATCATAAAAAGCAAGTTTGGGAGAATTCCCCTAAGAAAAAGAAAAGAGTCAGGCACCCTAGTTTCTTTGTTTGCATGATAGCTAAATTCCGACCTGTTAGGACTCTTAGCCAGTGTAGGGGGAAAACAAATGGAAAACACCGTAAAACTAATCTAGGTTAGTAAAAGCTAGGTTAGTAGAAGAACCATTAGATAAGTTTCGAGCATGCTATTCGTTAATTCTAAGTTTCATTTTTGAAATTTCTTCATAAGTATGTTGTGCTTGCTTAGTCCACTTGCATGTTTTTTGTATTCCTCTAAGAATTTTAAAATCATTAAGGCTAGAGCGATTCTTTTCATGCATCTTTAGAATTTATTTTGCTTGGGACTATCAAAAGCTTAAGTTTGGGGGTGTGATAGCAAGCATAAATGTTGCTATTTTATTCTTAGATTTATTAGCTTTTGTTGTGCTTTTATTGTGTTTTTATCATACAAATCTATTTAATTGTGTAATTTTGGCCCCTAGGAGATTTTACGATAATTTGGAGAAAAAGAAGAGAAAAGAAGCCCAAATTGTTGGAGTTAATCTTAGAAGATCAAGTTGGGTCAAGATGGAAGAGTCTAAGACCCATCACTGAAGACATTTGGGCCAAATAATGGAAGAGAACCCAAGATTCAGCCCAAAAATGCAACCTGGAAGTTTTGGCCAAGGGTAGATCGAGATGCTGTTCCTTAGCGTCTCGACGCTGCAATGTCTTGCCACCCAAGACAGGTGACGTCAGAGTCGCGATGCTGTCCCATTTTCAGGCCTATATAAGACGCGGCTCACTCCTCATTTCCATCATCAATCAATTCTCCAATCCATTTCTTTAGTCCTTCCAAGGCTCTTGGAGCCTCCATTGAGGGTCGAGTTGTGAGGAAAGTGAGAAATATTGTATTGGGAATTTTTTGGAGTGCTCGGGAGCTTGTAACGGAGAGGATCCAAGGCGCAAACAAAGGGGTCTCTCTACGGTTCTTCTCCTAAACTCTTTAATTGCTTATTTATGCTTCCTAGTATCAGGAAGTTTTGACACTCATGTATAGCTAAATCCCGATTGCGGGACTTGAATGAAAGATTATAGTTCATATTGTTATTTTTAATTGCCTATCTCTGTGTCCATTATACTGATTATTTGTGTGGGGGTTCGTAATGCTCTATGGAATCTGGCCAATTTTATAGTGATTAGATTCTTAATTGAAACCCGATGAAGAGAAGTTAAGATAGATTATAACCCACTCAACTAGGCTTAACTGCTTGTAGTGATAGTGAAAGTAGTTGGTTAGGCTTAGAGACCGAAAATGAATCAGGACTCATTAATTAACCTGTTTAATAGCACTAAGGACACTTAGGTTATTAAAATGAGTTAGTTATAATTAGTGGAAACCAAAAGAAGAACCTATGTAATAAACGAAGATTCTAGGTTTATAATTAGTCGAACACAAGATAGGATAATTAGAATAATAAGTTAGTTATAATCCGGATTTCAAGACCCCGCCTCTCAATTGACTCGTTCTCCATCTTTGTCACTTTGATTGATCCTTTTTATTCTTTGTTTGCTTTAATTTTTTATTGCTTCTTATCATCATGTTAAGGTCCTTAAATAATATCCTATCTTAGTATTTTTAGTGTTCAGTTCATTATCTTGATGAAACTAAAATCCTCTCTGTGGAAATTAATACTCGGTACTTTACCGTTTTATATTACTTGGCAACCATACGCTTGCGGTAGTGCAACAATACTTTTGTTTGGCATCTAAGACTTGGACACGTAAATCAGAATCGAATAGAAAGATTGGTTAAAAGTGGACTTCTAAATCAGTTAAAAGATGACTCATTATCCACCATGTGAATCTTGTCTAGAAGGCAAAATGGCCAAATGACCTTTTTTCGAAAAAGGTTATACAGCCAAAGAAACTCTAGAACTTGTGCACTTGGATCTTTGTGGTCCTATGAATTTCAAAGCACGAGAAGGGTATGAATATTTCATCAATTTTATTAATGACTATTCAAGGCATGGGTATCTTTACCTAATGCACCACAAGTCAGAAGCCCTTGATAAATTGAAAGAGTATAAAGCTGAGGTTGAGAACCGATTAGGTAAAACGATTAAAACTCTATGATCTAATCGAGGAGGAGAGTACATGGATTTAAGATTCCAGGACTATCTAATAGACCATGGAATCACTTCCAAACTCTTGTCCCCTTGTATGCCACAACAAAATAGTGTATCAGAAAAGGAGAAATAGAACCTTGTTAGACATGGTTCGGTCTATGAGGAGCTATGCTCAACTACCTGATTCGTTTTGGGGATACGCAGTAGAAACTGTTGTATACATTCTGAACATGGTTCCCTCCAAGAGTGTTCAAGAAACACCTTACAAGTTATGGAGATGACGTAAAGGGAGTTTACGTCACTTCAGGATTTGGAGATGCCCAGAACATGTGTCGGTGCAAAATCCGAAGAAGTTGGAACGACATTCAAAATTATGCCTATTTGTAGGATACCCTAAAGAAACAAAGGGCGGTCTCTTTTATGATCCTCGAGAAAACAAAGAATTTTATCGACAAATGCCAAATTCCTTGAAGAAGATCACATAAGAAATCATCAAACACGCAGTAAACTAATATCTTAAGGAGATTTCCAGAGAAGCTACAAACAAACAAACGAAAGTTGTGAATAAAACTAGTCCTTCCAAACAGTCTCAAGAATTGAGAATACCTCGACGTAGTGGGAGGGTTATGACACAACCTGACCGTTACATGGGTTTGACAGGAACCCAACTCATCATACCTGATGATGAGATAAAAAATCCATTAACTTATAAACAAGCAATGGATGATAAAGATAGGGACTAGTGGATCAAAGCCATGAACCTTGAGATAGAATCGATGTATTTCAACTAAGTCTGGGAACTTGTAGATCAACCGAATGATGTAAAACCTTTCGGCTGCAAGTGGATTTACAAGAGAAAACGAGACCAAAATGGTAAGTTGCAAACCTTCAAAGCACGATTATAGCAAAGGGTTATACCCAACGAGAAGGGATTGACTATGAAGAAACCTTCTCACCGGTTGTTATGCTAAAATCGATTAGAATACTTCTTTCCATTGTCGCGTTCTATAACTACGAAATTTGACAAATGGATGTCAACACAACGTTTCTGAACGGTAATCTTGACGAGAGTATTTATATGGTCCAACCATAAGGGTTCCTTATCCAGGGAAAGGAGCAAAAGGTTTGCTAGCTTAAACGATTCATTTATGGGTTAAAACAAGCTTCTAGATCTTGGAATATGAGATTTGACACTGCAATCAAGTCTTATGGTTTTGAATAGAATACTAACGAACCTTGTGTATATAAAAGGATTGTCAATTCTACTGTAGCTTTCTTGATCTTATACGTAGACGATATCCTACTCATTGGGAATGATGTAGGATTTCTGACTGACATTAAATAGTGGTTAGCAGCTCAATTCCAAATGAAAGATTTGGGTGAAGCTCAGTTTGTTCTAGGGGTTTAGATAATAAGGGATCGTAAGAACAAAATACCAAGCACTGTCTCAAGCATCCTATATCGACAATATTTTAGTCCGATATTCAATGCAGAATTCCAAAAAGGGTTTATTACCCTTTAGGCAAGGAATTCATGTCTCAAAAGATCAAAGTCCGAAAACGCCTCAAGAAGTTGAGGATATGAAACAAGTTTCTTATGCATCAGCAATCGGTAGTCTGATGTATGCAATGCTATGTACACGACCCGACATATGCTATGCTATAGGCATTGTCAGCAAACATCAGTCCAATCCAGGTCAAGCTCATTGGACTATCGTTAAGAACATCCTCAAGTATCTGAGGAGAATGAAAGACTATTAGCTAGTGTATGGTTCTAAGCATTTGATCCTTACCGAATACACTGACTCAAATTTTCAAACTGATATAGATTCTAGGAAATATACATTAGGATCTGTGTTTACTCTTAACGGAGGAGCGATAGTATGGAGGAGTATAAAACAGGGATGTATTGCTAACTCCACGATGGAAGCTGAATACGTTGTCACATGTGAAGCACAGTATGGCTTAGGAAATTTCTAACTGAGTTAGAAGTAGTTCCTAACATGCATCTACCTATCACTCTTTATTATGATAATAGTGGAGCAGTTGCAAACTCAAAGTAACCCCAAAGCCATAAAAGAGGAAAGTACATTGAATGTAAATACCATCCCATCTGGGAAATTGTACAGCAGGGAGACGTGATCGTCACACAGATAGCCTCAGAGCACAACATGGTTGATCCATTTACAAAAGCCCTCTCGGCTAAGTGTTTGAGGGACATCTACAAAATTTAGGACTACGAGTTTTGTAATATCAGGACAGATGGAAAAACATAGCACATGTGTAAAGGCTATTTCACCCAACATTTTGTAACCTCACTAGAGTTTTAGAACAAGTGGGAGTTTGTTGAATTTTATGTCCTAAAACTCATAGTTTGTAATCTTTTTGCAATAAAGATGTTATCGTATTATTCAGTGAATTGCTTGTTTATATATAACCTAAATCCAATATATAAAAATCCTTGGTTATAACATGAAACACTCAAACTATATGTGCAAATATAGATAGGGATCAAGTTCTAGTATATAACCAAAATGGTTTATAGTATAGGGATAAGGTTGGGTACCTTATATTGGGAACACTATGGATACGACCTACTTTGCACATAAGGCAAATGATGTGATTCTTGATCGTTCATGTGGAAACATGCGAGTAGGGGCATCCTATGCAAATGAGTTTGCACAAGATGAAACCAAGAAATAAGTCACTCTTACTTTATAACATCGTTTATTGATAAGACTAACTATTTCATACGATGACCTAGGTAACTCGATCTTAATCCTGAGCTAACTATGAACTCCTATTTTTTTCAGGATTATCCTTTGATTTGCAAGAGTGAGAATGGCCCAACAAAACCGACTCAATAAGCCTACCATTTTGGGGATAAGACTGGATAGATAGCTAGGGACATAGTTTTGCAAGATGGAATTCACTCCTACCCGTATTAAGGATAGCAGAAAGGTTGTTCCCTTAAGTGCTGACTCCAAGACTTTAACAAGGGGCCCCACCCTTTCATTGGCCCGAGAGGGACTCTGTTTGATGGTTCGACCATAAACAAATTGTTCATTAGAGGATCAGTGGACTAAGGAATCAAGAAGTGTTATACTGGTAAAACAGACTTTTTGACCTAGCTATAGTTACGAACAACCTGTGAAGGGTCGACTTACTAATCATGGTTATATCGAGTGGATAAAAACATATCCACAGTGAGGGGAGTGCAACTACTCCACTATAGTGGAGTGACCCCGATAGTTAAGGAATGTTGGTTAACTAGGTTAAATAAGTTTAACAAGTTAAACCTCGAATCGTTGGAGCCCCATGATCTGTAGGTCCATTAGGTCCCCTTGGTAGCTTAAGGAACAGACTTTGGAACAATATGATGGAAAGAGTTCGAATTGTTCAAATTCAATTTAGGGACGATATCAGTCATATTGGATATTACCGACACGTTGGTTTTTAGTTAAACCTAATTTTGAGAGTTAGATATATTTAAATATGATTTAAATATCGAGCACGTGAATGGGGATTCATGTTTGAGAAATTGCATTTCGGAAAAGGTCAGGATTGGTTGCAAAATATTAATTTAATATCTATAATATATAATAATATAATTAATTAATTATAATTTTAAATTAATTAAATTGAAATTCAAAATTAAATTAGAATTTCAAATTATTAATTTAATTTAATTAACTAAAATTGATTTTCAAATGAATTAAGAAATTCAAAAGAAAATCAATTTTAGGAGGTGGAGTGCATGGTGACTAAACCCATGCACTCCTCCTCAATTGGCCACCAAATCCAACTTAAATTGGGATTGTCTTGTTGTCTAATTATGGGACTTCAAGAGTGCATGGATTCTTCTTTAAATAGGGGAGGATTTGCTAAAGAAAGGCACAATAATTACATGGTGTTATGCTGCCAAATTACTCTCTCAAACTCATAAGCTTAAACCTTTAAAAATCTTGAAACCCAAGCACTTTCCCTTTCAATTCCCATAACTAGAGGATCCCACAATTCGTTCCAAAGGCCTGAGAATAGCAAGGAAGATCTTGTGGTGGTTCATGATCAGTTGGTGAGGAAAAACAACACAACAATCAGTCCAATTTTGAGCTACAAAGAGGTTGGTGTTCTAAACTCTATTTTTGTAGTTTTGGACAACATGCTTTCATTGATCAATTTGATGTTATTATGTGCCTAAGATCCAAAATTGTTTTCGCATGTTAGATATTAACACCTTCAGAAAGCAATTGTATAAGAGATGTAGAATATGAAACTCAACTTTAGTTTGAGAATTTTCCTCCAAAAACAAAAGATTCAAACTAGGACAAACTAGATATTGGAAGATTCCTTTGTCAAGCGTCTATCTTAAATTTACATAGGAGTTGGATGAAACAACTTTTAATAAGTGTGTCTGTTAGCCATAGTTGTCAATGACTATTGAAAGGGAACTTTTAGGCTTTATTAATGAACAGGTAGATTGTCGAGCTTACTATCGAAGTGTGAGAGATTTTGACTTTGGAATCAAATTAGTACAAGAAACCAAAGAAGTCATCAATTTGATTGGGATGAGAAATTAGGCCGACTCGAAATGAATGGAAGATATTTCCTAGTATTAGATAAAGCGGGTTGGACCTTCCAAGTTTACCAACGGCATGAGAGGTAAACCTCATCAAAGAGTTTGAGTTGGGAATAACTCTCATTCCTAAAACTAGGGGTGTTCATGTTGAAACTAAAAACCGACCTGACCGACCGAACCGACGACGGTCGGTCGGCTAGCCGACTTGGTCGGTCGGTATCGGTTCTGCCATTTGGCAGACCGGTCGATCCATTAATTTCACATATAACCGACCGACCGATCGATATATATACATAATTATTTATTTTAAAGAAAAACTTTTAGTTAGAAATCATATTCTCAGCCCATTACCCAGGCCCAGCCCATCAAGTTTTCTCATCTTAGAACCCTAGTCATTTACTTTTTGAATTTCGCATTCTTCCATTTTCGAAAACTCAGCCGTCTCTCATCTCTCACTCTCTCTCCTTCACTTCACCCCTGCCATCTCTCATCTCTCACTCTCTCTCCTTCACTTCACCCATGCCTTCTCTCATCTCTCACTCTCTCTGCTTCATTTCTCTCTAGTCTCTCACAACTCACAAGGTCGTCGTCGTCGTTTCGCCTCCTTCAACATCGTCGTCGTCGTCTCGCCTCTTTCAGCACCACACTCTTTTCTTGGTTTTAAGTTCTTCGTTGCCTCCTGAAGGAAATAAAAGTCCCCACGCAGCGGAAGCGCATCGATTGGACCTTACGCCGTATATTAATTAACATTAAAATACCGTTACGAAAACTCGAACAAACTTTAAACAAACTTTAAAGCTGCTGTAAAATTTGTTTAAACATGCTTAAAAATAAATCTAAATTTATTTTCATGCTTTTCTAAAGAAAAGAGGAAGAACCGTTACAAACCTCCGTTGTAGACTTGACCGTTCTTCGCCAACGATGCTCCAACGATCAAAACGCAACAGCCGCCTTTGGTTTTTCTTCGCTGAAAATTTCTTCTTTGATTGACACAATCACCACAGAGGTTACACCGGTATGTCTCTGAGTCTAGGAAGCAAAAGACTTGTGGGAGTCTTTCTCTAAGAGGGAGGCTAGAGAGAATTCTAGGTCTTGTCTTTCAAGAGTGTCAAGTGTCATGACCAATTAGGTCTAGTGTTCTATTTATAGAAGAGAGACCATGAATAAAATATTCAATTAAATCAATCTTTTCCAAAATTGATTCAATCTTATTCCTTAATTAGTCAATCATGATCAATCAATTCCATAATTGATTAATCTTTTCCACAAATGACTAATTACTTCCATAAGTGATTAGATCATTTCCATAAATGATTAATCACTTCCTTAAGTGATTAATTATTTCCATAATTGATTAATTCCTGATTAATGAATTCTTGAATTAATTAACCACCAATTAAATAGCACATATTTAATTCCCGGTCTAGAATTAATTAATTTGCCCAAACACATTTTAGGCCTTAAATTAATTAATTCATTATTTGAACTCTTTCAAACTTCCATAAATTTATATTTGAACTTTTCAAATATTAATTTCTCTCATAATAATATATCAATATATATTATATTTGTTTCCCTTAATAAATTGAACATTTTCAATTTACTTTTATTACTTAGTTGCCTCAAATTACTTTACGAGCTACCAGTGGGACCTAATGGACCTGTAGATCAGAAGCTCCAACGATGTGAGATTAATTGGTCAAACTCATTAACCACATTAATCAATATTCGTTAACTGTGTGTACATTCCACTATAGACTCACAGTTGCACTCTTCTCACTGCAGACATATTTTCTGTGTCCACGGATCTAGACCAATATCGACTAGTTAGTCCTTTACGAGTGTCCATAACACCAGCTGGGTCAAATTACCGTTTTACCCCTGGGTTACCTCTATTTCCTTAAGTACCTATTCTCCTCTAATGAACAACCTGTTTGTGGTCCAACCATCAAACAGAAAACCCTCTCGTGCCATTGAGAGGGTAGGGCCCTTTGTTCAAGACTCGGAGTAACCACTTAAGGGAACACTCATCTGCTTCCCTAAAGTCGGGAAGGAGTGAATTCCATCTTGTACGATTATGTTCCCAGCTCCCCATTCGGTCTTGTCCCTAAAGTGGTAGGCTTATTGAGTCGGCGTATTGGCCACTCTCACCCATACATATCAAAGGACAATCTCTCATGAGCAGGAGTCCATAATCAACTTAGGATTAAGACTAAGTTGTCTAGGTCGTCCTAGTGAAATAGAAAACCAACTAGTTAACGGTGTTATAACCAGTGGTTACTATTTCGCGGTCCGGTCTTATGCAAACTCATTGCATAGGATACCCCCACTCGCATGTCTCCTACACGAACGCGTTGGATCGCAGCGTTTGGATCAAATACAAAGTGGGTCGTATCCATAGTGTTACCAGGATAAGGCACTGTTGGGCTCCTAGAGTGAGTAAAAATATAGTATAAAATACTCTAGAATTCCTGTGCAAGTATACACAGTCTGCAGCAAGTAATATTATCAATCCAAGGTCTGAATGAGCTTCCACTTTATCTATTTTGCGTAACTTCCTAATGGTTTCGAAGATAATAAAAATGTTGGGTTTTATAAGAATTATGCTGAAGCAAAATAAATGACAGAACAACGAGTAAACAAATAGATAGACAGATTAAAGACAGGCGCTGGTTAGGCTTTAGTGATTGTTCTAAGATATGCTCTAGCAATATTATTGATCATGCATTTCTCGCAGTTTTATTAGCGGATTCCTCCCGGAACTCCGGATCTTTTGGGATATGTTTCAAACCCAATGAAGTACGACCGATCAAGCACTAGGCAACTGGCTATCCCTAGCTCAGTCACTGGCGTTCACCAATACACAATGATCGTAGTGTGGATAATTGCCACACACTCTCTAAATCATCCCTGAAACTAGAGAGAGCTATCCATACCGGCTGGCCAGGCAGGCATAAAATAAGAATAAGCACAACAATTAACCAAAATGCGATAGTCAATAAATTACTAGAGATGAAGCACAGTAATCACATTATTCCTAACCAACACCCTAAGCTACTTAGTTCATAATAGGCATAGGAATACGAATTACAATATGAGTATGCATGTCCATAACCACAAGTTAATAAAGAAAATAAACTCCCTAATCAGCTTGCGGTAGATGGTGTTCTTGATGATCTTCAATTTCCCTATACTATTCGGCTTCCAAGGGAAAATATGGAATGACTTTGACTTTGACGGCTACTTCCCTTATAGAAGGATGGGAGGCTTGAATTAGGTCAACTAGGACACGTGTAAGGCTCTCCTTGATCCTTTATCACGAAAATAACTCAACAGAAGTCGGTTCATGAAGTTGGCTAACGAGCTGTGATGTGGCAGTTTCTGCTCCCAGTTTTGCTGCAGCATAGAATCTGCTCCCTCCAGTCGCTCAGCAGCATAATCTGCACAAAATAATTTCCAATGCTTCCATTCTTCCAAATGGGTTAAAACATGTAATATCTATCCAAAACCAACCCTAATAAGCATAGAGGACACACAAATCTCTATATAGTTGAGGCCTAAATAACTACCTTTTGGGCAGTTATCATACCCGCAAACTTGAACTATTGCGCGTCCCGAGCAATACTAACCAGCCTTCCTTCAAGAATTTAAAAATATTAGACAAAGAATTAGCTTAATCAAATCAGACAGTCCAACACTACCTTTAACCTTTACCTGAGCACTCTGCAAAACCAAGCTCTGCTGCAGCAAAATGATTCCTTCAGCAGGGACAAATAATCACCACTTTCCAACTTAATCCTAAGAACTCACCACAGCCTAGCTCTATTATCAGACATTTCAATACATATTTTTAAAGGGGTTTATATCATTATTTATCAGACTTAAAGCAGCCTTACAGTCATAAGCTCTTAAGCATGGGATGACCCACTTTATGGTGCAGTATACCCTTGCCTCAAGCTCATCACCGACATTTTGTGATGAAGCTCACCTAAGTTATGGGAGACAGAAAAACTGTTGGATCATCATTCATCCCTCAAAACTTTTGCTCCATTAATTTTTTCAGCAAAATCTTCAACAAATAATTTTTCAGCAAATAATTTTTTTCTCATATTTCTCATTTTTTCACATTTCCTAGATCATCTTTTGACGCGAAGACAAACTGTGGGTATCACAAATGTCCCCGGTTACTCAATAACCTAGCAAATTTTAATTTGAAGGAGAGGAATGCTCGAGCAAAACAATTGGAGTAGCAAAAAGTCCCCCAAACTTGAATTATTCATTGTCCCCAATGAATCATTAATAAAGCAACTATACCCCCAAACTTATTTTTTTCCTATCTGAATTTTTAAACTAAACATGGGACTAGGATTAAGCTTAAAGTGGATCATATAAGTCAATACTACCTCAAAAATCTTCTTTGTCGCAACAACAGTCCAGGCTAGAAGAAATGCTCAAGCAAAAGGTTTCTGGAGATCAGAATACCTTGATCTAATTAAGCGTAATCAGTCCAAGCTTCAAAAATTCAGAGAAAAATTAGTTAAGTTAGAGTTGCTTAGTGCTTCATAGAACAGAAACATCCAGAAATTCATTAAAAACATAGAAAAAGAAATTACATCAGCAGATATATTTTTGTTGAAGAAGCAGAAATATGAAAGAGAAACAAACATAACATCAACAGAAAAGGAAAGTAGAAAATGCGCGAGCAAACAAAAAGTCAGAACAAAAATCATGCTTGCTCAGGGCCACTTCATCCTTCAGTCCTCTTGGCCCGGTTCATTTTCATCATCCTCTTCTCCTCTTTCAACAGGTGGGGGCGGAATCCAGGGGTTCAACAGATCGTCAGGGAATGCTGGAAGGGTTGGGTATGGGTTTGAAAAATTCTCTTGCAGCGCCTTCTTCAAGCTGACATCCCGATTCTTAACATAGTTCCAGAAGGTTAAAGTTTGCCTTTCAGCAAACTCCTACCTACTGGCCGAAAGTGCCAGTTGTTCTAGAATCGAGTTGATGCCATGGATAAGCCCACCTTGCCGTACCTCCTGCACACGCTGGAGCCGTGCCAAATTGGGCGTGTCTATGATCCCCTTATCAAACAGGATCACATCTCCCTCATCCACCGGAACCCCTGCTCTTCTGCACAGCATCGTGATTGTGTTCGGAAAGAATAGTTTCCCCACCTTCTTTTTCCAACATCCACAAATCTCATTCGCAATGATCCTCCCTACATTAATACTGAGAGACCGTAAGATGGCAAAAGCTAGGAGAACCCGTTCCCTGGAGATTGTCGAGTCATGTGTTGTTGGAAGCATCTTTTGTCTAATGAATCCCATCCATGTGTTCGCTTCCCTTTTCAAATAAGCCGACCTGAATGTCCTCTTCTGAGTCTTGGATAACTGCCACTGTGCCCCTTCAATTCCTACCTCCCTTACAGCCTCACTTAGTTGCTCATCAGATGGCGCCACAACCATCTCATTATATGTCGCATGGGGGAAGTTTTGAACGTTGTACAGTGCATTGATAGAACTTGGACTCCAATCCACCTCGACTCCTCAGACAATTACCTGGAAACCATCCTCCTTGACAATGTTAGCATAAAATTCACGCACCACCTGTGCGTTTACAGATTCAGGCTTCGCACAAAACAGCTCCCAGCCGTGGTCTGCAATACCGGTCCTCAGAAACTGTGGAAGATCACCACTGAAACCGCGCTCGAACAAGAAATCCCTTTTTAGAAGCTCAGCGTATTTTGCTCTGGCAAAATTGTTGACGAAGCGATCAAATGGAACCTGCTGTTCTTCTATTGCCTCGTTTTCTTCCGATGCTTCAACAATATTTTTGCCCTTCTCTGCCTTGTGCTTGAGCAACTGCTCTTCCTCAGTCTTCTTCTCTGTTTCTTCTCTTTCTTTGTCCTCAGCTTCTTTCTACTCTCTTTCCTCTCGCTCTGCCTTTTCTCTCTCGGAATCTGATGATGGTGGTGATGGGGTATCAGTCCGAATCACCTGAATACGGCCGACCTTTCTTTTTATGCGGCGGCGTTTCGGCGGTTCGGACATGATTACCTCAACACGAGCTTCTTGGTCCTGCTCGTTTCCTCTTTCAGACACTGCGTTTACCTGCTCGTCTCTTACCATCTCAGCCTGCTGTTCTTGATTTTCCTCAACATTTTCCTCTCGAGCCGTATCTGTATCCGCAAGTCTCTGATCAGCCTCTCCTGGGGTATGTTCTTGCGGTTCTTCCAGGTTTTCTTCAACCACTGCAGCAGCCTCATCCTCTGTCACTTTTTCCTGTTCTTCCGCCCTCTGTTGTCGCCTTCTTCGTTTAGCTTCTTTCTCCTCTGGTGTTCTTTTCTTCTTAGTTTTCACTTTCGGAACTTCGAGGGTAATGGGTATTTCCTCTTCACACTCTCTCTCTCTTTCTTTCCTCGCTCTTGTTTTGGCCATGGATAACTCAAAGGGTTTTGCAAAGAATGAAAAGGAGAAAGAAAGAATGTAGATGGAAAAATAGAATCAAGAAGACGAAGTGAGGAAAAACGTACCAATGTCTGCAAATAAATAAGGCTCCAGCAATTTGAAATCCTAACCGAAAGGATTTGCTCCGTAATAAATGGTTTTACCGTTCACAATTAAGTTGCAATTCAAATCCCTAACGGTAAAATTGTGGAACTCCAATCATCTATGGGAAATAACGGCATGCTGTCAACGGCTAAACCGTTGGATTGTCCCTTCACGACATGTGGCAACATCCCTGCAATTCACCTGCCCATAGAAATTCAAAAATCCCAACGGTAAAAATAATTACTCACACTAAAATCCTTCCTATGTATACGAGAAATTTGCTCTAGCATTATCTTTGCTGCAACAATCTTCTGAACCTGAAGAATCTTAGATACGAAATTCGAATTTCAAAATAGGAAAATCAAACCTTTTAAATTCAAATTAAACTTAATCAATCAAATCAAACTTAATCTTTTATTCTCAAAAGAAGCCGAATAAATTAGAGAAAATCTCTATTAATTAAAACTAGAATTCAAATAACTGAAAATAAAATCTAGATAAAATCTAATAAAATCTAACTAATTAAAAGATAATTGAAAGATAATTTAAATAAATAACCCGAAAATCAAATCAAATTCAAAACAAAATAGATAAGATCTAATCAAATATTTAAAGACAAAATCTAATAAATCTCGCAAAACCAAATCTAACCTAACCGCAATTACAATCAAATCAACGAAAAATAAAAACACTACAAATCCTGGGAGCTCAAAACTTTGCTCTGTGAAATGCTCCCGCAAAAATCCTGCTCTCCAATCATCAACCAACCTTAGGGAAGGATATTTCATCCGAAACTCCTCACCCCAATAATGCTTCACACGCTGTCCATTCACCTTGAACACTCTCCCATCTTTTTCATCTTGCAAAGTAACTGCTCCATTGGGGAAAACCTCAATCACAATAAACGGTCCTGACCATTTAGACTTTAATTTTCCAGGAAATAATTTTAATCTAGAATTATAAAGCAAAACTTTTTGACCCTTGACAAACTCCTTAGATTTAATTTTTTTGTCATGCCACAACTTAGTCTTTTCCTTATACATTTTCGCATTTTCGTAAGAAAATTGACGAAATTCTTCTAACTCATTAAGCTGCAGCATTCTGATTGCTCCTGCACGACTCAGATCAAAATTTAACTTTTTCAAAGCCCAAAATGTTTTATGCTCAAGCTCTAATGGTAAATGGCAAGCTTTCCCATATACTAACCTATAGGGAGACATACCTAGAGGAGTCTTATAAGCTGTCCTATAAGCCCAAAGAGCTTCATCCAACCTAAAGGACCAATCCTTTCTAGATGGATGGACTACTTTCTCTAAAATAACTTTAATTTCCCTATTACTAATTTCAGCTTGACCATTCGCTTGTGGGTGATAAGGGGTAGCTATCCTATGCTTAATCCCATCGTTAGCTAAAAGCTTAGTTAAGATATTATTAACAAAATGTGTACCCTCATCACTTATTAGAGCTCTAGGTGTCCCAAACCGCGCAAAGATGTGCGATTGAAGAAACCTTGCAACTGTCATGGCATCACTCTGATGGCATGCAATGGCCTCCACCCATTTGGACACGTAATCAACTGCCAATAAGATAAAAACATTGCCATTAGATGGGGGAAATGGCCCCATAAAATCAATACCCCATACATCGAATAGTTCAACTTCTAAAATGTAAGTAAGAGGCATTTCATCTCTAGGCCCCAAATTTCCTCTCCTTTGGCAAGCATCACATTGCTTGTAGAACCAATGGGCATCCTTGAATAACGTAGGCCAGAAAAATCCGCAATGCAAAATCCTCATAGCTGTCCTCTGACCGCTGAAATGCCCTCCATACAACAAAGAGTGACATTGCTCTAGGATTTCCTTTGCTTCAGCACCTGAAACACACCTACGAATAATACCATCAGAGCATTGCTTATACATAAACGGCTCATCCCAAAAGAAAAATTTTGCATCATGCTTAAACTTTTTCTTCTGCCTCCAATCCATGTCAATAGGAGTGACTCCCTTTACCAAAAAGTTTGCAATATCAGCATACCAAGGGACATCCCTAACTACCTTTACCTCAACGGCAAAAAGTTGTTCATTTGGAAAAGAATCAGAAATGACAGATTGCTCCAACAAAGACGATGATGGATCAAGACGAGATAAATGATCTGCAATGACATTCTCTGATCCCTTCTTGTCCTTTATCTCCAAGTCGAATTCCTGCAGTAATAAAATCCAACGAATTAGTCTAGGCTTTGCATCTTTCTTTGACATTAAATACCTTATTGTTGCATGATCCGTGAACACCGTGACTTTGGATCCAACCAAATATGGCCGGAATTTCTCAAAAGCAAACACAACAGCTAACAACTCCTTTTCAGTAGTTGTGTAGTTGACCTGTGCCTCATTTAAAATCTTGCTTGCATAATATATAGGATGAATAAATTTGCCCTGCTTCTGCCCCAGCATTGCACCTACTGCAGCATCACTCGCATCACACATTACCTCGAATGGCAAATTCCAATTAGGTGCGCAGAGAATGGGTGCTGAGATTAAAGCAGCCTTCAATGTTTCAAAAGCCTTCCTACAATATGCATTAAAGTCAAAAACATGATCAGTGCACAATAAGTTACAAAGAGGTTTACTGATTTTGGAAAAATCCTTTATGAACCTCCTATAAAATCCAGCATGCCCTAAGAAGCTCCGAATTCCCTTCACTGAATTCGGTGGCTCTAATCTTTCAATAACCTCAACTTTTGCTCTATCAACTTCTAGACCATTCTTAGAAATCCTATGACCTAACACTATGCCCTCCTTCACCATGAAGTGTCACTTCTCCCAATTAAAAACTAGATGGGTATCCTCACATCTTTTTAATACCTTACCTAAATTATCTAAACAACTCTGAAAAGACCCTCAAAAAACTGAAAAATCGTCCATAAAGACCTCAACAGTGGACTCAATCATATCAGAAAAAATTGATAACATACACCGCTGAAATGTTGCTGGAGCATTGCAAAGGCCAAAAGACATTCTCCTAAAAGCGAATGTCCCATAAGGGCAGGTGAAAGTGGTTTTTTCCTGATCTTCAGGAGCAATAGTAATCTGGTTATACCCAGAATAACCATCCAAGAAACAGTAATAGGCCTGACCAGCCAATCGATCCAACATCTGGTCGATAAATGGTAGAGGGAAATGATCCTTTCGGGTGGCTTTATTAAGCCTTCTGTAATCCATACAAACCCTCCAGCCAGTTACTGTCCTTGTGGGGATCAACTCATTATCTTTATTGCTTACCACCGTGACACCTCCTTTCTTAGGAACACATTGGACAGGGCTTACCCAATTGCTATCGGCAATTGGATAAATGATCCCAGCATCCAACCATTTAATTACCTCCTTTTTAACAACCTCTTTCATTGCAGGGTTAAGCCTTCTTTGTTGCTCAATACTCCTAAAGGATCCCTCCTCTAGAGTGTTTTTTTGCATACAAAAAGATGGGCTAATTCCCTGAATATCAGCCAATGTCCAACCTATAGCTTTGCGGTATTGCTGCAGCAATTTTATTAAGGCCTCTTCATGCTCCGACATTAAATCTGATGCAACAATAATGGGCAATGTCTCACTTTCCCCAAGATACACATACTTTAGATGATCCGGTAAAGGTTTCAAATCTAAAGTGGGTGCCTCAATTAGGGATGGCTTAATTGGGGGAGCCTTTCTTTGATCTAAATCTAAAGACTCAAAAACATCCTCACACCTAAACAATTCTTTTTCATTTTTTCTATCTAAAGAACAAAATTCAAAATCTTCTACACTAACCTCTCCATGCTTTTCTGATTGCTTATCAGCTGAATCCTGTATTGTTGTCTCAATAACTGTGCTCTCCAGAATCCTGATGAAGGAACAATCCTCCATTTCGTCTGGATATTTCATGGCTTTAAAGACATTAAATTTCACTTCCTCATTACAAACTCTCATTGTTAATTCTCCTTTTTGAACATCTATTAATGCCCTACCAGTAGCAAAAAATGGACGACCTAGAATAATTGGGACATCTTTATCAGCCTCATAGTCTAAAATAATAAAATCAACAGGAAATATGAATTTATCAACTTTTACTAAGACGTCCTCAATTTTACCCTCTGGATATGTGATAGACCTATCAGCTAGTTGGAGTGTAACTTTGGTAGGTCTAGCTTCATCAATACCTAACTTCCGATAGACCGAAAGAGGCATAAGGTTAATGCTTGCACCTAAATCACAGAGTGCTCTACCTAATTCCTTTCCACCTATAGACACAGGTATAGTAAATGACCCTGGATCCTTAGCCTTGGGGGGTAGCCCATTCTTAAGAATAGCACTACACTCCTCAGTAAGAGATACAGTTTCAAACTCACCTAACCTTTTCTTTTTAGTCAAAATATCCTTAAGAAATTTAGCATAATTAGGCATTTGCTCTATAGCTTCTACTAAAGCGATATTTATATGCAACTGCTTAAGAATCTCTAAAAACTTTTTAAATTGACCATCCTGATTCTTAGGCTTTTGCCTTTGTGGAAAAGGTAGAGGTGGTACATAAGGTGGGGGCGGCACATATGGTGGTTCTACATCTGGCACAGAACCAGATGCTCCAGCATCTTCTTTGCTGCCTCCAGCACCCTGACCAGACTCCAACTCTTTCTCGACAACAACATTATTATTTCTATCACCATTTTTATCTATAACCTGGGTTTTACTAGGCTCAATTCTTTCTTCTAATGGCTTACCACTCCTAAGAGTAACTGCCTTTACCTGCTCCTTACCTTCCCTTCTAGGGTGTCCAGTATCTGATGGAAGTTTCCCTTGAGGCCTTGCCTTGAGCTCATTAGCTAGCTGACCCACTTGCAATTCCAGGGCTCTCATCGAAGCTTGATTACTTTGAATTGCAGCGTCTGTGCGAGCCATAAATTCTTTCATCATCGCCTCGAGAGAATTTCCCGAATTTTGCTGGGGCAAAGCCGGCTTATTTTGCTGGGGCATTACCTGCGCTTTAGCAAATCCCGGTTGGTTCATCTTTTGTTGTGCTTGTATGTTATTTCCTTGACCTCCCCATGAGAAATTGGGGTGGTTGCGCCAACCTGGATTATAGAAGTTAGAATAAGGGTTGTTCCTCTGATTACCTACAAAAAACACAAAAGTTGGATTGCTGGGGCAAAACTCGTAGTTGTGGTCTTCACCGCAATAGACACATGCTTCGTCCGTGACTTGGTTCACCACTGCTGCAGGCTCCATAGCTGGTGGCTGTTGATGACTAATCACTGTCACATTCTTAAGAGCGTTAGCAATCATAGCAAGATCGGCCCTAATGGTGGACACACCATCAACCTCTAATACACTCTTAACCTTTTATTTGTGCCTCTAACATCCGACCACTGACAACTATTAATAGATATTCTTTCTAAAATTTCATAGGCTTCATCAAAAGTTTTTGCCAAAAGGGCCCCTCCAGCCGAAGCATCGACCATACCTTGGGTTACTCCATTTAAACCATTGTAAAATGTTTCCATTTGAATACAATGAGGTAACCCATGGTGGGGACACTTTCGTAAAAGCTCCTTAAACCTCTCCCAATCCTCACTAAAAGTCTCATCCTCCAGTTGCCTAAACCCTACTATTTCACTCCTTAATTTAGCATTTCTATTAGGTGGGAAATATTTACTCAAAAAATTTTCAGCTAACTCATCCCACGTCCTAATTGATCCTATAGCAAAAGAGTTTAACCATGACTTTGCTCCATCTCTCTCAAACTCATAAGCTTAAACTGGAGGATGACAGGAGGGTTATGACACAACCTGACCGTTACATGGGTTTGAACGGAACCCAACTCATCATACCTGATGATGAGATAAAAAAATCCATTAACTTATAAACAAGCAATGGATGATAAAGATAGGGACTGGTGGATCAAAGCCATGAACCTTGAGATAGAATCGATGTATTTCAACTCAGTCTGGGAACTTGTAGATCAACCGAATGATGTAAAACCTTTCGGCTGCAAGTGGATTTACAAGAGAAAACGAGACCAAAATGGTAAGTTGCAAACCTTCAAAGCACGATTATAGCAAAGGGTTATACCCAATGAGAAGGGATTGACTATGAAGAAACCTTCTCACCGGTTGTTATGCTAAAATCGATTAGAATACTTCTTTCCATTGTCGCGTTCTATAACTACGAAATTTGACAAATGGATGTCAACACAACGTTTCTGAACGGTAATCTTGACGAGAGTATTTATATGGTCCAACCATAAGGGTTCCTTATCCAGGGAAAGGAGCAAAAGGTTTGCTAGCTTAAACGATTCATTTATGGGTTAAAACAAGCTTCTAGATCTTGGAATATGAGATTTGACACTGCAATCAAGTCTTATGGTTTTGAATAGAATACTAACGAACCTTGTGTATATAAAAGGATTGTCAATTCTACTGTAGCTTTCTTGATCTTATACGTAGACGATATCCTACTCATTTGGAATGTAGGATTTCTGACTGACATTAAATAGTGGTTAGCAGCTCAATTCCAAATGAAAGATTTGGGTGAAGCTCAGTTTGTTCTAGGGGTTTAGATAATAAGGGATCGTAAGAACCAAATACCAGCACTGTCTCAAGCATCCTATATCGACAATATTTTAGTCCGATATTCAATGCAGAATTCCAAAAAGGGTTTATTACCCTTTAGGCAAGGAATTCATGTCTCAAAAGATCAAAGTCCGAAAACGCCTCAAGAAGTTGAGGATATGAAACAAGTTTCTTATGCATCAGCAATCGGTAGTCTGATGTATGCAATGCTATGTACACGACCCGACATATGCTATGCTATAGGCATTGTCAGCAAACATCAGTCCAATCCAGGTCAAGCTCATTGGACTATCGTTAAGAACATCCTCAAGTATCTGAGGAGAATGAAAGACTATTAGCTAGTGTATGGTTCTAAGCATTTGATCCTTACCGAATACACTGACTCAAATTTTCAAACTGATATAGATTCTAGGAAATATACATTAGGATCTGTGTTTACTCTTAACGGAGGAGCGATAGTATGGAGGAGTATAAAACAGGGATGTATTGCTGACTCCACGATGGAAGCTGAATACGTTGTCACATGTGAAGCGCAGTATGGCTTAGGAAATTTCTAACTGAGTTAGAAGTAGTTCCTAACATGCATCTACCTATCACTCTTTATTATGATAATAGTGGAGCAGTTGCAAACTCAAAGGAACCCCAAAGCCATAAAAGAGGAAAGTACATTGAATGTAAATACCATCCCATCTGGGAAATTGTACAGCGGGGAGACGTGATCGTCACACAGATAGCCTCAGAGCACAACATGGTTGATCCATTTACAAAAGCCCTCTCGGCTAAGTGTTTGAGGGACATCTACAAAATTTAGGACTACGAGTTTTGTAATATCAGGACAGATGGAAAAACATAGCACATGTGTAAAGGCTATTTCACCCAACATTTTGTAACCTCACTAGAGTTTTAGAACAAGTGGGAGTTTGTTGAATTTTATGTCCTAAAACTCATAGTTTGTAATCTTTTTGCAATAAAGATGTTATCGTATTATTCAGTGAATTGCTTGTTTATATATAACCTAAATCCAATATATAAAAATCCTTGGTTATAACATGAAACACTCAAACTATATGTGCAAATATAGATAGGGATCAAGTTCTAGTATATAACCAAAATGGTTTATAGTATAGGGATAAGGTTGGGTACCTTATCTTGGGAACACTATGGATACGACCTACTTTGCACATAAGGCAAATGATGTGATTCTGGATCGTTCATGTGGAAACATGCGAGTAGGGGCATCCTATGCAAATGAGTTTGCACAAGATGAAACCAAGAAATAAGTCACTCTTACTTTATAACATCGTTTATTGATAAGACTAACTATTTCATACGATGACCTAGGTAACTCGATCTTAATCCTGAGCTAACTATGAACTCCTATTTTTTTCAGGATTATCCTTTGATTTGCAAGAGTGAGAATGGCCCAACAAAACCGACTCAATAAGCCTACCATTTTGGGGATAAGACTGGATAGATAGCTAGGGACATAGTTTTGCAAGATGGAATTCACTCTTACCCGTATTAAGGATAGCAGAAAGGTTGTTCCCTTAAGTGCTGACTCCAAGACTTTAACAAGGGGCCCCACCCTTTCATTGGCCCGAGAGGGACTCTGTTTGATGGTTCGACCATAAACAAATTGTTCATTAGAGGATCAGTGGACTAAGGAATCAAGAAGTGTTATACTGGTAAAACAGACTTTTTGACCTAGCTATAGTTACGAACAACCTGTGAAAGGTCAACTTACTAATCATGGTTATATCGAGTGGATAAAAACATATCCACAGTGAGGGGAGTGCAACTACTCCACTATAGTGGAGTGACCCCGATAGTTAAGGAATGTTGGTTAACTAGGTTAAATAAGTTTAACAAGTTAAACCTCGAATCGTTGGAGCCCCATGATCTGTAGGTCCATTAGGTCCCCTTGGTAGCTTAAGGAACAGACTTTGGAACAATATGATGGAAAGAGTTCGAATTGTTCAAATTCAATTTAGGGACGATATCAGTCATATTGGATATTACCGACACGTTGGTTTTTAGTTAAACCTAATTTTGAGAGTTAGATATATTTAAATATGATTTAAATATCGAGCACGTGAATGGGGATTCATGTTTGAGAAATTGCATTTCGGAAAAGGTCAGGATTGGTTGCAAAATATTAATTTAATATCTATAATATATAATAATATAATTAATTAATTATAATTTTAAATTAATTAAATTGAAATTCAAAATTAAATTAGAATTTCAAATTATTAATTTAATTTAATTAACTAAAATTGATTTTCAAATGAATTAAGAAATTCAAAAGAAAATCAATTTTAGGAGGTGGAGTGCATGGTGACTAAACCCATGCACTCCTCCTCAATTGGCCACCAAATCCAACTTAAATTGGGATTGTCTTGTTGTCTAATTATGGGACTTCAAGAGTGCATGGATTCTTCTTTAAATAGGGGAGGATTTGCTAAAGAAAGGCACAATAATTACATGGTGTTATGCTACCAAATTACTCTCTCAAACTCATAAGCTTAAACCTTTAAAAATCTTGAAACCCAAGCACTTTCCCTTTCAATTCCCATAACTAGAGGATCCCACAATTCGTTCCAAAGGCCTGAGAATAGCAAGGAAGATCTTGTGGTGGTTCATGATCAGTTGGTGAGGAAAAACAACACAACAATCAGTCCAATTTTGAGCTACAAAGAGGTTGGTGTTCTAAACTCTATTTTTGTAGTTTTGGACAACATGCTTTCATTGATCAATTTGATGTTATTATGTGCCTAAGATCCAAAATTGTTTTCGCATGTTAGATATTAACACCTTCAGAAAGCAATTGTATAAGAGATGTAGAATATGAAACTCAACTTTAGTTTGAGAATTTTCCTCCAAAAACAAAAGATTCAAACTAGGACAAACTAGATATTGGAAGATTCCTTTGTCAAGCGTCTATCTTAAATTTGAAGGGAATAAAAGTCCCAACGCAGCGGAAGCGCATCGATTGGACCTTACGCCGTATATTAATTAACATTAAAAACCGTTACGAAAACTCAAACAAAAACTTTAAACTAACTTTAAAGCCGCTGTAAAATCGGTTTAAACATGCTAAACTAAATCTAAATTTATTTTAAAAACTTTTCAAACGAAAAGAGGAAGAACCGTTACAAACCTCCGTTGTAGACTTGACCGTTCTTCGCCAACGAAGCTCCACGAACAAAAACGCAGCAGCCGCTTCAAGGTATTCTTCGCTGGAAATTCTTCTTTGATTGACACAATAACCACAGAGGTTACACCGGTATGTCTCTAAGTCTAGGAGGCCAAAGACTTGTGGGAGTCTTTCTCTAAGAGGGAGGCTAGAGAGAATTCTAGGTCTTGTCTTTCAAGAGTGTCAAGTGTCATGACCAATTAGGTCTAGTGTTCTATTTATAGAAGAGAGGCCATGAATAAAATATTCAATTAAATCAATCTTTTCCAAAATTGATTCAATCTTTATTCCTTAATTAATCAATCATGATCAATCAATTCCCCAATTGATTAATCTTTTCCATAAATGACTAATTTCTTCCATAAGTAATTAGATCATTCCCATAAATGATTAATCACTTCCTTAAGTGATTAATTATTTACATAATTGATTAATTCATGGTTAATGAATTCTTTAATTAATTAACCACCAATTAAATATCACATATTTAATTTCCGGCCTTGAATTAATTAATTTTGCCCAAACACTTTTAGGACTTAAATTAATTAATTCTTCCATAAATTTATATTTGAACTTCTTCAAATAATAATTTCTCTCATAATAATATATCAATATATATTATTTTTATTTCCCTCAGTAAATTGAACATTTTCAATTTAATTACTTAGTTGCCTCAAATTACTTTACGAGCTACCAGTGGGACCTAATGGACCTGCAGATCAGAAGCTCCAACGATATGAGATTAATTGGTTAAACTCATTAACCATAATAATCAATATTCGTTAACTGTGTGTACATTCCACTATAGACTCACAGTTGCACTCTTCTCACTGCAGACATATTTTCTGTGTCCACGGAACTTAGACCAATATCGACTAGTTAGTCCTTCACGAGTGTCCGTAACACCAGCTGGGTCAAATTACCGTTTTACCCCTGGGTCACCTCTATTTCCTTAAGTACCAATTCTCCTCTAATGAACAATCTGTTTATGGTCCAACCATTAAACAGAAAACCCTCTCGTGCCATTGAGAGGGTAGGACCCTTTGTTCAAGACTCGGAGTAACCACTTAAGGGAACACTCATCTGCTTCCCTAAAGTCGGGAAGGAGTGAATTCCATCTTGTACGATTATGTTCCCAGCTCCCCATTCGATCTTGTCCCCAAAGTGGTAGGCTTATTGAGTCGGCGTATTGGCCACTCTCACCCATACAAATCAAAGGACAGTCTCTCATGAGCAGGAGTCCATAATCAACTCAGGATTAAGACTAAGTTGTCTCGGTCGTCCTAGTGAAATAGAAAACCAACTAGTTAACGGTGTTATAACTAATGGTTACTATTTCGCGGTCCGGTCTTATGCAAACTCATTGCATAGGATACCCCCACTCGCATGTCTCCTACACGAACGCGTTGGATCGCAGCGTTTGTATCAAATACAAACTGGGCCGTATCCATAGTGTCACCAGGATAAGGCACCCAGTCTTATCCCTATACTATAGACCCTTTAGGCTGTTTCTTGAACAATGATCCCATATGTCGCTACATATAGTTCAAGACTCATATTACAGCCTTGGATGTCTAGTTTATTGGATTAGGGTTATTATTAGGCAAAGACATATATAAAATAACTAATAAAAATTAATGGAAAATATATCAATATTATTTCATTAATATCCGGTCAACGGTTACATTCACTATCTACGAGTTTTAGGGCATAAAACCCAACAAAATTTACATAGGAGTTGGATGAAACAACTTTTAATAAGTGTGTCTGTTAGCCATAGTTGTCAATGACTATTGAAAGGGAACTTTTAGGCTTTATTAATGAACAGGTAGATTGTCGAGCTTACTATCGAAGTGTGAGAGATTTTGACTTTGGAATCAAATTAGTACAAGAAACCAAAGAAGTCATCAATTTGATTGGGATGAGAAATTAGGCCGACTCGAAATGAATGGAAGATATTTCCTAGTATTAGATAAAGTGGGTTGGACCTTCCAAGTTTACCAACGGCATGAGAGGTAAACCTCATCAAAGAGTCTGAGTTGGGAATAACTCTCATTCCTAAAACTAGGGGTGTTCATGTTGAAACTGAAAACCGACCTGACCGACCGAACCGACGACGGTCGGTCGGCTAGCCGACTTGGTCGGTCGGTATCGGTTCTGCCATTTGGCAGACCGGTCGATCCATTAATTTCACATATAACCGACCGACCGATCGATATATATACATAATTATTTATTTTAAAGAAAAACTTTTAGTTAGAAATCATATTCTCAGCCCATTACCCAGGCCCAGCCCATCAAGTTTTCTCATCTTAGAACCCTAGTCATTTACTTTTTGAATTTCGCATTCTTCCATTTTCGAAAACTCAGCCGTCTCTCATCTCTCACTCTCTCTCCTTCACTTCACCCCTGCCATCTCTCATCTCTCACTCTCTCTCCTTCACTTCACCCCTGCCATCTCTCATCTCTCACTCTCTCTCCTTCACTTCACCCATGCCTTCTCTCATCTCTCACTCTCTCTGCTTCATTTCTCTCTAGTCTCTCACAACTCACAAGGTCGTCGTCGTCGTTTCGCCTCCTTCAACATCGTCGTCGTCGTCTCGCCTCTTTCAGCACCACACTCTTTTCTTGGTTTTAAGTTCTTCGTTGCCTCCTGAAGGAAATAAAAGTCCCCACGCAGCGGAAGCGCATCGATTGGACCTTACGCCGTATATTAATTAACATTAAAATACCGTTACGAAAACTCGAACAAACTTTAAACAAACTTTAAAGCTGCTGTAAAATTTGTTTAAACATGCTTAAAAATAAATCTAAATTTATTTTCATGCTTTTCTAAAGAAAAGAGGAAGAACCGTTACAAACCTCCGTTGTAGACTTGACCGTTCTTCGCCAACGATGCTCCAACGATCAAAACGCAGCAGCCGCCTTTGGTTTTTCTTCGCTGAAAATTTCTTCTTTGATTGACACAATCACCACAGAGGTTACACCGGTATGTCTCTGAGTCTAGGAAGCAAAAGACTTGTGGGAGTCTTTCTCTAAGAGGGAGGCTAGAGAGAATTCTAGGTCTTGTCTTTCAAGAGCTTCAAGTGTCATGACCAATTAGGTCTAGTGTTCTATTTATAGAAGAGAGGCCATGAATAAAATATTCAATTAAATCAATCTTTTCCAAAATTGATTCAATCTTATTCCTTAATTAGTCAATCATGATCAATCAATTCCATAATTGATTAATCTTTTCCACAAATGACTAATTACTTCCATAAGTGATTAGATCATTTCCATAAATGATTAATTACTTCCTTAAGTGATTAATTATTTCCATAATTGATTAATTCCTGATTAATGAATTCTTGAATTAATTAACCACCAATTAAATAGCACATATTTAATTCCCGGTCTAGAATTAATTAATTTGCCCAAACACATTTTAGGCCTTAAATTAATTAATTCATTATTTGAACTCTTTCAAACTTCCATAAATTTATATTTGAACTTTTCAAATATTAATTTCTCTCATAATAATATATCAATATATATTATATTTGTTTCCCTTAATAAATTGAACATTTTCAATTTACTTTTATTACTTAGTTGCCTCAAATTACTTTACGAGCTACCAGTGGGACCTAATGGACCTGTAGATCAGAAGCTCCAACGATGTGAGATTAATTGGTCAAACTCATTAACCACATTAATCAATATTCGTTAACTGTGTGTACATTCCACTATAGACTCACAGTTGCACTCTTCTCACTGCAGACATATTTTCTGTGTCCACGGATCTAGACCAATATCGACTAGTTAGTCCTTTACGAGTGTCCATAACATCAGCTGGGTCAAATTACCGTTTTACCCCTGGGTTACCTCTATTTCCTTAAGTACCTATTCTCCTCTAATGAACAACCTGTTTGTGGTCCAACCATCAAACAGAAAACCCTCTCGTGCCATTGAGAGGGTAGGGCCCTTTGTTCAAGACTCGGAGTAACCACTTAAGGGAACACTCATCTGCTTCCCTAAAGTCGGGAAGGAGTGAATTCCATCTTGTACGATTATGTTCCCAGCTCCCCATTCGGTCTTGTCCCTAAAGTTGTAGGCTTATTGAGTCGGCGTATTGGCCACTCTCACCCATACAAATCAAAGGACAATCTCTCATGAGCAGGAGTCCATAATCAACTTAGGATTAAGACTAAGTTGTCTAGGTCGTCCTAGTGAAATAGAAAACCAACTAGTTAACGGTGTTATAACCAGTGGTTACTATTTCGCGGTCCGGTCTTATGCAAACTCATTGCATAGGATACCCCCACTCGCATGTCTCTTACACGAACGCGTTGGATCGCAGCGTTTGGATCAAATACAAAGTGGGCCGTATCCATAGTGTTACCAGGATAAGGCACTGTTGGGCTCCTAGAGTGAGTAAAAATATAGTATAAAATACTCTAGAATTCCTGTGCAAGTATACACAGTCTGCAGCAAGTAATATTATCAATCCAAGGTCTGAAAGAGCTTCCACTTTATCTATTTTGCGTAACTTCCTAATGGTTTCGAAGATAATAAAAATGTTGGGTTTTATAAGAATTATGCTAAAGCAAAATAAATGACAGAACAACGAGTAAACAAATAGATAGACAGATTAAAGACAGGCGCTGGTTAGGCTTTAGTGATTGTTCTAAGATATGCTCTAGCAATATTATTGATCATGCATTTCTCGTAGTTTTATTAGCGGATTCCTCCCGGAACTCCGGATCTTTTGGGATATGTTTCAAACCCAATGAAGTACGACCGATCAAGCACTAGGCAACTGGCTATCCCTAGCTCAGTCACTGGCGTTCACCAATACACAATGATCGTAGTGTGGATAATTGCCACACACTCTCTAAATCATCCCTGAAACTAGAGAGAGCTATCCATACCGGCTGCCCAGGCGGGCATAAAATAAGAATAAGCACAACAATTAACCAAAATGCGATAGTCAATAAATTACTAGAGATGAAGCACAGTAATCACATTATTCCTAACCAACACCCTAAGCTACTTAGTTCATAATAGGCATAGGAATACGAATTACAATCTGAGTATTCATGTCCATAACCACAAGTTAATAAAGAAAATAAACTCCCTAATCAGCTTGCGGTAGATGGTGTTCTTGATGATCTTCAATCTCCCTATACTATTCGGCTTCCAAGGGAAAATATGGAATGACTTTGACTTTGACGGCTACTTCCCTTATAGAAGGATGGGAGGCTTGAATTAGGTCAACTAGGACACGTGTAAGGCTCTCCTTGATCCTTTATCACGAAAATAACTCAACAGAAGTCGGTTCATGAAGTTGGCTAACGAGCTGTGATGTGGCAGTTTCTGCTCCCAGTTTTGCTGCAGCATAGAATCTGCTCCCTCCAGTCGCTCAGCAGCATAATCTGCACAAAATAATTTCCAATGCTTCCATTCTTCCAAATGGGTTAAAACATGTAATATCTATCCAAAACCAACCCTAATAAGCATAGAGGACACACAAATCTCGATATATTTGAGGCCTAAATAACTACCTTTTGGGCCGTTATCATACCCCCAAACTTGAACTATTGCGCGTCCCGAGCAATACTAACCAGCCTTCCTTCAAGAATTTAAAAATATTAGACAAAGAATTAGCTTAATCAAATCAGACAGTCCAACACTACCTTTAACCTTTACCTGAGCACTCTGCAAAACCAAGCTCTGCTGCAGCAAAATGATTCCTTCAGCAGGGACAAATAATCACCACTTTCCAACTTAATCCTAAGAACTCACCACAGCCTAGCTCTATTATCAGACATTTCAATACATATTTTTAAAGGGGTTTATATCATTATTTATCAGACTTAAAGCAGCCTTACAGTCATAAGCTCTTAAGCATGGGATGACCCACTTTATGGTGCAGTATACCCTTGCCTCAAGCTCATCACCAACTAGGCTCAATACTCATTATAAAGCTCAAAAATCCTTAGTTATTCCATCTCTTGCCCCTCAGAATGGCGACATTTTGTGATGAAGCTCACCTAAGTTATGGGAGACAGAAAAACTGCTGGATCATCATTCATCCCTCAAAACTTTTGCTCCATTAATTTTTTCAGCAAAATCTTCAACAAATAATTTTTCAGCAAATAATTTTTTTCTCATATTTCTCATTTTTTCACATTTCCTAGATCATCTTTTGACGCGAAGACAAACTGTGGGTATCACAAATGTCCCCGGTTACTCAATAACCTAGCAAATTTTAATTTGAAGGAGAGGAATGCTCGAGCAAAACAATTGGAGTAGCAAAAAGTCCCCCAAACTTGAATTATTCATTGTCCCCAATGAATCATTAATAAAGCAACTATACCCCCAAACTTATTTTTTTCCTATCTGAATTTTTAAACTAAACATGGGACTAGGATTAAGCTTAAAGTGGATCATATAAGTCAATACTACCTCAAAAATCTTCTTTGTCGCAACAACAGTCCAGGCTAGAAGAAATGCTCAAGCAAAAGGTTTCTGGAGATCAGAATACCTTGATCTAATTAAGCGTAATCAGTCCAAGCTTCAAAAATTCAGAGAAAAATTAGTTAAGTTAGAGTTGCTTAGTGCTTCATAAAACAGAAACATCCAGAAATTCATTAAAAACATAGAAAAATAAATTACATCAGCAGATATATTTTTGTTGAAGAAGCAGAAATATGAAAGAGAAACAAACATAACATCAACAGAAAAGGAAAGTAGAAAATGCGCGAGCAAACAAAAAGTCAGAACAAAAATCATGCTCGCTCAGGGCCACTTCATCCTTCAGTCCTCTTGGCCCGGTTCATTTTCATCATCCTCTTCTCCTCTTTCAACAGGTGGGGGCGGAATCCAGGGGTTCAACAGATCGTCAGGGAATGCTGGAAGGGTTGGGTATGGGTTTGAAAAATTCTCTTGCAGCGACTTCTTCAAGCTGGCATCCCGATTCTTAACATAGTTCCAGAAGGTTAAAGTTTGCCTTTCAGCAAACTCCTGCCTACTGGCCGAAAGTGCCAGTTGTTCTAGAATCAAGTTGATGCCATGGATAAGCCCACCTTGCCGTACCTCCTGCACACGCTGGAGCCGTGCCAAATTGGGCGTGTCTATGATCCCCTTATCAAACAGGATCACATCTCCCTCATCCACCGGAACCCCTGGATCATCTTTTGACGCGAAGACAAACTATGGGTATCACAAATGTCCCCGGTTACTCAATAACCTAGCAAATTTTAATTTGAAGGAGAGGAATGCTCGAGCAAAACAATTAGAGTAGCAAAAAGTCCCCCAAACTTGAATTATTCATTGTCCCCAATGAATCATTAATAAAGCAACTATACCCCCAAACTTATTTTTTTCCTATCTGAATTTTTAAACTAAACATGGGACTAGGATTAAGCTTAAAGTGGATCATATAAGTCAATACTACCTCAAAAATCTTCTTTGTCGCAACAACAGTCCAGGCTAGAAGAAATGCTCAAGCAAAAGGTTTCTGGAGATCAGAATACCTTGATCTAATTAAGCGTAATCAGTCCAAGCTTCAAAAATTCAGAGAAAAATTAGTTAAGTTAGAGTTGCTTAGTGCTTCATAAAACAGAAACATCCAGAAATTCATTAAAAACATAGAAAAATAAATTACATCAGCAGATATATTTTTGTTGAAGAAGCAGAAATATGAAAGAGAAACAAACATAACATTAACAGAAAAGGAAAGTAGAAAATGCGCGAGCAAACAAAAAGTCAGAACAAAAATCATGCTCGCTCAGGGCCACTTCATCCTTCAGTCCTCTTGGCCCGGTTCATTTTCATCATCCTCTTCTCCTCTTTCAACAGGTGGGGGCGGAATCCAGGGGTTCAACAGATCGTCAGGGAATGCTGGAAGGGTTGGGAATGGGTTTGAAAAATTCTCTTGCAGCGCCTTCTTCAAGCTGGCATCCCGATTCTTAACATAGTTCCAGAAGGTTAAAGTTTGCCTTTCAGCAAACTCCTGCCTACTGGCCGAAAGTGCCAGTTGTTCTAGAATCAAGTTGATGCCATGGATAAGCCCACCTTGCCGTACCTCCTGCACACGCTGGATCCGTGCCAAATTGGGCGTGTCTATGATCCCCTTATCAAACAGGATCACATCTCCCTCATCCACCGGAACCCCTGCTCTTCTGCACAGCATCGTGATTGTGTTCGGAAAGAATAGTTTCCCCACCTTCTTTTTCCAACATCCACAAATCTCATTCGCAATGATCCTCCCTACATTAATACTGAGAGACCGTAAGATGGCAAAAGCTAGGAGAACCCGTTCCCTGGAGATTGTCGAGTCATGTGTTGTTGGAAGCATCTTTTGTCTAATGAATCCCATCCATGTGTTCGCTTCCCTTTTCAAATAAGCCGACTGGAATGTCCTCTTCTGAGTCTTGGATAACTGCCACTGTGCCCCTTCAATTCCTACCTCCCTTACAGCCTCACTTAGTTGCTCATCAGATGGCGCCACAACCATCTCATTATATGCCGCATGGGGGAAGTTTTGAACGTTGTACAGTGCATTGATAGAACTTGGACTCCAATCCACCTCGACTCCTCGGACAATTACCTGGAAACCATCCTCCTTGACAATGTTAGCATAAAATTCACGCACCACCTGTGCGTTTACAAATTCAGACTTCGCACAAAACAGCTCCCAGCCGTGGTCTGCAATACCGGTCCTCAGAAACTGTGGAAGATCACCACTGAAACCGCGCTCGAACAAGAAATCCCTTTTTAGAAGCTCAGCGTATTTTGCTCTGGCAAAATTGTTGACGAAGCGATCAAATGGAACCTGCTGTTCTTCTATTGCCTCGTTTTCTTCCGATGCTTCAACAATATTTTTGCCCTTCTCTGCCTTGTGCTTGAGCAACTGCTCTTCCTCAGTCTTCTTCTCTGTTTCTTCTCTTTCTTTGTCCTCAGCTTCTTTCTACTCTCTTTCCTCTCGCTCTGCCTTTTCTCTCTCGGAATCTAATGATGGTGGTGATGGGGTATCAGTCCGAATCACCTGAATACGGCCGGCCTTTCTTTTTATGCGGCGGCGTTTCGGCGGTTCGGACATGATTACCTCAACACGAGCTTCTTGGTCCTGCTCGTTTCCTCTTTCAGACACTGCGTTTACCTGCTCGTCTCTTACCATCTCAGCCTGTTGTTCTTGATTTTCCTCAACATTTTCCTCTCGAGCCGTATCTGTATCCGCAAGTCTCTGATCAGCCTCTCCTGGGGTATGTTCTTGCGGTTCTTCCAGGTTTTCTTCAACCACTGCAGCAGCCTCATCCTCTGTCACTTTTTCCTGTTCTTCCGCCCTCTGTTGTCGCCTTCTTCGTTTAGCTTCTTTCTCCTCTGGTGTTCTTTTCTTCTTAGTTTTCACTTTCGGAACTTCGAGGGTAATGGGTATTTCCTCTTCACACACTCTCTCTCTTTCTTTCCTCGCTCTTGTTTTGGCATGGATAACTCAAAGGGTTTTGCAAAGAATGAAAAGGAGAAAGAAAGAATGTAGATGGAAAAATAGAATCAAGAAGACGAAGTGAGGAAAAACGTACCAATGTCTGCAAATAAATAAGGCTCCAGCAATTTGAAATCCTAACCGAAAGGATTTGCTCCGTAATAAATGGTTTTACCGTTCACAATTAAGTTGCAATTCAAATCCCTAACGGTAAAATTGTGGAACTCCAATCATCTATGGGAAATAACGGCATGCTGTCAACGGCTAAACCGTTGGATTGTCCCTTCACGACATGTGGCAACATCCCTGCAATTCACCTGCCCATAGAAATTCAAAAATCCCAACGGTAAAAATAATTACTCACACTAAAATCCTTCCTATGCATACGAGAAATTTGCTCTAGCATTATCTTTGCTGCAACAATCTTCTGAACCTGAAGAATCTTAGATACGAAATTCGAATTTCAAAATAGGAAAATCAAACCTTTTAAATTCAAATTAAACTTAACCAATCAAATCAAACTTAATCTTTTATTCTCAAAAGAAGCCGAATAAATTAGAGAAAATCTCTATTAATTAAAACTAGAATTCAAATAACTGAAAATAAAATCTAGATAAAATCTAATAAAATCTAACTAATTAAAAGATAATTGAAAGATAATTTAAATAAATAACCCGAAAATCAAATCAAATTCAAAACAAAATAGATAAGATCTAATCAAATATTTAAAGACAAAATCTAATAAATCTCGCAAAACCAAATCTAACCTAACCGCAATTACAATCAAATCAACGAAAAATAAAAACACTACAAATCCTGGGAGCTCAAAACTTTGCTCTGTGAAATGCTCCCGCAAAAATCCTGCTCTCCAATCATCAACCAACCTTAGGGAAGGATATTTCATCCGAAACTCCTCACCCCAATAATGCTTCACACGCTGTCCATTCACCTTGAACACTCTCCCATCTTTTTCATCTTGCAAAGTAACTGCTCCATTGGGGAAAACCTCAATCACAATAAACGGTCCTGACCATTTAGACTTTAATTTTCCAGGAAATAATTTTAATCTAGAATTATAAAGCAAAACTTTTTGACCCTTGACAAACTCCTTAGATTTAATTTTTTTGTCATGCCACAACTTAGTCTTTTCCTTATACATTTTCGCATTTTCGTAAGAAAATTGACGAAATTCTTCTAACTCATTAAGCTGCAGCATTCTGATTGCTCCTGCACGACTCAGATCAAAATTTAACTTTTTCAAAGCCCAAAATGTTTTATGCTCAAGCTCTAATGGTAAATGGCAAGCTTTCCCATATACTAACCTATAGGGAGACATACCTAGAGGAGTCTTATAAGCTGTCCTATAAGCCCAAAGAGCTTCATCCAACCTAAAGGATCAATCCTTTCTAGATGGATGGACTACTTTCTCTAAAATAACTTTAATTTCCCTATTACTAATTTCAGCTTGACCATTCGCTTGTGGGTGATAAGGGGTAGCTATCCTATGCTTAATCCCATCGTTAGCTAAAAGCTTAGTTAAGATATTATTAACAAAATGTGTACCCTCATCACTTATTAGAGCTCTAGGTGTCCCAAACCGCGCAAAGATGTGCGATTGAAGAAACCTTGCAACTGTCATGGCATCACTCTGATGGCATGCAATGGCCTCCACCCATTTGGACACGTAATCAACTGCCAATAAGATAAAAACATTGCCATTAGATGGGGGAAATGGCCCCATAAAATCAATACCCCATACATCGAATAGTTCAACTTCTAAAATGTAAGTAAGAGGCATTTCATCTCTAGGCCCCAAATTTCCTCTCCTTTGGCAAGCATCACATTGCTTGTAGAACCAATGGGCATCCTTGAATAACGTAGGCCAGAAAAATCCGCAATGCAAAATCCTCATAGCTGTCCTCTGACCGCTGAAATGCCCTCCATACAACAAAGAGTGACATTGCTCTAGGATTTCCTTTGCTTCAGCACCTGAAACACACCTACGAATAATACCATCAGAGCATTGCTTATACATAAACGGCTCATCCCAAAAGAAAAATTTTGCATCATGCTTAAACTTTTTCTTCTGCCTCCAATCCATGTCAATAGGAGTGACTCCCTTTACCAAAAAGTTTGCAATATCAGCATACCAAGGGACATCCCTAACTACCTTTACCTCAACGGCAAAAAGTTGTTCATTTGGAAAAGAATCAGAAATGACAGATTGCTCCAACAAAGACGATGATGGATCAAGACGAGATAAATGATATGCAATGACATTCTCTGATCCCTTCTTGTCCTTTATCTCCAAGTCGAATTCCTGCAGTAATAAAATCCAACGAATTAGTCTAGGCTTTGCATCTTTCTTTGACATTAAATACCTTATTGTTGCATGATCGGTGAACACCGTGACTTTGGATCCAACCAAATATGGCCGGAATTTCTCAAAAGCAAACACAACAGCTAACAACTCCTTTTCAGTAGTTGTGTAGTTGACCTGTGCCTCATTTAAAATCTTGCTTGCATAATATATAGGATGAATAAATTTGCCCTGCTTCTGCCCCAGCATTGCACCTACTGCAGCATCACTCGCATCACACATTACCTCGAATGGCAAATTCCAATTAGGTGCGCAGAGAATGGGTGCTGAGATTAAAGCAGCCTTCAATGTTTCAAAAGCCTTCCTACAATATGCATTAAAGTAAAAAACATGATCAGTGCACAATAAGTTACAAAGAGGTTTACTGATTTTGGAAAAATCCTTTATGAACCTCCTATAAAATCCAGCATGCCCTAAGAAGCTCCGAATTCCCTTCACTGAATTCCGTGGCTCTAATCTTTCAATAACCTCAACTTTTGCTCTATCAACTTCTAGACCATTCTTAGAAATCCTATGACCTAACACTATGCCCTCCTTCACCATGAAGTGGCACTTCTCCCAATTAAGAACTAGATGGGTATCCTCACATCTTTTTAATACCTTACCTAAATTATCTAAACAACTCTGAAAAGACCCTCAAAAAACTGAAAAATCGTCCATAAAGACCTCAACAGTGGACTCAATCATATCAGAAAAAATTGATAACATACACCGCTGAAATGTTGCTGGAGCATTGCAAAGGCCAAAAGGCATTCTCCTAAAAGCGAATGTCCCATAAGGGCAGGTGAAAGTGGTTTTTTCCTGATCTTCAGGAGCAATAGTAATCTGGTTATACCCAGAATAACCATCCAAGAAACAGTAATAGGCCTGACCAGCCAATCGATCCAACATTTGGTCGATAAATGGTAGAGGGAAATGATCCTTTCGGGTGGCTTTATTAAGCCTTCTGTAATCCATACAAACCCTCCAGCCAGTTACTGTCCTTTCGGGGATCAACTCATTATCTTTATTGCTTACCACCGTGACATCTCCTTTCTTAGGAACACATTGGACAGGGCTTACCCAACTGCTATCGGCAATTGGATAAATGATCCCAGCATCCAACCATTTAATTACCTCCTTTTTAACAACCTCTTTCATTGCAGGGTTAAGCCTTCTTTGTTGTTCAATACTCCTAAAGGATCCCTCCTCTAGAGTGATTTTGTGCATACAAAAAGATGGGTTAATTCCCTGAATATCAGCCAATGTCCAACCTATAGCTTTGCGGTATTGCTGCAGCAATTTTATTAAGGCCTCTTCATGCTCCGACATTAAATCTGATGCAACAATAATGGGCAATGTCTCACTTTCCCCAAGATACACATACTTTAGATGATCCGGTAAAGGTTTCAAATCTAAAGTGGGTGCCTCAATTAGGGATGGCTTAATTGGGGGAGCCTTTCTTTGATCTAAATCTAAAGACTCAAAAACATCCTCACACCTAAACAATTCTTTTTCATTTTTTCTATCTAAAGAACAAAATTCAAAATCTTCTACACTAACCTCTCCATGCTTTTCTGAATGCTTATCAGCTGAATCCTGTATTGTTGTCTCAATAACTGTGCTCTCCAGAATCCTGATGAAGGAACAATCCTCCATTTCGTCTGGATATTTCATGGCTTTAAAGACATTAAATTTCACTTCCTCATTACAAACTCTCATTGTTAATTCTCCTTTTTGAACATCTATTAATGCCCTACCAGTAGCAAAATATGGACGACCTAGAATAATTGGGACATCTTTATCAGCCTCATAGTCTAAAATAATAAAATCAACAGGAAATATGAATTTATCAACTTTTACTAAGACGTCCTCAATTTTACCCTCTGGATATGTGATAGACCTATCAGCTAGTTGGAGTGTAACTTTGGTAGGTCTAGCTTCACCAATACCTAACTTCCGATAGACCGAAAGAGGCATAAGGTTAATGCTTGCACCTAAATCACAGAGTGCTCTACCTAATTCCTTTCCACCTATAGACACAGGTATAGTAAATGACCCTGGATCCTTAGCCTTGGGGGGTAGCCCATTCTTAAGAATAACACTACACTCCTCAGTAAGAGATACAGTTTCAAACTCACCTAACCTTTTCTTTTTAGTCAAAATATCCTTAAGAAATTTAGCATAATTAGGCATTTGCTCTATAGCTTCTACTAAAGGGATATTTATATGCAACTGCTTAAGAATCTCTAAAAACTTTTTAAATTGACCATCCTGATTCTTAGGCTTTTGCCTTTGTGGAAAAGGTAGAGGTGGTACATAAGGTGGGGGCGGCACATATGGTGGTTCTACATCTGGCACAGAACCAGATGCTCCAGCATCTTCTTTGCTGCCTCCAGCACCCTGACCAGACTCCAACTCTTTCTCGACAACAACATTATTATTTCTATCACCATTTTTATCTATAACCTGGGTTTTACTAGGCTCAATTCTTTCTTCTAATGGCTTACCACTCCTAAGAGTAACTGCCTTTACCTGCTCCTTACCTTCCCTTCTAGGGTGTCCAGTATCTGATGGAAGTTTCCCTTGAGGCCTTGCCTTGAGCTCATTAGCTAGCTGACCCACTTGCAATTCCAGGGCTCTCATCGAAGCTTGATTACTTTGAATTGCAGCGTCTGTGCGAGCCATAAATTCTTTCATCATCGCCTCGAGAGAATTTCCCGAATTTTGTTGGGGCAAAGCCGGCTTATTTTGCTGGGGCATTATCTGCGCTTTAGCAAATCCCGGCTGGTTCATCTTTTGTTGTGCTTGTATGTTATTTCCTTGACCTCCCCATGAGAAATTGGGGTGGTTGCGCCAACCTGGATTATAGAAGTTAGAATAAGGGTTGTTCCTCTGATTACCTACAAAAAACACAAAAGTTGGATTGCTGGGGCAAAACTCGTAGTTGTGGTCTTCACCGCAATAGACACATGCTTCGTCCGTGACTTGGTTCACCACTGCTGCAGGCTCCATAGCTGGTGGCTGTTGATGACTAATCACTGTCACATTCTTAAGAGCGTTAGCAATCATAGCAAGATCGGCCCTAATGGTGGACACACCATCAACCTCTAATACACTCTTAACCTTTTATTTGTGCCTCTAACATCCGACCACTGACAACTATTAATAGATATTCTTTCTAAAATTTCATAGGCTTCATCAAAAGTTTTTGCCAAAAGGGCCCCTCCAGCCGAAGCATCGACCATACCTTGGGTTACTCCATTTAAACCATTGTAAAATGTTTCCATTTGAATACAATGAGGTAACCCATGGTGGGGACACTTTCGTAAAAGCTCCTTAAACCTCTCCCAAGCCTCACTAAAAGTCTCATCCTCCAGTTGCCTAAACCCTACTATTTCACTCCTTAATTTAGCATTTCTATTAGGTGGGAAATATTTACTCAAAAATTTTTCAGCTAACTCATCCCACGTCCTAATTGATCCTATAGCAAAAGAGTTTAACCATGACTTTGCTCCATCTCTCTCAAACTCATAAGCTTAAACTGGAGGATGACAGGAGGGTTATGACACAACCTGACCGTTACATGGGTTTGACAGGAACCCAACTCATCATACCTGATGATGAGATAAAAAATCCATTAACTTATAAACAAGCAATGGATGATAAAGATAGGGACTGGTGGATCAAAGCCATGAACCTTGAGATAGAATCGATGTATTTCAACTCAGTCTGGGAACTTGTAGATCAACCGAATGATGTAAAACCTTTCGGCTGCAAGTGGATTTACAAGAGATAACGAGACCAAAATGGTAAGTTGCAAACCTTCAAAGCACGATTATAGCAAAGGGTTATACCCAATGAGAAGGGATTGACCATGAAGAAACCTTCTCACCGGTTGTTATGCTAAAATCGATTAGAATACTTCTTTCCATTGTCGCGTTCTATAACTACGAAATTTGACAAATGGATGTCAAGAAAACGTTTCTGAACGGTAATCTTGACGAGAGTATTTATATGGTCCAACCATAAGGGTTCCTTATCCAGGGAAAGGAGAAAAAGGTTTGCTAGCTTAAACGATTCATTTATGGGTTAAAACAAGCTTCTAGATCTTGGAATATGAGATTTGACACTGCAATCAAGTCTTATGGTTTTGAATAGAATACTAACGAACCTTGTGTATATAAAAGGATTGTCAATTCTACTGTAGCTTTCTTGATCTTATACGTAGACGATATCCTACTCATTGGGAATGATGTAGGATTTCTGACTGACATTAAATAGTGGTTAGCAGCTCAATTCCAAATGAAAGATTTGGGTGAAGCTCAGTTTGTTCTAGGGGTTTAGATAATAAGGGATCGTAAGAACAAAATACAAGCACTGTCTCAAGCATCCTATATCGACAATATTTTAGTCCGATATTCAATGCAGAATTCCAAAAAGGGTTTATTACCCTTTAGGCAAGGAATTCATGTCTCAAAAGATCAAAGTCCGAAAACGCCTCAAGAAGTTGAGGATATGAAACAAGTTTCTTATGCATCAGCAATCGGTAGTCTGATGTATGCAATGCTATGTACACGACCCGACATATGCTATGCTATAGGCATTGTCAGCAAACATCAGTCCAATCCAGGTCAAGCTCATTGGACTGTCGTTAAGAACATCCTCAAGTATCTGAGGAGAATGAAAGACTATTAGCTAGTGTATGGTTCTAAGCATTTGATCCTTACCGAATACACTGACTCAAATTTTCAAACTGATATAGATTCTAGGAAATATACATTAGGATCTGTGTTTACTCTTAACGGAGGAGCGATAGTATGGAGGAGTATAAAACAGGGATGTATTGCTGACTCCACGATGGAAGCTGAATACGTTGTCACATGTGAAGCGCAGTATGGCTTAGGAAATTTCTAACTGAGTTAGAAGTAGTTCCTAACATGCATCTACCTATCACTCTTTATTATGATAATAGTGGAGCAGTTGCAAACTCAAAGGAACCCCAAAGCCATAAAAGAGGAAAGTACATTGAATGTAAATACCATCCCATCTGGGAAATTGTACAGCGGGGAGACGTGATCGTCACACAGATAGCCTCAGAGCACAACATGGTTGATCCATTTACAAAAGCCCTCTCGGCTAAGTGTTTGAGGGACATCTACAAAATTTAGGACTACGAGTTTTGTAATATCAGGACAGATGGAAAAACATAGCACATGTGTAAAGGCTATTTCACCCAACATTTTGTAACCTCACTAGAGTTTTAGAACAAGTGGGAGTTTGTTGAATTTTATGTCCTAAAACTCATAGTTTGTAATCTTTTTGCAATAAAGATGTTATCGTATTATTCAGTGAATTGCTTGTTTATATATAACCTAAATCCAATATATAAAAATCCTTGGTTATAACATGAAACACTCAAACTATATGTACAAATATAGATAGGGATCAAGTTCTAGTATATAACCAAAATGGTTTATAGTATAGGGATAAGGTTGGGTACCTTATCTTGGGAACACTATGGATACGACCTACTTTGCACATAAGGCAAATGATGTGATTCTGGATCGTTCATGTGGAAACATGCGAGTAGGGGCATCCTATGCAAATGAGTTTGCACAAGATGAAACCAAGAAATAAGTCACTCTTACTTTATAACATCGTTTATTGATAAGACTAACTATTTCATACGATGACCTAGGTAACTCGATCTTAATCCTGAGCTAACTATGAACTCCTATTTTTTTCAGGATTATCCTTTGATTTGCAAGAGTGAGAATGACCCAACAAAACCGACTCAATAAGCCTACCATTTTGGGGATAAGACTGGATAGATAGCTAGGGACATAGTTTTGCAAGATGGAATTCACTCCTACCCGTATTAAGGATAGCAGAAAGGTTGTTCCCTTAAGTGCTGACTCCAAGACTTTAACAAGGGGCCCCACCCTTTCATTGGCCCGAGAGGGACTCTGTTTGATGGTTCGACCATAAACAAATTGTTCATTAGAGGATCAGTGGACTAAGGAATCAAGAAGTGTTATACTGGTAAAACAGACTTTTTGACCTAGCTATAGTTACGAACAACCTGTGAAGGGTCGACTTACTAATCATGGTTATATCGAGTGGATAAAAACATATCCACAGTGAGGGGAGTGCAACTACTCCACTATAGTGGAGTGACCCCGATAGTTAAGGAATGTTGGTTAATTAGGTTAAATAAGTTTAACAAGTTAAACCTCGAATCGTTGGAGCCCCATGATCTGTAGGTCCATTAGGTCCCCTTGGTAGCTTAAGGAACAGACTTTGGAACAATATGATGGAAAAAGTTCGAATTGTTCAAATTCAATTTAGGGACGATATCAGTCATATTGGATATTACCGACACGTTGGTTTTTAGTTAAACCTAATTTTGAGAGTTAGATATATTTAAATATGATTTAAATATCGAGCACGTGAATGGGGATTCATGTTTGAGAAATTGCATTTCGGAAAAGGTCAGGATTGGTTGCAAAATATTAATTTAATATCTATAATATATAATAATATAATTAATTAATTATAATTTTAAATTAATTAAATTGAAATTCAAAATTAAATTAGAATTTCAAATTATTAATTTAATTTAATTAACTAAAATTGATTTTCAAATGAATTAAGAAATTCAAAAGAAAATCAATTTTAGGAGGTGGAGTGCATGGTGACTAAACCCATGCACTCCTCCTCAATTGGCCACCAAATCCAACTTAAATTGGGATTGTCTTGTTGTCTAATTATGGGACTTCAAGAGTGCATGGATTCTTCTTTAAATAGGGGAGGATTTGCTAAAGAAAGGCACAATAATTACATGGTGTTATGCTGCCAAATTACTCTCTCAAACTCATAAGCTTAAACCTTTAAAAATCTTGAAACCCAAGCACTTTCCCTTTCAATTCCCATAACTAGAGGATCCCACAATTCGTTCCAAAGGCCTGAGAATAGCAAGGAAGATCTTGTGGTGGTTCATGATCAGTTGGTGAGGAAAAACAACACAACAATCAGTCCAATTTTGAGCTACAAAGAGGTTGGTGTTCTAAACTCTATTTTTGTAGTTTTGGACAACATGCTTTCATTGATCAATTTGATGTTATTATGTGCCGAAGATCCAAAATTGTTTTCGCATGTTAGATATTAACACCTTCAGAAAGCAATTGTATAAGAGATGTAGAATATGAAACTCAACTTTAGTTTGAGAATTTTCCTCCAAAAACAAAAGATTCAAACTAGGACAAACTAGATATTGGAAGATTCCTTTGTCAAGCATCTATCTTAAATTTACATAGGAGTTGGATGAAACAACTTTTAATAAGTGTGTCTGTTAGCCATAGTTGTCAATGACTATTGAAAGGGAACTTTTAGGCTTTATTAATCAACAGGTAGATTGTCGAGCTTACTATCGAAGTGTGAGAGATTTTGACTTTGGAATCAAATTAGTACAAGAAACCAAATAAGTCATCAATTTGATTGGGATGAGAAATTAGGCCGACTCGAAATGAATGGAAGATATTTCCTAGTATTAGATAAAGTGGGTTGGACCTTCCAAGTTTACCAACGGCATGAGAGGTAAACCTCATCAAAGAGTCTGAGTTGGGAATAACTCTCATTCCTAAAACTAGGGGTGTTCATGTTGAAACTGAAAACCGACCTGACCGACCGAACCGACGACGGTCGGTCGGCTAGCCGACTTGGTCGGTCGGTATCGGTTCTGCCATTTGGCAGACCGGTCGATCCATTAATTTCACATATAACCGACCGACCGATCGATATATATACATATTTATTTATTTTAAAGAAAAACTTTTAGTTAGAAATCATATTCTCAGCCCATTACCCAGGCCCAGCCCATCAAGTTTTCTCATCTTAGAACCCTAGTCATTTACTTTTTGAATTTCGCATTCTTCCATTTTCGAAAACTCAGCCGTCTCTCATCTCTCACTCTCTCTCCTTCACTTCACCCCTGCCATCTCTCATCTCTCAATCTCTCTCCTTCACTTCACCCCTGCCATCTCTCATCTCTCACTCTCTCTCCTTCACTTCACCCATGCCTTCTCTCATCTCTCACTCTCTCTGCTTCATTTCTCTCTAGTCTCTCACAACTCACAAGGTCGTCGTCGTCGTTTCGCCTCCTTCAACATCGTCGTCGTCGTCTCGCCTCTTTCAGCACCACACTCTTTTCTTGGTTTTAATTTCTTCGTTGCCTCCTGAAGGAAATAAAAGTCTCCACGCAGCGGAAGCGCATCGATTGGACCTTACGTCGTATATTAATTAACATTAAAATACCGTTACGAAAACTCGAACAAACTTTAAACAAACTTTAAAGCTGCTGTAAAATTTGTTTAAACATGCTTAAAAATAAATCTAAATTTATTTTCATGCTTTTCTAAAGAAAAGAGGAAGAACCGTTACAAACCTCCGTTGTAGACTTGACCGTTCTTCGCCAACGATGCTCCAACGATCAAAACGCAGCAGCCGCCTTTGGTTTTTCTTCGCTGAAAATTTCTTCTTTGATTGACACAATCACCACAGAGGTTACACCGGTATGTCTCTGAGTCTAGGAAGCAAAAGACTTGTGGGAGTCTTTCTCTAAGAGGGAGGCTAGAGAGAATTCTAGGTCTTGTCTTTCAAGAGTGTCAAGTGTCATGACCAATTAGGTCTAGTGTTCTATTTATAGAAGAGAGGCCATGAATAAAATATTCAATTAAATCAATCTTTTCCAAAATTGATTCAATCTTATTCCTTAATTAATCAATCATGATCAATCAATTCCATAATTGATTAATCTTTTCCACAAATGACTAATTACTTCCATAAGTGATTAGATCATTTCCATAAATGATTAATCACTTCCTTAAGTGATTAATTATTTCCATAATTGATTAATTCCCGATTAATGAATTCTTGAATTAATTAACCACCAATTAAATAGCACATATTTAATTCCCGGTCTAGAATTAATTAATTTGCCCAAACACATTTTAGGCCTTAAATTAATTAATTCATTATTTGAACTCTTTCAAACTTCCATAAATTTATATTTGAACTTTTCAAATATTAATTTCTCTCATAATAATATATCAATATATATTATATTTGTTTCCCTTAATAAATTGAACATTTTCAATTTACTTTTATTACTTAGTTGCCTCAAATTACTTTACGAGCTACCAGTGGGACCTAATGGACCTATAGATCAGAAGCTCCAACGATGTGAGATTAATTGGTCAAACTCATTAACCACATTAATCAATATTCGTTAACTGTGTGTACATTCCACTATAGACTCACAGTTGCACTCTTCTCACTGCAGACATATTTTCTGTGTCCACGGATCTAGACCAATATCGACTAGTTAGTCCTTAACGAGTGTCCATAACACCAGCTGGGTCAAATTACCGTTTTACCCCTGGGTTACCTCTATTTCCTTAAGTACCTATTCTCCTCTAATGAACAACCTGTTTGTGGTCCAACCATCAAACAGAAAACCCTCTCGTGTCATTGAGAGGGTAGGGCCCTTTCTTCAAGACTCGGAGTAACCACTTAAGGGAACACTCATCTGCTTCCCTAAAGTCGGGAAGGAGTGAATTCCATCTTGTACGATTATGTTCCCAGCTCCCCATTCGGTCTTGTCCCCAAAGTGGTAGGCTTATTGAGTCGGCGTATTGGCCACTCTCACCCATACAAATCAAAGGACAATCTCTCATGAGCAGGAGTCCATAATCAACTTAGGATTAAGACTAAGTTGTCTAGGTCGTCCTAGTGAAATAGAAAACCAACTAGTTAACGGTGTTATAACCAGTGGTTACTATTTCGCGGTCCGGTCTTATGCAAACTCATTGCATAAGATACCCCCACTCGCATGTCTCCTACACGAACGCGTTGGATCGCAGCGTTTGGATCAAATACAAAGTGGGCCGTATCCATAGTGTTACCAGCATAAGGCACTGTTGGGCTCCTAGAGTGAGTAAAAATATAGTATAAAATACTCTAGAATTCTTGTGCAAGTATACACAGTCTGCAGCAAGTAATATTATCAATCCAAGGTCTGAATGAGCTTCCACTTTATCTATTTTGCATAACTTCCTAATGGTTTCGAAGATAATAAAAATGTTGGGTTTTATAAGAATTATGCTGAAGCAAAATAAATGACAGAACAACGAGTAAACAAATAGATAGACAGATTAAAGACAGACGCTGGTTAGGCTTTAGTGATTGTTCTAAGATATGCTCTAGCAATATTATTGATCATGCATTTCTCGCAATATTATTAGCGGATTCCTCCCGGAACTCCGGATCTTTTGGAATATGTTTCAAACCCAATGAAGTATGACCGATCAAGCACTAGGCAACTGGCTATCCCTAGCTCAGTCACTGGCGTTCACCAATACACAATGATAGTAGTGTGGATAATTGCCACACACTCTCTAAATCACCCCTGAAACTAGAGAGAGTTATTCATCCCGGCTGGCCAGGCGGGCATAAAATAAGAATAAGCACAACAATTAACCAAAATGCGATAGTCAATATATTACTAGAGATGAAGCACAGTAATCACATTATTCCTAACCAACACCCTAAGCTACTTAGTTCATAATAGGCATAGGAATACGAATTACAATCTGAGTATGCATGTCCATAACCACAAGTTAATAAATAAAATAAACTCCCTAATCAGCTTGCGGTAGATGGTGTTCTTGATGATCTTCAATCTCCCTATACTATTCGGCTTCCAAGGGAAAATATGGAATGACTTTGACTTTGACGGCTACTTCCTTTTATAGAAGGATGGGAGGCTTGAATTAGGTCAACTAGGACACGTGTAAGGCTCTCCTTGATCCTTTATCACGAAAATAACTCAACAGAAGTCGGTTCATGAAGTTGGCTAACGAGCTGTGATGTGGCAGTTTCTGCTCCCAGTTTTGCTGCGGCATAGAATCTGCTCCCTCCAGTCGCTCAGCAACATAATCTGCACAAAATAATTTTCAATGCTTCCATTCTTCCAAATGGGTTAAAACATGTAATATCTATCCAAAACCAACCCTAATAAGCATAGAGGACACACAAATCTCTATATAATTGAGGCCTAAATAACTACCTTTTGGGCAGTTATCAGGCACCCAGTCTTATCCCTATACTATAGACCCTTTAGGCTGTTTCTTGAACAATGATCCCATATGTCGCTACATATAGTTCAAGACTCATATTACAATCTTGGATGTCTAGTTTATTGGATTAGGGTTATTATTAGGGTTATTATTAGGCAAAGACAAATATAAAATAACTAATAACAATTAATGGAAAAATATATCAATATTATTTCATTAATATCCGGTCAACGGTTACATTCACTATCTACGGGTTTTAGGGCATAAAACCCAACACCTCCTTCATCTGAATAATATTTTTAAAAAAATAGTGTAAAAAAAACCGATCGAACTGGCCGATCAGTCGGTCGGCTGGCATCACCAATCGAAAGACGTCGGTTTCCACCAAGCTGAAAAACCGACCGACCGGTGAACACCCATACCTAAAACTTCATACAAGGTGGCCTCAACTTAACAGAGTTGAGGAAGTCCATAGATATAGGAATAATAAGAGTTTTGTTTCAAAAGAAGAAAGACGGATCCATTGTGGCTATGCTTCGGGTTGACTAGAGTTGAATGAATGATAGTAAAGAGCAAGTATTCTCTCCTCATATGAATAATTTATGACCAGCTTCAAGGAGCAAAGGTATCCTAAAAGGCAAGTTTATATTCGAGATACCATCAGTTGTGGATCGGGGAGGTTATTATCTCCAAAGGTCACCTCCAAAACCAAGTACGACCATTATGAGGTTTTGTGATGCCTTTTGGACTCATGAATCCCCTTGCAACTACCATGGACCTCATGAACTAGGTTTTCAAGAGTTTTATAGACTTGTTCATCATGATGTTTATAGACAACATATTTAGTTTATGTCAAGCCTAATGAGCAACATGAGGAGTATCTTAGGCAAGTTTAGATGACCTTGAGAAGTAGCGAGCTATATGCCAAATTTTCTAAGTACGAGTTGCGACTAGGCAAATTTTTCCTTTCTCAAACACACGGTTGCTAAGGGTAATATTTTGATGGGTAAATCCCCATGAAAAAAGGGCAACTTTTGTGTGGTTTTTGATTGGATATAACTGATAAGATTTTCTCTCGAATAAATCTCTCTCTTAATAGATATCTTCTTGTTTCTCAATTTTCAAAGGATGTGCATTGTATTATTGTAAGTTCTCTGTTTTGAACACAATGGAACTTTTAAAAGTGGAGGTAGTTTATAGTTGGCCTAGACTCAATACAGTGGCAAAGATTTGCAGTTTCCTTAGTCTAGCAAGTTACTATGTGAAGTTTTGTTCATAATGTTTTCAGCTCTTAACCAAGTCGACTCACAGAAAGCACCATTTTCACTTTAAACACTAAATGAGAAAAGAGCTTCAGACACTCACCATTCATAAGAATATGAAACACTCCCTTGCATAGGAAGAGCTCAACATAAGGCAAACTAGATGGTTGGAACTAGTAAAGGATTGTGATTGTGAGATCAACTAGCATCCTAGCAATGGGAATGTGGTGAGTGATGCACTAGTAAGAGAGCGACAAGTATGATATACTTGGTGTCATCTCATAGTACATTGCTTGGAGAGTTTGATCGTCTAGAAATCGATAGGTCAACGGGAGATGCCCCAACATGGTTGGCTCAACTCTCAGTGGTGCCTAGTTCAAGACAGGAGATTGTTGGTGCCTAACTAGAGGACCTAAAAAGGTAACTACTTGAGAGAGGTAGCTCAAGGAGACTTTACCTCCACTTGTTGCTCGTCTTTGTGGTACTAAGGGAGACTATGTCTTCCAATGGTCTAACCCTTTTAAGAAAGAGTTGTTAGAAGAAGCACTCAAGGCACCTTTCTTAGTGCGTTTTAATAATATCAAGATACACAAAGATTTAAAATAAGAATGTTGTGAACTTCGCTATAGAGCTTTCAAGGTCAATGAAATGTTACAAAGCTATTTGGATAATTGTGCTGTCTAACAAAGTTTACATACCTTGTCCCTTGTAAGGCCACACATCATGTGAAAAAATGATCATATCTTAGAAGTAAATGACATGTATCTTTGACCAAGAGGTTAGAGGTTCGAGATTCTCCCAAACATCAATTTTTTTTCAGGAGAATTAAGCCTTCTTGGTGTTTGGTGGTGAGGGAAAAGAGGCTTAATGAGGAGATCATTAGCTAATAGTTGTTCTGTTTTTGTTTTAGTAGTTGAGTTAGTGTGGTCTTTTGCTAGCTAATGTATTCCATTTTGTTAATCTTTTAGTTTGTGGTTGTGTAGAGATTTGCGGTTGTTTGGCGGTTGCTTTACTGTAGAGTTTTGCATTGAGGTTTATTGGTCTTGTCATGTGCCTTGAGATGTTCTTGAATGTGTAATGAAGTAGAATATCTTTCTCATAGGTGTTCTGGCCTTATTGACTTAATCAGGTTATGCTTAACCTGAGGTCTGACTCGTCTTTATTAGTTGGAAGTTTGGGTATGTGATGTTGATCTAAAGTGGTATGGAACTGTTGTTTGGATCAATTTGCAAAGTAAAATTTGGTAGTTATTGAAGTTATGTCGTTATGTTGTCGAAATTTTTCAGGACGTTACATGGTTCATGTGTCATTGTTAAAAAAGTGTAGCGAGAACCCTTCCAATGTGTAAAAGGATCAAATACTCAGTTTGTTAAAAGTATTATAATGGAATTGGAGAACTAAAGAAGTGGCTTAAGAAAGAGAAGATGAAATGGGGGTTAGTACCAAGACTTGTTTCAAGACTAGGTGCTTTCGAGGACGAAAGTGAAGGGATAAAAGCCCTTGCGCAGCGGAATAATTTACAGAACCAAACTCTGTTTTTAAAAACTGTTTTAAATACCAATACAGTGGCAAATTACAACAATTTAAAACATACAAAACTACTGTAAATAGGCTATTAGCTTGCTGATTTTTAATAAAAAACTTAGATCTAATCTAAAGAGTTGATCCTAATGATCAAGAGATGTTGGGTACTTTCTACCACTTGAAGACTTGACCGAATTCACCAATTCTCCAAGTTTTCTTCTTAGTTTTGCAACAACCCCTTGATCTTTGATTCGCTGTAAAATTCTCCACGAACACCACCCAGTTGAAAACACCGGTAATTTACTGAGGCTTTTTCCTTAAGGCTTTTGGTGGGAGAAAAAATCTACTAAAGAGATCGAGAGAATTCTCTCTGAGAAATATTGTATTGGCATTTTTTGGAGTGCTCGAGAGCTTGTAATGGAGAGGATCCAAGGCGCAAGCAAGGGGTCTCTTTACGGTTCTTCACCTAAAAACTTTAATTGCTCATTTATGCTTTCTAGTATGTATATTTGAGAAGTTTTGACACTCATGTATAGCTAAATCCCGATTGCGGGTCTTGAATTAAATGTTATAGTTCATTATTATTTTAACTGTCTATCTCTGTGTCCATTATACTTATTATTTGTGTGGGGGTTCGTAATGATGCTCTATGGAATCTGGCCAATTTTATAGTGATTAGATTCTTAATGGAAACTCGATGGAGAGAAGTTCAGATAGATCATAACCCACTCAACTAGGCTTAACTGCTCGTAGTGACAGCGAGAGTAGTTGGTTAGGCTGAGAGACTGAAAATGAATCAGGACTCATTAATTAACCCGTTTAATAGCGCTAAGGACACTTAGGTTATTAAAATGAGCTAGTTATAATTAGGGGAAACTTAAACGAGAACCTATGTAATAAACGGTGATTCTAGGTTTATAATTAGTCGGACACAAGATAGGATAATTAGAATAATAAGTTAGCTATAATCCGGATTTCAAGACCCCGCATCTCAATTGACTCTTCCTCCATCTTTGCCATTTTGATTGATCATTATAATTCACTTTCTGTCTTAATTTCATTTGCATGTTATCATCATGTTTAGGTCCTTAAATGATATCTTATCTTAGTATTTTTAGTGTTCAGTTCATTATCTTGTCTAAGCTTAAATCCTCCCTGTAGAATTCGATACTCGGTACTTTACCGTTTTATATTACTTGGGCAACTGTACGCTTGCGGTATAGTGCAATAAATTTTTGGCGCCGTTGCCGGGGAGGCTTATTTTGGCAACATAATTTTCTGACATTGAAAAGAAAAGATTGAATATTAATTTAGGGTGTAAATATTTGAATTTTTTTTGTGAATATTTTTATTTTTAGTTTTGTTAAGCTTGGGGGCTGTGTATGCGAAGTGATAAGGAGGCTAATCTGTTTCCTTTAGATCTTGAAATCGATAGAACAATTAGATCTATTCGTAGAGATAAAAGATTGACGGAAAAGATGGCCCAACAAGATAATGAACCCAAGGCTATTAGAGATTTTTTTGCAGCCAATTCTCCCAACCGAAAATTCTGGTATCGTCTACGCTCCCATACAGGTGAACAACTTCGAACTGAAGACGGGGTTGATCCAAATGGCAAGGGGCTGTTCCTTTAAAGGACATCCTCCGGAGGATCCTCACTCCTATCTTCGGTCCTTTCTCAAAATTTGTGGGACGATCTGAAGGATTGGAATTTCGTAATTTTGTAAAACGGAAGCGTGATTGGGACCGATTCGTAATTAATTTTGTTTAATCTAAAATACCAATGCATTGGCAATAATCTTAGAACTATTCTAAATTTATATTAAGGCTAAGCATACAAAAATATTAGATCTAAATCTAATTTACATAGTAAAAAAATACTTACTCTCGTTGACGACTCAGATTAAATTCACCAAATGCTTGTGAAATAATCACGAACTACTGCGAACACCACCACTATGGCTACATCGGTATGACTCTGAGACTTCTAGAGGCAGGAGACTGGTGGGAGTCTAGAGGGAGCCTTCAGGGGAATTCTGTGAGAGTAGGAGAATGAATGGAATGAGATGCCTTTCACCCCACCCTAGGGGTCCTATTTTTAGGAAAACACCAGACTTTTCCTAATAGGAAAATGTCATGAATAAGATCAAATCTATTATCTTATTCATATCTAATTTTAATAAATAATTAATTAATTCCATAATTAATTAATTACCCAATTAAATATCATATATTTAATCTTAGGGATTTTATTAAATTATTTATATTAATATGAATCCAATTCATATTAATTATTTGATCTCTTTCAAATATTTTCTCTCAAGAATTAATTTTGAAATTAATTAAAAATTATATTATAAAGTTTCATAAAATTTATATTATAATGTATCAATATACTTTATATGATTCCCCTAAATAAATTGAACACTTTCAATTTACACTTTATACTTAATTGCCTCAAGTCTCTTTATGAACTACCAGTGGGACCAAATGGACCTACAGATAAGAAGCTCTAATGATACGAGACTAATTAGCTAAACTCATTAATCAACTTAGTCAACATTCGTTAACTATGGGAACACACATCTACTTACCCCAATAGGGGAAGGAGTGAATTCCATCTTGTATTGTTATGTTCCCAGCCCCCATTCGTTCTTACCCCTAAAATGGTAGGATTATTGAGTTGGCGAACCGACCACTCTCACCCATACAAATTTGAGGACAATCCCTCCTAAAAAGGAGTTCATAACAAACTCAGGATTGAGATTGAGTTACCTTGGTCATCCTATTGAAATAGATACCTAAACTAGTTAACGACGTTACATCTAGTGGTTACTATTTCGCGGTCCAGTCTTTTGGGTCTAGTCTCCTACATGGATGCTTTGGATCTTTGCATCTGTATCGAATACAAGGTGGGTTGTATCACATAGTTTCACCAGGATAAGGTACCCAACCTTATCCTTATACTATAGACCTTTTAGGTTGTTACTTGGACACTGATCCCCGTATGTGCCCACATACTAGTCCAAGTTTCATTTAAACAACCTTGGATCTTAGTTTATTGGATTTAGGGTTTATTAATGCAAACTCGATTATTCAATAACCAAATTACTGAATCACTGAAATAACGCTTTATTGAGATCAATTAATTTGTTTCATTTACTATCTACGAGTTTTAGGGCATGATGTGGAATTTTCCTACCGCAAGCGCACGGGTCAAGTAATAGTAAAGTGATTTATGAAATCGAGTGTCGTCCTCTGGATTGGATTTTTAATCAAATCTAATTACCGAAAATAGTCTTTTCCAATTTTATTTAGGGAACAAATTTTAGTGATGAAGAATGCAAATCTAACACAAAACAATAAGAAAAGTGACAATCTAATGATGAAAACGGTCTTAGGGATTTGATTTCACCAATTGGGATTATGGATCAATTCATGGATTAATAATATGCTATGATTCATAAATCAAGGAAACAACAATCATACATATCTCTCCCGAGCATACATAATTTTCTCACATGCAATGAACCCGATATCCCTATCTAATTTCATTAAACATGCAAGACATTAAGGTTAGTCCTTTTTACCGATTTCTATAATTAACTATTATCTCCCAATCTCTAGCTAAATTCTAGTTATGCACAATGATTTCTAAGCTAAATCCTCTCTCCCGAGTTAGATTCAATCACAAACATCAATCAATTTATGACTGGTAAATTGAAAGCATTAAGAACACAATTATGCATAAATGAAATCGATAACAAAAATCCATACAATCAATCCAAAAGTGCCCAACGGCTACATCAATCCCTAAGGTTTGAAACTTAGCTACTCATACACCATGTTACAATATAGCAAAAGTCTAAAACGACCATTAAAACTACTAAAGTTAAGGGAAAAGAGAAATAAACACTAAGTAGGCCGAGACCGACCGTCCCCGTCACGATCTCTAGGAACAAAGGCTTGAATCCCGCTTTTCTCCACTTGGTTCAGCTTCCACAGCCCCAAATTCTCTGAGTTTTCGACCAAACAGTCCCCAAAAGAAGTCCCCAAATCTGACCTATTCGCAAACTATAAATAGGGAAAAAATTGGCCTAGCGTCGCGATACACAGATTCTGTTTTGGCCTAGCGGCGCGGTCACAGTGTCGCGACGCTATGACCTTTTGCCACCTGATCAGAATTTGAAATTGCACAGCGTCGAGATGATGTGGAATTTTCCTACCGCAAGCGCATGAGTCAAGTAATAATAAAGTTATCGTAAAAACGAGTGTCGTCCTCTGGATTGGATTTTTAAGCTAAATCAAGTACTGCGAATTATCTCGCTCAATTTTATTTAGGGAACAAAAAGTAGTGAATGGTAGAACAAAAACTAGATCAAAACAAATAACGATGGAGATTCAATTGAAGGAACACTTAGGGAATTGATTTCGCCAATTTAGTCTATGATTGATTTTAGAGAATGAATTATCATGCACAATGGAATTATGAGCCTAAGAACCTTTAATCACAACTACCTCTCCCGAGTATAATTGATTCTCATGCAAATTAACCAACTCGATATCCCTACCTAAGTTTATTAACATTCAAGGCATTGAGTTCTTTTGACCAATTCTAAAGCTAATCTAAAATCCATCACGAGCTTAGAATAAAAACTTTAGTCATGCAACCTTAATAAAGTCTACGCTAAATTCCCTGTCCCGAGCAAGATTCAACACTTAAATCATTCAACTAATGGCCAATTAATTGAAAGCATGAAATTAAGATTGCAAACATAATATCCATTACACAACTCATACCATAAATCAATCCATAAGCTAAAACGACTACATCAATCCCTAAGCCACAAGTTTAGCTACTCATACATAGCGTTACAAGCTCAACTAAACATGAAAAAGCCATTAAATCTAGCTAGAGATAAGGAAAAGGAAAGGAAACAATTAATGTCGTAGAACCCATCACGTCCCCGTCTCGATCTCCACGCCACCAAGTGAGATTCCCGATCCTCGTCCTTGCTCCCACCGTAGGTCTCTAGTCGAAATCAGGGCTAAAATCTCTCAATTTGGCCTCCCCCAATCTGTAGCATGAAAAGAAGTATAAATAGGAAATTCTGCCGATAGCGTCGAGACGCTAAGGAGAAAGCATCTCGACGCTGTCGCCTGCCGCGTCTGCTGAATAAGGAAAAAATCGATAGCGTCGAGACGCTCTTGTCACAGCGTCTCGACGCTGTGACTGCTGCCGCCCAAATTAAACAAGGAAAGGCAACGTCGAGACGCTCCAAGAGTGGCGTCTCGACTCTGGTATGCAGATTGCCCTCTCTTGGCTCCTTGTTACTTGAATCTTTTCGGTTCTTTGGCATCTTTTCACGTTCCGAACACCCGATTAACTCCGATTCCACGCTTTAGCTCTAATCGACACTTTCCTACAAAATAAACAATTAAGTGCAATAAAATGGCCAATAAATCATAAAAGACTAGCTAAATTAAATAGGGAAAAATAGCTAGTTATGCTCGCTATCAAATACCTCCAAACTTAAGCTTTTGCTAGTCCTCGAGCAAACTAAAAATCAAGCATACAGTGGAAGAATGGATGCAACAAACATGACTCAATCCTCAAGGCTCAAAAGTCAATAGTCAAGCAAGCAAGAGACATGCACATAAGGACTAATGAGGGAGACAAATTAAAATTTTCCCAAAATTAACTTGCACAGGCGAGATCTAACTCAACGAGATCATACTCTACTAGCTCGGGATTGGATTATTAAACTCTCAGCTCATATTCCCTCTACACTGGCACTAAGGTTTCACTAATAAGTTAATGGAACAAATTAGTTTGTTTTCCTCCATACTTAGGTGCTTCAAATTGTAAATCAAATCAAGCATGTATATGTGACACTAGCTTTCACACACCTATTGCAGGGACCCTTAACCTGAGTTTTCTCTGGTTGGCCTAACTGATCACAACAGGGGTAGCTCTTTTTGCCTAAAACTTTATAACTCATTGCATACTGTGCACAGGCCATGACATAAATTTTTTTCTTTCAAAAGTAATCACAAGAATGATTTTTCTTTCATGATCATGATAAGCATATGTTCTTTTCTTTCCTCCTAAGCAAGATCAACGCCCTTCAAAAGGATAAATTTCCTAGTGATACAGAGGTGAACCCAGAGAGTAATGTAAGGTAATCGCACTCCAAAGTGGGAGACAATTGGAGAACCGTTCAAATGAAGAGAATCAGAAGAAGAAGGAAGGAAGAATTAGCTTGGATGAAGACGACGGGGTTGAGGCACAAAAAACCTCTAAAGACAGGTCCCAAAATCCTCCTCGCTCAGTTGAATTTAATTTTGATTTGACTAATAGTTTTGCAGGTAATCAAGAAAAGAAGAAGTTTGATGAAAAAGAGAAGATGAAAGAGAAGATGAAGAAAGAAGAAGAAGAGGTGGTCCCGTGCAACCATCACGACTGGGGGTCTCACATTAGCCCGCCAGGAAGAGGAACGAATGTCCAACTTTCGATTACAGGTAGTTGCCTTTTCCCCATAGATTTAAAAATGTTAAGTTAGATGAGCAGTTCGCTAGGTTTCTAGAGATGTTTAAAAAATTGACTGTCAATATACCTCTAGTGGATGCTTTATCTAACATGCCAAACTATGGGAAGTTTATGAAAGAGATGCTTGCGAAAAAGAAAATTTTAAATAAAAAAGAAGTTTTTAGACTATCGGAGAATAGTAGCACAGTAGTCATAGGGAAGATGCCTCTAAAACAGAAAGATCCAGGGAGTTTTACTGTTCCCTGTACAATAGGAGAGGTGTCATTTGATAGGGCATTATGTGATCTTGGAGCAAGTATTAATCTTATGCCCTATTCCCTTTTCAGGACGATTGAACTCACTAGACTTAAAGACACTGACATAACCCTTGATGCGCAATTTGCTTACCGCAAGTGTACGGGTCAAGTAATAATATAGTGTTTTCGTGTAAAACGAGTGTCATCCTCTGGATTGGTTTTCTAGCAAATTAAGTATCGCGAATACTTTTGTTCAATTTTATTTAGGGAGCAAAACTCAATGATAAAGATAAATCTAAAGACAAAAAACATAAAATAAAAGTGGAGACTCAAATGGGAAGATTCTTAGGGAATTGATTTCATTGATTAAGATTGAGGATTAATTAATGGGATGAATTTAGCATGCAATTATTCTACCAAGTCTAGGAACCTTTTATCACAACTATCTCTCCCGAGCATAATTGATTCTCATGCATGCAACCAACTTGATATCCCTATCTAAGTTCATTAACATGCAAGGCTTTGAGTTTAGTTCTTCAAGCAACTTCTAAAGTTATTCCAAATCCCGTCACAAACTTAGAATTTCTACTTTAGTCATGCAATTAAATAAAGTAAGTCTTAGGCCAAATCCCCTCTCCCGAGCAAGATTCAACACTCAAATCATTCAACTAGTGATCAAGTAATTGAAAGCATTTAACCATAATTGCATAGGTAAAATAAATGCATATTCATACCACAAATCAATCCAACAAACTAAAACAACTACATCAATCCCTAAGACAAACAACTAGCAACTCATAGTCTTTAAACTACAAACACTAATTGAAAGAAAAGCCATAAAAACTACAAGAGTTAAGGGAAAGAGAAAGGAAAACTCGAATCCGTCGAAACCGGCACGTCCCCGTCACGATCTCCACGTCTTCTCGCTTGATTCCCGCTCCTTGGCCTTGCTTTAGCTCCCACCAAAGGTCTCTAGTCGAAATTAGGGCTAAAATCTAACAAATTGGGCTCTCCAAATCCGTAGCTGAAAAGAGGAATTTATAGAAAATCTGCGGATAGCGTCGCGACGTTGTGTACATAGCGTCGCAACGCTGTCACAGCGTCGAGACGCTAAGGAGACAGCGTCTCGACGCTGTCTCTGTTGCCGCCTAATTCAGAAAAGGAAAGGCAGCGTCGAGACGCTCCAAGAGCAGCGTCCCGACGCTGGCCTCCAAATGGCTCTCTTTTGACTTCTTCTTGGTTGAATCTTTTCCGTTCTTTAGCCAATTTTCGTGTCCCGAACACGTATTTAGCTCCAATTTCTCGATTTAACTCTGAAACATGATTCCTACAAAATGAACATAAAAATGCATAATTTTGGCCAATTAAATATAAAAGACTAGCTTAATTAATTAGGGAAACATAGCTAACTATGCTCGCTATCAACCCTCAAGCTAGCAGACCAATCACTTACTCACCCGATGGGAATCGTGGAGGACGTGTTAGTGAAGGTAAATAAGTTCATTTTTCCTGTAGACTTCGTAGTGCTGGACATGCAGGAGGACAGAGAAGTGCCCATCATTCTTGGTAGACCATTTCTAGCCACTGGTAAGGCTGAAATTAATGTTTATATGGGTAAGTTGACTCTTAGTGTAGATGATGAAAATGTAGTTTTCAGTATCTTTGGCCATGATGAGTTTGTTTGTTGTATACATACTTGCTTTTCTGTTGGCCTATATTTTCTACCTGATGAGGATGATGAAGAAGAGTTAAACTTAGGCCTAGAGTGAGGTCTTCCTATGAATGATGAAAATTTTGATCTTGATGAGTTTTTTGATGATATCATGTTTGAAAATGAGTTGATGGATAATGTTGAGCTGCTTGTTTTAAATTTTCATGAGTATGACTTGGCTGCTTTGAATTTGGAAGAGCATGAATTAGATAACATTTTTTATTCTGATGAGTATGATTTAGATGACAACATTGTACAGTCTGATGTAGTTACTGAGTCTCATGGTCATGTACAGTTTATGTCTGATGAATGGTTAGTCCTTGTAGATAGACCACCCCAGGATCCGAGACTGGTAGACATTTTGATGCTAGATGACTCTGTGAATAACTATTTTGTGAATAGAGATTTGGAAAAAAGTTTTGATACGATAGGATTTTTCATGATTTGCTATTTTGACAATATGTATAATGAAGATGGGTTAGGGGAGATGTTTTTCAGTCCCCTGTTTACGATGTGTGCTATGGCACAAGATTTTATCAGAGGCCTAGAGGAGGATGAAAATTTTTACTTCGAACCTCCATGAGCGTGCCGAGCCTCGTCTAGCTAAAGACGTTAAAGAAAGCGCTGCTTGGGAGGCTACCAAAAAATTTAAAATTTTTTAGTTAGTTTTTCTTTTTGCGGTTAATAAATCGCCCTTGCTTCGTGATCCAATTTTGGTTTGTAGGATCCGCGTAGCAAGCCTCGAGAAATCCAAAAGATGCGTTTTTCCGACCCCGAAGGATGAAGACGTTTTCTCCTGGACTCAGGGAAGTCTCAGTATCCCTTCTCTGTTCTTTTCTTAATTTAGACATTAGGGACAATGTTTAGTTTAAGTTTGGGGGGAAGGCTTTTGTTGTGTTAGAGCTTAGTTAAATTCTTTTGGATGCATGTTAGGATAGCGATGATAGCCGAGGATTTGGTTTTTGAGTTCTTGGGGGATAAGGTTTATATGATTGTGGAATTCAGGAGCTTAGCAGAAAAATGAGAAATTTTGAAAATTGTTTTGCTTAGTATTAATGTCTAAAGCATGCAATAAACTTGTCTTTTGAGATCTTTGAAAATCTAGATTTTTATTATGATTTTTATAAGTTTGTTGTCACTCTGATAGGCTTAGTCTTTGACACTAGGAGTTATGCTTGACTGTTTTTAAGAACTAGGTGAAAAGAAAAAGAAAACAAAATTGATATGCCTGCAAAAAGAAAGCAATAACACTAGAAAAAAATCATCTGTTGGAAAGAAAACAATTTTTGCTTGCAAAAAGAAAAATAGACTAAGGATAAAAAAAGTTGCCTCCGTTGTGATCAGTTAGGATCATCCAAGGATTAAATTCGGGATATGGGTCCCTATAGCGGTGTGTGAAAGCTAATGCCCTTAGGATCATAAAAAGCAAGTTTGGGAGAATTCCCCTAAGAAAAAGAAAAGAGTCAGGCACCCTAGTTTCTTTGTTTGCATGATAGCTAAATTCCGACCTGTTAGGACTCTTAGCCAGTGTAGGGGGAAAACAAATGGAAAACACCGTAAAACTAATCTAGGTTAGTAAAAGCTAGGTTAGTAGAAGAACCATTAGATAAGTTTCGAGCATGCTATTCGTTAATTCTAAGTTTCATTTTTGAAATTTCTTCATAAGTATGTTGTGCTTGCTTAGTCCACTTGCATGTTTTCTGTATTCCTCTAAGAATTTTAAAATCATTAAGGCTAGAGCGATTCATTTCATGCATCTTTAGAATTTATTTTGCTTGGGACTATCAAAAGCTTAAGTTTGGGGGTGTGATAGCAAGCATAAATGTTGCTATTTTGTTCTTAGATTTATTAGCTTTTGTTGTGCTTTTATTGTGTTTTTATCATACAAATCTATTTAATTGTGTAATTTTGGCCCCTAGGAGATTTTACGATAATTTGGAGAAAAAGAAGAGAAAAGAAGCCCAAATTGTTGGAGTTAATCTTAGAAGATCAAGTTGGGTCAAGATGGAAGAGTCTAAGACCCATCACTGAAGACATTTGGGCCAAATAATGGAAGAGAACCCAAGATTCAGCCCAAAAACGCAACCTGGAAGTTTTGGCCAAGGGTAGATCGAGATGCTGTTCCTTAGCGTCTCGACGCTGCAATGTCTTGCCACCCAAGACAGGTGACGTCAGCGTCGCGATGCTGTCCCATTTTCAGGCCTATATAAGACGCGGCTCACTCCTCATTTCCATCATCAATCAATTCTCCAATCCATTTCTTTAGTCCTTCCAAGGCTCTTGGAGCCTCCATTGAGGGTCGAGTTGTGAGGAAAGTGAGAAATATTGTATTGGGAATTTTTTGGAGTGCTCGGGAGCTTGTAACGGAGAGGATCCAAGGCGCAAACAAAGGGGTCTCTCTACGGTTCTTCTCCTAAACTCTTTAATTGCTTATTTATGCTTCCTAGTATCAGGAAGTTTTGACACTCATGTATAGCTAAATCCCGATTGCGGGACTTGAATGAAAGATTATAGTTCATATTGTTATTTTAATTGCCTATCTCTGTGTCCATTATACTGATTATTTGTGTGGGGGTTCGTAATGCTCTATGGAATCTGGCCAATTTTATAGTGATTAGATTCTTAATTGAAACCCGATGAAGAGAAGTTAAGATAGATTATAACCCACTCAACTAGGCTTAACTGCTTGTAGTGATAGTGAAAGTAGTTGGTTAGGCTTAGAGACCGAAAATGAATCAGGACTCATTAATTAACCTGTTTAATAGCACTAAGGACACTTAGGTTATTAAAATGAGTTAGTTATAATTAGTGGAAACCAAAAGAAGAACCTATGTAATAAACGAAGATTCTAGGTTTATAATTAGTCGAACACAAGATAGGATAATTAGAATAATAAGTTAGTTATAATCCGGATTTCAAGACCCCGCCTCTCAATTGACTCGTTCTCCATCTTTGTCACTTTGATTGATCCTTTTTATTCTTTGTTTGCTTTAATTTTTTATTGCTTCTTATCATCATGTTAAGGTCCTTAAATAATATCGTATCTTAGTATTTTTAGTGTTCAGTTCATTATCTTGATGAAACTAAAATCCTCTCTGTGGAAATTGATACTCGGTACTTTACCGTTTTATATTACTTGGCAACCATACGCTTGCGGTAGTGCAACAATACTTTTGTTTGGCATCTAAGACTTGGACACGTAAATCAGAATCGAATAGAAAGATTGGTTAAAAGTGGACTTCTAAATCAGTTAAAAGATGACTCATTATCCACCATGTGAATCTTGTCTAGAAGGCAAAATGGCCAAATGACCTTTTTTCGAAAAAGGTTATACAGCCAAAGAAACCCTAGAACTTGTGCACTTGGATCTTTGTGGTCCTATGAATTTCAAAGCACGAGAAGGGTATGAATATTTCATCAATTTTATTAATGACTATTCAAGGCATGGGTATCTTTACCTAATGCACCACAAGTCAGAAGCCCTTGATAAATTGAAAGAGTATAAAGCTGAGGTTGAGAACCGATTAGGTAAAACGATTAAAACTCTATGATCTAATCGAGGAGGAGAGTACATGGATTTAAGATTCCAGGACTATCTAATAGACCATGGAATCACTTCCAAACTCTTGTCCCCTTGTATGCCACAACAAAATAGTGTATCAGAAAAGGAGAAATAGAACCTTGTTAGACATGGTTCGGTCTATGAGGAGCTATGCTCAACTACCTGATTCGTTTTGGGGATACGCAGTAGAAACTGTTGTATACATTCTGAACATGGTTCCCTCCAAGAGTGTTCAAGAAACAGCTTACAAGTTATGGAGATGACGTAAAGGGAGTTTACGTCACTTCAGGATTTGGAGATGCCCAGAACATGTGTCGGTGCAAAATCCGAAGAAGTTGGAACGACATTCAAAATTATGCCTATTTGTAGGATACCCTAAAGAAACAAAGGGCGGTCTCTTTTATGATCCTCGAGAAAACAAAGAATTTTATCGACAAATGCCAAATTCCTTGAAGAAGATCACATAAGAAATCATCAAACACGCAGTAAACTAATATCTTAAGGAGATTTCCAGAGAAGCTACAAACAAACAAACGAAAGTTGTGAATAAAACTAGTCCTTCCAAACAGTCTCAAGAATTGAGAATACCTCGACGTAGTGGAGGGTTATGACACAACCTGACCGTTACATGGGTTTGACAGGAACCCAACTCATCATACCTGATGATGAGATAAAAAATCCATTAACTTATAAACAAGCAATGGATGATAAAGATAGGGACTAGTGGATCAAAGCCATGAACCTTGAGATAGAATCGATGTATTTCAACTAAGTCTGGGAACTTGTAGATCAACCGAATGATGTAAAACCTTTCGGCTGCAAGTGGATTTACAAGAGAAAACGAGACCAAAATGGTAAGTTGCAAACCTTCAAAGCACGATTATAGCAAAGGGTTATACCCAACGAGAAGGGATTGACTATGAAGAAACCTTCTCACCGGTTGTTATGGCTTTAAAGACATTAAATTTCACTTCCTCATTACAAACTCTCATTGTTAATTCTCCTTTTTGAACATCTATTAATGCCCTACCAGTAGCAAAAAATGGACGACCTAGAATAATTGGGACATCTTTATCAGCCTCATAGTCTAAAATAATAAAATCAACAGGAAATATGAATTTATCAACTTTTACTAAGACGTCCTCAATTTTACCCTCTGGATATGTGATAGACCTATCAGCTAGTTGGAGTGTAACTTTGGTAGGTCTAGCTTCACCAATACCTAACTTCCGATAGACCGAAAGAGGCATAAGGTTAATGCTTGCACCTAAATCACAGAGTGCTCTACCTAATTCCTTTCCACCTATAGACACAGGTATAGTAAATGATTCTGGATCCTTAGCCTTGGGGGGTAGCCCATTCTTAAGAATAGCACTACACTCCTCAGTAAGAGATACAGTTTCAAACTCACCTAACCTTTTCTTTTTAGTCAAAATATCCTTAAGAAATTTAGCATAATTAGGCATTTGCTCTATAGCTTCTACTAAAGGGATATTTATATGCAACTGCTTAAGAATCTCTAAAAACTTTTTAAATTGACCATCCTGATTCTTAGGCTTTTGCCTTTGTGGAAAAGGTAGAGGTGGTACATAAGGTGGGGGCGGCACATATGGTGGTTCTACATCTGGCACAGAACCAGATGCTCCAGCATCTTCTTTGCTGCCTCCAGCACCCTGACCAGACTCCAACTCTTTCTCGACAACAACATTATTATTTCTATCACCATTTTTATCTATAACCTGGGTTTTTACTAGGCTCAATTCTTTCTTCTAATGGCTTACCACTCCTAAGAGTAACTGCCTTTACCTGCTCCTTACCTTCCCTTCTAGGGTGTCCAGTATCTGATGGAAGTTTCCCTTGAGGCCTTGCCTTGAGCTCATTAGCTAGCTGACCCACTTGCAATTCCAGGGCTCTCATCGAAGCTTGATTACTTTGAATTGCAGCGTCTGTGCAAGCCATAAATTCTTTCATCATCGCCTCGAGAGAATTTCCCGAATTTTGCTGGGGCAAAGCCGGCTTATTTTGCTGGGGCATTACCTGCGCTTTAGCAAATCCCGGCTGGTTCATCTTTTGTTGTGCTTGTATGTTATTTCCTTGACCTCCCCATGAGAAATTGGGGTGGTTGCGCCAACCTGGATTATAGAAGTTAGAATAAGGGTTGTTCCTCTGATTACCTACAAAAAACACAGAAGTTGGATTGCTGGGGCAAAACTCGTAGTTGTGGTCTTCACCGCAATAGACACATGCTTCGTCCGTGACTTGGTTCACCACTGCTGCAGGCTCCATAGCTGGTGGCTGTTGATGACTAATCACTGTCACATTCTTAAGAGCGTTAGCAATCATAGCAAGATCGGCCCTAATGGTGGACACACCATCAACCTCTAATACACTCTTAACCTTTTATTTGTGCCTCTAACATCCGACCACTGACAACTATTAATAGATATTCTTTCTAAAATTTCATAGGCTTCATCAAAAGTTTTTGCCAAAAGGGCCCCTCCAGCCGAAGCATCGACCATACCTTGGGTTACTCCATTTAAACCATTGTAAAATGTTTCCATTTGAATACAATGAGGTAACCCATGGTGGGGACACTTTCGTAAAAGCTCCTTAAACCTCTCTCAAGCCTCACTAAAAGTCTCATCCTCCAGTTGCCTAAACCCTACTATTTCACTCCTTAATTTAGCATTTCTATTAGGTGGGAAATATTTACTCAAAAAAATTTCAGCTAACTCATCCCACGTCCTAATTGATCCTATAGCAAAAGAGTTTAACCATGACTTTGCTCCATCTCTCTCAAACTCATAAGCTTAAACTGGAGGATGACAGGAGGGTTATGACACAACCTGACCGTTACATGGGTTTGACAGGAACCCAACTCATCATACCTGATGATGAGATAAAAAATCCATTAACTTATAAACAAGCAATGGATGATAAAGATAGGGACTGGTGGATCAAAGCCATGAACCTTGAGATAGAATCGATGTATTTCAACTCAGTCTGGGAACTTGTAGATCAACCGAATGATGTAAAACCTTTCGGCTGCAAGTGGATTTACAAGAGAAAACGAGACCAAAATGGTAAGTTGCAAACCTTCAAAGCACGATTATAGCAAAGGGTTATACCCAATGAGAAGGGATTGACTATGAAGAAACCTTCTCACCGGTTGTTATGCTAAAATCGATTAGAATACTTCTTTCCATTGTCGCGTTCTATAACTACGAAATTTGACAAATGGATGTCAAGACAACGTTTCTGAACGGTAATCTTGACGAGAGTATTTATATGGTCCAACCATAAGGGTTCCTTATCCAGGGAAAGGAGCAAAAGGTTTGCTAGCTTAAACGATTCATTTATGGGTTAAAACAAGCTTCTAGATCTTGGAATATGAGATTTGACACTGCAATCAAGTCTTATGGTTTTGAATAGAATACTAACGAACCTTGTGTATATAAAAGGATTGTCAATTCTACTGTAGCTTTCTTGATCTTATACGTAGACGATATCCTACTCATTGGGAATGATGTAGGATTTCTGACTGACATTAAATAGTGGTTAGCAGCTCAATTCCAAATGAAAGATTTGGGTGAAGCTCAGTTTGTTCTAGGGGTTTAGATAATAAGGGATCGTAAGAACAAAATACAAGCACTGTCTCAAGCATCCTATATCGACAATATTTTAGTCTGATATTCAATGCAGAATTCCAAAAAGGGTTTATTACCCTTTAGGCAAGGAATTCATGTCTCAAAAGATCAAAGTCCGAAAACGCCTCAAGAAGTTGAGGATATGAAACAAGTTTCTTATGCATCAGCAATCGGTAGTCTGATGTATGCAATGCTATGTACACGACCCGACATATGCTATGCTATAGGCATTGTCAGCAAACATCAGTCCAATCCAGGTCAAGCTCATTGGACTGTCGTTAAGAACATCCTCAAGTATCTGAGGAGAATGAAAGACTATTAGCTAGTGTATGGTTCTAAGCATTTGATCCTTACCGAATACACTGACTCAAATTTTCAAACTGATATAGATTCTAGGAAATATACATTAGGATCTGTGTTTACTCTTAACGGAGGAGCGATAGTATGGAGGAGTATAAAACAGGGATGTATTGTTGACTCCACGATGGAAGCTGAATACGTTGTCACATGTGAAGCGCAGTATGGCTTAGGAAATTTCTAACTGAGTTAGAAGTAGTTCCTAACATGCATCTACCTATCACTCTTTATTATGATAATAGTGGAGCAGTTGCAAACTCAAAGGAACCCCAAAGCCATAAAAGAGGAAAGTACATTGAATGTAAATACCATCCCATCTGGGAAATTGTACAGCGGGGAGACGTGATCGTCACACAGATAGCCTCAGAGCACAACATGGTTGATCCATTTACAAAAGCCCTCTCGGCTAAGTGTTTGAGGGACATCTACAAAATTTAGGACTACGAGTTTTGTAATATCAGGACAGATGGAAAAACATAGCACATGTGTAAAGGCTATTTCACCCAACATTTTGTAACCTCACTAGAGTTTTAGAACAAGTGGGAGTTTGTTGAATTTTATGTCCTAAAACTCATAGTTTGTAATCTTTTTGCAATAAAGATGTTATCGTATTATTCAGTGAATTGCTTGTTTATATATAACCTAAATCCAATATATAAAAATCCTTGGTTATAACATGAAACACTCAAACTATATGTGCAAATATAGATAGGGATCAAGTTCTAGTATATAACCAAAATGGTTTATAGTATAGGGATAAGGTTGGGTACCTTATCTTGGGAACACTATGGATACGACCTACTTTGCACATAAGGCAAATGATGTGATTCTGGATCGTTCATGTGGAAACATGCGAGTAGGGGCATCCTATGCAAATGAGTTTGCACAAGATGAAACCAAGAAATAAGTCACTCTTACTTTATAACATCGTTTATTGATAAGACTAACTATTTCATACGATGACCTAGGTAACTCGATCTTAATCCTGAGCTAACTATGAACTCCTATTTTTTTCAGGATTATCCTTTGATTTGCAAGAGTGAGAATGGCCCAACAAAACCGACTCAATAAGCCTACCATTTTGGGGATAAGACTGGATAGATAGCTAGGGACATAGTTTTGCAAGATGGAATTCACTCCTACCCGTATTAAGGATAGCAGAAAGGTTGTTCCCTTAAGTGCTGACTCCAAGACTTTAACAAGGGGCCCCACCCTTTCATTGGCCCGAGAGGGACTCTGTTTGATGGTTCGACCATAAACAAATTGTTCATTAGAGGATCAGTGGACTAAGGAATCAAGAAGTGTTATACTGGTAAAACAGACTTTTTGACCTAGCTATAGTTACGAACAACCTGTGAAAGGTCGACTTACTAATCATGGTTATATCGAGTGGATAAAAACATATCCACAGTGAGGGGAGTGCAACTACTCCACTATAGTGGAGTGACCCCGATAGTTAAGGAATGTTGGTTAACTAGGTTAAATAAGTTTAACAAGTTAAACCTCGAATCGTTGGAGCCCCATGATCTGTAGGTCCATTAGGTCCCCTTGGTAGCTTAAGGAACAGACTTTGGAACAATATGATGGAAAGAGTTCGAATTGTTCAAATTCAATTTAGGGACGATATCAGTCATATTGGATATTACCGACACGTTGGTTTTTAGTTAAACATAATTTTGAGAGTTAGATATATTTAAATATGATTTAAATATCGAGCACGTGAATGGGGATTCATGTTTGAGAAATTGCATTTCGGAAAAGGTCAGGATTGGTTGCAAAATATTAATTTAATATCTATAATATATAATAATATAATTAATTAATTATAATTTTAAATTAATTAAATTGAAATTCAAAATTAAATTAGAATTTCAAATTATTAATTTAATTTAATTAACTAAAATTGATTTTCAAATGAATTAAGAAATTCAAAAGAAAATCAATTTTAGGAGGTGGAGTGCATGGTGACTAAACCCATGCACTCCTCCTCAATTGGCCACCAAATCCAACTTAAATTGGGATTGTCTTGTTGTCTAATTATGGGACTTCAAGAGTGCATGGATTCTTCTTTAAATAGGGGAGGATTTGCTAAAGAAAGGCACAATAATTACATGGTGTTATGCTGCCAAATTACTCTCTCAAACTCATAAGCTTAAACCTTTAAAAATCTTGAAACCCAAGCACTTTCCCTTTCAATTCCCATAACTAGAGGATCCCACAATTCGTTCCAAAGGCCTGAGAATAGCAAGGAAGATCTTGTGGTGGTTCATGATCAGTTGGTGAGGAAAAACAAGACAACAATCAGTCCAATTTTGAGCTACAAAGAGGTTGGTGTTCTAAACTCTATTTTTGTAGTTTTGGACAACATGCTTTCATTGATCAATTTGATGTTATTATGTGCCTAAGATCCAAAATTGTTTTCGCATGTTAGATATTAACACCTTCAGAAAGCAATTGTATAAGAGATGTAGAATATGAAACTCAACTTTAGTTTGAGAATTTTCCTCCAAAAACAAAAGATTCAAACTAGGACAAACTAGATATTGGAAGATTCCTTTGTCAAGCGTCTATCTTAAATTTACATAGGAGTTGGATGAAACAACTTTTAATAAGTGTGTCTGTTAGCCATAGTTGTCAATGACTATTGAAAGGGAACTTTTAGGCTTTATTAATGAACAGGTAGATTGTCGAGCTTACTATCGAAGTGTGAGAGATTTTGACTTTGGAATCAAATTAGTACAAGAAACCAAAGAAGTCATCAATTTGATTGGGATGAGAAATTAGGCCGACTCGAAATGAATGGAAGATATTTCCTATTATTAGATAAAGTGGGTTGGACCTTCCAAGTTTACCAACGGCATGAGAGGTAAACCTCATCAAAGAGTCTGAGTTGGGAATAACTCTCATTCCTAAAACTAGGGGTGTTAATGTTGAAACTGAAAACCGACCTGACCGACCGAACCGACGACGGTCGGTCGGCTAGCCGACTTGGTCGGTCGGTATCGGTTCTGCCATTTGGCAGACCGGTCGATCCATTAATTTCACATATAACCGACCAACCGATCGATATATATACATAATTATTTATTTTAAAGAAAAACTTTTAGTTAGAAATCATATTCTCAGCCCATTACCCAGGCCCAGCCCATCAAGTTTTCTCATCTTAGAACCCTAGTCATTTACTTTTTGAATTTCGCATTCTTCCATTTTCGAAAACTCAGCCGTCTCTCATCTCTCACTCTCTCTCCTTCACTTCACCCCTACCATCTCTCATCTCTCACTCTCTCTCCTTCACTTCACCCATGCCTTCTCTCATCTCTCACTCTCTCTACTTCATTTCTCTCTAGTCTCTCACAACTCACAAGGTCGTCGTCGTCGTTTCGCCTCCTTCAACATCGTCGTCGTCGTCTCGCCTCTTTCAGCACCACACTCTTTTCTTGGTTTTAAGTTCTTCGTTGCCTCCTGAAGGAAATAAAAGTCCCCACGCAGCGGAAGCGCATCGATTGGACCTTACGCCGTATATTAATTAACATTAAAATACCGTTACGAAAACTCGAACAAACTTTAAACAAACTTTAAAGCTGCTGTAAAATTTGTTTAAACATGCTTAAAAATAAATCTAAATTTATTTTCATGCTTTTCTAAAGAAAAGAGGAAGAACCGTTACAAACCTCCGTTGTAGACTTGACCGTTCTTCGCCAACGATGCTCCAACGATCAAAACGCAGCAGCCGCCTTTGGTTTTTCTTCGCTGAAAATTTCTTCTTTGATTGACACAATCACCACAGAGGTTACACCGGTATGTCTCTGAGTCTAGGAAGCAAAAGACTTGTGGGAGTCTTTCTCTAAGAGGGAGGCTAGAGAGAATTCTAGGTCTTGTCTTTCAAGAGTGTCAAGTGTCATGACCAATTAGGTCTAGTGTTCTATTTATAGAAGAGAGACCATGAATAAAATATTCAATTAAATCAATCTTTTCCAAAATTGATTCAATCTTATTCCTTAATTAGTCAATCATGATCAATCAATTCCATAATTGATTAATCTTTTCCACAAATGACTAATTACTTCCATAAGTGATTAGATCATTTCCATAAATGATTAATCACTTCCTTAAGTGATTAATTATTTCCATAATTGATTAATTCCCGATTAATGAATTCTTGAATTAATTAACCACCAATTAAATAGCACATATTTAATTCCCGGTCTAGAATTAATTAATTTGCCCAAACACATTTTAGGCCTTAAATTAATTAATTCATTATTTGAACTCTTTCAAACTTCCATAAATTTATATTTGAACTTTTCAAATATTAATTTCTCTCATAATAATATATCAATATATATTATATTTGTTTCCCTTAATAAATTGAACATTTTCAATTTACTTTTATTACTTAGTTGCCTCAAATTACTTTACGAGCTACCAGTGGGACCTAATGGACCTATAGATCAGAAGCTCCAACGATGTGAGATTAATTGGTCAAACTCATTAACCACATTAATCAATATTCGTTAACTGTGTGTACATTCCACTATAGACTCACAGTTGCACTCTTCTCACTGCAGACATATTTTCTGTGTCCACGGATCTAGACCAATATCGACTAGTTAGTCCTTCACGAGTGTCCATAACACCAGCTGGGTCAAATTACCGTTTTACCCCTGGGTTACCTCTATTTCCTTAAGTACCTATTCTCCTCTAATGAACAACCTGTTTGTGGTCCAACCATCAAACAGAAAACCCTCTCGTGCCATTGAGAGGGTAGGGCCCTTTGTTCAAGACTCGGAGTAACCACTTAAGGGAACACTCATCTGCTTCCCTAAAGTCGGGAAGGAGTGAATTCTATCTTGTACGATTATGTTCCCAGCTCCCCATTCGGTCTTGTCCCTAAAGTGGTAGGCTTATTGAGTCGGCGTATTGGCCACTCTCACCCATACAAATCAAAGGACAATCTCTCATGAGCAGGAGTCCATAATCAACTTAGGATTAAGACTAAGTTGTCTAGGTCGTCCTAGTGAAATAGAAAACCAACTAGTTAACGGTGTTATAACCAGTGGTTACTATTTCGCGGTCCGGTCTTATGCAAACTCATTGCATAGGATACCCCCACTCGCATGTCTCCTACACGAACGCGTTGGATCGCAGCGTTTGGATCAAATACAAAGTGGGCCGTATCCATAGTGTTACCAGGATAAGGCACTGTTGGGCTCCTAGAGTGAGTAAAAATATAGTATAAAATACTCTAGAATTCCTGTGCAAGTATACACAGTCTGCAGCAAGTAATATTATCAATCCAAGGTCTGAATGAGCTTCCACTTTATCTATTTTGCGTAACTTCCTAATGGTTTCGAAGATAATAAAAATGTTGGGTTTTATAAGAATTATGCTGAAGCAAAATAAATGACAGAACAACGAGTAAACAAATAGATAGACAGATTAAAGACAGGCGCTGGTTAGGCTTTAGAGATTGTTCTAAGATATGCTCTAGCAATATTATTGATCATGCATTTCTCGCAGTATTATTAGCGGATTCCTCCCGGAACTCCGGATCTTTTGGGATATGTTTCAAACCCAATGAAGTACGACCGATCAAGCACTAGGCAACTGGCTATCCCTAGCTCAGTCACTGGCGTTCACCAATACACAATGATCGTAGTGTGGATAATTGCCACACACTCTCTAAATCATCCCTGAAACTAGAGAGAGTTATTCACCCCGGCTGGCCAGGCGGGCATAAAATAAGAATAAGCACAACAATTAACCAAAATGCGATAGTCAATATATTACTAGAGATGAAGCACAGTAATCACATTATTCCTAACCAACACCCTAAGCTACTTAGTTCATAATAGGCATAGGAATACGAATTACAATCTGAGTATGCATGTCCATAACCACAAGTTAATAAATAAAATAAACTCCCTAATCAGCTTGCGGTAGATGGTGTTCTTGATGATCTTCAATCTCCCTATACTATTCGGCTTCCAAGGGAAAATATGGAATGACTTTGACTTTGACGGCTACTTCCCTTATAGAAGGATGGGAGGCTTGAATTAGGTCAACTAGGACACGTGTAAGGCTCTCCTTGATCCTTTATCACGAAAATAACTCAACAGAAGTCGGTTCATGAAGTTGGCTAACGAGCTGTGATGTGGCAGTTTCTGCTCCCAGTTTTGCTGCAGCATAGAATCTGCTCCCTCCAGTCGCTCAGCAGCATAATCTGCACAAAATAATTTCCAATGCTTCCATTCTTCCAAATGGGTTAAAACATGTAATATCTATCCAAAACCAACCCTAATAAGCATAGAGGACACACAAATCTCTATATATTTGAGGCCTAAATAACTACCTTTTGGGCAGTTATCATACCCCCAAACTTGAACTATTGCGCGTCCCGAGCAATACTAACCAGCCTTCCTTCAAGAATTTAAAAATATTAGACAAAGAATTAGCTTAATCAAATCAGACAGTCCAACACTACCTTTAATCTTTACCTGAGCACTCTGCAAAACCAAGCTCTGCTGCAGCAAAATGATTCCTTCAGCAGGGACAAATAATCACCACTTTCCAACTTAATCCTAAGAACTCACCACAGCCTAGCTCTATTATCAGACATTTCAATACATATTTTTAAAGGGGTTTATATCATTATTTACCAGACTTAAAGCAGCCTTACAGTCATAAGCTCTTAAGCATGGGATGACCCACTTTATGGTGCAGTATACCCTTGCCTCAAGCTCATCACCAACTAGGCTCAATACTCATTATAAAGCTAAAAAATCCTTAGTTATTCCATCTCTTGCCCCTCAGAATGGCGACATTTTGTGATGAAGCTCACCTAAGTTATGGGAGACAGAAAAACTGCTGGATCATCATTCATCCCTCAAAACTTTTGCTCCATTAATTTTTTCAGCAAAATCTTCAACAAATAATTTTTCAGCAAATAATTTTTTTCTCATATTTCTCATTTTTTCACATTTCCTAGATCATCTTTTGACGCGAAGACAAACTGTGGGTATCACAAATGTCCCCGGTTACTCAATAACCTAGCAAATTTTAATTTGAAGGAGAGGAATGCTCGAGCAAAACAATTGGAGTAGCAAAAAGTCCCCCAAACTTGAATTATTCATTGTCCCCAATGAATCATTAATAAAGCAACTATACCCCCAAACTTATTTTTTTCCTATCTGAATTTTTAAACTAAACATGGGACTAGGATTAAGCTTAAAGTGGATCATATAAGTCAATACTACCTCAAAAATCTTCTTTGTCGCAACAACAGTCCAGGCTAGAAGAAATGCTCAAGCAAAAGGTTTCTGGAGATCAGAATACCTTGATCTAATTAAGCGTAATCAGTCCAAGCTTCAAAAATTCAGAGAAAAATTAGTTAAGTTAGAGTTGCTTAGTGCTTCATAGAACAGAAACATCCAGAAATTCATTAAAAACATAGAAAAAGAAATTACATCAGCAGATATATTTTTGTTGAAGAAGCAGAAATATGAAAGAGAAACAAACATAACATCAACAGAAAAGGAAAGTAGAAAATGCGCGAGCAAACAAAAAGTCAGAACAAAAATCATGCTTGCTCAGGGCCACTTCATCCTTCAGTCCTCTTGGCCCGGTTCATTTTCATCATCCTCTTCTCCTCTTTCAACAGGTGGGGGCGGAATCCAGGGGTTCAACAGATCGTCAGGGAATGCTGGAAGGGTTGGGTATGGGTTTGAAAAATTCTCTTGCAGCGCCTTCTTCAAGCTGACATCCCGATTCTTAACATAGTTCCAGAAGGTTAAAGTTTGCCTTTCAGCAAACTCCTGCCTACTGGCCGAAAGTGCCAGTTGTTCTAGAATCGAGTTGATGCCATGGATAAGCCCACCTTGCCGTACCTCCTGCACACGCTGGAGCCGTGCCAAATTGGGCGTGTCTATGATCCCCTTATCAAACAGGATCACATCTCCCTCATCCACCGGAACCCCTGCTCTTCTGCACAGCATCGTGATTGTGTTCGGAAAGAATAGTTTCCCCACCTTCTTTTTCCAACATCCACAAATCTCATTCGCAATGATCCTCCCTACATTAATACTGAGAGACCGTAAGATGGCAAAAGCTAGGAGAACCCGTTCCCTGGAGATTGTCGAGTCATGTGTTGTTGGAAGCATCTTTTGTCTAATGAATCCCATCCATGTGTTCGCTTCCCTTTTCAAATAAGCCGACTGGAATGTCCTCTTCTGAGTCTTGGATAACTGCCACTGTGCCCCTTCAATTCCTACCTCCCTTACAGCCTCACTTAGTTGCTCATCAGATGGCGCCACAACCATCTCATTATATGCCGCATGGGGGAAGTTTTGAACGTTGTACAGTGCATTGATAGAACTTGGACTCCAATCCACCTCGACTCCTCGGACAATTACCTGGGAACCATCCTCCTTGACAATGTTAGCATAAAATTCACGCACCACCTGTGCGTTTACAGATTCAGGCTTCGCACAAAACAGCTCCCAGCCGTGGTCTGCAATACCGGTCCTCAGAAACTGTGGAAGATCACCACTGAAACTGCGTTCGAACAAGAAATCCCTTTTTAGAAGCTCAGCGTATTTTGCTCTGGCAAAATTGTTGACGAAGCGATCAAATGGAACCTGTTGTTCTTCTATTGCCTCGTTTTCTTCCGATGCTTCAACAATATTTTTGCCCTTCTCTGCCTTGTGCTTGAGCAACTGCTCTTCCTCAGTCTTCTTCTCTGTTTCTTCTCTTTCTTTGTCCTCAGCTTATTTCTACTCTCTTTCCTCTCGCTCTGCCTTTTCTCTCTCGGAATCTGATGATGGTGGTGGTGGGGTATCAGTCCGAATCACCTGAATACGGCTGGCCTTTCTTTTTATGCGGCGGCGTTTCGGCGGTTCGGACATGATTACCTCAACACGAGCTTCTTGGTCCTGCTCGTTTCCTCTTTCAGACACTGCGTTTACCTGCTCGTCTCTTACCATCTCAGCCTGCTGTTCTTGATTTTCCTCAACATTTTCCTCTCGAGCCGTATCTGTATCCGCAAGTCTCTGATCAGCCTCTCCTGGGGTATGTTCTTGCGGTTCTTCCAGGTTTTCTTCAACCACTGCAGCAGCCTCATCCTCTGTCACTTTTTCCTGTTCTTCCGCCCTCTGTTGTCGCCTTCTTCGTTTAGCTTCTTTCTCCTCTGGTGTTCTTTTCTTCTTAGTTTTCACTTTCGGAACTTCGAGGGTAATGGGTATTTCCTCTTCACACTCTCTCTCTCTTTCTTTCCTCGCTCTTGTTTTGGCCATGGATAACTCAAAGGGTTTTGCAAAGAATGAAAAGGAGAAAGAAAGAATGTAGATGGAAAAATAGAATCAAGAAGACGAAGTGAAGAAAAACGTACCAATGTCTGCAAATAAATAAGGCTCCAGCAATTTGAAATCCTAACCGAAAGGATTTGCTCCGTAATAAATGGTTTTACCGTTCACAATTAAGTTGCAATTCAAATCCCTAACGGTAAAATTGTGGAACTCCAATCATCTATGGGAAATAACGGCATGCTGTCAACGGCTAAACCGTTGGATTGTCCCTTCACGACATGTGGCAACATCCCTGCAATTCACCTGCCCATAGAAATTCAAAAATCCCAACGGTAAAAATAATTACTCACACTAAAATCCTTCCTATGCATACGAGAAATTTGCTCTAGCATTATCTTTGCTGCAACAATCTTCTGAACCTGAAGAATCTTAGATACGAAATTCGAATTTCAAAATAGGAAAATCAAACCTTTTAAATTCAAATTAAACTTAACCAATCAAATCAAACTTAATCTTTTATTCTGAAAAGAAGCCGAATAAATTAGAGAAAATCTCTATTAATTAAAACTAGAATTCAAATAACTGAAAATAAAATCTAGATAAAATCTAATAAAATCTAACTAATTAAAAGATAATTGAAAGATAATTTAAATAAATAACCCGAAAATCAAATCAAATTCAAAACAAAATAGATAAGATCTAATCAAATATTTAAAGACAAAATCTAATAAATCTCGCAAAACCAAATCTAACCTAACCGCAATTACAATCAAATCAACGAAAAATAAAAACACTACAAATCCTGGGAGCTCAAAACTTTGCTCTGTGAAATGCTCCCGCAAAAATCCTGCTCTCCAATCATCAACCAACCTTAGGGAAGGATATTTCATCCGAAACTCCTCACCCCAATAATGCTTCACACGCTGTCCATTCACCTTGAACACTCTCCCATCTTTTTCATCTTGCAAAGTAACTGCTCCATTGGGGAAAACCTCAATCACAATAAACGGTCCTGACCATTTAGATTTTAATTTTCCAGGAAATAATTTTAATCTAGAATTATAAAGCAAAACTTTTTGACCCTTGACAAACTCCTTAGATTTAATTTTTTTGTCATGCCACAACTTAGTCTTTTCCTTATACATTTTCGCATTTTCGTAAGAAAATTGACGAAATTCTTCTAACTCATTAAGCTGCAGCATTCTGATTGCTCCTGCACGACTCAGATCAAAATTTAACTTTTTCAAAGCCCAAAATGTTTTATGCTCAAGCTCTAATGGTAAATGGCAAGCTTTCCCATATACTAACCTATAGGGAGACATACCTAGAGGAGTCTTATAAGCTGTCCTATAAGCCCAAAGAGCTTCATCCAACCTAAAGGACCAATCCTTTCTAGATGGATGGACTACTTTCTCTAAAATAACTTTAATTTCCCTATTACTAATTTCAGCTTGACCATTCGCTTGTGGGTGATAAGGGGTAGCTATCCTATGCTTAATCCCATCGTTAGCTAAAAGCTTAGTTAAGATATTATTAACAAAATGTGTACCCTCATCACTTATTAGAGCTCTAGGTGTCCCAAACCGCGCAAAGATGTGCGATTGAAGAAACCTTGCAACTGTCATGGCATCACTCTGATGGCATGCAATGGCCTCCACCCATTTGGACACGTAATCAACTGCCAATAAGATAAAAACATTGCCATTAGATGGGGGAAATGGCCCCATAAAATCAATACCCCATACATCGAATAGTTCAACTTCTAAAATGTAAGTAAGAGGCATTTCATCTCTAGGCCCCAAATTTCCTCTCCTTTGGCAAGCATCACATTGCTTGTAGAACCAATGGGCATCCTTGAATAACGTAGGCCAGAAAAATCCGCAATGCAAAATCCTCATAGCTGTCCTCTGACCGCTGAAATGCCCTCCATACAACAAAGAGTGACATTGCTCTAGGATTTCCTTTGCTTCAGCACCTGAAACACACCTACGAATAATACCATCAGAGCATTGCTTATACATAAACGGCTCATCCCAAAAGAAAAATTTTGCATCATGCTTAAACTTTTTCTTCTGCCTCCAATCCATGTCAATAGGAGTGACTCCCTTTACCAAAAAGTTTGCAATATCAGCATACCAAGGGACATCCCTAACTACCTTTACCTCAACGGCAAAAAGTTGTTCATTTGGAAAAGAATCAGAAATGACAGATTGCTCCAACAAAGACGATGATGGATCAAGACGAGATAAATGATCTGCAATGACATTCTCTGATCCCTTCTTGTCCTTTATCTCCAAGTCGAATTCCTGCAGTAATAAAATCCAACGAATTAGTCTAGGCTTTGCATCTTTCTTTGACATTAAATACCTTATTGTTGCATGATCCGTGAACACCGTGACTTTGGATCCAACCAAATATGGCCGGAATTTCTCAAAAGCAAACACAACAGCTAACAATTCCTTTTCAGTAGTTGTGTAGTTGACCTGTGCCTCATTTAAAATCTTGCTTGCATAATATATAGGATGAATAAATTTGCCCTGCTTCTGCCCCAGCATTGCACCTACTGCAGCATCACTCGCATCACACATTACCTCGAATGGCAAATTCCAATTAGGTGCGCAGAGAATGGGTGCTGAGATTAAAGCAGCCTTCAATGTTTCAAAAGCCTTCCTACAATATGCATTAAAGTAAAAAACATGATCAGTGCACAATAAGTTACAAAGAGGTTTACTGATTTTGGAAAAATCCTTTATGAACCTCCTATAAAATCCAGCATGCCCTAAGAAGCTCCGAATTCCCTTCACTGAATTCGGTGGCTCTAATCTTTCAATAACCTCAACTTTTGCTCTATCAACTTCTAGACCATTCTTAGAAATCCTATGACCTAACACTATGCCCTCCTTCACCATGAAGTGGCACTTCTCCCAATTAAGAACTAGATGGGTATCCTCACATCTTTTTAATACCTTACCTAAATTATCTAAAAAACTCTGAAAAGACCCTCAAAAAACTGAAAAATCGTCCATAAAGACCTCAACAGTGGACTCAATCATATCAGAAAAAATTGATAACATACACCGCTGAAATGTTGCTGGAGCATTGCAAAGGCCAAAAGGCATTCTCCTAAAAGCGAATGTCCCATAAGGGCAGGTGAAAGTGGTTTTTTCCTGATCTTCAGGAGCAATAGTAATCTGGTTATACCCAGAATAACCATCCAAGAAACAGTAATAGGCCTGACCAGCCAATCGATCCAACATCTGGTCGATAAATGGTAGAGGGAAATGATCCTTTCGGGTGGCTTTATTAAGCCTTCTGTAATCCATACAAACCCTCCAGCCAGTTACTGTCCTTGTGGGGATCAACTCATTATCTTTATTGCTTACCACCGTGACACCTCCTTTCTTAGGAACACATTGGACAGGGCTTACCCAATTGCTATCGGCAATTGGATAAATGATCCCAGCATCCAACCATTTAATTACCTCCTTTTTAACAACCTCTTTCATTGCAGGGTTAAGCCTTCTTTGTTGCTCAATACTCCTAAAGGATCCCTCCTCTAGAGTGATTTTTTGCATACAAAAAGATGGGCTAATTCCCTGAATATCAGCCAATGTCCAACCTATAGCTTTGCGGTATTGCTGCAGCAATTTTATTAAGGCCTCTTCATGCTCCGACATTAAATCTGATGCAACAATAATGGGCAATGTCTCACTTTCCCCAAGATACACATACTTTAGATGATCCGGTAAAGGTTTCAAATCTAAAGTGGGTGCCTCAATTAGGGATGGCTTAATTGGGGGAGCCTTTCTTTGATCTAAATCTAAAGACTCAAAAACATCCTCACACCTAAACAATTCTTTTTCATTTTTTCTATCTAAAGAACAAAATTCAAAATCTTCTACACTAACCTCTCCATGCTTTTCTGATTGCTTATCAGCTGAATCCTGTATTGTTGTCTCAATAACTGTGCTCTCCAGAATCCTGATGAAGGAACAATCCTCCATTTCGTCTGGATATTTCATGGCTTTAAAGACATTAAATTTCACTTCCTCATTACAAACTCTCATTGTTAATTCTCCTTTTTGAACATCTATTAATGCCCTACCAGTAGCAAAAAATGGACGACCTAGAATAATTGGGACATCTTTATCAGCCTCATAGTCTAAAATAATAAAATCAACAGGAAATATGAATTTATCAACTTTTACTAAGACGTCCTCAATTTTACCCTCTGGATATGTGATAGACCTATCAGCTAGTTGGAGTGTAACTTTGGTAGGTCTAGCTTCACCAATACCTAACTTCCGATAGACCGAAAGAGGCATAAGGTTAATGCTTGCACCTAAATCACAGAGTGCTCTACCTAATTCCTTTCCACCTATAGACACAGGTATAGTAAATGACCCTGGATCCTTAGCCTTGGGGGGTAGCCCATTCTTAAGAATAGCACTACACTCCTCAGTAAGAGATACAGTTTCAAACTCACCTAACCTTTTCTTTTTAGTCAAAATATCCTTAAGAAATTTAGCATAATTAGGCATTTGCTCTATAGCTTCTACTAAAGGGATATTTATATGCAACTGCTTAAGAATCTCTAAAAACTTTTTAAATTGACCATCCTGATTCTTAGGCTTTTGCCTTTGTGGAAAAGGTAGAGGTGGTACATAAGGTGGGGGCGGCACATATGGTGGTTCTACATCTGGCACAGAACCAGATGCTCCAGCATCTTCTTTGCTGCCTCCAGCACCCTGACCAGACTCCAACTCTTTCTCGACAACAACATTATTATTTCTATCACCATTTTTATCTATAACCTGGGTTTTACTAGGCTCAATTCTTTCTTCTAATGGCTTACCACTCCTAAGAGTAACTGCCTTTACCTGCTCCTTACCTTCCCTTCTAGGGTGTCCAGTATCTGATGGAAGTTTCCCTTGAGGCCTTGCCTTGAGCTCATTAGCTAGCTGACCCACTTGCAATTCCAGGGCTCTCATCGAAGCTTGATTACTTTGAATTGCAGCGTCTGTGCAAGCCATAAATTCTTTCATCATCGCCTCGAGAGAATTTTCCGAATTTTGCTGGGGCAAAGCCGGCTTATTTTGCTGGGGCATTACCTGCGCTTTAGCAAATCCCGGCTGGTTCATCTTTTGTTGTGCTTGTATGTTATTTCCTTGACCTCCCCATGAGAAATTGGGGTGGTTGCGCCAACCTGGATTATAGAAGTTAGAATAAGGGTTGTTCCTCTGATTACCTACAAAAAACACAGAAGTTGGATTGCTGGGGCAAAACTCGTAGTTGTGGTCTTCACCGCAATAGACACATGCTTCGTCCGTGACTTGGTTCACCACTGCTGCAGGCTCCATAGCTGGTGGCTGTTGATGACTAATCACTGTCACATTCTTAAGAGCGTTAGCAATCATAGCAAGATCGGCCCTAATGGTGGACACACCATCAACCTCTAATACACTCTTAACCTTTTATTTGTGCCTCTAACATCCGACCACTGACAACTATTAATAGATATTCTTTCTAAAATTTCATAGGCTTCATCAAAAGTTTTTGCCAAAAGGGCCCCTCCAGCCGAAGCATCGACCATACCTTGGGTTACTCCATTTAAACCATTGTAAAATGTTTCCATTTGAATACAATGAGGTAACCCATGGTGGGGACACTTTCGTAAAAGCTCCTTAAACCTCTCTCAAGCCTCACTAAAAGTCTCATCCTCCAGTTGCCTAAACCCTACTATTTCACTCCTTAATTTAGCATTTCTATTAGGTGGGAAATATTTACTCAAAAAAATTTCAGCTAACTCATCCCACGTCCTAATTGATCCTATAGCAAAAGAGTTTAACCATGACTTTGCTCCATCTCTCTCAAACTCATAAGCTTAAACTGGAGGATGACAGGAGGGTTATGACACAACCTGACCGTTACATGGGTTTGACAGGAACCCAACTCATCATACCTGATGATGAGATAAAAAATCCATTAACTTATAAACAAGCAATGGATGATAAAGATAGGGACTGGTGGATCAAAGCCATGAACCTTGAGATAGAATCGATGTATTTCAACTCAGTCTGGGAACTTGTAGATCAACCGAATGATGTAAAACCTTTCGGCTGCAAGTGGATTTACAAGAGAAAACGAGACCAAAATGGTAAGTTGCAAACCTTCAAAGCACGATTATAGCAAAGGGTTATACCCAATGAGAAGGGATTGACTATGAAGAAACCTTCTCACCGGTTGTTATGCTAAAATCGATTAGAATACTTCTTTCCATTGTCGCGTTCTATAACTACGAAATTTGACAAATGGATGTCAACACAACGTTTCTGAACGGTAATCTTGACGAGAGTATTTATATGGTCCAACCATAAGGGTTCCTTATCCAGGGAAAGGAGCAAAAGGTTTGCTAGCTTAAACGATTCATTTATGGGTTAAAACAAGCTTCTAGATCTTGGAATATGAGATTTGACACTGCAATCAAGTCTTATGGTTTTGAATAGAATACTAACGAACCTTGTGTATATAAAAGGATTGTCAATTCTACTGTAGCTTTCTTGATCTTATACGTAGACGATATCCTACTCATTGGGAATGATGTAGGATTTCTGACTGACATTAAATAGTGGTTAGCAGCTCAATTCCAAATGAAAGATTTGGGTGAAGCTCAGTTTGTTCTAGGGGTTTAGATAATAAGGGATCGTAAGAACAAAATACAAGCACTGTCTCAAGCATCCTATATCGACAATATTTTAGTCTGATATTCAATGCAGAATTCCAAAAAGGGTTTATTACCCTTTAGGCAAGGAATTCATGTCTCAAAAGATCAAAGTCCGAAAACGCCTCAAGAAGTTGAGGATATGAAACAAGTTTCTTATGCATCAGCAATCGGTAGTCTGATGTATGCAATGCTATGTACACGACCCGACATATGCTATGCTATAGGCATTGTCAGCAAACATCAGTCCAATCCAGGTCAAGCTCATTGGACTGTCGTTAAGAACATCCTCAAGTATCTGAGGAGAATGAAAGACTATTAGCTAGTGTATGGTTCTAAGCATTTGATCCTTACCGAATACACTGACTCAAATTTTCAAACTGATATAGATTCTAGGAAATATACATTAGGATCTGTGTTTACTCTTAACGGAGGAGCGATAGTATGGAGGAGTATAAAACAGGGATGTATTGCTGACTCCACGATGGAAGCTGAATACGTTGTCACATGTGAAGCGCAGTATGGCTTAGGAAATTTCTAACTGAGTTAGAAGTAGTTCCTAACATGCATCTACCTATCACTCTTTATTATGATAATAGTGGAGCAGTTGCAAACTCAAAGGAACCCCAAAGCCATAAAAGAGGAAAGTACATTGAATGTAAATACCATCCCATCTGGGAAATTGTACAGCGGGGAGACGTGATCGTCACACAGATAGCCTCAGAGCACAACATGGTTGATCCATTTACAAAAGCCCTCTCGGCTAAGTGTTTGAGGGACATCTACAAAATTTAGGACTACGAGTTTTGTAATATCAGGACAGATGGAAAAACATAGCACATGTGTAAAGGCTATTTCACCCAACATTTTGTAACCTCACTAGAGTTTTAGAACAAGTGGGAGTTTGTTGAATTTTATGTCCTAAAACTCATAGTTTGTAATCTTTTTGCAATAAAGATGTTATCGTATTATTCAGTGAATTGCTTGTTTATATATAACCTAAATCCAATATATAAAAATCCTTGGTTATAACATGAAACACTCAAACTATATGTGCAAATATAGATAGGGATCAAGTTCTAGTATATAACCAAAATGGTTTATAGTATAGGGATAAGGTTGGGTACCTTATCTTGGGAACACTATGGATACGACCTACTTTGCACATAAGGCAAATGATGTGATTCTGGATCGTTCATGTGGAAACATGCGAGTAGGGGCATCCTATGCAAATGAGTTTGCACAAGATGAAACCAAGAAATAAGTCACTCTTACTTTATAACATCGTTTATTGATAAGACTAACTATTTCATACGATGACCTAGGTAACTCGATCTTAATCCTGAGCTAACTATGAACTCCTATTTTTTTCAGGATTATCCTTTGATTTGCAAGAGTGAGAATGGCCCAACAAAACCGACTCAATAAGCCTACCATTTTGGGGATAAGACTGGATAGATAGCTAGGGACATAGTTTTGCAAGATGGAATTCACTCCTACCCGTATTAAGGATAGCAGAAAGGTTGTTCCCTTAAGTGCTGACTCCAAGACTTTAACAAGGGGCCCCACCCTTTCATTGGCCCGAGAGGGACTCTGTTTGATGGTTCGACCATAAACAAATTGTTCATTAGAGGATCAGTGGACTAAGGAATCAAGAAGTGTTATACTGGTAAAACAGACTTTTTGACCTAGCTATAGTTACGAACAACCTGTGAAAGGTCGACTTACTAATCATGGTTATATCGAGTGGATAAAAACATATCCACAGTGAGGGGAGTGCAACTACTCCACTATAGTGGAGTGACCCCGATAGTTAAGGAATGTTGGTTAACTAGGTTAAATAAGTTTAACAAGTTAAACCTCGAATCGTTGGAGCCCCATGATCTGTAGGTCCATTAGGTCCCCTTGGTAGCTTAAGGAACAGACTTTGGAACAATATGATGGAAAGAGTTCGAATTGTTCAAATTCAATTTAGGGACGATATCAGTCATATTGGATATTACCGACACGTTGGTTTTTAGTTAAACATAATTTTGAGAGTTAGATATATTTAAATATGATTTAAATATCGAGCACGTGAATGGGGATTCATGTTTGAGAAATTGCATTTCGGAAAAGGTCAGGATTGGTTGCAAAATATTAATTTAATATCTATAATATATAATAATATAATTAATTAATTATAATTTTAAATTAATTAAATTGAAATTCAAAATTAAATTAGAATTTCAAATTATTAATTTAATTTAATTAACTAAAATTGATTTTCAAATGAATTAAGAAATTCAAAAGAAAATCAATTTTAGGAGGTGGAGTGCATGGTGACTAAACCCATGCACTCCTCCTCAATTGGCCACCAAATCCAACTTAAATTGGGATTGTCTTGTTGTCTAATTATGGGACTTCAAGAGTGCATGGATTCTTCTTTAAATAGGGGAGGATTTGCTAAAGAAAGGCACAATAATTACATGGTGTTATGCTGCCAAATTACTCTCTCAAACTCATAAGCTTAAACCTTTAAAAATCTTGAAACCCAAGCACTTTCCCTTTCAATTCCCATAACTAGAGGATCCCACAATTCGTTCCAAAGGCCTGAGAATAGCAAGGAAGATCTTGTGGTGGTTCATGATCAGTTGGTGAGGAAAAACAAGACAACAATCAGTCCAATTTTGAGCTACAAAGAGGTTGGTGTTCTAAACTCTATTTTTGTAGTTTTGGACAACATGCTTTCATTGATCAATTTGATGTTATTATGTGCCTAAGATCCAAAATTGTTTTCGCATGTTAGATATTAACACCTTCAGAAAGCAATTGTATAAGAGATGTAGAATATGAAACTCAACTTTAGTTTGAGAATTTTCCTCCAAAAACAAAAGATTCAAACTAGGACAAACTAGATATTGGAAGATTCCTTTGTCAAGCGTCTATCTTAAATTTACATAGGAGTTGGATGAAACAACTTTTAATAAGTGTGTCTGTTAGCCATAGTTGTCAATGACTATTGAAAGGGAACTTTTAGGCTTTATTAATGAACAGGTAGATTGTCGAGCTTACTATCGAAGTGTGAGAGATTTTGACTTTGGAATCAAATTAGTACAAGAAACCAAAGAAGTCATCAATTTGATTGGGATGAGAAATTAGGCCGACTCGAAATGAATGGAAGATATTTCCTATTATTAGATAAAGTGGGTTGGACCTTCCAAGTTTACCAACGGCATGAGAGGTAAACCTCATCAAAGAGTCTGAGTTGGGAATAACTCTCATTCCTAAAACTAGGGGTGTTAATGTTGAAACTGAAAACCGACCTGACCGACCGAACCGACGACGGTCGGTCGGCTAGCCGACTTGGTCGGTCGGTATCGGTTCTGCCATTTGGCAGACCGGTCGATCCATTAATTTCACATATAACCGACCAACCGATCGATATATATACATAATTATTTATTTTAAAGAAAAACTTTTAGTTAGAAATCATATTCTCAGCCCATTACCCAGGCCCAGCCCATCAAGTTTTCTCATCTTAGAACCCTAGTCATTTACTTTTTGAATTTCGCATTCTTCCATTTTCGAAAACTCAGCCGTCTCTCATCTCTCACTCTCTCTCCTTCACTTCACCCCTACCATCTCTCATCTCTCACTCTCTCTCCTTCACTTCACCCATGCCTTCTCTCATCTCTCACTCTCTCTACTTCATTTCTCTCTAGTCTCTCACAACTCACAAGGTCGTCGTCGTCGTTTCGCCTCCTTCAACATCGTCGTCGTCGTCTCGCCTCTTTCAGCACCACACTCTTTTCTTGGTTTTAAGTTCTTCGTTGCCTCCTGAAGGAAATAAAAGTCCCCACGCAGCGGAAGCGCATCGATTGGACCTTACGCCGTATATTAATTAACATTAAAATACCGTTACGAAAACTCGAACAAACTTTAAACAAACTTTAAAGCTGCTGTAAAATTTGTTTAAACATGCTTAAAAATAAATCTAAATTTATTTTCATGCTTTTCTAAAGAAAAGAGGAAGAACCGTTACAAACCTCCGTTGTAGACTTGACCGTTCTTCGCCAACGATGCTCCAACGATCAAAACGCAGCAGCCGCCTTTGGTTTTTCTTCGCTGAAAATTTCTTCTTTGATTGACACAATCACCACAGAGGTTACACCGGTATGTCTCTGAGTCTAGGAAGCAAAAGACTTGTGGGAGTCTTTCTCTAAGAGGGAGGCTAGAGAGAATTCTAGGTCTTGTCTTTCAAGAGTGTCAAGTGTCATGACCAATTAGGTCTAGTGTTCTATTTATAGAAGAGAGACCATGAATAAAATATTCAATTAAATCAATCTTTTCCAAAATTGATTCAATCTTATTCCTTAATTAGTCAATCATGATCAATCAATTCCATAATTGATTAATCTTTTCCACAAATGACTAATTACTTCCATAAGTGATTAGATCATTTCCATAAATGATTAATCACTTCCTTAAGTGATTAATTATTTCCATAATTGATTAATTCCCGATTAATGAATTCTTGAATTAATTAACCACCAATTAAATAGCACATATTTAATTCCCGGTCTAGAATTAATTAATTTGCCCAAACACATTTTAGGCCTTAAATTAATTAATTCATTATTTGAACTCTTTCAAACTTCCATAAATTTATATTTGAACTTTTCAAATATTAATTTCTCTCATAATAATATATCAATATATATTATATTTGTTTCCCTTAATAAATTGAACATTTTCAATTTACTTTTATTACTTAGTTGCCTCAAATTACTTTACGAGCTACCAGTGGGACCTAATGGACCTATAGATCAGAAGCTCCAACGATGTGAGATTAATTGGTCAAACTCATTAACCACATTAATCAATATTCGTTAACTGTGTGTACATTCCACTATAGACTCACAGTTGCACTCTTCTCACTGCAGACATATTTTCTGTGTCCACGGATCTAGACCAATATCGACTAGTTAGTCCTTCACGAGTGTCCATAACACCAGCTGGGTCAAATTACCGTTTTACCCCTGGGTTACCTCTATTTCCTTAAGTACCTATTCTCCTCTAATGAACAACCTGTTTGTGGTCCAACCATCAAACAGAAAACCCTCTCGTGCCATTGAGAGGGTAGGGCCCTTTGTTCAAGACTCGGAGTAACCACTTAAGGGAACACTCATCTGCTTCCCTAAAGTCGGGAAGGAGTGAATTCTATCTTGTACGATTATGTTCCCAGCTCCCCATTCGGTCTTGTCCCTAAAGTGGTAGGCTTATTGAGTCGGCGTATTGGCCACTCTCACCCATACAAATCAAAGGACAATCTCTCATGAGCAGGAGTCCATAATCAACTTAGGATTAAGACTAAGTTGTCTAGGTCGTCCTAGTGAAATAGAAAACCAACTAGTTAACGGTGTTATAACCAGTGGTTACTATTTCGCGGTCCGGTCTTATGCAAACTCATTGCATAGGATACCCCCACTCGCATGTCTCCTACACGAACGCGTTGGATCGCAGCGTTTGGATCAAATACAAAGTGGGCCGTATCCATAGTGTTACCAGGATAAGGCACTGTTGGGCTCCTAGAGTGAGTAAAAATATAGTATAAAATACTCTAGAATTCCTGTGCAAGTATACACAGTCTGCAGCAAGTAATATTATCAATCCAAGGTCTGAATGAGCTTCCACTTTATCTATTTTGCGTAACTTCCTAATGGTTTCGAAGATAATAAAAATGTTGGGTTTTATAAGAATTATGCTGAAGCAAAATAAATGACAGAACAACGAGTAAACAAATAGATAGACAGATTAAAGACAGGCGCTGGTTAGGCTTTAGAGATTGTTCTAAGATATGCTCTAGCAATATTATTGATCATGCATTTCTCGCAGTATTATTAGCGGATTCCTCCCGGAACTCCGGATCTTTTGGGATATGTTTCAAACCCAATGAAGTACGACCGATCAAGCACTAGGCAACTGGCTATCCCTAGCTCAGTCACTGGCGTTCACCAATACACAATGATCGTAGTGTGGATAATTGCCACACACTCTCTAAATCATCCCTGAAACTAGAGAGAGTTATTCACCCCGGCTGGCCAGGCGGGCATAAAATAAGAATAAGCACAACAATTAACCAAAATGCGATAGTCAATATATTACTAGAGATGAAGCACAGTAATCACATTATTCCTAACCAACACCCTAAGCTACTTAGTTCATAATAGGCATAGGAATACGAATTACAATCTGAGTATGCATGTCCATAACCACAAGTTAATAAATAAAATAAACTCCCTAATCAGCTTGCGGTAGATGGTGTTCTTGATGATCTTCAATCTCCCTATACTATTCGGCTTCCAAGGGAAAATATGGAATGACTTTGACTTTGACGGCTACTTCCCTTATAGAAGGATGGGAGGCTTGAATTAGGTCAACTAGGACACGTGTAAGGCTCTCCTTGATCCTTTATCACGAAAATAACTCAACAGAAGTCGGTTCATGAAGTTGGCTAACGAGCTGTGATGTGGCAGTTTCTGCTCCCAGTTTTGCTGCAGCATAGAATCTGCTCCCTCCAGTCGCTCAGCAGCATAATCTGCACAAAATAATTTCCAATGCTTCCATTCTTCCAAATGGGTTAAAACATGTAATATCTATCCAAAACCAACCCTAATAAGCATAGAGGACACACAAATCTCTATATATTTGAGGCCTAAATAACTACCTTTTGGGCAGTTATCATACCCCCAAACTTGAACTATTGCGCGTCCCGAGCAATACTAACCAGCCTTCCTTCAAGAATTTAAAAATATTAGACAAAGAATTAGCTTAATCAAATCAGACAGTCCAACACTACCTTTAATCTTTACCTGAGCACTCTGCAAAACCAAGCTCTGCTGTAGCAAAATGATTCCTTCAGCAGGGACAAATAATCACCACTTTCCAACTTAATCCTAAGAACTCACCACAGCCTAGCTCTATTATCAGACATTTCAATACATATTTTTAAAGGGGTTTATATCATTATTTACCAGACTTAAAGCAGCCTTACAGTCATAAGCTCTTAAGCATGGGATGACCCACTTTATGGTGCAGTATACCCTTGCCTCAAGCTCATCACCAACTAGGCTCAATACTCATTATAAAGCTAAAAAATCCTTAGTTATTCCATCTCTTGCCCCTCAGAATGGCGACATTTTGTGATGAAGCTCACCTAAGTTATGGGAGACAGAAAAACTGCTGGATCATCATTCATCCCTCAAAACTTTTGCTCCATTAATTTTTTCAGCAAAATCTTCAACAAATAATTTTTCAGCAAATAATTTTTTTCTCATATTTCTCATTTTTTCACATTTCCTAGATCATCTTTTGACGCGAAGACAAACTGTGGGTATCACAAATGTCCCCGGTTACTCAATAACCTAGCAAATTTTAATTTGAAGGAGAGGAATGCTCGAGCAAAACAATTGGAGTAGCAAAAAGTCCCCCAAACTTGAATTATTCATTGTCCCCAATGAATCATTAATAAAGCAACTATACCCCCAAACTTATTTTTTTCCTATCTGAATTTTTAAACTAAACATGGGACTAGGATTAAGCTTAAAGTGGATCATATAAGTCAATACTACCTCAAAAATCTTCTTTGTCGCAACAACAGTCCAGGCTAGAAGAAATGCTCAAGCAAAAGGTTTCTGGAGATCAGAATACCTTGATCTAATTAAGCGTAATCAGTCCAAGCTTCAAAAATTCAGAGAAAAATTAGTTAAGTTAGAGTTGCTTAGTGCTTCATAGAACAGAAACATCCAGAAATTCATTAAAAACATAGAAAAAGAAATTACATCAGCAGATATATTTTTGTTGAAGAAGCAGAAATATGAAAGAGAAACAAACATAACATCAACAGAAAAGGAAAGTAGAAAATGCGCGAGCAAACAAAAAGTCAGAACAAAAATCATGCTTGCTCAGGGCCACTTCATCCTTCAGTCCTCTTGGCCCGGTTCATTTTCATCATCCTCTTCTCCTCTTTCAACAGGTGGGGGCGGAATCCAGGGGTTCAACAGATCGTCAGGGAATGCTGGAAGGGTTGGGTATGGGTTTGAAAAATTCTCTTGCAGCGCCTTCTTCAAGCTGACATCCCGATTCTTAACATAGTTCCAGAAGGTTAAAGTTTGCCTTTCAGCAAACTCCTGCCTACTGGCCGAAAGTGCCAGTTGTTCTAGAATCGAGTTGATGCCATGGATAAGCCCACCTTGCCGTACCTCCTGCACACGCTGGAGCCGTGCCAAATTGGGCGTGTCTATGATCCCCTTATCAAACAGGATCACATCTCCCTCATCCACCGGAACCCCTGCTCTTCTGCACAGCATCGTGATTGTGTTCGGAAAGAATAGTTTCCCCACCTTCTTTTTCCAACATCCACAAATCTCATTCGCAATGATCCTCCCTACATTAATACTGAGAGACCGTAAGATGGCAAAAGCTAGGAGAACCCGTTCCCTGGAGATTGTCGAGTCATGTGTTGTTGGAAGCATCTTTTGTCTAATGAATCCCATCCATGTGTTCGCTTCCCTTTTCAAATAAGCCGACTGGAATGTCCTCTTCTGAGTCTTGGATAACTGCCACTGTGCCCCTTCAATTCCTACCTCCCTTACAGCCTCACTTAGTTGCTCATCAGATGGCGCCACAACCATCTCATTATATGCCGCATGGGGGAAGTTTTGAACGTTGTACAGTGCATTGATAGAACTTGGACTCCAATCCACCTCGACTCCTCGGACAATTACCTGGGAACCATCCTCCTTGACAATGTTAGCATAAAATTCACGCACCACCTGTGCGTTTACAGATTCAGGCTTCGCACAAAACAGCTCCCAGCCGTGGTCTGCAATACCGGTCCTCAGAAACTGTGGAAGATCACCACTGAAACTGCGTTCGAACAAGAAATCCCTTTTTAGAAGCTCAGCGTATTTTGCTCTGGCAAAATTGTTGACGAAGCGATCAAATGGAACCTGTTGTTCTTCTATTGCCTCGTTTTCTTCCGATGCTTCAACAATATTTTTGCCCTTCTCTGCCTTGTGCTTGAGCAACTGCTCTTCCTCAGTCTTCTTCTCTGTTTCTTCTCTTTCTTTGTCCTCAGCTTATTTCTACTCTCTTTCCTCTCGCTCTGCCTTTTCTCTCTCGGAATCTGATGATGGTGGTGGTGGGGTATCAGTCCGAATCACCTGAATACGGCTGGCCTTTCTTTTTATGCGGCGGCGTTTCGGCGGTTCGGACATGATTACCTCAACACGAGCTTCTTGGTCCTGCTCGTTTCCTCTTTCAGACACTGCGTTTACCTGCTCGTCTCTTACCATCTCAGCCTGCTGTTCTTGATTTTCCTCAACATTTTCCTCTCGAGCCGTATCTGTATCCGCAAGTCTCTGATCAGCCTCTCCTGGGGTATGTTCTTGCGGTTCTTCCAGGTTTTCTTCAACCACTGCAGCAGCCTCATCCTCTGTCACTTTTTCCTGTTCTTCCGCCCTCTGTTGTCGCCTTCTTCGTTTAGCTTCTTTCTCCTCTGGTGTTCTTTTCTTCTTAGTTTTCACTTTCGGAACTTCGAGGGTAATGGGTATTTCCTCTTCACACTCTCTCTCTCTTTCTTTCCTCGCTCTTGTTTTGGCCATGGATAACTCAAAGGGTTTTGCAAAGAATGAAAAGGAGAAAGAAAGAATGTAGATGGAAAAATAGAATCAAGAAGACGAAGTGAAGAAAAACGTACCAATGTCTGCAAATAAATAAGGCTCCAGCAATTTGAAATCCTAACCGAAAGGATTTGCTCCGTAATAAATGGTTTTACCGTTCACAATTAAGTTGCAATTCAAATCCCTAACGGTAAAATTGTGGAACTCCAATCATCTATGGGAAATAACGGCATGCTGTCAACGGCTAAACCGTTGGATTGTCCCTTCACGACATGTGGCAACATCCCTGCAATTCACCTGCCCATAGAAATTCAAAAATCCCAACGGTAAAAATAATTACTCACACTAAAATCCTTCCTATGCATACGAGAAATTTGCTCTAGCATTATCTTTGCTGCAACAATCTTCTGAACCTGAAGAATCTTAGATACGAAATTCGAATTTCAAAATAGGAAAATCAAACCTTTTAAATTCAAATTAAACTTAACCAATCAAATCAAACTTAATCTTTTATTCTGAAAAGAAGCCGAATAAATTAGAGAAAATCTCTATTAATTAAAACTAGAATTCAAATAACTGAAAATAAAATCTAGATAAAATCTAATAAAATCTAACTAATTAAAAGATAATTGAAAGATAATTTAAATAAATAACCCGAAAATCAAATCAAATTCAAAACAAAATAGATAAGATCTAATCAAATATTTAAAGACAAAATCTAATAAATCTCGCAAAACCAAATCTAACCTAACCGCAATTACAATCAAATCAACGAAAAATAAAAACACTACAAATCCTGGGAGCTCAAAACTTTGCTCTGTGAAATGCTCCCGCAAAAATCCTGCTCTCCAATCATCAACCAACCTTAGGGAAGGATATTTCATCCGAAACTCCTCACCCCAATAATGCTTCACACGCTGTCCATTCACCTTGAACACTCTCCCATCTTTTTCATCTTGCAAAGTAACTGCTCCATTGGGGAAAACCTCAATCACAATAAACGGTCCTGACCATTTAGATTTTAATTTTCCAGGAAATAATTTTAATCTAGAATTATAAAGCAAAACTTTTTGACCCTTGACAAACTCCTTAGATTTAATTTTTTTGTCATGCCACAACTTAGTCTTTTCCTTATACATTTTCGCATTTTCGTAAGAAAATTGACGAAATTCTTCTAACTCATTAAGCTGCAGCATTCTGATTGCTCCTGCACGACTCAGATCAAAATTTAACTTTTTCAAAGCCCAAAATGTTTTATGCTCAAGCTCTAATGGTAAATGGCAAGCTTTCCCATATACTAACCTATAGGGAGACATACCTAGAGGAGTCTTATAAGCTGTCCTATAAGCCCAAAGAGCTTCATCCAACCTAAAGGACCAATCCTTTCTAGATGGATGGACTACTTTCTCTAAAATAACTTTAATTTCCCTATTACTAATTTCAGCTTGACCATTCGCTTGTGGGTGATAAGGGGTAGCTATCCTATGCTTAATCCCATCGTTAGCTAAAAGCTTAGTTAAGATATTATTAACAAAATGTGTACCCTCATCACTTATTAGAGCTCTAGGTGTCCCAAACCGCGCAAAGATGTGCGATTGAAGAAACCTTGCAACTGTCATGGCATCACTCTGATGGCATGCAATGGCCTCCACCCATTTGGACACGTAATCAACTGCCAATAAGATAAAAACATTGCCATTAGATGGGGGAAATGGCCCCATAAAATCAATACCCCATACATCGAATAGTTCAACTTCTAAAATGTAAGTAAGAGGCATTTCATCTCTAGGCCCCAAATTTCCTCTCCTTTGGCAAGCATCACATTGCTTGTAGAACCAATGGGCATCCTTGAATAACGTAGGCCAGAAAAATCCGCAATGCAAAATCCTCATAGCTGTCCTCTGACCGCTGAAATGCCCTCCATACAACAAAGAGTGACATTGCTCTAGGATTTCCTTTGCTTCAGCACCTGAAACACACCTACGAATAATACCATCAGAGCATTGCTTATACATAAACGGCTCATCCCAAAAGAAAAATTTTGCATCATGCTTAAACTTTTTCTTCTGCCTCCAATCCATGTCAATAGGAGTGACTCCCTTTACCAAAAAGTTTGCAATATCAGCATACCAAGGGACATCCCTAACTACCTTTACCTCAACGGCAAAAAGTTGTTCATTTGGAAAAGAATCAGAAATGACAGATTGCTCCAACAAAGACGATGATGGATCAAGACGAGATAAATGATCTGCAATGACATTCTCTGATCCCTTCTTGTCCTTTATCTCCAAGTCGAATTCCTGCAGTAATAAAATCCAACGAATTAGTCTAGGCTTTGCATCTTTCTTTGACATTAAATACCTTATTGTTGCATGATCCGTGAACACCGTGACTTTGGATCCAACCAAATATGGCCGGAATTTCTCAAAAGCAAACACAACAGCTAACAATTCCTTTTCAGTAGTTGTGTAGTTGACCTGTGCCTCATTTAAAATCTTGCTTGCATAATATATAGGATGAATAAATTTGCCCTGCTTCTGCCCCAGCATTGCACCTACTGCAGCATCACTCGCATCACACATTACCTCGAATGGCAAATTCCAATTAGGTGCGCAGAGAATGGGTGCTGAGATTAAAGCAGCCTTCAATGTTTCAAAAGCCTTCCTACAATATGCATTAAAGTAAAAAACATGATCAGTGCACAATAAGTTACAAAGAGGTTTACTGATTTTGGAAAAATCCTTTATGAACCTCCTATAAAATCCAGCATGCCCTAAGAAGCTCCGAATTCCCTTCACTGAATTCGGTGGCTCTAATCTTTCAATAACCTCAACTTTTGCTCTATCAACTTCTAGACCATTCTTAGAAATCCTATGACCTAACACTATGCCCTCCTTCACCATGAAGTGGCACTTCTCCCAATTAAGAACTAGATGGGTATCCTCACATCTTTTTAATACCTTACCTAAATTATCTAAAAAACTCTGAAAAGACCCTCAAAAAACTGAAAAATCGTCCATAAAGACCTCAACAGTGGACTCAATCATATCAGAAAAAATTGATAACATACACCGCTGAAATGTTGCTGGAGCATTGCAAAGGCCAAAAGGCATTCTCCTAAAAGCGAATGTCCCATAAGGGCAGGTGAAAGTGGTTTTTTCCTGATCTTCAGGAGCAATAGTAATCTGGTTATACCCAGAATAACCATCCAAGAAACAGTAATAGGCCTGACCAGCCAATCGATCCAACATCTGGTCGATAAATGGTAGAGGGAAATGATCCTTTCGGGTGGCTTTATTAAGCCTTCTGTAATCCATACAAACCCTCCAGCCAGTTACTGTCCTTGTGGGGATCAACTCATTATCTTTATTGCTTACCACCGTGACACCTCCTTTCTTAGGAACACATTGGACAGGGCTTACCCAATTGCTATCGGCAATTGGATAAATGATCCCAGCATCCAACCATTTAATTACCTCCTTTTTAACAACCTCTTTCATTGCAGGGTTAAGCCTTCTTTGTTGCTCAATACTCCTAAAGGATCCCTCCTCTAGAGTGATTTTTTGCATACAAAAAGATGGGCTAATTCCCTGAATATCAGCCAATGTCCAACCTATAGCTTTGCGGTATTGCTGCAGCAATTTTATTAAGGCCTCTTCATGCTCCGACATTAAATCTGATGCAACAATAATGGGCAATGTCTCACTTTCCCCAAGATACACATACTTTAGATGATCCGGTAAAGGTTTCAAATCTAAAGTGGGTGCCTCAATTAGGGATGGCTTAATTGGGGGAGCCTTTCTTTGATCTAAATCTAAAGACTCAAAAACATCCTCACACCTAAACAATTCTTTTTCATTTTTTCTATCTAAAGAACAAAATTCAAAATCTTCTACACTAACCTCTCCATGCTTTTCTGATTGCTTATCAGCTGAATCCTGTATTGTTGTCTCAATAACTGTGCTCTCCAGAATCCTGATGAAGGAACAATCCTCCATTTCGTCTGGATATTTCATGGCTTTAAAGACATTAAATTTCACTTCCTCATTACAAACTCTCATTGTTAATTCTCCTTTTTGAACATCTATTAATGCCCTACCAGTAGCAAAAAATGGACGACCTAGAATAATTGGGACATCTTTATCAGCCTCATAGTCTAAAATAATAAAATCAACAGGAAATATGAATTTATCAACTTTTACTAAGACGTCCTCAATTTTACCCTCTGGATATGTGATAGACCTATCAGCTAGTTGGAGTGTAACTTTGGTAGGTCTAGCTTCACCAATACCTAACTTCCGATAGACCGAAAGAGGCATAAGGTTAATGCTTGCACCTAAATCACAGAGTGCTCTACCTAATTCCTTTCCACCTATAGACACAGGTATAGTAAATGACCCTGGATCCTTAGCCTTGGGGGGTAGCCCATTCTTAAGAATAGCACTACACTCCTCAGTAAGAGATACAGTTTCAAACTCACCTAACCTTTTCTTTTTAGTCAAAATATCCTTAAGAAATTTAGCATAATTAGGCATTTGCTCTATAGCTTCTACTAAAGGGATATTTATATGCAACTGCTTAAGAATCTCTAAAAACTTTTTAAATTGACCATCCTGATTCTTAGGCTTTTGCCTTTGTGGAAAAGGTAGAGGTGGTACATAAGGTGGGGGCGGCACATATGGTGGTTCTACATCTGGCACAGAACCAGATGCTCCAGCATCTTCTTTGCTGCCTCCAGCACCCTGACCAGACTCCAACTCTTTCTCGACAACAACATTATTATTTCTATCACCATTTTTATCTATAACCTGGGTTTTACTAGGCTCAATTCTTTCTTCTAATGGCTTACCACTCCTAAGAGTAACTGCCTTTACCTGCTCCTTACCTTCCCTTCTAGGGTGTCCAGTATCTGATGGAAGTTTCCCTTGAGGCCTTGCCTTGAGCTCATTAGCTAGCTGACCCACTTGCAATTCCAGGGCTCTCATCGAAGCTTGATTACTTTGAATTGCAGCGTCTGTGCAAGCCATAAATTCTTTCATCATCGCCTCGAGAGAATTTCCCGAATTTTGCTGGGGCAAAGCCGGCTTATTTTGCTGGGGCATTACCTGCGCTTTAGCAAATCCCGGCTGGTTCATCTTTTGTTGTGCTTGTATGTTATTTCCTTGACCTCCCCATGAGAAATTGGGGTGGTTGCGCCAACCTGGATTATAGAAGTTAGAATAAGGGTTGTTCCTCTGATTACCTACAAAAAACACAGAAGTTGGATTGCTGGGGCAAAACTCGTAGTTGTGGTCTTCACCGCAATAGACACATGCTTCGTCCGTGACTTGGTTCACCACTGCTGCAGGCTCCATAGCTGGTGGCTGTTGATGACTAATCACTGTCACATTCTTAAGAGCGTTAGCAATCATAGCAAGATCGGCCCTAATGGTGGACACACCATCAACCTCTAATACACTCTTAACCTTTTATTTGTGCCTCTAACATCCGACCACTGACAACTATTAATAGATATTCTTTCTAAAATTTCATAGGCTTCATCAAAAGTTTTTGCCAAAAGGGCCCCTCCAGCCGAAGCATCGACCATACCTTGGGTTACTCCATTTAAACCATTGTAAAATGTTTCCATTTGAATACAATGAGGTAACCCATGGTGGGGACACTTTCGTAAAAGCTCCTTAAACCTCTCTCAAGCCTCACTAAAAGTCTCATCCTCCAGTTGCCTAAACCCTACTATTTCACTCCTTAATTTAGCATTTCTATTAGGTGGGAAATATTTACTCAAAAAAATTTCAGCTAACTCATCCCACGTCCTAATTGATCCTATAGCAAAAGAGTTTAACCATGACTTTGCTCCATCTCTCTCAAACTCATAAGCTTAAACTGGAGGATGACAGGAGGGTTATGACACAACCTGACCGTTACATGGGTTTGACAGGAACCCAACTCATCATACCTGATGATGAGATAAAAAATCCATTAACTTATAAACAAGCAATGGATGATAAAGATAGGGACTGGTGGATCAAAGCCATGAACCTTGAGATAGAATCGATGTATTTCAACTCAGTCTGGGAACTTGTAGATCAACCGAATGATGTAAAACCTTTCGGCTGCAAGTGGATTTACAAGAGAAAACGAGACCAAAATGGTAAGTTGCAAACCTTCAAAGCACGATTATAGCAAAGGGTTATACCCAATGAGAAGGGATTGACTATGAAGAAACCTTCTCACCGGTTGTTATGCTAAAATCGATTAGAATACTTCTTTCCATTGTCGCGTTCTATAACTACGAAATTTGACAAATGGATGTCAAGACAACGTTTCTGAACGGTAATCTTGACGAGAGTATTTATATGGTCCAACCATAAGGGTTCCTTATCCAGGGAAAGGAGCAAAAGGTTTGCTAGCTTAAACGATTCATTTATGGGTTAAAACAAGCTTCTAGATCTTGGAATATGAGATTTGACACTGCAATCAAGTCTTATGGTTTTGAATAGAATACTAACGAACCTTGTGTATATAAAAGGATTGTCAATTCTACTGTAGCTTTCTTGATCTTATACGTAGACGATATCCTACTCATTGGGAATGATGTAGGATTTCTGACTGACATTAAATAGTGGTTAGCAGCTCAATTCCAAATGAAAGATTTGGGTGAAGCTCAGTTTGTTCTAGGGGTTTAGATAATAAGGGATCGTAAGAACAAAATACAAGCACTGTCTCAAGCATCCTATATCGACAATATTTTAGTCTGATATTCAATGCAGAATTCCAAAAAGGGTTTATTACCCTTTAGGCAAGGAATTCATGTCTCAAAAGATCAAAGTCCGAAAACGCCTCAAGAAGTTGAGGATATGAAACAAGTTTCTTATGCATCAGCAATCGGTAGTCTGATGTATGCAATGCTATGTACACGACCCGACATATGCTATGCTATAGGCATTGTCAGCAAACATCAGTCCAATCCAGGTCAAGCTCATTGGACTGTCGTTAAGAACATCCTCAAGTATCTGAGGAGAATGAAAGACTATTAGCTAGTGTATGGTTCTAAGCATTTGATCCTTACCGAATACACTGACTCAAATTTTCAAACTGATATAGATTCTAGGAAATATACATTAGGATCTGTGTTTACTCTTAACGGAGGAGCGATAGTATGGAGGAGTATAAAACAGGGATGTATTGCTGACTCCACGATGGAAGCTGAATACGTTGTCACATGTGAAGCGCAGTATGGCTTAGGAAATTTCTAACTGAGTTAGAAGTAGTTCCTAACATGCATCTACCTATCACTCTTTATTATGATAATAGTGGAGCAGTTGCAAACTCAAAGGAACCCCAAAGCCATAAAAGAGGAAAGTACATTGAATGTAAATACCATCCCATCTGGGAAATTGTACAGCGGGGAGACGTGATCGTCACACAGATAGCCTCAGAGCACAACATGGTTGATCCATTTACAAAAGCCCTCTCGGCTAAGTGTTTGAGGGACATCTACAAAATTTAGGACTACGAGTTTTGTAATATCAGGACAGATGGAAAAACATAGCACATGTGTAAAGGCTATTTCACCCAACATTTTGTAACCTCACTAGAGTTTTAGAACAAGTGGGAGTTTGTTGAATTTTATGTCCTAAAACTCATAGTTTGTAATCTTTTTGCAATAAAGATGTTATCGTATTATTCAGTGAATTGCTTGTTTATATATAACCTAAATCCAATATATAAAAATCCTTGGTTATAACATGAAACACTCAAACTATATGTGCAAATATAGATAGGGATCAAGTTCTAGTATATAACCAAAATGGTTTATAGTATAGGGATAAGGTTGGGTACCTTATCTTGGGAACACTATGGATACGACCTACTTTGCACATAAGGCAAATGATGTGATTCTGGATCGTTCATGTGGAAACATGCGAGTAGGGGCATCCTATGCAAATGAGTTTGCACAAGATGAAACCAAGAAATAAGTCACTCTTACTTTATAACATCGTTTATTGATAAGACTAACTATTTCATACGATGACCTAGGTAACTCGATCTTAATCCTGAGCTAACTATGAACTCCTATTTTTTTCAGGATTATCCTTTGATTTGCAAGAGTGAGAATGGCCCAACAAAACCGACTCAATAAGCCTACCATTTTGGGGATAAGACTGGATAGATAGCTAGGGACATAGTTTTGCAAGATGGAATTCACTCCTACCCGTATTAAGGATAGCAGAAAGGTTGTTCCCTTAAGTGCTGACTCCAAGACTTTAACAAGGGGCCCCACCCTTTCATTGGCCCGAGAGGGACTCTGTTTGATGGTTCGACCATAAACAAATTGTTCATTAGAGGATCAGTGGACTAAGGAATCAAGAAGTGTTATACTGGTAAAATAGACTTTTTGACCTAGCTATAGTTACGAACAACCTGTGAAAGGTCGACTTACTAATCATGGTTATATCGAGTGGATAAAAACATATCCACAGTGAGGGGAGTGCAACTACTCCACTATAGTGGAGTGACCCCGATAGTTAAGGAATGTTGGTTAACTAGGTTAAATAAGTTTAACAAGTTAAACCTCGAATCGTTGGAGCCCCATGATCTGTAGGTCCATTAGGTCCCCTTGGTAGCTTAAGGAACAGACTTTGGAACAATATGATGGAAAGAGTTCGAATTGTTCAAATTCAATTTAGGGACGATATCAGTCATATTGGATATTACCGACACGTTGGTTTTTAGTTAAACCTAATTTTGAGAGTTAGATATATTTAAATATGATTTAAATATCGAGCACGTGAATGGGGATTCATGTTTGAGAAATTGCATTTCGGAAAAGGTCAGGATTGGTTGCAAAATATTAATTTAATATCTATAATATATAATAATATAATTAATTAACTATAATTTTAAATTAATTAAATTGAAATTCAAAATTAAATTAGAATTTCAAATTATTAATTTAATTTAATTAACTAAAATTGATTTTCAAATGAATTAAGAAATTCAAAAGAAAATCAATTTTAGGAGGTGGAGTGCATGGTGACTAAACCCATGCACTCCTCCTCAATTGGCCACCAAATCCAACTTAAATTGGGATTGTCTTGTTGTCTAATTATGGGACTTCAAGAGTGCATGGATTCTTCTTTAAATAGGGGAGGATTTGCTAAAGAAAGGCACAATAATTACATGGTGTTATGCTGCCAAATTACTCTCTCAAACTCATAAGCTTAAACCTTTAAAAATCTTGAAACCCAAGCACTTTCCCTTTCAATTCCCATAACTAGAGGATCCCACAATTCGTTCCAAAGGCCTGAGAATAGCAAGGAAGATCTTGTGGTGGTTCATGATCAGTTGGTGAGGAAAAACAAGACAACAATCAGTCCAATTTTGAGCTACAAAGAGGTTGGTGTTCTAAACTCTATTTTTGTAGTTTTGGACAACATGCTTTCATTGATCAATTTGATGTTATTATGTGCCTAAGATCCAAAATTGTTTTCGCATGTTAGATATTAACACCTTCAGAAAGCAATTGTATAAGAGATGTAGAATATGAAACTCAACTTTAGTTTGAGAATTTTCCTCCAAAAACAAAAGATTCAAACTAGGACAAACTAGATATTGGAAGATTCCTTTGTCAAGCGTCTATCTTAAATTTACATAGGAGTTGGATGAAACAACTTTTAATAAGTGTGTCTGTTAGCCATAGTTGTCAATGACTATTGAAAGGGAACTTTTAGGCTTTATTAATGAATAGGTAGATTGTCGAGCTTACTATCGAAGTGTGAGAGATTTTGACTTTGGAATCAAATTAGTACAAGAAACCAAAGAAGTCATCAATTTGATTGGGATGAGAAATTAGGCCGACTCGAAATGAATGGAAGATATTTCCTAGTATTAGATAAAGTGGGTTGGACCTTCCAAGTTTACCAATGGCATGAGAGGTAAACCTCATCAAAGAGTCTGAGTTGGGAATAACTCTCATTCCTAAAACTAGGGGTGTTCATGTTGAAACTGAAAACCGACCTGACCGACTGAACCGACGACGGTCGGTCGGCTAGCCGACTTGGTCGGTCGGTATCGGTTCTGCCATTTGGCAAACCGGTCGATCCATTAATTTCACATATAACCGACCGACCGATCGATATATATACATATTTATTTATTTTAAAGAAAAACTTTTAGTTAGAAATCATATTCTCTGCCCATTACCCAGGCCCAGCCCATCAAGTTTTCTCATCTTAGAACCCTAGTCATTTACTTTTTGAATTTCGCATTCTTCCATTTTCGAAAACTCAGCCGTCTCTCATCTCTCACTCTCTCTCCTTCACTTCACCCCTGCCATCTCTCATCTCTCAATCTCTCTCCTTCACTTCACCCCTGCCATCTCTCATCTCTCACTCTCTCTCCTTCACTTCACCCATGCCTTCTCTCATCTCTCACTCTCTCTGCTTCATTTCTCTCTAGTCTCTCACAACTCACAAGGTCGTCGTCGTCGTTTCGCCTCCTTCAACATCGTCGTCGTCGTCTCGCCTCTTTCAGCACCACACTCTTTTCTTGGTTTTAATTTCTTCGTTGCCTCCTGAAGGAAATAAAAGTCTCCACGCAGCGGAAGCGCATCGATTGGACCTTACGCCGTATATTAATTAACATTAAAATACCGTTACGAAAACTCGAACAAACTTTAAACAAACTTTAAAGCTGCTGTAAAATTTGTTTAAACATGCTTAAAAATAAATCTAAATTTATTTTCATGCTTTTCTAAAGAAAAGAGGAAGAACCGTTACAAACCTCCGTTGTAGACTTGACCGTTCTTCGCCAACGATGCTTCAACGATCAAAACGCAGCAGCCGCCTTTGGTTTTTCTTCGCTGAAAATTTCTTCTTTGATTGACACAATCACCACAGAGGTTACACCGGTATGTCTCTGAGTCTAGGAAGCAAAAGACTTGTGGGAGTCTTTCTCTAAGAGGGAGGCTAGAGAGAATTCTAGGTCTTGTCTTTCAAGAGTGTCAAGTGTCATGACCAATTAGGTCTAGTGTTCTATTTATAGAAGAGAGGCCATGAATAAAATATTCAATTAAATCAATCTTTTCCAAAATTGATTCAATCTTATTCCTTAATTAATCAATCATGATCAATCAATTCCATAATTGATTAATCTTTTCCACAAATGACTAATTACTTCCATAAGTGATTAGATCATTTCCATAAATGATTAATCACTTCCTTAAGTGATTAATTATTTCCATAATTGATTAATTCCCGATTAATGAATTCTTGAATTAATTAACCACCAATTAAATAGCACATATTTAATTCCCGGTCTAGAATTAATTAATTTGCCCAAACACATTTTAGGCCTTAAATTAATTAATTCATTATTTGAACTCTTTCAAACTTCCATAAATTTATATTTGAACTTTTCAAATATTAATTTCTCTCATAATAATATATCAATATATATTATATTTGTTTCCCTTAATAAATTGAACATTTTCAATTTACTTTTATTACTTAGTTGCCTCAAATTACTTTACGAGCTACCAGTGGGACCTAATGGACCTATAGATCAGAAGCTCCAACGATGTGAGATTAATTGGTCAAACTCATTAACCACATTAATCAATATTCGTTAACTGTGTGTACATTCCACTATAGACTCACAGTTGCACTCTTCTCACTGCAGACATATTTTCTGTGTCCACGGATCTAGACCAATATCGACTAGTTAGTCCTTCACGAGTGTCCATAACACCAGCTGGGTCAAATTACCGTTTTACCCCTGGGTTACCTCTATTTCCTTAAGTACCTATTCTCCTCTAATGAACAACCTGTTTGTGGTCCAACCATCAAACAGAAAACCCTCTCGTGTCATTGAGAGGGTAGGGCCCTTTATTCAAGACTCGGAGTACCACTTAAGGGAACACTCATCTGCTTCCCTAAAGTCGGGAAGGAGTGAATTCCATCTTGTACGATTATGTTCCCAGCTCCCCATTCGGTCTTGTCCCCAAAGTGGTAGGCTTATTGAGTCGGCGTATTGGCCACTCTCACCCATACAAATCAAAGGACAATCTCTCATGAGCAGGAGTCCATAATCAACTTAGGATTAAGACTAAGTTGTCTAGGTCGTCCTAGTGAAATAGAAAACCAACTAGTTAACGGTGTTATAACCAGTGGTTACTATTTCGCGGTCCGGTCTTATGCAAACTCATTGCATAAGATACCCCCACTCGCATGTCTCCTACACGAACGCGTTGGATCGCAGCGTTTGGATCAAATACAAAGTGGGCCGTATCCATAGTGTTACCAGGATAAGGCACTGTTGGGCTCCTAGAGTGAGTAAAAATATAGTATAAAATACTCTAGAATTCTTGTGCAAGTATACACAGTCTGCAGCAAGTAATATTATCAATCCAAGGTCTGAATGAGCTTCCACTTTATCTATTTTGCATAACTTCCTAATGGTTTCGAAGATAATAAAAATGTTGGGTTTTATAAGAATTATGCTGAAGCAAAATAAATGACAGAACAACGAGTAAACAAATAGATAGACAGATTAAAGACAGGCGCTGGTTAGGCTTTAGTGATTGTTCTAAGATATGCTCTAGCAATATTATTGATCATTCATTTCTCGCAATGTTATTAGCGGATTCCTCCCGGAACTCCGGATCTTTTGGAATATGTTTCAAACCCAATGAAGTACGACCGATCAAGCACTAGGCAACTGGCTATCCCTAGCTCAGTCACTGGCGTTCACCAATACACAATGATCGTAGTGTGGATAATTGCCACACACTCTCTAAATCATCCCTGAAACTAGAGAGAGTTATTCACCCCGGCTGGCCAGGCGGGCATAAAATAAGAATAAGCACAACAATTAACCAAAATGCGATAGTCAATATATTACTAGAGATGAAGCACAGTAATCACATTATTCCTAACCAACACCCTAAGCTACTTAGTTCATAATAGGCATAGGAATACGAATTACAATCTGAGTATGCATGTCCATAACCACAAGTTAATAAATAAAATAAACTCCCTAATCAGCTTGCGGTAGATGGTGTTCTTGATGATCTTCAATCTCCCTATACTATTCGGCTTCCAAGGGAAAATATGGAATGACTTTGACTTTGACGGCTACTTCCTTTTATAGAAGGATGGGAGGCTTGAATTAGGTCAACTAGGACACGTGTAAGGCTCTCATTGATCCTTTATCACGAAAATAACTCAATAGAAGTCGGTTCATGAAGTTGGCTAACGAGCTGTGATGTGGTAGTTTCTGCTCCCAGTTTTGCTGCAGCATAGAATCTGCTCCCTCCAGTCGCTCAGCAACATAATCTGCACAAAATAATTTTCAATGCTTCCATTCTTCCAAATGGGTTAAAACATGTAATATCTATCCAAAACCAACCCTAATAAGCATAGAGGACACACAAATCTCTATATAATTGAGGCCTAAATAACTACCTTTTGGGCAGTTATCAGGCACCCAGTCTTATCCCTATACTATAGACCCTTTAGGCTGTTTCTTGAACAATGATCCCATATGTCGCTACATATAGTTCAAGACTCATATTACAATCTTGGATGTCTAGTTTATTGGATTAGGGTTATTATTAGGGTTATTATTAGGCAAAGACAAATATAAAATAACTAATAACAATTAATGGAAAAATATATCAATATTATTTCATTAATATCCGGTCAACGGTTACATTCACTATCTACGGGTTTTAGGGCATAAAACCCAACACCTCCTTCATCTGAATAATATTTTTAAAAAAATAGTGTAAAAAAAACCGATCGAACTGGCCGATCAGTCGGTCGGCTGGCATCACCAATCGAAAGACGTCGGTTTCCACCAAGCTGAAAAACCGACCGACCGGTGAACACCCCTACCTAAAACTTCATACAAGGTGGCCTCAACTTAACAGAGTTGAGGAAGTCCATAGATATAGGAATAATAAGAGTTTTGTTTCAAAAGAAGAAAGACGGATCCATTGTGGCTATGCTTCGGGTTGACTAGAGTTGAATGAATGATAGTAAAGAGCAAGTATTCTCTCCTCATATGAATAATTTATGACCAGCTTCAAGGAGCAAAGGTATCCTAAAAGGCAAGTTTATATTCGAGATACCATCAGTTGTGGATCGGGGAGGTTATTATCTCCAAAGGTCACCTCCAAAACCAAGTACGACCATTATGAGGTTTTGTGATGCCTTTTGGACTCATGAATCCCCTTGCAACTACCATGGACCTAATGAACTAGGTTTTCAAGAGTTTTATAGACTTGTTCATCATGATGTTTATAGACAACATATTTAGTTTATGTCAAGCCTAATGAGCAACATGAGGAGTATCTTAGGCAAGTTTAGATGACCTTGAGAAGTAGCGAGCTATATGCCAAATTTTCTAAGTACGAGTTGCGACTAGGCAAATTTTTCCTTTCTCAAACACACGGTTGCTAAGGGTAATATTTTGATGGGTAAATCCCCATGAAAAAAGGGCAACTTTTGTGTGGTTTTTGATTGGATATAACTGATAAGATTTTCTCTCGAATAAATCTCTCTCTTAATAGATATCTTCTTGTTTCTCAATTTTCAAAGGATGTGCATTGTATTATTGTAAGTTCTCTGTTTTGAACACAATGGAACTTTTAAAAGTGGAGGTAGTTTATAGTTGGCCTAGAATCAATACAGTGGCAAAGATTTGCAGTTTCCTTAGTCTAGCAAGTTACTATGTGAAGTTTTGTTCATAATGTTTTCAGCTCTTAACCAAGTCGACTCACAGAAAGCACCATTTTCACTTTAAACGATAAATGAGAAAAGAGCTTCAGACACTCACCATTCATAAGAATATGAAACACTCCCTTGCATAGGAAGAGCTCAACATAAGGCAAACTAGATGGTTGGAACTAGTAAAGGATTGTGATTGTGAGATCAACTAGCATCCTAGCAATGGGAATGTGGTGAGTGATGCACTAGTAAGAGAGCGACAAGTATGATATACTTGGTGTCATCTCATAGTACATTGCTTGGAGAGTTTGATCGTCTAGAAATCGATAGGTCAACGGGAGATGCCCCAACATGGTTGGCTCAACTCTCAGTGGTGCCTAGTTCAAGACAAGAGATTGTTGGTGCCTAACTAGAGGACCTAAAAAGGTAACTACTTGAGAGAGGTAGCTCAAGGAGACTTTACCTCCACTTGTTGCTCGTCTTTGTGGTACTAAGGGAGACTATGTCTTCCAATGGTCTAACCCTTTTAAGAAAGAGTTGTTAGAAGAAGCACTCAAGGCACCTTTCTTAGTGTGTTTTAATAATATCAAGATACACAAAGATTTAAAATAAGAATGTTGTGAACTTCGCTATAGAGCTTTCAAGGTCAATGAAATGTTACAAAGCTATTTGGATAATTGTGCTGTCTAACAAAGTTTACTTACCTTGTCCCTTGTAAGGCCACACATCATGTGAAAAAATGATCATATCTTAGAAGTAAATGACATGTATCTTTGACCAAGAGGTTAGAGGTTCGAGATTCTCCCAAACATCAATTTTTTTTCAGGAGAATTAAGCCTTCTTGGTGTTTGGTGGTGAGGGAAAAGAGGCTTAATGAGGAGATCATTAGCTAATAGTTGTTCTGTTTTTGTTTTAGTAGTTGAGTTAGTGTGGTCTTTTGCTAGCTAATGTATTCCATTTTGTTAATCTTTTAGTTTGTGGTTGTGTAGAGATTTGCGGTTGTTTGGCGGTTGCTTTACTGTAGAGTTTTGCATTGAGGTTTATTGGTCTTGTCATGTGCCTTGAGATGTTCTTGAATGTGTAATGAAGTAGAATATCTTTCTCATAGGTGTTCTGGCCTTATTGACTTAATCAGGTTATGCTTAACCTGAGGTCTGACTCGTCTTTATTAGTTGGAAGTTTGGGTATGTGATGTTGATCTAAAGTGGTATGGAACTGTTGTTTGGATCAATTTGCAAAGTAAAATTTGGTAGTTATTGAAGTTATGTCGTTATGTTGTCGAAATTTTTCAGGACGTTACATGGTTCATGTGTCATTGTTAAAAAAGTGTAGCGAGAACCCTTCCAATGTGTAAAAGGATCAAATACTCAGTTTGTTAAAAGTATTATAATGGAATTGGAGAACTAAAGAAGTGGCTTAAGAAAGAGAAGATGAAATGGGGGTTAGTACCAAGACTTGTTTCAAGACTAGGTGCTTTCGAGGACGAAAGTGAAGGGATAAAAGCCCTTGCGCAGCGGAATAATTTACAGAACCAAACTCTGTTTTTAAAAACTGTTTTAAATACCAATACAGTGGCAAATTACAACAATTTAAAACATACAAAACTACTGTAAATAGGCTATTAGCTTGCTGATTTTTAATAAAAAACTTAGATCTAATCTAAAGAGTTGATCCTAATGATCAAGAGATGTTGGGTACTTTCTACCACTTGAAGACTTGACCGAATTCACCAATTCTCCAAGTTTTCTTCTTAGTTTTGCAACAACCCCTTGATCTTTGATTCGCTGTAAAATTCTCCACGAACACCACCCAGTTGGAAACACCGGTAATTTACTGAGGCTTTTTCCTTAAGGCTTTTGGTGGGAGAAAAAATCTACTAAAGAGATCGAGAGAATTCTCTCTGAGAAATATTGTATTGGCATTTTTTGGAGTGCTCGAGAGCTTGTAATGGAGAGGATCCAAGGCGCAAGCAAGGGGTCTCTTTACGGTTCTTCACCTAAAAACTTTAATTGCTCATTTATGCTTTCTAGTATGTATATTTGAGAAGTTTTGACACTCATGCATAGCTAAATCCCGATTGCGGGTCTTGAATTAAATGTTATAGTTCATTATTATTTTAACTGTCTATCTCTGTGTCCATTATACTTATTATTTGTGTAGGGGTTCGTAATGATGCTCTATGGAATCTGGCCAATTTTATAGTGATTAGATTCTTAATGGAAACTCGATGGAGAGAAGTTCAGATAGATCATAACCCACTCAACTAGGCTTAACTGCTCGTAGTGACAGCGAGAGTAGTTGGTTAGGCTGAGAGACTGAAAATGAATCAGGACTCATTAATTAACCCGTTTAATAGCGCTAAGGACACTTAGGTTATTAAAATGAGCTAGTTATAATTAGGGGAAACTTAAACGAGAACCTATGTAATAAACGGTGATTCTAGGTTTATAATTAGTCAGACACAAGATAGGATAATTAGAATAATAAGTTAGCTATAATCCGGATTTCAAGACCCCGCGTCTCAATTGACTCTTCCTCCATCTTTGCCATTTTGATTGATCATTATAATTCACTTTCTGTCTTAATTTCATTTGCATGTTATCATCATGTTTAGGTCCTTAAATGATATCTTATCTTAGTATTTTTAGTGTTCAGTTCATTATCTTGTCTAAGCTTAAATCCTCCCTGTAGAATTCGATACTCGGTACTTTACCGTTTTATATTACTTGGGCAACTGTACGCTTGCGGTATAGTGCAATAAATTTTTGGCGCCGTTGCCGGGGAGGCTTATTTTGGCAACATAATTTTCTGACATTGAAAAGAAAAGATTGAATATTAATTTAGGGTGTAAATATTTGAATTTTTTTTGTGAATATTTTTATTTTTAGTTTTGTTAAGCTTGGGGGCTGTGTATGCGAAGTGATAAGGAGGCTAATCTGTTTCCTTTAGATCTTGAAATCGATAGAACAATTAGATCTATTCGTAGAGATAAAAGATTGACGGAAAAGATGGCCCAACAAGATAATGAACCCAAGGCTATTAGAGATTTTTTTGCAGCCAATTCTCCCAACCGAAAATTCTGGTATCGTCTACGCTCCCATACAGGTGAACAACTTCGAACTGAAGACGGGGTTGATCCAAATGGCAAGGGGCTGTTCCTTTAAAGGACATCCTCCGGAGGATCCTCACTCCTATCTTCGGTCCTTTCTCAAAATTTGTGGGACGATCTGAAGGATTGGAATTTCGTAATTTTGTAAAACGGAAGCGTGACTGGGACCGATTCGTAATTAATTTTGTTTAATCTAAAATACCAATACATTGGCAATAATCTTAGAACTATTCTAAATTTATATTAAGGCTAAGCATACAAAAATATTAGATCTAAATCTAATTTACATAGTAAAAAAATACTTACTCTCGTTGACGACTCAGATTAAATTCACCAAATGCTTGTGAAATAATCACGAACTACTGCGAACACCACCACTATGGCTACATCGGTATGACTCTGAGACTTCTAGAGGCAGGAGACTGGTGGGAGTCTAGAGGGAGCCTTCAGGGGAATTCTGTGAGAGTAGGAGAATGAATGGAATGAGATGTCTTTCACCCCACCCTAGGGGTCCTATTTTTAGGAAAACGCCAGACTTTTCCTAATAGGAAAATGTCATGAATAAGATCAAATCTATTATCTTATTCATATCTAATTTTAATAAATAATTAATTAATTTCATAATTAATTAATTACCCAATTAAATATCATATATTTAATCTTAGGGATTTTATTAAATTATTTATATTAATATGAATCCAATTCATATTAATTATTTGATCTCTTTCAAATATTTTCTCTCAAGAATTAATTTTGAAATTAATTAAAAATTATATTATAAAGTTTCATAAAATTTATATTATAATGTATCAATATACTTTATATGATTCCCCTAAATAAATTGAACACTTTCAATTTACACTTTATACTTAATTGCCTCAAGTCTCTTTATGAGCTACCAGTGGGACCAAATGGACCTACAGATAAGAAGCTCTAACGATACGAGACTAATTAGCTAAACTCATTAATCAACTTAGTCAACATTCGTTAACTATGGGTCACTCCACTAAAGACCCACAGTTGCACTCTACTCACTGTAGAATATTTTTGTGTCCACGGATATTGACCAATGCAATAAGTCAATCCTTCACGTGTGTTCGTAACACCAGCTGGGTCAAAGTTACCGTTTTACCCCTGGTTACCTCTGGTTCCTTAAGTACCACCAAGTTGTTTAGGGTCCAACCACTAAACAGGAGTTTCTCTCGGGCTAAGAAAGGACGACGCGCCTTTGTTGAAGCTTCGAAATCAGCCCTTAAGGGAACACACATCTACTTACCCCAATAGGGGAAGGAGTGAATTCCATCTTGTATTGTTATGTTCCCAGCCCCCATTCGTTCTTACCCCTAAAATGGTAGGATTATTGAGTTGGCGAACCGACCACTCTCACCCATACAAATTTGAGGACAATCCCTCCTAAAAAGGAGTTCATAACAAACTCAGGATTGAGATTGAGTTACCTTGGTCATCCTATTGAAATAGATACCTAAACTAGTTAACGACGTTACATCTAGTGGTTACTATTTCGCGGTCCAGTCTTTTGGGTCTAGTCTCCTACATGGATGCTTTGGATCTTTGCATCTGTATCGAATACAAGGTGGGTTGTATCACATAGTTTCACCAGGATAAGGTACCCAACCTTATCCTTATACTATAGACCTTTTAGGTTGTTACTTGGACACTGATCCCCGTATGTGCCCACATACTAGTCCAAGTTTCATTTAAACAACCTTGGATCTTAGTTTATTGGATTTAGGGTTTATTAATGCAAACTCGATTATTCAATAACCAAATTACTGAATCACTCAAATAACGCTTTATTGAGATCAATTAATTTGTTTCATTTACTATCAACGAGTTTTAGGGCATGATGTGGAATTTTCCTACCGCAAGCGCACAGGTCAAGTAATAGTAAAGTGATTTATGAAATCGAGTGTCGTCCTCTGGATTGGATTTTTAATCAAATCTAATTACCGAAAATAGTCTTGTCCAATTTTATTTAGGGAACAAATTTTAGTGATGAAGAATGCAAATCTAACACAAAACAATAAGAAAAGTGACAATCTAATGATGAAAACGGTCTTAGGGATTTGATTTCACCAATTGGGATTATGGATCAATTCATGGATTAATAATATGCTATGATTCATAAATCAAGGAAACAACAATCATACATATCTCTCCCGAGCATACATAATTTTCTCACATGCAATGAACCCGATATCCCTATCTAATTTCATTAAACATGCAAGACATTAAGGTTAGTCCTTTTTACCGATTTCTAGAATTAACTATTATCTCCCAATCTCTAGCTAAATTCTAGTTATGCACAATGATTTCTAAGCTAAATCCTCTCTCCCGAGTTAGATTCAATCACAAACATCAATCAATTTATGACTGGTAAATTGAAAGCATTAAGAACACAATTATGCATAAATGAAATCGATAACAAAAATCCATACAATCAATCCAAAAGTGCCCAACGGCTACATCAATCCCTAAGGTTTGAAACTTAGCTACTCATACACCATGTTACAATATAGCAAAAGTCTAAAACGACCATTAAAACTACTAAAGTTAAGGGAAAAGAGAAATAAACACTAAGTAGGCCGAGACCGACCGTCCCCGTCACGATCTCTAGGAACAAAGGCTTGAATCCCGCTTTCCTCCACTTGGTTCAGCTTCCACAGCCCCAAATTCTCTGAGTTTTCGACCAAACAGTCCCCAAAAGAAGTCCCCAAATCTGACCTATTCGCAAACTATAAATAGGGAAAAAATTGGCCTAGCGTCGCGATACACAGATTCTGTTTTGGCCTAGCGGCGCGGTCACAGTGTCGCGACGCTATGACCTTTTGCCACCTGATCAGAATTTGAAATTGCACAGCGTCGAGATGATGTGGAATTTTCCTACCGCAAGCGCATGAGTCAAGTAATAATAAAGTTATCGTAAAAACGAGTGTCGTCCTCTGGATTGGATTTTTAAGCTAAATCAAGTACTGCGAATTATCTCGCTCAATTTTATTTAGGGAACAAAAAGTAGTGAATGGTAGAACAAAAACTAGATCAAAACAAATAACGATGGAGATTCAATTGAAGGAACACTTAGGGAATTGATTTCGCCAATTTAGTCTATGATTGATTTTAGAGAATGAATTATCATGCACAATGGAATTATGAGCCTAAGAACCTTTAATCACAACTACCTCTCCCGAGTATAATTGATTCTCATGCAAATTAACCAACTTGATATCCCTACCTAAGTTTATTAACATTCAAGGCATTGAGTTCTTTTGACCAATTCTAAAGCTAATCTAAAATCCGTCACGAGCTTAGAATAAAAACTTTAGTCATGCAACCTTAATAAAGTCTACGCTAAATTCCCTGTCCCGAGCAAGATTCAACACTTAAATCATTCAACTAATGGCCAATTAATTGAAAGCATGAAATTAAGATTGCAAACATAATATCCATTACACAACTCATACCATAAATCAATCCATAAGCTAAAACGACTACATCAATCCCTAAGCCACAAGTTTAGCTACTCATACATAGCGTTACAAGCTCAACTAAACATGAAAAAGCCATTAAATCTAGCTAGAGATAAGGAAAAGGAAAGGAAACAATTAATGTCGTAGAACCCATCACGTCCCCGTCTCGATCTCCACGCCACCAAGTGAGATTCCCGATCCTCGTCCTTGCTCCCACCGTAGGTCTCTAGTCGAAATCAGGGCTAAAATCTCTCAATTTGGCCTCCCCCAATCCGTAGCATGAAAAGAAGTATAAATAGGAAATTCTGCCGATAGCGTCGAGACGCTAAGGAGAAAGCATCTCGACGCTGTCGCCTGCCGCGTCTGCTGAATAAGGAAAAAATCGATAGCGTCGAGACGCTCTTGTCACAGCGTCGAGACGCTGTGACTGCTGCCGCCCAAATTAAACAAGGAAAGGCAACGTCGAGACGCTCCAAGAGTGGCGTCTCGACTCTGGTATGCAGATTGCCCTCTCTTGGCTCCTTGTTACTTGAATCGTTTCGGTTCTTTGGCATCTTTTCACGTTCCGAACACCCGATTAACTCCGATTCCACGCTTTAGCTCTAATCGACACTTTCCTACAAAATAAACAATTAAGTGCAATAAAATGGCCAATAAATCATAAAAGACTAGCTAAATTAAATAGGGAAAAATAGCTAGCTATGCTCGCTATCAAATACCTCCAAACTTAAGCTTTTTCTAGTCCTCGAGCAAACTAAAAATCAAGCATACAGTGGAAGAATGGATGCAACAAACATGACTCAATCCTCAAGGCTCAAAAGTCAATAGTCAAGCAAGCAAGAGACATGCACATAAGGACTAATGAGGGAGACAAATTAAAATTTTTCCAAAATTAACTTGCACAGGCGAGATCTAACTCAACGAGATCATACTCTACTAGCTCGGGATTGGATTATTAAACTCTCAGCTCATATTCCCTCTACACTGGCACTAAGGTTTCACTAATAAGTTAATGGAACAAATTAGTTTGTTTTCCTCCATACTTAGGTGCTTCAAATTGTAAATCAAATCAAGCATGTATATGTGACACTAGCTTTCACACATCTATTGCAGGGACCCTTAACCTGAGTTTTCTCTGGTTGGCCTAACTGATCACAACAGGGGTAGCTCTTTTTGCCTAAAACTTTATAACTCATTGCATACTGTGCACAGGCCATGACATAAATTTTTTTCTTTCAAAAGTAATCACAAGAATGATTTTTCTTTCATGATCATGATAAGCATATGTTCTTTTCTTTCCTCCTAAGCAAGATCAACGCCCTTCAAAAGGATAAATTTCCTAGTGATACAGAGGTGAACCCAGAGAGTAATGTAAGGTAATCGCACTCCAAAGTGGGAGACAATTGGAGAACCGTTCAAATGAAGAGAATCAGAAGAAGAAGGAAGGAAGAATTAGCTTGGATGAAGACGACGGGGTTGAGGCACAAAAAACCTCTGAAGACAGGTCCCAAAATCCTCCTCGCTCAGTTGAATTTAATTTTGATTTGACTAATAGTTTTGCAGGTAATCAAGAAAAGAAGAAGTTTGATGAAAAAGAGAAGATGAAAGAGAAGATGAAGAAAGAAGAAGAAGAGGTGGTCCCGTGCAACCATCACGACTGGGGGTCTCACATTAGCCCGCCAGGAAGAGGAACGAATGTCCAACTTTCGATTACAGGTAGTTGCCTTTTCCCCATAGATTTAAAAATGTTAAGTTAGATGAGCAGTTCGCTAGGTTTCTAGAGATGTTTAAAAAATTGACTGTCAATATACCTCTAGTGGATGCTTTATCTAACATGCCAAACTATGGGAAGTTTATGAAAGAGATGCTTGCGAAAAAGAAAATTTTAAATAAAAAAGAAGTTTTTAGACTATCGGAGAATAGTAGCACAGTAGTCATAGGGAAGATGCCTCTAAAACAGAAAGATCCAGGGAGTTTTACTGTTCCCTGTACAATAGGAGAGGTGTCATTTGATAGGGCATTATGTGATCTTGGAGCAAGTATTAATCTTATGCCCTATTCCCTTTTCAGGACGATTGAACTCACTAGACTTAAAGACACTGACATAACCCTTGATGCGCAATTTGCTTACCGCAAGTGTACGGGTCAAGTAATAATATAGTGTTTTCGTGTAAAACGAGTGTCATCCTCTGGATTGGTTTTCTAGCAAATTAAGTATCGCGAATACTTTTGTTCAATTTTATTTAGGGAGCAAAACTCAATGATAAAGATAAATCTAAAGACAAAAAACATAAAATAAAAGTGGAGACTCAAATGGGAAGATTCTTAGGGAATTGATTTCATTGATTAAGATTGAGGATTAATTAATGGGATGAATTTAGCATGCAATTATTCTACCAAGTCTAGGAACCTTTTATCACAACTATCTCTCCCGAGTATAATTGATTCTCATGCATGCAACCAACTTGATATCCCTATCTAAGTTCATTAACATGCAAGGCTTTGAGTTTAGTTCTTCAAGCAACTTCTAAAGTTATTCCAAATCCCGTCACAAACTTAGAATTTCTACTTTAGTCATGCAATTAAATAAAGTAAGTCTTAGGCCAAATCCCCTCTCCCGAGCAAGATTCAACACTCAAATCATTCAACTAGTGATCAAGTAATTGAAAGCATTTAACCATAATTGCATAGGTAAAATAAATGCATATTCATACCACAAATCAATCCAACAAACTAAAACAACTACATCAATCCCTAAGACAAACAACTAGCAACTCATAGTCTTTAAACTACAAACACTAATTGAAAGAAAAGCCATAAAAACTACAAGAGTTAAGGGAAAGAGAAAGGAAAACTCGAATCCGTCGAAACCGGCACGTCCCCGTCACGATCTCCACGTCTTCTCGCTTGATTCCCGCTCCTTGGCCTTGCTTTAGCTCCCACCAAAGGTCTCTAGTCGAAATTAGGGCTAAAATCTAACAAATTGGGCTCTCCAAATCCGTAGCTGAAAAGAGGAATTTATAGAAAATCTGCGGATAGCGTCGCGACGTTGTGTACATAGCGTCGCAACGCTGTCACAGCGTCGAGACGCTAAGGAGACAGCGTCTCGACGCTGTCTCTGTTGCCGCCTAATTCAGAAAAGGAAAGGCAGCGTCGAGACGCTCCAAGAGCAGCGTCCCGACGCTGGCCTCCAAATGGCTCTCTTTTGACTTCTTCTTGGTTGAATCTTTTCCGTTCTTTAGCCAATTTTCGTGTCCCGAACACGTATTTAGCTCCAATTTCTCGATTTAACTCTGAAACATGATTCCTACAAAAAGAACATAAAAATGCATAATTTTGGCCAATTAAATATAAAAGACTAGCTTAATTAATTAGGGAAACATAGCTAACTATGCTCGCTATCAACCCTCAAGCTAGCAGACCAATCACTTACTCACCCGATGGGAATCGTGGAGGACGTGTTAGTGAAGGTAAATAAGTTCATTTTTCCTGTAGACTTCGTAGTGCTGGACATGCAGGAGGACAGAGAAGTGCCCATCATTCTTGGTAGACCATTTCTAGCCACTGGTAAGGCTGAAATTAATGTTTATATGGGTAAGTTGACTCTTAGTGTAGATGATGAAAATGTAGTTTTTAGTATCTTTGGCCATGATGAGTTTGTTTGTTGTATACATACTTGCTTTTCTGTTGGCCTATATTTTCTACCTGATGAGGATGATGAAGAAGAGTTAAACTTAGGCCTAGAGTGAGGTCTTCCTATGAATGATGAAAATTTTGATCTTGATGAGTTTTTCGATGATATCATGTTTGAAAATGAGTTGATGGATAATGTTGAGCTGCTTGTTTTAAATTTTCATGAGTATGACTTGGCTGCTTTGAATTTGGAAGAGCATGAATTAGATAACATTTTTTATTCTGATGAGTATGATTTAGATGACAACATTGTACAGTCTGATGTAGTTACTGAGTCTCATGGTCATGTACAGTTTATGTCTGATGAATGGTTAGTCCTTGTAGATAGACCACCCCAGGATCCGAGACTGGTAGACATTTTGATGCTAGATGACTCTGTGAATAACTATTTTGTGAATAGAGATTTGGAAAAAAGTTTTGATACGATAGGATTTTTCATGATTTGCTATTTTGACAATATGTATAATGAAGATGGGCTAGGGGAGATGTTTTTCAGTCCCCTGTTTACGATGTGTGCTATGGCACAAGATTTTATCAGAGGCCTAGAGAAGGATGAAAATTTTTACTTCGAACCTCCATGAGCGTGCCGAGCCTCGTCTAGCTAAAGACGTTAAAGAAAGCGCTGCTTGGGAGGCTACCAAAAAATTTAAAATTTTTTAGTTAGTTTTTCTTTTTGCGGTTAATAAATCGCCCTTGCTTCGTGATCCAATTTTGGTTTGTAGGATCCGCGTAGCAAGCCTCGAGAAATCCAAAAGATGCGTTTTTCCGACCCCGAAGGATGAAGACGTTTTCTCCTGGACTCAGGGAAGTCTCAGTATCCCTTCTCTGTTCTTTTCTTAATTTAGACATTAGGGACAATGTTTAGTTTAAGTTTGGGGGGAAGGCTTTTGTTGTGTTAGAGCTTAGTTAAATTCTTTTGGATGCATGTTAGGATAGCGATGATAGCCGAGGATTTGGTTTTTGAGTTCTTGGGGGATAAGGTTTATATGATTGTGGAATTCAGGAGCATAGCAGAAAAATGAGAAATTTTGAAAATTGTTTTGCTTAGTATTAATGTCTAAAGCATGCAATAAACTTGTCTTTTGAGATCTTTGAAAATCTAGATTTTTATTATGATTTTTATAAGTTTGTTGTCACTCTGATAGGCTTAGTCTTTGACACTAGGAGTTATGCTTGACTGTTTTTAAGAACTAGGTGAAAAGAAAAAGAAAACAAAATTGATATGCCTGCAAAAAGAAAGCAATAACACTAGAAAAAAATCATCTGTTGGAAAGAAAACAATTTTTGCTTGCAAAAAGAAAAATAGACTAAGGATAAAAAAAGTTGCCTCCGTTGTGATCAGTTAGGATCATCCAAGGATTAAATTCGGGATATGGGTCCCTATAGCGGTGTGTGAAAGCTAATGCCCTTAGGATCATAAAAAGCAAGTTTGGGAGAATTCCCCTAAGAAAAAGAAAAGAATCAGGCACCCTAGTTTCTTTGTTTGCATGATAGCTAAATTCCGACCTGTTAGGACTCTTAGCCAGTGTAGGGGGAAAACAAATGGAAAACACCGTAAAACTAATCTAGGTTAGTAAAAGCTAGGTTAGTAGAAGAACCATTAGATAAGTTTCGAGCATGCTATTCGTTAATTCTAAGTTTCATTTTTGAAATTTCTTCATAAGTATGTTGTGCTTGCTTAGTCCACTTGCATGTTTTTTGTATTCCTCTAAGAATTTTAAAATCATTAAGGCTAGAGCGATTCTTTTCATGCATCTTTAGAATTTATTTTGCTTGGGACTATCAAAAGCTTAAGTTTGGGGGTGTGATAGCAAGCATAAATGTTGCTATTTTGTTCTTAGATTTATTAGCTTTTGTTGTGCTTTTATTGTGTTTTTATCATACAAATCTATTTAATTGTGTAATTTTGGCCCCTAGGAGATTTTACGATAATTTGGAGAAAAAGAAGAGAAAAGAAGCCCAAATTGTTGGAGTTAATCTTAGAAGATCAAGTTGGGTCAAGATGGAAGAGTCTAAGACCCATCACTGAAGACATTTGGGCCAAATAATGGAAGAGAACCCAAGATTCAGCCCAAAAACGCAACCTGGAAGTTTTGGCCAAGGGTAGATCGAGATGCTGTTCCTTAGCGTCTCGACGCTGCAATGTCTTGCCACCCAAGACAGGTGACGTCAGCGTCGCGTTGCTGTCCCATTTTCAGGCCTATATAAGACGCGGCTCACTCCTCATTTCCATCATCAATCAATTCTCCAATCCATTTCTTTAGTCCTTCCAAGGCTCTTGGAGCCTCCATTGAGGGTCGAGTTGTGAGGAAAGTGAGAAATATTGTATTGGGAATTTTTTGGAGTGCTCGGGAGCTTGTAACGGAGAGGATCCAAGGCGCAAACAAAGGGGTCTCTCTACGGTTCTTCTCCTAAACTCTTTAATTGCTTATTTATGCTTCCTAGTATCAGGAAGTTTTGGCACTCATGTATAGCTAAATCCCGATTGCGGGACTTGAATGAAAGATTATAGTTCATATTGTTATTTTAATTGCCTATCTCTGTGTCCATTATACTGATTATTTGTGTGGGGGTTCGTAATGCTCTATGGAATCTGGCCAATTTTATAGTGATTAGATTCTTAATTGAAACCCGATGAAGAGAAGTTAAGATAGATTATAACCCACTCAACTAGGCTTAACTGCTTGTAGTGATAGTGAAAGTAGTTGGTTAGGCTTAGAGACCGAAAATGAATCAGGACTCATTAATTAACCTGTTTAATAGCACTAAGGACACTTAGGTTATTAAAATGAGTTAGTTATAATTAGTGGAAACCAAAAGAAGAACCTATGTAATAAACGAAGATTCTAGGTTTATAATTAGTCGAACACAAGATAGGATAATTAGAATAATAAGTTAGTTATAATCCGGATTTCAAGACCCCGCCTCTCAATTGACTCGTTCTCCATCTTTGTCACTTTGATTGATCCTTTTTATTCTTTGTTTGCTTTAATTTTTTATTGCTTCTTATCATCATGTTAAGGTCCTTAAATAATATCCTATCTTAGTATTTTTAGTGTTCAGTTCATTATCTTGATGAAACTAAAATCCTCTCTGTGGAAATTGATACTCGGTACTTTACCGTTTTATATTACTTGGCAACCATACGCTTGCGGTAGTGCAACAATACTTTTGTTTGGCATCTAAGACTTGGACACGTAAATCAGAATCGAATAGAAAGATTGGTTAAAAGTGGACTTCTAAATCAGTTAAAAGATGACTCATTATCCACCATGTGAATCTTGTCTAGAAGGCAAAATGGCCAAATGACCTTTTTTCGAAAAAGGTTATACAGCCAAAGAAACCCTAGAACTTGTGCACTTGGATCTTTGTGGTCCTATGAATTTCAAAGCACGAGAAGGGTATGAATATTTCATCAATTTTATTAATGACTATTCAAGGCATGGGTATCTTTACCTAATGCACCACAAGTCAGAAGCCCTTGATAAATTGAAAGAGTATAAAGCTGAGGTTGAGAACCGATTAGGTAAAACGATTAAAACTCTATGATCTAATCGAGGAGGAGAGTACATGGATTTAAGATTCCAGGACTATCTAATAGACCATGGAATCACTTCCAAACTCTTGTCCCCTTGTATGCCACAACAAAATAGTGTATCAGAAAAGGAGAAATAGAACCTTGTTAGACATGGTTCGGTCTATGAGGAGCTATGCTCAACTACCTGATTCGTTTTGGGGATATGCAGTAGAAACTGTTGTATACATTCTGAACATGGTTCCCTCCAAGAGTGTTCAAGAAACACCTTACAAGTTATGGAGATGACGTAAAGGGAGTTTACGTCACTTCAGGATTTGGAGATGCCCAGAACATGTGTCGGTGCAAAATCCGAAGAAGTTGGAACGATATTCAAAATTATGCCTATTTGTAGGATACCCTAAAGAAACAAAGGGCGGTCTCTTTTATGATCCTCGAGAAAACAAAGAATTTTATCGACAAATGCCAAATTCCTTGAAGAAGATCACATAAGAAATCATCAAACACGCAGTAAACTAATATCTTAAGGAGATTTCCAGAGAAGCTACAAACAAACAAACGAAAGTTGTGAATAAAACTAGTCCTTCCAAACAGTCTCAAGAATTGAGAATACCTCGACGAAGTGGGAGGGTTATGACACAACCTGACCGTTACATGGGTTTGACAGGAACCCAACTCATCATACCTGATGATGAGATAAAAAATCCATTAACTTATAAACAAGCAATGGATGATAAAGATAGGGACTAGTGGATCAAAGCCATGAACCTTGAGATAGAATCGATGTATTTCAACTTAGTCTGGGAACTTGTAGATCAACCGAATGATGTAAAACCTTTCGGCTGCAAGTGGATTTACAAGAGAAAACGAGACCAAAATGGTAAGTTGCAAACCTTCAAAGCACGATTATAGCAAAGGGTTATACCCAACGAGAAGGGATTGACTATGAAGAAACCTTCTCACCGGTTGTTATGCTAAAATCGATTAGAATACTTCTTTCCATTGTCGCGTTCTATAACTACGAAATTTGACAAATGGATGTCAACACAACGTTTCTGAACGGTAATCTTGACGAGAGTATTTATATGGTCCAACCATAAGGGTTCCTTATCCAGGGAAAGGAGCAAAAGGTTTGCTAGCTTAAACGATTCATTTATGGGTTAAAACAAGCTTCTAGATCTTGGAATATGAGATTTGACACTGCAATCAAGTCTTATGGTTTTGAATAGAATACTAACGAACCTTGTGTATATAAAAGGATTGTCAATTCTACTGTAGCTTTCTTGATCTTATACGTAGACGATATCCTACTCATTGGGAATGATGTAGGATTTCTGACTGACATTAAATAGTGGTTAGCAGTTCAATTCCAAATGAAAGATTTGGGTGAAGCTCAGTTTGTTCTAGGGGTTTAGATAATAAGGGATCGTAAGAACAAAATACAAGCACTGTCTCAAGCATCCTATATCGACAATATTTTAGTCCGATATTCAATGCAGAATTCCAAAAAGGGTTTATTACCCTTTAGGCAAGGAATTCATGTCTCAAAAGATCAAAGTCCGAAAACGCCTCAAGAAGTTGAGGATATGAAACAAGTTTCTTATGCATCAGCAATCGGTAGTCTGATGTATGCAATGCTATGTACACGACCCGACATATGCTATGCTATAGGCATTGTCAGCAAACATCAGTCCAATCCAGGTCAAGCTCATTGGACTGTCGTTAAGAACATCCTCAAGTATCTGAGGAGAATGAAAGACTATTAGCTAGTGTATGGTTCTAAGCATTTGATCCTTACCGAATACACTGACTCAAATTTTCAAACTGATATAGATTCTAGGAAATATACATTAGGATCTGTGTTTACTCTTAACGGAGGAGCGATAGTATGGAGGAGTATAAAACAGGGATGTATTGCTGACTCCACGATGGAAGCTGAATACGTTGTCACATGTGAAGCGCAGTATGGCTTAGGAAATTTCTAACTGAGTTAGAAGTAGTTCCTAACATGCATCTACCTATCACTCTTTATTATGATAATAGTGGAGCAGTTGCAAACTCAAAGGAACCCCAAAGCCATAAAAGAGGAAAGTACATTGAATGTAAATACCATCCCATCTGGGAAATTGTACAGCGGGGAGACGTGATCGTCACACAGATAGCCTCAGAGCACAACATGGTTGATCCATTTACAAAAGCCCTCTCGGCTAAGTGTTTGAGGGACATCTACAAAATTTAGGACTACGAGTTTTGTAATATCAGGACAGATGGAAAAACATAGCACATGTGTAAAGGCTATTTCACCCAACATTTTGTAACCTCACTAGAGTTTTAGAACAAGTGGGAGTTTGTTGAATTTTATGTCCTAAAACTCATAGTTTGTAATCTTTTTGCAATAAAGATGTTATCGTATTATTCAGTGAATTGCTTGTTTATATATAACCTAAATCCAATATATAAAAATCCTTGGTTATAACATGAAACACTCAAACTATATGTGCAAATATAGATAGGGATCAAGTTCTAGTATATAACCAAAATGGTTTATAGTATAGGGATAAGGTTGGGTACCTTATCTTGGGAACACTATGGATACGACCTACTTTGCACATAAGGCAAATGATGTGATTCTGGATCGTTCATGTGGAAACATGCGAGTAGGGGCATCCTATGCAAATGAGTTTGCACAAGATGAAACCAAGAAATAAGTCACTCTTACTTTATAACATCGTTTATTGATAAGACTAACTATTTCATACGATGACCTAGGTAACTCGATCTTAATCCTGAGCTAACTATGAACTCCTATTTTTTTCAGGATTATCCTTTGATTTGCAAGAGTGAGAATGGCCCAACAAAACCGACTCAATAAGCCTACCATTTTGGGGATAAGACTGGATAGATAGCTAGGGACATAGTTTTGCAAGATGGAATTCACTCCTACCCGTATTAAGGATAGCAGAAAGGTTGTTCCCTTAAGTGCTGACTCCAAGACTTTAACAAGGGGCCCCACCCTTTCATTGGCCCGAGAGGGACTCTGTTTGATGGTTCGACCATAAACAAATTGTTCATTAGAGGATCAGTGGACTAAGGAATCAAGAAGTGTTATACTGGTAAAACAGACTTTTTGACCTAGCTATAGTTACGAACAACCTGTGAAGGGTCGACTTACTAATCATGGTTATATCGAGTGGATAAAAACATATCCACAGTGAGGGGAGTGCAACTACTCCACTATAGTGGAGTGACCCCGATAGTTAAGGAATGTTGGTTAACTAGGTTAAATAAGTTTAACAAGTTAAACCTCGAATCGTTGGAGCCCCATGATCTGTAGGTCCATTAGGTCCCCTTGGTAGCTTAAGGAACAGACTTTGGAACAATATGATGGAAAGAGTTCGAATTGTTCAAATTCAATTTAGGGACGATATCAGTCATATTGGATATTACCGACACGTTGGTTTTTAGTTAAACCTAATTTTGAGAGTTAGATATATTTAAATATGATTTAAATATCGAGCACGTGAATGGGGATTCATGTTTGAGAAATTGCATTTCGGAAAAGGTCAGGATTGGTTGCAAAATATTAATTTAATATCTATAATATATAATAATATAATTAATTAACTATAATTTTAAATTAATTAAATTGAAATTCAAAATTAAATTAGAATTTCAAATTATTAATTTAATTTAATTAACTAAAATTGATTTTCAAATGAATTAAGAAATTCAAAAGAAAATCAATTTTAGGAGGTGGAGTGCATGGTGACTAAACCCATGCACTCCTCCTCAATTGGCCACCAAATCCAACTTAAATTGGGATTGTCTTGTTGTCTAATTATGGGACTTCAAGAGTGCATGGATTCTTCTTTAAATAGGGGAGGATTTGCTAAAGAAAGGCACAATAATTACATGGTGTTATGCTGCCAAATTACTCTCTCAAACTCATAAGCTTAAACCTTTAAAAATCTTGAAACCCAAGCACTTTCCCTTTCAATTCCCATAACTAGAGGATCCCACAATTCGTTCCAAAGGCCTGAGAATAACAAGGAAGATCTTGTGGTGGTTCATGATCAGTTGGTGAGGAAAAACAACACAACAATCAGTCCAATTTTGAGCTACAAAGAGGTTGGTGTTCTAAACTCTATTTTTGTAGTTTTGGACAACATGCTTTCATTGATCAATTTGATGTTATTATGTGCCTAAGATCCAAAATTGTTTTCGCATGTTAGATATTAACACCTTCAGAAAGCAATTGTATAAGAGATGTAGAATATGAAACTCAACTTTAGTTTGAGAATTTTCCTCCAAAAACAAAAGATTCAAACTAGGACAAACTAGATATTGGAAGATTCCTTTGTCAAGCGTCTATATTAAATTTACATAGGAGTTGGATGAAACAACTTTTAATAAGTGTGTCTGTTAGCCATAGTTGTCAATGACTATTGAAAGGGAACTTTTAGGCTTTATTAATGAACAGGTAGATTGTCGAGCTTACTATCGAAGTGTGAGAGATTTTGACTTTGGAATCAAATTAGTACAAGAAACCAAAGAAGTCATCAATTTGATTGGGATGAGAAATTAGGCCGACTCGAAATGAATGGAAGATATTTCCTAGTATTAGATAAAGTGGGTTGGACCTTCCAAGTTTACCAACGGCATGAGAGGTAAACCTCATTAAAGAGTCTGAGTTGGGAATAACTCTCATTCCTAAAACTAGGGGTGTTCATGTTGAAACTGAAAACCGACCTGACCGACCGAACCGACTTGGTCGGTCGGCTAGCCGACCTGGTCGGTCGGTATCGGTTCTGCCATTTGGCAGACCGGTCGATCCATTAATTTCACATATAACCGACCGACCGATCGATATATATACATATTTATTTATTTTAAAGAAAAACTTTTAGTTAGAAATCATATTCTCAGCCCATTACCCAGGCCCAGCCCATCAAGTTTTCTCATCTTAGAACCCTAGTCATTTACTTTTTGAATTTCGCATTCTTCCATTTTCGAAAACTCAGCCGTCTCTCATCTCTCACTCTCTCTCCTTCACTTCACCCCTGCCATCTCTCATCTCTCAATCTCTCTCCTTCACTTCACCCCTGCCATCTCTCATCTCTCACTCTCTCTCCTTCACTTCACCCATGCCTTCTCTCATCTCTCACTCTCTCTGCTTCATTTCTCTCTAGTCTCTCACAACTCACAAGGTCGTCGTCGTCGTTTCGCCTCCTTCAACATCGTCGTCGTCGTCTCGCCTCTTTCAGCACCACACTCTTTTCTTGGTTTTAATTTCTTCATTGCCTCCTGAAGGAAATAAAAGTCTCCACGCAGCGGAAGCGCATCGATTGGACCTTACGCCGTATATTAATTAACATTAAAATACCGTTACGAAAACTCGAACAAACTTTAAACAAACTTTAAAGCTGCTGTAAAATTTGTTTAAACATGCTTAAAAATAAATCTAAATTTATTTTCATGCTTTTCTAAAGAAAAGAGGAAGAACCGTTACAAACCTCCGTTGTAGACTTGACCGTTCTTCGCCAACGATGCTCCAACGATCAAAACGCAGCAGCCACCTTTGGTTTTTCTTCGCTGAAAATTTCTTCTTTGATTGACACAATCACCACAGAGGTTACACCGGTATGTCTCTGAGTCTAGGAAGCAAAAGACTTGTGGGAGTCTTTCTCTAAGAGGGAGGCTAGAGAGAATTCTAGGTCTTGTCTTTCAAGAGTGTCAAGTGTCATGACCAATTAGGTCTAGTGTTCTATTTATAGAAGAGAGGCCATGAATAAAATATTCAATTAAATCAATCTTTTCCAAAATTGATTCAATCTTATTCCTTAATTAATCAATCATGATCAATCAATTCCATAATTGATTAATCTTTTCCACAAATGACTAATTACTTCCATAAGTGATTAGATCATTTCCATAAATGATTAATCACTTCCTTAAGTGATTAATTATTTCCATAATTGATTAATTCCCGATTAATGAATTCTTGAATTAATTAACCACCAATTAAATAGCACATATTTAATTCCCGGTCTAGAATTAATTAATTTGCCCAAACACATTTTAGGCCTTAAATTAATTAATTCATTATTTGAACTCTTTCAAACTTCCATAAATTTATATTTGAACTTTTCAAATATTAATTTCTCTCATAATAATATATCAATATATATTATATTTGTTTCCCTTAATAAATTGAACATTTTCAATTTACTTTTATTACTTAGTTGCCTCAAATTACTTTACGAGCTACCAGTGGGACCTAATGGACCTGTAGATCAGAAGCTCCAACGATGTGAGATTAATTGGTCAAACTCATTAACCACATTAATCAATATTCGTTAACTGTGTGTACATTCCACTATAGACTCACAGTTGCACTCTTCTCACTGCAGACATATTTTCTGTGTCCACGGATCTAGACCAATATCGACTAGTTAGTCCTTCATGAGTGTCCATAACACCAGCTGGGTCAAATTACCGTTTTACCCCTGGGTTACCTCTATTTCCTTAAGTACCTATTCTCCTCTAATGAACAACCTGTTTGTGGTCCAACCATCAAACAGAAAACCCTCTCGTGCCATTGAGAGGGTAGGGCCCTTTATTCAAGACTCGGAGTAACCACTTAAGGGAACACTCATCTGCTTCCCTAAAGTCGGGAAGGAGTGAATTCCATCTTGTACGATTATGTTCCCAGCTCCCCATTCGGTCTTGTCCCCAAAGTGGTAGGCTTATTGAGTCGGCGTATTGGCCACTCTCACCCATACAAATCAAAGGACAATCTCTCATGAGCAGGAGTCCATAATCAACTTAGGATTAAGACTAAGTTGTCTAGGTCGTCCTAGTGAAATAGAAAACCAACTAGTTAACGGTGTTATAACCAGTGGTTACTATTTCGCGGTCCGGTCTTATGCAAACTCATTGCATAAGATACCCCCACTCGCATGTCTCCTACACGAACGCGTTGGATCGCAGCGTTTGGATCAAATACAAAGTGGGCCGTATCCATAGTGTTACCAGGATAAGGCACTGTTGGGCTCCTAGAGTGAGTAAAAATATAGTATAAAATACTCTAGAATTCTTGTGCAAGTATACACAGTCTGCAGCAAGTAATATTATCAATCCAAGGTCTGAATGAGCTTCCACTTTATCTATTTTGCATAACTTCCTAATGGTTTCGAAGATAATAAAAATGTTGGGTTTTATAAGAATTATGCTGAAGCAAAATAAATGACAGAACAACGAGTAAACAAATAGATAGACAGATTAAAGACAGACGCTGGTTAGGCTTTAGTGATTGTTCTAAGATATGCTCTAGCAATATTATTGATCATGCATTTCTCGCAATATTATTAGCGGATTCCTCCCGGAACTCCGGATCTTTTGGAATATGTTTCAAACCCAATGAAGTACGACCGATCAAGCACTAGGCAACTGGCTATCCCTAGCTCAGTCACTGGCGTTCACCAATACACAATGATCGTAGTGTGGATAATTGCCACACACTCTCTAAATCATCCCTGAAACTAGAGAGAGTTATTCACCCCGGCTGGCCAGGCGGGCATAAAATAAGAATAAGCACAACAATTAACCAAAGTGCGATAGTCAATATATTACTAGAGATGAAGCACAGTAATCACATTATTCCTAACCAACACCCTAAGCTACTTAGTTCATAATAGGCATAGGAATACGAATTACAATCTGAGTATGCATGTCCATAACCACAAGTTAATAAATAAAATAAACTCCCTAATCAGCTTGCGGTAGATGGTGTTCTTGATGATCTTCAATCTCCCTATACTATTCAGCTTCCAAGGGAAAATATGGAATGACTTTGACTTTGACGGCTACTTCCTTTTATAGAAGGATGGGAGGCTTGAATTAGGTCAACTAGGACACGTGTAAGGCTCTCCTTGATCCTTTATCACGAAAATAACTCAACAGAAGTCGGTTCATGAAGTTGGCTAACGAGCTGTGATGTGGCAGTTTCTGCTCCCAGTTTTGCTGCAGCATAGAATCTGCTCCCTCCAGTCGCTCAGCAACATAATCTGCACAAAATAATTTTCAATGCTTCCATTCTTCCAAATGGGTTAAAACATGTAATATCTATCCAAAACCAACCCTAATAAGCATAGAGGACACACAAATCTCTATATAATTGAGGCCTAAATAACTACCTTTTGGGCAGTTATCAGGCAGCCAGTCTTATCCCTATACTATAGACCCTTTAGGCTGTTTCTTGAACAATGATCCCATATGTCGCTACATATAGTTCAAGACTCATATTACAATCTTGGATGTCTAGTTTATTGGATTAGGGTTATTATTAGGGTTATTATTAGGCAAAGAAAAATATAAAATAACTAATAACAATTAATGGAAAAATATATCAATATTATTTCATTTATATCCGGTCAACGGTTACATTCACTATCTACGGGTTTTAGGGCATAAAACCCAACACCTCCTTCATCTGAATAATATTTTTAAAAAAATAGTGTAAAAAAAACCGATCGAACTGGCCGATCAGTCGGTCGGCTGGCATCACCAATCGAAAGACGTCGGTTTCCACCAAGCTGAAAAACCGACCGACCGGTGAACACCCCTACCTAAAACTTCATACAAGGTGGCCTCAACTTAACAGAGTTGAGGAAGTCCATAGATATAGGAATAATAAGAGTTTTGTTTCAAAAGAAGAAAGACGGATCCATTGTGGCTATGCTTCGGGTTGACTAGAGTTGAATGAATGATAGTAAAGAGCAAGTATTCTCTCCTCATATGAATAATTTATGACCAGCTTCAAGGAGCAAAGGTATCCTAAAAGGCAAGTTTATATTCGAGATACCATCAGTTGTGGATCGGGGAGGTTATTATCTCCAAAGGTCACCTCCAAAACCAAGTACGACCATTATGAGGTTTTGTGATGCCTTTTGGACTCATGAATCCCCTTGCAACTACCATGGACCTCATGAACTAGGTTTTCAAGAGTTTTATAGACTTGTTCATCATGATGTTTATAGACAACATATTTAGTTTATGTCAAGCCTAATGAGCAACATGAGGAGTATCTTAGGCAAGTTTAGATGACCTTGAGAAGTAGCGAGCTATATGCCAAATTTTCTAAGTACGAGTTGCGACTAGGCAAATTTTTCCTTTCTCAAACACACGGTTGCTAAGGGTAATATTTTGATGGGTAAATCCCCATGAAAAAAGGGCAACTTTTGTGTGGTTTTTGATTGGATATAACTGATAAGATTTTCTCTTGAATAAATCTCTCTCTTAATAGATATCTTCTTGTTTCTCAATTTTCAAAGGATGTGCATTGTATTATTGTAAGTTCTCTGTTTTGAACACAATGGAACTTTTAAAAGTGGAGGTAGTTTATAGTTGGCCTAGACTCAATACAGTGGCAAAGATTTGCAGTTTCCTTAGTCTAGCAAGTTACTATGTGAAGTTTTGTTCATAATGTTTTCAGCTCTTAACCAAGTCGACTCACAGAAAGCACCATTTTCACTTTAAACGATAAATGAGAAAAGAGCTTCAGACACTCACCATTCATAAGAATATGAAACACTCCCTTGCATAGGAAGAGCTCAACATAAGGCAAACTAGATGGTTGGAACTAGTAAAGGATTGTGATTGTGAGATCAACTAGCATCCTAGCAATGGGAATGTGGTGAGTGATGCACTAGTAAGAGAGCGACAAGTATGATATACTTGGTGTCATCTCATAGTACATTTCTTGGAGAGTTTGATCGTCTAGAAATCGATAGGTCAACGGGAGATGCCCCAACATGGTTGGCTCAACTCTCAGTGGTGCCTAGTTCAAGACAGGAGATTGTTGGTGCCTAACTAGAGGACCTAAAAAGGTAACTACTTGAGAGAGGTAGCTCAAGGAGACTTTACCTCCACTTGTTGCTCGTCTTTGTGGTACTAAGGGAGACTATGTCTTCCAATGGTCTAACCCTTTTAAGAAAGAGTTGTTAGAAGAAGCACTCAAGGCACCTTTCTTAGTGCGTTTTAATAATATCAAGATACACAAAGATTTAAAATAAGAATGTTGTGAACTTCGCTATAGAGCTTTCAAGGTCAATGAAATGTTACAAAGCTATTTGGATAATTGTGCTGTCTAACAAAGTTTACATACCTTGTCCCTTGTAAGGCCACACATCATGTGAAAAAATGATCATATCTTAGAAGTAAATGACATGTATCTTTGACCAAGAGGTTAGAGGTTCGAGATTCTCCCAAACATCAATTTTTTTTCAGGAGAATTAAGCCTTCTTGGTGTTTGGTGGTGAGGGAAAAGAGGCTTAATGAGGAGATCATTAGCTAATAGTTGTTCTGTTTTTGTTTTAGTAGTTGAGTTAGTGTGGTCTTTTGCTAGCTAATGTATTCCATTTTGTTAATCTTTTAGTTTGTGGTTGTGTAGAGATTTGCGGTTGTTTGGCGGTTGCTTTACTGTAGAGTTTTGCATTGAGGTTTATTGGTCTTGTCATGTGCCTTGAGATGTTCTTGAATGTGTAATGAAGTAGAATATCTTTCTCATAGGTGTTCTGGCCTTATTGACTTAATCAGGTTATGCTTAACCTGAGGTCTGACTCGTCTTTATTAGTTGGAAGTTTGGGTATGTGATGTTGATCTAAAGTGGTATGGAACTGTTGTTTGGATCAATTTGCAAAGTAAAATTTGGTAGTTATTGAAGTTATGTCGTTATGTTGTCGAAATTTTTCAGGACGTTACATGGTTCATGTGTCATTGTTAAAAAAGTGTAGCGAGAACCCTTCCAATGTGTAAAAGGATCAAATACTCAGTTTGTTAAAAGTATTATAATGGAATTGGAGAACTAAAGAAGTGGCTTAAGAAAGAGAAGATGAAATGGGGGTTAGTACCAAGACTTGTTTCAAGACTAGGTGCTTTCGAGGACGAAAGTGAAGGGATAAAAGCCCTTGCGCAGCGGAATAATTTACAGAACCAAACTCTGTTTTTAAAAACTGTTTTAAATACCAATACAGTGGCAAATTACAACAATTTAAAACATACAAAACTACTGTAAATAGGCTATTAGCTTGCTGATTTTTAATAAAAAACTTAGATCTAATCTAAAGAGTTGATCCTAATGATCAAGAGATGTTGGGTACTTTCTACCACTTGAAGACTTGACCGAATTCACCAATTCTCCAAGTTTTCTTCTTAGTTTTGCAACAACCCCTTGATCTTTGATTCGCTGTAAAATTCTCCACGAACACCACCCAGTTGGAAACACCGGTAATTTACTGAGGCTTTTTCCTTAAGGCTTTTGGTGGGAGAAAAAATCTACTAAAGAGATCGAGAGAATTCTCTCTGGAAATTATTCTTTCTTCCAAAAACACACAAAATGAGAGAGCACCCAATGCCAGGAACTACTTCCTATCGATAAGGTGGGATTTACCGGTTAGCGTAGAAAATTGTGTGAACGTGGACTCCTCCACGTTTCTGTATAACTGACCAAATCAGTTAAAAAAATCCTATAATTTAATTAATAATTAAATTAAAATATATTTATTTAATTTAATTAATATAATAACAATTATATAATTAATTAAATTAAAATTAAAATCAATTAAAACAAGGTTTAATTGATTATGTCATTCATATCAAATATAAATTTACATCTCCTACATAACAAATAGCATTAATATAATTTAATTAAATCAAAATTAAAATTAATTAATTATTAGATTTCTTTTTTGATAATATGCAGGGAGGGGGATCGAACCACAGACCTCTTAGTCGTTAGTACAAGTTTTATGCCAGTTGAGCTATGCTCGTGTTGGCTAATTAATTATTTGATTGAACATCTCATATTCAATTTTCTATCATATATACTATAGTTTTAATGTGCATACATTGCACATTAATTTTAACCTATATTTCAAATATGAATCCAATTCATATTTAAATATCCCTTAGTAAATTTACCTTAATGCCTTACACGAGCTAACGGTGGGACCTAATGGACCTGCAGATCAGAAGCTCCAACGATATGAGATTAATTGGCTAAACTCATTAACCAAGTTAATCAATATTCGTTAATTGTGGTTCACTCCACTATAGAACCACAACTGTACTCTTCTCACTGTAGATATATTTTCTGTGTCCATGGATATCGACCAATAACAGCAAGTCAGTCATTCACATGTGTTCGTACCCCAACTAGGTCAAATTACCGTTTTACCCCTGGGTTACCTCTATATCCTTAAGTCCCAGTGCTCCTCTAATGTACAACCTGTTTGAGGTCCAACCAACAAACAAAAGTCCCTTTTGTGCCATTGAGAGGGTAGGGCCCTTTGTTCAAGTCCCGGAGACACGACTTAAGGGAACACACCTCTACTTACCTTAATATCAGGAAGGAGTGAATTCCATCTTGTGTGATTATGTTCCCAGCTCCCCACTCGATCTTGTCCCCAAAATATAGGCTTATTGAGTCGACGTGTAGGCCACTCTCACCCATACAAATCAAAGAACAATCCCTCGTGAGCAGGAGTCCATAATCCACCCAAGATCAAGACTAAGTTGCCTAGGCCATCCTAGTGAAATAGAAACCTATCTAGTCAACGGTGTTACTTCTAGTGGTCAACTATTTCACGGTCCGGTCTCATGCAAACTCATTGCACAGGATACCCCCACTCACATGTCCTCTACACGAACGCGTTGGATCATTGCGTTTGTATCATAATACAAAGCAGATTGTATCCACAGTGTTGCCAGGATAAGGTGCCCAGCCTTATCCCTATACTATAGACCCTTTAGGCTGTAACTTGAACAGCGATCCCCGTATGTCCCCACATACTAGTTCAAGTCTCATTCTAACAGCCTAGGATATTCAGTTTATTGGATTAGGGTTATTTAGGCAAGATACAATACAAACAATAATGAATAATACATGAAATATTATTTTATTAATGTTCGATCAAATGTTTACATTTACTATCCACGAGTTTTAGGGCATAAAACCCAACAAAAAGCTCTTTTAGTATGATGTAATAACCCTTAAAAAATGGGAAAAGAAAAAAAAAGCGAGAAAATCCTTCAGTCTCTCCCTCTCCCGATTTTCCCCCTTTAACCCACGCCCTTCTCTTTTCGATCCTATCTCAACGGCGACCCTTTCCTTCTCCCATTTGTGCTTCACGCCACCGCTAGTCGTGCCACCATCTGCCTCAGATCGGATCTTTGGTCGTTGTTGTCGTGCATCTCTCTCTCTCCCTTTCTCAGTAAGATTCTTTCTCCCTCACGGTTTAATCTCTCCCTCTCTCGATACCTTTTCTTTTTCTCTCATCTTCTCCCAAATCTGACGCATCACAATAGCCTGTCGCCACCATTGAATGCATGCCCAGAGACTTGCCACTGAAAGCACCCAAAATCGTTTGTTGTCGGTTTCCTTTCCTCTCCATGGACAACAACTCTCCTTCAAGTTTTGGTGGTTTCAAGCGGTGGGTAAGTGAGATTAAGTCTTTTTTTTTACTGATTATAATGTTTAATTGAATACTCATTAATGTATGAGTCTCAATTTAAGGTACCCTTGGCATTTGGAGGTTGGATCGTCGAAATTGGAGCAAAATTGGAACTCATCAAGCAAGTTGATAGCGCGCATAGCGAGCTATTTTTCCTGGTTTATTTTAGTTAGTCTTTGAGTATTATTTGGTCGTTTTTATGCACTTTAATGTTTATTTTGTAGGAAAAATGAGTTCTTGAAGGAAATGTTGAATTAGGAAGTTGATCGAGTGCTTGGTGCATCGTCAGCTGAATGGATGGAATGTGAGATAAGATGAATAATAATAATGAAGAATAATTCAGCTAACACTTAGTGCAAGTATACACTATCACACGTAGTAATAAAAAACCTTAGAAGTATTCCAAGGGTATCGATCCCACGAGGACTAAATTAGAAATTTAGATTTGATGAAGAAACTACTCAAATGATTTCTTTTGAAAAGGTAACCAAAGAAAATAAGTTGATTGATTGGGTTTTTGAAAAGATAAACAAAATAAGCAAGTAATTAAAAGAATAACAATAGTAAACAATGAGGTATTCAACATGGATTCATCCCTAAGGCAATAACCATAATCATGCAATATCTAACAAGCCTATTCAATGCATTGGGTCAAATTTAACTCCTATTTGGTCCTTGCTCCCAAGAACCGTTAGAAGGCTAAGCGAGTACCGTTGTGCACATTTCTGTGACTCGACTCCGACATAGATAGTTCACGAATCCAACCTATAACCCTATAACCCGAACAATATTTTTCGAGCTTTTTCTCCTATATCACCTTTATGAGAACCGATATCGTTTGTCCCATTCGAGATCAAACTCACATAGCATGCAAAGTATAAGTGATCAAGTTAAACTCAGCAACATTAGAGTGATAATCAATAAAGAATGACATGCATTGAACACAACTTAAGCAAATAAAACACTTTCAAGCCATTAAACCAAAGGGAATCCACCACATTGAACCTCTCAACGGGATTTAGCTACTCATGATGGGATAAAAAGCAAATGAACACATTTTCATTGAAATAAGAATGTAAATAATACAGAATAATGAGAAGATTCAAGAGTTGGAAATAAAAGAGATAGCTAAATATTATGGGTTTTTCTATTTACTCAATCCTTCTAGAGTTCGCTAAGACACTCCACTCTCTCGCTTTTACAAGTGGGAATGGGTGAAACTCTCTACAAACCACAAAGTTTGATGTCTAACTCAGGTTAGAATTCAGTCATCTAAGAAGGACCTCAGGCATCCCTACTCATTGGCGTCGAGCCAGGATTCTGTCACCACCCTCACTACAACATTTTTCTTCATTTATAGGTTTTCTTTATAACATTTATAAAAAAATGCTATCATAAAATATAGAAACAAAGACACGCGGGCACTTTTTATTTTTAATTTTTGATACGCGCGATAATTCAACCTTACTCCCGCTCATTCTGCTCTTTCATTCACTTAGCGTTATCTTTCTCTCTGGATTCCTCAAAACCCATTATCACAAGAGAAACCCTGCTTCCTCGAAGACGACAACGACGACAACCTTGCCTCATGGGCTGCCAACAATGGAAGGTAGAGTTTTCGATCACCACATCTGCTCTCACCCTCTTTTCTTCAAAAGCTTTCGCAGCCTCCCGCTACTGTCACTTACCTTCTCGATTGGAGAATCCTCCTCATCCCCATTTCTTGGATTCCTATTTCCTTTTTCATGAACCCCTTGGGAATAACATTCAAGTACATGTTAGTTCATTTCTCTGTATTGGTCTTTGATTTGTGGGTTCTCTTTCTAGGTTTTGATTTTTTTTTGGTTTTTAGTTCAAGAAATTTAGAAATTGTTCTTGGGGTTTTGGAAACAGGGGAGTACGGCTCGATGTTGAGTGTGGTGTGGAGGTTTTTGTTTTGAGGGATTGAGAATTTCTTTCTTCTAGGGTTTTGTTTGGTTGTCATTTTCTTTCTGGGATTTTTTTGTTTGGGGAATTGTCTTATTTATTCCTCAATGAAAGTAATACTTATTCTGATTCACAATTGATACATGTCATTTTTTTTCCCTAAAATCCCTATTTACTTGTAGATTTTAGCAGTTCCTTTTGTTTTTATATGTTATGTCCTCTAATTGGAGAAAAACGAAACTGGTATAATAGTTTGTAAAATGTCAAACTCTTTATTGGAGTCACTGGTGTGTTCTACAGGGCGTTTATTCCCTTTTCAAGGATGACAATGTGATGAAGATTCCATATTTTGTATAGTCATTATACTTTTCTTGTGTAAGGAAGAAAATATTTCTCTTTAGGAGGTTTTATTGCAAGTTGGGGCCCTTCTATTTGATAGAAGTGGTGTTTTCTCATAAATAATTCTAGGTTTTTTATAAGCATGCATCAAAGTTCTTAAAATATTATCATCCAAAATATCATTATTTGTTTGGTTTCCATCCTTAAAATCCAAATTTGATATGATTTAAAACTTTTCTTGTCCAATTGCACTTTATTTTGTAATATATATGCTCAAGTGCACTTTATTTTAAGTTTCCAATGCTAAACTTCATTTCTTTATGCAGAAATGTGGCAATAACTATATGAAGATATCATATACAAGTACAAAGTAGAAGGTATTGTGCATCCCAAATGAACTTTTGATATTAGGATCATTCGCAAAGCATTTAAATTATAATGATCATATGAATATTACTGTATTTTATTTTAGCATTTAAATTACGAATTTAAGATGGCATGTTACCTATTATCCTAAACAATTGAAGCTTCTTTTCATAGTGGTCTTGGATCTTGCCTTTATATACTCTACTATCTTTTTTTGTTTCTCTTATTTGAATATTGTATCTAGACTATTGGTGAACCTAAGTTTGTGTACGAAAATATATAATCCTTTTCTTTTGACACAAAAGGACCTCTTAGCATTTGATGCTAATACTTCTTTTAGTAACATGATTCAATAGAATTGAGTGATTTTGTTCTTATAGTTGGTTTACATGGCAACTTACTCAAATTTTTGTCTATCTCTGTTAGGGTGTTTAACCATCATTAATCATGCCACATTGGAGTGCAAGGAGTCATTACAATTTTGCTTTTAGCTAAGGAAAGTTAATATTATCCCCCTAACTTAACAAAAGAAAGTTTAGATATGTTATGTCTCCTTCTTATACAACCTAAGTGGTTTTATGGTATACATTTTTTAAAACATAAATTGGCTCTTGATTTTATGTTGTCTTCTTCAAAGAAGGTTTTCTCTTAAAAGACTTGACTTGTTTCAAGTTCCTTAGTCCCATCCAGACATTGTTTTTAATTACTTGTTGTGCGACATAACTAGATGGGCTTGAAGATCAATACAATGATAGGTTTGTGATGGAGGAGATTATGATGGCTACTATGATAGGTTTTTCCTCAATTGATACTCCCATGTTTTAGTGGATCATGGTGATCGAGTACTTTATCTAGCAAAGTTAACTTTGAAGGAACCTCCATAATTGCCAAAGTTAACCTTGCCTAATAACTAGCATTGCTTGATTTATCCGGCTATTGTGTTTAAATTGCTCAGCATCTCTCAGGATAATGAACTTCCCTTGGAGTTGGTAGAAATGATATGAGTTAATATTCAAAGTGTGTAGGTCGTAGCTGGATAGTTGGAAGAAAAATTCAGTAGTGAAAAGGTACCTTACTTCCTGGAACTTCTTGTAAAATGTTTCTAAGATTCTTAGTTACAACATTACCTTTTTGGATGAACATTTTTGTCAATTTTAATAAGTTTGTCTTGTTAACAAGGGGAGACATTGTGTTGGACTCCACGATGTTTAACCACCAAGAGAAACTTGTAAAATATATTTGATCCATATATGTAGTTGGAGAACCATATGATTTTGAATTAATGACTTGAGTTGAACTTGGGCATTATATTACCATGTCTAACCCTCAATTTTCATTCAATTAATTTTTCCACAAGGGTTAAGATGAAGGAAAGAAAAAAAAAATCAAAGAGATGCCTAGTTGATCCATTGATATTCTTGTAGTAGTAGGTTCTTTTGGAAGTTCTTGACAAAGTTTGCTTTCTTGTCCTATTGCCTACTATCATTGAATGCACTTGCCATATTTTGTTTTATGCTAAGGTTTGATTTACTGGTTGTCACATTTTGTTGATAGTTGACTATTCATATTTTTATCCACATTTATGTTTGTGTTGATTGATGGGAGAATGCATATTTTAGCTGTCAACTTACTTTTTGTTTTAGAATTTTCTTTTATGTCATCGTTCATTTCCTTGTAAGTTCTCTTTTTCTTATAGGCATCATATTTCATCTCAACTTTCCAATTTTGTAGGAAAACCTCTTATCTCAGCCTACTTCCTAGTATGATATTTCATCTCTTTATTATGTTTTAGGTTTAAGTATGAACTTGTTTATTTTAGTTTATGTGTAGATTTTTGGTATTGCCTACTATTGTTACATAATGTTTTTTTCACGACCTTACTTGAACAAGATCTATTCTATAGATTGTACTACTGTCCTTGAGTTCTAAGTTACATAATGTTTGTTTCTATCACAACAAATTTATTTTGAGGCATTGAAATCGAATTTCTTTGCTTGTGGAAATTGTGATATCTATTTGGCTCTCATACTTGGATTCCCTACTTTTACTTGGTGTTGGACAAATATATCAACCAACTAGCCACCTAGTTAACTTTTACTGTCCTTGGTTTTTCATTTTTCTCCACTATTGAATTTCTCTCTCCCTCTCACCTATCATAGCAGATGGCATCGTGAATGACAGTCTAAAATCTTTTTTTGGCAAGTATGGAAAGCAATAGGATGGAAGAGAAGCCTAAAGAATGGCTAGGAAGACACCATATGAGTCTACAACTGTTATTATTGAAGATTATGAGCTTTCTTACACATCAGTTGAAATGATGTCACAAATTTCCCCTTCGTTTGCAGAGAGGTAAACAATTATTTTTCTTCTCTTTGTTTAAATGCATGTAAACGTGTTAGTTATAAGTTTTTCAACTGTTTAGGGTCAATAGTGAGATTGCTTGGTTTTACATCATGTTGCAAGTTGCAGTAGTGATAAACTGTGGCAATTCTAAATTGAAAACGGTGTCTGCTCAATCTGAACTGCAACCTACGACAATTTCTAATATGTTGAACTCTCTTGGTTTAGTAAACTTATAAGCAGCTATTATTGTTCTAATTATCGACTGTAAACTTTTTAGCATATTTATTAATCCATAGATGATGGCACGTTATATATTTTGTTGTTTATGTTTCCTCAACAACTTTTTGATCTTGGACACTGGTTTTTAGCTTTTCAAGAATTACTTGGAACTAGATATTTGAACTCATTTTGTTCTTTGACCTCCCAATTTACTTTTGATATTTCTTCCTTATTTTTATTGGTTTTGTGAATTTTAATTTCATTTCGTTGTCTGGATCATGACAGTCTTTCTTTGCTAAATACAAGACTTCAATCTCAGATTGTGTAATGTAAAGGTTATTTTTATTTTTTATTATTTTGATAAGAAATACAGAGAAATATATTAAAAAACAAAAGGAATACAACTTCAGAGCAAGGGATAGAAAGAACCCCTCCCTAAACAAAGAAGCTGCAAAACAGAAAATACAATGAGTTCAATTACCTTCCCCTAGTTGCTCAAACAATGAAGTATCATTATTTTTTAGTTGCCCTCAAAGGTGCCACTTTGCACACTAAGTATAGTGAATGGCTAGTGTGTTTTTGTAGCTCCTATAAAAAGTTTTGTGTTACTAAGTGCATTCTTTTTTCTTCTTTCGGACTTATCACTAATTGCATTCTTTTTCTTCTTTGTGACTAATCATTTTCTTGACCGTTAGGAAGTAGGGGTTGTTAGTTTTGTCCAATTACTATCATTAACAAATTGTGGTGACATGTTTGGAACATAACTCCATGTACAAGGAGTGATAGTGTGATGATCTGTTCGATACATTGTAGTTTGTACTTATTATTTTCCTTTATTTAAAACTCACATGGATTTCTTTCTTTAACTTCATTTTTATGTCTAATTAGGTAGCCTAACCCTTCGATTTCCAGTGGGGATGAAAAGACTCATCTACGTCTATGATCAGCCAGCTTCATGAAGCAAATTCCTCCTATTAGTGGAGATTATATTCCAGAATAACAAAATTGATTTTTTTTTTTTTGCTGCCCATTGATGGAGATTATATTTCCTTTACAAGTAAGTTCAATGAGTTCTCTTTGTCGAATTGTATATTAAGGAAAATGGATTAATAAGTAAGTTCAATGAGTTCTCTTTGTAGAAGTGTTATTCTGTGTTAAAAGGTGTTTAAAAAAATTTTGGTTAGCTCTATGTATATCGTTATGTTGTTGAAATTTTTGGAGCATCTGATTAGTTTTAAGATAGATGATTTAGTAATGTCTCTAGAATAGGCTTAAAAATCTGAGGGCGTTACATTAATCTTATAAACTTATTTTGTTTTTGTTTTTTTTTTATAGGTGAATGCAATGATAACACACCAACATATTTATGGGAGGATGTATCCATCTCTATCTTTTAAACCACGTGTGTACACATTGTAATGTGTTTAGGAATTATGTATTGGTTTTTATTTTCATTTTGACTTTTGTAATATGGATTACACATGTATTTGTTAGAGCATTTTGAGATTATGAACTTTTGGTACTATGTCTATTCTTGAAAATTTATTTTGATGTAAGTGCACTTAAATACATTGTATGTTTATATAAATGAGTTTATTTCACAATAACATTTGAAAATATTTGGTACTCATATAAAATGTTATAGAAATTGTTACATATTACTAAAAAATGGTACAAATGTATAGGTGTATGTATAAATGCTATTAAAAGTTACCTACTATCCATAACATTGACTATCACGATGATGAAATTAAAAATGATATATGTTTTTATAACATTTTTAATTGTTATAAAAAGATGCTATTAATGAGCAATCATAGCATTTTTTACTAGTGTTATGAAAAGTTTTTATAACATTAAAAATGTGCAATAAAATTTTGATTTTTTTATAGCTTTTTCTATAGCATTGAAAAAACGCTATAAAAAGTCAAAGACTTTCAATAACATTGGCTATAATAGCGTGTCTAAAAATGCTATGATATACTTTTTATAGCGTTTTTTTACTGCTATAGAAAACGCTATTAAAGGGCAATCATAGTGTTTTTTGCTAACGTTATGAAAAGTTTTCATAACATTAAAATTACGCAATTGAAACAGATTTTTTATAGCCTTTTCTATAGCGTTGAAAAAATGCTATGAAAAGTTGGTGACTTTCAATAACATCGGCTACGACAGCGTTTCAAAAAACGCTATAGAAAGCCTACGATAGCGTTTTTTTAATGCTATCGTAAGTGATATTTGTTGTAGTGCCTTTTCTTCCAAGTGAGTTCTGCTTGAACTGGACTTCGAATCTCGAGCTTATATAGTGTAGAAAATGGTTGAGGAGCTGCAAAATAGGTGTTGGAAGGTTGCCCAGTCAGTTTCAGGGTCAAAACAGCCAGTTAGGTGCGAAGAAGACTCGTCAACAACGACCGCGTACGACTCGAAATGGCTTCAGATTTTTCCAAAAATGCGGCCGCATTTCATTTTTGCCTTCCCAGAAATGCGGTCGCATTTTTGGGGAATTCCAGCTTTTCCTCTGTTTTTCTGCACAACAACAAACTAAGTCAAATTCCCTTAAAATCAAGTCTTTTTAAGCACACATGAGTATAATTTGACAAAAGTGATTCTCAACACCCTAACTTATCAAATTAAGCATAATTTGAGCTCGGGAATAGTAAATTGATCACAACATACAATATTTAACCAAGAAATGAGCTAAATATAACGGTAAAATAGGTATATTTTTTACTCTTATCAGTGCTCGGGACCAAAAGAAGAGCAAAAGAAGCAAAAATAATCAAAGTTGGAGGCTTAAGTTTGAGGCAAACCCGAGAGCTAGTGTCGAGACGCTGCTTTCTAGGCGTCTTGACACTGGTTTTCCTTTTATGTTTTTTACGGTAGCAGGGACAACATCGTGACACTATCCACAACATCGCAACGCTACCGACAATTTTCCTATAAATACATCCTTAATTGCTACTGCCAAGGGTAGTCCATTTGGTTAGATTTTAGCCTTAATTTCGACGAAAGACCTTTGGTGGGAGTTGAAGTAAGGCGAATGAGTGGGAACAAAGCTTGAAGACGTGAAGATCGTGACGGGGACGTGTCGGTTTCAACATATTCAAGAGTTTTTCGTTTCTTTCCCTTACCTCTTGTTGTTTTTATGACTTTTCTTTCAATTAGTGTTTATAGTTGCAAGACTATGAGTTGCTAGTTGTTTGTCTTTGGGATTGATGTAGTTGTTTGGTTTGTTGGATTGATTTTTGGTATGAATGTGTTTTTGTTTTATCCATGGAATTATGATTAAATGCTTACAATTACTTGTCACTAATTGGATGATTTAAGTGTTGAATCTAACTCGAGAGAGAGGATTTAACCTAAGACTGAATTTACTAATTGCATGACTAAAGTAGAATTTCTAAGATCGTGATGAAATTTATAATTACTTTAGAAGTTGTTTGAAGAACTAACTGTTGGTCGGCAATTGCGCCAAACGGTTACCGCAAGTGCACGGGTCGTCACAAGTAATATAAAACGGTAGGTAATATCGAGTATCGAATCCACAGGGAGGCGAAGCGAAAATTAAGCAAAAATAAAATCTCTTGAGCACTAAAAATACTTGGGCGAAATAATATTTAGGGAACAACTCATGTAAATAAAAAGGATTCAAAAATCAAAGCAATTAAAGAAAATAATTTGATCAATCGAGAAAAAAAAATATGGAGAAAGAGTTTTCTTTAAATGGGAAGAGGGGTCTTGAAAATCAATTATTAGCTAAACAATTGTTATAATTATCCTATCTCATTGCCCAACTAATTATAATCCTAGAATCTCCGTTAATCACATAGGTTCTCATGTCGGTTTCCCCTAATTGTAATTAATTCATTTTAACAACCTAAGTGTCCTTAGCGCCATTAAGACTCATTAATTATTACGCTCTGATTCATTTTAGGAATCTAAGTTTGATCAACTAATCCCGGTGTCACGATGGACAATTAAACTAGTTGCATGGATTACGATCTATTATAATTTCTCTCCATCGAGTTTCCACTACGAATCAAATCATTACACAATTGGCCAGATTGAATAAAGCATTACACACATCCATACAAATAATTAGGACAAAGGGCAAGAGACAGGAAATTATAACAACATTTAAACTATAATTTCATTTCAAGACCCTAAATTGGGATTTAGCTACACATGGCTAAAATATCCACAACATTTACAATGAAAATCATAATTAAGATCATAAAAGGAAAGGAATTGACCGTCGAAAAACCCCTTCGCTGACGCTCGGAGTCCCGCCGAACACTCCTTGAGCCTCCTACGATGCTCCCCAAAATATTTCCCACTAAAGAAATCTCTTGAAAAGGCTAGAAAGCCTTGAGAGGGGCTCCAAAGGAGCCAAAGGAAGCAAGAAAGGAAGGAAAGAATGGATTGATTGATGTTAAAATGAGGCACCAAGGGGGGCCTTTTATAGGCTCGGATTGGGGGTAGTGTCGCGACGCTACATGGCATAGCGTCGCGACGCTGTGATGCACGCAGCTTGTTGCCCAAGAAATGGACAGCGTCTCGACGCTGTGCTATTTTCCAGAATTTTCAGCTTCGGTTTGGACTTCTTTTTGGGCTTTTTCTTCATGAGTGGCCTCTCTGACTCCCCTTTTGTCCAAGCTTGAATTTGGGCTTGATTGGCTTCGTTTTGAGCATTTTTTTCCCCAAAATCCACAACTTTGCTCCTAAGGACCAAATAACAAAATACATTAAATATTTTCATTACAAACACGATTAGAGCACAGAAAAGCCTAATAAATTGGGACTAAAATAGCGACATTTCTGCTCACTATCACTAACCCCAAAGCCTTGCATGTTAATGAACTTAGATAGGGATATCAAGTTGGTTGCATGCATATGAGAATCAATTATGCTCGGGAGAGATAGTTGTGATAAAAGGTTCCTAGACTTGGTAGAATAATTCCACGCTAAATTCATCCCATTGATTAATCCTCAATCTCAAACAAAGAAAACAATTTCCTAAGAGTCTTTTCATTTGAGTCTCCACCTTTATTTTATGCTTTTTGTCTTTAGATTTATCTTTATCATTAAGTTTTTTCCCTTAAATAAAATTGGACAAGATTATTCACGGTACTTGATTTGCTAGAAAACCAATCCAGTTTGTTGGGTTTTATGCCCTAAAACTCGTAGATAGTGAATGTAGATAAATTGTATACTTGTTTCAATAAAGTGTAATTGAGTTTCTACAATAAAGTGTTATTGTTAAATATTGCACAATTTGACCCAAATCCAATAAACTAAGATCCAAGGTTGTTTACATGTGACTTGAACTAGTATGTGGGGACATACGGGGATTGGTGTTCAAGTAACAACCTAAAAGGTCTATAGTACAAGGATAAGGCTGGGTACCTTATCCTGGTAACACTATGTGATACGACCCGCTTTGTATTTGATACAGACGTATTAATCCAAGGCGTCCATGTAGGAGACATGCGAGCGGGGGTATCCTAAGCAATAAGTTTGCATAAGACCGGACCACGAAATAGTAAACTAGTTAGGTTACTGTTTCAATAAGATGAACTAGGTAACTCAGTCTTAATCCTGAGTGTGTCATGAACTTCTTCTCACGAGGGGTTGTCCTTTGATTAGTATGGGTGAGAATGGCATGCTCGCCGACTCAATAAGCCTACCTTCTTGGGGACAAGACCGAGTGTGGGGCTGGGGACATGACAACACAAGATGAAATTCACTCCTTCCCACTTCTATGAGAAGTAGATGAGTGTTCCCTTAAGTGGTGACTCCAGGACTTGAACAAAGGGATCCCGCCCTCTCACTGGCCCGAGAGGGACTTTCTGTTTAATGGTTGGACCATAAACAGGTTGTTTATTAGAGGAGCGCTGGTACTTAAGGAGACAGATGTAACACAGGGGTACAACGGTAATTTGACCCAGCCGTGGTTACGAACACTCGTGAAGGATTGACTTACCGGCATAGGTCTACATCCATGGACACAGAAATGTTCTACAGTGAGAAGAGTTCAGCTGTGGGTCTTTAGTGGAATGACCCACAGTTAATGAATTGGTTAACTTGATTAATGAGTTTAATCAGTTAACCTCATATCATTGGAGCTTCTGATCTGTAGGTCCATTAGGTCCCCCTGCTAGCTCGTAAAGGGTAATTAGGAACAAATATATCTAAAGAGAATTTGAATAGTTCAAATTCATATTGAGAATTTAGTTAATTGTATGAGATACAAATTAATATAATGTATAGTGATGCATTAAAATATAAAATCTAATTTGAGATTAAACTTTATTATATTGAGAGATTGAATATATTTGAAAGAGTTCAAATATATGTCTAATTAAATATATGGTATTTAATTAGAAGATGTATTAATTAATTATGAATTAATTAATTATTCAATTTAGTTTAAATTAAACGAGATTTAATTAAACTATAGTCTATGAGAGAAATAAATATTTGAAGAAATTCAAATATTAATATGAATTTGATTCATATTAAATTTATAGGATATAAGAGAATTTGAACGAGTTCAAATTTTAATATGAATTTGATTCATATTATGGAATTAATTAATTGAAGGCCTGAAATTAAATATATGATATTTAATTGGGTAATTAATTAATTAAATAATAGAAGGTCTGAAATTAAATATATGATATTTAATTGGTGATTAATTAATTAAAGAATTCATTAATTAGTAATTAATCAATTATGGAAATGATTAATCACTTATGGAAGTGATCAATCATTTATGGAAAAGATTAATCAATTATGGAATTGATTGGTTATGGAATTGATTGATTATTGAAAAGATTAAATCAGTTATGGAAATAATTGATTTTAAATGAATATTTTATTCATGGTCTTTCTCCTATAAATAGAACACTATCCCTAGGGTTTAGGTACCACAACATATGGCCACCATAAGGCCCTCTCATATTCTCTCAACTCAAGAAATCTAGGGAGAATTTTCTCTCTAGAGTTTTTCCCATTCAAGATTAGGTAGTCCCACAACTACGTTCCTAATCTCAGAGTTATAGCGGGGAAGATCAAATGGTGGTGTTCTTCGTTGTTGCAGAGCAATCAAGAAAGCCATTCTTGAAGAATTCAGAGTCGTCAACGAAGGTATGTTTCTCATCGCTTAACCTTTTGCCAATGTATTGGTATTTTGTAAAACAAAATTAATTTACGAACGGTCCAATTGCTTCCGCTGTAACGGAATTGGGAATTCCAATCCTTCAATTGGTATTAGAGCCGATCGTAGATTTAATTTCGTTTCTCTAAAATTAGCATTGGTTCTTTGGTGGGATTAATTATGCATTTGATGTATAATGGTTTGCTAGTAGATGGTTAGGGTTTTTGGCATTAGAATTTGCAATTTTTTTATTGATTTGATCATGTAAGGCCCTGGTGTTTTGGGCGTTTTATTGCAAATCGAGTCTGTAAGTCCGTGTCTATCAATTGTGGCTATTTTTCTGTGTATATCGACTCAATTTGGGGTCAAAATGGATGAAGACAGCGCTGGAAATTGATGAAATCTGGAAAAATCGAGAGATAGCGTCGAGACGCTACTCATAGGCATCCCGACCCTTGCTGAAAAACCCAGAAAACTGAAGAAATTCACGGAATCGCGCGGAACGAAAAGAGATATATATAATCTGTGCGTTATATGACATGCAGCCAACATTTGTCTTGGTGGCCGTAGCGTTCCTCTATTATTTGGATTGGCTTGGGTTCGAATCTTGGACGCTTCAATAATTTTTTTACGCTGGCGTGTTTTTGCTTCAAGTGCGGCGGTTCGAGTGTTGCCTCGGACGATTTTTTAAAATAAAAAAAAAAGGAAAAGAACGTTCAACTGAGCTCGAACCCACGCATAATTAGTTGATTGCATGATGAGTTTCACTATGCTAACCAACTAGAGACTCACTAAACTTCTTAATCAATAGCGATTCTTTATATATCTCTCTGTTCGTGTGTTTGAATTGTGGTCCGGTTTGTTGCATATGAGGGCGGTTCAAGAGGAATTTGCCGGTTCAACGTGTTTTTGAGCTGGTTCACGGTATGATAGAGTTGTAATAGATTAATTAATGTAATTTTTCTATTGTTTTGAGTCCTAGGATGCCAAAACCCATCTACTTAGCTATTTAATTGATTTATGAATGTCATATAGTATTTAAATCCCACCATAGGTTAAGCATATTCATGCATTTTTTAATTATAATTGTTATAATATAAGTATTATGCATGAATTTAATTTTCATGGGTATTTAATATAAATTGTTATGATTAAATGGATGAAAATTGAGAAGCATTGAGTATGAAATTACTTTAGTAAAGATATAAAGAGTTATATTTATGAAAGTAATTTTATATGCTTGTTTATGAGCTATTAATATAAAGTGTTATGTTAATGTGAATGCTTAATTTTAATTTTCTTGAGTTATTAATTTAAGAGTTAGATTAATTGAAGAAAATTAATTTGCATTGAGCATGAAATTACTTTAGTTTAAAAATATAAGAGTTATATTTATATAATTGTTATATTTTTGGTATGTCATGTATGCTAATGTATGGTTTTATAAATTAATTAGAATTTGATTGTTAATTTTTTCACCATAGTAGCATGTTATAGGGTTAATTCATTAAAATTTATAATAGTTATAAAATTAATGAATAGAAATTGTCAACCTATAACAAAGAATTGCATGCAAACATAGGATCTTATGATAAATGAATTAATTTTAAAATGTTTAAAATTAATTAGACCTAAGATCATATTTCTAATAGGATTAGAATTATTCTTACTTAGAATTAAAATTAGTTTTAATTGACTAAGTAGGAAAAACATTGCTATGATTATAAGGGAACTCCACCGGTAAAGTTCTGTCTAAGGCTGGGGGTATTTAAGCTGACGGTTTACGGAACACCTCTACTTGGGAACTGACCTAGAATACCGGAGTTGAATTAATCATAGCTAAATGTTAGCTTGCAATGTCACTAGGTTTGTTAAAAGTGTTTAATGCACCTAGATCTTTAGAGTAAAGTGTTGGGTTTTATGCCCTAAAACTCGTAGATAGTGAATGTAACCGTTGACCGGATATTAATGAAATAATATTGATATATTTTTCCATTAATTTTTATTAGTTATTTTATATTTGTCTTTGCCTAATAATAACCCTAATCCAATAAACTAGACATCCAAGGCTGTAATATGAGTCTTGAACTATATGTAGCGACATATGGGATCATTGTTCAAGAAACAACCTAAAGGGTTTATAGTATAGGGATAAGACTGGGTGCCTTATCCTGGTGACACTATGGATACGGTCCACTTTGTATTTGATACAAACGCTGCGATCCAACGCGTTCGTGTAGGAGACATGCGAGTGGGGATATCCTATGCAATGAGTTTGCATAAGACCGGACCGCGAAATAGTAACCACTGGTTATAACACCGTTAACTAGTTGGTTTTCTATTTCACTAGGACGACCTAGACAACTTAGTCTTAATCCTGAGTTGATTATGGACTCTTGCTCATGAGAGATTGTCCTTTGATTTGTATGGGTGAGAGTGGCCAATACGCCGACTCAATAAGCCTACCACTTTGGGGACAAGACCGAATGGGGAGCTAGGAACATAATGATACAAGATGGAATTCACTCCTTCCCGACTTTATGGAAGCAGATGAGTGTTCCTTTAAGTGTTTACTCCGAGTCTTGAACAAAGGGCCCTACCCTCTCAATGGCACGAGAGGGTTTTCTGTTTGATGGTTGGACCACAAACAGGTTGTTCATTAGAGGAGAATTGGTACTTAAGGAAATAGAGGTAACCCAGGGGTAAAACGGTAATTTGACCCAGCTGGTGTTACGGACACTCGTGAAGGATTAACTAGTCGATATTGGTCTAGATCCGTGGACACAGAAAATATGTCTGCAGTGAGAAGAGTGCAACTGTGAGTCTATAGTGGAATGTACACACAGTTAACAAATATTGATTAATGTGGTTAATGAGTTTGACCAATTAATCTCACATCGTTGGAGCTTCTGATCTGCAGGTCCATTAGGTCCCACTGGTAGCCCGTAAAGTAATTTGAGGCAACTAAGTAATAAAAGTAAATTGAAAATGTTCAAATTATTAAGGGAAACAAATATAATATATATTGATATATTATTATGAGAGAAATTAATATTTGAAAAGTTCAAATATAAATTTATGGAAGTTTGAAAGAGTTCAAAATAATGAATTAATTAATTTAAGGCCTAAAATGTGTTTGGGAAAATTAATTAATTCTAGGCCGGGAATTAAATATGTGATATTTAATTGGTGGTTAATTAATTAAAGAATTCATTAACCAGGAATTAATCAATTATGGAAATAATTAATCACTTAAGGAAGTGATTAATCATTTATGGAAATGATCTAATCACTTATGAAAGTAATTAGTCATTTGTGGAAAAGATTAATCAATTATGGAATTGATTGATCATGATTGATTAATTAAGGAATAAGATTGAATCAATTATGAAAAAAATTGATTTAATTGAATATTTTATTCATAGCATCTCTTCTATAAATAGAACACTAGACCTAATTGGTCATGACACTTGACACTCTTGAAAGACAAGACCTAGAATTCTCTCTAGCCTCCCTCTTAGAGAAAGACTCCCACAAGTCTTTTGCCTCCTAGACTCAGAGACATACCGGTGTAACCTCTGTGGTGATTGTGTCAATCAAAGAAGAAATTTCCAGCAAAGAAATACCAAAGACGGCTGCTGCGTTTTGATCGTTGGAGCATCGTTGGCGATGAACGGTCAAGTCTACAACGGAGGTTTGTAACGGTTCTTCCTCTTTTCTTTAGACAAGCATGAAAATAAATTTAGATTTATTTTTCAGCATGTTTAAACCGATTTTACAGCAGCTTTAAAGGTTGTTTAAAGTTTGTTTGAGTTTTCGTAACGGTATTTTAATGTTAATTAATATACGGCGTAAGGTCCAATCGATGCGCTTCCGCTGCGTGGGGACTTTTATTCGCTTCATAAAGACCTTACATTACTGTGATTATAAGGGAACTCTCTATGTGAAGTTCTGTCTAAGGTTGGGGGTATTTAAGTTGACGGTTTACGGAACACCTCCTACCTGGGAACTGACCCGAAACTTGAGTTGAATTAACCATGTTAATGTTGACTTGCAATGTTGGGTTTATTAAAAGAAGTTTAATTCACCTAAAACATTGCAGTTGAATCATTTCCATAATTGTTATAATAGGATCAGACTTAGATAGATTGACTTAGCCGAATTTTATCTAAGTTAAACAACCCTAAATTAACCTTAGGACATTTTCAGTGGGAGGAAAATTACAAAATGAGATTTAAATCAAGTTTTGCTCCTACGTCCCTATATTCACAATGTGAGGTTCATGTTCAGCTTCGAGTCGCCCTAGGAGCGGCCTCCCTTCGGAAAGTGTTTGCATGAATCAATAACAAGGTGAATGGGAAAAATGTCTAGAGTAAGTGGGAGCGGGACACGTGTCAACGTATCCCTCGGTCTCCGCCCCTAGTTCACACCGTGAGAGTCCTATGATCCGCCTGCAGGTTGTCCTGGCGCAACCATCCCTTCGGAGGGCCTGATCATAGGATTTGGAACATCGTGAGCTCCTGAATGGGATAGGAACTCTTAGGCTAATCACCAACAGTTGTCTTTCCCTTCGGTAGCCTGTTGGTGCGTGCCTCTGAGATCTGAAAGTGGGAGGGTTACACTTACGGGGATGAGTTAAGTGTGTTAACTAACCCTTGACCGAACAACGGTAACTAAACGCTAACGGAATATGAGTTATTCTGGTGTTAGAGTTTGGTTGATATTGTCTCAATTCAGAGGAGGAGTAGCTGACCACCCTTCGGTGGCTGTTGTTCTAAACCTTTGAAGTACCGTTGCAAAATCCAAATCAATAGTTTTATAGGGTTTCTTTGATTGCTTATTTGTTTTTGCAGAATTTGATTGGATTATTTGTAATGGGTTAGTGCTATTAATAATACAAGTAATTTGTTACTTCATCAATTATATAATAATTTTATGTGTATTGTCTTACGTCATTTTATAAATAACCGTAATACATCAAGCTTAAACGACAAATTGTGGTAAATAAGTCTAGGATTATTCTTAACTGAGGAATGTCCTCATGCCCCATATGTTTAAATCATTAAGAATTGTTCTTGATGAATATGACATAGAACCCTACTTAGCAAAAAGAGAACTTGTTCAAGACCGTAATTTTCATTTACTTGTCTTGAAAACATGATTAGTGAAGAATAGTGATTCCCCCTGAATACTTGATTCAGGAGCCACAAATCATGTGTGTTCTTATTTTAAAGAAATAAGCTCCTGGAAACAGCTTGTTGCTTGTGTAATAACTCTCAAAGTTAGAATTAGAGAGGTTATATTGGTTATAGTAGTGGGGAACATTAAGTTATTTTTCTCAGTGGGAGAAAATACATATTATTAGATAATGTGTATGTAATTCCTAAGATCAAAAGAAATTTGATTTCTGTGTCTTATTTGCTGGAACAATGTTACTCTTTACCTTTCTCTGCTAACACAGTTTTATTTCAAGAAAGGGAGTTGACACTTGTTTAGCTTTACTGGAAAGTAACCTAAATGTTTTAAGACTAATCAAGAATAAAGCAGCCATGAACACTGAGTTGTTTAAGACTGCTACTACTCAATGTGAAAAAGAGGCAAAGGATTTCTCCAAAAGGAAAATACATTTATTTGGTTTTAAGGTAGACCATATTAATCTCAATTTGATTGGGAGATTGGTCAAGAGTGAACTTCTAAGCAAGTTAGAAGATGACTCTCTACTACCTTGTAAGTCATGCCTTATGGGCAATATGACTGATAGGTCTTTTACTGGAAAAGATCTAAGAGCCAAAGAGCCCTTGGAGCTTGTACATTTGGATCCTTGTGGTTCAATATATTAAAGCAGTGGGAGGGCATGAATAATTCATCTTTTTTGGATGATTATTCAAAGGTATGAGTATCTTTACCTAATGCAACTTAAGTCTGAAACTCTTGAGATATTTGAAGGGGCTTAGGACTGAAGTTGAAAACTTGTTAGGTGAGATGATAAAAACACTTCGATCCGATCAAAGTGTTGAGTATAGGGATTTGAGATTCCAGGACTATTTGATAGTACATGGGATCACACCCTAAATCTCATTTAGGAGAAATAGAACCCTATTGGATATGGTTCATTCCATGTTGAGCTATGCTCAATTGTCTGGCTCGTTTTGGGGTCATGCAGTGTTGACTGCATTGCATACTGCAGTAGGCAACCCCAAAAGGAAACGAGAAGTGGATACTTCTTCAATTCACAAGAGAATAAAGAATTTGTATCGACAAATGCTATATTCTCAGAAGAAGTCCGCATCAAAAATCATAAACCACAGAGTAAAGTCGATTTAAGTAAGTTAACTAATGAAGCTACAGTAACATCCACAAGAGTTGTTGATGAGGTTGGCTGTTCAACAAAAGTTGTTGATGGATCAGTGCATCTAGTCAGTCACATCCATCTCAATAGTTGAGATTTCATCAATGTAGTGGGAGGGTTGTTTGATAACCTGAACGTTACATGGGCTTGTTTGAAGCCTAGGTAATCATACCTGATGATGGCATAGTGGGTTCATTATCTTTTAGAAAGAAAATGAATGATGTTGACAAGGACCAATGGATTAAAGTCATGGACCTGGAAATGAAGTCTTTTGTATTTCACTTCCATCTGGGATCTTGTAGATCGGCTTGATGGGTAACACCTATTAGTTACAAGTGGATTTACAAGAGAAAACGAGACATTAAAGGTCTTAACCAGAAGGGTTCATACAACAAGATCGAAAGCAAAAGGGTTTGCAAGCTTAAGTGATCCATTCATGGATTAACCTAAGCATTTCGATCTTGAAATATAAGATTTGATATAGTGACCAAATCTTTTGGCTATTATCAGAACATTAATGAGTCTTGTGTTTACAAGTAATCATCAATAGTTCAGTAGCTTACTTAGTGTTGTATATGATTGATATCCTAATCATTAGGAATGATGTAGGTTATCTTACTGACATTAAAGGAGCTAGCAGCTCATTTCCAAATGGAAATTTGGGAGAAGACGAGTTTGTTCTTGGGATTCAAATCGTTAGGAATCGTTAGAACAAAAAGCTAGCCTTGTCTCAAGTGACTTATATCTACAAGATGTCAGCTAGATATAAGATACAGAATTCCAAGAAGGGTTCACTACCTTTCGAAATTCCTTTTGTCTAAGAAACCGTTTCCTAAGACACCTCAAGAAGTTGAGGAGATGAAACGAATGCCCTGTGCAATAGGGATTGTCAGTAAGTATGAATCTAATCCAAGATTTGATCACTGGAAAACCGTTAAGAATATCCTCAAGCATCTTAGGACAACGAGGAACTATATGCTCGTGTATGGGACTAAGGATTTGTGTTGGGTTTTATGCCCTAAAACTCGTAGATAGTGAATGTAACCGTTGACCGGATATTAATGAAATAATATTGATATATTTTTCCATTAATTGTTATTAGTTATTTTATATTTGTCTTTGCCTAATAATAACCCTAATCCAATAAACTAGACATCCAAGGCTGTAATATGAGTCTTGAACTATATGTAGCGACATATGGGATCATTGTTCAAGAAACAGCCTAAAAGGTCTATAGTATAGGGATAAGACTGGGTGCCTTATCCTGGTGACACTATGGATACGGCCCACTTTGTATTTGATACAAACGCTGCGATCCAACGCGTTCGTGTAGGAGACATGCGAGTGGGGGTATCCTATGCAATGAGTTTGCATAAGACCGGACCGCGAAATAGTAACCACTGGTTATAACAACCGTTAACTAGTTGGTTTTCTATTTCACTAGGAAGACCTAGACAACTTAGTCTTAATCCTGAGTTGATTATGGACTCCTGCTCATGAGAGATTGTCCTTTGATTTGTATGGGTGAGAGTGGCCAATACGCCGACTCAATAAGCCTACCACTTTGGGGACAAGATCGAATGGGGAGCTGGGAACATAATTGTACAAGATGGAATTCACTCCTTCCCGACTTTAGGGAAGCAGATGAGTGTTCCCTTAAGTGGTTACTCCGAGTCTTGGACAAAGGGCCCTACCCTCTCAATGGCACGAGAGGGTTTTCTGTTTGATGGTTGGACCACAAACAGATTGTTCATTAGAGGAGAATTGGTACTTAAGGAAATAGAGGTGACCCAGGGGTAAAACGGTAATTTGACCCAGCTGGTGTTACGGACACTCGTGAAGGACTAACTAGTCGATATTGGTCTAAGTTCCGTGGACACAGAAAATATGTCTGCAGTGAGAAGAGTGCAACTGTGAGTCTATAGTGGAATGTACACACAGTTAACGAATATTGATTATTGTGGTTAATGAGTTTAACCAATTAATCTCACATCGTTGGAGCTTCTGATCTGCAGGTCCATAAGGTCCCACTGGTAGCTCGTAAAGTAATTTGAGGCAACTAAGTAATTAAATGTAAATTGAAAATGTTCAATTTACTAAGGGAACTAAATATAATATATATTGATATATTATTATGAGAGAAATTAATATTTGAAGAAGTTCAAATATAAATTTATGGAAGATTGAAAGAATTAATTAATTTAAGTCCTAAAAGTGTTTGGGCAAAATTAATTAATTCAAGGTCGGAAATTAAATATGTGATATTTAATTGGTGGTTAATTAATTAAAGAATTCATTAACCATGAATTAATCAATTATGTAAATAATTAATCACTTAAGGAAGTGATTAATCATTTATGGGAATGATCTAATTACTTATGGAAGAAATTAGTCATTTATGGAAAAGATTAATCAATTGGGGAATTGATTGATCATGATTGATTGATTAAGGAATAAAGATTGAATCAATTTTGGAAAAGATTGATTTAATTGAATATTTTATTCATGGCCTCTCTTCTATAAATAGAACACTAGACCTAATTGGTCATGACACTTGACACTCTTAAAAGACAAGACCTAGAATTCTCTCTAGCCTCCCTCTTAGAGAAAGACTCCCACAAGTCTTTGGCCTCCTAGACTTAGAGACATACCGGTGTAACCTCTGTGGTTATTGTGTCAATCAAGAAGGAATTTCCAGCGAAGAAAAACAAAGGCGGCTGCTGCGTTTTCGTTCGTTGGAGCGTCGTTGGCGAAGAACGGTCAAGTCTACAACGGAGGTTTGTAACGGTTCTTCCTCTTTTCGTTAGAAAAAGTTTTAAAAATAAATTTAGATTTATTTTAGCATGTTTAAACCGTTTTTACAGCGACTTTAAAGTTAGTTTAAAGTTTTGTTTGAGTTATCGTAACGGTATTTTAATGTTAATTAATATACGGCGTAAGGTCCAATCGATGCGCTTCCGCTGCGTGGGGACTTTTATTCCCTTCAATCGGCATCAGAGCCATCGCTGTCCCTATTAATTAATTTTAAAAGTTGCGATAGGCTCTAATAGGTGGGATTTATGCATAATGTATGTTCCGTTTGCATTGAACTGTTTGGGTTAATTTTATGGCCATAGATTTTATTTTTATGTGATTTTGATCATGTAAGGCCCGGTGTTTCGGGTATTTTATGTAAAATCGAGTCCTATGTAAGTCCGGGTCTAGAATAGGTTTTTATGAGATAAAAATCGGAGCAACCGTCGCTGAAATCGAGGCCGAAATCGGAAAAATCGTTGTTGTTTTGTCCAGAATCTGCCTCCAGACGCAACAGCGTCGGGACGCTCCTTCAACAGCGTCTCGACGCTGTCTCGATACCGAAGGCGCTCGGTAAGGAAAGCACACAGCGTCGGGACGCTACCTCAACAGCGTCTCGACGCTGTCTCGATTACGCAGGCGCCAGATATGGAAAACACACAGCGTCGGGACGCTAATCTACACAGCGTCTCGACGCTGTCACGATGGAGGCGCGCACTAGGGTTTCAACAGGCGCGGTTCAAGCAAGGACGGTCCGGTTCGGACCGGTTCGGCTGGGCTGGACCTATTTGGTCCGGTTCAGCCAATTTTTGGCATGGTTCGTGATTTTGGAGGCCGGTTCGAGGTGGTTCGGGGCGGTTCGAGCTGTCTAGACCAATTCCGGAGCTGTACATGGATTTTTAGGATAGAATTTAGCTAAAGTATTGTAATTTAATGCTTTATTTTATCCTAGGGGCCAAAATTAACCGGTTCAATTGCTATTTATATGCTTTATGGATGTCATATAGATTGTTTAATCCCACCTTAGGTTATAAACCTGCTCATGCATTTTTTATATATTATAAATTGTTATAATGTATGTTTAAATGCATGGAATTGTTTTCATATTTTTAATATAAGTGTATATTAATTATATGAAAAATTGGAAAGCATGAAGCATGTCATTACTTAAATTAAATATAAATAGTTATGTTTAATGTGATGAATGAAGCATGCTTGGTTGATTTTCTTGATTGGCTTATAATTGTTATAATAAAAGAAAATCAAAATTGCATGAAGCATGAAACATCCATAGTTAATAATATAATTGTTATATTATTCATGCAATTAGTGTGGTTTAATTATTTATTTTGAATGAGATTGTTGAATGAATTAAACCCTAGATTCTTGATTATAGCATTAATCATTAAAATTTGAAATAGTTCTTCAATATTAATGGTTAGAAACCGTCAATCTATAATCAAGATTTGCATGCAAACATAAGATCATAGGATAAATTGGATTAATTTTAAATTGTTTAAAATTAATTAGACCTAGATCGATTTCTAATAGGATTAGAATCTTTTCTTACTTAGAATTAAAAATAGTTTTAATTTACTAAGTAGGAAAAACATTGCTATGATTATAAGGGAACTCCACCGGTAATGTTCTGTCTAAGGCTGGGGGTATTTAAGTTGACGGTTTACGGAACACCTCCTACCTGGGAACTGACCTGGAATACCGGAGTTGAATTAATCATAGTTAAATGTTAGCATGCAAAGTCACTAGGTTTATTAAAAGTGTTTAATGCACCTAGATCTTTAGAGTAAAGACCTTACATTACTGAGGTTATAAGGGAACTCTCTCGGTAAAGTTCTGTCTAAGGTTGGGGGTATTTAAGTTGACGGTTTACGGAACACCTCCTACCTGGGAACTAACCAGATTGAGTTGAATTAACCATAGTAATGTTGACTTGCAATGTTGGGTTTATTAAAAGAAGTTTAATTCACCCAAAAGATTGCAGTTGAATCCTTTCCATAATTGTTATAATAGGATCAGACTTAGATAGATTGACTTAGCCGAATACTATCTAAGTTAAACAACCCTATATTAACCTTAGGACATTTTCAGTGGGAGGAAAATTACAAAACGAGATTTAAATCAAGTTTTGCTCCTACGTCCCTATATTCACAACGTGAGATTCATGCTCGGCTTCGAGTCGCCCTAGGAGCGGCCTCCCTTCGGAAAGTGTTTGCATGGATCAATATCAAGGTGAATGGGAAAAATGTCTAGAGTAGGTGGGAGCGGGACACGTGTCAACGTATCCCTCGGTCTCCGCCCATAGTTCACACCGTGAGAGTCCTATGATCCGCCTGCAGGTTGCCCTGGCGCATCCATCCCTTCGGAGGGCCTGGTCATAGGATTCGGAACATCGTGAACTCCTGGAAAGGATAGGAGCTCTTAGGCTAATCACCAACAGTTGTCTTTCCCTTCGGTAGCCTGTTGGTGCGTGCCTCTGAGATCTGAAAGTGGGAGGGTTACACTTACGAGGATGAGTTAAAAGTGTTAACAAATCCTTGACCGAACAACGGTGGCTAATGTCTATAGGAATATGAGTTATTCTGGAATTAGAATTAGCTGAGAGGTGTCTCATTTCAAAGGAGGAGTACCTGATCACCCTTCGGTGGCTGATATTCTAAACCTCTGAAACGTCGTTGCAAAACTAAATCAATAGTTTTAGGGTTCTGTGATTGTCTGTTTTGCTAAATTGATTGGATTGTGTGCAATTGTTTGCTTGTATGATGGGTTAAGGCAAAGATAACTAATACGGTCATTGTTTGTTTAAATTTCAGCAATGTCTTCCTCAATTGTCTCTCTGCTTAAAAATGAGAAATTAACCGGCGAAAATTATGCTACGTGGAAGTCAAACTTGAATACGATTCTTGTTGTCGATGATCTGTGGTTCGTCTTAACGGAGGATTGTCCTCCAGCCCCTGCTCGTAATGCATCCCAGGCAGTTAAGGATGCTTATGACCGCTGGACAAAGGCCAAAGATAAGCCTCGCGTCTATATCTTAGCCAGCTTATCTGAAGTTTTGGCTAAAAGGCATGAGGGCATGGTAACAGCGAGGGAGATTATGAACTCTCTCCAGGAGATGTTTGGACAACCGTCCTACCAACTCCACCATGACGCTCTCAAATACGTTTATAGCTGTCGCATGAAAGAAGGCACGTCTGTTCGGGAGCATGTCCTGGATATGATGGTCCAATTCAACGTGGCAGAGGCAAACGGGGTGGTCATAGATGAGCGTAGTCAGGTTGCATTCATCTTAGAATCTCTTCCGAAGAGTTTTCTACAGTTTCGAAGCAATGCAATGATGAATAAAATAACATTCAACCTGACTAGCCTCCTTAATGAGCTACAGCTCTATCAGTCTCTTCTTAAGAACAAGGGACAGATAGAAGGAGAGGCAAACGTTGTTCACTCCAAAAGAAAGTTCGAGAAGGGTTCATCCTCTGGAACTAAATCTGTAGCCACTTCTTCAAAGAAAACTCAGAAGAAGAAAGGAAACAAGGGGAAAGCTCCCAGTACTGCTGCTAAAAGCAAGGGAAAAGCCAAAGCTGTGGCAGACAAGGGCAAGTGTTTTCACTGCAATGTAGATGGACATTGGAAGAGAAACTGCCCAAAGTACCTTGCTAAGAAAAAGAAGGAAAAGGAAGGTAAATTTGATTTACTGGTTTTAGAAACATGCCTGGTAGAACATGATGAGTTTACCTGGATACTTGATTCAGGAGCAACTAATCATGTTTGCTCTTCTTTTCAGGAAAATAGTTCCTTTCGGCAGTTGAACGATGGAGAAATGACACTCAGGGTCGGAACTGGAGAAGTCATTTCAGCTAAAGCAGTGGGAGCTGCGAAGTTATTTTTTAGAAATAGATTCTTGCTTTTAGAAAGTTTGTTAATCGTTCCCAAGATTAAGAGGAACTTGATTTCTATTTCATGTTTGATTGAACAATCGTATACAGTTACTTTTGATATGAATGAAGCGTTCATTTATAAAAATGGTATACTTATTTGTTCAGCCAAATTGGAAAATAACTTGTATGTTTTAAGACCAACCGAAAACAAAGCACTTTTAAATCACGAATTATTTAAAACTGCTGAAACTCAAAGTAAAAGGCAAAAGATTTCTCAATCAAGTAACAATACTCATCTTTGGCATCTTAGACTTGGTCATATAAACATCGATAGGATCGGTCGTTTGGTAAAGAATGGACTTCTAAGCAAGTTAGAAGATGATTCACTACCACCTTGTGAATCTTGTCTCGAGAGAAAAATGACCAAAAGACCCTTTACTGGAAAAGGTTACAGAGCCAAAGAACCCTTAGAGTTAATACATTCGGATCTATGTGGTCCAATGAATGTAAAAGCTCGAGGAGGGTACGAATATTTCATCTCATTTATAGATGATTATTCAAGATATGGTTACTTATACCTAATGGGACATAAGTCTGAAGCCCTTGAAAAGTTTAAGGAGTTTAAGGCTGAAGTTGAAAACCTATTAGGTAAATCTATTAAAGTACTTCGATCTGATCGAGGAGGGGAGTATATGGATCAAAGATTCCAGGACTATATGATAGAACATGGAATCCAATCTCAACTCTCAGCCCCTGGTACACCTCAGCAGAATGGTGTGTCAGAAAGGAGAAATAGAACCTTGTTAGACATGGTTCGATCAATGATGAGCTATGCTCAATTGCCTAGCTCGTTTTGGGGGTATGCAGTGGAGACTGCAGTATACATCTTGAACAATGTTCCCTCGAAAAGTGTTTCTGAAACACCTTTCGAGTTATGGAAGGGGCATAAACCTAGTTTGCATCACTTTCGCATTTGGGGTTGTCCTGCACACGTGCTTGTGACAAATCCTAAGAAACTGGAACCTCGTTCAAAACTGTGCCAATTTGTTGGTTACCCTAAAGAAACGAGAGGTGGTTATTTCTACGACCCACAAGAAAATAAGGTGATTGTATCGACAAACGCCACTTTCTTAGAGGAAGACCACATGAGAGATCATAAACCACGAAGCAAAATAATATTAGGAGTAGCTACTGAAGAATCATCAAGAGTTGTTGATGAAGTTGGACCTTCAGCAAGGGTTGATGAAGGAACTAGTTCTTCAGATCCATCCCGTCCATCTCAAACGTTGGGAATGCCTCGACGCAGTGGGAGGGTTGTATTACAACCTGACCGCTACTTGGGTTTAACTGAAACTCAGGTTGTCATACCTAATGACAGCATTGAGGATCCATTGTCCTATCGACAGGCAATGAATGACGAAGAAAAGGATGAATGGGTCAAAGCCATGAACCTGGAAATGGAGTCAATGTACTCCAATTCTGTATGGGAACTTGCAGATCTACCATATGGAGTAAAACCCATAGGGTGCAAATGGATCTATAAGAGAAAAAGAGATGCAGCTGGAAAGGTACAGACCTTCAAAGCTAGACTAGTGGCAAAGGGTTATACCCAAAAGGAGGGGGTTGACTATGAGGAAACCTTTTCTCCTGTAGCCATGTTAAAGTCCATAAGAATTCTTTTATCCATTGCCACATATTATGACTATGACATATGGCAAATGGACGTCAAGACTGCCTTTCTGAATGGTAATCTTGAAGAGAATATCTTTATGTCTCAACCCGAAGGGTTCATAGCCCAAGGTCAGGAACAAAAGGTTTGTAAGCTAAATCGATCCATTTATGGATTGAAACAAGCATCCAGATCATGGAACATTAGATTTGATACTGCAATCAAATCTTTTGGCTTTGACCAAAACGTTGATGAGCCTTGTGTATACAAGAAAGTCAACAAAAGGAAAGTAGCTTTTCTAATACTTTATGTAGACGATATCCTACTCATTGGGAATGATGTAGGATACCTCACTGACATTAAGAAATGGCTAGCAGCCCAATTCCAAATGAAAGATCTGGGAGAGGCTCAATATGTTCTGGGAATCCAAATCATTAGGGATCGTAAGAACAAAACGCTAGCTCTGTCTCAAGCAACGTATATTGACAAGATGTTGTCTCGATATTCGATGCAAAACTCCAAGAAGGGACTCCTACCCTTCAGACATGGGGTACACCTGTCTAAGGAACAATCTCCTAAGACACCTCAAGAAGTTGAGAACATGAGACACAATCCCTACGCCTCAGCTGTGGGCAGCTTAATGTATGCCATGCTCTGCACTAGGCCTGACATATGTTATGCAGTGGGAGTAGTCAGTAGGTATCAGTCTAATCCAGGGTTGGACCACTGGGGAGCGGTTAAGAATATCCTCAAGTATCTTCGGAGAATGAGGGACTACATGCTTGTGTATGGAGCTAAGGATTTGATTCTTACTGGATACACTGACTCTGACTTTCAAGCTGATAAGGATTCTAGGAAATCCACATCAGGGTCAGTATTCACCCTCAATGGAGGAGCAGTAGTGTGGAGAAGCATCAAACAAGGATGCATAGCAGACTCAACCATGGAGGCTGAGTATGTAGCAGCTTGCGAAGCAGCTAAGGAGGCAGTATGGCTCAGAAAGTTCTTGACTGATTTGGAAGTAGTTCCGAATATGAACGTGCCCATAACACTATACTGTGACAACAGTGGGGCTGTAGCCAACTCAAAAGAACCTCGTAGCCACAAACGGGGTAAACACACCGAGAGGAAGTATCACCTGATACGGGAGATTGTGCAAAGAGGAGATGTGATCGTCACTAAGATCGCCTCGGAGCACAACATCGCTGATCCATTTACAAAGGCTCTCACGGCTAAAGTGTTTGAGGGTCATCTAGAAGGTCTAGGTCTACGAGATATGTATGTCATCTAATCTAGGGCAAGTGGGAGAAATGTATAATGGGTATAAGGATGCCCTAGTTCATTGTATTTCCAGCTTTAGATTATTGCATTTACATCCCACTAACTAGTGTTTTAGTTCAAGTGGGAGTTTGTTGGGTTTTATGCCCTAAAACTCGTAGATAGTGAATGTAACCGTTGACCGGATATTAATGAAATAATATTGATATATTTTTCCATTAATTGTTATTAGTTATTTTATATTTGTCTTTGCCTAATAATAACCCTAATCCAATAAACTAGACATCCAAGGCTGTAATATGAGTCTTGAACTATATGTAGCGACATATGGGATCATTGTTCAAGAAACAGCCTAAAAGGTCTATAGTATAGGGATAAGACTGGGTGCCTTATCCTGGTGACACTATGGATACGGCCCACTTTGTATTTGATACAAACGCTGCGATCCAACGCGTTCGTGTAGGAGACATGCGAGTGGGGGTATCCTATGCAATGAGTTTGCATAAGACCGGACCGCGAAATAGTAACCACTGGTTATAACAACCGTTAACTAGTTGGTTTTCTATTTCACTAGGAAGACCTAGACAACTTAGTCTTAATCCTGAGTTGATTATGGACTCCTGCTCATGAGAGATTGTCCTTTGATTTGTATGGGTGAGAGTGGCCAATACGCCGACTCAATAAGCCTACCACTTTGGGGACAAGATCGAATGGGGAGCTGGGAACATAATCGTACAAGATGGAATTCACTCCTTCCCGACTTTAGGGAAGCAGATGAGTGTTCCCTTAAGTGGTTACTCCGAGTCTTGGACAAAGGGCCCTACCCTCTCAATGGCACGAGAGGGTTTTCTGTTTGATGGTTGGACCACAAACAGATTGTTCATTAGAGGAGAATTGGTACTTAAGGAAATAGAGGTGACCCAGGGGTAAAACGGTAATTTGACCCAGCTGGTGTTACGGACACTCGTGAAGGACTAACTAGTCGATATTGGTCTAAGTTCCGTGGACACAGAAAATATGTCTGCAGTGAGAAGAGTGCAACTGTGAGTCTATAGTGGAATGTACACACAGTTAACGAATATTGATTATTGTGGTTAATGAGTTTAACCAATTAATCTCACATCGTTGGAGCTTCTGATCTGCAGGTCCATAAGGTCCCACTGGTAGCTCGTAAAGTAATTTGAGGCAACTAAGTAATTAAATGTAAATTGAAAATGTTCAATTTACTAAGGGAAATAAATATAATATATATTGATATATTATTATGAGAGAAATTAATATTTGAAGAAGTTCAAATATAAATTTATGGAAGATTGAAAGAATTAATTAATTTAAGTCCTAAAAGTGTTTGGGCAAAATTAATTAATTCAAGGTCGGAAATTAAATATGTGATATTTAATTGGTGGTTAATTAATTAAAGAATTCATTAACCATGAATTAATCAATTATGTAAATAATTAATCACTTAAGGAAGTGATTAATCATTTATGGGAATGATCTAATTACTTATGGAAGAAATTAGTCATTTATGGAAAAGATTAATCAATTGGGGAATTGATTGATCATGATTGATTGATTAAGGAATAAAGATTGAATCAATTTTGGAAAAGATTGATTTAATTGAATATTTTATTCATGGCCTCTCTTCTATAAATAGAACACTAGACCTAATTGGTCATGACACTTGACACTCTTAAAAGACAAGACCTAGAATTCTCTCTAGCCTCCCTCTTAGAGAAAGACTCCCACAAGTCTTTGGCCTCCTAGACTTAGAGACATACCGGTGTAACCTCTGTGGTTATTGTGTCAATCAAGAAGGAATTTCCAGCGAAGAAAAACAAAGGCGGCTGCTGCGTTTTCGTTCGTTGGAGCGTCGTTGGCGTTAGAAAAAGTTTTAAAAATAAATTTAGATTTATTTTAGCATGTTTAAACCGTTTTTACAGCGACTTTAAAGTTAGTTTAAAGTTTTGTTTGAGTTATCGTAACAGTATTTTAATGTTAATTAATATACGGCGTAAGGTCCAATCGATGCGCTTCCGCTGCGTGGGGACTTTTATTCCCTTCAATTTGATCCTTACAGGATACATTGACATGAATTTTAAGACTGATAAGGATTTAAGGAAATCTACATCAGCATCTATGGTCAATCTTTACAAATGAGCTATAGTATGACATAGTTACAGTCTTGACCATATAGGCCGAAAATATAGCTACTTGTGAAGCAACGATAGAGACTGTATGGCTTAAGAAGTTCTTGACTGATTTGGAATGTGTTCCAAATGTGAACTTGCCCATCACACTTTATAGTGATACAGTGGTGTTATGGCGAATTCAAAAGAACCTCGCAGCCGAAGACAAACAGACACATTGAATTGAATGAGATTTTGCTGATGATTTCACGAAGGCTCTCTCGGCTAAAGTGTTTGAGGGTCATCTAGAAGGTCTAGGTCTACGAGTTATGTACAAAGATGAAATCTAGGGCAAGTGGGAGAAATGTAATTGGTATAGTGATACCATTATGTAATGGGTATAGTGATGCCCTAGTTTATTGTATTTGTACATTGTATATGTTTTATACATGTATTTATACACCCAGTGCTGTATAGATTATTGTACATCCCACTAAACTAGAGTTTTAGTTCAAGTGGGAGTTTGTTGGGTTTTATGCCCTAAAATTCGTAGATAGTGAATGTAGACAAATTGTATACTTGTTTCAATAAAGTGTAATTGAGTTTCTACAATAAAGTGCTATTGTTAAATATTGCACAATTTGACCCAAATCCAATAAACTAAGATCCAAGGTTGTTTACATGTGACTTGAACTAGTATGTGGGGACATACGGGGATTGGTGTTCAAGTAACAACCTAAAAGGTCTATAGTACCTTATCCTGGTAACACTATGTGATACGGCCCGCTTTATATTCGATACAGACGTATTAATCCAAGGCGTCCATGTAGGAGACATGCGAGCGGGGGTATCCTATGCAATAAGTTTGCATAAAACCGTACCACGAAATAGTAAACCACTAGATGTAACACCGTTAACTAGTTAGGTTACTGTTTCAATAGGATGAACTAGGTAACTCAGTCTTAATCCTGAGTGTGTCATGAACTCCTTCTCACGAGGGGTTGTCCTTTGATTAGTATGGGTGAGAGTGGCCTGCTCGCCGACTCAATAATCCTACCTTCTTGGGACAAGACCGAGTGTGGGGCTGGGGACATGACAACACAAGATGGAATTCACTCATTCCCACTTCTAGGAGAAGTAGATGAGTGTTCCCTTAAGTGGTGACTCCAGGACTTGAACAAAGGGATCCCGCCCTCTCACTGGCCCGAGAGGGACTTTCTGTTTAATGGTTGGACTATAAAAAGGTTGTTCATTAGAGGAGCACTGGTACTTAAGGAGACAGATGTAACACAAGGGTAAAACGGTAATTTGACCCAGCCATGGTTACGAACACTCGTGAAGGATTGACTTACCGACATAGGTCTACATCCATGGACACAGAAATGTTCTACAGTGAGAAGAGTTCAGCTGTGGGTCTTTAGTGGAATGACCCACAGTTAATGAATTGGTTAACTTGATTAATGAGTTTAATCAGTTAACCTCATATCATTGGAGCTTCTGATCTGTAGGTCCATTAGGTCCCCCTACTAGCTCGTAAAGAGTAATTAGGAACAAATATATCTTGAGAGAATTTGAATAGTTCAAATTCATATTGGGAATTAAGTTAATTGTATGAGATACAAAGTAATATAATGTATAGTGATGCATTAAAATATAAAGTCTAATTTGAGATTAAACTTTATTATATTGAGAGATTGAATATATTTGAAAGAGTTCAAATATATGTCTAATTAAATATATGGTATTTAATTAGAAGATGTATTAATTAATTATGAATTAATTAATTATTCAATTTAGTTTAAATTAAACGAGATTTAATTAAACTATAGTCTATGAGAGAAATAAATATTTGAAGAAATTCAAATATTAATATGAATTTGATTCATATTAAATTTATAGGATATAAGAGAATTTGAACGAGTTCAAATTTTAATATGAATTTGATTCATATTATGGAATTAATTAATTGAAGGCCTGAAATTAAATATATGATATTTAATTGGGTAATTAATTAATTAAATAATAGAAGGTCTGAAATTAAATATATGATATTTAATTGGTGATTAATTAATTAAAGAATTAATTAATTGGTAATTAATCAATTATGGAAATGATTAATCACTTATGGAAGTGATCAATCATTTATGGAAAAGATTAATCAATTATGGAATTGATTGGTTATGGAATTGATTGATTATTGAAAAGATTAAATCAGTTATGGAAATAATTGATTTTAAATGAATATTTTATTCATGGTCTTTCTCCTATAAATAGAACACTAACCCTAGGGTTTAGGTACCACAACATATGGCCACCATAAGGCCCTCTCATATTCTCTCAACTCAAGAACTCTAGGGAGAATTTTCTTTCTAGAGTTTTTCCCATTTAAGATTAGGTAGTCCCACAACTACGTTCCTAATCTCAGAGTTATAGCGGGGAAGATCAAATGGTGGTGTTCTTTGTTGTTGCAGAGCAATCAAGAAAGGCATTCTTGAAGAATTCAGAGTCGTCAACGAAGGTATGTTTCTCATCGCTTAACCTTTTGCCAATGTATTGGTATTTTGTAAAACAAAATTAATTTACGAACGGTCCAATTGCTTCCGCTGTAACGGAATTGGGAATTCTAATCCTTCAAGGACGACACTTGTTTTACACGAAAACACTATATTATTACTTGACCCGTACACTTGCGGTAAGCAAATTGTGCATCACAAGCTTAAAGATCTATTTTGGGTAAGTCTCAATGGAGTTTAGCCTGGTTGGTGATTAAGTTTGTAAGAGGAATTGGTAGAGTAATTTCTCCTAAATTGTGGAAATTTTATGTGTGGGATTCAATCATTGAATTAAGGTCCAGTTTGGCTCTTTGATGGGATTATTAGGCGATTAAAACCAATGATTTATTTAGTCAGGTAAGTAACCTTACTACTTAGATAGCCTTGGCTTGGCTGAGATTACTTGTTATGAATTGTTGCTTGCTTTGAATGCGATTATGTATGGTTTGAGATATGGGATGTTGGATTATGTGTGTTCTGGCGATACTGAACACCTTGGTTATTTGTGTTGGCCTGTATGGTATGCTTAATGCTCTGTATAGTTTTGACTTCAAAATAGTATGAGGAATATTTCAGATGTGCTTGAATTCTCTAAATGCTTTGTGTTGAGAAGTATAGAATATTCTGCTTGGTAAACCTTGAATGCTCTAAATGCTCTATGTTGGGGAAGATAAGAGGTTCTATATGGTTGAGTTGTGGATGCGAGACCTAACTCGCTTTGTTTGTGGAAGTTTGAAGTCTGTTCTATTGACTGAAAGTGTTGTGGAAGTTTGTAGTTGGGTAGTTTTGAATATAGAAATGTATTCTCTTGTTTACAAGTGACAAGAAAATTTGGGGTAGTTATACGTATGTCGTTATGCTGTCGAATTTCATTAACATTACAGTGAATAACAAGGCTAAGTTTAGTGATGTCACTTGGATTACGATGTGCTGATATTGGATGCTGGCTGTTTAAATTATGCATATGCCTTTTTATATAGTGCTTTGGTGTTAGTTATGATATCTATGCTTGAATGAGATGAAAGGCGAGGTAGTTAGAACATGTTAGATTAGCCCTTCAGAAACCATCATGGGAAAGAAGCTTGATGGTTAAGTTGCAAGCTAAACTTGCTAATAGGGGTCCTGATACGAAATGATGATAGGTCACTTATTCGAGTAGGGATCGTGACAATTAAACACCTAAAGTTGAGATGTTTATAGACTGAGATGAGGAGCTAAATGGGTGGAACTCGACTTCACAGACTAGGTGCCATCTACTATCTGTGGAAGTAAAGTTTTGACTAAAAACTCATGGACGCCTGATGTGCAATTTGCTTACCACAAGTGTAGGGGTCAAGTAATAATATAGTGTTTTCGTGTAAAACGAGTGTCGTCCTCTGGATTAGTTTTCTAGCAAATTAAGTATCACGAATACTTTTGTTCAATTTTATTTAGGGAGCAAAACTCAATGATAAAGATAAATCTAAAGACAAAAAGCATAAAATAAAAGTGGAGACTCAAATGGAAAGATTCTTAGGGAATTGATTTCATTGATTAAAATTGAGGATTAATTAATGGGATGAATTTAGCATGCAATTATTCTACCAAGTCTAGGAACCTTTTATCACAACTATCTCTCCCGAGCATAATTGATTCTCATGCATGCAACCAACTTGATATCCCTATCTAAGTTCATTAACATGCAAGGCTTTGAGTTTAGTTCTTCAAGCAACTTCTAAAGTTATTCCAAATCCCGTCACAAACTTAGAATTTCTACTTTAGTCATGCAATTAAATAAAGTAAGTCTTACGCCAAATCCCCTCTCCCGAGCAAGATTCAACACTCAAATCATTCAACTAGTGATCAAGTAATTGAAAGCATTTAACCATAATTGCATAGGTAAAATAAATGCATATTCATACCACAAATCAATCCAACAAACTAAAGCAACTACATCAATCCCTAAGACAAACAACTAGCTACTCATAGTCTTTGAACTACAAACACTAATTGAAAGAAAAGCCATAAAAACTACAAGAGTTAAGGGAAAGAGAAAGGAAAACTCGAATCCGCCGACACCGCACGTCCCCGTCACGATCTCCACGTCTTCTTGCTTGATTCCCGCTCCTTGGCCTTGCCTTTAGCTCCCACAAAAGGTCTCTAGTCGAAATTAGGGCTAAAATCTCACCAATTGGGCTCCCCAAATCCGTAGCTGAAAAGAGGAATTTATAGAAAATCTGGCGACGCTGTCGCGATACCGCGTTTTTGGAAAATTTGCCGATAGCGTCGCGACGCTATGAATTTTTTTTTTTTTTTTTTTTTTTTTTTGGATTGCTCCATTTGACTCCAATTGCTGAATTAAGCTTCAAACACATACTTCCTACAAATAAAAACATAAAAATGCATAAATTTGGGCAAATAATTGTAAAAGACTAGCTTAATTAATAAGAGAAAAATAGCTAGCTATGCTCGCTATCAACGCCCCACCAGTGAGTTGGTAGTTAGAGTGTTATGCACACAGAGGGTGCCTTGATGGGTGAGACTTGACTCCACTGATTGGGTGCCTTCTACCATCAGTAGGAGTAGAGATCTCCCAGGATTCCCACTTGTGCACCTCCAATGAGTTGGTAAGCATACGTCAGGCTGGTTAATTGTCCACGTGACCCATACGACATGATAAACAAAATGAAATGATATGAAATGACCATTAGGCCCTTTAGCAGCAATTAACCTCGAGTTACCCCTGTAATGCATGTCAATCCTTTCCCAATAGTAGCGTTACTTGCTGAGTATTTTTAATACTCGTTCTTTTCAAATGTTTCCTTTCAGGTACGAGCAAGGACATACAGAGCGTGTGACGGAATGTTGCTGACGAGCCATGGAAACATGTGATCATGACTTCCGCAAAGTCTAGTTTACTCATTTTCCTTTTAATCAGCTTTGTAAATGGTGATTCTTAAGGTTCTAAATGTCTCTACGTTGTTCTTAGGAAACTTCTATATTAATTGAGTTTTTTGCAATTTTTCTTGTTTTATTTGGGATCCCAGGCCGAAAGGCTTTCTTTCTTTAAAATGTTGAATGTTTTGTGTTAATGTTTATTTCAAAATAAAATTTTCCTAAAAGTAAATAGTCATGCATGTGGTAACGACCCTAGAAATTAGTCGTGAGAAGTTGGATCGTTACAGATAGGACCACCTCTCTTTTTCTCAAAAGAAAATAGATTGTTAGTAGTGTCGGCAGTTCATAATCTATGATTTTAGTTAATGCAAATAAATTTGTAGAGTTATACAATTAATCACTATACTGTTTTTAGTCGCTTATTCTAAAATAGTCCAAATTATGCTTTATCAAAGGAGCCTTTGCCATTTGATATCTCAAAGATAGATCGAAAATCAATTTATCAAATAAGCACTTTTAATATCTTTCAAAAGTTTTGCCTCAAAGCAATGGACCAAAATGGTCATGTTTCCAAAAAAAAAAAAAAAAACTAACAAAAACCATCCATTAATTTTCTAAAAAGGTTCATGTGTGCACATCATGAATAGTTTAACTATCTTCAAAAAAAGCTTGATACTCGTAGGTTGCTACAAAACCCCTAACCAAGAATACTTCTTGTTTTGTAACTTGTAGAGATAAGAGACTAAAATTATTTCAATGCCCTCATAAGTGTCATTCAATCAGACCTTGAGAATGGTCCAAATAAACAAGACAGGACCACATCTCATTTTTCACATGTCTTTCTTTTGCTTTAAAAGAAAATAGACCGTTAGTAATGTTAACACTTCATAATCTACAACTTAATTGATGCAAAATCATCGACACTTCATAATCTACAACTTAACTTATTTGCATTAACTTAATCTACACGTCATAATCTAAACTTAAACTCTTCATGATGTTTACACATGAATCTTTTTAGAAAATTAATAGATGGTTTTTGTTAGTTTCTGTGAAAACATGATGAATTTGTTCCATTGGTATGATGGAAACGCTTTGAAAAATATTAAACGGGCTTTTTTTTATTTATAAATTGATTTTTCGAAAAAGTTTTCTTTGATAAAGTATAATTTGGACAATTTCAGAATAAGAGACTAAAAGAAGTATAGTGATTAACTGTAAACTCACCATCATCTTCTTCCCTTTCCTTCACCTCTCGGTTTCTTCATCCTCTTCTCTTTCTTTTCTTTTTTTCCTTCAACAACCAACAACCAACAACCCTTCACTTCCATCTTCCTTCTTCTTCCTTATCTCACAAACATATATACCCATAATCCAAAATCATGAGAAAACTAAGGGCTCGTTTGATAACGTTCTCGTTTCTTGTTTCTTGTTTCTAAATTGATTAAGAAATCTAAGCATTTAATAACTAAGTATGTTTCTTGTTTCTCATTTTTTAGAAACACTCCCAAAATTTGTATAGAACTTTTGGGAACAACTAAAACTAGTTTCTTCTTTTTTGTTCTTGTTTCCAATTTTTTCCAAACATAACTAAGAATATATGTTTATTATTATTGAATGTATAGGTGTTAGGGTCATCAAATTCTATTTTTCTTTATTAAAAATGAAGAAACGGAAACAAGAAACGAGAACGTTACCAAACGGGCCCTAAGAAACCTCAAAAACTACTTACCAAATTTGTGGGGAAACGTCGTGGGTGAGCTCAAACACCCCAAAAATTGCACCTCCTCTCCGAACTTCCTCTCGATCTCTTCGTCTCACTCTTTTCAGTTCTCCCTCTCTGTTTTGCTTCTTCTCTAAGACCTCTCTCTTCGTGGATTTTTCCAGACCTTTCCTTTCTTCTTTTATTTTTTTTAAAACCCATTAACCGCCTCAGTTTCCAGCTTTTCTTCTTCTTCTTCTTCTTCTTCTTCTTCTTCTTTTTTTTTTTTAACTTTCTCTTACCTTTATCTTTCTCTCTCTATCCGCAAGGGTCTTCTACTTTTAGCCTATCCTTTGTCTTTTTTTTTTTTATTATTATTAAACCTCATTTGCCGCCTCAACATCCCATTTTATCTTCTTTTTTTTTTAATTAAATAAAAGGAAAAATCAAATGGGTTGGGCTTTACATCACATACAATTTACTTAATTCCCAATATGAATTTGAACTATTCAAATTCTCTCAAGATATAATTGTTTCTAATTAATTTTTACGAACTAGCAGGGGACCTAATGGACCTATAGATTAGAAGCTCCAGTGATATGAGGTTAACTAACTAAACTCATTAATCGAGTAAACCAATATTCATTAATTGTGGATCATTCCACTAAAGACCCACAACTGAACTCTTCTCACTGTAGAACATTTTTGTGTCCATGGATATAGACCTGTACCGATAAGTCAATCCTTCACAAGCATTCGTAACCACAGTTGGATCAAATTACCGTTTTACCCCTATGTTACATCTGTCTCCTTAAGTACTAGCGCTCCTCTAATGAACAACCTATTCAGTGTCCAACAATTAAATAGAGAGTCCCTCTCGGGCCAGTGAGAGGGTGAGATCCCTTTGTTCAAGTCTCAGAATCACCACTTAAGGGAACACTCATCTACTTCTCCTAGAAGTTGGAAGGAGTGAATTCCTTCTTATGTTGTCATATCCCCAGCCTCCCACTCGATTTTGTCCCAAAAAAGGAAGGCATATTGAGTTGGCGTATTGGCCACTCGCACCCATGCTAATCAAATGACAATCCCTCATGAGAAGGAGTTCATGACACACCTAGGATTAAGACTGAGCTACCTAGGTCATCCTATTGAAACAGTAACCTAACTAATTAACGGTGTTATATCTAGTGGTTTACTATTTCATGGTCCGGTCTTATGCAAACTCATTGCCTAGGATACCCCTGCTTGCATGTCTACTACATGGATGCTTTGGATTAATACGTCTGTATCAAATACAAAGCGGGTCTATCACAGAGTGTTACCAAGATAAGGTACCCAACCTTATCCTTGTACTATAGACCTTTTAGGTTGTTACTTGAACATCGATTCCTGTATGTCCCGACATACTAGTTCAAGTTACATACAAACAAGCTTGGATATTAGTTTATTGAATTTGGGTCAAATTGTGCAATATTTAACAATAACACTTTATTGTAGAAACACAATAACATTTTATTGAAATAAGTATACAATTTGTTTACATTCAGTATCTACAAGTTATAGGACATAAAACCTAACATGTGCATCATGATCGTCTTCTCATTCTGATCAATCTTGCATCTATCGTTTCACCTTGTTTAATTCTGTTTTTTGGGTATTACTGCGTCTGGGAAGAGTGCAAGATTGTCAAGTAACTCAGTCAAAATAATTTGCACTAACAAAAATATGAAGCCAACTAAACCATAGATTACAATCAGCCGACAATCTCTTTTGTTTTATGTGGTAGAAAAAAAGCACATGCGAAAAATGATGGATGAAATAATCTTCTACTTTTCTATGAATATTGTTGGAAATGATTCTTAAAAAAAAAAATTGTTGGAATTGAAATTATAAGGAAAAAAAAAAGATATACAAGATTGTTGTATTGTATGAAGCTTTTGATTTGTAAATTGGACAAGTATATGAAAATAGATAGGATTATGTAAAAAATAAAAATAGCAACCAAAGCATGAGTATCAATCATACACATTATTTACACAATAGTAAATTTGTATTTTTTTTTTCTTTAGGGTCGGAGAGAATTTGGATATCAAAAATAGAAAATGTTGTTTATAGGTTATATATGCAACATTGTTTGAGAAAAAGAAGGATGTATCCCGTGTTTCCATTATTTTGAAAACAAAATTAGAAAATAATGAAAATAACATTTTATCGTTTTTTAAAACAGGCTATTTTTCTAGTCGTTTCTTAAAATTGTTTTTGAAAATAGGTATACCAAATACATTTTCATTGTTTCCCTTATATATTTTTATTTTTGAAAATATAAAAATGAAAATGGATCATGAACCAAACAGAACCTTATGGTTTGTATATTCAATATAATTGCAAAATTTAGGGTTGTAATATATTGAAATTGATTAAAATAATTCCAAATGGACAATTAAAATATATAGAGATAATATTAAATTAGAGTAAAATCATAAAAGAAAAAATTAAAATGGAGAAACTCAAGCTATGCTAAAGCTTAATTTATTTATTTTTTTTTTGTCTGAAAATTGAAATTCGTGATATATAAATTCAGAAATTGGGTTATTCGACATAATTTCTGTAAAAAAATTATTCCTCTATGAAATACTTCAGAAGCCAATAAGTGAACTAATCTTTTTGTTTATAAGATGGCGTGAAGGAGTTTGAAACTCCTCTATTTTTTCCTCTCCATTTCATTTCTTTCTAAAATTCACATACGACTGATGTTTGGCGATATCAAAGACCATATAGACGATTACTTATAATATGTCCCAAGGTTATCAATCATATTCCTAGTAGAATGAGAGAACTTGTATCAATTTGAATACCTCACAAAAAAGTGCAACTTTTTCAAAATCATTCTTGAACCTAACTTATATAGAAATATATTTAGATTCAAAATTTCAAAGCATAAATTTGAAACATTCTAGGGTAAGATAGTAAAAGGATTATACAGATTAATGATCAGTAAAAATTCAATAAACTTATTTGCATCAATTAAGTTGTAGATTATGAAGTGTCGACATTGCTAACATTCTATCTTCTGATCTTGAACAAAAGAAAGACATGTGAAAAATGAGATGTGGTCCTATCTTGTTTATTTGGACTATTCTCAAAGTTTATTTTCTTTTGAGTAAAAGAAAGACATGTGAAATGAGATGTGGTCCTATCTTTGTTTATTTGGATCATTCTCAAGGTTGGATTGAATAACGTTGAGGATATTGTGAAGTAATTTTAGTCTCTTATCTCCACAAATTACAAAACGAGAAGTATCCTTGGTTAGGAGTTTTGTAGCAACATAAGAGTATCAAGCCTTTTTGAAGATGCTAAAACTCTTGGTAATGTTTACATATGAACCTTTTTAGAAAATTAATGGATGGTTTTTGTTAGTTTTTATGTAGAAACATATGATGATTTGTGTCCATTGCTTTGATGAAAAAAGCTTTGAAAAGTATTAAAAATGCTTATTTTATAAATTGATTATCACTATGGGTTACAAGAATAAAAGTATCAAGAACTAACTTACATTGTGATTTTTTTAGCAACATAGAGTATCAAACCTATTTGAAGATAGTGGAACTCTTCATGATGTTGAAGTATTATATAACAGAGGTTTTCTTCTATTTGAGTATATCATAGTTTTGAACCAGTATGCAAGATTAGATTTATCAATTTCTCAATTTATTTGAATTTGTGTCCTCTTGGCCAGTTGAAAATTATTGAAAAGTGATGAAATTGAATTAAAAATAAGGAAAATTGGAGTGGGTGGCAAATTGGACCAAATTAATAGCAAATATAACACTATGTAAAAAAAAATTGCAAATATAGTAAAATCTATCCGAGTCTATCTATAGACTCTGCCCGATTATTCAGAGTCTATCAGTGTCTATTGCTGATAAACTCTAGTTAATAAAAATTTAATCAAAGTCTATCAGTGATAGTCACTAATAGATTTTGATTAATCAAAGTCTATTAGCAATAGACACTGATATACTTTGAATAATCAGAGTCTATCAGTGATAGACACGGGTAGAATCTGACCACAACTTTTTGGTCTTGTACAATTAATTTTGTTATATTTGCAATTAGTTTGCAACTGTGCTATATTTGCTATTAATTTGGTTCAATTTGTCATCTATGTAACTGCCCCTATAAATAATCATATATTGGCCAATAAGATATTTGTAAAAAATAATAAATAAATAAAAACTCGTAACATGTACTGCATGTCTAGAAATTTCTTTAAGAGGGTGTTTGGGGCACTGAATAGGTTATAATAACCCTCCTTATTATAACCTATTCAATGTTTGGGGCACCAACAAAAATAATTGGTGAGGTGGATTATTTTAACCCCCGATTATTTTATCAATTTTCTACAGTAACCATTATTCAACCCACCACAGTAACTATCTCCTCACTTCTTCCATGCGACTCCTTGACTTTTTCGACGACCGCCGGCCGCCGTCAGTCGGCGAATTTTCCGACGATCGCCGACGACCACCGACGACTTTTCCGGCGATCGCCGATGACTTTTCCGGCCACCAATTTTTTTTCTCCATATTTCTTCTCAATTTCATTTTGAAAAATATAAAAAAAAAAAATAAAGAAAAAAAACATCAAAGGTTGTCGGAAAAGTCGTTGACAACATCGAAGGTTAATCAACTTAAAAAAAAACATTCAAACGAAATTATATTTACCACACTCAAGTTTATTTCAAATGATTTTATTGATAAAAAAAGAAAAAACTAATATGATTTTTGAACTAAAGATTTACAATTTTTATTTTGGCCATACTAAAAGTTAACTAATATGATTTTTCTATACCAAAACCTAAACTTTTTTGCTTTGTAACAAAAAAAAAAAGCATAACCCTAAATAAAATCAAAGTATTGTATATCATAAAAAAAAACTAGAAAAAGAAAACAGTCAGTTTCAACATTTGATTCAGAACCTCATGTTAAAACAGATCAACACTCCAAACACAGATTATTTTATCCCAGATTAAAATAATCTGCACCCCAAACACATATTATTTTATCCCAGACTATAATAATCTGCACTCCAAACACATATTATTATAACCCCCAGATTATAATAATTGCCAGATTATTATAACCATCAGATATTATAACCAATTCAGCGCCCCAAACAGCCCCTAAGATGTTATAGAAACCATTGACAACCAAACCTCCAAAAGTGGCCTTCGTCAATTTTTATATATATAATTATATATACACTTTCAGTGATCATAAGCATTTAATTGAAAAAGATGGATGAAATAAAAATTTAAAACGAATAGTAGGGAACAAAATAGAATATAATAATAATAATAATTAACCGATAAAATATTCATTTTTCTTAATAAATTTTCATAATTTATGAGAACATTACAAACCTTTTTTTTTTTTTTATCAGAAACAAATTGCAACAAATAGTTTTGAATTAAAAATTATTTATTTTCATTTTGCCATCAAAATAATTCTGGATGAGAGTTTTTCTTTTCCAAAAACTATTGTGTGTGTACACACATATATAGTTCAAACTAGAATAATGTGAGTTAGATTAAGTTCGTAATTATCTTTATTTTTTTATAAAAGTATGTCAATATTATATTTTAGGAAAACAAAGTTCGTTTTTAGGGTAGAGTTTTGATTTTATACAACTGCAGCTCTTCTGCAATATTTACCTTCAACTTATTAATAAATATTACCATTTTTACTTTCTCATAAACTTTCGTTTGAAAAATTCTCAAAAAGAATACTTTGGTGAAATTCAACAAGATTTGGAATGGAGAAATTTGAACCTCTAACCTCTTGATTCAAAGTACAAGTCAAATATCGCTAAACTATGCTCACTTTGACTATGTGTCTTTAATTTATATTCACCAACCATTAGAGCTGAGACGTGGCACACAATAATAGTGGAAGTAGATGGATAGATGATCTAGGGATAAGGTTGTTTGTACTCACTATGATGTATCTCATGAAGAAAAAGAGGTGTGTATTTAAAGTAATGCATGTATCCAATGGCAAGCGAATAAGAGGCAAGTACAACTTGTTTTTATTTTTCACACGTTTCCTTTAGTCATTTGTATTATTTTCTGCCAAGAAAATGACCCTTCCATCAGCTACCACTTTGTTATAGGTAATTTTGGACCACCCTGATATACAAGGAGCTGACGAGGACATCCGGGCAGAAATAAAACTAGGAGACTGAGCCAGAAGAAGAACCGACCAAAGGGTCGGGCCAACTTTGCCCGACCATTCTGCCCGCGCCCCTGATGCCTCTAGCCGCCTCGATTTCACCTGGTTCGTCCCGAAACGCCTCTGAATTCCTAAAAACCCTAGGAGTATGAGCAGATATTTATACCCCTCATCGCCACTGAAGAAGGGGACCCAAACTCTAATCTTTACTCTCTCTCTTGCATCCTAACCCTCCTACTTCTGTTTTCTGACTTAAGTTTTGGAGGAGGTGTGGTGCTGCAGGTTTTCCGTTTTGCAGGCCACGTCTTCCCTCTCATCTACAAATTTACCGTTGGTGGCACGTGAAGGTTAGGTGAGTTCCTCTGACCAAATTCGACCATCAAAACACTCAATATTTAGAAGCACAAGTCCAAACTCAATAGGTTTGAGCTTAATGGATTTTGAGTTCATTCAATCTTAAATAACTTCAACCTTGTTCAATAACTGTTTGATTTTTTTGTTTTCGATTTTTGGTTTTTAAAAATTAATTGGCTTATTAACCCTATTTCCACCTATGAGTTTCTTTGTTATTTACTTTCTAGGAATGTTTTGAAAAATCTAATTAAGTCATGTTTTCAAAACTAAAAAAAAATAACTAATAAAATCTTGTTTTTGTTTTCCAAATTTGAGTTAGAATTCAAATGTTTGTTTAGGAAATTAAGATGAAAGTCATGGTAAAGATATTGTAAGAAATATCAAAAATCAAATGGGACCTAAGTCCATGAATTGATTTATATGTTTTGGGAGGATGAAACTTTTGCCTATTAATAATTTTTTTTTTTTTAAACTTTTTAGATCTACCATGTCAAATTTTGGGCTAAATATATATTTTTCTCTTTTTCTAATTTAGTGCAGATGTTTTCATCTTTTTAGTTTTATTGCTAACTACAGGTAAATGTTAAAATTGTTAATCGAATGTGTTCCTAAAAATGTTAGCAATAATAATCCACTAATAATGTTAACTGGAACTAAAAGGTGTGTTTTAACGAACATATATAGCCAACTAAGCCATAGATTACAATGAACCGACAATCTCTTTTGTTTTATATGATAGAGAAAAACCACATGCGAAAAATGATGGGTGGACTCATCTTGTACTTTTCTATGAACGATGAGGGCAAACTTGTAACTTCATTCCATTCATTTGCATTCAATTATGGCTATAAATAGCACACACTTGTCTCATCCTTGAGACAAACCATATCCAACTCTCCAATCAAACACTCTCTCCTCCAAATTTAAGCATGGCCAAGTCTCTTTTCCTTGTGGCTTCTCTCCTCCTCCTTGTGTCGCTATCACTGGCGGCGGGAGAGCCACGAAAACCTTCAGCAAGTGGATTTGAAAAGAAAACGCCCGGTGCCTACAACCCAATAGAGAACATAAAGGATCCATACATCCAAACATTGGGAAAGTTGGCAGTGGAAGCACACAACAAGAAAGCTGGAACTCATCTAAAATTCCAGGAGGTGTACGAAGGGAAATATCAGATTGTGAAAGGGACCAACTACGATCTCAAGTTGAGAGCCCTTGATGGATATATAAGCCGCACCTATGGCACCCTCTTCTATATAGACTTGAACCTTAGAGAGTTCTATGGCATCTCAAGGAACTAAACTCCTTTCTCCTTTTGCGTATTCACAACCTTAACTAATAAATAATGTTGTGTCTGTCTTGTCTTTGCTTCCTCTTCTTCTTATGTCATCATGTAATATGCTGGTCTTCTATCACCATGCTTCAATAAAATTGCTATTATTAAGCAACTGCTACTTCATATTTTCTCTCTACCGTCCTAAAAAGATACTTGAGAAAATTTTGTTTTTCAATTACGCCCTTGCATTGAGAATTTATTCAATGATATCTCCACAATGAAGCTAGGATGTAACGACACGGCTTCTAAAAAGAGACTATTCGGGACCGTCACCACATGCATGCTATGGAGGCCTTTCTAGATAAAACATTTTAAAAGATAAACTCAAATTTAAGTAAAAAACGAAAATCTGAATCTTCTCCCTCACACTCCCTCTCTCTCTCTCACCTGATACCCTCTCTCCCTCTCTCGGCAATCTCTCTCTCTCATCTGCACGCCGCCACCTCCCTCCGTCGCATGCCAACCGTCGACGCCGCCGCACGCCTCCGTCCGTCGCAAGCCGCCACCGCACGCCGTCGTTGTCCTCCGCAAGCCGCCGCCGCCGGTAACGTCTCTCATCTCTCTTAGCCCACTCTTTCTCTTTTGTAGCAGATTCGTGCGCCGCCGCCCTTCCCCGACTCCAGATCTGCACGTCGCCGCCACCGCCGCCGGTAAATCTCGCCTCCCCTCAGATCTTCCTCTCTCTCGGATTTCTCTCTCTACTGTGTTAATAATGGCCGCATTTTTTCCGTTCAGATTCGAGCAGCCACTGCCGCCCTCGGGCTCGTTCGTCTTTTTCAGATCTGCTCGTTCGCTCTTTTCAGATCTGTTCTTCGCCGCCACTTGAAGCTTCAGTTTTGCTTCTAAAGAATTATTTGAGGTAAGGAATTAAGTAAGATTCAGTTTTTAGCATCCTTGATTTGGGACGTACTGTGTTGGGGCCTAACTTTAGTATTAAATTGTTAGGAATTGTGAAATTGCTTGAAAGATCTGTGGGCTAAGCGGTTGTATTTTATATTGAGTGGTTAAGGTAAGTAACTTGCTGCATTGGAATGAAATGTGTATGTTTTGAAATGATTGTTTACTCCTGGCATGAGAATGTGTATAAGTTGTTCGGATTGAGACTGAGGTGATATGTTGCGTTAATTTCAATAATATGGCTATTGCTTATATTTGTGTTGTGTGATAGAAGCGAGTGTATGACTGTTGTATATTTTAAAGCTGGCTGACATTGTGTGTGGGCAACGAGAAGTTGTGGTTTTTCTCTGTTTAGGAGTGTTGGTTGTTGCCTCCATTTCTTATTCATGAGATGTGACTGAGTTGGAATGGTACATATCAGATAGTCTGTCAATATTCTATGAAAAGAAACCGATTGTATTAAATAGGTTGCAGATAAAAATTAGAAGTGTTAAGGGGACCTAAAGGGTAAAGGATTAAGAAAGGGAAAAGGATAGGCTAGTTGCCTCAGTTGAGGGTCGTGTCAATTAAACCCCTAGGACTGAGATGTATTAGACTGAAATGAGGGGCTTAATGGGCGGAACTTGGCTTCGCAGACTAGGTGCCATTTACTAACTGTGGAAGTTAAGTTCTGACCTAAACCCATGAACGTCTCACCAGTGAAATGGTAGTTTAGAGTGCTACGCGCACTTTAGTGCCTTGAGGGATGAGACTCAGCTTCACTGACTAGGTGCCTTCTATCATCAGTAGGAGTATAGATCTCCCAAAACACCCACCTATGCACTGAAGGGATGAAAGCCCTTGCGCAGCGAAAAATCATACAGAACCTTTAAAACCCGGATTAATTTAAGAACAAAAATACCAATACGTTGGGAAAGATACATGAAATTTACAGCGGCAATAGTAGATTAAAAACTGCTGTAAAACGGATATAGGCATGCATAAAATCAGAGAATTAATCCTAGATCTAATCTAGAATTGGGTCCTATTGACCCTAGTTCAAGAACAACATTACCTTTGAAGAAATCCTTGAACTTTTCGCCGAATTCTCTGAATTTTTCCTCAAAAATACAGCAGCAACACGAACACCACCACAAGGGTACACCGGTATTCTCTGATAGGGATACTACGTTGAGTGCTGGTGGGAGCAAAAAATTCTCTGGATTTTTCGTTTGATTTCTCTGTGTGAATCCTCTGAGAGCTCTATGGAATTCTCTGATAGATTGAGAAAGAAGGAGAGAGCGATTAACTGGGATGGTCAGGCGTGAGACTAGGGAGTTGGAGATAACCACTCCCCTGACCACGTCTGATCATTTAAAATATCAGATAACTGATATTTCAGTTATCTGATATTTTAAATAATTATAATTTGAAAAAAAAATATAAATTCAAATTATAATTAATTATCTTTTAATTAATCAAAATTAATTAAAATTTAAATTAACATCCCTCTTATCTTATAGTTTAATTAAATCAAATTTAATTAAACTAGATCAATTAATTAATAAGAAATTAATTAATTAATAAAATAAAATTGAACATCACATATTCAATTACTATTTTCTCTCTCATAACTATAGTATTAATATACATCCAATGCATATTAATTTTAACCTATAGTTTTTAATATGAACCAAATTCATATTTTAGTATAATATTCGAACACCTTCGAATATTCAATCCATCCTTAGAATTTTACCTCAACGCCCCAAATGAGCTACCGGTGGGACCTAATGGACCTACAGATCAGAAGCTCCAACGATGTGAGATTAGTTGATTAAACTCATTAACCAAGTTAATCAATATTCGTTAACTGTGGTTCACTCCACTAAAGAACCACAGCTGCACTCTTCTCACTGCAGATATATTTCTGTGTCCACGGATATTGACCGTCAGCAGCAAGTTAGCCCTTCACGTGTGTTCGTACCCCAGCTAGGTCAAATTACCGTTTTACCCCTGGGCTACCTCTTGGTCCTTAAGTACCAGTGCTCCTCTAATGAACAACCTGTTTGTGGTCCAACCATCAAACAGAAAACCCTCTCGTGCCATAAAGAGGGTAGGGCCCTTTGTTCAAGACCCGGAGACACCACTTAAGGGAACACACCTCTACTTACCCACATATCAGGAAGGAGTGAATTCCATCTTGTAAGACTACGTTCCCAGCTCCCCATTCGGTCTTGTCCCCAAAATGGTAGGCTTATTGAGTCGGCGAACTGGCCACTCTCACCCGTACAAATCAAAGGACAATCCCTCATGGACAGGAGTCCATAATCCACTCAGGATTAAGGCCAAGTTGCCTAGGTCATCCTAGTGAAATAGAAACCGAGCTAACCAACGGTGTTATAGTTAGTGGTTAACTATTTCGCGGTCCGGTCTTTGTGCAAACTCATTGCACAGGATACCCCCACTCGCATGTCAACCACATGAACGTGTTGGATCACTACGTTTGTATCAATATACAAAGCGGGCCGTATCCATAGTGTCACCAGGATAAGGTACCCAGCCTTATCCCTATACTACAGACCCTTTAGGCTAAAACTTGAACATTGATCCCCGCATGTCCCTACATACTAGTTCAAGTCTCATTCTATTAGCCATGGATGTTTAGTTTATTGGATTAGGGTTAGCAAGACAAGATATAATACAAACATTGAATAATACATCACTTTATTAATGTTCGGTCAAATGTACATTTACTATCTACGAGTTTTAGGGCATAAAACCCAACAAACTCCCACTTGAACTAAAACTCAAGTTACAGGGAAAGTATATACAGAATAATCCAAAGCTGGAAACGGTATACATGTATATTTGTACATTACATAAAAGGTAAATATACAAAATACAATAAACTAGGGCATCCTTACACCCATTACACATCTCCCACTTGCCCTAGATTACGCTATATACATATCTCGCAGACCTAGACTGTCTAGATGACCCTCGAACACTTTAGCCGAGAGGGCCTTCGTAAACGGATCAGCAATGTTATGCTCAGAAGCGATCTGGGTCACGACCACATCTCCTCTTTGCACAATCTCTCGAATTAGATGGTACTTCCTCTCTATGTGTTTACCTCTTTTGTGGCTGCGAGGTTCCTTTGAATTGGCTACTGCCCCACTGTTGTCACAGTATAACGTAATGGGCAAGTTCATATTTGGAACAACTTCCAAATCTGTCAAGAACTTCCTTAGCCAAACAGCTTCCTTAGCTGCTTCACAAGCAGCTACATACTCAGCCTCCATTGTGGAGTCTGCTATACATCCCTGCTTTATGCTCCTCCAAACTACAGCTCCCCCGTTAAGGGTGAAAACTGACCCTGACGTAGATTTCCTAGAATCCTTGTCAGTTTGGAAGTCAGAGTCGGTGTATCCAGTGAGAACTAACTCCTTAGCCCCAAACACCAACATATAATCTCTCGTCCTCCTAAGATACTTGAGGATTCCTTTAACGGCGGTCCAATGGTCCAACCCTGGATTTGACTGATATCTGCTGACAATCCCTACAGCATAACAAATGTCAGGCCTCGTGCATAGCATGGCATACATTAAGCTACCCACGGCTGAGGCGTAGGGAATCCGTCTCATATCCTCAACTTCTTGAGGTGTCTTAGGAGACTGTTCCTTAGACAAGTGAACCCCATGCCTGAAAGGTAACAAGCCCTTCTTGGAGTTCTGCATCGAATATCTAGCCAACATCTTGTCGATATACGTTGCCTGAGACAGCGCTAGCGATTTGTTCTTTCTATCCCGAATAATCTGGATCCCAAGAACATACTGGGCCTCACCCAAATCTTTCATTTGGAATTGAGCTGCTAGCCATTCTTTTACGTCAGACAGATACCCTACATCATTCCCAATGAGTAGGATGTCGTCTACATAAAGTACGAGGAAAGCTACTTTATTCTTGTTGATCTTCTTGTATACACAAGGTTCATCAACATTCTGGTCAAAACCAAAAGATTTGATCGCAGTATCAAATCTAATATTCCAAGATCTAGAAGCCTGTTTCAACCCATAAATGGATCGATTCAGTTTGCAAACCTTTTGCTCATTACCTTGGGATATGAACCCTTCGGGTTGAGACATAAAAATACTCTCGTCAAGATTGCCATTCAGAAAAGCTGTCTTGACATCCATTTGCCAAATTTCATAATCATAAAATGTGGCAATGGATAAGAGGATTCTTATGGACTTTAGCATAGCAACTGGAGAAAAAGTTTCTTCATAGTCCACTCCTTCTCGTTGGGTATAACCCTTTGCTACAAGTCTTGCTTTGAAAGTCTGTACTTTCCCAGCAGCATCTCTTTTTCTCTTATAGATCCATTTACACCCAATGGGTCTGACCCCTTCAGGTAGATCTACAAGTTCCCAAACTTGATTGAAGTACATCGACTCCATCTCAAGGTCCATGGCTTTGGCCCACTCGTCCTTATCTACATCATTCATTGCCTGACGATAAGACAATGGATCTTCTACGCCGTCATCAGGTATGACTACTTGTGTTTCTGTTAAACCCAAGTAGCGGTTAGGTTGTATCACAACCCTCCCACTGCGTCGAAGCTCTCCCACTACGTGAGGAGGACTAGATTGACGAGAAGAACTGCATTCTCCAACAACTCTTGTTGAAGGACCAGGTTCATCAACAACCCTTGTTGATCCTTCTGTAGCTTCTCCTAATACTAACTTACTTCGTGGTTGATGATTTCGTATGTGGTCTTCCTCCAAGAAAGTTGCATTTGTCGATACAAATACTTTATTATCTTGAGGGTCATAGAAAAGACCACCTCTCGTTTCTTTCGGGTACCCAACAAATTGGCATAATCTCGTACGTGGTTCCAATTTCTTAGGATTTGTCACTAACACATGTGCAGGACAACCCCAGATTCGAAAGTAACGCAAACTAGGTTTACGCCCCCTCCATAACTCAAAAGGAGTTTCAGAAACACTTTTTGAGGGAACACTATTAAGAATATGTACTGCAGTCTCTACTGCATACCCCCAAAACGAGCTAGGCAACTGAGCATAGCTCATCATAGATCGAACCATGTCTAACAAGGTTCTGTTTCTCCTTTCTGATACACCATTTTGCTGAGGTGTACCAGGTGCTGAGAGTTGTGATTGGATTCCATGTTCTATCATATAGTCCTGGAATCGCTGATCTAAATACTCTCCACCTCGATCTGATCGAAGTGTTTTAATTGTTTTACCCAATAAGTTTTCTACCTCAGCCTTAAACTCCTTGAACTTTTCAAGAGCCTCAGACTTATGGCCCATTAGGTACAAGTAACCGTATCGTGAATAATCATCTATGAAAGAGATGAAATATTCAAAACCACCTCGAGCCTTTACATTCATAGGACCACAAAGATCCGAATGTATTAGTTCAAGTGGTTCTTTGGCCCTGTAACCTTTTCCAGTAAAAGGCCTCTTGGTCATTTTACCCTCGAGACACGATTCACAGGGTGGTAAAGATGTATCTTCTATGTCACTTAGAAGCCCATTTTTAACCAAACGATCGATCCGATCGATGTTAATATGACCAAGACGAAGATGCCAAAGATACGTGTTGTTACTTGAAGGAGAAACTTTTTGCCTTTTGTTTTGCGTTTCGGCCGTTTTAAACATTTCATGACTTAAAATGGCCTTAGCATCATTTGGTCTTAACACAAACAAATTATTCTCACGCTTAGCTGAACAAATGTAAATTCCATTCTTTGAAATTAAAGCTTCATTAAGCAAGAAGGAAATAGTATAACATTGTTCTAACAAAGCTGAAACAGAAATTAGGTTCCTTTTAATTCTAGGAACCAAATACAAGTCCTCTAAAATTAAAAACCTATTTCTAAAGAATAATTTTGCAGCTCCCACTGCACGAGCTGAAACGACGTCTCCCGTTCCGACCTTGAGCGTCATTTCACCCTCTGCCAGCTGCTGGAAATTATTTCCCTGAAAAGAAGAACAAACATGATTAGTGGCTCCCGAATCCAGTATCCAGGCAAACTCATCATGTTCAACGAGACAAGTCTCTGACACAAGTAAATCGAATTTACCTTCTTTTTCTCTTCTCTTCTCAGCAAGGTAGCGGGGACAGTTGCGCTTCCAGTGACCATCTGCATTGCAGTGGAAGCATCTACCTTTATCGGCCACGACCTTGGCCTTCCCCTTCCCTTGCACAGCCTGTGCAGGAGCCTTCCCCTTGTCTCCCTTCCTCTTCTGGATCTGCTTCGATGAAGAAGCCTGGGGTACAGATTTAGTCCCTGAGGATGAACCCTTCAGGAACTTTTTCTTGGAATGGGCCACATTGGCCTCTCCTTTCACCACATTCTTTCCCTTGCTCTTTTGCAGGGATTCGTAAATCTGTAACTCCGAGAGGAGGGTAGTCAGATTGAACTGAATCTTATTCATGCTCGCGTTCGTCCTAAAAGACAGATAACTCGCTGGGAGCGAGTGAAGGATGAACGCAACCTGACTGCGCTCGCAGACAACCCCGCCATTTGCCTCAGCTATGTTGAACTGGTTAACCATGTCCAGGACATGTTCCCGAACAGATTGACCTTCCAGCATCTTGGCATTGAAGACGTTCTTCAAGGCGTCGTGGTGGAGCTGGTAGGACGGGAGTCCAAACATCTCCTGCAGGGAATTCATAATTTCCCTGGCAGTTTCCACGTTCTCATAACGCTTGGCCAAAACTTCAGACAAGCTGACCAATATATAGACCTTGACCTTTTCATTGGCCTTGGTCCAGCGTTCATAGGCGTCTTTAACTGCCTGAGAGGCAGTGCGAGGGGGAACGGGAGGACATTCCTCCGTTAAGACGAATCTTAAATCCTCAACCACGAGAATTGTATTAAGGTTTGATTTCCATTGGGGAAAATTCTCGCCGGTTAATTGTTCATTTTTAAGCAGAGATATGATAGAGGAAGACATTGCTGAAAAAAACAAACAAGTGACCGTATTAGTTATCTTTGTCTTAACCCATCACACAAGCAATACAAACAATTGCATACATCCAATCAATTTTGCAAACAAACAATCAAAGAACCCTAATAAAACTTATGATTGTGTTTCGCAACGATGCTTTAGAGGTTTAGAAGAACAGCCACCGAAGGGTGATCAGTTGTTCCTCCTCTAAAATGAGACTCTTCTCAGTCAATTTCTAATACCAGAATAACTCATATTCCATTAGAGATTAACCACCGTTGTTCGGTCAAGGATTTGTTAACAAATTAACTCCTCCCCGTAAGTGTAACCCTCCCACTTTCAGATCCCAGAGGCACGCACCAACAGGCTACCGTTAGGAAAGACAACTGTTGGTAATTAGCCTAAGTGATCCTATCCTTTTCAGGAGTTCACGGTGTTCCGAATCCTATGATCAGGCCCTCCGAAGGGATGGTTGCGCCGAGACAACACGCAGGCGGATCATAGGAATCTCACGTTGTGACCTAGGGGTGGAGACCGAAGGATACGTTGACACGTGTCCCGCTCCCACTTACTATAGTCACTTTCCCCATTCACCTTGGTATTGACCCATGCAAACACTCTCCGAAGGGAGGCCGCGCTAAAACGACACAAAGCCGAGCATGGATCTCACGGTGTGAACGTCACGGGGACGTAGGAGCAAAACTCAATTTAAATTAAGTTTTGTAATTTTCCTCCCACTAAAGTAACTGATTGATTTTAGGGTTTGATTAAACCTAGATAAATCCGGCTAAGTCATTTATCTAAGTCTAGTCCTATTATAACTATTATAATAAGACCTAATGTCTAGGTGTATTAAACCAATTTAATTAACCTAGTGACATTATTCTAACATTAACCTGAGATTAATTCAACTCCGGTATTCCAGATCAGTTCCCAGGTAGGAGGTGTTCCGATTACCGTCAACTTAAATACCTCCAATCCTTAGACAGAACTTCACTGGTAGAGTTCCCTTATAATCTTAGGAATGTTCGTCCTACTTAGTTCATTAAAACTATTTTAAAAACTAAGTAAGATCTTCTAATCCTATTAGAAAATGATCTTAGGTCTAATTAATTTTAACTCATTAAAATTAATATAATTTTAACCTAAGATCCTATGTGAACATGCATATCTTGATTATAGATTGACGGTTTCTAATCATAAAATTTTAAACTATTTCAAAATTTTATAATGATTAGCCCTATAATCATGCATACTATAGTTTTTAAAACAATTAACAATCATATTCAAGTTAATGAAATTTTAAACTATAGTACTATGCATAGCATGATAATTAATATAACCCTTATATTAATCTATGGATGTATCATGCTCAATGCAATTTGATTTCCATTTAAATAATAAACAACTTTATTATAGCCAATAATGGAAAATCAACTTAGCATGCTGCAAACAAATAATTTTTAATATAACACTTATATTAAAACTATGTAATTGCATGCATCATACTATTCCATTTTCATGAATTTAATATAACTCTACTATATATTAAATAAATCATGAAAATCAAACCATGCATTTCATACATATATTATAATCTAATTATAACATTCATAAATGCATGAGCATGCTTTATATCCTAAGGTGGGATTAAATTTAAATGACATCCATAAAGCATTTAAATAGCGAATAAACCGATTTAATTGGCCCCTAGGATAGATTAAAGCAAAATTACATTAATAAAGCAATAAATCTATCCTATTACATAATTCTGCAGCTCCAAATCCGGTCTACTAGCCTTGAACCGACCCGAACCACTTCGAACCGGACTTAAAAAACTCGAACCGCACCCAAAACGGGTCAAACCGGACCGAACCGGTCCCAGCTGACCCAAAACGCTCGAACCGAACCGGCCAAATTAGGGCACCACGTCTGATTTCGCGAAAATCCTGGCGCCGCACGAAATCGTGACAGCGTCGAGACGCTGCGAAGAAAGCGTCCCGACGCTGGCGCGATTTCAACCGTCTGGAGCGTGGAATCGCGACAGCGTCGAGACGCACAAGGCTAAGCGTCCCGACGCTGTTGCGTCTGGAGCTGATTCCTGGGCAGAACAGCGGCTGTTCTTCATGAAATTCACCAATTTCTTCTGCGATCTTCATCGATTTTCAAGCCTAATCATGACCCGGACTTATACAGACTCGATTTACACAATTTTGCCCAAAAACACAGGGGCCTTACATGATCAAATCAAGTAAAAAAAACGGTAAATCTATGGCCAAATTAAACCTAAACAGTTTATCGCAAAATTAAACATTCATAATGCAAATCCCACCTAAAACCAACGCAAATTTTAATTCTTAAATTAAAATCCAGAGTTGGCTCTGATACCAATTCAAGGGATGAAAGCCCTTGCGCAGCGGAAAATCATACAGAACCTTTAAAACCCGGATTAATTTAAGAACAAAAATACCAATACGTTGGGAAAGATACATGAAATTTACAGCGGCAATAGTAGATTAAAAACTGCTGTAAAACGGATATAGGCATGCATAAAATCAGAGAATTAATCCTAGATCTAATCTAGAATTGGGTCCTATTGACCCTAGTTCAAGAACAACATTACCTTTGAAGAAATCCTTGAACTTTTCGCCGAATTCTCTGAATTTTTCCTCAAAAATACAGCAGCAACACGAACACCACCACAAGGGTACACCGGTATTCTCTGATAGGGATACTACGTTGAGTGCTGGTGGGAGCAAAAAATTCTCTGGATTTTTCGTTTGATTTCTCTGTGTGAATCCTCTGAGAGCTCTATGGAATTCTCTGATAGATTGAGAAAGAAGGAGAGAGCGATTAACTGGGATGGTCAGGCGTGAGACTAGGGAGTTGGAGATAACCACTCCCCTGACCACGTCTGATCATTTAAAATATCAGATAACTGATATTTCAGTTATCTGATATTTTAAATAATTATAATTTGAAAAAAAAATATAAATTCAAATTATAATTAATTATCTTTTAATTAATCAAAATTAATTAAAATAACTTTAATTTAAATCCTATTTAAATTAACATCCCTCTTATCTTATAGTTTAATTAAATCAAATTTAATTAAACTAGATCAATTAATTAATAAGAAATTAATTAATTAATAAAATAAAATTGAACATCACATATTCAATTACTATTTTCTCTCTCATAACTATAGTATTAATATACATCCAATGCATATTAATTTTAACCTATAGTTTTTAATATGAACCAAATTCATATTTTAGTATAATATTCGAACACCTTCGAATATTCAATCCATCCTTAGAATTTTACCTCAACGCCCCAAATGAGCTACCGGTGGGACCTAATGGACCTACAGATCAGAAGCTCCAACGATGTGAGATTATTTGATTAAACTCATTAACCAAGTTAATCAATATTCGTTAACTGTGGTTCACTCCACTAAAGAACCACAGCTGCACTCTTCTCACTGCAGATATATTTCTGTGTCCACGGATATTGACCGTCAGCAGCAAGTTAGCCCTTCACGTGTGTTCGTACCCCAGCTAGGTCAAATTACCGTTTTACCCCTGGGCTACCTCTTGGTCCTTAAGTACCAGTGCTCCTCTAATGAACAACCTGTTTGTGGTCCAACCATCAAACAGAAAACCCTCTCGTGCCATAAAGAGGGTAGGGCCCTTTGTTCAAGACCCGGAGACACCACTTAAGGGAACACACCTCTACTTACCCACATATCAGGAAGGAGTGAATTCCATCTTGTAAGACTACGTTCCCAGCTCCCCATTCGGTCTTGTCCCCAAAATGGTAGGCTTATTGAGTCGGCGAACTGGCCACTCTCACCCGTACAAATCAAAGGACAATCCCTCATGGACAGGAGTCCATAATCCACTCAGGATTAAGGCCAAGTTGCCTAGGTCATCCTAGTGAAATAGAAACCGAGCTAACCAACGGTGTTATAGTTAGTGGTTAACTATTTCGCGGTTCGGTCTTTGTGCAAACTCATTGCACAGGATACCCCCACTCGCATGTCAACCACATGAACGTGTTGGATCACTACGTTTGTATCAATATACAAAGCGGGCCGTATCCATAGTGTCACCAGGATAAGGTACCCAGCCTTATCCCTATACTACAGACCCTTTAGGCTAAAACTTGAACATTGATCCCCGCATGTCCCTACATACTAGTTCAAGTTTCATTCTATTAGCCATGGATGTTTAGTTTATTGGATTAGGGTTAGCAAGACAAGATATAATACAAACATTGAATAATACATCACTTTATTAATGTTCGGTCAAATGTACATTTACTATCTACGAGTTTTAGGGCATAAAACCCAACATGCACTACTACCAGTGAGTTGGCAAACTTATATATAGGTGAGTTAATTGATCACGAGGCCCGAACTACAGATAAATGAAATTAAATGAATGAGAATGAGATGACCTAACCCTTAGGCCCTTAGCTCGAATTAAATGTTGAAACCTTGGTTGTTGCAAGTGTCTAGCAGTATTGTTACTTACTGAGTATTTTCCTAAATACTCATTCTTTTCCCTAACATATAACTGCAGGTAGAGGTAAAGGCGTTTAGAACGCGTGACGGAGTGTTGCTGAGCGAGCCATGGATTTCCTTAGGATGGTCTTCCGCATCTTACGTTTTTTTTTTCTCGAAATTCTTCTTTTTGAACTTGTATTGCGAATGATTTAAGGTTTATTCCGCTTTAAGTTTTGCTTGAATGACTAAAGTGTTCTTTTTGTTCTGTTTTAACTGGGATCCCAGGCTGAAAAGTTTCGCAAAATTTCTAAGTATGTTTTCTTTAAATGATATTTCCTCGCTGTTCTTAGAAGTAGAATGAAATGTATGTAGTAACGGCCCTAGGATCTAGACATGAAAAGTAGGGTCGTTACAAAAAACCTCAAAGTAAAACCTTTATTCGGGATCCCTAGCTTTAAAGTCACAAAAATATTCTCAAACAGTTTCCAATTTAAAATCAAACATGTCCTCTAAAGAATCCTCAAAACAAAATTATAAACCAAAAGAACGTAAAACATAGTTCATTAAGAAAAACAAAACGTGAAATCCATGAGTCCTAGTCTCCCATGGCTGTCTAACAAATTCTCATCAATTGTCATCACACATCTTTGCCTTTACCTAAAAAAAAACATTCATGGAAAGAATGAATATTATTTAAAATACTCAGTAACTAACTTCACTACTGGGGTTGGAGTATGCAAACACATACAACTTAGTTCATGCTTTTCTAGTGATCATGGTTCATGCATTTCTGGTGGAACCCTATTTCTTTTTCCTCGTATATATAAATTTCTTCCAAGGCCTTAACATGGACAATTATCCTTCCTCTGTTCCTCTAGTTCCTCTCCTAACACTACAACAAAGTATGGCTTTAATGTCGGACAGAAAAATAGGCGCGGAGGCTTTAATGTCGGACAAAAAAACGCGCGGGCTTTTTAATGTCGGATGAATTTTTCGAACTTTTAATGTCGGGCATTGCCCGACATCAAAGAGTAGACTTTAATGTCGGGCATTGCCCGACATAAAAAGTTATTTTTTTATTTTTTTTAAATTTAAAAAACAGTAAAAATGAAATAACTTTCTCTCTCCCCGACATTTCTGCCCTAAGTCCTCTCTCTCTGCTCGAAAACGAAACCAAACCCACCAAAAACGAAAACCCAACCTCATCGACGGCGGCGACTTCCTCCCTCATCGACGGCGGCGGCTTCCTCCCTCCTCGACGGCGAGCTAACGGACGGCGACGGCGAGGTAACGGACGGCGACGGCGAGCATTTCTTCCGTTTTTCCCATCGACGGCGGTTTTTTTTCTTCCGTTTTTCTCGACCGACGGCGAGCCTTTCTTCCATCATCGCCGGCAACCTCTCAGATCTAGCAACCTCTCTCGAACTTCTTCCCTCATCGATGGCCAGCATTTCAGATCTGTGGAGAGTTTCAGATCTGTGAGCTCAAACTCAAGAGACCGTCGGCAAGTGCCATTTTCGTGAAGCTCAAGCTCAAGCTCATCTCCAGCAAGTGGGTTTTCTCCAAACTTACAGACCGTCGGCCAGCACTTCTTCGTGGGTTCCAGATCTCTGTTTTTGGGCAACAAATTAGTGGTGTTCGTCACTATTTGTGGGTAGATCTGAGGTGGTCGTGGTCGTGGGTAGCAAATCCGACACCGAATTTTTAAGATTTGAGTGAGATTACTTGGTAAAATTTTTTTGCTTCTTTTTAATTTTATAAAAATGTAGAGTTAAATTTAATTGATTAGTTGCTTAAGTTTATTTTTGTCTTGGATTGGATGATGGATAGAAAATATTGTTGGAAAAATAGTTGAGAAATTATCATGTTGAAATTGTTGGTGTTAGTTTATAAATTTAGTTCCTTTTTACTCTATAATGTTGATAGTTGCTATAATGTTGTTCCTTTTTACTAAAACTAAAGAAAGGTAGTTTTGAAATACTTGTTTTTGTTTGGGAATGTAAATTTTTGTTACTAAAACTAAAGAAAGATAGCAAGCAACAAACACATGGATTTTAAGGTAAACAAAAAACCCATTTCAAATATTAAAAGAGAAAGGTTGAGTTTTAGGTTTGGTTCTTCAACTTTGAGGATTATATAAAAGTCACATTTATAGTCCCTTTTATCAATCAACCTAGGCAAGGGAAGAAACTAATTAGCTCTTTATTGACATTTTTCATGATAGAAGTAAATTCTTAGAAATTTGGAGGTAAAGTTAAAAAGTTTAAATTTGTTAGTGGGGTGAAAGCACAAGAACTAAAGAGTTTGTAGCCATTAAGAAAATAGAAAGCATATAGCATAGATGGGAAACTTAATTAAAGGACAAAGAGTTAAAAGAAGAACGTAACCTAAAGCCTTGAGGATTGGAGGGGAGGAGATTGAAGGTGGAATCAAGTGGAAACATCATAAAGAATAAAGCCTTTAGGTTTCACTTGATATTGTTTTCAACATGAAAATAAAAATAGGAGTGAATCATCAAAGAAAAGTTGGACATTTTCTCTTTTTTATTTCTTTCTTTCCACAATCTTTTTTTTTTCCCTTGAGAATTCTTCCCACTTTCTATTACCAAATATAGCCCATAAGAAATCAATATCTAACTAGAAAAGTTTGGATAAACTAACTTAAGAATTCTTCCCACTTTCAAATTGTTTGTTTGTGTGTGCTTATAAGTTGAGTTGAGTTGGGGGGGGGGGGGGTTGAGAAATACTTGTGTTATGGTTTATGTTCTTAGTTGGATTTATTGGGAATTTGATGGATACTTAATTCATGTTGTAAAATGGTTTGTTTGAGTTTATGGTTTGTTTGAGTTTATGGTTTGTTTGAGTTTAGTTTTATGGGAAGTTGATTGATACTTAAGATATCTCTTGAAATTTTTTGTTATAATTCGTTATTTTACTTGAGTTTAGTGGAGGAGAAGTTGAGAAATGCTTTAATTAAGATTTTAAAGTTGGTTGTTTTAGTTTATGGTTTTAGTTGAGTTTAGATGGAAGTTGATAAATACTTGAATTAAATTTTGAAATTGTTGGTGTTAGTTTGTAAGTTTAGTTAAGTTGAGGGTTGAGAAATACTTCTTTATGGTTTGAAATTGTTTGTTTGTGTTGATTTATAAGTTTAGTTGAGTTGGGGGGGGGGGGGTGAGAAATACTTGTGTTATGGTTTGAAGGTGTTTGTGAGTTTATGTTTTAGTTGGATTTATTGGGAATTTGATGGATACTTAAGTCATGCTCTGAAATGATTTGTTTGAGTTTATGGTTTTCGTTTAGTTTTATGGGAAGTTGTTTGATACTTAAGATATCTCTTGAAATTGTTTGTTATAATTCGTTATTTTACTTGAGTTTAGTGGAGGAGAAGTTGAGATCAAATGCTTTAATTAGGATTTTAAAGTTGGTTGTTTTAGTTTATGGTTTTAGTTGAGTTTAGGTGGAAGTTGATAAATACTTAAATTAAATTATGAAATTGTTGGTCTTAGTTTGTAAGTTTAGTTAAGTTGAGGGTTGAGAAATACTTATTTATGGTTTCAAATTGTTTGTTTGTGTGTGCTTATAAGTTTAGTTGAGTTGGGTGGGGGGGGGGGTGGGGGGTTGAGAAATACTTGTGTTATGGTTTATGTTCTTAGTTGGATTTATTGGGAATTTGATGGATACTTAATTCATGTTGTGAAATGGTTTGTTTGAGTTTATGGTTTGTTTGAGTTTATGGTTTAAAACTTTTAATGTCGGTGTTTTTAATGTCGGTCAGTGACCGACATTAAAGACCTTTAATGTCGGGCATTGCCCGACATTAAAAGCCAAAATTGTTCCAGTGTAACTAAGAGGTAAGTAGGCATCCTCTAAAGAATGTGCTCCATCTAATAGTCAGTTGGCACCTAGTTAGTGGGGTCGAATCTCATCTAAGTTACCTCGAGTGTTTCCAGATGTACATCAATTTCCTCTAAGGGTAATTGTCATGAACATGATTCTTTTAATTTCATGAAACATACATATGCATGGAGTCCCATAACAAAACATCGAAATTCATGAAAATGCACATAAACATCCTCAATCATGTATGACACAAAATTTCATAGTCTCTCATGATCTATATAATAAATAAATTTGTGGATCTTGTGTCATCAAATCATACATTACATAATAAAAATTCATGCAAGTTCTATCCTATCAACACATAATTTTCCAACCTAGCCTAAGCGTTCCAGAAGTAAAGCCACTAACCTTGGCTTAAATATTCTTGATAAATCTTTGAAAAAAAAAATCTTAACTCCAAGGCTTTAAGCAAGCTACACAAAAGAGAAAATTTCTTAAAAATCAAAAGGGTTGTAAACCAATTGTTCTACTATGAGCCAATCAACTCAGAGAGAATTTAGCACCCAAAAACTAACCCAACTTACGCTTAAGCTTGCTGCCCAAGTTCTAGATTTCCACCAAATTGATTGGAGAGAAATTTCGGTGGATGGACTCTTTGAGATGCATATTTTCATATATGTCAATAGTTTTGAAGATTTTCAAGATTAGATTTCCAACCGTTTTTGTTACCATTATACCTTTTTGTCATAATTTCTCTTCAATTAAAATGGTAGGATCAATTATTATATAAAATATTATCTAAACAAATTTCTTAATTTTAGAAAAATATTATTGTACCTTTTTATTTCATATCATAATGAATCTTGATTTTCCTTTCATTTTATTCAATCATCGGCAATTTTTCCTTCTATTTTCGTGCTCTGGTTTGGTCTAAACGATTTTTTTCAAGATTTTTTCATTTTACCAAAAAAGTGTCGATATTCGTTTATAATTTCATATATACCTTACATAATTTCATATATACTTTATATATATCATGTATGTGTATGTATATATATATGCAAGACGTTTTTCTTAAATGTCACATAATCTTAGCATTGATTTTGTATCATATACTTTCTTTTTCAAGTTTTTTTATTTTGTGGAAAAACATTTATATTCATATGTACCAGTTTATATATAATATATACTGAGTTTTTATTTTTTTTAATCATCATTGTAGTCATATATACCTGACTTTTTTTTATTCATAACTATAGTATTAAATATACACTTGTTATGTTCAGTTACTTGCTAATATATATACCCTTATATATATATATATATATATATATATATATATATATTTAAAAGAAAATATACCTCCTACATTAATATTTGGAAAAAATCAATATACAAGCATAAAAACTCTACTGTTTTAAATAATAATAATAAAAAAATTCCCCTATTTTGGATTTCATCAAATACACTCGGTATATTTCCATATATTTGTAGAAAATTAATCTACATTTCATAATCTAAACTTAAACTCTTCAAGATGTTTACACATAAAATCTTTGTACAAAATTAATGGATGGTTTTTGTTAGTTTATGTGAAAACATGATCATTTTGTTCCACTGGTATGATGGAAAAGCTTTGAAAAATATTAAAAGAGCTTTTTTTTTTATTTATAAATTGATTTTTGGAAAAGGTTTTCTTTGATAAAGCATAATTTGGACAATTTCAGAATAAGAGACTAAAAAAATTATAGTGATTAACAGTAAACTCAACAAATTTATTTGCATCAACTAAAGTTGTAGATTATGAAATGCCGACACTACTAACAATCTATAAAGAGAGGATGGTGCAAAATGAGTTGGGGTCCTATCTTGCTTATTTGAACCATTTCAAGGTAGGACTGAATGACACTAAGCGGGAAATTTAAATAATTTATCTTTTATCTATGTGAGTTACAAGAATCAAAGTATCAAGAACAAACCAACATCGGGATATTTTTAGCAACTTAGAGTGTCAAACCTATATGAAAATACTAGAACTCTTCGTGATGTTGAAGTAAGAAATAACAAAGGTTCTCTTAATTTAAATAGTTTTGAACCTATATGAAAATACTAGAACTCTTCTAGATATTTTTTTTTTAATTGAAAAATTGATAGATGTTGGTACAGGAACCATTGACAGCCAAACTTCCAAAAAGTGTCATTCATCAATTCAAATATATATACACACACATTCAGTGATCATGAGGATTTAATTGAAATGATGGATGATAAATAAAAATTTAAAAAGAATAATAGGGGACTAAATAGAATAATAATAATATTAATAATAAACCAAAGCACTATGGACAAGATTAAATATTCATTTTTCATTATAAATTTTCATAATTCATATTTTATAAATTTTCATGCGAGGTAGATCAATATATTAAATTTTCGTTGACATGCTAATATTTATATCGACATTTTCACATGTCTATAGGTTCGACATCCTCAAAAGCAGTGAATCGACATTTTCGTTATACCGTAAGAAATTCAAGGAAATAAAAATCAAATAACAACAAAATGTAACTAATGTGCAGATAATTTTTATAATAGGTATTTTAAGACATTTTAAAAACATAAAATATTTATTTATTAATTTAAATATTTTTTTGAATTTTATTGTTTCAAATATTTTTTCAGAAATATCCATTGACATTGACATTTTGTCAATATTTCATCGACATTTCTATAAAATTGAAACGTTCATATTACCTTCGACATCCACATTTTAACTCTTGTGGTAGATTAAGTTTGTAATTATCTTTATTTTTTTTTAAAAAAAAGTAAGTCAATATTATATTTTAGGAAAACAAAGTCAGTTTTTACCCTAGAGTTTTAATTTTATACAACTGCCATCTCAATCTTTAATAAGTACTGCAATCTTTACCTTCAACTTATTAATAAGTGCTACCATTTTTACTTAGGAATAAACCTTCGTTTGAAGATTTCTTAAAAGAATATTAACGTGTGCTCCTTTTTTTTTTCTTTTTTTAAATTCAACAACATTTCCGATGGAAGAATTTGAACCTCTGACCTCTTGATCGAGAGTATCAAGTACTGCTAAGCTATGCACACTTTTACTATGTGCCTCTAATATTATATTCACCAACCATTCGAGATGAGACGTGATGCACAATAATACTGTGAATAGATGATAGATGACCTAGAGATAAGGTTGTTTGTACTCACATTTGATGTATCTTGGAAAAAATACGTGTGTATTTAAAGCAATGTATATATCCCATGGAAAGCAAAGAGTATGAGAGGCGATTGATAGTGAGCATAACTAGTTATTTTTCCCTAATTAATTTAGTTAGTCTTTGATGTTAAATTGGTCAAATTCATGCACTTTAATGTTATTTTGTAGGAAATTTTTATTTTGAGCTTAAACGAGAATCTAGAATTGATTGGGCGTTCGAGATGCCAAAAGAAGCTAAGGAGCCGAAAAGAATCAAGTTGGAAGCTTCTAAAAGTGGGCTTAACCGCGACGCTAGCCTTGTGGCGTCTCGACGCTCCTTTATTTCCCTAAAATAGAATGGCAGTAAAGGCGATAACATTGCGGCGCTGCCCTAGAGTGTCTCGACGCTATCGATATTTTCCTTTATTACTTGAGGCGGCAGGCGACAACACGCTATCCATAGCGTCTTGACGCTGTCGGCAGATGATAGCATGCATAAATGCTATCTTTTTCCTATTAATTTTAGCTAGTTTTATGCTTGAATTGTGTACTTTAATGCTATTTTCTGTTTAAATTTCAGAAAATCGAGCCAAGGAAGCAAAACCAGAATTTTGAGAGGATTTGGATGATTTTGGAAGCTTTTGGAGCAATTTGAAGAATAACATTGAAGATCCAAGCCCAAAAGCCCAAGAAAAGCAAAGTGGATGCACAAATTGAAGTTAAAATCGGGCCATTGTAGAAGATTCAGGCCTAGCGTCTCGACGCTAGGCCGAAACGTCTCGACGCTAGGCCGAAACGTCTCGACGCTTGGTAAGCTGCAAAGAAGGATTTGGAATCGCGACAGCGACGCGACGCTGTCCATGTAGCGTTGCGACACTACGAAGACTTGGAGCCCAAGACTACTGACATAATCCGTGCATTGGAAAATTCTGGAATTGTGACAGTGTCACGACGCTATCTCCTAGCGTCTTGATGCTGACCTATTCTTGCCACTCAAGCCAAGGTGACATCAGAGCGTCGCGACGCTACACCTGCTGAACAACTATAAAAGGGGTCATTTGCATCCAAGTTTGGGGAGCCAATTTGTGGGTTTTCACCCTATTCTAGAGTCCACAGTAAAATTGGGGATTCTTGGGAGAGTTTTGAAGCTTTGTTGAAGATCTTTGGAGCTCGGGATCGATGGAGGTCGTCATGGGATCGAGGAGATCAACACTTTTATGAGCATTTCTCTTCCCTTTTCCTTTATGTTTTAGTTTCTAGAATTGTTGTGATTAGGAATTATTGGATTTTGGTGATTATGAGTAGTTAATTCCTAAATTCTTTGAGATTGATTTAGTTGTTGAACCTTTGCTGAATTAATAAATTAATTTGGTTTAATTGTCATTATTGTTCATTGGTGCATTTTGTCCTTAATGCTTTTAATCAACTGATCACTGATTAAATGAATCGTTACTAAGTGGAAACTCGACAGAGAGAAGCTTAGACTAGAACTGAATGCATGACTGACGTTTATTTACCCAAGTGACACGAGATAAGATAAATAACGTTAGAGGTTGTATTGAAGGGTCATAATGTCATTCTAAGTAAATAAAGAGGAAACTGAAAGGAGATTATTTATTGAAAGGTATGAGATAGGAGGAAACCGACAGGAGAGTCCTTGTCATTAGGCTTATAGGCTTATGAATCAAATAATTAGTTAATCCATATTAGTTAATTGATTAAGCGATTAAAGGTCCAATTGATGAAATCAACCCTCTAAGAATTATCCCTCCAAATTGTGTTTCCATTTATCTTTTGCTTTCTAGATTAGCTTTTTAGTTTATCTTTTCGACATTAGATTTTTTTCTCTAAATAAAGCATAGCCAGATTATTCGTAGTAATTAATTGAATAAATCCAATCCCTGTGGAGACGATACTCTATACTCAAAATCACTATATTACTTGTGACGACCCGTACGCTAGCGGAAAATCGTGCAACAGCAGATTTCCTATATATTCATCTTTTTGTGCTATGACCAAGGGGGTCAAATTTGAGAGATTTTAGTAGGGGTGTACATGGGTTGGGTTGGGTTGGGTTGGGGGGATTTTTTGGACCAACCCGAAAATTCGGAGTTGTCAGGTTGTCGACCCGAACAAACCGAAGGTATATGGCAACCCAACCCAACCCAACCCAAAAAATTCGGGTTGGGTTGGGTTGGGTTGTCGGGTTCTCTGTTTTTTTTTTAAATACTTAAAAATTCATTTTTTTTTAAGATTTATGCTTATCACAATACTATAATGTAAATTTCAAGACATAAAAGTCTAAATTATTTAGATTAAATAAAAAGGAAGTTAAAAAAAAACAAAAAAGAAAAGGAAAAAAAAATACTTAGTTTTATGGAATTTGAAGGAAAAAAAGTATATATAATTATTTGAAGTTTGAATAATTAAATAAAATTAAAATAAATACACACAAAGAACAAGTTATCATTGAAAAAAATTTTAAAAAAGGGAAAATAAAAAAAAACATAAAAAGAAAAAATATTAAAAAGAACATCAATAAGTAATATATAAAAAATAAAAATATATTTGTATTAAATGAGACTTAAACACAAGACATGAAGAATACCGGAGAGAGCTAAGACTAATAAACCATACATGTATCATGTTAAATATGCAGCCAATATTATATATATTGGTTGGTTCGGTTCGAGTTGAACTGAGCCAAAACTTCCTAAACCCATGAACCGAACCGAATTTTCGATTTTATAAAATTCCAACCCAACCCAAACCGAAAAAAATCCTAACCCAACCCAACCCTTACGGTTTGGGTTGGGTAGTCCGGGCTGTTCGGGTTGTTGGGTTTTTTGTACACCCCTAGATTTTAGCCCTAATTTCGACTAGAGACCTTCTGTGGGAGCTGAAGCAAGGCCAAGGAGCGGGAACCTAGCTTGAAGGCGTGGAGATCGTGACGGGGACGTGTCGGTTTCGACGACTTTTAGCGTTTTCCTTCCTTTGCCTTTTCTTTAGTTAAATTTAATGGTTTTTTCTTGCTTAGTTTATATCGTAACGCCATGTATGAGTAACTAAGCTTGTTACTTAGGGATTGATGTAGTCTTGTAAGTTTATGGATTGATTTATGGGATGAATTATGCAATTGTTTTATGTTTGCAATCTTGTTAAATGCTTTCAATTAATGGGCCACTAGTTGAATGATCTAAGTGTTGATTCTTGCTCGGGAGAGGGGATTTAGCGTAGACTTGCTTAAGATTGCAGGACCAAAGTAGAAATTCTAAGCTCGTGATGAAATTTAGAATAACTTTAGAATTGGTCAAAAGGACTAAAAGTCTTGCATGTTAATGAACTTAGATAGGGATATCAAGTTAGTTAGATGCATGAGAATCAATTATGCTCGGGAGAGGTAGTTGTGATTAAAGTTTCTTAGACTCATAGAAACATTGTGTGTTATAATTCATTCCCTAAAATTAATCCTGAACTAAACTGACGAAATCAATTCCCCAAGTATTCTTTCAATATAATTTCACATCTTTAATTTGCATTACCTTTGTTTCCAAAATTCACTTCTTTTCGGTCCCTAAATAAAATTGAGCAAGAATTAATGGAGTCACTAAGGATGTCATTCGCTTATGCTTGTTTCCTTTTTCTTTGCAAGATAAAGCACGAGATTGGTTGCAGTCTATTCCCCTAGAAGCATCACCACCTGGGATGCTTTAGTCCAGACATTTCTAAAGAAATTTTTTCTTCCTGCAAAGACGGTCAAGCTGAGGACCGAAATTGGAACATTCCAGCAGCAGTTTATGAGCAACTATTCGAGGCATGGAAATGATACAAGGAGTTGTTGAGGAAGTGCCCCCAGCATGGATACCCTGATTGGTTGCAAATTCAACTCTTTTATAACGGTTTAAATCCAAGTACTAAGACTATTGTTGATGCAGCTCCAGGTGGGACGTTGTTGTCTAAGACTGTGGAGAATGCACGTAATTTATTAGAGAATATGGCCACCAATAGCTATCAATGGCCATTCGAGCGATCTGCACCAAAAAAGATTGATGCTGGAGTGTTTGAAATTGACAATGTAAGCGCCCTCCAAGCTCAAATGTCTTCGCTTGCCAATGCATTTCTAAAGTTTTCAAGTACAGGGAGTGCTCAGTCTATTGAATCAGCACCAAAAAAGATTGATGCTGGAGTGTTTGAAATTGACAATGTAAGCGCCCTCCAAGCTCAAATGTCTTCGCTTGCTAATGCATTTCTAAAGTTTTCAAGTACAGGGAGTGCTCAGTCTATTAAATCCAAGTACTAAGACTATTGTTGATGCAGCTCCAGGTGGGACGTTGTTGTCTAAGACTGTGGAGAATGCACGTAATTTATTAGAGAATATGGCCACCAATAGCTATCAATGGCCATTCGAGCGATCTGCACCAAAAAAGATTGATGCTGGAGTGTTTGAAATTGACAATGTAAGCGCCCTCCAAGCTCAAATGTCTTCGCTTGCTAATGCATTTCTAAAGTTTTCAAGTACAGGGAGTGCTCAGTCTATTGAATCAGCAGCTGCCCTTGCATCTCATTCTCAAGAGGAGACCATAGAACAAGTTCAATACATTTCAAATTCCAATTTTAGGGGATATAATAATAATTCTGCACCTACACACTATCACTCTAACAATAGGAATCACGGAAATATGCTTGCTAACACTAAGAATGTTCTTAATCCTCCTGGTTTTGCCCCTCATAAGTAAGAAAATAAACAATCTTTAGAGGATCTTGTTCGAGCTTTTATTGCAGAATCGAGTACCAGGACGAACAAGCTGGAGGAGGCAGTCATTGCCATCAACACCACGATGAATGGCCACAGTGCAACCATAAAAAACATTGAGACTCAGTTGGGACAACTGGTAAGTGTTGTAAACACCATGCAGAAAGGTAAGGCCCCAGCTGAGCATGAGAGATCACACATGGAATACTGTAAAGCAATCACTGTGCACCAGGAGGAGGAAATTGAAGAGATTGAGGAACCTGAGACTGAAGAATATGACACTCATACTGGAGAAACTGAGGAGGACACATCATCAGATGAGGCTGAAAATAAAGGGGATGAAAGCCCTAACGCAGAGGAAGCGCATCAATAGAACCTTGCGCCGTATATTAATTAATATCAAAATATCGTTACGAAAAGGCAAAACGAAACTTTAAACATGTTTTAAAGCCGCTGTAAAATGCTATAAACATGTTGAAAACAACTAGAAAATAAAACTACTTTTATTTTCATGCTTTTACAAAGAAATGGGAAAGAATCGTTACACCAGCCTGGTCAAATTACCGTTTTACCCCTAGGTTACTTCTATTTCCTTAAGTACCAGTTCTCCTCTAATGAACAACCTGTTTGTGGTCCAACCATCAAACAGAAAACCATCTCGTACCATTGAGAGGGTAGGACCCTTTGTTCAAGACTCGGAGTCACCACTTAAGGGAACACTCATCTGCTTTCCTAAAGTTGGGAATGATTGAATTCCATCTTGTATGATTATGTTCTCAACTCCCCACTCAATCTTGTCTCCAAAATGGTAGGATTATTGAGTCGGTGTATTGACCACTCTCACCCATACAAATCAAAGGACAATCCCTCATGAGCAGGAGTCCATAATCAACTCAGGATTAAGACTAAGTTGTCTAGGTCGCCCTAGTGAAATAGAAACCTAACTAGTTAACGGTGTTATAACTGGTGGTTACTATTTCGCGGTCCGGTCTTATGCAAACTCAATACATAGGGTACCCCCACTCGCATGTCTCCTACACAAACGTATTGGATCATAGCGTTTGTTTCAAATACAAAGTGGGTCGTATCAATAGTGTCACCAGGATAAGGCACCCAATCTTATCCCTATACAATAGACCCTTTAGGTTGTTTCTTGAACAGTGATCCCCATATGTCGCTAAATATAGTTCATGACTCGTATTACAACCTAGGATGTCTAGTTTATTGGATTAGGGTTATTTTAGGCAAAGACAAACGATAAAATAACTAATAATACTTTATGGAAAAATACATTAATATTATTTCATTAATATTCGGTCAACGGTTACATTCACTATCTACGAGTTTTAGGGCATAAAACCCAACAGAAAAGGTTGGACTTGAGTTTTCTATTCCTTCTCCCACAATGATGGTCCTCAAGGAAAAGAAGAAGAAAAAGAAAATGAAGAATAATTAGGTTTAGTTTAAAAAATTTATGAATGCTTTTATGAATCTGAACATTAATATTCCCTTTGCAGAAGCGCTAGAGATGCCCCAGTACAACAGATTCATGAAGGAGTGGCTGGCAAAGAAGAGGAAGGAAAAGAAGGTGGACACAGTACATCTAGCTTCAACATGCAGTGCTAGAGTTCAGTAGAAGGTACCTGAAAAAGTAGCAGATCCAGGGAGTTTTTCTGATCCTTGTAGCTTTGGTACTTATTCTTTTAGAGCATTGTGTGATTTAGGCGCTAGCATCAATATTATTCCTTTATCCTTGTGCAAAAAGTTAGATATAGGGGAAATTAAATTTACTCCTGTTAGGCTCCAATTGGCTGATCAGTCTATAGTTAGACTAGTTGGCATTATAGAGAATGTTTTAATCATAGTAGGTAGATTTTTCCTCCCTATTGATTTATATGTTATGGATATGATGGAAAATCCTTCAGCACCTGTCATACTAGGGAGACCATTCCTCGCTACTAGGCAAGTTATCATTGATATTGAGCGTAGGGAGCTCACTGTTAGAGTCCAGAATAGGAAAGAAGATATTCAAAGCTGTTGAAGACTCTAAAGATAGTTCTGAAGCGTTCATGATAGGCTACAGGAAAGGTGCAAGAAAGAGCACCTCTGGATGGATTCAAAGAAAAGAAGCCTCCTTGATGCATGCACGTTCAACACGTCGAGCTAAAGACGTTAAACAAGCACTTATGGGAGGCAACCCAAGTAAGTTTGATTTTTTTTTATGTTGTTGATTTGTTTGATGTTTTTGTTTTGTAGGTATTCTTGATCTCTTGGTTTGCAAGCTTCCATGAGACAGTCATCATCATTCCAGGGCAGTATTGTTCACCCCTTTCATTCTTTTCTTGTTCTCATGTTTGATTATGCTTTATTTTTGTATACATTGAGGACAATGCATGTTTTAAGTTTGGGGGTGGAATGCTTTGCTTGTTAAGCCCTTGAGCATCTGAGTTCGGGCTATATTTTTTAGCTTTCTATGAATTGAGCATATGGTTGTTTTGTGGATGCTATTTTTGCATGACTATGATTTCCTAGGATAGACTTACTTGTCAATTTTCAAGCTTTTGATGAGTTGTAAACATGAGTGCCCAAAAATGGAGACTTTTTAAACTTTTTCTAGGACATGTCTTGCATGAGTAGAGTATTTTACTTGATTAGAACATGACTTGAATGCTTAGGAGCAAATTATTAGGTTCATATGCTTGTTGTCACCTCAATAGGTGTAGGGAAGAGCTAAAGAGTTAATTTTTTACAAATTAGCATGTTTAATCTTGTCTATGAAGAAAGAAAAGAACATATGCTTACCATGATCATGAAAGAAAAATCATTCTTGTCTTTACTTTTGAAAAAAAAAAAACACTGACGTCATATGAGCTCAATATGCAATGGGTAATAATGTATTAGGCAAAAAGAGCTACCCTTGTTGTGAACAGTTAGGCCAACCAAAAGTTAAACTCGGGTTATGGGTCCCTACAATAGGTGTGTGAAAGCTAGTGTCACTTATAAATGCTTGATTTAATTTCCAATTTAAAGCACTTAGGTATGGATGAAAACAAACTAATTTGTTCCATTGACTCATTAGTAAATTCTTAGTGCCAGTGTAGAGGCAAGATGAGTTGAGAGTTTAATAATCCAATCTTGAGCTAGTAGAGTCTAATCTAATTACGTTAGATCTCGCTTGTGCAAGTTAATTTTGGAAAACTTTTGATTTGTCTCCTTCATTGGGCCTTATGTGCATGTCTCTTAATTGCTTGATGTTTGACTTTTGAGCCTTGAGAATTGAGTCATGTTTGTTGCATCTACTCTTCAACCTATGCTTGATTTTTAGTGTGCTCGATGACTAGCAAAAGCTTAAGTTTGGGGGTGTTTGATAGCGAGCATAGCTAGCTATTTTTCCCTAATTAATTTAGTTAGTCTTTGATGTTAAATTGGTCAAATTCATGCACTTTAATGTTATCTTGGAGGAAATTGTTATTTTGAGCTTAAACGAGAATCTGGAATTGATCGGGCCTTCAGGATGCCAAAAGAAGCTAAGGAGCCGAAAAGAATCAAGTTGGAAGCTTCTAAAAGTGGGCTTGACCGAGAGCTAGCGTCGAGACGCTAGCCTTGTGGCATCTCGGCGCTTCTTTATTTCCCTCAAACGGAATGGCGGTAAATGCGATAGCGTCGCGACACTACCCTAGAGCGTCTCGACGCTATCGATATTTTCCTTTATTACTTGAGGCAGCAGGCGACAATGTCGCAACGCTGTCGGCAGATTTCCTATATATTCATCTTTTTGTGCTACGGCCAAGGGGGTCCAATTCGAGAGATTTTAACTCTAATTTCGACTATAGACCTTTTGTGGGAGCTGAAGCAAGGCCAAGGGGCGGGAACCTATATTATTACTTGACCCGTGCGCTTGCGGTAGGAAAAGTCCACATCAACAATTACAACTGGTTTCTATTTTCTCACGTTTCTTTTTAATAAAATGATCCCTCCATCGGCGGACATTTTTTATTAATATTATATTTTAAAGACTTATTAGTAAAATAGGGTAGGTTTGAAACTTATTGTTATAATATTGTGGTTTAAAATCCACCTTTGCAGGTTGTCTCTTGACGTGACAATAAATTTGAAATTAGACAAACGTGATCTTGAAAAAAAATGTTCGGTAACGTAGGTAGTGTGGCATTGTACAAAATACTACTTTGCCCTGCATATTGGAAATTTGGTAGCACTATTATTCAGTGGTTCCCAGGTTTGAGCTCGACAAAACACTTTTTTTTTTCTTTTGCCAACCTTCCTTTTTTCCTTTCTATTTTTTTTCCTAATAATTGTTTTTCTCAAATGAGAAATTGTATTTTTAAAAATTTCTTTTTCTTCTACCTAAAACAATTGAAATTAATTAAGTATTAAAATCAAATAGGTAATTGTATTGAAACATAAATTTCATATTTTTTTCCTTTTTCCGTTTCCTTTTCCTTGTCTTTTTTTTTTCTTTTATAATATTTTTTAAGAAATAAAATAAGTAATTTTTTTAAAATAATATTTTAAACAAATTAGATTTTCAGATTAATTTCTATTTCTTTTTAGCAACTAAAATTAATTAAATATTAAAATAAAATAAGTAATTGTATTTTTTTAATGTTTTAAATAAATTGAATATCATATTATAATTTATTCACCACTTTTAATCAATTAAATTTTAAATAGTTGTAAAAAAATTGAAGTTTAAATAAGTGTTAAAATAAAATAATTAATTGTGTTTAATATAATTTATTTTCTTTTCTTAAAGCAATTAAAATTTAATTAAATATTAATTATTTAAACATTTTATTTTAAATTCACATATGTATTAATCCAGAACAATTAAAATTAATTCACTTCAGAAAACTATGATAGTTAAATTTAATTTTACTTTATTTATAAACTATTTAAATAATTAGTACTTAATTAAATTTCAATTGCTTCGAAGAAAAAGAAATAAATTATAATATAAAATTTTATTTTTTAAAAAAATTAAAAATATAATTACTCATTTGATTTCTTGAAAAAAAAAATTTGGGAAAAAAAATAGAAAGGAAAAAAGGAAGGAAGAGGAAAAAGAAAAAAAAAAGTTTTTTGTTTAAAAGCATTGGTCATCTCTGCAAACATGGATTTTAAACCACGATATTATAATAATAAGTTTCCAACCTATCCTATGTTACTAATAATTTGTTTTAAAAAATATATTAATAAAAAATGTCCCTCCATCAACTACCACTCAATATTTAAAAAATATGTGTAAAGTCCAGCCCATTTGATTTTTCCTTTCATTTAAGATTCAAAAAAAAAAAAACATGGAAAAAGGTGAGGCGGCAAATGGGGATTAAAAAAAAAGAAGAAATAAAAAAAAAAGAAGAGAAATAAAAGGGCTGGAACACCCACGAAGTGAGAGAGTTAAAAAAAAAAAAGAGAAGAAGAGAAAAGAAAGCAAGTCGTCGGGGAGAGAAGAATGGTAGAGAGAGAGGGAAGAAGAAAAATCGAGGGAAGGAGAGAAGAGGGATGCTTGGACCGATTTTTGGAGAATAAAGCTCAACTACGACGTTCCTTAACGGATTTGGTAAGTTGATTTCAAAGTTTTGTTAGTTTTTCTTGTGATTTAGACTATGAGTAAGTGTGTTTTGGTGATGGAATTTCCAAAGAAAAAGGGAAAAGGAAGTGAAGGTGTGGTTTTGTGTGAAAAGAAAAGAAAAAGAAAGGGGTGTAATCATGGACAGATTTATGGAGTTTTGGTTGAATAAGGAAATAAAGAAGTACTAGGGAGAGAGGTTGAAGAAGATGAACAGTAAAGAGAGAGAAGGTTGGGTTTAAACAAAAAACAAAAGTTGGGAAAAAAAACAACAATAATGGAAGGAAAGGAGGGGAAATGATGAATTGAGTTGGAAAAAAAAAAAAGAAAGAGAAAATTAGTGTTGGACGGAGAAAAAGAAGGATAAAGGTTAATAATAGGAATTAGGAAAATTGTACTCTTGTATTAATGAAGAGAGAGAGAAGGAAAGGAAAAAATGGATGTTGTTGGGGGCTAAGGATAAATGGTACTTTCATATTAGTAGGGTGCGAAATATGAAATCGGATGCTCTAGCAAAGCATGCACTTCAAGGATCACAATCTATGTTGTGGCTATCCAATTTTCCTTCATGGCTAGTTTCAATGGGACAAAATGCCCATTGCAAATGTATTGATGTTTGTTCTTGCGATTTTTAATAAAGTGTCTGTGTTTAAGCTCAAAAAAAAAAAAAAAAAAAAGGATAAATGGTACTTTAAGATAAAAATGGAAAAAAAAAGGGTTGTAGTTCATGGAATAATTTAAATATATGTGTGTTTAGACTAAATTAGTCTTTTAAATTAAATAGAAACTTATATGTTGGTTTAATAAATATTTCAGGTCAAACGGAGATCGGGACGGCCTACGACCCAGATTTCTCTCATCAATAGGACTGTGAGTGGTTGTTTTAATAATTATTTTTCGCTAGTAAAAGTATTATACTTACGAGTTTGAGAAAAGCTAGAGTTGAGTATATTTTTTTACAAGAAAATTATTTAAGTTTCATTTGCTTTATGATTTCTTAGTTGGAATATGCATTTCAGAAGTATTCGAAACTTTTTGCGCTTATTTGAAAATTTTTAGAATATATTCGTTATTTGTAAGCATTGCTTGAGTTAATGAAATATTATCTTTACAAGAGAAAGTGAGTTTAGATGAATTTTGAATAAAGAAATTCATACTAGAAAATAGTTTTTACGTCGCTAGCTCTACGTACCCTAGGTGATTACCCATGTGCTGTGTGAATATGTTTCCATAGTACATAGAGAGAGATCCTCAGGATCCACTCCAGTGCAGGTAGGCTTCGGGCCATGTGTTAGGTTGTTAGCCTGAGAGAGATTGTCCTGCGTGCACGTAAGACTAGAGAATTGCTCTACTAAGTGTGGAATGTATTCTACGCTTAATATGACAGAGTTTGCTTTGTTGTGCGTACTGAGAGGACTATGCCCCGGTATGACTAGAGATAAGGGTACAAGGTTAGTGAGTTCTTGTTGATTCTTTAGTTATGCTTAAGAGTTTTTACTACATTCCCGTTTGCAAGTCAAATGTTATGAGTTTCTGAGCTATGAGTTTTTCACGATATTTTGTTAGTTGAGTTAAATATTTTCAAGAGCTATTTTCGTAATAGAAAGTAAATACCACTCACTGGGCGTTAGCTCATTCTTTTTCTTTAAATTTTTCTACCAGGTAGCGACTGAGTTTCGACAAGCCTACAGAAGCCGATCTTGCCACTCGAGTCCGTGTTTAGAGCACCTTTCGTATGTATATGATGTTTTGGATGGAAGTTATGTAAAAGTTATATGTTGTAAGAGTTGTTGGTTGTAAATGCTTGATAGAAAAGAGTTGGGCTGAATATTGTGGTTGAGACGCCTAGGTCTCTAATGTGGTTTCTGGTTGTGAAATAGTTAATGAATATATGTATATACGTGGTTTCTTTCCAGGTGTGTTTTAGCCCAGTTTTAGGGGAAACTCTGCCCAAATTTTTGGTCCCTTAAGAGCCTAAGCGTGGTTAAGAACATGTAGATGGCCATGAGTCTTATAGTTAGTTAGGATTCATTGCCGGCACACCATGTCACTAGGTAGTTAAGAGAGAGCTGGGGCGGGGTGTGTCAATATGAGATTTTAATTTTAGTGATTTCAAATCATTTTAGTTCCAAACACAAATAGGAAATCAAAATTATTTTTATCTTTAAAATTCTCAAATTTAAAATCATTTCCTGCAAAATTCATTCGCCAAACAAAGCATATAATGAATTTTAAGTTCATTCAATCCTAAATAACTTAGACACTATTCAATAATCCCTTTTTTTTCAATTTTTTATTTTTGAAAATTAATTAGTTTATTAACGCTATATCTCCCAATCGATTTCTTTGTTATTTACTTTCTAGGAATATTTTCAAAACTTAGGTCATGTTTTGAAAACAAAAAATAAAAAATAAAAAATAAATAAATAATAGACACGTGTTTTAATTTTTAGAATTTGAGTTAGAACTCAAATGTTTGTTTAGGAGAGATGTGATAAAGCTATTGTAAGAAAAGAAATACAATTATTAAATATAAAAAATCAAGTGGGACCTAAGTCTATGAAATAATTTATAAGTCTTGGCATGATGAAATTATTATTGTAATCAACTATTAATATATATATATATTTTTTTTTTATTAAAAAAAAATCTACCATGCCAATTTTTAGGGTGAACATATATTTTTGGGAAAAATACACTTTTGGTCCCTGAGGTTTGGGTTAAGTTACACTTTGGTCACTGAGTTTTCAAACTCAACAATTTAGCCCCTGAGGTTTGAGATAAAGAGCAAATTGGTCCCTGTCATCCATTTTGCTGTTAAATCTAACGGGGTCATATTATTTTAATTAAAAAATATTATCTTTTAATTTTTTAAATAAAATATTAATAAATTAAATAAAAAAAATTATTATTTTTTTATTTCTTTCTCCATCTCTCTCCTCATCATCATCTTCTTCCTCTTCTACTTCTTCAACCATACCGACCGCCAGAGACAGCCGACCGCCGCCCGTCGCAGTTGGCCGCTGGCCACCATCCACCGTCGTCGGAGCTGTCGTCCGTCGTCACCATCAATCGCCGTTGATCTCTATGTCTTTTTCTTCTCTTTTTCTCTTCTTCCCCTTTCTTTCCTTTCCCCTTCTCATTTTTTAGATCTGGAAAATCCTCCCTTCTCTATTTTCTTTCAACGTTTTAAAAAAATGAAAGGGAAAAAATCTGGTTGGAACGGCGTTACAGATCTGGAACGTTCTAGCTCGATACCACAGTAGCGCCCACCACGCAAGATCGACGACAGACTTAACCAACCACGCAAGATCGACGACGAACGTCACCCACCCACGCGACGCGCTGGAGCAGATCTGGTACAACATACTTGAGTGACCCTTTGAGCGACGGACTGAGCAAGAGTTCCAGATCTGGTGGGTTTTTCTTCACGTTTTCCTTTCTTCACAGGCGATTGGAACGAGAGATTTTCGGAAATGATGATCTGGAACGAGGTTGTACACAAATCTGGAACGAGAATGATGTTGTCGCCGGAGATCTTGCTGGAGACTCTATCGTTGCAGATCGTGCCAGAGATGCTAATCTGATCGGCCGTTTCCGGCGTCGGAATCGCGGGAGGGAGGTTTCTCCCTCCCTCCCATGATATTCTGATTTCCAAAAAAAAAAACACACATAAGAAGAGAAGAAGAGAAGAGAAAGAGAAGAAAAAAAAAAAAAAAAAAAAAAAAAAAAAAAACACCGCCGGCGGCCGGTCGTCGGCACTGGCGACGGGCGGCGGCCGATGTGGTTGAAGAAGTAGAAGAAGAAGAGGAAGAAGAAGAGGATGAGGAGAGAGGGGGAGAAAGAAATAAAAATAATAATAATAAAATAGTTCTTATTTAATTTATTAATATTTTATTTACAAAATTTAAAAATATTTTTTTTAATTAAAATAATAGGGTGCCGTTAAATTTAACAGCAAAATGGATGGTAGGGACCAATTTGCTCCTTATCTTAAACCTCATGGACTAAATTATTGACTTTGAAAACTTAGGGACCAAAGTGTAACTTAACTCAAACCTCAAGGACCAAAAGTGTATTTTTTCCTATATTTTTCTATTTTTCTAATTCAGTCTAGTATGTTTTCACGTCTTTTTAGTTTTATTCCTCGCTACAAGTAAATGTTAAAATTATTTAATGATAAACTTGTACAAATATCGTACTAGGTCAATTTATAAAAACTTAGAGGATGAAAATGCTTGTTTAGGAAAGGAAAGTTTCTAATTCTCCTTCAAATTTCGAAAAAAATCGATATAGAAATTTTTAGTTTTATTCTCTTAAATAACATTTTTTTCCTCATCTAAATCTCAGACAATTCACTAAGTATTATCTCTTGAATGTCTCACATTGAAAAGATCATGAGGAGTCCTTGTAATCTTTACAAGAATGAATAGGCTAATATTCTTATAGTCAATTAGTTTTAAGATGAAACTCCATGTTTATCTAATATTATGTCACGTATACTTATCATCAACAAATTTTAACATTTGACTACTCATAAACTAGCTTTGTTATAAGGTCAAAACCCCGTCGACATAAGGTGAATACTTAGGGCCCGTTTGATAACCATTTCAGTTTTTGGTTTTTGATTTTTCTGTTTTTTGTTTTCTGTTTTTTAAAAACAAAAACCATATATGTTTGATAACTGATTTTTGTTTTCTGTTTTTTAAAAACAGAAAACCAAACTTGTTTGATAACTTTTTTTGGTTTTTTGTTTTTTAAAAACAGAAAATCAAAACTTGTTTGATACCTGTTTTTTGTTTTTGTTTTTAATCAAAAAGAAAAAAGAAAAAATGTTTATTATTTGTTTTCTACAAAATGAATATCAAACTATTTTTATAATATTATTTCATTTAATATATGTACGGACGAAAATAACAAAATTAGAGGATAAATACAAAAGGAACATATCTAAAAGGAAAAAAATAAAAGACAACTACCACAATCTCTATTCATATAAACAACAAAAAATATTCATAATGTTTAATAATAACTTCACTAATAAAAAGGAAATAACAAAATTGGCAAGAATAACAATCAACGTCGTGCTTGAGTTGACATCCAAAGTTGATCAGCAATTCGATCCCTCACCAGAGCCATATGCCTAAGTTGATTTTGACTCACATTTATCTCAACAGGGGTTTGCAAAATGTCACTTCCATATTGCATGCTTTCTTCTTCAATGATCATTAATTCTCCAGTATATTCATTAAAAAGGTCATCATTGCTATCATGCAATTTGATAAAATTATGAATGGTACAACATGCTATGGGTATATATTTTTGTGTGCTTATAGGATATGGAGGCATTTGCTTTAAAATAGGAAATCGAGCCTTTAATACCCCAAAACATCTCTCGATCACATTACGAAGTGATGAATGTCGATAGTTGAATAACTCTTCTTTACCTCGTGGTTGACGTCTATCATTTCTAAAATCTCGCAAATGATATCTTTCTCCACGATAGGGTGATAGAAATCCAGGCATATTAGTATAACCAGAATCAACAAGATAATATCGATCTGTTCAATCAAGAATATTTCTAATCTCAATAAAACAATAGCCAAATAGAAAGAATATTATTTTCTAAAAAAAATAGATATATACCTCCTGTAGGCATTGAAAATTTATTTGCAGGATCTCTAATACATTCAAGAAAGATTCAAGAGTCATTTGTTGTTCCTTCCCAACCAGACATGACAAATGTAAACCGCATATCAAAAGAGCAAACACACATAACATTCCACGTGGGATTTGTCTTTCTACCACGATATGGAATTTGCTCATGTTGTGGAATAGATGCGCTAATGTGAGTTCCATCAATTGCACCAACACAATCCTATTAAATAAAAGTATATATTTCAAACTAATTTTCATCAAAATAACTTATAAAATAATAACTAATCAAGAAAATTACCTTAAAGAAAGGATAGTATTTAGATTTGAACATAATCTCTGGAGGGACATTGTCAAGTTCCAATGGACAAATAATCTTGCTTCCAAGCTGGCAAACTTTCTTTAGTACGTGATTAAAATATCGTGAGATTGTCTGACCAGAATGTTGGAATCTTTCTGCTACTAGGCGATTCCTTTCATTGTGTGATATAGTGAGCAGAAATATAGTCACTTGTTCTTGCACAGTCAAATATTTGGAAGATTTTAGATTAGTGGTGTTTTTCAACTCTTCACAAAACGTTACAAATGCATCTTTTTTCATCCTAAAACAATCAAAACATCTTGTATCGTTAGCATTTAACAATTCAACCACGTAATCATGACCTCTGAGTGTAGAAGTTCTGCAGGGTTGTCTAAGCATTTGTGCTTTATGCAATTCTTCCCTTAATAGACGAAAAAATATCAAGAGATCTTCATCCTCGTATTCTTCTTCTTCAAGCAAGTCCATCACATCATTATTAGAAAGTAAGCGAGTTTCAGAACAATTGGGATGTAAATCCATAATTAATACCTGTTTTAATCATGTTCAAATAACATAAACTACTAGTAAAAAAAAAAACAAAAATCTTTCTAGCACAAAATATAATAAACCAACAACATATCAATTAATCAAAGTAACAAACAAAATATTTTTTTCTTACACAAAATATAATGAACCAACATCGTACCAACTAGTCAACATTAACATACTAAAAGTTTTTCCTTACACAAAATATCAATGATAGATCAATAACATATCAACTTGCCAACATTAACAAACTAATTTCAGTCAAAGGTAATTGATAAATCCCCTCCTCCTTGATTCAGGAATGCGCAGGAATGCTTGTCTCCAAGTTTTGTCCTCGAGAAAACGTTTCAATACTTTGGTATAAGCTTTATCATCAATATCTTCCATGTTATTTAAAATTTCTAAGCATTTGTCTAATTCTTCGTCAACACAATCTTTTGATTTTAATGAACTCTCACTAATATAACCTGATGAAGAGCCGAAAGTCTTTTCTCAAGTATGTCATTTCTTCTCTTTGAATTTTCTACATAAGCATCTATAAAAGATGACATGGTCTTGCTCAATGCTCCTCTCTTTCTTTTAGACTTTTTGCTCATGCTACTTTGACCATAACCCTCACTATTTATAGGAGCATCACTTTCAGCTTTGGTTCCATCTTCAGAATTTTCAGATGGAACTTTTGTTGATGGATGAGCATGAGATCCTGTTGCCATTGTATCTCCATAAATTCTCATCAACTTCTCATAATGTGGACAACCACTCTTTTTGAACTTTTTAGCTCTATTGTTAACCTATAAAAATTTAACCATTTAACATTTTATTATAAAATAGTAAATAATAATAATAGTAATAGTAATAGTACTAAAGTAATACCTTAATAAGATCACTCCACTGCTCTTCTTCCAAAGTAATAGTTCCCAACACTAGATCCCAACCTTTTCCAGTAATATCATGCAACAAACTTTTGAAATCTTTATAAACTTGTCTAAGATTGTTGTACTTGTTTTTCAATTGATCATGTGTATAGTTATATCCTGTCTTAGCAAATAGTTGTTCCTTCATGTAAGTCCAACTTGTTTTAGTAAAGGTTGTAGTTGGACGATTTCCTTTCACAACTTCTTCATCCATCAAATCTATAAAAATTGTTTCATTTTTGAAAGACCACGGTCCATCATATTTTGAATCATCAATTTGAATAACGTCATCAATGCAATTGGCCTTCATGAGTCCTGAATGTAACTAATCTTACAAGTTTAGTCCTTTACTTCAAAATCTTTACCAATCAAGTAGAGTGGTTTTGACTTTGGTTCAAGTGTGTGGAAATACTCATGGAGAGCAAGAAAAAAGAGTGCAGTAGCATAATGAGAAAAAACTGCAATTGAATATGAAAGAAGACTCAAGATGAAAAGATTTTGTAGGCTGAAATTGGATTGGATAAGTGAGGAGGGTTATGCAACATTGACCTCAGATTAACAAGCAATGGAAAAATAGTGAAAGAAGAAGAAAAATGAATATGAATATGAACTAAAAAACATGAAACAAAAGAAGAACTACAACTCTGCAATAAAAGCTTTACCTATGAAGCAAAATATGAATATGTCTAAATGATCATAGGCTTAATTAATCTAAAATATTGAAAGATGTTTTTTCTCAAATGGGCAAGCTCAAAATGACTTCAATTATCAACCCCAACATCCATATATCCAACACTCTAACTTTATCTCTACCAAACTAATAGATTCCATTTAGTCATGCATTTTCACAAACACTATGGGCAATCCCAGAACACAAACAAAATTGGAAAATAGAAAAGAAACCTCAAATATCAAACCAACAGATCCAACAGTGAAAACAAACTCATCCATCCACAAAATAACATAAGAAAAAACTCAAACCACAAAAGCGCCACCGAAAATCATTGGACAATCCTATGTTATGTTCAAATATAGCATAAATTTCCCCAAAATTGTAGTCCAAACCAGTGTCATAACAGAAGACATTTTCCCCAACTCAAACTCATCCATCTCCCTCACAAACTCTTCCATTCTTCACTTACAAAAAGCGCCACAATAATGGCCAAACGAGCAATCAACAGAGGAAGCTTATGATGTTTCAAAAAAAAAAAAAAAAACAGAGGAAGCTTATAAAAAAACAACAACGCTCACTAACATTAAACTGAAATTTCTAACAAAACTTACCAAAATATTTGAAAAGAATTTAACTCAGCAAGCTCAAGGAAGCAACAATGGTGGAAGTCACGATCTAACTTCTTCTTCTCTTCATAGAATTAGGGCTTAGTTTTCTCTCCAACGATTCACCAAGAAAATGAACCCAGACGGATTCACAAAGCCATAAACAACAGTAATGAGAAACTCAGCCAGAAATCTTGCAACAAGATGAAAATGAGAGTTCATACAGAGAAGAAGAGGGAAGGCGCGCACACTGAAGAATGAGAGAATATAGAAAACGGAAACGCGTTTTTGAAAACCTTTTTTTTTCGTTTTCAGATTTTCTTTAGAATTCTAAAAACGTTTTTGAAATTTTAAAAACCAAAAACTAAAACTGTTATCAAACACCTCCGTTTTTAAAAACTAAAAACTAAAAACAAAAAATCAAAAACGAATTGGTTATCAAACAGGCCCTTAATTTTCTATTTATGGTTAAAGGGTATGTTACTGTTCTTTTCACCATGCCACTAGTGTTTTTTTTTTTTTTTTGAAATATACCATGCCATTAGTTATGTGTACGAGCTACTATCAAAGTGAGAAAGACTCAAACTTATTCTCATACCGTCTGTTTTACATGGTTGAACACTACACTTGAGAAACTCCTTTCCATTCTCACCTCTATTCTACCCTTAAATTATGAAGTTTGGTTCATACACTTTCGGATGGTGTCTACTAGTTCTTTACTATTAATGGTTTTAAATGAGTTTCTAACGCTATAATCTCTATAATAGATTCGTAAACTTTCAATTTTTTGTTTGATAGTTTCTTCAAATTTTCCTTCTCCAACTATTGGAATACTTTAAAGAACAAAATATATAAATAATACTAAATATATTTTCTATTATCAAAACATTAATTAGACTATATGGAGATCAAGATCCAAAAGATTTTTTTTTTAACAATGTGGAGTAGGAGAATTTGAACCTTAAACTTCTTGGTCATTAATACAATTTTATATCCGCTGAACTATGATGTCGTTGGCAAGATCCAAAAATTTTTTAATATCCAACCCCTAAAATGAAATATTTAAATGATATATGTTTTATTAGTTTGTCGAATTGCTTAATCACGTCATTACAACGAACTGAGTCACAATTTATCGAATGTGTTCGTAAAAATGTTAGCAATAATATTCCATTAATGATGTTAAGTGGAACTAAAAGGTGTGTTTTAACGAAAATATAAAGCCAACGACTAAGTCATAGATTACAATCAGCCGACAATCTCTTTTGTTTTATATGGTAGAAAAAAGACCACATGTGAAAAATGATGGGTGGACTCATCTTCTACTTTTCTATGAAGATAATTAACTTGAATCTTATCCTACCTTCATTCCCTCCACACATCCAAAGATTCCAAACAATGATGAGGGCAAATCTGTAACTTCATTTCATTCATTTGCAATCAATTATGGCTATAAATAGCACACACTTCTCTCATCCTCGAGACAAACCATCTCCTACTCTCTCCTCCAAATTTAAGTATGGCAAAGTCTCTTTTTCTCGTGGCTTCTCTCCTCCTCCTTGTGCCGCTGGCATTGGCGGCTGGAGAGACACAAAAACCTCTGGCAAGTGACCCCAAAAATGGATATGAAAATCAAAAGTTCGGAGAATTCCAACCAATAGAGAATATAAAGGATCCATACATCCAAACATTGGGAAAGTTGGCAGTGGAAGCACACAACAAGAAAGCTGGAACTCATCTGAAATTCCAGGAGGTGTACGAAGGGAAATATCAGATCGTGAAAGGGACCAACTACGATCTCAAGTTGAGAGCCCTTGATGGATATATAAGCCGCACCTATGGCACCCTCTTCTATATAGACTTTGAGCTCAATGATTTCTATGGCATCTCAAGGAACTAAACTCCTTTAATTTCTCCTTTTGCGTATTCACAACCTTAACTAATAAATAATGTTGTGTTTGTCTTGTCTTTGCTTCCTCTTCTTCTTATGTCATCATGTAATATGCTGCTCTTCTATCACCATGCTTCAATAAAATTGCTATTATTAAGCAACTGCCACTTCATATTTTCTCTCTACCGTCCTAAAAAGATACTAGAGAAAAGGGTTAAATAGAGTGAAATTCTTAGTAGTTTAAAAGGGTTAAAATGGCTATTTTAGAACGTTAACTAAACTTTACAAATTAAATTGAAACTACCAACCAACTTAATTGGTTTAAGCAGATATCCTCATCAAAAGTTCTATTCTCAAATTGGTAAATTTATGTACACAACAGTAAATTTGTATTTTGTTTTCTTTAGAGTCGAAGAGAATTTGAATATCAAAAATAGAAAATGTTGTTTATAGTTGTTGCCTTGTAAGGTAGGAGAGAATTTGAACATCAAATTCTCATCAAAAGTTCTATTCTCAAATTGGTAAATTTATGTACACAACAGTAAATTTGTATTTTGTTTTCTTTAGAGTCGGAGAGAATTTGAATATCAAAAATAGAAAATGTTGTTTATAGTTGTTGCCTTGTAAGGTAGGGTTAAAATATTCAATGAAATCCACACATTGCACGTGCAAGTATACACGACCAACAGCAAGTGATAAGTATATTAATATCGTCTCCACAGGGATTAGAACAAGAAAATTCTTATGCTCAAACTTAATTTCTAGCAAATTCAAGATGGTAACCGATAAAATCTTAGTAATGTCTAAACTAAGGTGCTTTAATAAAATAAATTGCAGAAATGAACATAAAACAAAGTAAATGCAGAATACTAAAGGAAACGAGACTTGCAACAAGGTTAAGAAAGTAGGCTCGGATTAGGAACTATTTGTATCTCTCTAAACATCGAATGCTGAAGCAAGAACTTTGCTCTCTCAATCCACACAGCAAGTTCTCACGGAATCTTCCCAGATCTCCTAAAATAGCAGATTAACTCCCATTAACCCACTTCATTTTAAACATGTTGTATTATGTGCATTAGGTGAAGTGTTATCCCTAACTCCTTCACTTAGCTAGCTACTAACCCTAACAAGGAGCTAATGTGATTTTGAGTATTCAGCCACCCTTGTTTTTCCCAAAACTAAAGATGACAATGCAAAGAAATGGTTGGCTGGACGAAATCTTTGCTTAAGCATGAAACACCCTCAAAACCAGATTAAGAAAGCTAAGGAGCTCAGCTCCAATGTTTAGATTAATACAAAAGTATCCTAATCCTCACCTTAAGGTGATTAGTTCATGTTACAAGCTGAAAACATAATAAAACAACCAAAAAAAGCCATAAAGAAAACTAAACACAGCTACTCAAAGTTCAAGAGAAGAAGAAAGAAAACTAAAGGAAGCAGTCGTCGGAAATGGAAAGGTTGCAGAAGATGCTCCTTCCAAATGTCAGCTTCCCCTTCTTCTATGGAATCTCCTTCTCTTCCCTTCTCGATTTCTCCACTGCTGTCTTAATGTCTGTATATCCCTCCCTTTTGGTTTCTTCTCCTTTTTATATCTCATCACAAAATGTGGTTGCCCTAAAAATATACTCCTCTCTTCATTGAATTCAGGGCTACATCAGCTTCTTTTCAGCAAGATGGCAGACTCCCATTGGATGAAAGAGCTGATTGTAATAAAAAGTGCCAACTCATTTAATGAACTGATTTTTCCCTCGTGTGAATCACGTGCGAACTTTGCTCCAGAATTTATCCATAAATTCCATCTCCAGCTCCTCAATCACTTCAACTCTACACATGCTGCCTTTAGTCTGCTACCAAAATGGCTTTATGGATCTGCACTATAAGTACATAAAATTTAATGCATTTCACCTTCAAAACAGTAGCAAAATATTAACTATTTCCTCAAAGATGATTCAGACCAAAGCATGAGATTTATAGAGGAAAAACACCAAAATATGCTAGCCAATTACCCCCATATTAAAGAATCCAAGCAAAAAGATAAGGTAAATAACTCTTATACTAAGAGTTATCAATAGGTTATGTAACATTGTTTGATGAAAATAATGATATATCCCGTGTTTTTAAAGTTGTATCTCGTGTTTCCATTATTTTGAAAACAATATTGGAAAACAATGAAAATAACATTTTATCGTTTTTTAAACAGACTATTTTTTAGTTGTTTCTTAAAATTGTTTTTGAAAATAGGCATACCAAATACATTTGTATTGTTTCCCTTATATTTTCTATCTTCGAAAAGATAAAAACGAAAATGGATCATGAACCAAACAGGACCTTATGGTTTGTATATTCAATATAATTGCAAAATTTAGGGTTGTAATATATTAAAATTGATTAAAATAATTCAAAATGGACAATTAAAATATATAATATTAAATTAGAGTAAATTCGTTAAAAGAAAAAAAAAAAGTGGAGAAACTCAAGCCAAGCTAAAGTTTAATTTTTTTTTTCCCTAAAAATTGAAATTTGTGAAATATAGATACAGAAAATGGGTTATTTTTCTGTAAAAAAAAATATTCTTCTATGAAATACTTCGATAGCCTTAAATGAGTGACCTAACCTTTTTGTTTATAAGATGGTGTGAAGGAGTTTGAAACTCCACTATTTTTTTCTCTCCATTTCATTTCTTTTTAAGATTCTCGTACGACTGATGTTTGACGATATCAAAGACCGAATAAGCGATTATTTATAATATGTCCCAAGGTGATCAATCATATTCCTAGTAGAACGAGAGAACTTGTATCAATTTGATATGTCACAATAACGGGTAGCTCTTTCAAAAGCATTCTTGAATATAACTTATATAGAAATATATTTAATTATATTCAAATTTTGAAACATTCCAAGGTAAGATAGTAAAAAGATTATATAGATTAATAATCAGTAAAAATTCAATAAAATTATTTGCATCAATTAAGTTGTAGATTATAAAGTGTCGACATTACTAACATTCTATCTTCTCCTGAGCAAAAGAAAGACATGTGAAACATGAGATGTGGTCCTATCTTGTTTATTTGGACAATTCTCAAGCTGGTTGGATATATTGAATGAGGTTGAGGACATTGAAGTAATTTTAGTCTCTTATCTCTACAAGTTACAAAACGAGAAGTATCCTTGGTTAGGGGTTTTGTAGCAACATGTTAAACCAAATCTCTCTGTCAAACTCGAGAATAACCTGATACACTCAAAGGCAGAGAACACTAAGCATAAGAGAGGAAGGGAAGAAATTTAACACAGTAGATTATAGTGGTTCGACCTAATGTCTACATCCAGTTTTCAACAGCCTGAGGGAGATGATTTTATTTCTGAATCAACAAGGGAACACTCAAGAATACAATAGTATTGTTTCACACATACAAGCTCTCTCTACACTCTGTTTTTCACACACACTTCAACAGAGCTACACTAAGACTCTTTATTTACACGGGCTTGCTGGACATTCAATTAGTTAGTTTTACAACTAAATAACGTACACGTGGCCGTCTAATTTGAGTCAACAGAATAGTCAAGATATCAGCTCAACAAATCACCCTCTTGATATTGATATTCTGTGTTGATCAATGATTTAGACTCCCTCTCAAACCTGGCTGTTGAAGTAACTACAAGGGGCAATATTATATCAGCCATGATCAAGCTTTAAAATCTCACAAAGGTATTCAAACCGACTGCTGGATAAAGTTTTTGTCATCATATCAGTTGGGTTGTGTGTAGTATGAATTTTGGACAACTTAACGACACCCTCTTGAACTGCTTCCCTTACATAATAAAACCTCACATCAATGTGCTTGGTTCAGTCATGAAAGAAAGGATTTTTGGATAACGATAAGGCGCTTTGGCTGTCACAATGAATTCTAACATCAAGCTTTTCTCCTAGCATATCAAAGACACTGCCCTTCAACTAAGCTGCTTCTTTTACTAATTCAGAGAGGGCTATATATTCTGCTTCAGTGGATGACAAGGCTACCACTGATTGCAAGGTTGATCTCCAGCTGATAACGTTCCCAAATAGTGTGAAGACATACCCTGTCAACGAACGTCTCTTGTCCAAGTCGGCTACGTAATCAGAATCAACAAAACCGACTAAGGCTTCAACATTTGAATCTGATTTTGTGTAGAATAAGTCTCTTTCTGTATTCCCCTTTAGGTATCTTGCTATCCATTTGGAAGGTACCCAATGTGGTCTCCCCAGATTGCCCATGCGCAACTCACAACACTCATGGCGTATGCTAGATCCAGATGGCTGGAAACCATACCATACATAAAACTACCTACCAAACTGGCATATGGGACTGATTTCATATATTCCTCTTCATGTTGGTTCCAGTGATGTTGAGGCGACGCCAGGCGAGCGCCTATGGCGAGAGGCGAGGCGTTCTGCAGGTGTTGCGCCTCGTAGGTGGCTGGGGCGAGTGACTTCAAACAGGCGCTCGCCTGAATGCGCCTTTTGTCGCCTTGCGTCGACTTCGCCATGGGCTGAGGCGTGCGCCTGATTGAAGTTGGCGTTTGGTTTTTTTTTTTCAATTTTTTTAAATATATGTTGAACGTAACTTAATACCCACCTAAGAATAGCCCACAAAAAAACCCCACAAAAGCCATGCCGAAAGGGACGCTTCAACTTTTCTTTCTTCAGCAAACAGAAAGTAACACTTCTCATGCATGAAGAAAAAAAAACCTTCGGTTGATGACTGCTTGTTGATTTTCGGCACTTTCTGCTGCTGTTTAGTCTTCTTCGGCTGCTTCTTCTATCACTTCTTCTTAGTCTTCTTCGGCTGCCCTACTATTATCGTCTTCTTCTTTCTTCAATTTTCTTCTTGCTGCCTTGCTGGTTACTTAGCCGTGAGGTAGGTTTTACTTTTACTTTTTTTTTTTGTTTTTTGTTTTTTTAAGTTTCTTGTTTGAATATTCTATTTCCATAGAATTTTTAAAATATAAAATTATATTATTATAATAGGAATAAAGGAGTGGAGAAGTTGAGCAAAAACGAAAATATCCCGGTTGTTTTTTTAAGTTTGTTGTTTGATGTTTTTGCCCTTATGTGTTTTTACTATTTAATATTAATGTGCAAGGATTTGACACTTTATTTTACTATAGAAATTTATGCTCTATATATATTATGCTCTCTATATATTATTTATTTATGTTTCTATTTATTGCGCCTCGCTTCACTCGGGCGTCGCCTTTTTGTCGCCTCTCGCCTTGAGGCGATCAAGGGGCTTGTCGCCTTGAGGTGCGCCTTGCGCTTTGAAAACACTGGTTGGTTCGAAGGAGACTGCTTGGAGGATAGTCTGAAGTGCTGTGCAAGAGGAGTTGATATTGTTCTTGCATTTTCGTGAAAATGTTTAACTATCCTCTCAAAATATTCTCCCTGAGAAATCAGCAATGTCCCATTTAATCTATCAACGTACAACAATACAAAAATATAACTGACAGGAGAGAAAGTTTTCTTATAGATGCAGCTATCATGAGTACTTTTATGGTATCCCTCACTTAGAATGAACGAGTCAAACCTCTTATTCCACTGTCGAGGGGATTGCTTCAATTCATAAATGGATTTTTGAAGGTGGCAGACAAGATTCTCTCCTCCAGCTTCAACAAAACCAGGTGGCTGCCTCATGTAGATTACTTCTTCGAGATCTCCATATAAGAAAGTCATTGTAACGTCCATTTGTTCCAGCTCAAGATCAAACTGAACTACCAAGGAAAGCAGAATTCTAATCGACGTATATCGCACAACAGGAGAAAAGACCTCTGTATAGTCAATGCCTTCAACTTGTGTGAACCATTTTGCTACCAACTGAGCTTTAAACCGAGGAGGATCAGAAGCTTTTAGGTAAGGTTTTAATTTGAAAAAAACCCATTTACAATCCACTACCTTCTGTCCTTTTGGCTTCTGTAGAGTTTCCATGTTTTGTTGGTATAAAGTGATTCCAATTCAGAGTTCATAGCAGCCAACCAAAGTTCACTGTGTTCTGACTTAATTGCTTGATTATAGGTGTTTGGTTCTACACCAAAATGTTCCATATAGCAATTAAAAGCATAACCAACAAAATCCATCCCATACCTTATTGAAGGTCTGCTCACTCTTCGTTGCCTATCCCTTGTAAGTTGGTAATCGGTGAGTTCAGGGTGCTCTTGGTCAGATGCTTGTGTTTCAATCTGTGTTTCTTGCTCATCTATTATGTCAAGTGGTTCAGCTGTATCTTGGCTTTCAATGTTCCCTTGGTTCTCAGCATCGTTGGTCAGAGGCTGTAATTAAATTTCAAAACTTTCTTTGTCTGCATCTTTATCACTCTTCTTTGTACTCTTATCTTTCCATGGCATTAAGCCTTCATCAAAGACAACATCTCTGCTGATCAGACACATGTTCTCCCCTAGTTCAAGTGACCAAAGCTTATATGCTTTGACACCTTGTGGATATCCCAAGAATATACATTTCTTGGCTCAAGTTTGTAGCTTGTCTTGCCTTGTGTGTGCATATGCTGCACAACCAAAAACACGGAGGTGCTTCCAATTTTGAGGATGTCCAGACCATACCTCTTGAGGTGTTTTGAAGTTCAATGCAGTGGAGGGGCTTATGTTTATCAAGTAAACTATAGTATTTACAGCCTCTCCCCAGAAGGTTCTTGGGAGTTTAGAGTCTGACAACATACATCTCACCTTTTCAAGTATGGTTATGTTAAAACGCTCAGCAAGTCCGTTTTGTTGAGGATTTCCAGCGGCTGCCAAGTGTCTACTTATTACACATGTTTTACACAAATTGTTAAACCTCTCATTTAAGAATTCCAGCCCATTGTTTGTTCTAAGATACTTAATTTTCTTATCGGTCCTGTTCTCAATCATGATTTTCCATTCAACAAACCTTCCAAACACTTCATCTTTCAGTTGTAAGGGATGCTTGTTTGAAGCTTTTCTTTGAGGACTTCCCCAAGATGCAGTGTTCACAGAAAGAAATTTCCACTGGTTTATACTTTCCAATATGCCCCTGTTTGAATAGACAACTCAAGCCTATTCGACTAATATGAGCTAGTCTCTTGTGCCAAAGTGTAGTTTCAGATGTTGCCTTTTTACTTACAACATTTAACTCCCCTGCCACTGCTTTTCCCTACAGAATATAAAGGCCATCTTTCAGTTTTCCTGTTAGTTTCAAGGATCCATCCTTGAAAACCTTCAGTGTTCCATTTCCAAATTTATAGTGATAACCAACATTGTCTAAGGTGCCCAAGGAAATAAGATTCCTTTTAAGATCTGGCACATATCTCACTGCCTTCAGAACCTTTGTAGAGCCATCAGCAAGAATTTAATAGCACCAATTCCTTTAACAATGTACTGTTGGTTATTTCCCATATAGACTCTCCCTCCATCTATCTCATTCAACTCAGAGAAAGAATCTTTATAAGGGGTCATATGGAAGGTACAGCCAGAATCCATCACCCATTCTTCAAGATGCTCACTCTCAGTAACCATAAGGACTTTTGCAGACTCGTATCCATCAAGTATATTTGCTGAACTTTTATTCTCTTTGTTCGCTTGTTTACTCAATTTTCTTTTGAGTTGTGGACAATCCCTGTTAAAGTGACCCTTTCTGTGGCAATAATTACATTTGTTATTATTGTTATCCACAGATCTGCCAGCGTGTTGATTGCCCTTTTGATGTCTGCTTTGCCCTTTGTTATGAGAATTATGTTGCCTGTTCTGAGAATTTGTTCCTTTGTTTGAATGAGAGCCTCTATGTTTTTCCTTAGCAAAATAAACCTTAGATGACTTCTTCAGACTTTCAACTCAAGTTCCCTCATTCTTAAAGAATCAAGAACCAAAGTTAAGGACACTTTATCTCTCCCATATTTCATAGTTGACTTTACTTCCTTAAAAGGTTATGTTAAAGAATTCAACAGGATTACGACTCGATCATCTGGCTTAACTTCTTCTCCTGAGTTTGCCAATTCGGTACAAATGATACTAAAATCATCCAAGTTTTCCTCGAGACTCTTTGATGGGTCCATTTTATAACCAAGGAGTCATTCCTTAAGATACATCAGATTTGTCAAAGTTTTTGGCATGTATAATTCCTCTAATTTCACCCATAATTCAGTTACCTTTTTCGATTTTGCTAACTCTCCTAAGTACATTATCAGACAAATGCAAAATTATGGAACTATACGCAATATCAGCCATTTCTTCTTTTTCAATCTCAGTAACAGAGTCAAGTAGCTTACCAGGATCGGTCAAGATTTTTGTAACCTTCTACTGGATGAGGATTGCCTTCATTTTCTTCCTCCAGAGTCCAAAATCACCTTTTCCATCAAACCGCTCCAACTCAATCTTCGCGGACATTGATGATCCCCAAAAAAGCCCTAGAAAGCTTTTGCAATACTGGTGGAAGATTATTTACGGTCAGTGCCTGAATCAACGCCTTCTTGGAGGACTTCAAAAGACCATTGGAAGAAGTCAAGTAAAGATCAAAAAATTTCAAGAATCCTGGAGTCGTTACCTCTGATACCAATTGTTAAACCAAATCTCACTGTCAAACTCGAGAATAACTCGATACACTCAAAGGCAGAGAACACAAAGCATAAGAGAGGAAGGGAAGAGATTTAACACAATAGATTATGGTGGTTCGACCTAATGTCTACATCCACCTTTCAACAGCTTGAGGGAGATGATTTTATTTCTGAATCAACAAGGGAACACTCAAGAATACAATAGTATTGTTTCACACATACAAACTCTCTCTACACTCTATTTTTCATACACACTTATTCAACAGAGCTACACTAAGACTCTTTATTTACACGGGCTTTCTGGACATTCAGTTAGTTAGTTTTACAACTAAATAACATACATGTGGCCGTCTAATTTGAGTCAACGAAATAGTCAAGATATCAGGTCAACACAACACAAGAGTACAAAACCTTTTTTAAGATACTTTAAACTCTGGGTGATGTTTAGGAACCATTTTAGAAAATTAATGGATGGTTTTTGTTAGTTTACGTGGAAACATGATTTTGGTCCATTGCTTAGATGCAAAAGCTTTGAAAAATATTAAAAGTGCTTATTTTATAAATTGATTTGCGATCTATCTTTTAATCAATTGGCAAAGGTTTTGTTCAATAAAGCATAATTTGGACAATTTCTGAATAAGAGACTAAAAAAGTATAGTGATTAATGGTAAATTCTCAACAAATTTATTTGCATCAATTAAAGTCGTAGATTATGAACTGTCAACACTATTAAGAATCTAATTTCTTTTAAGAAAGAGAGAGGACGTAGAAAATGAGATGTGGTCCGACTAAATAACACTAAGCGGAAAGTTTAAAAATTTGTCTTTTATCTCTATGGGTTACAAGAATAAAAGACAGAGTATCAAACTTATTTGAAGATAGTGGAACTCTCTATGATGTTGAAGTATGAAATAACAAAGGTTCTCTTCTATTGGAGTACTTCATAGTTTTGAGCTAGTGCAATATTAGATTTATCAATTTCTCAATTTATTTGAATTTGTGTCCTCTGGTCAAGTTGAGAAATGATTGAAAAGTGATGAAATTCCATTAAACATAGTCATATATCGATTACTAATAAGATATTTTTTTAAAAAAAAAAGAAAGAAAAAAAAAAAACCTCTTAACATATACTACTTCTTTAGAAATTTCTTTAAGATGTATAGAAATCATTGACAACCAAACCTCCAAAAGTGTCATTAATTAATTTATATATCATTCAGTGATCATAAGCATTTAATTAAAAAGATGGATGAAATAAAAATAAGGGACCAAATAGAATAATAATAATAATAACCGATGAAATATTCATTTTTCTTTATAAATTTTCACAATTTATGAGAACATTACAAACGTGGGTTTTTTTTTTTTTTTTTTTTTTATTAGCAAGAAATAGTTTTGAATTTAAAATTATTTCTTTTCATTTTGCCATCAAAATAAATCCGAATGATAGTTTTTCTTTTCCAATAACTATTGTGTGTGTATATACACATATATAGTTCAAAGTAGAATAATGTGACTTAGATTAAGTTCATAATTATCTTTATTTTTAAAAAGTAAGTCAATATTATTGTTCACACGTAACTTCAGGGATGGAGACACGTGGAATAAATAATATATTGTATTAATGTTGTATGCGTGTGGGTGTACAATCTCTAACTTTAATCCTCTGATTCTCTCTCTTAAATATATAAACTTTGGCCTCTAGCTTGTTGCTCTTCTTGGGTCGGTTTGTTGGGCTTCTTGGATGATCGACCTGCTAGGTTGATGATCTCTTGGATCGGCCTGTTGGCTTGATGATCTCTTGGATCGGCCTGTTGGCTTGATGATCTGTTCGATCGGTTGGCTTGTTGATCTTCTTGGATGATCGGCATGCTGACTTGTTTATCTTCTTGATCGGTCGGTTGGCTTGTTGATCTTCTTGATCGGTCGGTTGGCTTGTTGATCTCTTGGATCAGCCTGTTGGCTTGATGATCTGTTGGATCGGCTTGTTAGCTTGTTGATCCTCTTGGATGATCGGCCTGCTGACTTGTTGATCTTCTTGATCGGTCGGTTGGCTTGTTGATCTCTTTTTAGAGTCTTCTAGTCTTCTAATCTTCTGAGTCTTGAATCCTTTGAATTTTGAATCTCGGATCTCTGAATTCTCTGGACTCTTTGGATTCTGACGACTATGGATCTTGGGAGAATGCTCTGGACTCTGCCCTCTCTGCCTCTGGCTGAATCCCCCCAAAATGAATGGTGGCCTCCTCTATTTATAGAGTTTGATGGACCTCATATGGGTTGGGCTTGGGTCCAATTGCCACGTGGCATAATCTGATTGAACTTGGCTGATGTTATCTGATGGATCACTAATAGACAAGTGGCATTCTTTGATTTGCCGAATTTTAATGTCTATTAATTTAATTTAGGCACACGTGTAAATGTGTAACTGGTCCCAAATTTATTTTATCATTAATTTATATTAATGACGTGACAATTTGTGATTGGCCAAAATTTCTCCTTCAACAAATGCCCCCTTTTCGAGATTTAGGCACAAGTTATGTGTGAGTGAATCTCTAAAAATATATTTTGGAATTAAAATGCAAGGTATTTGTTCTTGACTTTGACTCCATTTGGTGCGTCAATTTAATCAAAATATGAATTTTGGTCAAAATTTTGATTTTTTTATTTGACACACTTTTATTGCCAATTAATCAAAATTTGGGGTTTGGTCAAAATTTTGATTTTCCTTGTTTGGCAGCAAACTTTGATTTCAAGTTTGGGCAAAATTTGGTTTATACCCAAATTTTGATTTGAGGTAAAATCCTACCCAATTTTAACTTGCATATGGAATATATCTTGAGGTTTGGACTTTGGTCCATTTGGGATAAAATTTGGATTATGCCCAAAATATAATTTGAGGTAAAATTTTACCAAATTCAAACTTGCATTTGGAATAGAATTTGATGTTTGAATCTCAAATTTTGATTTGGAAGAAAAATTTGGAGTATGCGCAAATAAAATTATTTAGATAAAATTTGAATTCCCAAATTGATTTGAATTGAAACAATCTTTTAGGAATTTCAATTTAATTAAGTTGGTTCGGATAAAGATAAAGATTATCCCATAAAATTTTGAACAGGAGATAGGATTTCATTTGAGTCAAATCTTTATCTAAACTTTTGATTTGAACTTAAAACTCCCCCTATAAATAAGACTGAACCTCAGTAGGGGAGAGCACACATCAATTGCAGAGAGCATTCAAGAAGGGATCCAAGTAGGAAACTTTATTTTCTTTTCTTTTCTTTTTTTTTCTTTTTTTTTTTAAATTTTCGTTTTTTTTATACTTTTCGTTTTTTTATTTTTTTTTAATTTTCGTTTTTTTATTTTTATTTTTTTTTTACAATTTGTTTCTTTCTTCCTTGAATGTGTAAGCTTCGTGCAACAGTCGTCACCAAATTCGCTTGCAATGATTTCACTCCTGCTAGACCAGTCCCCATTTTACTGGGTGATCTGAGTAACCTGCAGGGGTAGTCACCAGATTCGCCTTCAGTGATGCATTCCTGCTAGACCAGTCCCCATTTTACTGGGTGATCTGAGTAACCTGCAGGGGTAGTCACCAGATTTGCCTACAGTGATGCACTCCTGCTAGATCAGTCCCCATTTTATTGGGTGATCTGAGTAACCTGTAGGGGTAGTCACCAGATTCGCCTTCAGTGATGCACTCCTGCTAGACCAGTCCCCATTTTACTGGGTGATCTGAGTAACCTGCAGGGGTGGTCACCAGACCCGACTCGCCTACAACGGTCGTCATCAGATTCAATTGCAATGACTTCACCACTTGTCTAGACCAGTCACTTTGATGACTGTAGTTTCCTGCAGGGGTGGTCACCGTTTTTTTAACAACACTTTTATTGTCTTTCTTTCTTTTTTTTTTGTGGTTTGATATCAAGTATTTTTTTTAACTTGCAGCTAAGATGCATCTTCCAGTCTGGACACTTTCAAGATAAAGGCAACACTAAAGTTGTTCATCTTTGCAGATGTAGCAAAGACTTCAACCGTCAACTTTTGAATATGAAGTGAAGTTATCAACAGTCAATTTTTGAAGATGAAGCGAAGCGGACGCCGTCAACTGCCAACATTTGAAGATGAAGCGCAGCGGACGCCGTCAACTACCAACATTTGAAGATGAAGCGGAACGAGGACGTCAACCGCCGCCAAACATTTGAAAAGGAGCAACGGTGAACCTTCGAACTTGGAGAAGGAGAACCTCAGTGGCGAACCTTCAAAAAGAGGGGTGGAGAGAAGCACCTTCGAACTTGGAGAAGGAGCAGTGGAGAGAAGCGCCTTCGAACTTGGAGAAGGAGCAGTGGAGAGAAGCACCTTTGAACTTGGAGAAGTAGCAACGGAGAGAAGCGCCTTCGAACTTGGAGAAGGAGCAGTGGAGAGAAGCGCCTCCGAACTTGGAGAAGGAGCGAGCGAAGCGCGTGAGGGAACATTCGAACTTGGAGGAAGGAACTGCAGCAGCGCGTGAGAGAACCTTCGAACTTGGAGGAAGGTAGCAACGGAGAGAAGCGCCTTCGAACTTGGAGAAGGAGCAGTGGAGAGTAGCGCCTTCGAACTTGGAGAAGGAGCGAGCGAAGCGTGTGAGGGAACCTTCGAACTTGGAGGAAGGAGCTGCAGCAGCGCGTGAGAACCTTCGAACTTGTGGGAAAGGAACTGCAGCGAAGCGCGTGAGAACCTTCGAACTTGGAGGAAGGAACTGCAACGAAGTGCGTGAGAACCTTTGAACTTGGAGGAAGGAATTGCAGCGAAGCGCGTGAGAACCTTCAAACTTGGGGGGAAGGAACTGCAACGAAGCGCGTGAGAACCTTCGAATTTGGGGGGAAGGAAATGCAACGAAGCACGTGAGAACCTTCGAATTTGGAGGAAGGAACTGCACGAAGCGCGTGAGAACCTTCGAACTTGGGGGAAGGAATTGCAGAGCGAAGCGCGTGAGAACCTTCGAACTTGGAGGAAGGATCGCAGCGAAGCGATGTGAGAACCTTCAAACTTGGAGGAAGGAACTATAGCGAAGCGCATGAGCGCAGTGAAGCGAATGAGCGCAGCGAAGCGAATGAGCGCAGCGAAGCGACGTGAGAACCTTCAAACTTGGGGGGAAGGAACTGCAGCGAAGCGCGTGAGAACCCTCGAACTTGGAGGAAGGAACTGCAGCGAAGCGCGTGAGAACCCTCGAACTTGGAGGAGGAACTGCAGCGAAGCGCGTGAGAACCCTCGAACTTGGAGGAAGGAACTCCAGCGAAGCGTGTGAGAACCTCGAACTTGGAGGAAGGAACTGCAGCGAAGCGGCTTCAGCGAAGCCGCGTGAGGACCTTCGAACTTGGAGGAAGGAACTGCCGCGAAGCGGCGTGAGAACCTTCGAACTTGGAGGAAGGAACTGCTCCGAAGGGATGTGAGAACCTTCGAACTTGGAGGAAGGAACTGCAGCGAAATGCGTGAGAACCTTCGAATTTGGGAGAAGGAACTGCAGCAAAGTGCGTGAACCTTCGAACTTGGAGGAAGGAACTGCACGAAGCGCGTGAGAACCTTCGAACTTGGGGGAAGGAATTGCAGCGAAGCGCGTGAGAACCTTCGAACTTGGGGGGAAGGAAATGCAACGAAGCGCGTGAAAACCTTCGAATTTGGAGGAAGGAACTGCACGAAGCGCGTGAGAACCTTCGAACTTGGGGGAAGGAATTGCAGCGAAGTGCGTGAACCTTCGAACTTGGGGAGAAAGAATTGCAACGCAGCGCGTGAGAACCTTCGACCTTAGAGAGAAGGAACTGCAGCGAAGCACGTGAGAACCTTCGAACTTGGAGGAAGGAACTACAGCGAAGCGACGTGAGAACCTTCGAACTTGGAAGAATGAACTGCAGCAGCGGAGAACCTTCGAACTTGGAGGAAGGAACTGCAGCGAAGCGCGTGAGAACCTTCGAATTTGGGAGAAGGAACTGCAGCAAAGTGCGTGAACCTTCGAACTTGGGGAGAAAGAACTGCAACGCAGCGAGTGAGAACCTTCGACCTTGGAAAGAAGGAACTGCAACGGAGCGCGTGAGAACCTTCGAACTTGGGGAGAAGAAACTCCAGCAAAGCTGCGTGAGAACCATCGAACTTGAGAGAAGAGGGAACAATGCAACAACGCACCACATAAGATCCTTCGCACTTGGAGGAGGAACAACGTAGCAGTTGTGCAACTGAGAACCCTCGAACTTGGAGAAGGAACAACGCAGCAGGATACAACGAAGAACCTTCGAACTTAGAGAAGGAACAACGCAATAGCGTACAGTGTAAGGACCCTCGAACTTGGAGAGAAGGAACTGCAGCGAAGAACCTTTTTTTTTTTTTTTTATAGAGACTGAACTTAAAGTTTTCTTTAAGCTGCCTACGTACCCTTATGGAATAGGGATCAAGTCATAACGTAGTTCAAGATTTTTTTGCACTCACCTTTTAAGCTCGTGTGGGCTAGGATCATCATGCAGTTTAGGCTCTTGCGATAAGGAGCTTTTACATTTAAAAGCTCTTATCTTTGTCATGGCCTTGATCAGATCCTTCATTTGCAGGATTGGTCAAGATAATGAGATTTGGCTTCACCTTCAAGGAACCTTCCGTATTTATGAGAACAGAAAACTTCCTCTTCATACGTGACGGGATTCTACTATGAAGCTTCTTGTCACTGTTTACTTCATCGAAAAGTTTCAACTCCAAGTTGTTCATCTTTCTTTTAGGTTGATCGTTTGTTACTTTGAGGCGATCAAAGACAGATGTTGAAGATCGACTTTTCTTTGATGTGGAGACACTTAGCCTTTGGAAAGCTGAAGGTCGAGTGGAGGTGGACATCGAACATTGATTTTCTTCCTCTGTCGCGGCCATACTCATTCTATGGAATACCGAAGGACGAGTAGTGTGAGGCTTGATGCGATCAAAGACGGAAGTCCTTTGTTCACCCTTCTCAGAATTGTCAACTTCTTCTACGTCGATGCAGTACGAAGTCACAAAGTTCATTTTTTCCTTTTTGTGGAATTTTTTGGAGAAGGATTTATTCAACATCACTTGTTGAGGTTGAGAAAACTTTTTACTTCTCTTCCTCTTGGGTTGAAGTTTCTTAGGATCCTTCTTTATTTGATGTTTGCTCTTTCCTTTGATTGTAGCAAGATTTGATTGAGCTACTTCATCAAGGTCGAGCTCAATTTTTCTTTCCATAGCCAGCTTTAGAATTAAGTCCTTTAGGACGAAACATCTTTCCACTGGATGACCAATAACTCGATGATACTTGCAATACTTGGGATCATCGACTTTCTCCATCTCTTCTGGTCGTTTACACTTAGGAAGTTTTATCAGTTGCGCTTCCAATAGTTGTTCCAACATATCAGGGATGTCGGCATCAGGGAAAGGATAGATTTTCTTCTGTCTTTCCTTTAAAGTTAAGTGATGCGCTCTATTAGTTTGTCGCTTTTCTTTCGAAGACGACTTGGGAAGGGTTGTGTTTACAACCATGGATTCTTCTATAGTCTCTTCATCGTTCCTTCCTTCTTTTCTCATGTTAGGAAGGAGAATGTCTTGGTTTTCTCGACTAGCAATTAGCTCCATATCGTGGGCACGAGTTGCTAGTTCCTCAAAGGTGCGAGGCTTTATACCTTTAAGGATGTAGAGGAGTTCCCAGTGCATGCCTTGAATGCACATCTCAACGGAAGAGAGTTCAGTGAGGCGATCTTTGCAATCTAGACTCATAGCTCTCCAGCGATTTATATAGTTAACAACGAGTTCACCTTTTCGTTGTTTAGTGTTTGTGAGCTCAAACATGCTAACGGTTCGTCTAGTGCTGTAGAAGCGATTCAAAAACTCTCTTTCGAGTTCCTCCCAACTGTCTACTGACTCCGGTTCTAGATCAGTGTACCAGTCAAAAGCATTTCCTTTAAGTGTTCGAACGAACTGTTTGACTAGCAGGTCCCCTCGAGTACCAGCGTTCTCGCATGTCTCAACGAAGTGGGCAATATGTTGTTTAGGATTGCCATTTCCATCAAATTGTTGAAATTTCGGTGGCTCATACCCGATTGGCGTTCTCAAATTATCAATCCTCTTAGTATAAGGTTTGGAGTACAAGAGGGAATCTTGAGTAGGTCCACCGTACTGAGCTCTGATACAGTTTGTGATCATATCTTGGAGTCGTTGGATGGATAGTGAAGCGACCGAAACAGAACATTGTGGATGATCATCTTGCACTATAGACTTTCCTTTGTCGTGATTTTTTACGACTTGGGTTTGACTTGATTCGGTGATATGTTGGTTCTCAATTTGGCTCTTTAGTTGCTCAATTTGAGAATCTTTTTCTTCAATCGCCTTCATCAAGTTGTTGATGTGTTCTTGCATCTCAGTCATTCTTTCTTCCATAGTTCTTGTCTCAGTCATCATGACAGTCACTACGTCAAAATCAGGTTCAAACAGAGGGTTATACTTCACAAGAAACTTGTCATTGGTATATGCCCCCTGCAAGGTTGTTTCTTCGCTTGCAATGATAGAAGCTTTATCTTCTTGCAACCTCAGTTCATTGAAGCAACAATGGGCAGTTGAACCAATATAAGACTTGATCTCGACAGCGACCATCGAAGAAGTCTTGAATGACATATTTACTTTTATGTTTTGAGATAAGAGAGAGAGATGAGAGGTAGAGATGGTCCCACTGGGCGTGCCAATCTGTTCACACGTAACTTCAGGGATGGAGACACGTGGAATAAATAATATATTTTATTAATGTTGTATGCGTGTGGGTGTACAATCTCTAACTTTAATCCTCTGATTCTCTCTCTTAAATATATAAACTTTGGCCTCTAGCTTGTTGCTCTTCTTGGGCCGGTTTGTTGGGCTTCTTGGATGATCGACCTGCTAGGTTGATGATCTCTTGGATCGGCCCGTTGGCTTGATGATCTCTTGGATCGGCCTGTTGGCTTGATGATCTGTTCGATCGGTTGGCTTGTTGATCTTCTTGGATGATCGGCCTGCTGACTTGTTGATCTTCTTGATCGGTCGGTTGGCTTGTTGATCTCTTGGATGATCGGCCTGCTGACTTGTTGATCTTCTTGATCGGTCGGTTGGCTTGTTGATCTCTTGGATTAGCCTGTTGGCTTGATGATCTGTTGGATCGGCTTGTTAGCTTGTTGATCCTCTTGGATGATCGGCCTGCTGACTTGTTGATCTTCTTGATCGGTCGGTTGGCTTGTTGATCTCTTTTTAGAGTCTTCTAGTATTCCAATCTTCTGAGTCTTGAATCCTTTGAATTTTGAATCTCGGATCTCTGAATTCTCTGGACTCTTTGGATTCTGACGACTATGGATCTTGGGAGAATGCTCTGGACTCTGCCCTCTCTGCCTCTGGCTGAATCCCCCCAAAATGAATGGTGGCCTCCTCTATTTATAGAGTTTGATGGACCTCATATGGGCTTGGGCTTGGGTCCAATTGCCACGTGGCATAATCTGATTGAACTTGGCTGATGTTATCTGATGGATCACTAATAGACAAGTGGCATTCTTTGATTTGCCGAATTTTAATGTCTATTAATTTAATTTAGGCACACGTGTAAATGTGTAACTGGTCCCAAATTTATTTTATCATTAATTTATATTAATGACGTGGCAATTTGTGATTGGCCAAAATTTCTCCTTCAACAATTATATTTTAGGAAAACAAAGTTCATTTTTAGGGTATGAGTTTTGATTAGTTGCAGCTCAATATCTTTAACAAGTAGTACTATATTTACCTTAAACTTATTAATAAGTATTACCATTTTTACTTTCTTATAAACCTTTGATTGAAAAATTCTGAAAAACAATACTCTTGTGTGTTTTTTTTTTTTTTTAAATTCAACAACATTTGGAATGGAGAAATTTGAACCTCTGGCTTCTTGATCCAAAGTACAAGTCAAGTATCGATAAGCTATGCTGTGTCTTTAATATTATATTCACAAACCATTAGAGTTGAGACGTGGCGCACAATAATACTGAAAATAGATGATAGATGATCTATGGATAAGGTTGTTTGTACTCACAATGATGTATCTCATGAAGAAAAAGGTGTGTACGTATCTAAAGCAATGTATGTATCCAATGGCAAGTGAAAAATATAAGAGGCAAGTACAACTGGTTTCTATCTTTCACACGTTTCTTTTAGCCATTTGTATTATTTTCTGCCAAGAAAATGACCCCTCCATCAGCTACCACTTAATATTTAGAAACACAAGTTCAAACTCAATAGGTCTAAGCTTAAAGGATTTTGAGTTCATTCAATCTTTAAATAACTTAGACCTTGTTCAATAATCGTTTCATTTTTTTGTTTTTTGATTTTTGGTTTTTAAAAATTAATTGGCTTATTAACCCTATTTCTACCTATGGATTTTTTTGTTATCTACTTTTTAAGAATGTTTTCAAGAGCTAAGTCATGTTTTTAAAACTAAAAATAATAATTTTAAACAACTTGTTTCTGTTTTGCAAATTTGAGTTAGAATTCAAATGTTTGTCTAAGACAAATTTTGAAATTAGATATTCAGCAGATGATCACAATATGTATTCAATCTTCATTGATGATCAAAGAGCAGTATTCTCTATTTATAAGAATACTGTGAAAACAGAAATAAACAGAATTACAACTGAAGAGAAAATAAAGAAACTGATACAGTTGTAACTAAATAAACTTCTTTACAGAGGACAAACTAAAGATTCAGTGAGCTCGCTTGACACCCCCCTCAAGCCAATGGATTCTGCAGAAAACACATTGAGCTTGGATCTAAAGGATAAAAATGATGAAGCAGAAAATGGCTTTGTAAAAACATATGCAATTTGAGCTGAAGTAGGTAAATGACACACTGACAAACGCTTCTGTAAAACAAGATCCCTTACAAAGTAAATGTCAATTTCGACATGTTTTGTTCTTGAATGAAGAACATGATTCGCACTGAGGTGGACCGCACTTAGATTATCACACCAAAGTGTTGGAGATCTTGTAAGTTTAACCCCAATATCCACAAATAAGGATTGTAGCCAAATAATATCAGCAGCAACATGTGCTAAACTCCTATACTCTGCTTCTGTACTAGAGCGGGAGATAATACTCTGCTTCTTTGATGCCCACTGTATCAAATTTCCCCCAAAGTATACACAGAAACCGGATGTGGACTTCCTGTCATCAGGGTCTGAAGCCCAATCAGCATTTGCAAACCCCTGTAAACATAGGTCTCTTGGAACTCTAAACAATAAACCATGGTCTATCGTTCCTTTCAAGTATCGTAAAATTCTCTTAACAGCTTGCAAGTGTAGGAGCGTTGGGGAGTGCATAAATTGGCACACTTTGTTCACACTATAGGTGATCTCTGGCCGAGTCAATGTTGCATATTGCAATGCTCCTACTGTGCTCCTATATAACCGAGTATCAAGAAATTTTTCCCCGGCAGACATAACAGAACCACTTAGCATAGGTGTAGAGATACTGTTAGCATGAATCATCTTAGTTTTCTCAAGCAAATCAGAAATATACTTTGATTGTGACAAAAATAATCCACCAGCCACTGGATAAGATACTTCAACTCCTAAAAAATAACTCAAGGAGCCAAGATCTTTCAGACTAAACTTCTGATTCAACCTCACAACCAAGTTATTAATGTCAGGCAAAGAACTACCGGTTATGATAATGTCGTCTACATAGATCAGAATATAACAATGACGACCATTTTTAATGTATACTAGCAATGAAGAATCTGCCTTAGAGTGTGTAAAGCCAAGAGATAACAGAAAAGTACCTAACCTTTCAAACCACGCCCTTGGTGCATGTTTTAATCCATATAGTGCCTTCTTTAACCGACAAACAAGATGAGAGGAGTTTGGAGAGATCATACCCGGGGGTTGCAGCATGAACACTTCTTCTTTCAACAGACCGTGTAGAAAGGCATTGTTGATATCAACTTGCCTAAACAACCAGCCTTTTGCCAAAGCTAGAGTAAAAAAAACTCTGATAGTAGTTGGTTTTACCACTGGACTAAATGTCTCCGTGTAATCAATATCAGCTTCCTGATGAAATCCTTGTGCCACCAACCGAGCTTTGTAACGAGCAATTGAGCCATCAGAGTTCCTCTTCACCTTGAACACCCATTTACAACCGATGATCTTTTAGTCTGTTGGAGGGGCTACGAGACACCAAGTGTCATTAGCAACAAGTGCATTGGATTCCCCTTTCATGGCTTTCACCCAGTGTTCACACTTGAGTGCCTCCTTAACATTTGGAGGTTCATTGCCAACATATTCAGCAATCAAAACCTTTGGTTTGAAGATTCCATCCTTCCCTCGAGTGACCATGGAGTGCCTGTTGACAACTATAGGACAAGAAGGTAATGGTGCATTTGCCTGAGATGAGTAGGGATCAGATGAAGTATTGATGGAGGAAGGCTGGTCAATGGATTTATCAGTAGAGGTAGGATTAGACTCAGGTTCTGCACACGGTACAACAGGTTCAACAAGTTGTTTGGACAAAAACTGTTCAGTAGGTGCAGGGCTAGGTAGGGAAGCTGCAGGAAGAGGTTCAGTAGGTGGTTCACGTGAAAAGTTGTACTTGTGGGGTAGAGGTCACGTGATTTTGGCCAAAGGTACTGGTAGAAATTAATGGCTTGGTCAGAAGAGGTACTTTAGGCAAGGTACAATAGGTAGCAGAGGACTCAATAGGCTGAAGAAAAGTGGGGGTTGGAAATTTGGATTCATCAAACAAAACATGCCTCGAAATAAACACACGACCTTTAGAAGCAATACACTTATAACCTTTGTGTATTGTACTGTAGCCAAGAAACAAACAGGGCATTGACTAAGGCTCAATTTTGTGATGGTTATATGGTCTAAGGCATGGATAACAAAGGCAACCAAACACTTTAAGAAAGGAATAGTTTGGTTTAAGACCAAATAGTTTTTCCAAAGGAGATAAGTGATGGACAACAGTAGGTAATCTGTTAATGAGATATGTAGCAGTGGAAAATGCATAATCCTAAAAATCTAAGGACAAGGAAGCATGAGATAAAAGAGTGAAACCAGTGTCAACAATTTGTCTGTGTTTTCTTTCCACAATACCATTTTGTTTAGAAGTGTAAGGGCATGTGAACCTATGCTCAATGCCATTAGATTTGAGAAAGGAAGTAAAACAACGAAATTCCCCACCATTGTCAGTTTTTAAACGAAGTATTGATTTGCCAAGAAGTTTTTCCACATGAACTTTAAAAAGCTGAAACGATTGGAAAGCCTCTGATTTAGAATTTAAAAAATACACCCAAGTGTATCTAGAATATACATCAACGAAGCTAATGTAATACCTAAAGCCATTTCTAGATGATTTAAAAGCCGGACCCCAAATATCAGCAACAACAAGTTCAAGAGGAGCATGATATTCGATATTTGAAATACGAAAAGATAAGCAATGAGACTTTCCAATACAACAAGCATGACACAGACTTTTATTTTTGTTTGGAGAGTACAAGATATTACATGAATCTAGTACTGAATGAACAGTAGCATTAGATGGATGACCTAACCTACTGTGCCATATATCAACAATTGAAAGAGAAGGAGAAATACAAGTATTATTTGTAACAGAACTTGTAGTGTGAAGAACTTGTGGGGAATGATTAGAAAAAGTAGCCGAAGGAACCTTAGACAAGCTGGGATGAGCATTTTCCATTGCAAAGCTATATAGGCCATCAACCAATCTACCTTGAAGAAGAACTCGACCACTGGAAAGATCCTTCACAACACAAAAAGATGGATGAAATTCAAAAAAGACATGATTATCTTGGGCAAATTGGCTAACACTTATCAAGTTTTTGGTAATGTTAGGCACATGGAGAAGATTTTTAAGGCAGAAGACAGAGTCATTTGATAAAGAATCAGGAGATTTTAAGTAAGAGGTTCCAATATTAGAGATTTGCAAACCTGCACCATTATCCACGTGTACTTTGTTGTCTCCTTGATATTCTAAGCTCATTGACGAATTGGAGAGGTCGCTTGTAACATGGTTCGAAGCTCCAGAGTCAGGATACCACTGGCTCTCTTTATTTAAATCATGTTGAAGAAGGAAGGCAGTGGGTTGCTGTTGAAAGTTTGTATTCCCAGGATTTGAAGAAGGAACAACATTCTGAGGCTGACTATTGTTCGGACCATTGAACCATTTCTCAAACCGAAAGTAGCACCGTAGTGTAGTGTGGCCAAATTTACCACAAACTTGACACTGGGGTTTACCGTTGTTATTCCAGAATCTTCTATTTCCAATTTGTCTACCATTACTATTTGAATTCCTTCCTCTTCGTGAAGCATCACTTTGATTGGGACTCGAATTATTCTGTAATGGTTTTACTCCATTCTGTGTCGTCAGATTAATTGAGGGTAGAGACCCATCTGGATTGATGCTCAGATTCCGAGCAATACGACTCTCTTAGGCAAGCAACAGTGAGTAAACTTTCTGAAGGGAGGGAGAAACATCTTTCTTAGTGATAACCGAGACTGTGGAATCAAATTCAGTCCCTAAGCCCCTGCAAATGTATAACGTATGATCTTCAAGAGAAACTTTTCTTCCTGCCGTTGATAAAGAATCAACCAGATTCTTGACTTTCACAAAATACTCTTCCAATTTCAGGTTCCCTTTCTTCATGCCTTCTAATTTCGCCTTTAAATCCATTACTTTGGCAAGATTTCGTGAAGAGAATCTATTATTAAGAGTCTTCCATACTTCTTGAGTAGTTTCACACTCCAGTACTTCAGATAACAATGAATTCGACATTGAACTAAGAAACTACGCGGTAATTAAGTTGTCTTGCCATATCCAATGATCATATTCAGGATTGATTGTTCGCGAAGCGGAGGAAGATGCACCTGGGTTTTCTGAATTTAGGTATTTGGTGGGAGCTATTGCGTCTTCATCGATATACTGTTGTAATCCATGGCCTCTCAACGTGATGAGTACTTGTCGCTTCCACAAAAGAAAATTTTCTTCATCAAGCTTTACAATCGCTATTTTATTCCCTGGATTTATCACCTTTGAAGATTGTTGCTGTACCGTCTGGATTCCAGACGAACTCCCTTCCGGAGACTCCATTAAGGTGGAGAAAAGAAAAAAAAACTTGAGCGTCGTTAGACTTTAGGGCTCTGATACCAAGACAAATTTTGAAATAAGATATTCAGCAGATGATCACAATATGTATTCAATCTTCATTGATGATCAAAGAGCAGAATTCTCTATTTATAAGAATACTGTGAAAACAGAAATAAACAGAATTACAACTGAAGAGAAAATAAAGAAACTGATACAGTTGTAACTAAATAAACTTCTTTACAGAGGACAGACTAAAGATTCAGTGAGCTCTCTTGACAGGGAGAATTAAGATGAAAGTCAGTGTAAGAAAACCAATACAACTGTTAGATATCAAAAATCAAATGGGACCTAAGTCCATGAATTGATTTATAAGTTTTGGGAGAATGAAACTTTTGTCTATTAACTTTTTTTTTTTTTTTTGACTTCTTAAATCTACCATGCAAAATTTTAGGCTAAATATATATTTTTCTATTTTTCTAATTTAGTCTAGTATGTTTTCATCTTTTTAGTTTTATTGCTTGCTACAGGTAAATGTTAAAATTGTTTACTGAAAACTTGTACGATTATATCATACTGAGTACATTTGTAAATTTATAAAAATTTAGAGGATGAAAATGTTCATTATTCAAGAAAGGCTCCTTCAAAATTCTAAAAAAATGGATAGAAATTTCAAGTTTTTTCTCTTAAATGATTTTTTTTTCCTCATCTAATCTCGGTCAACTCACTAAGTATTATGTTTTGATCAGGGTCCCACATTGAAAAGATGAGGAGACTTTATAATCTTTATAAAATGCATGGATATATAATCCTCTTATGACCAATTGGTTTTTAGATGAAATCCCATATCCATCTAATATTATGTCATATATATGCTTATCATCAACAAATTTTAACATTTACCAACTAATAAACTAGCTTTTTCATAAGGTCAAAACCCCTCCGGATGTAAGGTCAAGACTTAATTTTCTATTTATAAAGCATACGATACTGTTCTTTTTACCACGATACTACGTTTTTTTTTTTTCTGAAATATACTATGCCACTAGTTATGTGTACGAGCTACTGTCGAAAGTGAGAAAGACTCTTAGAAAATGTTCAAAATTATTCTCATACCATCTGCACAATTGAGAAACTCCTTCTTCCATTCTCACTTCTAACTACTGTTAAATTATGAAGTTTGGTTCAGACTTTCAGATTGTGCCCGCTAGTTCCGTACTATAAAGGGTTTTAAATGAGTTTCTAACGCTTTAATGTTTATAATAGATTCGTGAACTTTCAATTTTTTGTTTTATAGTTTCTTCAAAATTTCCTTCTCCACTATTGGAATACTTTGAACAACAAAATATATAATTAATACTAAATATATTTTCTATTATTAAAACATTAATTAGACTAGATGGAGATCAAGATCCAAAAGACTTTTTTTTTTTTTGACAATATAGGGAGTGGGAGAATTCAAACTTTAAACTTCTTGATCATTAATACAACTTTATATCAGTTGAACTATGATGTTGTTGGCAAGATCCAAAAGATTTTGAATACCCAAACCCTAAAATGAAATATTTAAATGATATGTGTTTTATTAGTTTTTCTGATTGTTTGGTCAAGTCATTATACAACAAACTCAGTCACAATTTACCGAATGCACTACAAGAAAGAAGCGTTTTAGCGACGAAATCGTAGCGACAAAAAACTAAAAGTCGCAGGCCTTGCTACTAAAATTTATTTACGTCGCAAGCTTGCGACGAAAAGAGCCATTTCGTCGCAAGGTCGAAATATATGCGCCAAGATTTTTTTTTGGTGCGACGAAATGGTCCATTTTGTCGCAAGGTCTGCGACGAAACGACCATTGCGTCGCAAGGTCTAGAAAATGGCGCCTTTTTGGCAGCCAAGATCTGCGACGAAAAGCCCATTTCGTCGCAGATCTGCGACGAAACCGTGGTTTCGTCGCAAGTAGTTTGCGACGCAATAAATATTGCGTCGCAAACCTTTTAAAAAATCGGCCAGCCCCCTTCATTTCGTGAGTTTCTTCTATTTTTCCAGCTCCTCTCTCTAGCCCGCCCTCTCGGTTTCGTGGGTAAGAAAAGAAGGTCGTGGGTAGCTCAAATCGCCGGAAAAGCACCTCAAACCGCCAGAACAATTTGTGGGTAAGTTTTCTTGAACCTCATCTCAATTTCTTTTGGTTGTGTTTTGCATTTTGGGCAAAATTTCTCTTAGTTTCGGACAGAATAGAAGGGGAGGTGTGGGTGTCGTGCATACCTCAAATCGCTTGAAAACACCGGAACACGACCTCAAACCGTCAGAAAATATTTGTGGGTAAGTTTTCTTGAAGCTCATTTCACATTCTTTTGGTTGTATTGTGCATTTTGATGAAAGTTTTCCTTGTGAACCCATTAGCTTTGGGAGCATATTGTGGACAATATTGTGGGAGTTTGTTCTTCAAGTTTAATTTCATGAATTCGTGAAAGTATATATACATTTGTTTTTCTAGATATTGATTTAGTAAAATTCGTGGAATGGAAGTAAATTTTGGATTGAATTTGTAGTTTTTTTTTTTCATTTCTAGTTTATTTTGTGTTAAATTTTGTTTTGAGTGTTTTTTTGTTACTTTTGTCTTGTAGAAATTTTGTTAATATATAAAGTTCTTGGGACAAGCTTTAATAGGTATGTAAAATACTTGCATTATGTTTTTCTTATGCTTGTTTAAGCTTTAAATTGTGTTAAACTTTTTGGAATGGTCTAGTTGTAACTAATTCTTATGGTTGGTTCAAATATCCATATGTTTTTCTTTATTAAAATGTATTATTAAGAACTTACATTGTACATTTGTTATGTACTTTTTGGATGGAGTATTGTATTTGTTGAATGAAACCAGTTTTGAGGGGAGGGAGAAGAAGAATAAAATAAATATAGTTTTCTTGGGGGGTGCGGATGTTCATATTTGTTGAATAAATGTAGTTTGAGAAGGGGTGTTTATGTGCTATTATTGTAACTGAGACTGAAATAATTATGTGATTGAGTTTTTTTTTAGTAGAATTATAGTTTGGTTCTAAGCTTATTTCAAAGTTTGTTGAAGGTTATAATGTGTCTTTTATAGTTTGGTTATTTCATGAATTATGTGATTGAGTTATGTGCTTGAGCTTATTTCATGAATTATGTGATTGAGTTTTTTTTAGTAGAATTATAGTTTGGTTTAGAATTATAGTTTTTTTTCCTTTTCTTTTTTGAGTTCAATTCAAGCTTAGTTTGTGAGTATATTGTTGAAGGTTATAATGTGTCTTGTTGGATTATACTTTGAGCTTGACACTCTATTTTTTTAACAAGAATGTGATTTCTAATCTTAATAAGTAGTTTTGTTAGAATCTTAATGTGTGATTCTATAATTGTAATGATTATGCATGTAATTTTCTTAGGTGAATGAGGTTGATTTCGTGGTTTTTCTTTATATGTGTAATTATTAGATTATACTTTGTGGTTGAGGTTGTTTGTGGAGAATATGACTTTCTAAATTTTAAGTTGTGATACTAGTTGTTTGATTATTCCCATTGTAAGTTAACTTATACATATATATTTTATTTGTTTATGTGCAGGATTAATTGTTGATGGTTTGCTGACAAATTGTCATTTTTTTTTTTGGCATTTTGGAGGCTAGTGTATGTTGGTATATCAACTTATTAGTTGTAATCACTTAGCTTGATATGAGAGTCCATATTTTGTAACTTGATACTCTAACTTAGGACCTTGTTAACTTTTTTGTTAAAGTTTATTGTGGTTTTGTAAATCTTTGCAACATATATTTGACATATGACTAAGGAAAGTAATTTTTATTTATTCTCATTATATTTGCAACATTTTATTGTATTTAGTAAATACTATCAAACAGTTAGTATAGGTTATAATCTGTTTTATGTACAAGTTATTATACAGGATCAAAGGGGAAAATATAAATAAAAAAAAATTATAAAAAAAAAACTGTAAAATTTGCGACGAAATATAAGTTACGTCGCAAGTGTCCAAAGTTATCTGCGTAAGCGACGTTTAATGGGTTTCGTCGCAACTTGCGACGTTTAATTGATTTCGTCGCAGGTTGCGACGTTTATTGTTTTCGTCGCAATGTGCGACGTTTGATCACTTTCGTCGCACGTTGCGACGTTTTAGGTATTTTCGTCGCAACTTGCGACGAAAATTCCGAAAACGAAGCTGATGATCGTCTGCGACTCACCTTTTGCGACGTATTGTGCGACGTTTTTTTTTTCGTCGCTAATATCGATTTGAGACGAATTTGTAGATTTTAGCGACAATTTATTTTCGTCGCTAAATCCTGGAATTTTTGTAGTGATGTGTTCCTAATTAAAAATGTTAGCAATAGTGTAACGCCCCAGGTTTTTCCAACTTTCAATCTAGAGACGCTACTACAACTCTAAACCCTTAACTACGGATTTGAACCACTTTTAAACTGGATGTACCGAAAATTTCGACAGCATAACGACGTAAAATGACCTAAACCAAAATTTTAACAACACCTGATAAAGACATTTTAACACTGCTAATCATGCATAAACCAAACTCCACCGCACTGCAGTCAGATTTCACAACCTATCTCCTATAGACGAGACAGAAACTCGTAGCAACATTCGATAAACAAGGATCAAGCTACAGAACATAAGGACATTTATTAAGAGGAACGACCGTTTCCACTAGCAACTCACAAGCTAAACAATTTAATAAACTTAACCAAAACTAACAAGTCAAGTTTTAAAGTCGAAAACAAAACCTTTCCCAGGTGAGTTCCTCACCGGAATAGTAACTACAAAAACAATCCTGCTAGCCAACACAAAAGGAACTAAAAACAACATAAAACCATAACAATGCTGCTAGCCTATCCAAAACTTAGGAAGCAAGTTAAAACCATGACATCCTAAGCATCTTTCCTTGTAGCTCTCCTCCTCATCACCAAGGTCCAGCTCATCGTCCAAACCTGCAACATCTAAAATGTTGAGGGGAATTAGATGGGGAATGGGGTATCAGTACAATCGTGGTACTGGTAAATAACTCACACTTACCAAACCACAAATAAACAACCAAAACAACCAACATGCTTGGCACACGCATTCAACAGGTTGCACAACCACAATAAGAAACATACTTAAAAGCAACCAACTCATGCAATTGCACCACACGCTATGCAACGCACGCACTAGACTCCACATGATTTTTGCGTCATGCTCCGCAACTACATGATTTCCGCGTCATGCTCCGCCACTACATGATTTCCACGTCATGCTCCGCTACACATGAATTTCACGCCATGTGCTGCGCTACTCACATGATTTCCGCGTCATGCTCCGCTACACATGAATTTCGCACCATGTGCTGCGCTACTTACATGATTTCCGCGTCATGCTCCGCACCTACCCCACATGAATTCCGCGCCATGTGTTGCGCCACTCATACGTGATTTCCACGTCACGCTCCGCACTCACACCCACGTGATTTCTACGTTACGCTCCGCTACACATGAATTACGCGCCATGTGTTGCGCCTCACACCCGACTCATGTTACACATCCCCCATGCAACATGCAAGCCAGACTCAAATGTTTAACTCAACATTCATGATGCTTAAGACAAACACTCAACATGCTTAGACACCTTAAGCGTACACATCTCAGGCTTCACACAAACACTACAACGATCACAACATAAGAGGTACAATTCATGCTCATAACCAGCAACAAATCAGCACATGCTCATCTCAAGCAGCATAAGCAGTACATCTCAACAGTTATATATTGCATAAATATATAGGAAACGCAACTAACAAACAAATAGGCTTCACGCAGTCAAACAAACTCAGTAAGTAGAAATTACTTACCTATAGCGCTTCCAAGCAACCTTAGCAAGCCTAACGCAACCTAGATAAGCTCCTAAGTCACAAAGATAGCTAAAAGGTTAGAACCCACCTAAAGAAACTTTAAGACATGCTTGAAAAGCCAAATCCCACTTACTAGGCCTATTTCTTTGCTAAACAGCCTTCAACATTCCCCAAACTGAAAACCCAAAAGCTTTAATCCATGGGTAACCATGTCTAAGGCACAACGGGCCATGGGTATACGTCGAACAACCATAACTAAGGCTTTTTAGCCATAGGACAACAAGTGAAAAGTCACGCGAATGACATTCTAAGGACTCCTAAGACTTGGGCAATGCGACTACGGCTTAGATAATTAATAGGAACCTGATTGGCATGCTTTTTAACTAAGAACAACAAGCAAAAACCATTACACTCATTCTTTAAGAACCTATAAGGGTTCTTGATGGGCATTGACACCACATGCTTTTAAACCACATACAACAACAACGATCCATTTTAAAGCATATTCTAGGACCTATAGCGGCCGGGCAACACTTAAGGGCCTAGGTAACAAATGGGTAACGATCTAAATCATGCTTCTACGGCCAGAATAACTAATGGGCAATAACTACACATGCTACTAAGGCTAGAACAACTAAAGGAGCAACAAACTCAACGCTATAGACAAAGGGACAACAAGGAACTTACTAAACGGACTCGCTTTCACACTAGACGGGTTATTCTAACCTCGAATAGTGTGTTAGAATGCTCCATGGGCAGTGGGTATTCAAGTTGAAGTGATTTGAACCCCAATAACAATCACCTAGACGGTGCTACAGATCAAAATATCGAACACACTTTAATTTTTTGCACCAAAAATGAATGGGCATTCTATTTAAAGCTCTAAACAAGAATGAGCAAATTAACCTTAACACCAACCAAGCATGGGTAAATGCCTAGACTTACCGGAATCGCTTAAACAACGCCGAGGCACCCACGATTTGAGCAAAGACGGCGCTGCAGAACAGAAATTCAAGGCTACTTAGATTTTCCGGCACATAAACATTATGGGTAATTAATTATAGGCACCAACCGAACATGGGTAAGCGATTTAAACTTACGAGGTTGTTATGTCACGCTGTAATTACCCAAAACAGAGCAAAAACGCTGCTGGACAGCACACCCATTGACTGAAACGACCGGATTCTTGTGTGGGTCAACCAAAAAGAGCGACGGGAGATTAGTTCGAACCTTAATCAACTAAGAATGAGGGGAATCGAAAGCTTACCCACGAGATTAAAGCTGAAATGCGGAGGAAACGAGGCTCCGAGCTGCTGTCCGCACAAGATCTAACCAAAACAGACACAAATGGACTTAAATCGACCCTTAACGACAAGGAAAAGGAAAGGGAAAAGGCTTACCCACGAGTTTCTTTAACTTCACAGCGAAAAACCCACAAGAAACAGGGCTTGGCTGAACCACAGAGAGGGAGGAATAACCCCAAGCGAGAGGCTGAGCGGCGGCGGCGCTCAGACAGGCAGCAGGACGACGAGAACCCCATGGCCGGTGGCTTCCACGCGAAAACCCGAGAGAGGGAGAGAGATTCGCGAAGGGAGGGGCGGCACGACGAGCTTCACGACGACTGAAACGCGACGGGGAGGATGGTGGGAGCGGCGACTGAGCAAGGGAGGCGGCGACGGCTGGAGCTGAAAAACGCAGGGGGGGGGGGTTACGCGAGAGGAAGAAGATGAAAGGGTTTGAGGGTTTTTTTTTCCTTATTTCTTTTCTTCGATTTTCTTAATAACCAAAAACCCAAAAATCGATTTCCAAGAATAGCTTAAAACAAACAACCTACTCCCTTAATTCAACATAACAATTCAACGCTAACATAAAATTCCAACGAGCTTTTAGGTAAAAATTAATCACTTCAATATAACGATTAATTCCAAGAATAATTACCCAAACACCTTGGTTTTAAATGGATAATTCCTTAGGACCAGTCCAAATAATATTTACATTTAATTTGACTAGATGTACGAAATATAAATATACCAAAATGCACGGGGCGTCACAAATAATATTCTAGTAATGATGTTAAGTGGAACTAAAAAGTGTGTTTTAACGAAAATATAAAGCCAAGTAAGCCATAGATTACAATCAGTGGACAATCTCTTTTGTTCTATATGGTAGAAAAAAACCACATGCAAAAAATGATGGGTGGATTCATCTTCTACTTTTCTATGATTATTGTTGGAATTGATTCTTAAAAAAAAATGGTTGAAATTCAAATTATAAGGAAGAAAAAAAAGATATACAAGATAGTTGTATTGTATGAAGCTTTTGATTTGTAAATTGGAGAAGTATATGAAAATAGATAGGACTATGTAAAAAATAAAAATAGCAACCAAAACATGAGTATCAATCATACACATTATTTACACAATAGTAAATTTGTATTTTTTTTCTTTAGTGTCGGAGAGAATTTGGATATCAAAAATAAAAAATGTTGTTTATAGGTTATGCAACATTGTTTGATGAAAAGAAGGATGTATCCCGTGTTTTTAAAGTTGTATCTCGTGTTTCCATTATTTTGAAAACAAAATTGGAAAACAATGAAAATAATATTTATCATTTTTTAAAATAGGCTATTTTTTTTAGTTGTTTCTTAATTTTTTTTTTTTTTTTAAAATAGGTATACCAAATACATTTTCATTGTTTCTTTCATATTTTTTTTATCTTCGAAAAGATAAAAACGAAAATGGATCATGAACCAAACAGAACCTTATGGTTTGTATATTCTGTAAAACAATGAGTCTTGTTGAATATTTTCTGATATTTGATTCATACAAATTGGGTCCCTTTTGTATACAAGGTTGGACCAAAATCAAGGCAAGATACAAGCCAAAAATTAAGCAAAATTAAATGTACAAATCTTTACAATTAGGAAGCTAAAATCAAGGTAATAATGAGGAGAATTATATGCTCTAATATGCTCCCTCAAACTGAAGACAAATATGAAGTCAGAAGTTTACGCCAGAGTGAAAGAAATAGCTGAGAAGATAAGGGTTTTGTGAGTAAATCAGAAAGTTGATCTTTGGAAGAGATAAAACGTACTGAAATATCCTTTCGAACTACTTTTCCACGAACGAAAATGGTAGTCAATCTCGATGTGCTTTGTTCAAGCATGAAAAATAGGATTGTTTTCAAGAGAGATTGCTGACACATTATCACACCTTAATGTGGGAGGAACAGATAATGGAATATGTAGATCACAAAGAAGTTGACGTAACCAATATAAATCAGCTATTGTGGTTGCGAGAGATCTGTATTCAACTTCTGTAGATGATTTGGAGACGGTGGATTGCTTTTTGGCAGACCAAGAAATGGGACTTGAGCCAAGGAAGGCAATAAATCCAAACGTAGATCGACGATCCGATGTATCACCAGCCCAATCAGAGTCACAATATGCAGTGAGTGTCATATCCCCATGTCGAAATAGAATTCTAAGTTCCTTTGATCCAGAAAGATAATGTAATATGCGTTTATAGTAGAGAAATGAATTATGGTAGGTCTGTGCATAAATTGACTTACTCGATTCACTGCAAAGGTAATATCTGGTCTGGTGAATGTGAGATATTGAAGAGAACCAACAAGCTGACGATACAGTGTAGCATCATTGAATAAAGGCGCTGAAGCATACAGATCAACAGTAGTAGACATAGGAGCTAAACAAGATTTAGCAGATGTCATCCCTGATGTGTGAAGAAGATCGGTGAGGTACTTAGCCTGATTGACAAAAATACCATCTACAGAATAGTGAACTTCAAGTCCAAGGAAGTAATTCAATGCTCCAAGATCTGAAATCTGAAATTCATTGGCTAATTGTTTCTTTAAGATAAAAATGTAAGCATAATCAGATCTAGTTACGATAATGTCATCCACATATAACAACAAATATGTGGAGAGTGTTCCTACCAAACGTATAAATAATGATGGATCAGCAGCGGAAGCAATGAATCTCAATGTTAATAGGTAGGATGTAAAACAATCAAATCATGCTCGAGGAGCTTGTTTAAGACCATATAGACTCTTATGAAGTAAACAAACATTAGTGGGACATGATCTATCTAGAAATCCAGAAGGTTGAGACATGTAGTTTAAGTGACCAGAAATGCATTTTTTTACATCCAATTGATTTAATGGCCATTTATATTGAGCAGCTAAAACAAGTATTACCCGAATCGTTGGCTTTTTAACAACTGGGCTGAATGTTTCTTCAAAATCATAGCCTTCAACCTGATGATAACCTTTTGCAACTAAACGAGCCTTATGTCTAGCAATAGAGCCATCAGGATGATATTTGGTTCAAAATACTCATTTGCAACCTACAACATTCATAAAAGGCAATCGAGGTACTAAGGTCCACGTACCTTGTTGTTGAAGAGCATTGAACTCTTTACACATGGCAGTTCTCTATTCTAGATATTTTGAAGCTTTAGTGTAGGATGAAGGAATAGTTGGAACGGAAGGTGCTATGGTGGATAAAAAGGCCTTTGGCTTGAAGATTCCAGACTTGGTTTGAGTTTGCATGGAGTGAGTATTAATTGGCATCAACCTCATAGTAGTTGGAGTGTGATCTGCCGTCTCAGGCATCAAATTTTCATTATCTAGAATCTGGCAATAATTATTAGCGCAAGTAATATTATCGTTGAACTCAACTATAGATGGACCAGAATTGTCAACAGTGGGTAATTGTACAGGGCTTGGGTTGTGAGGAGTGGATGGAGAGATATTTAAGAGAGTGAGTAATGGAGTTGGGTCAATAGTAGTTGGAGGGGAATGGAATTTAGGTTCAGTGGAGGATGTGGCAAAAAGAAAAATAGTCTCATGGAAGATAACATGACGAGAGACGATTGATTTCTTTGTTTGAGGGTTATAGCATATGTAGCCTTTAAAATGAAGAGGGTAACCAATGAAAATGTGTTGAGATGTTTTCGGTTCAAGTTTATGTATGGTGATTGGTTTTAACAGAGGATAACATGCACACCCAAAAACTTTTAAATGATGCAAATCAGGAGTATGAACATAAAGTGTTTCAAACGGAGAAGACATATTAAGGGATGAAGAAGGCATTCGATTTATAAGAAAAACCGCAGTAGAGAAATGATAACTTGCAAAAAGCAAGTTATTTGTCCTTTATGCTTAAGCTAAAACAAGGTCAAAAAGAAACAATGATGCGTTTCTTCAGCGCAATAAGAAAAGGAAAATGTGATAATTTTATGCGGTAGGCTATATTCATGTATGCGGTGAGAAATTGTAAAATATAAGGTGCTAACGCAGCTAATTCAATTGTTTTCCAAGTTTCTTCTCAGCGTAGGAACACATCCCAAGATGATCACGAGATAGACAACATGGATGAAAGGACAGCGCTGACACAACTGACGCAACTAACGCAAGTGGGCTGAAAAGAAGCTGAAAAGTTGTAAGTTGGCCGTTGATAATTGAAGCAAGTTACTTGGAGAAGTTAGCTTCCCTTGCCTATAATTAGAAGCCACCTGCTCAAGGAAAAACACAACTCACAATTCACAAGAATTGATGAATGAAAGGAGAGGGCGAAGATCAAGGAGAAAGAGAAATCACAGAGAGTTGTGATTAAGAGCAGACTTACGTTGGCAATGTACTATTGCATAATGTACTGTTTTGCTCGCATGAGCTAATTTTCTTCTTCAAGGCTTAACGCAAGCACCTCATGCGGTGATAAGTATATTTTGTAAGCACATATTTTGATTTAAATGAAACATTAATTGCCTTCTACTTAGTTGCGATACTATTTTCATTGCTAACTCCCGCTTGGCCAGCCGGATGCGGTAGCAGTATGCTAAATCCCTGACAGGTAATGTATGCGGACATCTCTAAGTAGAACAAGTTAGCACATGACATGTAGTCTTGGTAGCCTTAAAACTCTCCTGCTAAAAGATAGTGCATGCATGAGCTTTAATTGCGTTAAGACTAATGCAATCCCTTGTAAGTTTTAGAGAACTAAGCCCCACACATGAACTAGCCAAATAACCTATTGATAGTTTTATGCCAAACGCAGAAGGAGTTCCAGAAGGGAAACTTATGATTTTTTTTCTCACTTAGGCATTAATGGATCAATTAACCAAAGTATGCGCTACAAGGTTCTTATAAACGCATGAGGTTGCAACCGCAACAGCCTTGATACTATTCTCCTTAATACTTTTCCTTTCACTCTTGCCGCATGTTTGGCTTTCTGCAAGTTGTCTTTTTCAAGCTTACTAGATCTCTTATTTATTTCTTTATATAATACCACACGTTTTCGAGTTTAGATCAGTAAATATTATTAAAAACTTTGCAAATACCTTTCCCTGTGGATTCGACCCTGGATTCACCAGGTATTACTTGATTTTGTCAATTTATACTTGGATTGATAAATATCTACGACAAATTGTTATTAATTTGTTAAGCATACTGACGAACCATCAAGAAAGCATAAGGCCAAAATTCAAGAGGAACAGAAGAATGAACAAGTAATGACATTGCAGTTTCAACAATATGTCTATGTTTACGTTCTGCAACTCCATTTTGTTCAGGAGTGTAAGGACAAGATTTTTTATGCAAAATTCCTTTGGATTCAAAGAATGAAAGAATAGAATTATTGCCAAATTCACCACCACCGTCAGATCGAAAAACTTTTAACTTTTTAAATAAAAGATTTTCAACAAATGGTACGAATTTGTGAAGAATTGTAGTAAACATCAGATTTTGTAACCAAAGGAAATAGCCAAGTAAATTTGCTAAAATTATCTATAAAGCTAATATAATAGCGATATCCATTAAGAGAAGTAACTGGAGAAGGTCTCCAAACATCACTGTGAGCAAGTTCAAGTGGTGCAAAAGAAATTGAAAGCGACATAGGAAAGGAAAACTTAGACATTTTAGCTTTTAAGCAACTATAGGACATTCATGTGTAGAAATAGATGAAGCTAAAGATAGACCAAGACGAGATAGACTAGAATTTAAAATTTTAGGAGCAAGGTGTCCAAACCGATGATGCCACAAGGAACACTCCTGTTTTGGGGTGCAGACCGGAGCGAGGTAGAGATGACAGGCTTGGAATTGGATAAAGGTCATTGACACTAGCACCAGTGTGTAGGATTTTGCCGGAGACTTTATCCTGAATGAGGAACCAGTCAGTATCAAAGATAAAAATGCAATTATTATCATGGAAAAATTTATGAACAGATAAGAGGTTAGTAGCAAGTTAAGGAGCATGTAGAATTTTAGAGAGAGTAAAGGTACTGTGACTGATTCTTCACCATTGTAGTTGTTCGATAAATTGAGATTGGCTAAGTCATTCGTCATGTGAACATTGCATCCACTGTCAAATAACCAAAAACTTTCAGAATTATTAGGGATATACTCGAAATTTATTGAATTTACTGCCATTGCTGCTAATTGTGCCGGAGGATGTCAATTCTGATAGGAGAAATTCATCCTATTGTAACAGTCAAGTGCACCATGTCCATATTTTGAGCATATTTGACAAGAAATTCTGCCCCCATTGTTGGTATTTTCACCAGACTCGAATTGAAAAGCCCAGCCCAATTTATGGACCCGATTGTGACCCATTGCCAAGAATTCCACGGCTGGAAGCAGACCCATACGAAACTCCATGTTGAGGCCTGTAAGTGTTGTGTGGGTTTGGCCCATAATTAGGCCCATAGGAAGCAGAATTTGGTGGCCCATAATTAGATCCATAAGAAGAATGCAGCTGGAAGGGTTGGAAGTTAGGGTTTTGCGCCGCCCCTGAAATTAGTCCGTCTTCCTTGCCCACGATCGGTGTTCGGAGAAGAAGCCGAAGATCCTCTAGAGTTGAAGGCCGCCATCGCCGTAGGTAAGGGATCAATAGTGGGACTCTTTTTTATGGTCTTTTCTTCAGCATTGAGGAGGGCATGAAGCTCTTCAAGAGAAAGAGTACCGTTGCGAGTTTGGATTGACGTTCGGAAGGCATTGAAATCATCTGGTAAGCCATTCAAGGTATGCACCAAAATTTCCTCATCTTAAATTGAGACAAAAGTGGCAGAGAGTTTGTCAACAATCTCTTTGATTTTTCAAGTATATTTTTCAATTGATACTGAAGAGAGCTTCTTGATAGTTTAAAGGGTAGATCGTAAGTCAAGGATATTGGAACGGGTCTTGGACGAGTAGCGTTTTTCTAATGAACACCAAAGTTCTTTTGCAGAGGTTGATCCAACGACACGAGCAAGAGCCGAGGGAGACAAAGTTGCATTGATCAGGGTGATAAGAGCTTGATCACGAGAGATCCATTGAAGATAATTGGTACAAATCTCCGTTGTATCTTCGCCAGTGGATGAACGAACAAATTTGTGAGGTTGGGGATGAGATTCATCAATGTGGACGAACAAGGAATGAGCCTTCAAAATAGAAGAGACTTGATATTTCCATAGAACATAATTGGTTGAGTCGAGGTGAAGAGGTACTAGGTTGCAGATGTTGGATCGAAGAAATAAAGGGGAAGACATTGAAGCAGTTGCTGAAGTTGTCAAGGAAGAAGCCATGGGAAACTCGTAAAGAAGGAGAAGGAAAAAAAAATAAGTATGCTCTGATACCATGTAAAACAATGAGTTTTGTTGAATATTTTCTGATATTTGATTCATACAAATTGGGTCCCTTTTGTATACAAGGTTGGACCAAAGTTAAGGCAAGATACAAGCCAAAAATTAAGCAAAATTAAATGTACAAATCTTTACGATTAGGAAGCGAAAATAAAGGTAATAATGAGGAGAATTATAAGCTCTAATATATTCAATATAATTGCAAAATTTAGGGTTGTAATATATAAAATTGATTAAAATAATTCAAAATGGACAATTAAAACATATAGAGATAATATTAAATTAGAGTAAAATCGTAAAAGAAAAAAATGGAAAAACTCAAGCCAAGCTAAAGCTTAATTTTTGTTTTCTGAAAATTGAATTTGTGAAATATGGATTCAGAAATTGGGTTATTCGACATTTCTGTAAAAACATTGTTCCTCTATGAAATACTTCGGAAGCCTTAAATGAGTGACCTAATCTTTTTGTTAATAAGATGGCGTGAAGGAGTTTGAAACTCCACTGTTTTTTTCCTATCCATTTCATTTCTTTCTAAAATTCACATATGACTGATGTTTGGTGATATCAAAGACCATATAGACGATTACTTAATTATAATATGTCCCAAGGTTATCAATCATATTCCTAGTAGAATGAGAGAACTTGTATCATGATACCTCACAAAAACGTGTAACTTTTTCAAAATCATTCTTAAACATAACTTATATAGAAATATATTTATATTTGAAATTTCAAAGGATAATTTTGAAACATTCCAGGGTAAGATAGTAAAAGGATTATACAGATTAATGATCAGTAAAATTCAATAAAATTATTTGCATCAATTAAGTGGTAGATTATGAAGTGTCGACATTACTAACATTCTATCTTCTCTTGAACAAAAGAAAGACATGTGAAAAATGAGATATGGTCCTATATTTTGTTTATTTGGACTATTCTCAAGGTTTATTTTCTTTTGAGCAAAAGAAAGACATGTGAAATGATCAGATGTGGTCCTATCTTTTTGTTTATTTGGACCATTCTCAAGGTTGAATTGAATGATGTTGAGGACATTGTGGAATAATTTTAGTCTCTTATCTCTACAAGTTACAAAACGAGAAGTATCCTTTGTTAGGGGTTTTGTAGCAACATAAGTGTTGGGAATCGAGAGTGCGACCAAAGTTCCACATTGACTAGATAGGGGATGATCATGGATTTATAAGGGAGGACAAGTATCTTCATTGGTATGAGGCGTTTTGGGTGGAACCAAAAGCAAAGTCATGGGGGCTTATGCCCAAAGTGGACAATATCACACCATTGTGGGGATCTGTGTCGTGTCCTCGTCCTTAACAAGTGGTATCAAAGCTAGACCCTCATTTAGCCATGTCGGCAGAATCCCCAGGTGTGGAACAAAAAGAATTTGTGAGCCTTGAAGAAGTAGTCATGAGGAGATCAATAATATGGCTCTAAGAGCAAAAACTCCTACGTATGAAAGGAGATCTGGACGGATAGAATCTGTAATATGGCTCTAAGAGCAAAAACTCCTCCATAAGAAAGGAGATATGGACGGATAGATGACTATTTGAGGGGAGATTGTGGAGATCTGTGTCGTGTCCTCGTCCTTAACAATAAGAGTATCAAGCCTTTTTGAAGATGCTTAAATTCTTGGTGATGTTTACCCATGAACCTTGTTAGAAAATTAATGGATGGTTTTTTGTTAGTTTTTATGTGGAAACATGATGATTTTGGTCCATTGCTTTGATGCAACAGCTTTGAAAAGTATTAAAAATACTTATTTTATAAATTGATTTTCAATCTATTTTAGAATAATAAAAAAGGGCAAAGGTTTTCTTCAATAAACCATAATTTGGACCGTTTGTGAATAAGAGACTAAAAAAGTATAATGATTAATTGTAAAGTTAACAAATTTATTTGCATCAACTAAAGTCGTAGATTATGAACTGTCGACACTACTAATTAACAATCTATTTTCTTTTAAGAAAGAGAGAGGATGTGGAAAATGAGATGTGGTCTGACTGAATGACACTAAGGGGAAAGTTTAAAAATTTGTCTTTTATCACTATAGGTTACAAGAATAAAAGTATCCAGAACTAAAACTTACATTGGATTTTTGTTTAGCAACATAGAGTATCAAACCTATTTGAAGATAGTGGAACTCTTCATGATGTTGAAGTATGAAAAAACAAAGGTTCTCTTCTATTGGAGTACTTCATAGTTTTGAACCAGTATGCAAGATCAGATTTATCCATTTCTCAATTTAATTATTTGAATTTGTGTCTTCTTACCAGTTGAAAATGATTGAAAAGTGATGAAATTCAATTAAAAATAATCATATATCGACTGCCAATAAGATATTTGTCAAAAAAAAAAAAAAAAAAAACTCGTAATATGTACTACTTGTCTAGAAATTTCTTTAAGATGGTGTAGAAACCATTGACAACCAAACCTCCAAAAGTGTCATTCGTCAATTTTTATATATATACACATTCAGTGATCATAAGCATTTAATTGAAAAGATGGATGAAATAAAAATTTAAAACGAATAATAGGGGACCAAATAGAATAATAATAATAATAATAATAATAATAATAATAATAATAATAATAATAATAATAATAGTAATAATATTTTTCAAAAGTAGTAATAATAATAATAATAACCGATAAAATATTCATTTTTCTTTATAAATTTTCGTAATTTATGAGAACATTACAAACCTGGGTTTTTTTTTTTATTAGCAAGTAGCAACAAATAGTTTTGAATAAAAAATTATTTCTTTTCATTTTGCCATCAAAATAAATCGGAATGAGAGTTTTTCTTTTCCAAAACTATTGTGTGTATACACACATATAGTTCAAACTAGAATAATGTGAGTTAGCTAGATTAAGTTCGTAATTATCTTTCAAGTAAGTCAATATTATATTTTAGGAAAACAAAGTTCGTTTTTAGGATAGAGTTTTGATTTTATACAATTGCAGCTCTACTGCAATATTTACCTTCAACTTATTACTAAATATTACATTTTTACTTACTAAATATTACATTTTTACTTTTTCATAAACTTTCGTTTGAAAAATTCTGAAAAAGAATATTGGTGAAATTCAACAACATTTGGAATGGAGAAATTTGAACCTCTAACCTTTTGATCCAAAGTACAAGTCAAATATCGCTAAACTATGCTCACTTTGACTATGTGTCTTAATTTATATTCACTAACCATTAGAGCTGAGACGTGGCGTACAATAATAGTGGAAGTAGATGATAGATGATCTAGAGATAAGGTTGTTTGTACTTACTATGTGTATCTCATGAAGAAAAAGAGGTGTATATTTAAATCAATGTATGTATCCAATGGCAAGCGAAATAAGAGGCAAGTACAACTGGTTTCTATTTTTCACACGTTTCTTTTAGCCATTTGTATTATTTTCTGCCAAGAAAATGACCCCTCCATCAGCTACCACTCAATATTTAGAAACACAAGTCCAAACTCAATAGGTTTCAGCTTAATGGATTTTGAGTTCATTCAATCTTAAATAACTTAGACTTGTTCAATAACAGTTTGATTTTTTTGTTTTCGATTTTTGCTTTTTAAAAATTAATTGGCTTATTAGCCATATTTTCACCTATGAGTTTCTTTGTTATTTACCTTTTAAGAATGTTTTGAAAATCTAAGTCATGTTTAAAAAAAAAAAAAATTAATAAAAACCTATTTTTGTTTTGCAAATTTGAGTTAGAATTCAAGTGTTTGTTTAGGAAATTAAGATGAAAGTCATGGTAAAGATATATATATATATATATATATTTTTAGAATAATCATGGTAAAGATATGGTAAGAAAACAAATACAACTATTAGATATCAAAAATCAAATGGGACCTAAGTCCATGAATTGGTTTATATGTTTTGGGAGGATGAAATTTTTGTCTAATAATAATTTTCTTTTTTACTTTTTAGGTCTACCATGCCAAATTCTAGGCTAAATATATATTTTTCTGTTTTTCTAATTTAGTGTAGATGTTTTCATCTTTTTAGTTTTATTTCTCACTACAGGTAAATGTTAAAATTGTTTATCGAATGTGCGTTCCTAAAAATGTTAGCAGTAATATTCCACTAATGATGTTAAGGAGAACTAAAAGGTGTATTTTAACGAAAATATAAAGCCAACTAAGCCAATAGATTACTGTGAAAAATGACAAAGTGATATCTTGAGGTTAAAACATAAAAAGGGCAGTTTTTGTAATATTTGAATACAGAAGGGGCATGATGGTAATTGAGTCATCATCTTCTATCTTTAGGGTTCATTCACGATACAACATAGAGAGAGGGAGAGAAGAAAGGCGCCGCACACAAACAGTGAGAGAGAGGAAGAAAAGCACCGCCGCCGGTCACGAATCGCGTGGGTCTCGGTGTTTAGAGACAGCTAGCCGTCGGGGTGTGTTTTCTTCCGATTAGGGACTTCCGTCGACCTCGTTTGATGCATTGAACCAGCATGGGTCTCGGGTTATCGGCGTGGGTCTATTTGGCATCGGTTTGGGTCTCTTCTCTGAGGTAGAAACGTCGGTTTACTGCTGCAGTCGTTTTCGAAACAGGTGACAGCGTGGGTCTCAGTTTAAAGACGTTTTTTTTCACCGGAGTGTTGCCGGGGGTACAAGTTCAAGAGGTACTACGGTTGTTGGCGTGGGTCTGTCTTGTTCAATAGTGGGTCTCGGATTGGAGGCTGAAAACGTGTAGTGGGTATTTCTCTTGTGAGCTAAAATCTTGGGTGACGAAAAGGACCTTCCGGCGACACTCTCAGAAGATGATAAGAAGGAAATGGATGAGATTGCCTATTCTACTATTATACTCTATCTCTCAGATGGAGTGCTTAGGCAAGTGAACGAGGTAACTACCACGGTTGAGTTATGGAAGAAGCTAGAGAGCCTTTATTTGACAAAGTCTCTGCCAAATAAGTTATATCTAAAGGAAAAATTCTTTGGATATAAGATGGATCAAAGTAAAGGCTTGGAAGAGAACTTGGATGAATCTCAAAAGATTGTAGTTGATCTCAATAACATCGGTGAGAAGATGTCGGATGAGAATCAAGCAGTGATACTTTTGAATTCTTTGTCGAATTCGTTTCGAGAGGTAAAGGTTGCAATTAAATATGGTAGGAATTCGTTGACCATGGATATTGTGTTGGATGCCTTGAAGACTAGAAATCTCGAAATTAAAAAGGAAGGCAGGGAAGGTGAGTTACTTATAGCCAGAGGAAGAACTGAGAAAAAGAACTGGAAAGGAAAGGATTCGAGAACCAGGTCCAAGTCCAGAGGAAAAGGGAAAAAGTGCTACTTGTGTCGTAAGGATGGGCATTTTAAGAAAAATTGTTCATTGAACAAGAACAAGGAAGTCTCTGAGGGTAAGAGAGGTGAATCGAGTTCAGCCAATGTAACTGATGGGTATGATTCAGCAGAGGTCTTGATGGTGTCCAGTAGAGATTTTCAAGATGAGTGGATCATGGATTCAGGTTGCACATTCCACATGACTCCCAATCAAGAATATTTGATTGACTTTCAGGAAGCAAGTGGTGGAAAAGTCTTGCTTGGAGATAATGGTGTCTGCAATGTGAAAGGAACTGGGTCAGTTCGGCTTACAACACATGATGGGATGATCAGAATGCTTACAAATGTAAGGTATGTTCCAGAACTCAAACGAAATCTAATTTCTTTAGGTGAATTAGATAGATCAGGTTATTGTTATAGTTCTGAAAATGGAGTTCTGAAAGTTTCTAAGGGTTCTTTGGTGAAGTTAAAGGGATCCTTGAAGAATGGTCTTTATGTGTTGGAAGGGAGCGCTATTGCAGGAAGCGTGGATGTTGCATCTGGTAAAGGAACTGATATGTCTATGTTATGGCATAGAAGGTTGGCACATGTGAGTGAAAGATGTCTACAAGCTCTTTCTAAACAAGGTTTACTTGGAGGTATTAAAGAGATTGAACTCCCATTTTGTGACCATTGCATAATGGGAAAGTCTACTAGGGTAAAATTCGGAAAAGGGAAGCATTCAACGAAAGGCATATTAGATTATATGCACTCAGATTTGTGGGGTCCAGCGAAGGTACCTACTATGGGAGGTTCGAGGTACTTCATTGAAGGAATTGAATCCTCTAGCGGAATCGGTTTTTACCGTTTGTGATTTAATTTCTAATTAGAATACCGATACGTTGGGCAAAAAATAAAAACAGAAACGATTTCTATTTAGACGATTTGATTAAGCATGCTTGAAAACTTAGATCTAAAAACTTATTTAAATCTAGAAAACTTACATGGAATTGAAGAACACAGCACAATGCTCCAATGTATGTGATTCTTCCTCACAACCAACACAACCACGTCGGATCACCCACTATGACTCTTGGAATTCGAGATTGGCTTGTGGGAACCAATTTTGGTCTTGGATGGGAATTTTACAGCAAAGGGATTGCTGGGATTTTTTTAGAGAAAATAAGAAAATAGAGAGAACAAACAACCTCCTGTGTCTATCGTCAGAATGAGAATGAATACGATGAGATGGGTAACCCCCTCTCCACTTAACGATAAGTGGGGAAAAGTTAAAACCCTACTCCATCTAGATCGTTGGATCAAATCCAACCGATCTTGGTCGTCCATTAATTAAATAATAATAATAATTTAATTAATTAATTAATTATAATTAATTTAATTAAAACAATATTAATTAAATCAATTATAACATAAGGTATTTAATTCAATTTGAATCATATTAAATTGAATTAAATTGACCATTCAATTAATCTTATTAATTGAATCCACATTAATTAAATATCCAATATTTAATTACAATTTAATCATATTCAATTTTAATCTCTCTCATTTAACCTATAGTTTTAATGTGCATCATAATGTACATTAATATAAACTATAGTATTAATTTGATTAAATCACATTTAACCAAACTAAATTAAATTAATTAATTCCCCAATTAATTAATTCATGAATTAATGAAATATCACATATTTAATTAAATTCATTATTCTCTCAATAATTAATTTCGAATCATATTCAAAATTAATTATAAAGTTTAATTCTTTAATTAAACTTTATACTATAATGTATCTCCATACATTATATTAATTCCCTTTAATACCAAGACTAAATTATCTCAGAACCCGTTATGAGCTAGCAGGTGGACCTAATGGACCTACAAATCAGAAGCTCCAACAATACGAGATTGATCAGCTAAACTCATTAACCGAGTCAATCAACATTCGTTAACTGTGGGTCACTCCACTAAAGACCCACAGCTGCACTCTTCTCACTGTAGAATATTTCTGTGTCCATGGATATTGACCAATAACAGTAAGTCAATCCTTCACGTGTGTTCGTAACACCAGCTGGGTCAAATTACCGTTTTACTCCTGGGTTACCTCTGGATCCTTAAGTACCACTGATCCCTCTAATGAACAACCTGTTTGGGGTCCAACCACTAAACAGAAATTCCTCTCGGGCCAAGAGAGGACAACGCGCTTTTGTTCAAGCCCCGGAATCAGCCCTTAAGGGAACACACATCTACTTGCCCCAATAGGGGAAGGAGTGAATTCCATCTTGTACTGTTATGTTCCCATCCCTCATTCGGTCTTGCCCCTGAAATGGTAGGAATATTGAGTCGGCGAGCAGCCACTCTCACCCATACAAATCTAAGGACAATCCCTCCTGAAAAGGAGTTCATAACAGACTCAGGATTGAGATTGAGTTACCTAGGTCATCCTATTGAAATAGAAACCTAGACTAGTTAACGGCGTTACATCTAGTGGATACTATTTCGTGGTCCGGTCTTATGCAAACTCATTGCATAGGATACCCCCACCCGCATGTCTCCTACATGGATGCTTTGGATCATTGCATCTGTATCGGATACAAGGTGGACCGTATCACATAGTGTCACCAGGATAAGGTACCCAACCTTATCCCTATACTATAGACCATTTAGGTTGTTACTTGGACACTGATCCCCGTATGTCCCTACATACTAGTCCAAGTTTCATTTAAACAACCTTGGATCTTAGTTTATTGGATTTAGGGTTTATTAATGCAAACTCGATTATTCAATAACCCAATTACTGAATCACTCAAATAATGCTTTATTCAGATCGATTAATTTGTTTCATTTACTATCTACGAGTTTTAGGGCATAAAACCCAACATTCATGTCAATAATTGATGATTTTTCAAGGAAAGTGTGGATTTATCTACTGAAACAAAAGGATGAAGCTTTTGGGAAATTCCTTGAATGGAAGAAGCAGACTGAGAACCAAACAGGGAGAAAAGTAAAGTACTTGAGGACAAATAATGGTTTAGAATTTGTAAATCACAAATTCGACAAAATTTGCAAGTCTGAGGGAATCACGAGGCACCTTACTGTTACATACACTCCTCAGCAGAATGGTTTAGCTGAGAGGTTCAATAGAACAATAATGGAGCGTACTAGGTGTCTTCTGTCAAATGCTTCACTGCCTCAGAAGTTTTGGGGCGAAGCTGCCCAAACCACCTGTTATCTCATTAACAGGAGTCCGTCATCCGCTATAGATTTCAAGACTCCTCAAGAGATATGGAAAGGTGAAGCTCCAAGTCTTGAGCATCTCAGGGTATTTGGTTGTTTAGCTTATGCTCATGTTAAGGAAGGAAAGCTAAACAAGAGAGCATTGAAATGTATGTTTATTGGCTACCCTCAATGTGTCAAAGGATATAAGCTTTAGTGCTTGGAAGAAGGTAGAAATAAATGTATAATCAGCAGAGATGTCACTTTCAATGAAAATGAGATGCCGTTATGTATTAAGAGCCAACCAGAACAGCGATCAGTTGAGAATGTTGAAACAGAAGTCAGAATTGAGTCTGAAAAACAACCATCAGTTGCTAGAGGTGAATCGAGTGATGGGTCACAGTTGGGTTCACAAGCAGAGTCTTCACAGCGGTCTGAATCTGATGGTATACAGTTTCAACAGGAGAGGACTTTGATTGATGAGGGATCTTTCACTGAGGAAAGTTCAGATAACAATGACTTGCAGAATTATCAGCTTGCACGTGATAGATCTGAGAGAGTTAGACAGACACCTATGAGGTATGGTTTTCCTGACTTTGTTGCATTTGCTCTGAATTGTGCTTCTGATAATATTGAGGTAGAACCTATTACATTCGAAGAGGCTATTGAGTATGGGTTGAAGGAACAGTGGAAAGCTGCAATGGAAGAAGAGTTGTCCTCTTTGCATAAGAATCAGACATGGTCATTGGTTCCAAAGCCTCCTAAACAGAAACTCATTCAATCAAAGTGGATTTATAAAATCAAGCTAGGTACAGGAGGTAACAGAAAGCCTAGGTATAAAGCTAGGCTAGTAGCCAAGGGCTACACTCAAAAGGAGGGAGTTGATTATAATGAGATTTTCTCTCCGGTGGTAAGACATTCGTCTATTCGATTAGTTTTATCTATTGCTGTTCACATTGACATGTTTCTTGAACAGATGGATGTCACTACAGCATTCCTCCATGGAGAATTGGAGGAGGTTATTTACATGGCTCAACCAAAGGGCTATGAAGTGAAGGGAAAGGAAGACATGGTTTGTCTCCTTCACAAGTCCATTTATGGACTGAAGCAATCGCCAAAACAGTGGTATATTCGCTTTGATACCTTTATCTTGAAGTAGGGTTTTCGCAGGAGCTCATATGATGCATGCGTTTATTGGAAACTATCTCTGAAAGGTACATATATTTATCTACTGCTTTATGTAGATGATATGATACTTGTGTCTAAGGATTATGTTGAAATCTGTGAACTCAAGAAACAGTTGAGTAGTGAGTTTGAAATGAAAGATTTAGGTGCTTTGAAAAAAATCTTAGGCATGGATGTTAAGAGAGATAGGGAGAAAGGTTTGTTAACCATTTCGCAGGATAGCTATGTGCATAAACTGCTTGAGAAATATAATATGTCTGATTGTAAGTCAGTTTCGACACCCTTAGCATCTCATTTTAGGCTTTCTTCATCTCAGTCGCCTAAAACTAATCAGGAAAGGTTAGAGATGTCTAAAATTCCATATTGTAATGCCGTAGGGAGCATTATGTATCTCATGATTTGTACTAGGCCTGACTTGGGTTACGGAATGAGCATGATAAGTAGGTTTATGTCAAAACCTGGAAAGGAGCATTGGAATGCAGTTAAATGGGTGGTTCAGTATTTGAAAGGTACGTCAGGTGTTTCACTGTGCTTTGGGAATTGTTGTGATCAATCTGCATTGCTGGAAGGCTTCACAGATGCAGATTATGCTGCAGACCTTGACAAAAGAAGGTCTTTATCTGGTCATGTTTTTCGTTTGTATGGTAATGTGGTCAGTTGGAAGGTTGCTCTGCAGCCAGTTGTTGCTTTGTCAACTACTGAATCAGAGTATATTTCAGTTGGTGAAGCAGTTAAGGAAGCAGTGTGGTTGAAGAGAATTGTTGGTGAGTTGTTGTCACAAGAGTTTATTCCTTTCATCCGTTGTGATAGCCATAGTGTTATTCATCTTGCGAAGAATCCATCTCACCATGAACGGTCTAAGCATATTGATGTTAAGTTTCACTTTATAAGGGATATGGTTTCTCATAATGAAGTCAAAATGGTGAAAGTTCATACAGATCAGAATTTGTCAGATATGCTTACGAAGGTTCTCACAGCTCATAGGTTTAAATACCTGTTAAATGAGCTGAATGTAAAGCCAGGGTGATAGGGAAATTAGAGAACCAACTTATGCTTAAGATGTTCTTGTCATGAGGGAGATTTGTGAAAAATGACAAGTGATATCTTGAGGTTAAAACATAAAAAGGGCATTTTTTGTATTATTTGAATACAGAAGGGGCATGATGGTAATTGAGTCATCATCTTCTATCTTTAGGGCTCATTCACGATACAACATAGAGAGAGGGAGAGAATAAAGGCGCCGCACACAAACAGTGAGAGAGAGGAAGAAAAGCGCCGCCGCCGGTCACGAAATCGCATGGGTCTCGGTGTTTAGAGACAACTAGCCGTCGGGGTGTGTTTTCTTCCGGTTAGGGACTGCCGTCGATCTCGTTTGATGCGTTGAACCAGCGTGGGTCTCGGGTTATCGGCGTGGGTCTATTTGGCGTTGGTTTGGGTCTCTTCTCTGAGGTAGAAACGTTGGTTTACTGATGCAGTCGTTTTTAGAACAGGTGACAGCGTGGGTCTCGGTTTAGAGACGTTTTTTTCGCCGGAGTGTTGCCGTGGGTACAGGTTCAGGAGGTACTACGGTTGTTGGCGTGGGTCTGTCTTGTTCAATAGTGGGTCTCAGATTGGAGGCTGAAAACGTGCAGTGGGTATTTCTTTTGTGAGCTCAAATCCATTGAGGTTTGAGGTATATTTACATTGGGTAAATTTTCGCCATTGATGTACTCTGTATTGTTGACTATTGCTCATAATAAAACTCTCGTAAGCTGGTTCTCAAAGTGGATGTAGACCGAAAGGTTGAACCACTATATATCCTTGTGTTCATTCTTTATTTTATGCTTGTTTATTTCTCTGCTGAAAATTTGCGTTCTGATTGGGTATTATAAGTTCGCTTAAAATTCTACAATTACAATCCAACCGACAATCTCTTTTGTTTTATATGTTAGAGAAAAACCACATGCGAAAAATGATGGGTGTAGGACTCATCTTCTATTTTTCTATGAACGATGAGGGCAAACTTGTAACTTCATTCCATTCATTTGCAATCAATTATGGCTATAAATAGCATACACTTCTCTCATCCAAATTTAAGCATGGAGAAGTCTCTTTTCCTTGTGGCTTCTCTCCTCCTCCTTGTGCCGCTATCACTGGCGGCGGGGGATCCACAAAAACCTTCAGCAAGTGAATTTGAAAAGCTAACGCCCGGTGCCTACAACCCAATAGAGAATATAAAGGATCCATATATCCAAACATTGGGAAAGTTGGCAGTGGAAGCACACAGCAAGAAAGCTGGAACTCATCTGAAATTCCAGGAGGTGTACGAAGGGAAATATCAGATCTTGAGAGTGACCAACTACGTTCTCAAGTTGAGAGCCCTTGATGGATCTATAAGCCGCACCTATGGCACCCTCTTCTCTATAGACTTCAACCTCAGAGAGTTCTATGGCATCTTAAGGAACTAAACTCCTTTAATTTCTCCTTTTGCGTATTCACAACAACCTTAACTAATAAATAATAATGTTGTGTCTGTCTTGTCTTTGCTTCCTCTTCTTCTTATGTCATCATGTAATATGCTGGTCTTCTATCACCATGCTTGAATAAAATTGCTATTATTAAGCAACTGCCACTTCATATTTCTCTCCATAGCTGAAAAGATACTTGAGAAAATTTTCTCTTTTTCAATTACGCCCTTGCATTGAGAAATTATTCAATTTCCTCTAGGGGTAATTGCCATGAACATGATTCTTTTAATTTCATGAAACATACATATGCATGGGGTCCCATAAAAAAACATCAGAATTCATGAAAATGCACATAAACATCCTCAATCATGTATGACACAAAATTTCATAGTCTCTCATGGTCTATATAATAAATAAATCCATGGATCTTGTGTCATCAAATCATGCATTACATAACAAAAATTCATACAAATTTTATCCTATCAGCACATAATTTTCCAACCTAGCCTAAGAGTTCCAGTAGTAAAGCCACTAACCTTGGCTTAAATATTCTTGATAAATCTTTGAAAAAATTCTTAACTCCAAGGCTTTAAACAAGCTACACAAAAGAGAAAATTTCTTAAAAAGCAAAAGGGTTATAAACTAATTGTTTTACTATGAGCCAATCAACTCAAAGAGAATTTAGCACCCAAAAACTAACCCAACCTACGCTTAAGCTTGCTGCTCGAGTTCTAGATGTCCACCAAATTGATTGTAACACCCCAGGCCCAGGATTCTAAACCCCGATTCGGCACTTGACGGCCCTGACATTCCCCTTCACCCCCTGCGACTTGGTGACGTCACCATACTTGTCTGAAACTGCTTCTAAGAGTGAAGACTATGCCCTTAAACCAACATGAGGTTCTTTTAGCATGTTTTGTCCCCACTCACATGCTTCCTAGGAAAATTCTCAAGAGGTCACCCAACATAGAACTTCTCCAAGCCAAGCACGCTTAACTTCAAAGTTTCTATAATCGAACCACCGAAAAGGAAGGTGCACCTTGTTGGCATATGTAGTATCTATCAATTCTTTTAAGCTTATCTTGACCATACTTTCATGTCCTCTAGATCTCTCTCATTCAGATGTGATCTCGGTTCATTCATGGTAGTATCTATCAATTCATTTAAGCGTATCTTGACCATACTTTCATGGTTCATTCATGTACCCCTCCTATCCTCGGGTGTCACATGTCCACAAACTACCTTGGTTCGTCCCCAAACCACATCCTACTAGGAGAGGTTTCGCTTTGATACCATCTTTAATGCCCCAAGCCAAGGATTCAGAACTCGGATTTGGCACTAACAACCCCGACATTCCTTTACATCCCCTGTGGCTTGGTAACGTCACCATACATGTCTGCAACTACTTCTAAGAGTGAAGATTGTCCCCACAAACCAACGGGGTCCTTTTAGCATGCTTTGTTCTCGCTCACATGCTTCCTAGAAAAATTCTCAGGAGGTCACCCAACATAGAACTTCTCCAAGCCAAGCACGCTTAACTTCAAAGTTCCTATGATTGAGCCACTAAAAAGGAAGGTGCACCTTGTTGGTATAGGTAGTATCTATCAATTCTTTTAAGCTTATCTTGACCATACTTTCATGTCCTCATGATCCCTCTCACTCGGATGTGATCTCGGTTCATTCGTGTACCCTCTTATCCTCGGGTGTCACGTCTATGATCCTCCAAATATAATGGGTACCTTGAAATCAAAGCCAAAATCAATGGGTATCCTAAATTAACCATGAAATTGGCCAAAATCACCTTAAACCTCACTTGCCCACGCTGAAAACCCACACGAACTTGCTGCTGGCAGTGAGCTTTAGGTGCTGCCACCGCCGAAATACATTGCCACGAGTCTTACCGCCAGCCAAAACGCAACCCACAACCTACTGCTATAAAAATCGCGATCCACAGCTGCTACGGTTTTGAAGATTCACTAGAAATCACAAGAAAATAGAGAGGGGGAGAGATTGAGAGAGATCGACTGAGAGAGAGATAAAAATCGAGAACAAAGGGGAGAGCAAATACCCAACCATCGTCGATGAACTGCTCGCCAAACCGAAGAGCGTCGTCGCTGCCACTTTGTCTGATCGAGGTCGACGTCGGAGATGATGGTCGGTGATGAGAAGGACCCGTGAATGAGAGAAAAACTGATCAGAGATTGGAGCTTGGGCAACTAAAATCGTGGATGAGATGAAGAGGGAGATGAGGAAGATAAAGTGAGGCTTAGATCACTTGGCTGATGGCTCCTCTTAAGGATGTGGAAACTCTTAAAATTATAAAAAAAAAAAATAGGGTTTAGATTAGCTCACATTATGAGCTATTTTTCTTGATCTTTTAGTATTAATCTTTGAGATTAATTTGGCAATTTCCACACTCTTTTATCTTATTTTGTAGGAATTAAAGTCTTAGAATGATTAAAAGCAATTGGAAGTTGATCGAGTGTTTGGATACTAAAAGTGGCAAAAAAATTTAAGAAGACTTCAAGTAGGTGCTGCAAAAGCCAAAATTCCAAGGAGGACAAAGTTGAGCGTTGCCCTCAAGCGTCTCAACGCACTGCAACCAGCCATCCAACCTGAAGATTGATGGCGAGCACCACAAGCACACGGTCATCAAGTAATACAATGATTTTGAGTATAGAGTATTGTCTCCACAGGGATTAGATTTATTCACTTAATTATCGCGAACAATCTTGCTTTGCTTTATTTAGAGAACAAAATCTAATGCTGAAAAAGATAAACTAAAATGCAAATCTGGAAAGCAAAAGATAAGTGGAGACAATTTGGAGGGATAATTCTAGGGTGTTGATTTCATTAGTTAGACCTTTAATTACTTAATCAATTAACTAATTCAGATTAATTACACATTTGATTCATTAAGTCTAGAAGCCTAGTATCAAGGACGACTCTCTTGTCGGACTCCTTCTATTCTCATGCCTTTTAATAAAGAATCTCCTTTCAATTTCCTCTTTATTTACTAAGCATGGCATTACGACCCTTCAATACAACCTCTAACGTTATTTGTTTTATCTTGTGTCACTCGAGTAAATAACATTAGTCATGCATTCAATTCTAGTCTAAGCTTCTCTCCATCGAGTTTTTATTTAGTAAAAATTCATTTAATTAGTGATCAAGTGATTAAAAGCATTAAGGACAAAATGTTCAAATGAATGATAATGACAATCAAACCAAATCAATTCATTAATTGAGCAAAGGTTTAACAAACTAAATCAGACTCATAGAATTTATGAATCAACTACTCATAATCACTAAATTTCCAATAATTCCTAAGCACACACAATCAGGAAACTAAAAACAAAGGAAAAGAGAAGAGAATTGCTCATAATAATGTCTATCTCCTCGATCCCATGGCGACCTCCATCGATCCCAAGCTCCCAAGATCTTCAACAAGGCTCCAAATCGTCTCACAAAACCCTCAATTTTAGTGTGGAATCTAAAAATAGGGTGGAAGCCCTCAAATTGGCTCCCCAAACTTGGCTGAAAATGGTGTATTTACAGGTGTCCAATAGCCCCAACGTCTCGACACTGTTACGTCATATGCTTGGTGCCCAAGTCACCTCAGCGCGAGACGTTGTTGTTGGGTTGTATGCCCTAAAACTCGAAGATAGTGAATGGTGACAAATTGTTCACTTGTCTCAATATGAGTTATTGAGGTTTGTACAATAAAGAGTTATTGTTACTAGAATTGCACAATTTGACCCAAATCCAATAAACTAAGATCCTAGGTTGTTTAGATGAAACTTGAACTAGTATGTGGGGACATACGGGGCTCAGTGTTCAAGTAACAATCTAAATGGTCTATAGTATAGGGATAAGGCTGGGTACCTTATCCTGGTGACACTATGTGATACGACCCACTTTGTATTCGATACAGGTGCAATGATCCAAAGCATCCATGTAGGAGACATGCGAGTGGGGGTATCTTGTGCAATGAGTTTGCATAAGACTGGACCGTGAAATAGTAACCACTAGATGTAACACCGTTAACTAGTTTAGGTTTCTATTTCAATAGGATGACCTAGGTAACTCAATCTCAATCCTGAGTATGTTATGAACCACTTTCAAGAGGGATTGTCCTTAGATTTGTATGGGTGAGAGTGGCCAGTTCGCCGACTCAATAAGCCTACCATTTCAGGGGGCCAGACCGAGTGGGGGCTGGGAACATAACATTACAAGATGGAATTCACTCCTTCCCCTATTGGGGTAAGCAGATGTGTGTTCCCTTAAGGGCTGATTCCGGGTCTTGAACAAGGGCGCCCATCCTCTCCTGGCCCGAGAGGAACTGCTGTTTATTGATTGGATCATAAACAAATTTTTCATTAGAGGAATCAGTGGTACTTAAGGATCCAGAGGTAACCCACGGGTAAAACGGTTATTTGACCCAGTTGATATTACGAACACTCGTGAAGGATTGACTTACTGTTACTGGTCAATATTTGTGGACACAGAAATATTCTACAGAGAGAAGAGTGCAGATGTGGGTCTTTAGTGGAGTGACCCACAGTTAACGAATGTTGACTAACTTGGTCAATGAGTTTAGCCAATTAGTCTCGTATCGTTGGAGCTTCTGATCTGTAGGTCCATTAGCTCTATCTGCTAGCTCGTAAAGGGTTCTGACGTTAAATAAGTCTTAAATAGAATTTGAAGTGTGTTCAAATTCATTAAGGGAATTTTATTGTATTTGATACAATTAAAATAATGTATAAAGATACATTATAATATAAGTTTAATTGATGAATTAAACTTTATATTATAAATTAATTTTGAATATGATTCAAAAATTAATCAATGAGAAAATTAAATATTTGAAAGAGTTCAAATATTAAATATGAATTAGATTCATATTGAAACTATAGGTTAAATTTAATGTGAATGAGATTCATATTAAAACTATAGTATATGAGAGAATTGTTTGAATTATGATTCAAATAGTAAATTAATTAAATATATGATATTTAACTAATGAATTAGTTAATTGCATAATTAATTAATTTAATTTAATTTAATGTGATTTAATTAAATTAATTTTTTAGTTAATAATTAATGTACATTTGTTGCACATTAAAACTATAGGTTAAAAGAGAGAAACATATTTGGATTAGATTCAAATATAAAGTTAATTAGATATATGATATTTAATTAGTTGGTTGAATTAATTAAATTAAATATGATTTAATTGAATTTGGAACTATATGTTAAAATTAAGGAAAATTGCAGTGGGTGGCAAATTGGACCAAATTAATAGCAAATATAGCACCATGTAAAAAAAAAATTGCAAATATAGCAAAATCTATCCAAGTCTATCTGATAGACTTCGATTATCAGAGTTTATCAGCAATAGACTCTGAATAATTGGAATCTATCAGTCGGAGTCTATCCGTGTCTATCGCTGATAAACTTTGGTTAATCAAAATCTATCAGTGACTATCACTGATAGGCTCTGATTAATCAAAGTCTATCAGTGATAGTCACTGATAGATTTTGATTAATCGAAGTCTATCAGCGATAGTCACTGATATACTTTGAATAATCAGAGTCTATCAGTGATAGACACGGATAGAATCTGACAACAGCTTTTTGGTCTTGTACAATTAATTTTGCTATATTTGCAATTAGTTTACAATGGTGCTATATTTGCTATTAATTTAGTCCAATTTACCATCTATGCAACTGCCCCTAAAATTAATTTAATTGAATTTTTTATTTGATTAAATTGGTGAATAATATATAGTTTGTGTAATTATTGATTTAATAGGTTAAATTAATCATTCAAGGAATGACATGTTGACACCTCATTGGGGAGTTACATGATCGTAACTGTTGGGGTTTATGTCCTAAAACTCGTGGATAGTAAATGTAACAAATTTATATATAAAACTTATTAGAATAGCTTTTATTATGGTTGTCGAAAGATTTGTTTAACTATGTTTTTATTAACCCAAATCCAATAAAACTAGAATCCTTGGCTATGAGATGAATGCTTGAACTTTATGTAGTGACATAAAAGTGGATCAGGTTCAAGTACATAGCCTAAAACGGTCTATAGTATAGGGATAAGACTGGGTATCTTATCCTAGAAAAAACTATGTGACGAGGCCCACTTTGTTTTAATACAAACGATGTGATTCTAAATCGTTCGTGTAGAGACATGTGAGTGGGAGCGTCCTATGCAAAAGAAGTTTGTATAAGACCGGACCGTGAAATAAGTCACTTTCACTTTATAACGCCGTTTACTGTGAAACTGACTATTTCAAAGTGATGACCTAGGTAACTCGATCTTAATCATAAGCTAACTATGAACTCCTGTTTATTCGGGATTATCCTTTGATTTGCATAGGTGAGAGTGGCCCATAAAGCGTCGCTCAATAAACCTGCCACTTTGGGGATAAGACCGAGTAGATAGCTGGGGACATAGTCCTGCAAGATGGAATTCACTCATACCCGTCTTTAGGGATAGTAGAAAGGTTGTTCCCTTAAGTGCTGACTCCGGGACGTGAACAAAGGCGCGCCACCCTCTCATTGGCCCGAGAGGTTTTAGGTTTCGTGGTCGGACCACAAACTAATTGTTCATTAGGGACTCAGTTGAAGGCTTAAGGAACAAGAAGTGTTATAGGGGTAAAACGGACTTTTGACCTTACTATAGTTACGAACAACCTGTGAAGGATTGACTTACTAATCACGGTTATATCGGGTGGACAGAAATATATCTACAGTGAGGGGAGTTCAGCTACGGGCTATAGTGGAGTGTCCCGTTAGTTAACGAATGTTGGTTGACTAGGATTGAAAGAGTTCAACTGGTTAGTCTCGGATCGTTGGAGCCCATGATCTGTAGGTCCATTAGGTCCCCCTGCTAGCTCAAACAGATTAACCTTAGAACAGAATGATGAAAGGATTTGAAGTACGTTCAAATTTGAATTAGGGAGTTAACGTTAACTATATACGATATACTTAACGTGTTTTAGTTTAATCTTTGAATTAAACTATAAGAGAGTTAGAAATATTTAAATATGATTTAAATATTTGAAAATGTATTCGATACATGGTCGGTTTAAATTTGAATTGTGATTCAAAGTTTTTGGGATTTTAAGAAGTTCGGGTATGGTATATTTGTTTAAATTAATTTAATATTTTTGATATTAAAATTAAAAAAATATATATAAATTAATTAAGTTAGTTTAATTAATTTAGAAATAGATTAATTGATTAACTTTAATAATTTTAAAGTTAATGGATTAATTTGAAAAATCAATTTTGAAATTGATTTCATGCAAAATTCAATACCAAGACACCAACTCTTTTTCCCTTTGCCATTCATCCTTGTGTTGTCACTTTGTAGTGATCACAAGTTGCACCTAACCCACATATATATATGTTTTAAGAGGTGGAGGAGATTGGGAGAGGTTGATGAAAATCTACAGCAAGTAACATGGTTTTGTTGCTCAAAATTCTCTCAAAATTCTCAAAAATACCCATTTTCTTTCTTCATCTAATTCATCATGCTCGGGTTCCCACAAGCCCGTTCTAAGGCCGGAGAATAGCGGGGAAGATCTCGGTGGTCGTCTACGTTAAGATCGTGAAGAGAAACATTAAACGAGATTCACGAATTTGGAGCTCCAAGAGGTTAGTTCACGTTGCTCTGTTTTTCGTTCTTGTTTTAACATGCTTCAATCTTAGAAATTAATGAAAATTAAGGCCCAATATCCGCTAACGCTTCCGCTTGAGTGTTCTTCACTCCTTCAATTGGTATCAGAGCGTGGTTTGGGCACTTGATTTCCATTAATTCGAGTTTGGTGGGTGAATTTCAATTGTTGAATGAGTTGTGTTGCTAAAGTTGGATGTTTCGGTTTTGGCATCAAAATTAAGCTTTAATTCGTTGATTAAATTTGTAATTTCCTACATGTTTATGGGCATTAATGTCTTGGCAAGAGTCTGTATAAATTTGGGAGTCAAAAGAGTTGTTTTTAAGCTGTAATCGAACGAAGAAGATGAAGTTGTCGTTGGCCGAAAAACAGGGGCAGCGAAATCTGGGCTGCTGTATGAACAGCGTCGGGACGCTGTTGATAAAGCGTCTCGACGCTGATGCGTTTTCATTCCAGCCCACGTTTTCATTCAAGCGGTGGTTAGGTTCAATTCCCGGTCCGGTTCACCGCTTCTCAGCCAGTTCGGTCTGTACAAGCCGGTTCAAGCCTTTTTAAACCCCCTTGGTTCGGTTCAAGCCCATAATGGATGGTTCAAGCTGGTTCGAGGTGTTCGGGGCCGGTTCGGGAGCTGTCCAAGGCGTTTCTCTTATTTATTTAATTATTATTGTAATAATTTAGCTTAGTTTGATTGTTTAGATGCCAAAACCGGTCCACTTTAGTGTGTATTTATGCATTAGGAATGTATGTTATAATTAAATTAGAATTAAATATGCATGATGTATGTCATATAGATTTAAAATCCCACCATAGGAAAGCATGATCATGCATTAGTAAATAATTATAAGGGTTATAATAAAATGAATGCATGTTAGGCTTCATGTTAGATGCATGTTTGATTGTTTTACTTTTCGTTTATGAATGATTATTTATAAGCGTTATATTAATAAACGAAAACGAACAAGCATGCAGCATGAAACCACCTTAGCATATATGATTGTTATAGGTTGTCTATATTATAAATTGTTATAAAAATCGAGATAGACGTTAAAACCTATAACAAAGATAAATGCATGCTCACTTAGGGTTAATGAAATCCAATTTCGAATGATTCGCATAGAATAGGTCGATTTCTTGTAAAGCTAAGGTTACAAGAGAACTCACCCGACAAGATGCTGTCTAAGGCTGGAGGTATTTAAGTTGACGGTTTACGGAACACCTCCTACCTGGGCATCGAGCCGGTACTTGAGTTAGGTTAACCCGGTTTTATGAGCATGCGTGAGAGATGTGAGGCTTTATCACCTAGACATCATAGCGTAATAGTTATGCCGTTTGAAATCACCTAGATTTAGGTTGTTTCAAAACGTTTAAGCTTTTTGAATGGTGATTTATTTTTATAACTTGAATTTTGATTGTTATATGCTTTCATCACCATTAGAAGCATGTTATAGGATTAATTCATTAAAAGTTATAAATAGTTATAAGGTTAATGAATAGAAACCGTCAAACCTATAACAAAGAGTTGCATGCTAACATAGGATCTTAGGTAGCTCGAATTAATTTTAAATCGTTTAAAATCAATTAGACCTAAGATCACGATTTTCTAATAGGATTAGAAGAGCTTCCTGCTTAAGGTTTTAATAGAATTAAAATTCGATAAGTAGGATATAAGGCCTTGGTTATAAGGGAACTCTCCCGGCAATCCGGTACCTGAGTTGAACTAACCATGGTCTTATTAGCATGCAATGTCACTAGGATATTAAAAGGGTTTAATTCGCCTAGACATTAGAAGAAAGACCTTATTTAAAATAGTTATCTATAAGGCATTAACTTAGATAAATTCGTTTAGCCGGGATTTACCTAAGTAAAAGACCCTAATCGTTAAAATACTTAGTGGGAGAAAAAAGGTCTATGAAAAATCGTTTTCTTCTCAAGTTCTCCATAGAGTTGACACGGTGAGATTTATGCATAGCCTTTTGTTACTTTCTAACGTAACCATTCCATTCGGAGGGTGATTGCATAAATCAACATCAAAGTGAACAGAGAAAGTATTTATATGAAAACAAAAATTTTTTCTTCTCACGCTTCTCCCTAAAGTTCACACCGTGAGATTTATGCATAGCCTCTTGTTACTTACTAACGTAACCATTCCATTCGGAAGGTGATGGCATAAATCAATATCAAGGTGAATGGAGAAAGTATTTATAGTAAGTGGGAGAAGGAAGCGTATCAACGAATCCTACGGTCACCTCCATTGGTTTACATCGCGAGATCTCTATGTTCGCCTGCTAAGCACGCCCTGGAGCTGCTACACCATTCGGAGGGTTGTAACATAGAGATTGTAGCACAGCGAACACCCCATAAGGATAAAGGATTTCTTAGGGTCGTTCCCAGCATTAGCTTTTCCATTCGGTAGCATTATTGGGACCGCTCTCTGAGATCTAAAAAAATGGAGGGTCACACTTACAAGATAAAACTAATGGTTAGCTTATTCTTGACCAAACAACGGTAACTAAACGAAATAACAAGATATGAGCGATTATGGTGTTAACGTTTAGTTGAGAATGTCTCAGTTCAAAGGAGGACTAGCTGACCACCCCTCGGTGGCAGTTACTCTGAACTTCTGAAGTATCGTAGCAAAAGAATTATGAACATAGGGCGTGTAATTGCTTTTGTTAAATTCATTGGATTAGAAAAAGGGTTAAAACTTTTAAGACAACCTATTTAAAGTTTATTTGTTTATTTTCAGCAATAGGTATATGTTTTATAAAATGTCTCTTACGCCAAATTCGTCATTGGTATAGAAATATACTACTAAACAAACCTTATACACTATATCGTGGTAAGTGATACGTAAACGGTCTTAAAAATGTAATATGTCCTCAAGATGTTATATATGTTTCATTCTTGTAATGATCATAATGAATATAACATAGAAAATTGTCTAGCCAAAAGAACATGATTCAAGACTAGAAATATGATTTATTCGTCTTGAAAACGTGCTTGGTAAGAATAGTGATTCAACCTGGATATTCAATTTAGGACCTACTAAATCACGTATGTTCTTTTCCAGGAATGAGTTCCTAGTGCTAGTCGTGAACTAGTTTAGATAACTCTTAGACTTTAAATAGAAGAGTTCATCTTGGCTAAGGCAGTGGGAGACATAAAGTTATTCTTTCAAGGAACAATACATATCGTTCCTAAGATTACAAGAAAATTTGATTTCAATATCTTGTTTTCTAGAAGAAGGTTATTATATTACCTTTTATGTATGAACCGTTCATATCGGAAGAGGATGCCAATATTTGTTCTGCGAACATAAAGAATAACATATACATTTTAAGACCAATAGAGTCCAGAGCGATTTTAAATTATGAGATATTTAAACAGCTGAGACTCAAAAGAAAAAGGTGACATGTTTTTCCAATGCACCTATCTTTTGCACATGAGGTTAGGCCAAACTAAATTTCAATAGGATTGAAGACTGGTCTAAAATGAACTTCTAAACAGGTTAGAAGACGACTCATTTCCTCCCTATAAGTCATACCTTAAAAGTAGTCTGACTTAATGACCTTTCAGGAAAAAGGTTATCGTGCAAAAGAAACATTAGAGCTAATACATTCTGAATGTTAATACTCGAAAAGGAATGAGTAATACATTTGTTTCATTGATGATTATTCAAGGTGCTCTATGCTTGCCTAGTGCGTCATATATCTGAACTCTTGAAGTTCAAATAGTATAATGCTAAGGATAATATCCAAATTAGGTAAAATAAAAACGACACTTTGATGCTCAAAATTCTCTCAAAATTCTCAAAAATACCCATTTTCTTTCTTCATTTAATTCATCATGCTCGGGTTCCCACAAGCCCGTTCTAAGGCCGGAGAATAGCGGGGAAGATCTCCGTAGTCGTCTACGTTAAGATCGTGAAGAGAAACATCAAACGAGATTCACGAATTTGGAGCTCCAAGAGGTTAGTTCACGTTGCTCTGTTTTTCGTTCTTGTTTTAGCATGCTTCAATCTTAGAAATTAATGAAAATTAAGGCCCAAGATCCGCTAACGCTTCTGCTTGAGTGTTCTTCACTCCTTCAGTAACTCCCCTCCCTACAACCAACATGTGAATGAGGGTAGAAGGCGATTCTGTTCATGAATTCCATTTTGATCTCTCTTGGGAAACTCTCTTTTCAAGATACACTCTCAAGAAAAAGTACAACAACCTTGTTGCTGAAAATATTCCCAACTCTTTAAGATTGAGATCCCACAATCTCTACTTTAGTAATCCAGAGGATAGCGGGTGTTCATGATTGTTCGTGTTCTTGGAAGAAAATGTCGTTGTACAATTATTGGAGCATTGTGCAGTGAATCCCGATCTCCAACGTGTAAGTTATCAAATTCTAAATTGTTTAGAATTCATAGTTGCATGCTTAATCAGTTTTAATTTTAGAAACGTTCTGAAATTTGTTGGCCAATGTATCGGTGTTTTCGTTTTAACCCAATTAACAACGATTGTTCTGATATACGAATCTGCTACGAAGGATTTTTATTCCTTTAGTTGCCCCACTTCTGGATTATTCTTCACAGCTCGCTGGCGTCGAGATGTCCAAGGCTAGCGTCTCGATGCTAGCCCTGAGACCTTCTCTTGAAAAATGGCCCTTTTGGTCATTATTTTAGGCTCCAACTCTCTTTTCTTGGACTTTTGTGCTTGGATATTCAATGGCCTTCTTCAAAATGCTCCAAAAGCCTCCAAAATCATCCAAAATCTCTCAACAACTCCGGTTTTACTTCTTTGGCTCGGTTTCTGAAATTTAAACATAAAATAGCATCAAAGCACACAATTTAAGCACAAAACTAGCTAAAATTAATAGGAAATTGATAGCATTTCTGCATGCTATCACACCCCCAAACTTAAACCTTTGCTAGTCCCGAGCAAAGCTAAAACCACATATGAATCAAAAATTACAAATGAATGGCTCTATCCTCAATGATTCAAATAATGAATTCATACAATTTAAGGAAATATTAAAACATATTCAGTCATCACAAAATTTAAATTTAAACTTTTCATCCCTCGCGTGTGTGTGTGCGAGCCTCCTTATTAGGTCCTTACTAGCCTAGAAAAGGTTTATAAAATCCTTAGTTCATCTTCCCCCTACATTGGCCCTAAGCTCTAATTATCCAGCTTCCTAACAATCAAGAAAGCAATATCCCGTTAAGATACCTGAAAAACAACTGGGTATGCCTCCTCCAAACTTGCATTTTTCTTTATCTCAAGGGCACTAGCTTTCACACAACTGTTGAAGGGACCCATATCCCAAATTTTATCCTTGGATGACCTAACTAATCACAACAGAGGTAGCTCTTTTTACCCTTGAGCATTTTAAACACAACAAGCTATTTTATTCATCTTTTTTTTTTTTTACAATAATTTTTTTCCTCTTTTCTTTTCTTTGCAAGCTAATAATCATGCAATTTCTCCCAAGTAAAACATTACAAACTCTCATGCAGATCAACTTTCAAATCAGATCTTAAGCCTATCGGAGTGACAACAAACATCTAGATAATATAATCCTGCTCTAAGCCTTCAAAACAATTAATTAGTAGGCTAAGTGCTCAACATGTGCAAGGAAATAAAAGCAAAAATTTAAATTTACACGAATCTTGAACATGCTTTCATATTTCACAAAAATTGAACAAAATTCATTATCTAGATCATATCACAGGTTGTCCTCATCAAAACAGATGCAATAAAATCATCATGAAAAAATTTCAATAAGCTCATATCAGTACAACAAAGCCTCCCCCTCAAACTTGAATTGTACATTGTCCTCAATGTATCAAGTAATTAGAGTAATTAAGCATGCATAAGGACAATTAAAAAGTTATAGGGAGAACAATACTGCCTTGGAGTGCGAGAGAAACCAAGGATGTCAGCCTCAACATTGGGGTTGTTTATTGTAACCCCCCGCGTTTCGGAATTGAGCCATTTTGAAATATGTTGAGCTTCCTTGTTCTAATTTGAGGAATTAGAATTTAAGTTTAGCCTTGGGTCTTTAAATAGAATTTCTGTAATTTAGGAAAAAATATTTTTAATTAAATCTTTAATTTTCTAAAGTTTGGAAGCTTAAAATTTGATATTTATTATAAATATCAAAAGTCCCAAATCTCAAATCAATTGGGTTATTTTCTTTCCCAAGTCTTTTAAGAGTTAAGTTTGGAAATTTTAATTAGAATCCTAATTAAGGTTTAACTCTTATTTAAATGGGTTTTTCTTTTCTTAAGTTGTATTTTTTAAAAAAGAAAAGAAATAAGGAAAGAAAGAAATAGAAGAAGAAAACCCTAAAACCCTCTTTCCTTCTCTCTCTCCCTCTCTTGTTCGTGCAAGGTGCCGCCAACCCCCCCCCCTTGCGGTTTCTTCTTTAGTCGACCAGCACCCACATAGATTCCCTCTCTCCCTCCTACGATCTTCCCTCACCGACGACACCCTCTCCCCCTCTCTCTCTCTGTTTCGCGTGAGAAACCGCCGCCCTTGTTCCTCCTTCCCCGTCGCGTCGCCATCGGGTTTTGACGGAAGTAAGACTCACGTTGCAGTCAAGTCATTCCCTCTCTCGCACGCACAACAAACCTAGGTGTTGTCTCCATCGCTCATCTCGTGTCGTTCACTCGAGCAGCAAGGTCATGCTCTCTCTTCCCTTGCATGCAACTCCCTCTCTTGTGTGTTCGTCAACCAACCACCAGCGAACCCACAGCTTGGGTGTTCCTCTTCGTGTTTTTTTCGAGCAGAACCATGAGTAAGAGGTCGAATCTTCCTTGTTCCCGCGTTTTGGGCTCGTTCAGGATGGTTTAAGGTTCGTTCCAGCGTGTTCGAGCCCTCTTGGTAAGTTTTCAACGTTACCCATGCTTTGTTAAATTCAAATTCAGCTTACCCATGCTTATTCGAGCTTGGATTTGGATTACCCATTCGTTATCGACTTCGAAATTGCATGATTAGGTGTATTCGGTTGCTGTTCAGTGAGCGTTTGATCTCAAAGATCGTGTTCAGTGAATACCCACAACTCGAAAGGCCCTGAATTTTGTTACCCATAACCCAGTGACTTGGAACCTTGGTTGTTGGGTCATTTCGAGCACAAACCAACTTGTATTCAAGGCTGTTTGAGTGCTAAACGGTAAATTCCAGCACCATCTTCCTTTCTTTATTAAGTCTTTTATGTGCTAGAAGTCGGTTCCTAACTCTTAGTAGGTTGTTGCTTGTAGTTTGGCTCTTTTAGGCTCGTCCGGTTGAGAATCAAGTGGTTTTGGTAAGAAATCTTTTCCTTTAAGCATTCTCTGGATTTTAATTAGATTCTTAGGCTTGAATTTGACTCGTAGCATTTATCTTGTTGTGTTAGGAGCTCCGTTGGTCTGTTTAGGATTGCTTGGGAGCGCTTTATAGGTAACTAGTTCTTATCTATTGAGTATGTTTGATTGCATGATGCACGCTGTTTGTTTACTTGCTTTATAACTGTTCTCTTGTTTCTTGCTTCTCTGAATATGTATATGTATATATGTGAAAACTCTGAATAGCGCGGACTGTTGTTGTGATGTTTGGTTGTAAAGCATGCTAGTTTTGCTGTGAGCTAATGAGGTATGCAAGAGGTGAGAAGACGTTGTTGTATCTATGTGCTTGATGGACATTGTACTTGAGTCTAGAAGCATATTACAGGGCATATGCATTCTAGAAAAGTGTGAGAAAAGGAGGTAAGGGACCTAAAATGTGAAAAAGGGCAAGATGGGTGAATGTCAGTGCACCTTGGGTATAAATGGTCAAGGGGTGACATGTCACCATGGGTTTAAAGAGGACTAGCATTGTGATTGAGATATCAGGGCCTCGGGTATAAATGGTCGAGGACTTATATTGTTTCGAGGAAAGTAAAGTGATTATCAGGGCCTCAAGTATAAATGGTCGGGGACTGATATATCACTATTGGATGTCGATGCCTCGGGTATAAATGGTCGAGGGTCGATATGCCATTGTTAGATAAAGAGGAGCATGGAGGCCTTGGGTATAAATGGTCAAGGGTCAAACACCGAGCTTTGTAGAGAAGTGTCGAGGCCCTAGGAATAAATGGTCAGGGGTCGATGCAACTCGAAGGGTCGATCTTGGAGAGTATTGCGGAGCGTGACGTGAAAATTACATGTGGAGAGCCAAGTGAGGGCTAAATAAGTTTGTTGAGTAAGCTCATGGAGCATGAGTGGTTAATGAGTTGCATAGAGAGATGCATGAGGTTTGACTTAGGAGTGTCATTCATTTTACTCGATTGTGAGCATGTTGATGTGTTTACAGCTTTAAGAAGCATGTTGTTTGAGTGTGAAAAACATGTTGTTTGCTTGGCTGTTGGTTGATGGCTTTTCAGGTAGGGGCTGCTTACCAGTACCATGGTTGTACTGACCCCCTCCCCTTTCTCCCCCTAACATTTTAGATTGTGCAGGTTTTGAGGACTACGTTAACCATAGTGATGCAGAGGAGGCGCATGAGGAAAGACCATGGCTAGTTTGTGTTGTTTTCCCTTTTCATTTTCCTTAGATAGGGTAGTTGTGGTTTATTATTGGTGGTGTAAACCCCCAGTCCCAGGATTCGAAATCCGAATTCAGCACCTAAGGCCCCGACATTCTCCTGCGACCTAGCCACGTTACCATACTTGTCTTAAACTGCTTTCAAGATTGAGGACTTTCCCCACAAACCAACACGAGGTCCTTTTAGCATGCTTTGTCCTCACTCATATGCTTCCTTGGAAAATTCCCAGGAGGTCACCCAACATAGAACTTCTCCAAGCCAAGCATGCTTAACTTCAAAGTTCCTATGATTGAGCCACCGAAAAGGAAGGTGCACGTTGTTGGTATAGGTAATATTTTTCAATTCTTTTAAGCTTATCTAGACCATGCATTCATGTCCTCGGGATCCTTCTCATTCGGATGTGATCTGGTTCATTCATGTACCCCTTCTAACCTCGGGTGTCACAGTTGGACAACTGTTTGTCCTATTTAGTCTAGTTGTGAATTTATTCTGGTTGAATTATAGGCTTGTCGGGTTGGTTTTGTTAGTCTTACTCCTTTCTTAAGTTGTAATTAGTTGTGCCTAGTTGAGTTATATTTTGGAAGTTGAGATTTTAGTTGTAAGTTTTATGTTTAAATCGATTAATTATATTGCAAGACCTGACTCGCTTGTTTCTGTGGAGTTCTGTTGTGTTGTAGTAAGGCAGGTGGTTTAGAATTGTTATAGAAGTGTTATTTTCGTTATGGCAGGTGTTTGAAAAATTTTGGGTTAGTTTGATGTATGTCGTTATGTTGTTGAAATTTTCGGAGCTCTCGATTAGTACATTATGAGTTAGTAATGTCAATAGGTTAGCAGTTAATAAAAACCTAGGGCATTACATTTATGGAAGAAATTGTAGTCTTGAGCTCCTACAAAATTCCGTCAAAAGGAACGAAAGATCAAAATGCCCTAAAAAACTAAAAAAAAAAACAAAGAAAAGAAAATTAACGGGAAATAAACTTGGGTTGCCTCCCGAGAAGTGCTTTTTTAACGTCTCTTAGCTAGACGAGCTCGTGCGAACTTTCAAGACACATAAAAATTCTCGTATTTTTCGGGCCCTTCTTCCTTTAATCAATGAAGCTAACTATCGCTAGCAAGCTTACCAGTTTTTCATAGGCCCCAGAAGCAGAAATATTTTGGTATTTTCTTTTAATAAAAGCATAAAAGGATAAAGATGAAAATGAATGGACTCTGACACAGACACAGACTCTGACTCGTGAGAACAAGAAAAAGAACAATCATGATCAATAGAGGATGGGGAAGGTAAAACAAACATGCTCTTCAACCTTAAACTCTACCTCCTGAATTTCCTCTAACACTAAAAACTCACTTTCTTTTTCTTCCTCACAAACTTGTTCTTGGTGGGTGCTAGAACTCTCCAATTCTTCCATTCTACCTATGAAACTCACCCATATATGCTCAAACTCAGCAAAATCGAAAGAATTAGGCTCCTGAATGGGCGTTAATGAATCAATGGCCACATGACTCACGAGACATCCTATGAAGTGGATTCTACTTCCCTATCCTACCTTTGGGTATGGAGTCTCTCCATAGATTTTTCTAATTCTAAATTAACAGCTCTAGACTCCTCAATAAATTCTTGAAGCAAGCTCTTTAAGGGGGAATTTTCTTCTAAGGAAGCGGATCTCACTCCACTCTTCTCTCTAAGGGAGATTTTTCTTCTAAAGGGGAATAATTTGAAAAGGAAAAATAAAACGATGGTGTTGGTTCTTTGAGCTCAGATTTACTAAAGGGCCACCCGAAATTATAAAAACCATTTAAAACAATTAAAACAACAATAATAAGGCTCTCAATCAGATGCAAACACCAACTAATAGCACAACAAGAACCATGGACCAGGACTCAAATAAAATTAAAAACATAGAAAGCAAAATAAAACCTCTAAATTAAAGCAAGAAATTTATTCACAATATTAAATGAATGAGATTAGCCAATCCCCGGCAATGGCGCCAAAAACTTGATGGCGAGCACCACAAGCGCACAGGTCGTCAAGTAATACAGTGATTTTGAGTATAGAGTATTGTCTCCACATGGATTGGATTTATTCACTTAATTACCGCGAACAATCTTGCTTTGCTTTATTTAGAGAACAAAATCTAATGCTGAAAAAGATAAACTAAAACGCTAATCTAGAAAGAAAAAGATAAGTGGAGACACAATTTGGAGGGACAATTCTAGGGTGTTGATTTCATTAGTTAGACCTTTAATTACTTAATCAATTAACTAATTCAGATTAATTAGACATTTGATTCATAAGTCTAGAAGCCTAGTATCAAGGACGACTCTCTTGTCGGTCTCCTTCTATTCTCATATCTTTTAATAAAGAATCTCCTTTCGATTTCCTCTTTATTTACTAAGCATGACATTACGACCCTTCAATACAACCTCTAACGTTATTTATTTTATCCTGTGTCACTCAGGTAAATAACATTAGTCATGCATTCAATTCTAGTCTAAGCTTCTCTCCGTTGAGTTTCTACTTAGTAAAAATTCATTTAATCAGTGATTAGGTGATTAAAAGCATTAAGGACAAAATATACAAATGAATGATAATGACAATCATACCAAATCAATTCATTAATTGAGCATAGGTTCAACAAACTAAATCAAACTCATAAAATTTATGAATCAACTACTCATAATCACTAAATATCTTATAATTCCTAAGCACACATAATCAGGAAACTAAAACCAAAGGAAAATGGAAGAGAATTTCTCATAATAATGTCGATCTCCTCGATCCCATGGCGACCTCCATCGATCCCGAGCTCCCAAGATCTTCAACAAGGCTCCAAATCTTCTCGCAAAACCCTCAATTTTAGTGTGGAATCTATAATAGGGTGAAAACCCTCAAATTGGCTCCCCAAACTTGGCTAAAAAATGGTGTATTTATAGGTGTCCAGCAGCCCCAGCATCGAGACGCTGACGTGACAGCGTCTCGACTCTGTTACGTCATATGCTTGGTGCCTAAGTCGCCTCAGTGTCAAGACGTTGAGGGTGGTGTCTCGACGTTGCCCCACTTCTAGATTATTCTTCACAGCTCGCGGGCGTCGAGACACCCAAGGCTAGCGTCTCGACACTAGCCCTCAGACCTTCTCTTGAAAAATGGCCCTTTTGGTCATCAGTTTGGGCCTCCAACTCTCTTTTCTTGGACTTTTGGGCTTGGATCTTCAATAGACTTCTTCAAAATGCTCCAAAAGCTTCCAAACTCATCCAAAATCTCTCAAGAACTCCGATTTTGCTTCTTTGGCTCTGTTTCTGAAATTTAAACATAAAATGGCATTAAAGCACAAAACTAGCTAAAATTAATAGGAAATAGATAGCATTTCTACATGCTATCAAAGACCCAAGGGCACAGAGTCGAAACGCTGTGCCCAGAGCACCTCGGCGCTTTATCGATTTCCTAATCTGTTTGAGGCGGCAACAGGACAGCATCAAGACGCTATCCCTCGCGCCTCAACGCTGCCCTGCTTTTACTATAAATAAGAAGCGATTGTGCACGACCAAAGGGAGTTCAATTGGTGAGATTTTTGCCCTAATTTCGACTAGAGACTTCTTGTGAGAGCTAGAGGAAGGACAAAGAGCGGGATTCTAGATGATAGATCGTGGAGGTCGTGATGGGAACGTGCAACATCAACGAGACTAGAGTTTTTACCTTCCTTTCCCTATTCTTTAGTTGTTTTTATTGATTTTCATACAAGACTGTAACGAGGAGATTATGAGTAGCTAGGTTTATATCTTAGGGATTGATGTAGCTTGTTGGATTTTTATGGATTAATTCGTGAATATTTATTGCTTTGCTTTCATTTGTGCAAATTTTACTCTTAATGCCTTTAATTTTTTACTAGCCATTGATCAATTGATGTTATCTCTAAGTCTTGCTCGGGAGAGGGGATTTAGTTTAGACCTTGATTTTCATAACTAGAGTAGTCCTAAGATCGAGAGATTTAGGATAGTTTTAAAAATTGTAAAAAGGATTAGATTTAAGGCCTTGCATGTTAATGAATTTAGATAGAAATATTGAATTCATTGTATGCTTGAGAATTAATGTATGCTCAGGAGTGATAATTATGAGTTTAGTTTACCCTTGGTTTATGAATCATTGCACATTGTCACATTCATGTAATTACTTCATAAACCCAATAGGTGAAATCAATTCCCTAAGAGTTTTCTCCATTTGAATTTCCACTTTTAACTTTGGTTAGTTTTAATTCATCATTCTCATTATGGTTTAATCTCTAAAAAAAAATTGAACAAGAGTATTCACGGTAATTAATTGACTTGAAAACCAATACAGAGGACAACACTCGTATTTCACGAAAACACTATATTAAAACTTGACCCATACACTTTGATAACTCTCCAAAATGTAGTTATTTAGGCCTTATTTCTATAGGGATTTGTGTGTCTTTTGTGCTAAATGGTGTTGCTTTTAGATATAATATTATATGTTTTAACCCATTTGGAAGAATGGAAGTTTTGGAAGTTATTTTATGCAGAATGTATTACTGAGCGATTGGAGGGAGCAAATTTTGTGTTGGAGCAAAGCGAGGAGCAAAACTGCCACCACGTGTCTAGGTCAACCTAATTCAAGCCTCCTATCCTTCTATAAAAGGAGATAGCTGCCCAAGTAAAAAACATTTCACTTTTGGGGAAGAGATCATTCTCATTTCCATTTTGGGAGCCAAATAGAGGAGAGATTGGAGACTATCAAGAAGACCATCAATTACAAGTTGTTCAAGGGAATTAATCTTTTCTTGTATTACCTTGTAGTTATGAACATGCTTACTCAGATTGTAACGTGTGTTCCCATGCATCTTATGAACTATGTAGCTTTAGGCATTGATTAAGAAACAACGTGATTGTCGTGCTTAATTTCTAGTAATAAATATTGATTAATGCATCTTGATTAATTGTTGTGCTCATTTCTATTTTGTGCCCTCCTGGCCAGCCGATATGAATACTGATGTGCAAATTGCTAACCGCAAGTGTACGGGTCAAGTAATAATATAGTGATTATGCAATCGAATGTCGTCCTCTGGATTGGTGTCTAGCCAAGTTTTAATTATCGAAAATACTCTTGGCCAATTTTATTTAGGGAATCAAATAGAATGAGAATATGAATTAATCAACACAAAACTAAAGTAAAAAGTGACAATCAAATGGGAATAATTGGTCTTAGGGAATTGATTTCACCAATTGGAGTTATGGATTAATAAACGGATTAACACATGCTATGATTCATAAATTTTGGCAACTAAAATCACACATATCTCTCCCGAGCATACATGATTCTCCCATATGCAATTGAACCCGATATCCCTATCTAAATCCAATAAACATACAAGGCAATAAGGCTAACCTTTATGACAATTTCTAGAATTAACCTTAATCTTCCGATTTTTAGCTAAATTCTAGTTATGCATAATGATTACTAATTTAAATCCTCTCTCCCGAGTTAGATTAAAATATAAACATCAATCAATTTATGGCCAGTAAATCGAAAGCATTAAACATACAACATATGCATAAATGACATCAATAGCATAAATACCGTAAATCAATCCAAAACTTGCCCAACGGCTACATCAATCCCTAAGAATTAAACTTAGCTACACATAATCCTCGTTACAATATAAACTAAGTCTAAATAAGCCATAAAAAGTGTCTAAAGTAAGGGAAAAGAGAAATAGACTCGTTGTAGGCCGAGACCGAACGTCCCCGTCACGATCCCCACGAACAATGGGTTGATTTCCAACTAATCCCCTTTGCTTCAGCTCAATTATGTCCTCTTTTTGCTCTAAAGTCGGCTCCAAAAGTCCCCAATTCGAAGTCCCCAAAAACCTAGCCGAAAAGATGCTTAAATAGCAAAATTTCGTTGTAGCGTCCAGACGCTGTCAAGACAGCGTCGCGACGCTGTCGCGATCCGCAAATTAGGAAAAATTTCTATAGCGTCGCGACGCTATGAATTTTTTTTTTTTTTTTTTTTTTTTTAAGATTGAAAGCTCCATTTGACTCCAATTGCTGAATTAAGCTTCAAGCACATACTTCCTACAAATAAAACATAAAAATGCATAAATTTGGGCAAATAATTGAAAAAGACTAGCTTAATTAATCAGAGAAAAATAGCTAGCTATGCTCGCTATCAAATACCTCTCTCTAGTTTCAGGGATGATTTAAGGAGTGTGTGGCAGTTAATCACACTAGATCATTGTGTATTGGTGAATGTCAATGACTGAGCTAGGGATAGCCACTTGCCTAGTGCTTGATCGGTAGAGCTTCATTGGAGTTGAAACATATTTTAAAAAATCCGGAGTTCTGGGAGGAATCTGTTAATAAGACTGCGAGAGTTTTGCATGATCTATTAAAACAATTACTGAATCCTGACCAGCGCCTGTTTCTAATCTGTCTGCCTATTTGTTTACTTTATGTTCTGTCATCTCTTTTGTTTCAGCATTTTTATCAAAAACCAATCATTTTACCCATCTTCGAAACCATTGAAAAACTAAGCAAAATAGATAGAGTGAAAACTAATTCAGACCTTGGATTCGATAAATACTTATTACTTGCTGCCAACTTTGTATACTTGCACAGAGTTCTAGAGTCCATTTATATCTTATTTCTTATCATATTTTTACTCACTCTAGGAACCCAACACACTTGCAGTAAGCAAATCGTGCAACAAGAGAGATAAAAATCGAGAACAAAGGGGAGAGGAAACTATTGGATTTTATGTCCTAAAACTTGTATGTTGTAAACAATGAACATATTCTATTTGCAATAAAGATGTTATTGAGGTTATTCGGTAAAAGCATTATTGAATAAAGTAAATTGCTCGTTAGTTAACATAAGTCCAATAATTTTAGATCCCTGGGTATAGTATGAATACTTGAACTATATGTAGAGACACAAGAGTGGATTAAGTTCAAGTAAATAGCCAAAATGGTCTATAGTATAAGGATAGGGCTGGGGACACTATGGACCCGACCCACTATGTATATAGTACAAACGATGTGATCCTGAATTGTTCATGTGGAGACATGCGAGTGGGGGTGTCCTATGCAATGAGTTTGTATAAGACCAGATCGCAAAATAAGTCACTTTCACTTGATAACGTCGTTTACTGTTGAGACTGACTATTTCATGCGATGACTTAGGTAACTCGATCTTAATCCTGAGCTAATTATGAACTCCTGTTTATTCAGGATTATTCGTTAATCTACATGGGTAAGAGTGGCCTGAGTTTTTCGACTCAATAAACCTACCATCTTGGAGATAAGACCGGGTAGATAGCTGGAGACATAGTCTTGCAAGACATAATTCGCTCTTATCCATTTTAGGGATAGTAGAGAGGTTGTTCCCTTAAGTGCTGACTTCGGGTTTTGAACAAGGGGCCCCACCCTCTCATTGGCCCGAGAGGGACTGGGTTTGTTGTTTGGATCACAAACCAATTGTTCATTAAAGGATCAGTTGGACTTATGGAGCAAGAGATACTATTAGGGTAAAACAGACATTTGACCTAACTATAGTTACGAACAACCTGTGAAGGATCAACTTACTAAGCATGATAGTAAATGTAAACTATTGACTGTTATCAATAAAACGTCATTGATTGTTATTCTATAAAGAGTAATGGAATTATTAGTTGTTTTGTCTTAAATAACCTTGAATCCAATAAACTAACATCCTAGGTTGTTACATGAGTCTTGAACTATATGTGAAGACATACGGGGATCAATGTTCAAGATACAACGTAAAGGGTCTACAGTAAAGGGATAGGGTTGGATACCTTATGCTCACAACAATATGGATACAACCCACTTTGTATTTGATACAAACACAATGATCCAACGCGTTCATGTAGGGGACACGCTAGTGGGAGTATCATATGCAATGAGTTTACATAAGATCGACCGCGAAATTGTAACCGCTAGATGTAACTCCGTTGACTAGTAAAGTTTTTATTTCACTAAGATGACCTAAATCTCAATCTTGAGTGTAACTTAATCTCAATCTTGAGTGTATTATGAACTCTTGTTCGCGAGGGATTGTTCTTTGATTTGTATGGATGAGAGTGGCCAGATCGCCAACTCAATAAGCATACCACTTTGGAGACAAGACCGAGTGGGTGGCTAGGAACATAATCACAGAAGATGAAATTTACTCCTTCCCGACTTCAGGGCAAGTAGATGAGTGTTCCCTTAAGTGTTGTCTCCAGGCCTTGAACAAAGGGTCCTGCCCTCTCACTGGCATGAGAGGGGTTTCTGTTTATTGGTTGGAGCATAAATAGGTTGTTAATTAGAGGAACACTGGTACTTAAGGATATAGAGGTAACCCAGGGGTAAAACGGTAATTTGACCCAGTTGGTGTTACGAACACTCGTGAAGGAATAACTTGCTGTTATTGATCTATATTTGTGGACACATAATTATTCTGCACGAAGAGTGCAGCTATGGGTCTATGGTGGAGTGTACCCACAATTAACGAACATTGATTAATTTGGTTAATGAGTTTAGCCAATTAATCTCATATCATTGGAGCTTCTGATCTGTAGGTCCATTAGGTCCCACTGGTAGCTCGTAAAGGGTAATTAAGGAAATTAAGTCTTGATTAATAAGGGAAATAATATAATGTATAATGATACATCATAATATAAATTTAATTTTAGATATGATTCAAAATTAATTAAATATTTGAATAAGTTCAAATATTAATATGAATTAGATTCATATTAAAACTATATGTTAAGTGGAATATGTTCATTTAAATATGATTTAAATGAAATGATTTAATTAAATGATTTAGTTACTTATTTAACTAAATAAATCCTCATCCTATTACATATGGGAAGAGTAATTAATTATTAATTAATTAAATATATCCCTAACCTATTCCGAATAGGAAATGGATATGATACTCTATATAAGCCATAGAATGCCTCCTAGTTCATTCATTCTCAACACTCTGAATTCATTGAATTCTCCCTAAAATCAAGAAGGTTTCCACTGCCATGGGCTGAAATTCCCAAGAGAAAACCAGTGTTTCCCTGTGGTAGTGTTCCAAGTTGTTCGTGATTATTTCTCAAGCAGTTGGTGAATTTAAACTGAGTCGTGAACGAGAGTAAATAACTTGTTACATTGTGTAAATTAGAATTATATTATATAAATTTCAGCATGCTTAATCTAGATATTCATTAGATTGTGAATGTATGTATGTTGCTAGGGTATTAGTATTTCATTATTCTAAATTAAATTACGAATTGTTCCTGAAACTGCTTTCGCTACGCTGGGACCACCGTCCCTACAATATCAAGTGGACATAAATATATCTACAGTGAGGGGGGTGCAACTACTGGGCTATTTTAAGCTTATCTTGACCATGCTTTCATGTCCTCAGGATCCCTCTCATTCGGATGTGATCTCGATTCATTCATGTACCCCTCCTAACCTCGGGTGTCACATGCCCACCAGCTTCCGCCTTGGTTCGTCCCCAAACCACATCCTATTGGGAGAGGTTACACTCTGATACTATCTGTAACGCCCCAGGCCCAAGATTCAAAATCCAGATCGGCACCTAACGACCCTGACATTCCCCTGCGACCTGGCCACGCTATCATACATGTCTGAAACTGCTTCTAAGAGTGAATACTATCCCCACAAACCAACAAGGGGTCCTTTTAGCATGTTTTGTCCTCACTCACATGCTTCCTAGGAAAATTCCCAGGACGTCACCCAACATAGAACTTCTCCAAGTCAAGCACGCTTAACTTCAAAGTTCCTATGATTGAGCCATCGAAAAGGAAGGTGCACTTTGTTGGTATAGGTAGTATCTATCAATTCTTTTAAGCTTATATTGACCACGCTTTCATGTCCTTAGGATCTCTCTCATTCGGATGTGATCTCGATACATTCATGTACCCCTCCTAACCTCGGGTGTCACAGCTATAGTGGGGTGTCCTGGTAGTTAAAGAATGTTTGTTAACTAGGTTAATGAGTTTAGCCGGTTAATCTCATATCGCTGGAGTCCATGATCTGTAGGTCCATTAGGTCCCCCTGCTAGCTCATAACGAAATAAACCTTAAAACAGTGTGATGGAAGAGTTTGAACTGTTCAAATTCGGTTTAGGGAGTTACCGTCGATTATATACGATATTATTGACATATTAGTTTAATTACGAATTAAACTATAATTTGAGAGAATTTGATGTATTTAAATATGATTTAAATATTGCTCATGTGAATAGGGATTCATGTTCAAGAGATCGACTTAGAGAGAAGTCGGGATTGGATGTAAAATATTAACTTAATATTTGATATTAAATTAATATAATTAATTAAATTGTTTAATTAAAGTTAATTTTAATTATTTGAATTAATATTTAAAATTAAAAGAAATTAATTACTTTGAATTAATTTTGATCAAAATTGATTTTGGTAATCAATTTTAAAAAAATGGAAAAATGCTCCATTTTCAGGAGGTGGTGGATTCCACCACTTTCATCCATAAACCTATGTTAAGACACCTTTAATCCCACTTTCAAATCCCCTTAATTGGTGTCATATTGTGGTGTAATTCATATGCATGAAGTTCCTCTATACACAGGGGATTGGAAGGTGGAAAATTGTGAGTTTGATCTATCTGTTATGGTGCAGAATTTTCACCCCAAACACCAACACCCAAATTCACTCCCTTGCTTGAACTCTCAAGCTTTTCACTCCAAATTACCATCAAAATTGGATCCCACAATCCATTCTAAGGCTCGAGAATAGTGGGAAAGATCCTAGTGGTGGTCCGTGATCAATTGGTGAGGCAAAACAAAAAGAGGATTGCATCAATTTTGAACTACAAGAGGTAGGTGCACAAACTCTGTTTTTCGGTGGTTTGACCAAGCATGCTTAATGTCTAAAATTGATGGAATTAAGTGTCTTAGATCTTTAATTTCTTCTGCATGTTTCATATTTACTCTTTCAATTGGTATCAGAGCATGATTTGGGCACGTAATTTGCATCAATTTTAGCATGGTGGGTGAAATTTCATGAGATGTTTTTCCTTAGTGCTAAAGTGGATATATTACAGTTTTGGTATTAATTTCCCTTTCAATTTGTTGATGAAATCTTAATTGCTTCCTTGTATATGAGCATTAATGTGTGAAGAAGGGTGATAGCTCACATAATGAGTTATTTTTCCCGGTTATTTATAGTTAGTCTTTGAGATTTATTTGGCCATTTTCATACATTTATGTTTGTTTTGTAGGAAATTGAGTCTTGGCATGAAATGAAACAATTGGAAGTTGATCGACTGTTCGGGATACTAAAAGATGAAAAAAAAACTGAAGAAGGATCAAAGTTGGAGCTGTAGCAGCCAAGAAAGTTGAGAGCTCAACGTCGAGACGTTGCTGCAGGTTCTTTCCCAGCCTTCATTCTCGAGAGCACAGCGTCGAGACACTGTGTTGGAGCGTCTCAATGCTAGCAATTTTTCCTATTCTAATTGAGGTTGCAACAGGACAGCGTCTCGACGCTGTCCCTAGTGTCTCGACGCTGCCAAGACTTTTCTATAAGTACAATGCGATGTTGCACGACCAAGGGGACTTCCTTTGGAGATATTTTAGCCTTAATTCCGACTAGAGACCTCTTGTGGGAGCTTGAGCAAGGACAAGGAGCGGGATTCAAGGCTAGAGCTCATGGAGATCGTGACAAGGACGTACGGTTTCGGCAACACTAAAGTTTTTCCTTTTCTTTCCTTACCTCTAGTTAGATTTTATGGCTTTAATTTATTTGCAAGTCTAGATTGTAAAAAGTTGATCATGAGTAGCTAGACTTGTAACTCAGGGATTGATGTAGCTTGTTGGAGTTTTATGGATTAATTTGTGAATTTCTATGACTTTTCTTTCATTTATGCAATTTCTATGCTTAATGCCGTTATTTTATCAACCATGAATTATTGGATGTTATCTCTACATCTTGCTTGGGAGAGAGGATTTAGTTTAGATCTTAAATTGAATAACTAGAGTAGTCCTAAGATCGAGAGATTTAGGATGGCTAACGGAGCGTGTCGCGGGGCTCGTGTCAAAAAGAATTTAATTATAATCCACAATCACTAAGCTACTCTGCAGTAGTAGTGGTTGGGGTCGATCACAGGGAGTGGCGGTTGGTTATTTATTTCCTATTTATTTTGAGTTGTGAAAGTAGTAAATGGAGGGATTGGAATATTAGGAAAATAGACGTGCAATAATTTAAATGCAAGAATTTAAAGGGATAGGAATTTAAAAGGGCAAGAATTTAAATTGCAAGGAACATAAAGAAGCAAGAGAATTAATTAAATTAGGCGATGCCGATTGGAGAGATTATTGGAGTTAAATGATTTACTTTGATCATTGTCTTCCTACCTATTTAAGGTTGACTTGAATTGTCGTCCAATCGATCTAATCTGAACCCAGAAAAGACCAAAAGCCCACCTAAGCCATCTAACCCAATCATACAACATCCATCGAATTAGACTCTAATTGATTAACCAATTAATCTGATTGAACTATCAAATCAAATAATCAACCAATTGCCTTAAGTCTAGTGATTTGATTAGGACATTGGAAATAATTAACCCTAGATTAGTTCTAACGCTATTTTGGATCATAAACCTATCGTGTCAAGCAACAAAGGTAGAGTCTTCTCTTGGGACTCGTGCCCACGAATCAGTCTATGTGCTAACTATTGAATTAATAATCCAATAGCTACTTGGAAATCAATTCTTAAGCAAGTTATTAACATACGAGATGCGAGTTAGGGCTTCAATCTAACCTGCTGTGCATGCAAATAATACAAACTGAATCCAAAATACAATTGCAAAATAGAATAAAAAAGACATTCAGAATATGAAACTCACAAAGAAACACATTTTATAACCCAATAATCATTCAATCAGTGTCAACGGGTTTAGACGGCGATTACGTCGGCTAAAACCCGCGACCCTACGCTACAATAACAAGAAAATACAAAGGAAATCAATAAGAAAACATACGCCTCGGAGTTCTGGACTTGAAGAATAGAGATAACCGAGAGGAAAACAAAAATACAACCTAAAACTCTATGCTAAACAGCAGAACATAAGAGGGGTTTATATAGAATTTAATCGCGGCGTCGAGACGCTGGGCATGGCATCTCGACGTCGTGTCGACTTGGCCTAGGGCTTGGAAATGGGCCAACGTCGAGACGCTGGCCACGACGTCTCGACACCTGGCATTCTTCTAACGTGCTTCGTCTTTAAATCTTCTTTGTTTCTTGCTCGATTCAGGTCTCGAACCTTTGACTCCTTGGAGTCATTCTTCGGGCTCGTCACGATCCTCACAGTCTTCTCACCTCCTCGAGATCCATGGCCCTCAAGTTAGCTCGAAAACTCTCTAAATTGCTCGAATTAGCTCCAATTTGTGTAGTTTGTCCCTATTTCCCTAAATTCACAAATAATCTACAAAACAGACAAATAAAGCGTAAAGTGCACTCTAACAAGTTTAGATTAACAACAAATAAACAGGAATAATCTGGTCTTATCAATGGCTTTAGAAATCGTAAAAAAGATTAGACTTAAGACCTTGAATGTTAATGAATTTAGATAGGAATATTGAATTTGTTGCATGCTTAAGAATTAATTATGCTCGGGAGAGATACTTATGAGTTTAGCTTATCCTTGAATTGTGAAACATTGCATGTAACTACATTCACTGTAATGACCCCACTTTTCATTACAAATTCCTAGGGTCGTTACTGCATGCATGCCTACTTACTCTTAGGAAAAGGATTGTTTGGAAATAAACATTAACACAAAAAAATTGACGTTTTAAAAAAAGAAAGCCTTCTGGCCTGGGATCCCAAATAAAAAAAGAAACTTGCAAAATTTCATTAAAACAAGGGTTTTCTAAGGACAACATAGAGACATATTTAAAACCATAAGAACCACAATTTACAAAGCTAACTAAAAGAAAAATGAGAAAACTAAACTACGCAGAAGTCATGATCACATATTTTCCATGGCTCGTCAACAACAATCCGTCACGCGCTCAGTATGTCCTTGCTCATACCTGAAAGGAAACATTGTGAAAAAAATGAGTATTAAGAATACTTAGTAAGTAACACTACTACAGAGATTACTTGAGGTTAGTTGTTGCTAAACGACCTAACGGTCATTGCATTTCATTTATCATGTCGTATGGGTCACGTGGACATTTAACTAGTCTGTCACAAGCTTACCAACTCACTGAAGGTGCACAAGTGGGAATCCTAGGAGATCTCTACTCCTACTGATGGTAGAAGCACCCAGTCAGTGGAGCCAAGTCTCACCCATCAAGGCACTTATGTGTGCATAGCACTCTAACTACCAACTCACGGGTGGGGCATCCATGGGTTTTTAGTCGAAACTTTACTTCCACAAATATAGTAGATAGCATCTTGTCTACGAAGTCGAGTCCCGCTCATTTAGCTCCTCATCTCAACCTATAAACATCTCAAATTTAGGTGTTTAATTGCCACGGTCCCTAATAGGATAAGTAATCTATCCCCGTTTTGTATTAGGTCCTTCATGCCAACATAACCAATCTTAATGCAATTCATGCAACAAGGTGCCTCATCTACATACCACACAAGTTTCTAGTTAACTGGGGAACTACTACACAACGCTTAGTCCAACATGAATGAGCCACTCGAGCCTACATTTTTCTCCAACCAAACAACCCTTAAGTCGACCCCCAAATTCGGAGTATTCGGTCATTTAAAAGAGAACCTATTATATCCCATAAAACTAGTGTTCAAGGGGACCACAGCATTCGAGACTCAACTAAACACAGAACATCCTATATTCCCCAATGCAAAGCATTCAGAGCATTTAGAGCATACATGTGATGTCCTGCATTCCAAGTAACCCAAAGTTTTTAATTAATCGATATTTTAAGCCAATTGGGATTTTTTTCCCTTCTCGTGTGTTAATGGCTGAATGATTTAGTCGGTTAAGTTTTTTCAGGTTAGTGGGCAATAAAGTAGCGTATTTTTCTCCTTGTTAGTGGGTGGTTAATTGGAGTCTTTTGATTTAAAAAAAAATCAAGAAAATCATATCAAACCCTCACCTCATCTTTCTCTCTCTCCTTTCCTCTCTCTCGCGTGCGTGCAGACCCCCCTCTTTCTTCTTCATTTTCCAGCCTCTAGTCACGTTAGCTTTTCTCCATGTCGTCGCCTGCCCTCACTACCGCCTCCTCGCACTACCGTCGTCCTCATCTTGCGCTGTCGTCGTCCTTTTGCCGCTGATCTTATCTCGCGCCGCTGCCACCGTCTTTTCCTTCTCCATCTCCCCCTCATTTTTTCTGTGTTCGTTGTCGCCGCCCCAGTCACCTCGCGCCGCCGCTCCCCCTCTAGTCGGTTGTTCTCCCTCAATTTCGGCTAGCAACATGTATGTCTCTATTTTTCTCTCATTCTTAGTTGATTAAGCTCGATCTGACCTTCCTCTCCCTAATCTTGGTTAGATCCCACGCAACCAGCATCTCAGATCTCTCCCTCTCGTAATTTTGCCTCTGTCTAGTGTGTTTCGACGGGGTTCCAACCCTCATTCGTCGTCATTTGGAAATTTAAGTAAGTATTAGCTTGACCCATTCTCTTTTGGCTTCAAATTTAAGTTACCCAAGACTCAAGTAGCGTTAATCTGAGTTACCCATTCTTTATCGTGCCTTAAATTGCAGATTTTGGCCATTTTCGAACTCTATACAGCACGTAAGCATCTCTTTTTTGGTGCTGATCGGTAAGTTCCAATGGTCTTAAAGTCTTTAGAAATTACCTTGGTTAGCTTTAGAATAGTTTTTAACCTTTGGGTGTTCTCTAGTTTCGGTTTCGTCAATTCGGGCTCGGGACAACACTTGTGTAAGGAATTTCAGTGTTGATTGGTAATTTCAGCACCTTATAGCACGTTCTAGGTCCCTTTTAATCTATGTGTTAAGTGTTGGGAAGGTTGTTAGGTTGTTCCCTAACCTTTAGAAGGTCTCTATTGTGTTCGTAGGTCCACTTAAAGCATATTCTAATATTTTCCAGCAAGCGTTAGTTGGACTTAGGAGCGCTTTTAAGCTAGTGTAAATAGTTTCTACCTGGATGAATTTGCTTGTTTGTTTGAGCACGCCATTTTCTTTACTTGTTTTGTTATTATACGTTGTGCTTAATACATGTATGTAGCTTGTTATGTGAATGCTTGACTTTTAAGCATGTCGCTCTGTTTATTTCCATAAGTATGAGATACCGTTGTTAGTTGGCTATGTTGCATGTGTAAGGATAAAAGGTCCCAGCGCAGCGAAAATGTATCGAGAGGATCTCACACCATATATTAATCTATATTAAAATACCAATATGAAAGGAAAAAACACTACTTTAATCATACATTAAAGTTGCTGAAATTTGGTTTAAACATGCTGGAAAAAACAGAAAAATAAAACTATTTTATTTTACATGCTTTTCAAAGAGAAAAGAGAAACCGTTACAAACCTTCGTTGTAGACTTGAACGATTTTCACCAACTCCGTTCTTGAGTTGAAAACGCAGCAATCCAAGAAGTCTTCGCTGGAATTTTCTTCTCCAAAACACACTACCAATGAGGTTACATCGGTATGTCTCTAAGTCTAAGAGGCAATGGACTGGTGGGGGTATTTCTCTAAAAGGGAGGCATGAGAGAATACAAGAGGCAGCCTTTCAGTCTTGTATTGTGAATATGAGCATTGGACACCCAAACCTTTAGGTCTAGTGTTCTATTTATAGAAGAAAGACCATGAATAAAATATTCATATAAAATCAATTATTTCCATAACTGATTTAATCTTTTCCATAATTATCAATTCCATGACCAATCAATTCCATAATTGATTAATCTTTTCCATAAATGATTGATTACTTCCATAAGTAGTTTAATCATTTCCATAATTGATTAATTACTTCCATTTCCATGATTGATTAATTACCCAAATAAATAATTCTATAATTAATTAATTATTCAATTTAAATATCATATATTTAATTTCAGGCTTTTAATTAATTTAATAATATGAATCAAATTCATATTAAAATTCGAACTCTTTCAAATTCTATTATATCCTCCAAATTTAATATGAATCAAATTCATATTAATATTTGAATTTCTTCAAATATTTATTTCTCTCATAATAATATCAACATACATTATATTGTTTCCCTTAGCAAATTGAACACTTTCAATTTACGAGCTACCAGTGGGACCTAATGGACATAAAGATTAGAAGCTCCAACGTTATAAGATTAATTGGTTAAACACATTAACCAAATTAATCACTATTCGTTAACTGAGGGTACATTCCACTATGGACTCACAATTGCACTCTTCTCACTACAAACATATTTCTGTGTCCACGGATGTAGATCAATAACAACAAGTTAGTCCTTCACAAGTGTCCGTAACACCAGTTGGGTCAAATTGTAGTTTTACCCCTGGGTTACTTCTATGTCCTTAAGTACCAGTTCTTCTCTAATGAACAACTTGTTTATAGTCCAAACATCAAACAGAAAACTCTCTTGTGCCATTGAGAGGGTAGGCCCATTTGTTCAAGACTTGGAGACACCACTTAAGGGAACACTCATTTGCTTCCCTAAAGTCGGGAAGAGTGAATTTCGTCCTGTGTGATTATGTTTCCAGCTCCCCACTCGGTCTTGTCCCCAAAATGATAGGTTTATTGAGTCGGCGTATTGGCCACTCTCACCTATACAAATCAAAGGACAATCCCTCATGAGCAAGAGTCCATAACCAACTCAGGATTAAGACTAAGTTGTCTAGGTCGTCCAAGTGAAATAGAAACCTAACTAGTTAACGGTGTAATAACTAGTGGTTACTATTTCACGGTCCGGTCTTATGCAAACTCATTGCATAGGATACCCTCACTCGCATGTCTCCTACACGAACGCGTTGGATCATGGCGTTTGTATCAAATACAAAGTGGGTTGTATCCATAGTGTCACCAGGATAAGGCACCCAGTCTTATCCCTATACTATAGACCCTTTAGGTTGTATCTTGAACAGTGATCCCCGAATGTCTCCACATACAGTTCAAGACTTATACTACAACCTAGGATTTCTAGTTTATTGGATTGAGGTTATTTAGGCAAGATAAACATAATACAAAATAATAATTCTGAATTGAATAATACATCAATATAATTTCATTAATATTTGCTCAATCGTTACATTCACTATCTACGAGTTTTAAGGCATAAAACCCAACAACATGTGAGTCGTGTCTGCATAGTATGTGTTCATTGGGGAGAGGTGGAGCATGATGCATAAATCATGTGTTGGGTGTGTGTACGGAGCGTGATGCGAAAATCACATGTGGGAGGTGAGTGCAGAGCGTGACGCGGAAATCACGTGTGGGATGTGAGTGCAGAGCGTGATGCGAAAATCACGTGTGAGTGTGTGGGCATGGCGCGGAAACCATGTGTGGGTGTATAGCATGTTACGTGGATTCATATTGTCATCCCATTTTTGCATAAAACATGTGTCAGCATAATTTGTTTTCATGGTTAAGAGTATGTTGGTTGCTTTACCGCTTTCAAAGTATGAAGTTTTGTATGAATAACATGTTGACGTGGTTGTTTGTTGTGTGTGGCTCACCGGGTGTGAGCTACTTACCAGTACGGTGGTTGTACTGATACCCTCCCTCATTCTTCCCCCAACATTTTCAAATTATGCAGGTGATGAGCTTTCTGTGCTCGATGATGTGGAGGAGGAGGCTCACGAGGAGGAGGCTCATTATTAAGTTTATGATTATGTTGATCCTAGACTTTGTTGTCAGGGTTGGAATAACCTTTAGTTGATAAATTTGTTGTAGTTAACGCTTTCGTTAGGTTGTAAATATGATAAAGATTAATAAAGTTGAGTTGTCCCTAGGGAGTTATGTGCTTGCTTATGCCACATGAAGTTGTGGTTTTGTCATTGGTTGTGAAAAACGAGATATGACTCGTATGGTGTGATGGAGTTTATTTTTGGTATATTGAAGTAAGGTGAAGTAGTTGGGTACAATATAGAAGTGTGGTTTGGTGTTTATCAGGTGTGTTAAAAATTTTGGTTTCATTTTATGTATGCCGTTATGTTGCCAAAATTTTCGGAGCTCTCGGTTAGTTTGAATATAGGAGTTTAGTAATGTCACTAGGCTAGATAATAATAAAACCTGGGGTGTTACAATACAAGACTTATCCAGCTTGAGCATTCTAAACATAAAATATGCAGAGCATCCAGCACAACTGGAACATTCGTCATAATCTAGGCATTTAATACCACTACTACAATTTTGGGTTTTTATGACATTGAAAAATTGTCACAACCACATTTCATGACATTTTTTTTGCGTCCTAGAAGCCTCCATCAAGGAAAGTGTATACATGACGCTATTAAAAAAACTGTCATAATTATTTTTTTCATGACACTTAACAACTGTCAAAAAAAAACATATTAATGACATTTGCTAATTGTCACAATAAATTTTTTTATGACAATTGAACATTGTCAATAAATATCTTCTAAAAATCATATTTCTGTCAAGATATATATACTAATGACACTTATTTACTGTCAACAAAACGTTATTGATGACAACGTATCAATGTCACAAAAATTTCAACAATGACATGATTTTATTGTCAAACAAAACGTTTTGTTGACAATTTTTTGTTGTCAACAAAAAAAAAATGTCATGACAATTATAAAACTGTCAAAAAAATTGTTATAATGATGCTAAATAATTGTCACCCAAATAATTTATATGACTTTAAGTACCAACATAAGTAGTGATACATCACTACTTATTTATTTATATTGGTTCATCAAAGCCATAGAAATTATTTTGTATAATACCTGTGAATAAACATATGTTTCCAAAATAAAACATTCAAATCTTGACACAAAATAAATATGTACATAATAACAACTTTTATATATCATTGAACCCAAATTGGTCAAATTTTGTCATATACGTATATACAAACTAAGTGTAATAGATTTTGTACATCACAACAATTTCTACACTGGACTTCAACTATGAGGGAATATACTATATGTTTTTTTGTCACTAACCCAACAAAAAAGGTCATACATCAATTGTCCATAATATGGTTTTGCTTGACTTCGTTGAGTTCTTGCAAGACACAACCAACGGAACAATATTCATTATAGAGTTGAATGCAATATTTCTTACATTAAGCTAAAAACAATAATATTCATTTTAACAATATGTATGAGTTATACCTTTAAAATGGTGTCAATATTCCCAACTCAATAATATTCATCCATAAGCTCTATATCACTGTAGTTGCTACAAAAAGAAACACAAGAGAACAACATCACAATGGAAGGAAAAACAAACAAAAACACATTTAAAGTAAACCTAAAGCACATAACTTGTCATACTTGCATAATTAATAAAAGTAGTTAGTGGGCTAGAAGTCCCTAAGTGACATTTTGACTCTCATACAAACTTAGAAAGTGTCTATGTTCAACCTAACACATATAACTTGCTCAAATTAAACTCACTCCTAATCCAATAATCTCACCCAAGCATACTCTCAAATCCCCCAAACCACATTTAAAAACACTTCAACATCTTACAAACATACTATCAAACTACTTAAACGTTAAAAAATTTGTCTAAAACTCACCAAAACACACTCCAAATATCACAAACTCATCCAAACTACCTAAAAGCAAACAAATACATCTTAACTCACTCAAACTCACTCCACATCCCACAAACTCTTCAAACTAACCTTTAAAAGACAAAACAAATGTGTCTAACTTACTCCAAATCCCACCTAAACATACTTCAAACCTCACAAACTCACCCTTAAAAGTCAAACATGTGCCCGAGCCACAAAGTCTCCTCCTTGACCACGAAATTTAAAATACTTCCTAAAGTTCCCTATCACATAACACTAGAAAAAGTTAAACATTCTAAGTGACATTACTATACCTAACCTAGCGACATTACTAAGCCCCTATCTTAACTCCAAATTGGATCCTCTGAAAATTTCGACAGCATAACAACATACATATGACTAACCTAAAATTTTCCTTAACCTGTTAAACACGAGAAACACACTTCTATAGACATAGAATTCCACTACAAACTCCCACAAATCAAAGCAAGTTAGATCTCTCATCAATCACTATTCAAATGAAAGGCTACAGCTTACACAACTAAAGATGTCTCAAACTTTTAAACAGATTCTGGAACCCAATGATTGAAAAGGTTCCACAACACTTCAAAACCAAAACCACGAGAACTGCAGGCACATTCAACAATCACAATCCAACCCAAAATCCTACCAGAGTAACCAATTGACTCAGAAAAACAAAACACAAACAGTATTCTAACCTATTAACCAACATAAGAACAAACTAGCGTAAAGATGATAAAAATCCTTTCCCTAGCATTCAAAAACCCAAATATAATATCTAAAAAACTATTGTCCATCTTTCAAAACAAGGTGCAATAGAATGTAAAAGGATACAGTCTTAGAAACACATTTCATAAAAATCAAAAGCACTTGGAAGTGAGGTGATTTATTTTAGCTCTAAGTACTTCACCTTCAACTCTTCATCACACATTTTTCCTTAGTTACTCAAAGTCTATGCACAGTTTCTTTCTCTAATTTTTCTGTCACGTAAGCAAGTAAAATATAGGCTAGAAAAAAGGAAGAAACAAAGAAGTATAGAAAAAGAAATTAGCAGGAAAAAAGTAGGAAGAGAATTCAAAGGCTCAAGTAATCAATTCTTTACTTAAGTTTTACCGACTACAAGAAAGGTTCCCAAGCTTTTTTCCTCATTAAAACATATTTGATCAATTAGTAATGAATTGAAAATGATAAAACTATGTATATTGAAGTTGTTATAAATTTAAATACTACTTTTAAACCTTGTGATTTAAGATTGATGATAATATCTCCACCCTATATGAGAAACATCCCAACATGACCGGGACGGGTAATCCTGAACAACAAAAGAAGAAGCACGCAAATAAGCAAAAGTCAGAGACCTAAGTACCGATATCTGATGTAGAATTTTCCTACCGCAAGCGCCCGGGTCAAGTAATAATATAGTGAATGTAATTCGAATGTCGTCCTCTGGATTGGATGTTTAAGCAAATCAAGTATTGTGAGTTATCTTGTTCAATTCTATTTAGGGATCAAAAAGTAGTGAGTGGATGATATGAAAACCAAATCAAAGAAAGTAAAAAGTGTGGAAATTCAATTGGGAAAAATACTTAGGGAATTGATTTCGCCGATTTAGTCTAGGATTGATTTTAAGGAGTAAGTTATTATGCACAATGAAATTATGAGCCTAAGACCCTTTAATCACAAATACCTCTCCCGAGTATAGTTGATTCTCATGCAAATTAATCAACTTGATATCCCTATCTAAGTTTGTTAACATGCAAGCCAATGAGATCTTTTGACCAATTCCAAGGTTAATCTAAAACCGTCACGAATTAGAAAATAAACCTTAGTCATGCAATCTTGAGTAAGTCTATATTAAATCCCCTCTCCCGAGCTAGATTCAAAACTTAAATCATTCAACTAATGGTCAATTAATTGAAAGCATTAAATCAAGATTACAAACATAATAAACATTGCACAACTTAAACCATAAATCAATCCATGAACAAAATCAACTACATCAATCCCTAAGCTATGAGTTTAGCTACTCATGAATGTAAATACAAGCTCAACTAAACATAATAATGTCATAAACTCTAGCTAAAGAAAAGGAAAGGGAAAAGAAAACTCAATGTAGGCCGAGACCAAGCGTCCCCGTCACGATCCCCACGAACAATGGGTTGATTTCCAAATCTCTCCCTTTGTTTCAACCTTCAATTCCTCTGTTTCTGCCCTGTTTACGGCTCCAAGAAGTCCCAAAATTGAATCCTCCCAAAACCTAGCCGCAAAAGACATTATATTCTGTTTTTTTTGTCATAGCGTCGAGACGCTGCCTTCAAAACGCGCGTTTCAGTGAGCAAAATAACACAGCGTCGAGACGCTAAGGTCGCAGCGTCGAGACGCTGTGACCTTTACGCGCCTATTTAGATATGGAATGTGAGCATTGAGACGCTCAAGAGTTAGAGTCTCGACGCTAGCCTGCTGTTGACTGATGTGCAATTTGCTTACCGCAAGTGTACGGGTCAAGTAATAATATAGTGTTTTCGTGAAAACGAGTGTCGTCCTCTGGATTGGATTTTTAAGCAAATCAAGTATTGTGAATTATCTTGCCCAATTTTATTTAGAGATCAAAAAGTGATGAATGAATGATAAGAAAACCAAATCAAAGCAAGTAAAAAGTGTGGAATTTCAATTGGGAAAACTACTTAGGGAATTGATTTCGTCGATTTAGTTTAGGACTGATTTTAAGAAATAAGTTATTATGCACAATGGAATTATGAGCCAAAGACCCTTTAATCACAACTACCTCTCCCGAGTATAATTGATTCTCATGCAAATTAACCAACTTGATATCCCTATCTAAGTTTATTAATCATGCAAGGCAATGAGATCTTTCAACCAATTCTAAAGTTAATCTAAAACCGTCACGAAATAGAAACTAAACTTTAGTCATGCAATCTTGAGTAAGTCTAAATCAAATCCCCTCTCCCGAGCTAGATTCGAAACTTAGATCATCCAACTAATGGCCAATTAATTGAAAGCATTAAATCAAGATTACAAACATAATACCATTGCACAACTCAAACCATAAATCAATCCATAAACACAATCAACTACATCAATCCCTAAGCTTACAAGTTTAGCTACTCATGATCAAAATTACAAGCTCAACTAAACATGTAAAAGCCATAAAAATCTAACTAAAGTGAGGGAAAGAAGAATTAAACTTGTTGTAGGCCGAGACCGAACGTCCCCGTCACGATCCCCACGAACAATGGGTTGATTTCCAAATTTTCCCCTTTGCTTCAGCCTTGAATTCCTCTATTTTTCCTCTGTTTACGGCTCCAAAAAGTCCCAAAATTCGTTCCCTAAAACCTAGCCGAAGTGAAGCTTTTATTCTGATTTTTCGTCTTAGCGTCGAGACGCTGTCAAGACAGCGTCGCGACGCTGCCTCTTAAACGCGCGTTCTGAATAAGGAAAAACGCTAGCGTCGGGACGCTTCCTATCATAGCGTCTCGACGCTGTGAGCTTTACGCGCCCAATCAGATATGGAATGTGAGCGTCGAGACGCTCAAGGGCTAGCGTCTCGACGCTAGCCTGCTGTTGACCGAGATTTGACTTTTTTCCACTTTTACTCCTTTTCATTCCTTTGCATCTTTTCACGCCCCGAGCACCCGATTAACTCTAATATGGCATTATAGCTCCAATCAACCATTTCCTACAAAATACACAACAAAGCACAATAAAATGGCCCAAACATCATAAAAGACTAGCTAAATAAAATCAGTAAAAGTAGCTAGCTATGCTCGCTATCATTGACCGAATTTTGACTTTTTTCCTCTTTGACTCTTTTTCATTCCTTTGCATCTTTTCACATCCCGAGCACCCGATTAACTCAAATATCACGCTTTAGCTCCAATCAACCATTTCCTAAAAAATAAACAATTAAGTGCAATAAAATGGTCAATAATCATCAAAGACTAGTTAAATAGATTAGGGAAAACTAGCTAGCTCTGCTCGCTATCAAACACCCCCAAACTTAAGCTTTTGCTAGTCCTCGAGCAAACTAAAAATCAAGCATATAGTAGAAGAATGGATGCAATAATCATGACTCAATCCTCAAGGCTCACAAGTCAATAGTCAAGCAAGCAAGAGACATGCACACAAGGACCAATGAGGGAGACAAATTAAAATTTGTCCAAAATTAACTTGCACAAGCGAGATCTATCTCAACAAGATCAGACTCTACTAGCCCGGGATTGGATTATTAAACTCTCAGCTCATTTCCCTCTACACTGGCACTAAGGTTTCACTAATGAGTTAATGAAACAAATTAGTTTCCTTTCCTCCATACTTAGGTGCTTTTAATTAACAATTGAATTAAGCATGTATATGAGGCACTAGCTTTCACACACCCATTGCAGGGACCCTTAACCTGAGTTTTCTCTTGTTGGCCTAACTGATCACAATAGGTGTAGCTCTTTTTGCCTTAATCTTTATTAACCATTTCATATTGCGCGCATAAGTCATGACTTTTTTCTTTTTCAACAATAACAACAAGAATGATTTTTCGTTATGAACATGATAAGCAGATATTCTTTTCTTTTCTCCTAAGCAAGATCAAACATGCTAATTTGCAAAAAATTAACTCTTTAGCTCTACCCTACACCTATCGAGGTGACAACAAGCATATGAACCCAATAATTTGCTCCTAAGCATTCAAATCCAAATCTAGCCAAGACAAATACTCTACTCATGCAAGTCATCTCCTAGAAAAAATTTAAAAAGTCTCCCTTTTTGGGCACTCATGCTTACAACTCATCGAAAGCTTGAAAATTGACAAGAAAGCCTATCCTAGGACATCACAGTCATGCAAAAATACATCCAGACAACAACCATATGCATAATTCAAAGAAAGCTCAAAACTATAGCCCGAACTCAGATGCTCAAGGGCTCCACAAACATGCTACTCCACCCCCAAACTTAAAACATGCATTGTCCTCAATGTATAAAGAAAATAAGGCACAAACAAGCATGAGAACAATAAAAGAATGATAGGAGTGAATAATACTGGCCTGGAATGATGCTGACTTTTTGACTGAAAGCTTCGAATCTTGAAAGCTTGAAAGCAAAGGAGAGAAAGAAAACAAGACCTACAAAACAAAAACAAACAATCAATCAAAAACCAAAAGAAAACAAACTCAACTTACTTGGGTTGTCTCCCAAAAGCGCTTGTTTAACGTCATTAGCTCGACGTGTTGACCGTGCTTCAAGGAGGCTTCTTTTCTGTGAATCCAACAGAGGTGCTCTTTCTTGCACCTTTCTTGTAACCCATGAAAAGCACTTCATCTTTAGAGTCTTCAACTGCTTTAAAAATTTCTTTTTCGTTCCTGACTCTAATAGTGAGCTCCCTGCGCTGAATATCAATAATCACTCGCCCAGTAGCGAGGAATGATCTTCCTAATATGACAGGCATCGAAGGATTTTCTATCATGTCAATAACATACAAGTCAATAGGGAGAAAAAATCTACCTACTCTGATTAAAACATTTTCTACAATGCCAACTGGTCTAACCACAGATTGATCAGCCAATTGGAGCTTTACAGGAGTAGATTTAATCTCACCTATGTCTAACTTTTTACACAAGGACAATGGAATAATATTAATGCTAGCACCTAAATCACATAATGCTCTAAAAGATTAAGTACCAAAACTACAAGGAACAGAAAAACTCCCTGGGTTTGCCACTTTTTCAGGTACCTTCTGTTGTACTCTGGTTCTGCATGTGGAAGCAAGATATACAGTGTCAACCTTCTTTTCCTTTCGCTTCTCTGCTAACCACTCCTTCATAAACCTGTTGTATTGGGGCATCTCTAATGTCTCTGCAAAAGGAATATTAATATTCAGATTCATAAAAGCATTCATAAATTTATCAAACTGAACCTGATTGTTCTTTTTCTTTTTTTTTCTTTTTCTTTTCCTTGGGAACCATCAGTGTGGGAGACGGAATAGGAGGCTCAGGGTTAGGCTTTTCAGCCTCATCTGATGATGTGTCCTCCTCAGCTTCCCCTGTAGGCGTTTCATAGTCCTCAGATTCAGGCTCCTCGTCAGATTCCTCCTGGTGCACAGTGATTGCCTTACAGTACTCCATCTGGGTTTTCTCTTGCTCAGCAGGGGCCTTACCTTTATTCATAGTGCTCACAACACTTACCAATTGTCTCAGCTGAGTCTCAATGTTCTTTATAGCTGCACTGTGGCCATTTACTGTTGAGTTGATGGCAATGACTGCCTCCTCCAATTTAGTTGTCTTGTTACTAGACTCTGCAATGAAAGCTCCAACAAGATCTTCTAACTTTTTATTTTCTTGAGTTTGAGGGCAAACCCCGGAGGATTAAGAACATTCTTAGTATTAGCATAAGAGAAATTTTCATGGTTCCTATTGTTAGGGTGATAATGTGTAGGTGTAGAACTATTATTATATCCCCTAGAATTAAAATTTGATACATACTGAACATGCTCGATGGTCTCCTCCTGAGGTCTGGATGCTAGAGCAACAGCTGATTCAATTGATTGAACACTCCCTGTACCTGAAAATTTCATAAAAGCATTAGCAAGGGAGATCATTTGGGCCTGGAGTGCACTTACTTTATCAACCTCAAACACTCCAGCAGAAATCTTTTTAGGTGCAGACCGCTCCGATGGCCACTGATAGCTGTTGGTGGCCATATCCTCTAAAAGTATGCGAGCATTTTCCACGGTCTTGGACAACAGAGTCCCACCTGCAGCTGCATCAACAATTGTTTTTGTACTAGGAGTTAAACCATTATAAAACAATTGAACCTGAAGCCAGTCGGGATATCCATGTTGAGGGCACTTCCTCAGTAGCTCTTTAAATCGCTCTCAGGCTTCGAACAGCTTCTCATCATATTGTTGTTGGAATGTCCCTATCTCGGTCCTCAGCTTGACCGTCTTTGCAGGAGGGGAAATTTTCTTCAAAAAGGCCTAGACCAAAGCATCCCAGGTGGTGATGCTCCCAGGGGTAATAGACTGCAACCAATCTCGTGCTTTATCATGCAAAGAAAAAGGAAATAAACGTAAGCGAATAGCATCCTCAGACACTCCATTAATTTTTACCGTCCCACAAATATCCAAAAATGATTTAAGATGAGAATTTGGATCCTCGGTGGGCGATCCTCTATATGCACAATCTCGAGCCATCTGAATGAGACATGTCTTCAACTCAAAGTTGTTGGCATTAATCGGGGCATAGACAATCCCCGACTGTTGCCCCTGAAACACGGGCTGAAAGTAGTCTCTAATAGGTCTACGCTCCTCAGGTGGATTTTGGTCAGCCATTTGAATAATTTCTCTGTTTTCCCTTCGAAGCCTATGAATTGTTCTTTCTATCTCGGGATCAAATGGGGCTAAAATTAAATCTTTACTACTACGCATAGAAAACTAAACTACCATAAAAAGGAAAGAAAACAATTATGGAAAGCAACAAAGAAAAGAAAACAACTAATCTAAATATGAAAAAAAAATAATCTAGAAAAGGAAACAAAATAACCTAATATGGAATGCTAAAATAAATATGGAAAAACACAAATAAGGAAACTAACAAATAAGAAAAAAAAAACTAATCTAAAAAGGAAAAAAACAAGAAATAAATAAGGAAAAGATTACACAACTAAAAGAAAAACTAAGCTAAAAAAACAAATATGGAAAGAAAAACAAATAAGGAAAAAATGCAATCAACCTAAAAAAATAAAAATACACCCTAAATTAAGATCAAACTATTTTTTCACAATATCAATCTAGCTAAATGTGTCAATCCTCGGCAACGGCCCCAAAAACTTGATGTGAAATTTTCCTACCGCAAGCGCACGGGTCAAGTAATAATATAGTGAATGTAATTCGAATGTCGTTCTCTAGATTGGATGTTTAAGCAAATCAAGTATTGTGAGTTATCTTGTTCAATTCTATTTAGGGATCAAAAAGTAGTGAGTGGATGAGATGAAAATCAAATCAAAGCAAGTAAAAAGTGTAGAAATTCAATTGGAAAAAATACTTAGGGAATTGATTTCACCGATTTAGTCTAGGATTGATTTTAAGGAGTAAGTTATTATGCACAATGAAATTATGAGCCTAAGACCCTTTAATCACAACTACCTCTCCCAAGTATAGTTGATTCTCATGCAAATTAATCAACTTGATATCCCTATCTAAGTTTGTTAACATGCAAGCCAATGAGATCTTTTGACCAATTCCAAGGTTAATCTAAAACCGTCACGAATTAGAAAATAAACCTTAGTCATGCAATCTTGAGTAAGTCTATATTAAATCCCCTCTCCCGAGCTAGATTCAAAACTTAAATCATTCAACTAATGGCCAATTAATTGAAAGCATTAAATCAAGATTACAAACATAACAAGCATTGCACAACTTAAACCATAAATCAATCCATGAACAAAATCAACTACATCAATCCCTAAGCTATGAGTTTAGCTACTCATGAATGTAAATACAAGCTCAACTAAATATAATAATGCCATAAACTCTAGCTAAAGAAAAGGAAAGGGAAAAGAAAACTCAATGTAGGCCGAGACCGAGCGTCCCCGTCACGATCCCCACGAACAATGGGTTGATTTCCAAATCTCTCCATTTGTTTCAGCCTTCAATTCCTCTGTTTCTGCCCTGTTTACGGCTCCAAGAAGTCCCAAAATTGAATCCTCCCAAAACCTAGCCGCAAAAAATATTATATTCTGTTTTTTCGTCATAGTGTCGAGACGCTGTCAAGATAGCGTCTCGATGCTGCCTTCAAAACGCGCGTTTCAGTAAGCAAAATAACACAGCGTCGAGGCGCTAAGGTCGCATCGTCGAGACGCTGTGACCTTTACGTGCCTATTCAGATATGGAATGTGAGCATCGAGACGCTCAAGAGTTAGCGTCTCGACGCTAGCCTGCTGTTGACCGAATTTTGACTTTTTTCCTCTTTGACTCTTTTTCATTCCTTTGCATCTTTTCACATCCCGAGCACCCGATTAACTCAAATATCACGCTTTAGCTCCAATCAACCATTTCCTACAAAATAAACAATTAAGTGCAATAAAATGACCAATAATCATCAAAGACTAGCTAAATAGATTAGGGAAAACTAGCTAGCTCTGCTCGCTATCAATATCCCAAAATTTAATGGTCCACCTCCATCACCTATTTCAACAATAGCTCAAGTAAAAAGTTAAACCATAGCAATAAGTTTGCCTTCAGAAATACACATGCAAATCCAATTACTCTATGTATCAACCTGAGTATACCTTGCATTTTTTTTACAAAAGGAATTCACTTTAAATTTAAATACAAATTCAATACCACCACCTAGTAGCATGTTATGTTGGTGATAATTTAACTAGGAGAGGAACTCAACACAAAGTTAAAGGGCAAAGTGTCCATTGGAAAAGAATCATAAATCACATATGAGTACAATAACAGATTATTCAACACCATTGCAATCAGAACCTCCTCTAGGATATCTCCACAACCTCTCATTGGTACTATTGCCTCACTTTCTTCCTTAAATTGCTCAATTCTATCCATGGAATTGTTTTTTATCCAACAAAAAACCTCCATAAACCACAAACAAAAAATCAGGATCTCCACCAAAAAAACAATCCCAAAAAGAAATGGGAGAAAATCAAACAAACCTCCACCATCATCCTTGATAGCACCGAGAGATGCACACCGAAGAGCAAAATTGGGAAGAGACTTAGACTTAATAGAAGACTTGGGGATGGAATTAGCGGAAAAGGATTTATCGAGCTTAAGAGAGTTTTGAGAAATGACACCATTTCTATAACTAGTACCCCCAGAAGCGGCCATCGCAAGGAGGGACAGAAGGTTTGGGGAAACGAGTTTAGCAGGAAGTTGAAGAATGACATAATTTAGCTTTCAAAGAAAAGAAAAGAGAACCAATGTTAATTTTGCAAGTTGTTACCACAGTTAACTCCACAAGTTGAGACATTTATGCTAAAAGACAACAATGTCAAAGACAGAATCTGCTTACTATGACATCTCACAACAACAGAATATCTCCCAAAGAAATTTACAAAAGTCAACAATCAATAGCAATGTCTCTCTCCCCAACCGTTGTCTTGATTAACATTCACAACATGATATAAAATCAAATACTGCTGCTATTTTTTTTGACAAATTCCAGAAAAATATAATGATCATCCTCATGTGCACATGGTAACTACAGACAGCATAAAACATAAACTTTGAATCAAGATTTAAACATGAATTAAGCATATACAATACCTTATTGATCAAACATATATAAAGCCACACATACCTTTTGGATTCTCTTCCCACTGATAAAAAATTTGGGACTGCTAGCCCTCTTTTTGTGCTTTGACAAATCAACTTTCTAACTAAAAGAAATCAACCCAACATCGCTTATGAGCATACAAATGCATAAGGTTCCATATACAAAACTTCAAATAATTCCAATGATGCAACATAAAATATTTTTCTCACATATAGATATATAGATCATCCTAAGCTCATCAAATTAACACACACAAATAAAGTTATCAAAATGAATATAATAACAAAACTTAACTAACTTATCAAAATTTATGAATATAACAACACTAACCTAAAATAAACTTAGGAACATAACAACTAAATTAATCATCACCAACATAAATGCTAAAATGGAACTCTTTATACAGTTAAAAAGTAACATGAAAAAGATTCACAAAAATCCTTCCACACTAGTCAAGAAAATACTAGGAAAAGAATATAAGTATTTAATAAATGAGGAAGATACTACAAGACCACAAACCAATCAAGAAGTTTGTGATACCCTCTAAAAGGAGGATAAATATGAGTTTATACTTATCTGTGACACAAAAACTACAACAAATTGAAAACGTCATTAAAAGGACAAAGTTCAACATGGCTTAGAAACATACAAACTAAACATTTACCTACTACACAATATTTCGTCAAAAACCTAGGAAGCTCACAACCATTTGAAAACATGAAGCCACAATGAGAACACTCTTTGTATTCCTTGCATAGTCTGAGTGATTCTCTAAAGTAAACAACAAGTAAATACCAAAGTTAAAGGAGAAAATGCAGAAAATGTTTGGAAGCCAAAACTGACCACTCTAGCACTTTTCACCATTGCAAACAACTTTGGAGACTTAGTTTGAGAGGGTTGGAGGAACATTGTGGATTGCCTACTAAAACTCAAACACTTAAACTACTTCCCCAATTTCTATCACATTACTTGCACTAATAGGTCCCAACCGTACGATGTTAATACAAAAGCATGTCAAATGGAAAAGGAAAAAAAGGAAAAAAAAAATGCTACAAGCAACAAGAAAAATAGCATTTGAGAGAGAGAAAGATACTACAAGTTTTAGTTTTCATGCATATATATGTATGTATGGGGAAGAAAACTAAAATTGAAGATATTTTAGTGAGATAAAAGAGGAAACTTATGTATGTATTTCATAAATTTTCCACATGCAATCTCATCTTGAAAAATAAAAAGATTGTTGTCTCCTTTTGGTGGCACTAGTTATATAATGATAGAACAGAAAAGTTAGAAGTAGAAGAGCAAGATAAACTAGTAGGGTTCAATAAAACATTTCAATTACACTGCTATTTGGTACATAATGATTTTATAACATTAAAGAAATCATCCATACCTAGTTAGAAGTGTCCCTTTTGTGTGCTTTCCATTGTACAACCAAAATACGTCTACCTCTGAAAATGGACAAATTAAGAGAGAAGTTACTTACGAGAGATAATACGACAAATTAAAACAAAGAAGTTGAATACTCTTATGCAAAAGGCAAAAGTATGATCACGTTAATTGAATGGTAGTAATTACATTTCCATAAAAGTGTCCAAACTTGCTCTAAAATTCAACAAACTCATTCAAGCCCAATTTAATCAAGCAATAAGCTCCAAGCAATAAGTTCACTATCACATCACACTAGAACAAGTTAAATCACACTTCTAATCCTACACAATAATCTCCAAATCAAACTTTAATTACATAAATAGCCTCCAAATCACAATTTAACCAAATAATTAAGCTTCAAATCACACTTTGAACATATATATCAAGTTTCAACCAAAATGTTAAAACCATCAGCAAAAAATTGACTATCCAATCAAATTAGCAACAAAATGAGATGGAGTTTTATCGTCAATCTTACTCATCCAAGGCATTCTTCAACTCTATCATGACTTTTTTGGCTTCTTTAGTTTTGTATCTTCAAAATAAGAATGGGTGTTGAATTGATGTAGAATCAAAGAAACAAAACAAAAACTCCTTAAGATGTTCATTCATTGAAAAAAATTGAAAAAGAAGGTAAGGAACTAAGAGCAAGAAATCACTACACACATATATAAAAGCAAAATGCTGGAACATAACAAAAAAGGGCAAGTTAGGAATGATTCTAATGAGCTCTACAATAAGAAAGACAAGGTGTTAAGGCTAAACTCAACTCCAAACCTTAATTCAAGCCCAAAAGGTATTTAGGAGGAACAAGCTTACTCAAAAACAACTTTAAAAGCTAGCTAGAACACTTTGAGTTAGCCTAAAACTACAATTACAACTTTTAAGTGTTAAAGAGTGTTCTAAGATGCTAACAAGAGGTTCGAAAAGGTTTAAATCAAAGCTTACCATCTACAACTTATCCAAAATGGCTCAATGCTTGTTCTAAGGTGCTTTGAGGGGTTTCAAAACTACCACATACCTAAAGGTTAGAGATCAAGATAACCTAATTCAATTGAGTTCAAAAAGGGCCTAGAATGTGCTATTACCTATAAAACCTTACCAAAAGAGCTTGGACCTTGTTAATTGCCATTCGAAGGGGCTTAAACTAGTGAAATCGAAGATGTTAGGGAGTGGGTAATACAAAAATATGGTCGATTGAACATGGGCTAGTGCCGAAACTTACCAAATAGCACTTAACAACTCAGACATGTGCTGCACAAAGCTCAACGGACTTCGAAATCGTAATTCTAAACCTCACGACCTATGGGTAAATTTTTTGTGGTTGAACAGAATGTGCACCACCAAATCGAAGTGGTTTCGAACCTTGGAATCGAGTGGGTCACACTGAAATTCAAATAAAACACGCGAATCCAGTTGTTTTCTACTAAACGAGACTAAAAGCAATCAAAACGGAAAGAAAAGAAGCATATGAGAGGAAGAAGCTTACCACGAACAGAAGGAACATTGTTGGTTGCTTGCTGAAAAATGCACAAGTCGCGTGTGGGGGGAGGTTTCGCCGACTATAGGTTGCTGCATGCTCGCCAAAAAAGGAGAGAAAGGGCATTGAAGATGGTGTCCAGCAAAACCCATGCGAAATCCAGTGTCCGGCGACGATTCATTTTCTTCCCTTCCTCTCTTTTTTCAGCTTTTCCCTTTCTCCATGAGGGTGGGGGAGTATTGGTGAAGAATGAGGGAGGGAAGGAGATTGAGTGAAATTTTTGGGGGGGGGGGGGAAACATTTTGTCCAACCTAACATTTCTATTTCTTTTTGTTTCTTTTTTGGCGTTTTGAAATGGATTTTTAAGATAAAACAATCACTCAAAAATGAAAACAAATTAATTTTCATTAATGACATTTAAAAAATGTCATAATTTTACGACATTTAAAAAATGTCATAAATTTTCGAAAATACGTAAAACTCCGCTTTTTCCCACCAAAAACGCGCCCCCAGCCATTTATGACATTGTTTTTCTCCATTTCCTTTATTTGGTTTAGATGTAAAAAGTCATTTTTGTAGTAGTGTACTTTTAAACCAACACTATTCAGAGTATACTGAACAGACAAAATGCACATAATCAGGATGTTCAACAACACCAAAACACACATATATAATCCAACATCTCATAACTTAAACCATAAATAAACAACAATTCGATATAAGTACTCCTAGTCTAGTCACGGCTATCCAAGCAGTAAGGTTACTTACCTTGTTGTAATTGATTCTTGATTTAAGCAAATCCAATTATCTCAATGCGGCGTCGCTCACGACCACAAACAAGTCAATCTAAATTCACACTCAAGGTTCAAACAATTAGGAAATCCAATTTCCACAATTTCGCTAAAACCCAACTTGATTTAAATAGATAGAAACTCACCCAAACGAAGTCAACTTGCAATCTGAGTTCTAATATTGCACCAATTTAAAGATTCGGCCTCCAAATGCTATGGGTACCTTAGATTAGGAACCAAACATTAATGGGCATTTGAAATGAACATTTATAATCCACCCAAAAATTTCATGAAACTTTGCTTACCTAGCTGTAATCACCTAAAACTCACCGAAACTCGAAGACCCATTGCCCAATCGCAGAAAATTGAAGCCTTACGTTGTTGGATCGACGAAATTTAAGGAAGAAAGTTGTGGTCTGCCATGCCAATCATTAAAAACTGGAAGGAGAAACTGCTATCCGACAACCCACGTGGACTCGAGGAACGTTGCTATCAAAGAGGTGCTGCATCTACGTGCACCAATGACTGGAGAAGGCTCGCAAAAGAAAAAACGGGGGGAGAGAGAGATATATCGAACAGAGAAAGAGAAGGGAATAAGACCCACGCGAAATCTTTTGTGAACGACGTCGAAACCTTCCGTCGTGGGTCGTGTATAGCATTGTTGAACTCGCCGGAGGTTGGACGGAGATCGAAGAAAGAGAGGGGTCGACGATGAGAGAAGGATTGAAGGAGAGGCAAAGGTGCAAGGGGTGACGGCGCGAGAGAGGGAACGCGAGAGAGAAAAGACTAAGGTTTCTAAAAGATAATAAAAAAAAACTAATTCCCTTTGTTTTTTAAAATAAGGGAAATCAGTTTTTTTAGAACCCTCAGTCTCTTCTCTCTCGCGTCGTCACCCCTTGCACCCCCGCTTCTCCTTCGATCCTTCTCTCATCCTCGACCCCTCTCTTTTTTCGATCTTCGTCCAACCTCCGGTGAGTCCAGCAGCACCAGACACAACCCACGACGAAAGGTTCCGGCGTCTTTCGCAACGAATTTTGTGTGGGTCTTCTTCCCTTCTCTCCCTCGATTCGATCTCTCTCTTTCTTTCTCTCTCTCTCCCATTTTTGTCTTTCATGAGCTTTCTCCAGTCATTGGTGCACGTAGCTGCAACACCTCTTCGATAGCAGCGTTCCTCGAGTCCACGTGGGTTGTCAGATAGCAGTTTCTCCTTTGAGTTTTCAGTGACTGGCATGGCAAACCACAACTTTCTTCATTAAATTTTGACCATCCAGTAACGTGAGGCTTCAATTTTCGGTGATTGGGCAATGGGTCTTCGAGTTTTGGTGAGTTTTAGGTGATTACAGAAGGGTAAGTAAAGTTTCATGAAATTTTTGGGTGGATTATAAATGTTCATTTGAATGCCCATTAACATTTTATTCCTAAACTAAGGTACCCATAGAATTTGGAGACCGAATCTTTAAATTGGTGCAATATTAGAACTCAGATTGCAAGTCGACTTCGTTTGGGTGAGTTTCTATCTATTTAAATCAAGTTGGCTTTTAACGAAATTGTGGAGATTGGATTCTCCAAATTGTTGGAACCTTGAGTGTGGATTTAGATTGACTTATTTGTGGTCGTGAGCGGCACCGCATCGAGCTAATTGGATGTGCATAAATCAAGAATCAATTACAACAAGGTAAGTAACCTTACTACTTGGATAACCTTGACTAGACTGGGAGTACTTATAATGAATTGTTGTTTATTTATGGTTTAAGTTATGAGATGTTGGATTATGTGTGTTCTGCTGCTGCAGAACATCCTGATTATGTGCATTTTGTCTGTTCAGTATACTCTAAATAGTGTTGGTTTAAAAGTATAAATGCCTAGATTACAAGGAATGTTCCCGTTGTGTTGCATGCACTGCCTGCTTTATGTTTAAATAGCTCTGATTGGATAAGTCTTGTATGCTCTAAATGCTCTGAATGCTTTACATTGGGGATCAATATAGGATGTTCTGTGTTGGTTCAGTCTCGAATGCTTTGGTCCCCTTGAACACTAGTTTTAGGGGATATAACAGGTTCTCTTTTAAATGACCGAATACTCTGAATTTGGGGGCGAGTGAAGGGTTGTTTGGTTGGAGAAAAATGTAGGCTCGAGTGGCTCGTTCATGTTGGACTAAGCATGGTGTAGTAGTTCCTCAGTTAACTAGAAACGTGTGTGGTATGTAGATGAGGCACCTTGTTGCTTGAATTGCATTAAGATAGGTTATGTTGGCATGAGGGACCTAATACGAAATGGGTATAGGTTATTTATCCTAGTAGGGACCGTGGCAATTAAACACCTAAAAATGAGACGTTTATATATTAAGATGAGGAGCTAAATGAGTGGGACTCTACTTCACAGACTAGGTGCCATCTACTATTTGTGAAAGTAAAATTATGACCAAAAACCCATGGACGCCCCTGACGGGACGACTTGTCGAAGGTCGTGTCAAATAAATTTATAATCCATGACACTACTACTATTTTGTAGAAATAATGGTCAGGGTCAAACACAGGGAGAGGGACCTAGCAATTGTAGAATTTCGTGATTATGAAAACAGGAGGGTTTTGATAATGAAGGACAAGCAAAAATAATAAAATCATGGGAAAAATACAGTTTTGGTCCCTGAGGTTTGGGTTAAGTGACACTTTGGTCCCCGAGTTTTCAAACTCAACAAAAATACCCCCGAGGTTTGAGATAAGGAGCAATTTGGTCCCTGCCGTCAATTTTTCTGTTAAACCCTAACGGTAAGCTGATGTGGCACTATTATTTTAATTAAAAAAATTAATGGTCCCTGCCGTCAATTTTTCTGTTAAACCCTAACGGTAAGCTGATGTGGCACTATTATTTTAATTAAAAAAATTAATATTTAATTTTTTTAAATAAAAAATATAAAAATATTAAATATATTATTATTTTATTATTATTTTTAAAATTCTTTCTCTTTTCGCCATCTTCTTTCTTCTCCACCTTCTTTCTCCCTCCATCTTCTTCCTTCCCCCTCCCATCTTCTTCAGCTCCGGTGGCCGGCCGCCGCCGGCTGCCGGCGAACGGCGGCGGCGGCGGCGGTCGCCGGAATTTTTTTTTCTTCTTCTTCTTTCTTCTTTTTTTCTTCTTCTCTTCTTCCCTTCTTCTTCTTTCTCTTCCTTTCTTCTCTTTTTTTTTTAAAGAAGAGAGTTTCGGGGAGGAGGAGCTCCTCCTCCCCTTCCCGTTTCAGATCTGAAACGGGAGGGGGAAGAGGAGCTCCTCCTCCCCGATTCGACGCCGGAATCGGGGAGGAGGAGTTCCTCCTCCCCCTTCCGTTTCAGATCTGAAACGGAAGGGGGAGGGGAGGAACTCCTCCTTCCCGATTCCTCGAATCGGGGAGGAGGAACTCCTCCTTCCCGATTCCGGCGTCGAATCGGGGAGGAGGAGCTCATCCTCCCCCTCCCGTTTCAGATCTGAAACGGGAAGGGGAGGAGGAGCTCCTCCTCCCCGAAACTCTCTTCTTTAAAAAAAAAAAAACAGAAGAAAGGAAGAGAAAGAAGAAGAAGGGAAGAAGAGAATAAGAAAAGAAGAAGAAAAAAAAAAAATTCCGGCGACCGCCACCGGAGCTGAAGAAGATGGGAGGGGGAAGGAAGAAGATGGAGGGAGAAAGAAGGTGGAGAAGAAAGAAGATGGGGAAAAGAGAAAGAATTTTAAAAATAATAATAAAATAATAATATATTTATTATTTTTATATTTTTTATTTAAAAAAATTAAATATTAATTTTTTTAATTAAAATAATAGTGCCACGTCAGCTTACCGTTAGGGTTTAACAGAAAAATTGACGGCAGGGACCAAATTGCTCCTTATCTCAAACCTTGGGGGTATTTTTGTTGAGTTTGAAAACTCGGGGACCAAAGTGTCACTTAACCCAAACCTCAGGGACCAAAAGTGTATTTTTCCCTAAAATCATTAAATGCTGAATTTTAAAAGACAAAAAACTAAGCATGCAAAACAGAAATAAAACGGGGATCAATAACATAAAAAGGGATCGTTGGATTGGGATTTCTTATGCTTGATTCTAATTCGTTGGCTTCCTAGTTTTCTCTAATAATCGTTCTATGCTGATTTCATTAATCTGGTTGGCATCTGGGTTACTCGGAGGACCCCCTACACTAACCTGTGCTAATTAACTTGCTAACCATGAATTCTACAATTAACAAGATTAATTAATATTAACTTTATCGCTTGCCACCCCTTATTCATAAAATAGCAACCATCTGAGACCTCTGCAAGGGTTACTAATTATATCTAACTAAATTAAGATTAAGAAATTTCACAATCACCTAATTAAACTAGCCACTTTGGGATCGTGGGTCCGGAATTGTATGAACTAAATTCAAATGCAATTTAAATATAATTCCTAGAAAAATAAAAATACACCCTAAATTAAGATCCAACAATTTTTTTCACAATATCAATCTAGCTAAATGTGTCAATCTCTGGCAACGGCGCCAAAAACTTGATGTGGAATTTTCCTACCGCAAGCGCACGGGTCAAGTAATAATATAGTGAATGTAATTCGAATGTCGTCCTCTGGATTGGATTTTTAAGCAAATCAAGTATTGTGAACTATCTTGCTCAACTTTATTTAGGGAACACAATGTGATGATTGAATGATATGAAAACTAAATCAAAACAAGTAAAAAGTGGAAATTCAATTGGGAAAAATACTTAGGGAATTGATTTCACCGATTTAGTTTAGGATTGATTTTAAGGAGTAAGTTATTATGCACAATGAAATTATGAGCCAAAGACCCTTTAATCACAACTACCTCTCCCAAGTATAATTGATTCTCATGCAAATTAACCAACTTGATATCCCTATCTAAGTTTATTAATCATGCAAGGCAATGACATCTTTTAACCAATTCTAAAGTTAATCTAAAACCGTCACGAATTAGAAACTAAACTTTAGTCATGCAATCTTGAGTAAGTCTAAATCAAATCCCCTCTCCCGAGCTAGATTCGAAACTTAAATCATTCAACTAATGGCCAATTAATTGAAAGCATTAAATCAAGATTACAAACATAATAACATTGCACAACTTAAACCATAAATCAATCCATAAACACAATCAACTACATCAATCCCTAAGCTTACAAGTTTAGCTACTCATGATTAAAATTACAAGCTCAACTAAACATGTAAAAGCCATAAAAATCTAACTAAAGTGAGGGAAAGAAGAATTAAACTCGTTGTAGGCCGAGACTGAACGTCCCCGTCACGATCCCCACGAACAATGGGTTGATTTCCGAATTTTCCCCTTTGCTTCAGCCTTGAATTCCTCTCTTTTTGCTTGGTTTACGGCCCCAAGAAGTCCCAAAATTTGTTCCTCAAAAACCTAGCCGAAAGGATGCTTTTATTCTGAAATTTCGTCGTAGCGTCGAGACGCTGCCTCTAAAACACGTGTTCTGGAAAAGGAATTCTCGCAGCGTCGAGACGCTGCGACAGTTTCGCGCCTCCTCTGATATGGAATGCCAGCGTCGAGACGCTAAAGAAGCAGCGTCTCGACACTGGTCTATATTTGACCAAATGTTGACTTTTTTCCTTTTTGATTCTTTTTCCTTCCTTTGCATCTTTTCGCGTCCCGAGCACCCGATTAACGCCATTATTTCGCTATAGCTCCAATCAACCATTTCCTACAAAATAAACAATAAAGTGCAATAAAATGGCCAATAATCATCAAAGACTAGCTAAATTCAATAAGGAAAGATAGCTAGCTATGCTCGCTATCAAATACCCCCAAACTTAAGCTTTTGCTACTCCTCGAGCAAACTACAAATCAAACATACAGTAGAAGAATGGATGCAATAATCATGACTCAATCCTCAAGGCTCAAAAGTCAATAGTCAAGCAAGCAAGAGACATGCACATAAGGACCAATGAGGGAGACAAATTAAAATTTTTCCAAACTTAACTTGCACAAGCGAGATCTAACTCAACAAGATCAGACTCTACTAGCCCGGGATTGGATTATTAAACTCTCAGCTCACCTTCCGTCTACACTGGCACTAAGGTTTCACTAATGAGTTAATGGAACAAATTAGTTTGTTTATCTCCATACTTAGGTGCTTTTAATTAACAATTGAATTAAGCATTTATATGTGGCACTAGCTTTCACACACCCATTGCAGGGACCCTTAGCCTGAGTTTTCTCTGGTTGGCCTAACTGATCACAACAGGGGTAGCTCTTTTTGCCTTAATCTTTATTAACCATTGCATATTTCGCGCATAAGTCATGACTTTTTCCTTTTTCAACAATACCAACAAGAATGATTATTCGTTATGAACATGATAAGCAGATATTTTTCTCCTAAGCAAGATTAAACATGCTAATTTGCAAAAAATTAACTCTTTAGCTCTACCCTACACCTATAGAGGTGACAACAAGCATATGAACCCAATAATTCGCTCCTAAGCATTCAAATCCAAATCTAGCCAGGAGAAATACTCTACTCATGCAAGCCATCTCCTAGAAAATTTTTAAAAAGTCTCCCTTTTTGGGCACTCATGCTTACAACTCATCACAAGCTTGAAAATTGACAAGAAAGCCTATCCTAGGACATCATAATCATGCAAAAATACATCCAGACAACACCCATATGCATAATTCAAAGAAAGCTCAAAACTATAGCTCGAACTCAGATGCTCAAGGGCCCCACAAACATGCTAATCCACCCCCAAACTTAAAACATGCATTGTCCTCATTGTATACAGAAAATAAGGCATAAACAAGCATGAGAACAATAAAAGAATGAAAGGAGTGAACAATACTGGCCTGGAATAATGATGACTTCTTGACTGAAAGCTTGAAAGAAAAGGAGAGAAAGAAAACAAGACCTACAAAACAAACAAACAATAAATCAAAAACAAAAAGAAAACACACTAAACTTACTTGGGTTGCCTCCCATAAGCGCTTGTTTAACGTCATTAGCTCGACTGGTTGACCGTGCTTCAAGGAGGCTTCTTTTCTATGAATCCAACAGAGGTGCTCTTTCTTGCACCTTTCTTGTAACCCGTGAAAAGCACTTCATCTTTAGAGTCTTCCACTGCTTTAAAAATTTCTTTTTCGTTCCTGACTCTAATAGTGAGCTCCCTACGCTCAATATCAATAATCACTCACCTAGTAGCGAGGTATGGTCTTCCTAATATGACAGGCATCGAAGGATTTTCTATCATGTCCATAACATACAAGTCAATAAGGAGGAAAAATTTACCTACTCTGATTAAAACATTTTCTACAATGCCAACTGGTCTAACCACAGACTGATCAGCCAATTGAAGCTTTACAGGAGTAGATTTAATCTCACCTATGTCTAACTTTTTGCACAGAGACAATGGAATAATATTAATACTAGCACCTAAGTCACATAATGCTCTAAAAGAGAAAGTACCAAAACTACAAGGAACAGAAAAACTCCCTGGATCTACTACTTTTTCAGGTACTTTCTGTTGTACTCTGGTGCTGCATGTGGAAGCAAGATATATAGTGTCAACCTTCTTTTCCTTTCGCTTCTTTGCTAAACACTCCTTCATGAACCTGTTGTATTGGGGCATCTCTAACGCCTCTGCAAAAGGAATATTAATGTTCAGATTCATAAAAGCATTCATAAATTTATCAAACTGAACCTGATTGTTCTTTTTCTTCTTTTTCTTTTTCTTTTCCTTGGGAACCATCAGTGTGGGAGATGGAATAGGAGGCTCAGGTTCAGGCTTTTCAGCCTCATCTGCTGATGTGTCCTCCTCAGCTTCCCCTGTAGGCGTTTCATAATCCTCAGACTCAGGCTCCTCGTCAGCTTCCTCCTGGTGCACAGTGATTGCCTTACAGTACTCCATCTGTGTTTTCTCTTGCTCAGCTGGGGCATTACCTTTATTCATGGTGCTTACAACATTTACCAACTGTCCCAGCTAAGTTTCAATATTCTTGATGGCAGCACTGTGGCCATTCACTGTTGAGTTGATGGCAATGACTGCCTCCTCTAATTTAGTTGACCTGTTACTAGACTCTGCAATGAAAGCTCCAACAAGATCTTCTAACTTCTTATTTTCTTGAGTTTGAGGGGCAAAACCAGGAGGATTAAGAACATTCTTAGTATTGGCATAAGAGAAATTTTCATGGTTGCTATTGTTAGGGTGATAATGTGTAGGTGTAGAACTATTATTATATCCCCTAAAATTAGAATTTGATACATACTGAACCTGTTCGATGGTCTCCTCCTGAGGTCTGGATGCTAGAGCAGTAGCTGATTCAATTGATTGAGCACTCCATGTACCTGAAAATTTCATAAAAGCATTAGCAAGGGAAGTCATCTGGGCCTGGAGTGCACTTACTTTATCAACCTCAAACACTCCAGCAACAATCTTTTTGGGTGTAGACCGCTCAGACGACCACTGATAGCTGTTGGTGGCCATATCCTCTAGAAGTATGCGAGCATTTTCCACGGTCTTGGACAACAGAGTCCCACCTGCAGCTGCATCAACAATTGTTTTTGTGCTAGGAGTCAAACCATTATAAAACAATTGAACCTGAAGCCAGTCTGGGTATCCATGTTGGGGGCACTTCCTCAGTAGTTCTTTAAATCGCTCCCAGGCTTCGAACAACTGCTAATCATATTGTTGTTGGAATGTCCCAATCTCGGTCCTCAGCTTGACCGTCTTTGCAGGAGGGAAAAATTTCTTCAAAAAGGCCTGGACCAAAGCATCCCAAGTGGTGATGCTCCCAAGGGGGAATGGACTGCAACCAATCTCGTGCTTTATCCTGCAAAGAAAAAGGGAATAAACGTAATCGAATAGCATCCTCAGATACTCCATTAATTTTTACCGTCCCACATATGTCCAGAAATGATTTAAGATGAGAATTTGGATCCTCGGTGGCCGATCCTCTATATGCACAGTCTCGAGCCATCTGAATGAGACCGGTCTTCAGCTCAAAATTGTTGGCATTAATCGGGGAATAGAAAATCCCCGATTGTTGCCCCTTAAACACGGGCTGAAAGTAATCTCTTATAGGCCTAGGCTCCTCAGGTGGATTTTGGTCAGCCATTTGAATAATTTCTCTATTTTCCCTTCGAAGCCTATGAATTGTTCTTTCAATCTCGGGATCCAACGGTATCACTTCTCTACTACTACGCATACAAAAACAAATCTACCCTAAAAAGGAAAGAAAATAATTATGGAAAGAAACAAAGAAAAGAAAACAACTAATCTAAATATGGAAAATATAATCTAGAAAAAGGAAAGAAAATAACCTAATATGGATTGCAAAAATAAATATGGAAAAACACAAATAAGGAAACTAACAAATAAGGAAAAACTAATCTAAAAAGGAATAACAAGAACAAATAAGGAAAAGATTACACAACTAAAAGAAAAACTAAGCTAGAAAAACAAATATGGAAAGAAACACGAATAAGGAAAAAAAAATGCAAACGACCTAGAAAAATAAAAATACACCCTAAATTAAGATCAAACAATTTTTTTCACAATATACATCTAGCCAAATGTGCCAATCCCCGGCAACGGCGCCAAAAACTTGATGTGGAATTTTCCTACCGCAAGCTCACGGGTCAAGTAATAATATAGTGAATGTAATTCGAATGTCGTCCTCTGGATTGGATTTTTAAGCAAATCAAGTATTGTGAATTATCTTGCTCAATTTTATTTAGGGAACACAATGTGATGATTGAATGATATGAAAAATAAATCAAAACAAGTAAAAAGTGGAAATTCAATTGGGAAAAATACTTAGGGAATTGATTTCACCGATTTAGTTTAGGATTGATTTTAAGGAGTAAGTTATTATACACAATGAAATTATGAGCCAAAGACCCTTTAATCACAACTACCTCTCCCGAGTATAATTGATTCTCATGCAAATTAACCAACTTGATATCCCTATCTAAGTTTATTAATCATGCAAGGCAATGGGATCTTTTAACCAATTCTAAAGTTAATCTAAAAACGTCACGAATTAGAAACTAAACTTTAGTCATGCAATCTTGAGTAAGTCTAAATCAAATCCCCTCTCCCGAGCTAGATTCAAAACTTAAATCATTCAACTTATGGCCAATTATTTGAAAGCATTAAATCAAGATTACAAACATAATAACATTGCACAACTTAAACCATAAATCAATCCATAAACACAATCAACTACATCAATCCCTAAGCTTACAAGTTTAGCTACTCATGATTAAAATTACAAGCTCAACTAAACATGTAAAAGCCATAAAAATCTAGCTAAAGTGAGGGAAAGAAGAACTAAACTCGTTGTAGGCCGAGACTGAACGTCCCCGTCACGATCCCCACGAACAATGGGTTGATTTCCGAATTTTCCCCTTTGCTTCAGCCTTGAATTCCTCTCTTTTTGCTCGGTTTACGGCCCCAAGAAGTCCCAAAATTTGTTCCTCAAAAACCTAGCCGAAAGGATGCTTTTATTCTGAAATTTCGTCGTAGCGTCGAGACGCTGCCTCTAAAACACGTGTTCTGGAAAAGGAATTCTCGCAGTGTCGAGACGCTGCGGCAGTTTCGCGCCTCCTCTGATATGGAATGCCAGCGTCGAGACGCTAAAGAAGCAGCGTCTCGACACTGGTCTATATTTGACCAAATGTTGACTTTTTTCCTTTTTGATTCTTTTTCCTTCCTTTGCATCTTTTCGCGTCCCGAGCACCCGATTAACGCCATTATTTCGCTATAGCTCCAATCAACCATTTCCTACAAAATAAACAATAAAGTGCAATAAAATGGCCAATAATCATCAAAGACTAGCTAAATTCAATAAGGAAAGATAGCTAGCTATGTTCGCTATCACTCCAACACAATTGGGTCTTTTCACCTCCTTGTCGCCCAAGACACCGAGATGGCTCCAAAACTCCGTAATTGGCCCGAATTAACACCAATTAGCGTGATCGGCTCCCGACATAGCCTAAGCTCAAATATCCTGCAAATAAGACAAGTAAAGAATAAAATAACGCTAACAAGCTTAGATTAGAGGTGATAAAATAGGACTATTTAGGTCCTATCAGCGCCACCAGTGAGTTGGTAGTTATAGTTCTATGCACACATAGGTGCCTTGATGAGCGAGACTTTGCTCCATTGACTTGGTCTCTTCTAGCATTAGTAGAAGTAGAGATCTCCCAGGATTTCTACCTGTGCACCTCCAGTGAGTTGGTAAGCATGTGACAGACTAGTTAATTGTCCACGTGATCCATACTACATGATAAAAGAAACAAAATGAAATGAAATGACCATCAGGTCCTTTAGCAGCAACTAACCTCAAGTTATCCCTGTCATGCATGTAAATCCTCTTCCAATAGTAGTGTTACTTACTAAATATTCTTAATACTCATTCTGTTCAAATTGTTTCCTTTTAGGTATGAGCAAGGACATACAGAGTGTGACAGATTGCTACTGACGAGCCATGAAAAATATGTGATCATGACTTCCGTGTAGTTTAGTTTTCTCATTTTTCTTTTAGTCACTTTTGTAAATGGTGGTTCTCAAGGTTTTAAATATGTCTCTATGTTGTATTTAGAAAACTTTGTTCTAATGAAATTTTGCAAGTTTCTTGTTTTATTTGGGATCCTAGGCCAAAAGGCTTTCTTTCTTTAAAACGTCAAATGTTTTGTGTTAATGTTTATTTCCAAACAATCTTTTTCCTAAAAGTAAGTAGGCATGCATGTGGTAAATGAACCTAGGAATTAGTATTGAGAAGTGGGGTCGTTACATTCACATAATTAATTTATAAACCCAATAGGTGAATTCAATTCCCACTACTACAAAAATCACTTTTAATGACGGGCAATGCCCGTCATTAAAGACTTTTCATGACGGGCGGCGTCCATCGTCTATACGAGTGTCGTCGTAACTTTTTATGACGGACGACTCTTAATGACGAGCAATGCCCGTCATCAAAAGCTGTCTGTCATAACAAGGTACAATGACGGACATTTTTCATGACGGGCATTGCCCGTCATTAAAAGCCGTCCGTCATGAAAAGTCTGTCATTAAAGGGTATTTTCCAACCAACCAGATCTTTAATGACGGGCATTGCCCGTCATTAAAAGCCGTCCGTCATGAAAAGTCTGTCATTAAATGCTATTTTGTGAACCAAATGTTCGTCATTAAAGGTCCGTCATTAAATATCTTTTTTAATGACAGGCATTGCCCGTCATCATTTTGTTCATAATTTAATAAAAAAAAAATTGTTGGTTGCCCGGTGGCATACCAACAATATTTTCTTCATTTGTCAACCTGTAAAGAAAGTAATCTTAATCTTAAATGTGCAAAATTGTATAGAAATCAAATATTTGTAAAATTTCATTCCAATATGCCAATGCACCAAATTTGTTAATACAATTTTTATTCATATAAGTTTGATATAAAAATAAAATTACAAACAATTACACTTAAAAGCCTCAAAAATACTAAACACCTATGATTAAAAGTCTACACCTACACTAAAAAACAAAAATTCTCGTACATGCCGCTTTCATTCTTGTCACCATAATCTTGCTCGTACATCAAACTTGAAGAACCTAAGAAAAACAAATTGTAATTAGGTTCGATACAACGCCAAAACAAGAATTCACATAACAAACATATGTCCAACAACTCGAAGAACCTAAGAAAAACAAATTTAGTTAGCAATAAAATACACAAAAAAAAAAAAACCAATCTCGATGAGTATCGAAAAAAATTGTTAGAAAACCCAATAAACTCCAAAAGCTTACAAACTTCAAGATATCAAGTTTAACCCCTTCAGAGAACCTGTAATGCTCTAGGTTCTTAACCTAGAGACATTACTAAAGCATCTATCCTAATTCTAACCGGTTGCTCTAGAAATTTCGACAGCATAACAACATACATATGACTAACCCAAAAAATTTTAAACCTGTTAAACAAGAGAAACACACTTCTATATGAAAAAGAATCACACAACTACAGCCTCACAACACTTCAGGTTCGCAACAAGACCCCAAATATCCTAAAACTAAGCAAGTTAGAGTACGTCATTTTTAGAGAACCACTCAAACCTATATGAAACAAGCAGAAAACTTCATCATTTTTAGAGTACGTCTTTAGAATTTTCTAAATTTTCATGGATTCAATACCAAGCCACTACTTATAAACCAAACTCAACTAAATTTATAAACGAACACAAACAAACACTTTCAAAGCATAACTAAGTATTTCTCGATCCTCAACTCACCTAAACTTATAAACTAACACAAACAATGCCAAAACAAATTCATAACCAGTTCATTAAATTCAGCAAGTAACAAAAACAATATCCCAGAAGAATTCGATCATTGAGCGATACTTAGGAAAACTATTCAGCAAGTAACAAAACCATGAGGGGGGGTTGTAGATGAAAACATGGATAAGTATTAAGTTGTGACATAAAATACCTTTTTCAATGTGTCGAATCAACGCATATATAGAGTTGGTGTAAAATGGAGATTGGCCAACAAACAACTCATACCTATTTCAGGACAGTTTTCAGTTTCTGTGAACTAAAGGCAAGAAAAAGAAAAAACATAGAAGAAGGACACAGTTAATGTACGAGATCATGTAGTCCTGAAAGAAGGTTTTTGTATTAAAGTTTTCTACTATTGCATGAGTTTTCTATACATATTCCCACATTCTGTTTGTCATTCAAGCATGGAAGAACTGAAGCAACAAGTATTGAAAAATCTGAAAACTAATGCTAAATATCTGAACAAAGTATTAAAAAATAAAGAACGTATCATACCATCAATTTTAGAATTAGAAAACACAGAGAATTTCTTAAGCTTTATTGCTTCAAGTAAAATAAACTTAAATTGGGCCAAATGACCATGTGAAAGCCTCCTGCACTCATAGCCATCAATTTTAGAATTAGAAAACACAATACAAAGTCTAGAGATGCTGCCATAAGTCATAAAAGAAGTAAATGCAAAAAAAAAAAAAAAAATGTAAATACGTACCGATCAATGAGGTGTTCAATGTTGGGGCATACTTTAGAAAAATGTAAATAAGTACCTATCAATGAGCTGTTTAGCATCGATGCTAAACCTTTCAAACGTAAAAGTCGTATTGTGAAGTCCAAGCTGTCAAAAACTTGCCCAAAATCTCAAATCTATAAACACCAAAATAACAAAAATACCAAGATCAAGATTTTTTTTATAACAATAACAAGTTACTCTTCCCCATTGGCACTTGCACACAACGATTGCGAGGGGTTGACAAAAACAACAAGACTAACATTTTCTCAAGATCCAATTACATAGTTCTCTTCAGGAACTAGAATTAGATTGATGCTAAGTTCAAGTTATATTGATTATTTCATAATGTTAAAGGAATAAAATTAGAAGGCAGAATATCATCCCAATTTTAGAGAAATGCAATCCAAGTTATATCAACTTTCAGAAAAAGCTATAAATTAACATTCAGTAAATGTTAAAAACAGAACAACAAAAAGTGCTTTAAACCAAAAATATCAATAGGAAATAGTGCAAACCTTTTACTGGTGTGAAGAAAATCGTTATTGGCAGGGTTTAGAGGTGTCCTGCTTAATTTGCCTGATAATCCTTCAAAAAGAATAACAAAAATGGCGCAACATGGCAATTGATAGATGTAATAGGCGTGGTGTTTCACAAATAATTACTGGGAGCTCAGGAAATTATGAACTGTCGTAAAAAACATCTAGAGGTACGTAACACAAAAGCACATAAACTGATAAAATGTTTTCAAAGGTGAGGAACAACAAATCAAATGACTTGGATTCTTCAACTCCTTTGCGCATAAGATTTAGAAAATGATGTGCATCATGCAGTAGAAAAGAATGATCCACGAATCTCATACAAAATTTACCTGGTGCATCAAAGTATTCTGGAGGATCATAGAAAACCATGGCCTCACGGAGTTTGTGGCGCTTTCTTTCAGTACCCGCCTACTGGAATGTAGTATGAACAACATATGGCTCAAATCTAAATTGTTGATACATTGCTTGCCATTGTAATTCGATGGTTAGTTCATTAAGTAGATCAATGAGGATACATTTACATGGCTCATATCATGACTAATATGATGCCAAAGAACTTTAAAATACAAAGGGTCGAGGCAAAAAGTGGAGGTTCTACCTGGACAAAGTGGAGAATTCCTAAGCAAAGCTTCTTGTTGGCATTTCGACAAACACATTGTGAGCAAGAAAAATCAACAGAACAAAGCATGCAAACAGAGCCACAACAATGGCAAATTCAAGAAAAAGAAGGCATTCATTAATGAAATTTAAACTAAATTCTTCACCAGTTAAAAATAAATTTGTTTTTTTAAAAAACCCCATATCTAATTCCACCAAAATGCCTAAATTGTAAGTAAACATTAATGAAATTTCAACTAAACTCTTCACCAGTTAACAATAAAAAAAATAATGCCATATCTAATTAGTAATTCCACCAGAATGCCTAAATTGTAAGTAAACCTTAAGTATTCAAGAAACTAACCAGCCAAATCAAAAAATAGCAATCTTCGCACCAGCCTTTTCAAGCTGCTTCTTCGCATCCTCTGCCTCTTCCTCCGAAACCCCTTATTTAAACTTCTTCAACAAACCTTCAATCAGCTCCTTTGCCTCCTTCAACGCCAAGCTCGTCAAAGCCCTTAATAACAACATCGAACTCCATCTTCTCCTCCTCGGCAGCGACCGCATCGTCTTCGCCGGCAACAGTGTCGGGCGTGACAGCGACAGCGACAGGGGCGAAGGTGGCGGCGAAAACACCGAGCTTCTCTTGGAGGTAATCGACGAGGATTCGAGCGTCAATTTGGAGATGTCATCGTCGAGTCCTGCAACTTTCTCTGGCACGGCGGTGGTGGAGAGTCGGAGACTAGTCATTTTCCACTACAAATCCATGTCGGAATGGAACCTCAGACGGTGGAGAACAGTGGCCATGAACAAAACCCACAAACGGCGGTCGTCGAGTTGCGATATATTAGGACGACGACGAACACACGAATGAAGGAGGCGCTACCCACAAAGGCGGAGCTGCAGCATTGATGAGAATGAAAGAGAAGAGGATTCACAGAGAGAGAACTGATGTGCGTCGATGATACCTAGGGTTGGAATTGCTGACTGAATAAGAGATAAAAAGGGAAGGTATAAAGTAGAAAGGGCCTTTAATGGCGGTCTTTAATCTGCCCGTCATTATTTCCACGCGCGTTTTTTTCCTTGCGCTATTTAATCTGTCCGTCGTTGTTTCCAGGCGCGTTTTTTTTCTGACCGTGGTTATTGGCTTATTTTGTAGTAGTGTCCCTAAGTGTTTTCTCCAAGTGAACTTCCACACTTTTAGATTTTGTTGTTTGATTTATCACTCTCATCATGTTTCTTTCTCTAAATAAAATCGAACAAGAGTACTTACGCTAGTTAATTGACTAGAATGCCAATCCAGAGGATGACACTCGTTTATCACAAAAAATACTATATTAAAACTTTACCCGTACACTTGCGGTATGGTGTAGATTTTGCACATCAAAGGGTCTGTAATTTTTATAGTCATTAGGGTTCATTTAGGGTTGTAATTGATCGAAAGAAGGAGAAAGACTCAACTGGACAAAGAACAGAGCAGGCAAACCCACGGGTTAGCATCTCAACACTAATGAATAATTCAAATAAGTAGCGTTTTCCAGCAGGCGCTTTGGTTCAAGAACCAGTCGGTCCGGTTTGGTCTTCTCAGCTCGGTTTAGCCCTTAGTCACACATTGAATGTGAAACCCCCCGTTCTGAAATCGAGCCATTATGGGATTTGTTAAGCGTTCTTATTCTAATTTGAATAATTAGAATTTAAGTTTAGCCTTAGGTCGTTAAATTAAATTTCTATAATTTAGGGAAAAAAGATTTCTAAGTAAATCTTTAATTCCTAAAGTTTGGTGGCTTAATATTCGATATTTATTTTAAATATCAAAAGACCCAAATCCTTAATCAATTAGATCATTACTTTCCCAAATCTTTTAGGAGTTAAGTTTGAGATTTTAATTGAAATCCTAGATAAAATCTGATTCCTAATTAAATTGGGGGTTTTTCCGTCTTAGGTTATATTTAAGAAAAGAAAAAGAAAAGCCCTAATCTATCTCTCTCTCCCTCTTTTTTGTGAAGCAAACCTCCAGCCCCCATTCTGTGATTTTCTTTCTGCCACCAGCAACTCTCTCCCTCTCTCGATCCTTCTTCCTGGCGAACCTTCTTCCGGCGAGCAAGACCCACGATCACACGCTCTTTCTCTCTTTTCTTCTTCTGTCAGCAACCACAAGCTTGCGCGTCTTCTTCTCGGCTCAAGCAGTCGCAGTCGTCCCTTCTCCGTCGTATTCGCCGACGTCTTCCTCTTCCTCCTTCACACGTGTTTTTGTCGGCCTCAACAGATGAGTCTCAGATTTCCCCTTTGTATTGCGCGTAAGACTTCCTTTTTCTCTTTATTCCATTCGAGTTCAGTGGGCAGCGGGTTAATCTCCTTTTCTTCCTCTTCTTTTCGACCATACTAGTGAGTAGAAATCTGAATCTTCATTGTTCCTGCATTTTGGCCGCATTCGGGCTGGTTTAAGGTTCGTTCCGACGTGTTCGGGCTCTTTTGGTAAGCTTCCAACGTTACCTACGCTTTATCAACCTCAAATTCAGTTTACCCATTCTTGTTCAACCTTAGAATTGAGTTTTGGGAGTGTTTTCTTGATTTTCTAGCGTTGTGCAGTGTCGTCTTGGGCTTGAAATCATTCGTGCCTCGTGACCCATCATCTATTTGGCCTTAAACTCAAACATCCACTGTCTAGGGGCTCTAAACAGGTGGTTTTAAGTCTCTTTGGTTGCTGGATAGCACGTGTTCGAGGTTATTCACTCGCTGAATAGTAAATACCAACACCCTTTTCCTTTATTAAGTCTTTTAGGTGTTTTAAATTCATTCCTAACCTTTGGAGAGTCTTTAATTGTAGTTCGGCTCTTTCAGGCTCTTCCAATTGAGAATCATGTTGGTTTTGGAGCTTTTTGAGTTCTTTAGGAGCGTTTGTAAGCTATAGGTAAGTAGTTTCTACTTGATTGAGTCTGTTTTGTTCCATGAGCTTGTTGGTTGTTACTCGTTTTTCTAGTATGCTTTGTTGGTTGTTATATAACTTGTTATACGTGATAAGCACGTTGTTTTGATTGATTCTAAGCATGTTGTTCCGACTGAGGTTAAGCATGTTGTTTTATCATTTTTGGCTATGTTTCATGAGAGTCAAGGTTGCATAGTCTGTTTGCTCATTGACAGGTGAGTTGGATGTGTGTGTGTGGAGCGTGACGCGTAAATCACATGTGGGTTGTGAGTGCGGAGCATGACGGGTAAATCACATGTCAGTGTGCGCTGTGCATGGCGTGTAATTCATGTGCCGGCTGTGAGTACATGATAGCATGCATAAATGCTACTATTTTATCATTAAATTTATTAGTTTTTGTTGGTCTTTATTGTGATTTTAATGTTCAAATTCAATTAATTATGAATTTTTGTCCCTGAGCTTTTTGTTGGATTTTTGGAGAAAAAAGGGAAAAGAAGCCCAATTCATGAACATTTAATCATCAAGATTCAATGTTGGGTCATTTGGAGGAGTTCAAGACCTTAAGAGAAGAAGAATTGGGCCAAAAATTGAAGGACAAGCCCAAAAATCAGCGAAATCGTGAATCTGGAATTTCTCAATCGATGGACAACGTCGAGACGCTGTCCTTTAGCATCTCAACGCTGGACGTCTTGGGCAACAAGTCAGTGACGTCACAGCGTTGCGACGCTGTTAGCCCTGGAGCACTATTTAAGGCGCAGCTGGCTCTCGGTTTTAGGCATCAAGCATCATTTTCCTCTAGCTTTCTAAAGGCTCTTTTCTCTTCGAGACATTAGAGAAAAGACCTATATATATAACTTTTATATATATAGGTCTTTTCTCTAATGTCTAGGTGGATTAAACACATTTAATTACCTAGAGACATTGCATGCTAATATAACTATGGTTAATTCAACTCAAGTTCCAGCTCAGTTCTCAGGTAGCAGGTGTTTCGTAAACCGTCATCTTAAATACCTCTAGCCTTAGATAGAACTTTACCGGTAGAGTTCCCTTATAACCAATAGTTATGATAAATCTTCTCTAAAGATCTAGGTGCATTAAACTCTTTTAATTGACCTAGTGATATTGCATGCTAAAGGTGTTCCGAGGTAGCAGGTGTTCCGTAAACCGTCATCTTAAGTACCTTCAGCCTTAGACAGAACTTCATCGGGAGAGTTCCCTTATAACCATAGTAATGTATACTCTTTACTCTAAATATCTAGGTGAATTAAACTCTTTTAATAAACCTAGTGACATTGCATGCTAACATTTAACTATGATTAATTCAACTCTGGTATTCTGGGTTAGTTCCCAAGTAGGAGGTGTTCCGTAAACCGTCATCTTAAGTACCCCCAGCCTTAGACAAAACTTAACCGGTGGAGTTCCCTTATAATCATAGTAATGTTTTTCCTACTTAGTCAATTAAAACTGTTTTTAATTCTAAGTAAGAAAATAATTCTAATCCTATTAGAATTATAATGAGCTTAGGTCTAATTAATTTTAAACATTTTAAAATTAATTCATTTTAACCTAAGGTCTTATGTTTGCATGCAACTCTTTGTTATAGGTTAACGGTTTCTAATCAATTTTATAACTTATTATAAAATTTTAATGATTAGCCCTATAACATACTTCTATGGTGTTGGAAAAATAACAATCATATTCTAATTATTAAACACCATATTATTATGACGTCGATAACGATAATATAACGATTATATTAATCTAAAGTTGTGTCATGCTTCATGCAATTTTAATTTCATTTAATTAATATCAATTAATTAAACATCCATGAAATTTGACATTAATATAATATAACTCTTATATTAATCTAATTAATGTCATGCTCAATGTTATTCCATTTTCATTTAATTAATATAACAATTTATTTTAAATCATACATGAAAACAAGCATTGATTTATATTTATTATTTTCATTCATAATATAACTAATTATATTAATTCTCATGAAAATAATCTAAAGCATGCATGCTACATTAATTAAATATGACAATTATATTTAGCTAAATTAATGTCATGCATCATGTTTCACCAATTTCATATATTAAATATAATAATTATACTAAATAACTCATGAAATTAAATTCATGCATGATTACCATACATTATAACAATTATAACATAAATATGCATGAAAACATGCTTAACCTATGGTGGGAATTTAAGTTATATGACATCCATAAAACAAATAAATAGCAATTGAACCGGTTAATTTTGGCCCCTAGGATAAAATAAAGCATAAATTACAATAATTATAGCTAATTCTATCCTAAAAGTCCTTTTGCAGCTCCAAATACTGGTCTAGACCGCCCGAACCGACACGAACCACTCTGAACCAGCTACGAAAACCACGAGTTGAGCCAAATTCCAGCTGAACCAGACCAAATCGGTCCCAACCCAGCCAGATCGCGTGAACCGGACCGCCCAACCGCCTTGAACCGTCCTGTTGCGAATCCCTAACGTGTGCTGTAATCGTGACAGCGTCGCGATTTCTTCGATTTTTATCTCATAAAAACCTATTCTAGACCCAGACTTACATAGGACTCGATTTTACATAAAAAAAACTCGAAACACCGGGCCCTTACATGATCAAATCACATGAAAACAATAAAATCTATGACCATAAAATTAACCTAAACAGTTCAATGCAAACTATACATACATTATGCATTAATCAATCCCACCAATAGCCAATGCAAATTTTAGAGAAACAAAATTAGATCTACGATCGCCTCTGATACCAATTTAAAGATTGGAATTTCGTAATTTCGTAAAGCGGAAGCGTGATTGGGACCGATTCGTAATTAATTTTGTTTAATCTAAAATACCAATACATTGGCAATAATATTAGAACTATTCTAAATATATATTAAGGCTAAGCATACAAAAATATTAGATCTAAATCTAATTTATAAAGTAACAAATTACTTACTCTCGTTGACGACTCAGATTAAATTCACCAACTGCTTGTGAATTAATCAAGAACTAGTGTGAATACCACCACTATGGCTACACCGGTATGACTCTGAGACTTCTAGAGGTAGAGACTGGTGGGAGTCTAGAAGAACCCTTGAGGGGAATTCTCTGAGAGTAGGAGAATAAATGAGATACCTTTCACCCCACCCCAGGGGTCCTATTTATAGGTAAAGGCCAAGACCTTTTTCCTAATAGGAAAATGTCTCTAATTTTAATAAATAAATAATTAATTCCATAATTAATTAATTTTCCTAATTAAATATCATATATTTAATCTTAGGGATTTTATTAAAATTAAAATTAATATGAATCCAATTCATATTAAATTTATTTGAGCTCTTTCAAATATTTTCTTTCCTAATAGGAAAAGATCTCTAACTTTAATAAATAATTAATTAATTTCATAATTAATTAATTTACCCAATTAAATATCATATATTTAATCTTAGGGATTTTATTAAAATTAAAATTAATATGAATCCAATTCAAATATTTTCTCTCAAGAATTAATTTTTTAAATTAATTCAAAAATTATATTATAAAGTTTCATAAACTTTATATTATAATGCATCAATATACATTATACGATTCCCCAAATAAATTGAACACTTTCAAATCACAATTTATACTTAATTGCCTCAAGTCTCTGTTACGAGCTACCAGTGGGACCTAATGGACCTACAGATCAGAAGCTCCAATGATACGAGATTAATTGGCCAAACTCATTAACCAAGTTTAGTCAACATTTGTTAACTGTGGGTCATTCCACTAAAGACTCACAACTGCACTCTTCTCACTGTAGAATATTTCAGTGTCCACGGATATCAACCAATGCAGTAAGTCAATCTTTCACGTGTGTTCGTAACACCAGTTGGATCAAATTACCGTTTTACCCCTAGGTTACCTCTGGTTCCTTAAGTACCACTGATTCCTCTAATGAACAAGTTGTTTAGGGTCCAACCACTAAACAGGAGTTCCTCTCGGGCTAGGAGAGGACGGCACGCCTTTGTTCAAGCCCCAGAATCAGCCCTTAAGGGAACACACATCTACTTACCCCAATAGGAGAAGGAGTGAATTTCATCTTGTACTGTTATGTTCCCAGCCCACATTCAGTCTTGCCCCTGAAATGGTAGGATTATTGAGTCAGCGAACTGGCCACTCTCACCCATACAAATCTAAAGACAATCCCTCCCGAAAAGGGTTCATAACAAACTCAGGATTGAGATTGAGTTACCTAGGTCATCCTATTGAAATAGAATCCTAAACTAGTTAACGGCGTTACATCTAGTGGTTACTATTTCACGGTCCGGTCTTATGCAAACTCATTGCATAGGATACCCCCACCTGCATGTCTCCTACATGGATGCTTCGGATCATTGCATCTGTATCGAATACAAGGTGGGTCGTATCACATAGTGTCACCAGGATAAGGTACCCAGCCTTATCCCTATACTATAGACTTTTTAGGTTGTTACTTGGACACTGATCCCCGTATGTCCCCACATACTAGTCCAAGTTTCATTTAAATAACCTTGGGTCTTAGTTTATTGGATTTAGGGTTTATTAATGCAAACTCGATTATTCAATAACCAAATTACTGAATTACTAAAATAACGCTTTATTGAGATCTATTAATTTGTTTATTTTACTATCTACGAGTTTTAGGGCATAAAACCCAACAAATAAGACTATTAGAGTTATTCAAAAAAAAGAAATTGAAGAGATGGCCCAACAAGAAAAAGCACCCAAGGCTATCCAAGACTTTTTGCAGCTTATTCTCCCTACGGAAAATTTCGATATTGTTTATGCTCCCATTCAAGCAAATAATTTTAAGTTGAATAAAGGGTTGATTCAAGTGGCGAGGGATTGCTCGTTCAAGGGTCATCCTTCGGAAGATCCTCACTCCCACCTTCGGTTCTTTTTAGAGATATGTGGGACAATAAAGATGAACGGAGTAACCACGGACGCCATTAGACTGAGATTATTTCTTTTCTCCTCACAAGACAAAGCGAAGGATTGGCTCGAATCTTTAGAGCCTGGAAGCATCAATACCTGGGATGAACTAGCTCAGGCATTCCTTACAAAGTTTTTCCCATCCGCTAAGACCACCAAACTCCGCATTGAGATTGGAACGTTCAAGCAGAATGATGATGAGCGGCTGTACGAGACGTGGGAGTGATATAAAGAGATGTTAAGGAGATGTCCTTAACACGACTACCCAGATTAACTCCAGGTATAGTTATTTTATAACGGGCTAATTAGTTCCACTAAGACTACTTTTGATACATCTGCAGGTGGAAGTTTCCTTTCCAAGACTGCCAATGATGCAAAGGAGTTATTAGAGGAAATGGCACCCACAAGCTATCAATGGCCCACGGAGAGGGCAACCATAAAAAAGGCTAAAATCTATGAGCTAAATGAATCAAGTTCATTGAAAGCGTAGATGGCTTCCTTGACAAGTGCCCTAATGATAAGTCCAATTTATTATACACTTAGAATCTCCCAATTTTCTTATCTTAGTTGAATTCCTTGCGAAAAATGCTTTAAAGGGAGTATAATATGTCTATAGGTCCTCACCGGAGCTTTGGAAGCAATTCGGGGCTTAAACGAGCGAAACTGGAGCGTAAAATGACAATTCTGCCCCTGGAGCCTCATCAGCATCGAGACGCTCGTCATACAGAGTGGAGATGCTTCAGCTTCGAGACGTTTGCTCAACAGCATCGCGACGCTAGGGCAATCCGAGAAGTATTTTCCAAAATTGAAGGGACAACGTCGAGACGCTTGATGCACAGCGTCGCGACGCTAGGTAGTTTTCCGGAATTGAAATTTTCCAAATTTGGCTGAAATTTTCCATGTTTGAAGATCCAATTCAGCAACATTCTACCACGAATTGAAGGCCAAGAATCCCTATAAATAGAGGTCTTTGGTGTAGGTTTAGAATCATCACTCAATATACAATTCACTACAACTTTGTTGTCTATCTCTCTCCCCCTTTCCACCATTCTTCTTAGTTTTTCTTGTTTTTCTTTATGTATCAAGCTTGTTCTTGCTCCATAAGAGGCTAGAGTCTTCATTCATGTAACCGAGAAGTCAAGAGTAAGTTCATATTCTATTAATGAAATTTCTTGTTTGAATTATCAAAGCATGTTTTTTTGTGATTTTAGTTCTTTTTCTATAAATTTAGTTTGTGGTAGGAAAGATTGACAACCTTGACCCACGCCCTCTCTGAATTTACTTGCTAATTCTTAGTAGCATATAGGTTAACGTTATGTCCATACGCATGCGTCCCTAGAACTAAATGATTTAATCAATTGTAATTGTGGTTTGTTGCCCGTTGCATGTGAAGTAATTCGGTTAGATCCCAATGGAGTTTAGATTAGTTAATTGGATAACTAATTAGTTTAAATTAGAATCAAACTTAGCGTTTGCATGTTTGTGATAGTGGATCATGATTCTCGGTTTGTTGTCGGAATACGCCGAGCTTAAACTTGTTTTGACTTATTAGTGAAATTGATGATTTAATTGAATTGAACTTACCATGACTATCCCAGTTGCATGATCTTTGAGGTATTGATTTCTTTCTTTAATTCTCTTACTTTCCTTTTACAACATTTTCCATAATTAGTTTTCTTTCCTTGTTTGCTTTCTTTTCCAAATATAAACCCCCCCTCATTAGTCCGGTCATCACAATAAATCTAAGATAAACAAGTTATAATCGTGCTCCCTGTGTTCGACCCCGGCCACTACTGCTACAAGTTAGCTTTAGAGGTTGTGGATTATAAATTTATTTGATAAGAGACCTCGACAATCTCTTCCATCACCTAAGCAAGCTTTAATCTTCAGAGGTGGTGAAATCAATTGCCACATTGGCTGAAAGTTATTCGAAGAAGGAAGATCAAAAGGTGGAGCAAGTTCAATTCATAGGCAATAGAGGATTCAACCAGAGCAAGAACCTCTCACACTTCTACCACCCAGGTCTGCGTAATCACGAAAATTTTTCTTATGCTAACTCGAAAAATGTTTTGCAGCAACCCTCAGGTTTGCATCCACATCAAATTCTCAAGAGAAGAAAAGTAACCTGGAGGAAATGGTGGCGCTCTTCATCAAAGAACAAAAAGTTTTGAATGTCAATCTCCAGATGATTGTGAACACTCTGGTAACTTCTGTGAATAACCATGACATTGCTCTAAAGAATATGGAGGTCTAGCTGGGTCAGATTGCGACTACAGTGAATGCCCTTCAGAAGGGTAAGTTCCCCAGCGACACGGAAGTAAATCCAAAAGAGCAATGCAAGGTCATCACGCTTCGGAGTGGGACATAGTTGAAGAGTCCATTGGATGAAGAGCAGAAGAAGAAAGAAAGAAAGAGCAAGGATGAAGACGGAGGGGTTGAAGTAGAAAAAACCTCCACAGAAAGGTCCCAAAATCCTCCTAGCTCATTTGATTTTAATTTGACTAACCCAAACGTAGGAATCCAAGAAGAGAAGAAGATTGATGAGAAAGAGACGATGAAAGAAGAGGAGGATGGAGAGAAGGTCCCGTGCAATCATCACGATCGTGAAGGAGATGAAAGCCCCTACACAGCGGAAGCGCATCGATTGGACCTTACGTCGTATATTAATTAACATTAAAATACCATTACGAAAAGGTAAAATAAACTTTAAACATGTTTTAAAGTTGCTGGAAATTTCTATAAACATGCTAGAAAATTAAATCTAAATTTATTTTCATGTTTTTCTAAAGAAACGGGAAAGAATCGTTACAAACCTTCCTTGTAGACTTGACCGTTCTTCGCCAACGATGCTCCAACGAACAAAAATGCAGCAACTCTTTCTTGATTTCTTCGCTGGAAATTTTTCTTCAAAGACACAATAACCACAGAGGTTACACCGGTATGTCTCTAAGTCTAGGAGGCAAAAGACTTGTGGGAGTCTTTCTCTAAGAGGGAGGCTAGAGAGAATTCCAGGGTCTTGTCTTGTGAGTCTAAGAGCAAGAGGGTTACTAAACCAATTAGGTCTAGTGTTCTATTTATAGAAGAGTGGCCATGAATAAAATATTCAATTAAATCAATCTTTTCCAAAATTGATTCAATCTTATTCCTTATTTAATCAATCGAAGATCAATCAATTCCATAACTGATTAATCTTTTCCACAAATGACTAATTACTTCCATAAGTGATTAGATCATTTCCATAAATGGTTAATCACTTCCTTGAGTGATTAATTATTTCTATAATTGATTAGTTCCCGGATAACTTATTCTTTAATTAATTAACCACCAATTAAATATCACATATTTAATTTTTGGCCTTGAATTAATTAATTGCCCAAATAGATTTTAGGCCTTAAAATTAATTAATTCATAATTGAACTCTTTCAAACTTCCATAAATTTAATGTGACTCGAATTTATATTAATATTTGAATTTCTTCAAAAATTAATTTCTCTCATAATAATATATCAATATATATTATATTATTTCCCTTAGTAATTTAAACACTTTCAATTTACATTTATTACTTAGTTGACTCAAATTACTTTATGAGCTACCAATGGGACCTAATGGACCTACAGATCAGAAGCTCCAACGATGTGAGATTAACCGGTCAAACTCATTAACCAAATTAAACAATATTCGTTAACTGTGTGTACATTCCACTATAGACTCACAGTTGCACTCATCTCACTGCAGACATATTTTTTGTGTCCACGGATATAGACCAATAACGACTAGTTAGTCCTTCACGAGTGTCCGCAACACCAGTTGGGTCAAATTATCGTTTTACCCCTAGGTTACTTCTATTTCCTTAAGTACCAGTTCTCCTCTAATGAACAACCTGTTTGTGGTCCAACCATCAAATAGAAAACCCTTTCGTGCCATTGAGAGGGTAGGGCCCTTTGTTCAAGACTCGGAGTCACCAATGAAGGGAACACTCATCTGTTTCCCTAAAGTTGGGAAAGAGTGAATTCCATCTTGTACGATTATGTTCCTAGCTCCCCACTACGTCTTGTCCCCAAAATGGTAGGCTTATTGAGTCAGCGTGCAGACCACTCTCACCCATACAAATCAAAGGATAATCCCTCATGAACATGAGTCCATAACCCACTCAGGATTGAGACCAAGTTGCCTAGGTCATCCTAGTGAAATAGAAACCTAGCTAGCTAATGGTGTTACAGCTAGTGGTTAACTATTCCGTGGTCCAGTCTTATGCAAACTCATTGCATAGGATACCTCCACTCGCATGTCCACTACATGAATGCGTTGGATCATTGTGTTTGTATCATAATACAAAGCGGGTCATATCCATAGTGTCGCCAGGATAAGGTGCCCAGCCTTATCCCTATACTATAGACCCTTTAGGCTGAATCTTGAACATTGATCCCCGTATGTCCCTACATACTAGTTCAAGCCTCATACTATCAGCCTAGGATGTTTAGTTTATTGGATTAGGGTTAATAAGACATGATTACTCAATACAAACAAAATAAATGAACAATACATCATTTTATTAATGTTCGATCAAATGTTACATTTTCTCTCTACGAGTTTTAGGGCATAAAACCCAACAAACTCCCACTTGAACTAAAACTCAAGATAATGGGAAAGTATATACAAAATAATCCAAAGCTGGAAATGGTAAATGTATATTGTACATTACTTAAAAGGTAAATATACAAAATACAATAAACTAGGGCATCCTTACACCCATTACACATCTCCCACTTGTCCTAGATTATACTATATACATGTCTCGCAAACCTAGACTCTCTAGATGACCCTCGAACACTTTAGTCGAGAGGGCCTTTGTAAACGGATCAACAATGTTGTGCTCCGAAGCGATCTTGGTAACGACCACATCTCCTCATTGCACAATCTCTCGAATCAGGTGATATTTCCTCTCAATGTGTTTTCCTCGTTTGTGGTTGCAAGGTTCTTTAGAATTGGCTACAACCCCACTGTTGCACAGTATAATGTTATGGGCAAGTTCATATTTGGAACAACTTCCAAATCTGTTAAGAACTTCCCTAGCCAAACCGCTTCCTTAGCTGTTATACAAGTAGTTACATAGTCAGCCTCCATGGTTGAGTCCGCTATGCATCCTTGTTTGATGCTTCTGTTGACCGCAAAGTGCATGGGTTGTAAGTAATATAAAACGGTAGGTAATACCGAGTATCAAATCCACAGGAAGTACGATAATTAAGCAAAGCAATTAATTTTTTATCACCAAAAATACTTGAGTCAAATATTATTTAGGGACCTATTCATGATGCTAGAACAAATTAAAAATTAAAGCAATAAAAGAAATTAAGCGATCAATAAAAAAAATAAAAAATATGGAGAAAGAATCGAGCGAGAAGCGGGGTCTTGAAAATCAGATTATAGCTAATTAATTATTATAATTACACTATCTCATTGCCCAACTAATCATAATCCTAGAATCTCAGTTAATCACATAGGTTCTCCTATCGGTCTCCCCTAATTATAATTAACTCATATTAACAACCTAAGTGTCCTTAGCGCCATTAAAATCGTTAATGAATACACTCTGATTCATTATTGGAATCTAAGTCTAACCAACTAATCTCGCTGACACTACGAGCAGTTAAACTTAGTTGAATGGATTATGATCTATCCTAATTTCCCTCCATCGAGTTCCAATAAGGAATCAATTCAATATATAATTGGCCATATCATATAAAGCATTACGAACATCCATTCAAATAATTAGCAAATGGACAAGAGATAGGCAATCATAATAACAATTAACTATGAACTTTCATTTCAAGACCCCAATATGGGTTTAGCTATACATGGTAAAAATATCCAAAATGTACATAATAATAAGCAAAATTTGGAGCAAAATAAGAGTAAGGAAAGTGACCGCCAAGAACCTCGTCGCTTGCGCTTAGAGACCCTTCGAACCACGCTCTGCGCCTCCTAAGATGCTCTCTACAAGCTTCCCATAAAACTCTCACTCTTGACCCTCAAAAAGGCTTAAAATCCTTGAAAGAATGCTAAAGGAAAGGAAAGGAAAGGAATGGAAGAATGGTGGATGAGTGATTGATGCCAAAATGGGGAGCCAAGAGGAGCCTTTTATAGGCCCGAAAATGGGACAGCGTCACGATGCAGTCCTCCAAGTGTCGCGATGCTACGATGATTCTAGAACCATCTACACGCGGGCTGGGCTTGAAGCTTGGGCTTCCTCCATTCTTTTTAGATCATCACTTAAAATGTTGACTTTTGGGCTTCCTCTTTGACCCATCATTGGAATAATGGCTTGATTTACTTATTTTTGGGCCCTTTTTCTCCATTATTCCATAATTTTTTCCTAAGGACAAAATAATGAATTTAATTAAAATTTCTATATAAAAACATAATAAAAGCACTCAAAAGCCTAATAATTTAGGACTAAAATAGCGGCATTTCTGCCCGCTATCACACCCCCAAACATAAGCTTTTGCTAGCCCCGAGCAAAATAAATTCTAAAGATGCATGAAATAGAATCACTCTAGCCTCAATGATTTTAGAACTCTTAAGCAAATATGGAAAACATGCAAGTGGAATAAGCAAGCACTGCATACTCATGAAGAAATCTTAAAAGAATCTGAACTTAAGATTAACGGATAGCATGCTCAATACTTATCTAATGATTCTTTTACTAACCTAGATTAGTCTTATGGCTTTCTCCATTTGTTTTCCCCATACACTGGCTAAGAGTCCCTAATAGGTCAGAGTTCTACTATCATGCACACAAAGAAACTAGGGTGCCTGATATATTTTCTTCTTTTTCAGGGGGAAGCCGAACTCACAAATATTTTTCTCTTTTTCTTTTTCTTGTGCTTCCCCCCAAACTTGTATTTTTATATCTAATGGTACTAGCTTTCACACTACGATGCAGGGACCCTTAACCCGAATTTTATTCTTGGTTGGCCTAACTGATCACACCATAGGTAGCTCTTTTTACCCCTAGTCATTTTTCTTTTATGCAAGCAAAAAAATTATTTTCAACAAATATTTCTTTTTTCTCTCTTTTCTGCTGTCAGACTGGAAGTCAGAGTCGATGTATCCAGTGAGAACTAACTCTTTAGCCCCAAACACCAGCATGTAGTCCCTCGTTCTCCTAAGATACTTGAGGATTCCTATAACGGCGGTCCAGTGGTCTAACCTTGGATTTGACTGATATCTGCTAACTATCCCTACTGCATAACAAATGTCAAACCTGTTGCAGAGCATAACATACATTAAGCTATCCACAACTGAGGCGTAGGGAATCCGTCTCATATCCTCAATTTCTTGAGGTGTCTTAGGACACGGTTCCTTAGACAAGTGAACCCCATGCCTGAAAGGTAATAAATCATTCTTGGAGTTCTGCATCGAATATCGAGACAACATTTTGTCGATATACGTTGCTTGAGACAGGGCTAGCATTTTGTTCTTTCAATCCCGAATAATTTGGATTCCAAGAACATATGGGACCTCTCCTAAATCTTTTATATGAAATTGGGCCGCTAGCCATTCTTTTACGTCAGACAGATATCCTACATCATTCCCGATGAGTAGGATGTCATCAACATAAAGTGCCAGCAAAGCTACTTTGTTTTTGTTGATTTTCTTGTAAACACAAGGCTCATCAACATTTTGGTCAAGGCCAGATTTGATTGCAGTATCAAATCTGATGTTCCAAGTGTTGGGTTTTATGCCCTAAAACTCGTAGATAGTGAATGTAACCGTTGACCGGATATTAATGAAATAATATTGATATATTTTTCCATTAATTGTTATTAGTTATTTTATATTTGTCTTTGCCTAATAATAACCCTAATACAATAAACTAGACATCCAAGGCTGTAATATGAGTCTTGAACTATATGTAGTGACATATGGGATCATTGTTCAAGAAACAGCCTAAAGGGTCTATAGTATAGGGATAAGACTAGGTGCCTTATCCTGGTGACACTATGGATACGGCCCACTTTGTATTTGATACAGACGCTGCGATCCAACGCGTTCGTGTAGGAGACATGCGAGTGGGGGTATCCTATGCAATGAGTTTGCATAAGGCCGGACCGCGAAATAGTAACCACTGGTTATAACACCGTTAACTAGTTGGTTTTCTATTTCACTAGGACGACCTAGACAACTTAGTCTTAATCCTGAGTTGATTATGGACTCCTGCTCATGAGAGATTGTCCTTTGATTTGTATGGGTGAGAGTGGCCAATACGCCGACTCAATAAGCCTACCACTTTGGGGACAAGACCGAATGGGGAGCTGGGAACATAATGGTACAAGATGGAATTCGCTCCTTCCCGACTTTAGGGAAGCAGATGAGTGTTCCCTTAAGTGGTTACTCCGAGTCTTGAACAAAGAGCCCTACCCTCTCAATGGCACGAGAGGGTTTTCTATTTGATGGTTGGACCACAAACAGGTTGTTCATTAGAGGAGAATTGGTACTTAAGGAAATAGAGGTAACCCAGGGGTAAAACGGTAATTTGATCCAGCTGGTGTTACGGACACTCGTGAAGGACTAACTAGTCGATATTGGTCTATATCCATGGACACAGAAAATATGTCTGCAGTGAGAATAGTGCAACTGTGAGTCTATAGTGGAATGAACACACAGTTAACGAATATTGATTAATGTGGTTAATGAGTTTGACCAATTAATCTTACATCGTTGGAGCTTCTGATCTGCAGGTCCATTAGGTCCCACTGGTAGCTCGTAAAGTAATTTGAGGCAACTAAATGATAAATTGAAAATGTTCAATTTACTAAGGGAAACAAATATAATATATATTGATATATTATTATGAGAGAAATTAATATTTGAAGAAGTTCAAATATAAATTTATGGAAGTTTGAAAGAGTTCAAATAATGAATTAATTAATTTAAGGCCTAAAATGTGTTTGGGCAAATTAATTAATTCTAGGCTGGAAATTAAATATGTGATATTTAATTAGTGGTTAATTAATTAAAGAATTCATTAACCGGGAATTAATCAATTATGGAAATAATTAATCACTTAAGGAAGTGATTAATCATTTATGAACATGATCTAATCACTTATGGAAGTAATTAATCATTTGTGGAAAAGATTAATCAATTATGGAATTGATTGATCATGATTGATTAATTAAGGAATAAGATTGAATCAATTTTGGAAAAGATTGATTTAATTGAATATTTTATTCATGGCCTCTCTTCTATAAATAGAACACTAGACCTAATTGGTCATGATACTTGACATTCTTGCTCTTGCTCTTAGACTCTCAAGACAAGACCTAGAATTCTCTCTAGCCTCCCTCTTAGAGAAAGACTCCCACAAGTCTTTTACCTCCTAGACTTAGAGACATACCGGTGTAACCTCTGTGGTTATTGTGTCACTAAAGAAGAATTTTCCAGCGATCACAAGACAAAAGAGGCTGCTTCGTTTTGTTCGTTGGAGCGTCGTTGGCGAAGAACGGTCAAGTCTACAACGGAGGTTTGTAACGGTTCTTCCCCTTTTCTTTAGAAAAGCATGAAAATAAATTTAGATTTATTTGTAAGCATGTATAAACCAATTTTCCAGCAGCTTTAAAGAGTGTTTAAACTTTTTTGAGTTTTCGTAACGGTATTTTAATGTTAATTAATATACGGCGTAAGGTCCAATCGATGCGCTTCCGCTGCGTGGGGACTTTTATTCCCTTCAATCGGCATCAGAGCCATCGCTGTCCCTATTAATTAATATTAAAAGTTGCGATAGGCTCTAATAGGTGGGATTTATGCATAATGTATGTTCGGTTTGCGTTGAACTGTTTGGGTTAATTTTATGGCCATAGATTTAATTTTTATGTGATTTTGATCATGTAAGGCCCGGTGTTTCGGGTATTTTATGTAAATCGAGTCCTTGTAAGTCCGTGTCTAGATTTAGGGCTGTTATCGATGGAGATCGAGATGATTTTGGGCGAAAATCATGAAGAACGGGGCTGGAAATCGGAAAAACAGAGTGCAGAACAGAGGAATCGATGATTTAGGGTTTGCTGGAAAATTTCCCGACCGGGATCCTGACCGGGAAATCAGTCTGGTTCGGTTTATTTTGCTGGATCAGCCCGATTTTCTTTGTTATTGGCTCGGTTCAGCCAATTTTTGGCATGGTTCATGATTTTGGAGGCCGGTTCGAGGTGGTTTGGGGCGGTTCGTGATGTCTAGACAAAATTCTGGACCTGTACAAGGATTTTTAGGATAGAATTTAGCTAAATTAATGTAATTTAATGCTTTATTTTATCCTAGGGGCCAAAATTATCCGGTTCAATTGCTATTTATATGCTTTATGGATGTCATATAGAATATTTAATCCCACCTTAGGTTATAAACATGCTCATGCATTTTTTATATATTATAAATTGTTATAATGTATGTTTAAATGCATGGAATTGTTTTCATATTTTTTAATATAAGTGTATATTAATTATATGAAAAATTGGAAAGCATGAAGCATGTCATTACTTAAATTAAATATAAATAGTTATGTTTAATGTAATGAATGAAGCATGCTTGATTGATTTTCTTGATGGGCTTATAATTGTTATAATAAAAGAAAATCAAAATTGCATGAAGCATGAAACATCCATAGTTAATAATATAATTGTTATATTATTCATGCAATTAATGTGGTTTAATTATTTAATTTGAATGAGATTGTTGAATGAATTAAACCCTAGATTCTTGATTATAGGATTAATCATTAAAATTTGAAATAGTTCTTTAATATTAATGATTAGAAACCGTCAATCTATAATCAAGATTTGCATGCAAACATAAGATCATAGGATAAATTGAATTAATTTTAAATTGTTTAAAATTAATTAGACCTAGATCAGTTTCTAATAGGATTAGAATCTTTTCTTACTTAGAATTAAAAATAGTTTTAATTGACGAAGTAGGAAAAACATTGCTCTGATTATAAGGGAACTCCACCGGTAATGTTCTGTCTAAGGCTGGGGGTATTTAAGTTGACGGTTTACGGAACACCTCCTACCTGGGAACTAACCTGGAACACCGGAGTTGAATTAATCATAGTTAAATGTTAGCATGCAATGTCACTAGGTTTATTAAAAGTGTTTAATGCACCTAGATCTTTAGAGTAAAGACCCTACATTACTGAGGTTATAAGGGAACTCTCTAGGTAAAGTTCTGTCTAAGGCTGGGGGTATTTAAGTTGACGGTTTACGGAACACCTCCTACTTGGGAACTGACCCGAACATTGAGTTGAATTAACCATAGTAATGTTGACTTGCAATGTTGGGTTTATTAAAAGAAGTTTAATTCACCCAAAAGATTGCAGTTGAATCCTTTCCATAATTGTTATAATAGGATCAGACTTAGATAGATTGACTTAGCCGAATACTATCTAAGTTAAACAACCCTAAATTAACCGTATGACATTTTCAGTGGGAGGAAAATTACAAAACGAGATTTAAATCAAAGTTTTGCTCCTACGTCCCTATATTCACAACGTGAGATTCATGCTCGGCTTCGAGTCGCCTTAGGAGCGGCCTCCCTTCGGAAAGTGTTTGCATGAATCAATATCAAGGTGAATGGGAAAAATGTCTAGAGTAAGTGGGAGCGGGACACGTGTCAACGTATCCCTCGGTCTCCGCCCATAGTTCGCACCGTGAGAGTCTTATGATCCGCCTGCAGGTTGTCCTGGCGCAACCATCCCTTCGGAGGGCCTGGTCATAAGATTCGGAACATCGTGAACTCCTGAAAAAGGATAGGAGCTCTTAGGCTAATCACCAACAGTTGTCTTTCCCTTCGGTAGCATGTTGGTGCGTGCCTCTGAGATCTGAAAGTGGGAGGGTTACACTTACGAGGATGAGTTAAAAGTGTTAACAATTCCTTGACCAAACAATGGTGGCTAATGTCTATAGGAATATGAGTTATTCTGAAATTAGAATTAGCTGAGAGGTGTCTCATTTCAAAGGAGGAGTGCCTAGTCACCCTTCGGTGGCTGATATTCTAAACCTTTGAAACATCGTTGCAAAACTAAATCGATAGTTTTAGGGTTATGTGATTGTCTGTTTTGCTAAATTGATTGGATTGTGTGCAATTGATTGCTTGTATGATGGGTTAAGGCAAAGATAACTAATACGGTCATTGTTTGTTTAAATTTCAACAATGTCTTCCTCAATTGTCTCTCTGCTTAAAAATGAGAATACGATTCTTGTTGTCGATGATTTGCGGTTCGTCTTAACGGTGGATTGTCCTCCAGCCCCTGCTCATAATGCATCCCAAGCAGTTAAGGATGCTTATGACAGCTGGACAAATGCCAATGATAAGACTCGTGTCTATATCCTAGCCAGCTTATCTGAAGTTTTGGCTAAAAGGCATGAGGGCATGGTAACAGTGAGGGAGATTATGAACTCTCTCCGGGAGATGTTTGGACAACCGTCCTACCAACTCCACCATGACGCTCTCAAATACGTTTATAGTTGTCGCATGAAAGAGGGAACGTCTGTTCGGGAGCATGTCCTGGATATGATGGTCCAATTCAACGTGGTAGAGGCAAACGGGGCGGTCATAGATGAGCGTAGTCAGGTTGCATTCATCTTAGAATCTATTCCGAAGAGTTTTCTACAGTTTCGAAGCAATGCAATGATGAATAAAATAACATTCAACCTAACTAGCCTCCTGAATGAGCTACAACTCTATCAGTCTCTTCTTAAGAACAAGGGACAGATAGAAGGAGAGGCAAATGTTGTTCACTCTAGAAAAAAGTTCGAGAAGGGTTCATCCTCTGGAACTAAATCTGTAGCCACTTCTTCAAAGAAAACTCAGAAGAAGAAAGGAAACAAAAGGAAAACTCCCAGTACTGCTGCAAAAAGCAAGGGAAAAGCCAAAACTATGGCAGATAAGGGCAAGTGTTTCCACTGCAATGTAGATGGACATTGGAAGAGAAACTGCCCAAAGTACCTTGCTGAGAAAAAGAAGGAAAATGAAGGTAAATTTGATTTACTGGTTTTAGAAACATGCCTGGTAGAACATGATGAGTTTACCTGGATACTTGATTCAGGAGCAACTAATCATGTTTGCTCTTCCTTTTAGGAAAATAGTTCCTTTCGGCAGTTGAACGATGGGGAAATGACACTCAGGGTCGGAACTGGAGAAGTCATTTCAGCTAAAGCAGTGGGAGCTGCGAAGTTATTTTTTAGAAATAGATTCTTACTTTTAGAAAGTTTGTTAATCGTTCCCAAGATTAAGAGGAACTTAATTTCTATTTCATGTTTGATTGAACAATCGTATACAGTTACTTTTGATATGAATGAAGCGTTCATTTATAAAAATGGTGTACTTATTTGTTCAGCCAAATTGGAAAATAACTTGTATGTTTTAAGACCAACCGAAAACAAAGCACTTTTAAATCACGAATTATTTAAAACTGCTGAAACTCAAAGTAAAAGGCAAAAGATTTCTCCATCAAGTAACAATACTCATCTTTGACATCTTAGACTTGGTCATATAAACATCGATAGGATCGGTCGTTTGGTAAAGAATGGACTTCTAAGCAAGTTAGAAGATGATTCACTACCACCTTGTGAATCTTGTCTCGAGGGAAAAATGACCAAGAGACCCTTTACTGGAAAAGGTTACAGAGCCAAAGAACCCTTAGAGTTAATACATTCGGATCTATGTGGTCCAATGAATGTAAAAGCTCGAGGAGGGTACGAATATTTCATCTCATTTATAGATGATTATTCAAGATATGGTTACTTGTACCTAATGGGACATAAGTCTGAAGCCCTTGAAAAGTTTAAGGAGTTTAAGGCTGAAGTTGAAAACCTATTAGGTAAATCTATTAAAGTACTTCGATCTGATCGAGGAGGGGAGTATATGGATCAAAGATTCCAGGATTATATGATAGAACATGGAATCCAATCTCAACTCTCAGCCCCTGGTACACCTCAGCAGAATGGTGTGTCAGAAAGGAGAAATAGAACCTTGTTAGACATGGTTGGATCAATGATGAGCTATGCTCAATTGCTTAGCTCGCTTTGGGGGTATGCAGTAGAGACTGCAGTATACATCTTGAACAATGTTCCCTCGAAAAGTGTTTCTGAAACACCTTTCGAATTATGGAAGAGGCGTAAACCTAGTTTGAATCACTTTCGCATCTGGGGTTGTCCAGCACACGTGCTTGTGAAAAATCCTAAGAAGCTGGAACCTCGTTCAAAACTGTGCCAATTTGTTGGTTACCCTAAAGAAACGAGAGGTGGTTATTTCTACGACCCACAAGAAAATAAGGTGATTGTATCGACAAACGCCACTTTCTTAGAGGAAGACCACATGAGAGATCATAAACCATGCAGCAAAATAATATTAGGAGAAGCTACTGAAGAATCGTCAAGAGTTGTTGATGAAGTTGGACTTTCAACAAGGGTTGATGAAGTTGGACCTTCAACAAGGGTTGATGAAGGAACTAGTTCTTCAGATCCATCCCGTCCATCTCAAACGTTGGGAATGCCTCGACGCAGTGGGAGGATTGTATTACAACCTGACCACTACTTGGGTTTAACTGAAACTCAGGTTGTCATACCTAATGATGGCATTGAGGATCCATTGTCCTATCGACAGGAAATGAATGACGAAGATAAGGATGAATGGGTCAAAGTCATGAACCTGGAAATGGAGTCAATGTACTCCAATTCTGTATGGGAACTTACAAATCTGCCAAATGGGGTAAAACCCATAGGGTGCAAATGGATCTATAAGAGAAAAAGAGATGCAGCTGGAAAGGTACATACCTTCAAAGCTAGACTAGTGGCAAAGGGTTATACCCAAAAGGAAGGGGTTGACTATGAAGAAACCTTTTCTCCTGTAGCCATGTTAAAGTCCATAAGAATTCTCTTATCCATAGCCACATATTATGACTATGAAATATGGCAAATGGACGTCAAGAATGCCTTTCTGAATGGTAATCTTGAAGAGAATATCTTCATGTCTCAACCTGAAGGGTTCATAGCCCAAGGTCAGGAACAAAAGGTTTGTAAGCTCAATCGATCCATTTATGGATTGAAACAAGCATCCAGATCATGGAACATTAGATTTGATATTGCAATCAAATCTTTTGGCTTTGACCAAAACGTTGTTGAGCCTTGTGTGTACAAGAAAGTCAACAAAAGGAAAGTAGCTTTTCTAATATTTTATGTAGACGATATCCTACTCATTGGGAATGATGTAAGATACCTCACTGACATTAAGAAATGGCTAGCAGCCCAATTCCAAATGAAAGATCTGGGAGAGGCTCAATACGTTTTGGGAATCCAAATCATTAGGGATCGTAAGAACAAAACGCTAGCTCTGTCTCAAGCAACGTATATTGACAAGATGTTGTCTCGATATTCGATGCAAAACTCCAAGAAGGGACTACTACCCTTCAGACATGGGGTACACCTGTCTAAGGAACAGTCTCCTAAGACACCTCAAGAAATTGAGAACATGAGACACATTCCCTACGCCTTAGCTGTGGGCAGCTTAATGTATGCTATGCTCTGCACTAGGCCTGACATATGTTATGCAGTGGGAGTAGTCAGTAGGTATCAGTCTAATCCAGGGTTGGACCACTGGGGAGCGGTTAAAAACATCCTCAAGTATCTTCGGAGAACGAGGGACTACATGCTTGTGTATGGAGCTAAGGATTTGATTCTTACTGGATACACTGACTCTGACTTTCAAGCTGATAAGGATTCAAGGAAATCCACATCAGGGTCAGTATTCACCCTCAATGGAGGAGCAGTAGTGTGGAGAAGCATCAAATAAGGATGCATAGCAGACTCAACCATGGAGGCTGAGTATGTAGCAGCTTGCGAAGCAGCTAAGGAGCCAGTATGGCTTAGAAAGTTATTGACTGATTTGGAAGTGGTTCTGAATATGGACGTGCCCATAACACTATACTGTGACAACAGTGGGGCTGTAGCCAACTAAAAAGAACCTCGAAGCCACAAACGGGGTAAACACATCGAGAGGAAGTATCACCTGATACGGGAGATTATGCAACGAAGAGATGTGATCGTCACTAAGATCGCCTCGGAGCACAACATCGCTGATCCATTTACGAAGGCTCTCACGGCTAAAGTGTTTGAGGGTCATCTAGAGGGTCTAGGTCTACGAGATATGTATGCCATCTAATCTAGGGCAAGTGGGAGAAATGTATAATGGGTATAAGGATGCCCTAGTTCATTGTATTATATACATGACATTTCCAGCTTTAGATTATTGCATTTACATCCCACTAACTAGTGTTTTAGTTCAAGTGGGAGTTTGTTGGGTTTTATGCCCTAAAACTCGTAGATAGTGAATGTAACCGTTGACCGGATATTAATGAAATAATATTGATATATTTTTTCATTAATTGTTATTAGTTATTTTATATTTGTCTTTGCCTAATAATAACCCTAATCCAATAAACTAGACATCCAAGGTTGTAATATGAGTCTTGAACTATATGTAGTGACATATGGGATCATTGTTCAAGAAACAGCCTAAAGGGTCTATAGTATAGGGATAAGACTGGGTGTCTTATCCTTGTGACACTATGGATACGACCCACTTTGTATTTGATACAAACGCTGCGATCCAACGGGTTCGTGTAGGAGACATGCGAGTGGGGGTATCCTATGCAATGAGTTTGCATAAGACCGGACCGCGAAATAGTAACCACTGGTTATAACACCGTTAACTAGTTGGTTTTCTATTTCACTTGGACGACCTAGACAACTTAGTCTTAATCCTGAGTTGATTATGGACTCCTGCTCATGAGAGATTGTCCTTTGATTTGTATGGGTGAGAGTGGCCAATACGCCGACTCAATAAGCCTACCACTTTGGGGACAAGACCGAATGGGGAGCTGGGAACATAATCGTACAAGATGGAATTCACTTCTTCCCGACTTTAGGGAAGCAGATGAGTGTTCCCTTAAGTGGTTACTCCGAGTCTTGAACAAAGAGCCCTACCCTCTCAATGGCACGAGAGGGTTTTCTATTTGATGGTTGGACCACAAACAGGTTGTTCATTAGAGGAGAATTGGTACTTAAGGAAATAGAGGTAACCCAGGGGTAAAACGGTAATTTGATCCAGCTGGTGTTACGGACACTCGTGAAGGACTAACTAGTCGATATTGGTCTATATCCATGGACACAGAAAATATGTCTGCAGTGAGAATAGTGCAACTGTGAGTCTATAGTGGAATGAACACACAGTTAACGAATATTGATTAATGTGGTTAATGAGTTTGACCAATTAATCTCACATCGTTGGAGCTTCTGATCTGCAGGTCCATTAGGTCCCACTGGTAGCTCGTAAAGTAATTTGAGGCAACTAAATGATAAATTGAAAATGTTCAATTTACTAAGGGAAACAAATATAATATATATTGATATATTATTATGAGAGAAATTAATATTTGAAGAAGTTCAAATATAAATTTATGGAAGTTTGAAAGAGTTCAAATAATGAATTAATTAATTTAAGGCCTAAAATGTGTTTGGGCAAATTAATTAATTCTAGGCTGGAAATTAAATATGTGATATTTAATTAGTGGTTAATTAATTAAAGAATTCATTAACCGGGAATTAATCAATTATGGAAATAATTAATCACTTAAGGAAGTGATTAATCATTTATGAACATGATCTAATCACTTATGGAAGTAATTAATCATTTGTGGAAAAGATTAATCAATTATGGAATTGATTGATCATGATTGATTAATTAAGGAATAAGATTGAATCAATTTTGGAAAAGATTGATTTAATTGAATATTTTATTCATGGTCTCTCTTCTATAAATAGAACACTAGACCTAATTGGTCATGATACTTGACATTCTTGCTCTTGCTCTTAGACTCTCAAGACAAGACCTAGAATTCTCTCTAGCCTCCCTCTTAGAGAAAGACTCCCACAAGTCTTTTGCCTCCTAGACTTAGAGACATATCGGTGTAACCTCTGTGGTTATTGTGTCACTGAAGAAGAATTTTCCAGCGATCACAAGACAAAAGAGGCTGCTGCGTTTTGTTCGTTGGAGCGTCGTTGGCAAAGAACGGTCAAGTCTACAACGAAGGTTTGTAACGGTTCTTCCCCTTTTCTTTAGAAAAGCATGAAAATAAATTTAGATTTATTTTTAAGCATGTATAAACCAATTTTCCAGCAGCTTTAAAGAGTGTTTAAAGTTTGTTTGAGTTTTTGTAACGGTATTTTAATGTTAATTAATATACGACGTAAGGTCCAATCGATGCGCTTCCGCTGCGTAGGGACTTTTATTCCCTTCACCAAGATCTGAAAGCCTGTTTCAACCCATAAATGGATCGATTCAGTTTACAAACTTTTTACTCCTGACCTTGGGTTATGAACCCTTCGGGCTGAGACATAAAGATATTCTCTTCAAGATTATCATTCAGAAAGGCAGTCTTGACATCCATTTGCCATATCTCATAGTCATAATATGCGGCTATGGATAAAAGAATTCTTATTGACTTTAACATAGCAACATGAGAAAAAGTTTCCTCATAGTTAACCCCTTCTCTTTGGGTATAACCCTTTGCTACAAGTCTTGCTTTGAAAGTCTGTACTTTCCCAACTGCATCTCTTTTCCTCTTGTAGATCCATTTACACCCTATGGGTTTGACCCCTTCAGGTGGATCCACAAGTTCCCAAACTTGATTGAAGTACATAGACTTCATCTCAAGGTCCATAGCTTTGGCCCATTCGTCTTTATCTACATCATTCATTGCCTGACGATAAGATAATGGATCCTCAACATCGTCATCAGGTATGACTACTTGTGTTTTAGTTAAACCCAAGTAACGGTTAGGTTGTATTACAACTCTCCCACTGCGTTGAGGCTCTCCCACTATGTGAGGAGGATGAGATTGACGTGAAGAGCTAGTTCCTACATCAACTCTTGTTGAAGGACCAGCTTCATCAACAACTCTTGCTGACTCTTCTGTAGCTTCTCCTAACACTAATTTACTTCGTGGTTTGTGATCTCTAATGTGGTCTTCCTCAAAGAAAGTAGCGTTTGTCGATACAAATACTTTGTTTTCTTGAGGGTCGTAGAAAAGACCACCTCTCATTTCTTTAAGGTAACCAACAAATTGGCATACTCTACAACAAGGTTCCAATATCTTAGGATTTGTGACTAGCACATCTACAGGACAACCCCAGATACGAAAGTAATGCAAACTAGGTTTACGCCCCCTCCATAGCTCAAAAGATGTTTCAGAAACACTTTTTGAGGGAACATTATTTAGAATATCTACTGCAGTCTCTACTGCATACCTCCAAAACGAGCTAGGCAATTGAGCATAGCTCATCATTAAACGAACCATGTCTAATAAGGTTCTATTTCTCCTTTCTGATACACCATTTTGTTTTGTACCAGGTGCTGAGAGTTGGGACTGGATTCCATGTTCTATCATATAGTCTGGAATCTTTGATCCATGTACTCTCCACCTCGATTTAATTGAAGTGTTTTAATTGTTTTACCTAATAGGTTTTCTACTTCAGTTTTAAACTCTTTAAGCTTTTCAAGAGTTTCAGACTTATGACCCATTAGATATAAGTAACCATATTGAAAATAATCATCTATGAAAGAGATGAAATATTCATAACCTCCTCGAGCTTTTACATTCATTGGACCACAAAGATCCGAATGTATCAGCTCTAGAGGTTCTTTAGCATGATAACCTTTTCCAATAAAAGGCCTCTTAGTGTGGGGAGTGGTTGAGAAGTCACGAAAATGGTGTTGGTAGGTAGCCCAGTTAGTTTCGGAGTCAAAACAGTCGGTTAGGTGTGCAAAACACTCGATCAAAACAACCCACAACGGACTTGGAACTGCCTTCATCTGCCAAGAAATGCGGTCGCATTTCATATTAGCCTTCCCATAAATGCAGTCGTATTTCTGGGTTTTTCCAGATTTCCTCTGTTTTTCTGCAAAGCACTAAACTAAGTCAAATTCTTATCAAAATGAGTCATTTTAAGCACAAATAAGCATAATTTGACATACATGACTCTCAATTTCCTAATTCATCAACTTTAACACTTTTTGAGCTCGGGAATAGTGAATTTGATCTAAAACATACAACTTTAACAAGATAATGAGCTAAATATAAGGGTAAAATATGTATCCTTTTTACCCTTATCACAAGTCCTGAAAAATTCAAAAAGTGCTCTTTCTCGATCCAGAAGATGTTGATTTTCCCCAAAAGGACTCAGGGAAGTCTCAGTATCCCCTCTAAAGCTTTAATTGTTTTAAACATTAGAGAGAATGTTTATTTTAAGTTTGGAGGAGAGGTTTTCGCTGCTTTTGAGCTTATCTAAAATTCATCTGGTTGCATGTTAGGATAGCAAGGACAACCTAGGATTTGAATTAGAAATTTTTTGGGATATGGTTTATATGAATGTGGAATTCGGGAGCATAGTAGAAAACTGAGAAATTTTGAAATTTTTTTGCTTAGTATTAATGTCTAAAGCATGCAATGAACTTATCCTGTGAGATGTTTGAAAATCTAGATTCATGTTATGGCTTTTATAAGTTTGTTGTCACTCTAATAGGTTTAGTCTCTAGCACTAGGAGTTTATGCTTGATTGTTTTAAGAGCTAGGTGAAAAGAAAAGTAAAAAATGTTATGCCTGCAAAAAGAAAAAGCAACAAAATAAAAAAAAATATTTGTTGAAAAAGAAAGAAAAAGTTTTTGCTTGCAAAAAGAAAAAAATAGAAATATGGGTAAAAAGAGCTACATTCGTTGTGATCAATTAGGATCATCCAAGGATAAAATTCGGGATATGGTTCCCTACACTGGTGTGTGAAAGCTAGTGCCCTTCGTATCTTAAAATACAAGTTTGGGGGAAATCCCTTGAGAAAAAGAAAAGAATCAGGCATCCTAGTTTCTCTATTTTGCATGATCGCTAAAATTCTGAAATGTTAGGACTCTTATCCAGTGTAGGGGGAAGATGATGTGGAATTTTCCTTAACGCAAGCGCACATGTCAAGTAATAATAAAGTGTTCGTATAAACGAGTGTCGTCCTCTGGATTGGATTTTTAAGCTAAATCAAGTATTGCGAATTATCTTGCTCAATTTTATTTAGGGAACACAAAGTGATGATTGATTGAAAGAAAACTAGATCAAAACAAGCAAATAACAAACAGTGGAGATGCAATTGAAAGAACACTTAGGGGCCGTTTGGCCCACTGTGTTGGTTATAATAGCCCCCGCTATTATAACCAACCCAGTGTTTGGGGTGCCAACAAAAATAAGGGGCGGAGTTGGTTATTTTTCCCCTCCGTGTTGCTACAGTAACCACTATTCAACTCACCCCAATTATTCTATCCATTCTCTACAGTAACTCTTTTCTCTCTTCCTCCATGTGACTCATTGACTTTTCTACCGACGATCGGCCGACGACTTTTCCGGCGACCACCGACAACTTTTTCGACGACCGCTGTCGACTTTCCGACCACTTTGCCGGCAATCACCGACAACTTTTCCGATGACCGCCGTCGACTTTCCGGCCACTTTTTCGGCAATCACCGACGACTTTTCCGACGACCACCGTCGACTTTCCGGCCACTTTTCCGGCAACCACCGACGACTTTTCCGACGACTCTTTTTTTTTTTTTTATCTTCTTCTCATTTTCATTTCGAAAAATATAAAAAACGAAAATAAAGAAAAAAAAAGAGTAGAAGAAAATGAAAGGAAAAAGGAGGGAAAAATTTTCGATCGCCGAAAAATTTGTTGGTGGTCGTCGGAAAAATCATAAAATTTCTAGTGAGAGTTAGATACTAGGTTGTCTTTGTACATATATATACATATGGAGTTTTATTACATAATTTACTTTTGATAATGAAGTATATGAATGTTTACCTTCATCGTACCATATTTTTCATTCCAAATTATACTACTCAAGTTTTTATTTTATGTGATTTCTATTTTATTTGATTCTTTTGATAATAAAGGCAAAATGAGTTTTGAATAAACATTTATCATTTTCATGTTGGAAATACATAAATGAAACAAATATGGTTTTTCTATATGAAATCATAAAATGACTTATTTTATGAAAAAACCATGACTCTAAAACAAAGAAAATCAACCTTTACTTTAGGTTATTTTTGTTTCCTTTTAAGCTAAACACATAATTTAACCTCTGTACCCAAAACTTTTATTTTTTTTACAACCAAACTTTTTTTTTATTATTAATATTTGAAGTACAAAGTCGTATGAGGAAAATAAACAAAAAAAAAGTCAAGAAAAAAAAAATAGTCAGCTTGAACACAGACTATTTTATCCCAGACTATAATAATCTGCACCCCAAACACAGACTATTTTATCCCAGACTATAATAATCTGCACCCCAAACACAGACTATTTTATCTCAGACTATAATAATCTGCACCCCAAACACAGACTATTGTAACCCCCAAACTATTATAATCCCCCAGCTATTATAACCCCCAGCTATTATAACCAACTCAGTGCCCCACACAGCCCCTTAGGGAATTGATTTCACCAATTTTAGTCTAGGATTGAATTTAGGAATAAGTTATCATGCACAATGGAATTATGAGCCTAATACCCTTTAATCACAACTACCTCTCCCGAGTATAATTGATTCTCATACAAATTAATCAACTTGATATCCCTATCTAAGTTTATTAACATGCAAGGCAATGAGATCTTTTGACAAATTCTAAAGTTAATCTAAAAACCGTCACGAAATTAGAAAATAAACTTTAGTCATGCAATCTTGAATAAGTCTACATTAAATCCACTCTCCCGAGCTAGATTCAAAACTTAAATCATTCAACTAATGGCCAATTAATTGAAAGATTACAAACATAATAACCATTGCACAACTTAAACCATAAATCAATCCATAAACTAAATCAACTACATCAATCCCTAAGCTACAAGTTTAGGGCCTGTTTGGTAGGCAATCCGGATCCTGTTTTATGTTTTCAGATTCACTGAATACAGTGAATATGCGTTTGGCAGACGTGTTTTTGAAAACTGTTTTCGGATTCTGTGATCCAAATAGTGGAAATTCTGAAAACAACTTTTTTATGTTTTCGTTGTATCCAGATTTTGAATTTCAAAATTTTAAATGTAGAGTTAATTTAAAAAAGATAAAAACTTTAATAAATATAGTATTTCATGTTATAAACTCAATTTATTTTTGCGAAATTAAAATTTGTATAATATAATGTATTATAAATTATATGATATTGTAAAATAATAATTATAATAAATTTATAATACATAAAATTTTTATAAATTAATTATTAATACTTTATATTCAACTTAGTATTTAGTTGATAACTACAAATAATTTATCGTTTATAAATATATTATCAAACACATTTTGAACCATTATTTAAATTCAGATTCAATTTCTGAATCTGCTACCAAACACATATCTGAAAACATGAAATACAACTCTGTTTTCATTAAATCCCTTGTTTTCAAATTCTTGTTTTCAGATCACCAACCAAACGGACCCTTAGCTACTCATACATGTCATTACAAGCTCAACTAAACATGAAAAAGCCATAAAATCTAGCTAGAGAGAAGTAAAAGGAAAGGAAACACTTAATGTCGCCGATCCCGAACGTCCCTGTCTCGATATCCACGCCACCAAGTGAGATTCCCGATCCTCGTCCTTGCTTCAACTCCCACAGTAGGTCTCTAGTCGAAATAAGGGTTCAATTCTCTCAATTTGGCCTCCCTCAATCCGTAGCAAGAAACGAAAGTTAAATAGGAAAATCTGCGACAGCGTCGAGACGCTACCAAGACAGCGTCGCGACGCTGCCTCTAAAACGCGCGTTCTGAATAAGGAAAAAACGGTAGCGTCTCGACGCTATTGTCACAGCGTCTCGACGCTATTGTCACAGCGTCTCGACGCTGTGACGCTGCCGCCTCTTATAATTAAGGAAAACCAGCGTCGAGACCCTCCAAGGGTGGCGTCTCGACGCTGATGGGCAGAATGTCCTCTCTTGGCTCCTTGTTGCTTGAACTTTCCGGTTCTTTGGCATATTTTTGCGTCCCGACCACTCGATTAACTCCAATTCCATGTTTTAGCTCTAATCAACGCTTTCCTACAAAATAAACAATTAAGTGCAATAAAATGGCCAATAAATCATAAAAGACTAGCTAAATTAAATAAGTAAAAATAGCTAGCTATGCTCACTATCAGAAGACAAATGGAAAAAGTCGTAAAACTAATCTAGGTTAGTAAAAGAACCACTAGATAAGTTTTGAGCATGTTATTCGTTAATACTAAGTTTCATTTTTTTAATTTCTTCATGAGTATGTTGTGCTTGATTAGTCCACTTGCATGTTTTCCATATTTTCAGTTCTAAATCATTGAGGATAGAGCGATTCTTTTCATGCATCCATAGAATTTATTTTGCTTGGGACTAGCAAAAGTTTAAGTTTGGGGTTGTGATAGCATGAATAAATGTTACTATTTTATCCTTAAATTTAATCGTTTTTGTTGGGCTTTATTGTGATTTTAATGTTCAAATTCAATTAATTATGAATTTTTGTCCCTAGGAGCTTTTTGTTGGATTTTTGGAGAAAAAGAGAGAAAAGAAGCCCAATTAATGAAGATTTAATCATGGAGATTCAATGTTGGGTAATTTGGAGGAGTCCAAGACCTTAAGAGAAGAATAATTGGGCAAAAAATTGAAGGACAAGCCCAAAAATCAGCCAAATCGTGAATCTGGAATTTCCCAGCCGAAGGACAACGTCTCGACGCAGGACGTCTTGGACAACAAGTCAGTGACGTCAGCGTCGCGACACTGTCGGTCCAGGAGCACTATTTAAGGGGCGGTTGGCTCTCGGTTTTAGGCATCAAGCATCATTTTCCTCTAGTTTTCTAAAGGTTCTTTGAGCCATTTTAAGGATAGTATTATTTTTGGGCATTCTTTGAGCCATCGGGAGCTTGTTTCGCGGTGGATCCAAGTCGTAAGCAATGGGTTCATCGACGGTTTAGTTCCTATCCTTCTTTATTTGTTCATTTATTGCTTTATATCATGTATAGACTAGAAATTTTGATACTTATTGATAACTGCCCAAAAGGTAGTTATTTAGGCCTCATTTATATAAGGATTTGCGTGTCTTTAATGCTTAATAGGGTTGGTGTTAGAGAGATATTACATGATTTAACCCATTTGGAAGAATGGAAGCTTTGGAAATCATTTTGTGCAGATTATGCTGCTGAGCGACTGGAGGAAGCAAATTCTATGCTGCAGCAAAACTGGGAACAGAAACTGCCACATCACAGCTCGTTAGCCAACTTCATGAACCGACTTCTGTTGAGTTATTTTCGTGATAAAGGATCAAGGAGAGCCTTACACGTGTCCTAGTTGACCTAATTCAAGCCTTCCATCCTTCTATAAAAGGAAGTAGCCGTCAAAGTCAAAGTCATTCCATGTTTTCCCTTGGAAGCCGAATAGTATAGGGAGATTGAAGATCATCAAGAACACCATCTACCGCAAGCTGATTAGGGAGTTTATTTTCTTCATTAACTTGTGGTTATGGACATGCATACTCAGATTGTAATTCGTATTCCTATGCCTATTATGAACTAAGTAGCTTAGGGTGTTGGTTAGGAATAATGTGATTACTGTGCTTCATCTCTAGTAATAAATTGACTATCGCATTTTGGTTAATTGTTGTGCTTATTCTTATTTTATGCCCGCCTGGCCAGCCGGTGTGAATAGCTCTCTCTAGTTTCAGGGATTAGAGAGTGTGTGGCAATTATCCACAGTACGATCATTGTGTATTGGTGAACGCCAGTGACTGAGCTAGGGATAGCCAGTTGCCTAGTGCTTGATCGGTCGCTCTTCATTGGGTTTGAAACATATCCCAAAAGATCTGGAGTTCCGGGAGGAATCCGCTAATAATACTGCGAGAAATGCATGATCAATAATATTGCTAGAGCATATCTTAGAACAATCACTAAAACCTAACCAACGCCTGTCTTTAATCTATCTATCTATTTGTTTACTCGTTGTTCTGTCATTTATTTTGCTTCAGCATAATTCCGATAAAATCCAATCATTTTATTATTCTTGAAACCATTAAAAGTTACACAAAAATAGGTAGAGTGGAAACTCATTCAGGGCTCAGATTGATAATATTACTTGCTGCAGACTGTGTATACTTGCACAGGAATTCTAGAGTATTTTATACTATATTTTTACTCACTCTAGGAACCCAACAAGTTTTTGGCGCCGTTGCCAGGGACTTGAATAAGTTTTTATCTGATCTGTTTTGTGTATGTGTTTTAGTGGTTTGGTGCTAGAACTTTTTGATTGTTTCTTTTGTTTTTGCAGGTGTGATTTTGGTGCATGAGCGATCCGCCTGGGGTACGGTTTGAGCTTGATCCAGAAATTGAAAGGACATTTAGGAACAGAATGAGGGAGCAGCGCAGAAACCAGATGGAGAACGCCCCGCAACTTCCACAGGTTCATGAAGGTCCAGCAGCAGCAAACCCCCAGCAGAATCCGTTGCTGCAGCAAAACCCACTGTTTGAGCAAAATGAGCAGCGAAATAATCAGGCTGAGAATCCTATCTTGATAGCGAACGATAGGACCAGAGCCATTCGAGCATATGCTGTCCCGATGTTTAATGAGTTGAATCCAGGGATTGCACGTCCCCAAATCCAAGCGGCGAATTTTGAAATGAAACCGGTAATGTTTCAGATGTTGCAAACCGTGGGGCAATTCCATGGTTTGTCATCTGAAGACCCTCATTTACATCTTAAGTCATTTCTAGGAGTTAGTGATTCTTTTGTAATTCAAGGAGTGCCTAGAGATGCTCTTAGATTAACTTTATTCCCGTATTCTCTTAGAGATGGAGCAAAGTCATGGTTAAACTCTTTTGCTCCAGGATCAATTAGGACGTGGGATGAGTTAGCTGAAAATTTTTTTAGTAAATATTTCCCACCTAATAGAAATGCTAAATTAAGGAGTGAAATAGTAGGGTTTAGGCAACTTGAAGATGAGACTTTTAGTGAGGCTTGAGAGAGGTTTAAGGAGCTTTTGCGAAAGTGTCCCCACCATGGGTTACCTCATTGTATTCAAATGGAAACATTTTACAATGGTTTAAATGGAGTAACCCAAGGTATGGTCGATGCTTCGGCTGGAGGGGCCCTTTTGGCAAAAACTTTTGATGAGGCTTATGAAATTTTAGAGAGAATATCTATTAATAGTTGTCAGTGGTCGGATGTTAGAGGCACAAATAAAAAGGTCAAGAGTGTATTAGAGGTTGATGGTGTGTCCACCATTAGGGCCGATCTTGCTATGATTGCTAACGCTCTTAAGAATGTGACAGTGATTAGTCATCAGCAGCCACCAGCTATGGAGCCTGCAGCAGTGGTGAACCAAGTCACGGACGAAGCATGTGTTTATTGTGGTGAAGACCACAACTACGAGTTTTGCCCCAGCAATCCAGCGTCTGTGTTTTTTGTAGGTAATCAGAGGAACAACCCTTATTCTAACTTCTATAATCCAGGTTGGCGCAACCACCCCAACTTCTCATGGGGAGGTCAAGGAAATAACGTACAAGCGCAACAGAAGATGAACCAGCCGGGATTTTCTAAAGCGCAGGTAATGCCTCAGCAAAACAAGCAGGCTTTGCCCCAGCAAAATTCGGGAAATTCGCTCGAAGCGATGATGAAAGAATTTATGGCTCGCACAGATGCTGCCATTCAAAGTAATCAAGCTTCGATGAGAGCCCTGGAATTGCAAGTGGGTCAGCTAGCTAATGAGCTCAAGGCAAGGCCTCAAGGGAAACTTCCATCAGATACTGAACACCCTAGAAGGGAAGGTAAGGAGCAGGTAAAGGCAGTTACTCTTAGGAGTGGTAAGCCATTAGAAGAAAGAATTGAGCCTAGTAAAACCCAGGTTATAGATAAAAATGGTGATAGAAATAATAATGTTGTTGTCTGATGTGCAAATTGCTAACCGCAAGTGTACGGGTCAAGTAATAATATAGTGATTATGCAATCGAATGTCGTCGTCTGGATTGGTGTCTAGCCAAGTTTTAATTATCGAAAATACTCTTGGCCAATTTTATTTAGGGAATCAAATAGAATGAGAATATGAATTAATCAACACAAAACTAAAGTAAAAAGTGACAATCAAATGGGAATAATTGGTCTTAGGGAATTGATTTCACCAATTGGAGTTATGGATTAATAAACGGATTAACACATGCTATGATTCATAAATCTTGGCAACTAAAATCACACATATCTCTCCCGAGCATACATGATTCTCCCATATGCAATTGAACCCGATATCCCTATCTAAATCCAATAAACATACAAGGCAATAAGGCTAACCTTTATGACAATTTCTAGAATTAACCTTAATCTCCCGATTTTTAGCTAAATTCTAGTTATGCATATTGATTACTAATTTAAATCCTCTCTCCCGAGTTAGATTCAAATATAAACATCAATCAATTTATGGCCAGTAAATCGAAAGCATTAAACATACAACATATGCATAAATGACATCAATAGCATAAATACCGTAAATCAATCCAAAACTTGCCCAACGGCTACATCAATCCCTAAGAATTAAACTTAGCTACACATAATCCTCGTTACAATATAAACTAAGTCTAAATAAGCCATAAAAAGTGTCTAAAGTAAGGGAAAAGAGAAATAGACTCGTTGTAGGCCGAGACCGAACGTCCCCGTCACGATCCCCACGAACAATGGGTTGATTTCCAACTAATCCCCTTTGCTTCAGCTCAATTCTGTCTTGTTTCTGCTCTAATGTCAGCTCCAAAAGTCCCCAATTCGAAGTCCCCAAAAACCTAGCCGAAAAGATGCTTAAATAGCAGAATTTCGTTGTAGCGTCGAGACGCTGTCGCGATCCGCAAATTTGGAAAATTTTCTATAGCGTCGAGACGTTGTTCCTAGCGTCGCGACGCTATGATTTTTTTTTTTTTTTTTTAAGATTGGAAGCTCCATTTGACTCCAATTGTTGAATTAAGCTTCAAGCACATACTTCCTACAAATAAAACATACAAATGCATAAATTTGGGCAAATAATTGAAAAAGACTAGCTTAATTAATCAGAGAAAAATAGCTAGCTATGCTCGCTATCATTGTCGAGAAAGAGTTGGAGTCTGGTCAGGGTGCTGGAGGCAGCAATAAAGATGCTGGAGCATCTGGTTCTGTTCCAGATGTGGAGCCACCTTATGTGCCACCCCCGCCTTATGTACCACCTCTACCTTTTCCACAAAGGCAAAAGTCTAGGAATCAGGATGGTCAATTTAAAAAGTTTTTAGAGATTCTTAAGCAGTTGCATATAAATATCCATTTAGTAGAAGCTATAGAGCAAATGCCTAATTATGCTAAATTTCTTATGGATATTTTGACTAAAAAGAAAAGGTTAGGTGAGTTTGAAACTGTATCTCTTATTGAGGAGTGTAGTGCTATTCTTAAGAATGGGCTACCCCCCAAGGCTAAGGATCCAGGGTCATTTACCATACCTGTGTCTATAGGTGGAAAGGAATTAGGTAGAGCACTCTGTGATTTGGGTGCAAGCATTAACCTTATGCCTCTTTCGGTCTATCGGAAGTTAGGTATTGGTGAAGCTAGACCTACCATAGTTACACTCCAATTAGCTGATAGGTCTATCACATATCCAGAGGGTAAAATTGAGGATGTCTTAGTAAAAGTGGATAAATTCATATTTCCTGTTGATTTTATTATTTTAGACTATGAGGTTGATAAAGATGTCCCAATTATTCTAGGTCGTCCATTTTTGGCTACTGGTAGGGCATTAATAGATGTTCAAAAAGGAGAATTAACAATGAGAGTCTGTAATGAGGAAGTAAAATTTAATGTGTTTAAAGCCATGAAATATCCAGACGAAATGGAGGATTGCTCCTTCATTAGGATTCTGGGGAGCACAGTCATTGAGACAGCAATACAGGATTCAGCTGATAAGCATTCAGAAAAGCATGGAGAGGTTAGTGTAGAAGATTTTGAATTTTGTTCTTTAGATAGAAAAAATGAAAAAGAATTGTTTAGGTGTGAGGATGTTTTTGAGTCTTTAGATTTAGATCAAAGAAAGGCCCCCCAATTAAGCCATCCCTAATTGAGGCACCCACTTTAGATTTGAAACCTTTACCGGATCATCTAAAGTATGTGTATCTTGGGGAAAGTGAGACGTTGCCCATTATTGTTGCATCAGACTTAATGTCGGAGCATGAAGAGGCCTTAATAAAATTGCTGCAGCAATACCGCAAAGCTATAGGTTGGATATTGGCTGACATTCAGGGGATTAGCCCATCTTTTTGTATGCACAAAATCACTCTAGAGGAGGGATCCTTTAGGAGTATTGAGCAACAAAGAAGGCTTAACCCTGCAATGAAAGAGGTTGTTAAAAAGGAGGTAATTAAATGGTTGGATGCTGGGATCATTTATCCAATTGCCGATAGCAATTGGGTAAGCCCTGTCCAATGTGTTCCTAAGAAAGGAGGTGTCACTGTGGTGAGCAATAAAGATAATGAGTTGATCCCCACAAGAACAGTAACTGGCTGGAGGGTTTGTATGGATTACAGAAGGCTTAATAAAGCTACCCGAAAGGATCATTTCCCTCTGCCATTTATCGACCAGATGTTGGATCGATTGGCTGGTCAGGCCTATTACTGCTTCTTGGATGGTTATTCTGGGTATAACCAGATTACTATTGCTCCTGAAGATCAGGAGAAAACCACTTTCACCTGCCCTTATGGGACATTCGCTTTTAGGAGAATGCCTTTTTGCCATTGCAATGCTCAAGCAACATTTCAGCGGTGTATGTTAGCAATTTTTTCTGATATGATTGAGTCCACTGTTGAGGTCTTTATGGACGATTTTTCAATTTTTGGTGGGTCTTTTCAGAGTTGTTTAGATAATTTAGGTAAGGTATTAAAAAGATGTGAGGATACCCATCTAGTTCTTAATTGGGAGAAGTGCCACTTCATGGTGAAGGAGGGCATAGTGTTAGGTCATAGGATTTCTAAGAATGGTCTAGAAGTTGATAGAGCAAAAGTTGAGGTTATTGAAAGACTAGAGCCACCGAATTCAGTGAAGGGAATTCGGAGCTTCTTAGGGCATGCTGGATTTTATAGGAGGTTCATAAAGGATTTTTCCAAAATCAGTAAACCTCTTTGTAACTTATTGTGCACTGATCATGTTTTTGACTTTAATGCAGATTGTAGGAGGGCTTTTGAAACGTTGAAGGCTGCTTTAATCTCAGCACCCATTCTCTGCGCACCTAATTGGAATTTGCCATTCGAGGTAATGTGTGATGCGAGTGATGCTGCAGTAGGTGCAATGCTGGGGCAGAAGCAGGGCAAATTTATTCATCCTATATATTATGCAAGCAAGGTTTTAAATGAGGCATAGGTCAACTACACAACTACCGAAAAGGAGTTGTTAGCTGTTGTGTTTGCTTTTGAGAAATTTCGACCATATTTGGTTGGATCCAAAGTCACGGTGTTCACGGATCATGCAGCAATAAGGTATTTAATGTCAAAGAAATATGCAAAGCCTAGACTAATTCGTTGGGTTTTATTACTGCAGGAATTCGACTTGGAGATAAAGGACAAGAAGGGATCAGAGAATGTCATTGCAGATCATTTATCTCGTCTTGATCCATCATCATCTTTGCTGGAGCAATCTGCCATTTCCGATTCTTTTCCAGATGAACAACTTTTTGCTGTTCAGGTAAAGGTAGTCAGGGATGTCCCTTGGTATGCTGATATTGCCAACTTTTTAGTGAAGGGAGTCACCCCTATTGATATGGATTGGAGGCAGAAGAAAAAGTTTAAGCATGATGCAAAAGTTTTCTATTGGGATGAGCCATTTATGTATAAGCAATGCTCTGACGGTATTATTCGTAGGTGCATTTCAGGTGATGAAGCAAAGGAAATCCTAGAGCAATGTCACTCTTCGCCGGAGGTCATTTCAGCTGTCAGAGGACGGCTATGAGGATTTTGCATTGCGGATTTTTCTGGCCTACGTTATTTAAGGATGCCCATTGGTTTTACAAGCAATGTGATGCTTGCCAAAGGAGAGGAAACTTGGGACCTAGAGATGAAATGTCTCTTACTTACATTTTAGAAGTTGAATTATTTGATGTATGGGGTATTGACTTTATGGGGTCATTTCCCCCTTCTAATGGCAATGTTTTTATCTTATTGGTAGTTGATTATGTGTCCAAGTGGATGGAGGCCATTGCATGTCATCAGAGTGATGCCAAGACAGTTGCAAGGTTTCTTCAATCGCACATCTTTGCGCGGTTTGGGACACCTAGGGCTCTAGTGAGTGATGAGGGTAAACATTTTGTTAATAATATCTTAACTAAGCTTTTAGCTAAGTATGGGACTAAGCATAGGATAGCTACCCCTTATCACCCACAAGCAAATGGTCAAGCTGAAATTAGTAATAGGGAAATTAAAGCTATTTTAGAGAAAGTAGTCCATCCATCTAGAAAGGATTGGTCCTTTAGGTTGGATGAGGCTCTTTGGGCTTATAGGACAGCTTATAAGACTCCTCTAGGTATGTCTCCCTATAGGTTAGTATATGGGAAAACTTGCCATTTACCATTGGAGCTAGAGCATAAGACGTTTTGGGCTTTGAAAAAGTTAAATTTTGATCTGAGTCGCGCAGGAGCAATAAGAATGCTGCAGCTTAATGAGTTAGAGGAATTTCGCCAATTTTCTTATGAGAATGCGAAAATGTATAAAGAAAAGACTAAGTTGTGGCATGACAAAAAAATTAAATCTAAAGAGTTTGTCAAGGGTCAAAAAGTTTTGCTTTATAATTCTAGATTAAAATTATTTCCTGGAAAATTAAAATCTAAATGGTCAGGACCGTTTATTGTGATTGAGGTTTTCCCTAATGGAGCAATTACTTTGCAGGATGAAAAAGATGGGAGAATGTTCAAGGTGAATGGACAGCGTGTGAAGCATTATTGGGGAGAGGAGTTTCAATCGAAATATCCTTCCCTAAGGTTGGTCGATGTTTGAGAGAGCAGGATTTTTGCGGGAGCATTTCACAGAGCAAAATTTTGAGCTCCCAGGATTTGTATTGATTTTATTTTTTTGTTGATTTGATTTTAATTGCGGTTAGGTTAGATTTGATTCTGCACGGTTTATTAGATTTTGTCTTTAAATATTTGATTAGATCTTGTGTATTTTGTTTTGAATTTGATTTGATTTTCGGGTTATTTATTTAAATTATCTTTCAATTATCTTTTAATTAGTTAGATTTTATTAGATTTTATCTAGATTTTATTTTCAGTTATTTGAAGTCTAGTTTTAATTAATAGAGATTTTCTCCAATATTCAGCTTCTTTTGAGAATAAAAAATTAAGTTTCATTTGATCGGTTAAAGTTCAATTTGAATTTAAAAGATTTGATTTTCCTATTTTGAAATTTAAATTCTGTATCTAAGATTCGGCGGGTTCAGAAGATTGTTGCAGCAAAGATAATTGTTGTTGTACTGGTGTGTACGATGACTATCCGCAAGCGCACGGGTCGTCACAAGTTATATAAAACGGAAAGTATTCCGAGTATCGAATCCTCAGGGAGACGAAGCGAAACTTAAGCAAATAATTAAAATTCTCTTGAGCACTGAAAATACTTAGGTGAAATAATATTTAGGGACTACGTTCATGTGATAAAAAGAACTTGAATTCAAAATGACTAATGAAAACAAATTTGATCAATCAGAAATAAAATGTGGAGAAAGAGTTTTCTTTAAGCGGGGAAGAGGGGTCTTGAAAATCAATGGTTAGCTAAATAATTGCTATAATTATCCTATCTCATTGCCCAACTAATTATAAACCTAGAATCTCCGTTAATCACATAGGTTCTCCTGTCGGTTTCCCCTAATTGTAATTAATTCATTTTAACAACCTAAGTGTCCTTAGCGCTATTAAAAATCATTAATTATTACGCTCTGATTCATTTTAGGAATCTAAGTTTAATCAACTAATCCCGGTGTCACAACGGGCAATTAAACTAGTTGCATGGATTATGATCTATCCTAATTTCTCTCCGTCGAGTTTCCATTAAGAAACGAATCATTACACAATTGGCCAGATTGAGTAAAGCATTAAGCACATCCATACAAATAATTAGGACATGGGCAAGAGACAAGAAATTATAACAATATTTCCACTATCATTTCATTTCAAGACCCCAAATTGGGGTTTAGCTACACATAATATCCACAATAATTACAAGGGAAAGCATATTAAAAAGCATAAAGGAAAGGAATTGACCGTCGAAAAACCCCTTGCTGACACTTGGAGCTCCCGTTGATTACTCCTCGAGCCTCTATGATTGCTTCCCAAAATTCCCAAAATTTCCCCACTAGAAGAACCCTCTCAAAAAGGCTCAAAAGCCTTGAGAGGGGCTCCAAAAAAGGAGTCTTAAGAAAGGAAAGAAAGGATTGAGTGATGGGTTGATTGATTGATTGATTGATGAGAAATGAGGCACCAAGGGCGCCTATTTATAGGCCTGGAATAGGGGTAGCGTCGCGACGCTGCCTTGCTAAGCGTCGCGACGCTGCTGCGCACGCGGCTTGGGCAACAAGAAAGGGCAGCGTCGCGACGCTGCCTTGCTAAGCGTCTCGACGCTGCTGCGATTTTCCAGATTTTTCAGCTTCCTTTTGGGCTGATTTTTGGGCCTTCTTCTTCATTTCTCTTGGTCTTTTCTTTATGAATGTCTTCTTTGGGCCTCCAATTGCATCAAGCTAGGATTTGGGCTATAATTACTTCAATTTTGGCTCTTTTTCTCCCAAAATCACCAACTTAGCTCCTAAGGACCAAATAACAAAATTCATTAAATATATTCATTAAAAACACGATTAAAGCACCAAAAAGCTTAATAAATTGAGACTAAAATAGCGACATTTCTGCTCGCTATCACACCCCCAAACTTAAGCTTTTGCCAGTCCCGAGCAAAATAAATTCTAAAGGTGCATGAAATAGAATCGCTCAACCCTCAATGATTTTGGAATTCTTAGGATCGAATGGAAAACATGCAAGTGGAATAAGCAAGCACCGCATACTATTGAAGAAATCTTAAACTAGTTTGAACTTAAGATTAATGAATAGCATGCTCAAGACTTATCTATTGATTCTTTTACTAACCTAGATTAGTCTTATGGCTTTCTCCATTTGTTTTCCCCCTACACTGGCTAAGAGCCCCTAATACTTCGGAGTCCTTCTATCATGCAAAAAAAAGTAACTAGGGTGCCTGTCATCTTTTTCTTTTCTCATGGGGGAGCAGAATTCTCACATGATTTTTCTTTTTCTCATCTTTTTCTTTTGTTGCTCTTTTGCTCCTCCCCCAAACTTGCATTTTGATATCTAATGGTACTAGCTTTCACACTACGGTGCAGGGACCCTTAACCCGAATTTTATTCTTTGGTTGGCCTAACTGATCACACCACAGGTAGCTCTTTTTACCCCTAGGCTTTTTTTTTTCTTTTGAGCAAGCAAAAATTCTTTTTCAACAGATTTTTTTTTTCTCACATTTTCTTTTGTTGCTTTTGCTTTTCTCTCAGCAGGCATAGCATTTTTTCCTACCTAGTTCTTTAGAGCAATCAAGCATGAACTTCCTAATATTAGAAACTAAGCCTATCGGGGTGACAACAACTTTGAAAACCATAATAAGAATCTAGATTTTCAAAGACGTCATTAGATAAGACTATTGCATGCTTTAGACATCAAAACTAAGTATCAAAAAATTTTAAAATTTCACAATTTCTGCCGTGCTCCCAGATTCCACAACATATAAACCATTTTCTCCCAAAATTTCAAAAATCACATCCTTGGCTATCATGGCTATCTATTCATGCATCCAACAGAATTTAAATATGCTCAACACAGCGGAAACCTCCCCCCCAAACTTAACTAAACATTGTCCCCAATGTTTTAAAACAGAAAAGCATAAAGAGAGATACTGAGACTTCCCTGAGCTAGGAGCGCTTCATCCTCTTCCTTTGGATCCATGAAAAATGGGAAATGTGGAATTTTGGGATTTGCTAAGGTGATCCTGCAAAACAAAATTGGATCACGGAGCAAAGAAAATTATTTACCGCAAAAACAACTAACTACTTTAATCCTTGGGTTGCCTCCCAAGCAACGCTTTCTTTAACGTCTTTAGCTAGACTAGGCTCGGCACGCTTACGGAGGCTCAAAATAAAAATTTTCATCATCCTCCGGGCCCTGCAAGAAATCACGCACCGAATTGCATACTACAAACAGGGGAGAAAAAAAACTTTCCCCTGGCCCATCTTCACTAAAGAGATTCTTATAATAACATTTTAGAAAATAATCAGCTGCATCAAATCTCTTTTCTAAATCTCTATTTTCAAAACAGTTGTTAACAGAGTCATCAAGCGTTATAATATCTACTGGTCTAGGATCTATAGATGGCCTATCAATCATGCCAGTCCATTCATCAGAAAAATATCTACATGCTCAGTAGATCCTTCAGACTCAGAATTAAAAAATGATTCAACTAAGCTATCACATGACTCATCATCAGAAGAATTAAAGAATTCAAGAATTTCAGGATCAGATTCTATACTATGCACAGATTTGAGTTCTTCTGGGTCAGTTTCTATGCTATACACATCATCATGACATGAAAAGAAAGTATTCACATTGTCAGGATTCATGCATTCTGGAATGTCAAGATCAGACTCAATAGATTCACTGTAATCATGGTCAGACTCAAAATTATCTATCGAGCAATCTTTTTTATGCCTTTTATGTTCATGCTCAATGTCAGGCAAATCAATATCATCAACAAAATTATTCATTTCAGGCAATTCCAATTCATTTTCAAAGGAAGGTAGATCATCAACTGCAGATCTTTCATTGTCACAAGCAGGCAAGTCTAATTCATTTTCAAAGTCAGGCAGATCCAAATCATTTTCAAACAGAGGATTATCCATATATACATCATGATCAAAATCCATATTATCAACAAGCATTTCTCCTAAGCCTAGGCCAAGATTATAGTCTACCTCTTCATCGTCATCAATCAAGTATTCAGGCCCAACAGAAAAACATGTATGCAAGCTACAAACAGATTCATCTTGGCCAAAAATACTAAACACGACTTTTTCATCATCAATGTTCAAGGTAAGCTTACCTGTATGCACGCTAATCTCGGCCTTACCAGTGGCTAGGAAAGGTCTACCTAAGATAATTGGCACCTCTTTGTCCTCCTTCATGTCCAGTACCACGAAATCTACAGGGAAGATGAATTTGTTGACTTTCACCAACACGTCCTCCACAACACCCATCGGGTGGGTAATCGATCTGTCGGCAAGCTGGAGAGTGACGTCAGTGTCTGTCATACCTGATAAACCAATCTTCCTGTATACAGAGTAGGGCATCAAATTTATACTTGCTCCTAAATCACATAAGGCCCTATCGAAGGATACTTCTCCTATGGTACAGGGAACAGTAAAACTCCCTGGGTCTTTCTGCTTAGAGGGTATCCTACCGGAAATAATGGTACTGCTACTCTCAGATAAATTAAAAACTTCTTTTTTCAGACTTTTCTTTTTAGAAAGCATTTCTTTCATGAATTTTCCATAATTTGGCATATTATACAAAGCTTCTACCAATAGAATATTCACAGACAACTTTTTAAACATTTCTAAAAATTTTTGAAATTGTTCATCTAATTTGACATTTTTAAATCTTTGAGGAAAAGGTAACTCCCTGAAATCAAAGGTTGGACATTTGCCCCTCCGCTTGGGCGGGCTAATATGCGAACCTCTGTCATGGTGGTTGCATGGAACCACTTCTTCCTCAGTCATCTTTTTATTGTCATTCTGCTTCTCTTCTTCTTTTTTACCTGCACAGCTGTTAGAAAAATCACATTTAAATTCAATAGAGTTGGGAGGATGTTGGAACCTTTCAGAGGAGGCTTTTTGTGCCTCAGTCCCTTCATCTTCATCCCTTCTCTTTTCTTCTTCCTTTTTCTTCTCTATACTGTCCTCCAGTCTTCTGCCACTTCTCAGAACCACCATCTTACACTGCTCTTTCGGGTTAGGCTCAGTATCGCTTGGAAATTTTCCCTTCTGCAGGGCATTTACTGCTGAAGCAATCTGACCTATCTGCACTTCCATATTCTTTAGAGCTGCGTCGTGGTTGTTTACTGATGCCTGGAGATTCACATTCAATATTCTTTGTTCCTTGATGAATAAAGCCACCATCTCCTCCAGATTATTTTTCTTCTCAGGAGTACTCGTTGATGCAAAACCTAGGGGTGGCTGTAAAACATTCTTCGTATTCGCATATGAGAAGTTCTCGTGATTGCGCAGACTGGGGTGGTAGAAGTTTGGTACTCCTTAAGTATATGGTCTATTTCCTATGTATTGAACTTCTTCCACATCTTGACCTTCTTTCTTCGAATGTCCTTCAGCTAAGGTGGAAATGGACTTCACCACCTCAGATGACGTCAATTTGTTTAGTGCATTGGTCAGAGATGCCAGTTGCGCTTTCAGTGAACTTGACTCATCTAATTCATATAATCCAGCCTTTTTTGTAACTGTTCCTCTCTCCGTCGGCCATTGATAACTTGTTGCCGCCATTTCCTCAAGCAGGTCTTTGGCTTCTGTCACCGTTTTTGAAAGAAAACTCCCTCCTGCTGATGTGTCAAGGACTGTCTTCGTGGAGGGGTTTAATCCATTATAGAATAACTGTACCTGAAGCCAATCAGGATATCCGTGTTGGGGGCATCGCCTAAGCATTTCCTTATATCTTTCCCACGCTTCGTATAACTGCTCTTCGTCAAGCTGTTTGAATGTTCCAATTTCAGTCTGCAGCTTGGTAGTCTTAGCTGGTGGAAAAAATTTTGTCAGAAAAGCCTGGGCAAGCTCGTCCCAAGTACTGATGCTGCCCGTCTCGACTGATTCGAGCCAATCTTTTGCTTTATCCTGCAGGGAAAATGGAAACAGCCTTAATCTGATCGCGTCGGCCGGAACTCCGTTCATCTTTACTGTCCCGCATATTTCTAGGAATGATCGCAGATGAGAGTGGGGGTCCTCGGAAGGATGTCCCTTGAACGAGTTATCGCGCGCCATCTGAATCAACCCTGTTTTGAGCTCAAAATTTGTAGCTTGGATGGGGGCGTAAACAATTCCAGAATTCTCGGTAGGAAGAACTGGCTGCAGAAAATCTCTAATTGCCTTGGGAGCTTCTTCTTGGTGGGCCATCGTTTCTGCTAATCTTTTTTCTTTTCTAATGAATTTTAGAGTCCTGTTAATCTCAAGATCTAACGGAAACAGATCAACCACATTGTTTCTTCGCATACAATGCTCCCAGATAACAAAAAGAACCAAACAAAAATGAAAATAAAAATAGTATTCACAAAATGATGAAAGAAAAATATTTACACCTAAATTACCATTTACCCTTTTCTTTTTTATGTCAAGAAAAATTATTTTTTGCTTAAAATCAAGCCTCCCCGGCAACGGCGCCAAAAACTTGTTGTTGAACTGGTGTGTACGATGACTATCCGCAAGCGCACGGGTCGTCACAAGTTATATAAAACGGAAAGTATTCCGAGTATTGAATCCTCAGGGAGGCGAAGCGAAACTTAAGCAAATAATTAAAATTCTCTTGAGCACTGAAAATACTTAGGTGAAATAATATTTAGGGACTACGTTCATGTGATAAAAAAAACTTGAATTCAAAATGACTAATGAAAACAAATTTGATCAATCAGAAATAAAATGTGGAGAAAGAGTTTTCTTTAAGCGGGGAAGAGGGGTCTTGAAAATCAATGGTTAGCTAAATAATTGCTATAATTATCCTATCTCATTGCCCAACTAATTATAAACCTAGAATCTCCGTTAATCACATAGGTTCTCCTGTCGGTTTCCCCTAATTGTAATTAATTCATTTTAACAACCTAAGTGTCCTTAGCGCTATTAAAAATCATTAATTATTACGCTCTGATTCATTTTAGGAATCTAAGTTTAATCAACTAATCCCGGTGTCACAACGGGCAATTAAACTAGTTGCATGGATTATGATCTATCCTAATTTCTCTCCGTCGAGTTTCCATTAAGAAACGAATCATTACACAATTGGCCAGATTGAGTAAAGCATTAAGCACATCCATACAAATAATAAGGACATGGGCAAGAGACAAGAAATTATAACAATATTTCCACTATCATTTCATTTCAAGACCCCAAATTGGGGTTTAGCTACACATAATATCCACAATAATTACAAGGGAAAGCATATTAAAAAGCATAAAGGAAAGGAATTGACCGTCGAAAAACCCCTTGCTGACACTTGGAGCTCCCGTTGATTACTCCTCAAGCCTCTATGATTGCTTCCCAAAATTCCCAAAATTCCCAAAATTTCCCCACTAGAAGAACCCTCTCAAAAAGGCTCAAAAGCCTTGAGAGGGGATCCAAAAAAGGAGTCTTAAGAAAGGAAAGAAAGGATTGAGTGATGGGTTGATTGATTGATTGATTGATGAGAAATGAGGCACCAAGGGCGCCTATTTATAGGCCTGGAATAGGGGTAGCGTCGCGACGCTGCCTTGCTAAGCGTCGCGACGCTGCTGCGCACGCGGCTTGGGCAACAAGAAAGGGCAGCGTCGCGACGCTGCCTTGCTAAGCGTCTCGACGCTGCTGCGATTTTCCAGATTTTTCAGCTTCCTTTTGGGCTGATTTTTGGGCCTTCTTCTTCATTTCTCTTGGTCTTTTCTTTATGAATGTCTTCTTTGGGCCTCCAATTGCATCAAGCTAGGATTTGGGCTATAATTACTTCAATTTTGGCTCTTTTTCTCCCAAAATCACCAACTTAGCTCCTAAGGACCAAATAACAAAATTCATTAAATATATTCATTAAAAACACGATTAAAGCACCAAAAAGCTTAATAAATTGAGACTAAAATAGCGACATTTCTGCTCGCTATCAATAATGCTGGAGCAAATTTCTCGTATGCATAGGAAGGATTTTAGTGTGAGTAATTATTTTTACCGTTGGGATTTTTGAATTTCTATGGGCAGGTGAATTGCAGGGATGTTGCCACATGTCGTGAAGGGACAATCCAACGGTTTAGCCGTTGACAGCATGCCGTTATTTTCCATAGATGATTGGAGTTCCACAATTTTACCGTTAGGGATTTGAATTGCAACTTAATTGTGAACGGTAAAACCATTTATTACGGAGCAAATCCTTTCGGTTAGGATTTCAAATTGCTGGAGCCTTATTTATTTGCAGACATTGGTAAGTCTTCGTTCTACTTCGTCTTCTTGATTCTATCTTGCCATCTACATTCTTTCTTTCTCCTTTTTATTCTTTGCAAAACCCTTTGAGTTATCCATGGCCAAAACAAGAGCGAGGAAAGAAAGAGAGAGAGAGAGTGAAGAGGAAATACCCATTACCCCCGAAGTTCCGAAAGTGAAAACTAAGAAGAAAAGAACACCGGAGGAGAAAGAAGCTAAAAGAAGAAGGCGACAACAGAGGGCGGAAGAACAGGAAAAAGTGACAGAGGATGAGGCTGCTGCAGTGGTTGAAGAAAACCTCGAAGAACCGCAAGAACATACCCCAGGAGAGGCTGATCAGAGACTTGCGGATACAGATACGGCTCGAGAGGAAAATGTTGAGGAAAATCAAGAACAGCAGGCTGAGATGGTGAGAGACGAGCAGGTAGACGCAGTGTTTGAAAGAGGAAACGAGCAGGACCAAGAAGCTCGTGTTGAGGTAATCATGCCCGAATCACCGAAACGCTGCCGCATAAAAAGAAAGGCTGGCCGTATTCAGGTGATTCGGACTGATACCCCATCACCACCATCATCAGATTCTGAAAAGGAAGAGCGAGAGGAAAGAGAGAAGAAAGAAGCTGAGGACAAAGAAAGAGAAGAAACAGAGAAGAAGACTGAGGAAGAGCAGTTGCTCAAGCGCAGGGCAGAGAAGGGAAAAATATTGCTGAAGCATCGGAAGAACACGAGGCGATAGAAGAACATCAGGTTCCATTTGATCGCTTCGTCAACAATTTTGCCAGAGCAAAATACGCTGAGCTTCTGAAAAGGGATTTCTTGTTCGAGCACGGTTTCAGTGGTGATCTTCCACAGTTTCTGAGGACCGGTATTGCAGACCACGGCTGGGAGCTGTTTTGTGCGAAGCCGGAATCTGTAAATGCACATGTGGTGCGTGAATTTTATGCTAACATTGTCAAGGAGGATGGTTTACAGGTAATTGTCCGAGGAGTCGAGGTGGATTGGAGTCCAAGTGCTATCAATGCACTCTACAACCTTCAGAATTTCCCCCATGCGGCATATAATGAGATGGCTGTGGCGCCATCTGATGAGCAACTAAGTGAGGCTGTAAGGGAGGTAGGAATTGAAGGGGCACAGTGGCAGTTATCCAAGACTCAGAAGAGGACATTCCAGTCGGCTTATTTGAAAAGGGAAGCGAACACATGGATGGGATTTATTAGACAGAAGATGCTTCCAACAACACATGACTCGACAATCTCCAGGGAACGGGTTCTCCTAGCTTTTGCCATCTTACGGTCTCTTAGTATTAATGTAGGGAGGATCATTGCGAATGAGATTTCTGGATGTTGGAAAAAGAAGGTGGGGAAACTATTCTTTCCAAACACAATCACGATGTTGTGCAGAAGAGCAGGGGTTCCGGTGGATGAGGGAGATGTGATCCTGTTTGATAAGGGGATCATAGACACGCCCAATTTGGCACGGCTCCAGCGTGTGCAGGAGGTACGTCAAGGTGGACTTATCCATGGCATCAACTCGATTTTAGAACAACTGGCACTTTCGGCCAGTAGGCAGGAGTTTGCTGAAAGGCAAACTTTAACCTTCTGGAACTATGTTAAGAATCGGGATGCCAGCTTAAGAAGGGCAATGCAAGAGAATTTTTCCAAACCGTATCCAGCCCTTCCTACATTCTCTGAAGATCTGTTGAACCCCTGGATTCCGCCACCACCTGTTGAAAGAGAAGAAGAGAATGATGATGAAGAGCAGGGTCAGGAAGATTGATGGATGAAATGATCTTCAGCGAGCTTTATTTTTGTTCTTATGATTTTGTTTGCTCGCGCATATCTGACCCCATTTGATAAATATGTTTGCTTGTTTCTTTTTAATTTTTCTGCTTTAAAAATATATCTCTGCTATGTAATTTATGTTCTTATGTTTTTTAATGAAATTTTTAGATGTTTCTGTTCCATTAGCACTAAGTAATGCCTAACTTAACTATTTTTCTTCTGAATTTTTGAAGATTGGACTGATTACGCTTAATTAGATCAAGGTATTCTGATCTCCAGAAACCTTTTGCTTGAGCATTTCTTCTAGCCTGGACTGTTGCTGCGGCAAAGAAGATTTTGACGGTAGTATTGACTTATATGATCCACTTTAAGCTTAATCTTAGTCCCATGTTTAGTTTAAAAAATTCAGTTAGAAAAATTTAAGTTTGGGGGTATAATTTGCAAAATTAATGATGCATTGAGGACAATGAATAATTCAAGTTTGGGGGACTTTTTGCTACTCCAATTATTTTGCTCGAGCATTCCTCTCCTTCAAATTAAAATTTGCTAGGTTATTGAGTAACCGGGGACATTTGTGATACCCACAGTTTGTCTTCGCGTCAAAAGATGACCTAGGAAATGTGAAAAAATGAGAAATATGAGAAAAAATTATTTGCTGAAAAATTATTTGTTGAAAATTTTGCTGAAAAAAATTGATAGAGCAAAAGTTTTGAGGGATGAATGATAATCCAACAGTTTTTCTGTCTCTCAGAACTTAGGTGAGCTTCATCACAAAATGTCGCCATTCTGAGGGGCAAGAGATGGAATAACTAAGGATTTTTTAGCTTTATAATGAGTATTGAGCCTAGTTGGTGATAAGCTTGAGGCAAGGGTATACTGCACCATAAAGTGAGTCATCCCATGCTTAAGAGCTTATGACTGTAAAGCTGCTTTGAGTCTGATAAATAATGATATAAACCCCTTTAAAAAATATGTTTTGAAATGTCTGATAATAGAGCTAAGCTGTGGTGAGTTCTTAGAATTAAGTTAAAAAGTGGTGATTATTTGTCCCTACTGAAGGAATCATTTTGCTGCAGCAGAGCTTGGCTTTGCAGAGTGCTCAGGTAAAGGTTAAAGGTAGTGTTGGACTGTCTGGTTTGATTAAGCTAATTCTTTGTCTAATGTTTTTAAATTCTTGAAGGAAGGTTGGTTAGTATTGCTCGGGACGCGCAATAGTTCAAGTTTGGGGGTATGATAACTGCCCAAAAGGTAGTTATTTAGGCCTCATTTATATAAGGATTTGCGTGTCTTTAATGCTTAATAGGGTTGATTTTAGAGAGATATTACATGATTTAACCCATTTGGAAGAATGGAAGCTTTGGAAATCATTTTGTGCAGATTATGCTGCTGAGCGACTGGAGGAAGCAAATTCTATGCTGCAGCAAAACTGGGAACAGAAACTGCCACATCACAGCTCGTTAGCCAACTTCATGAACCGACTTCTGTTGAGTTATTTTCGTGATAAAGGATCAAGGAGAGCCTTACACGTGTCCTAGTTGACATAATTCAAGCCCCCCATCCTTCTATAAAAGGAAGTAGCCGTCAAAGTCAAAGTCATTCCATGTTTTCCCTTGGAAGCCGAATAGTATAGGGAGATTGAAGATCATCAAGAACACCATCTACCGCAAGCTGATTAGGGAGTTTATTTTCTTCATTAACTTGTGGTTATGGACATGCATACTCAGATTGTAATTCGTATTCCTATGCCTATTATGAACTAAGTAGCTTAGGGTGTTGGTTAGGAATAATGTGATTACTGTGTTTCATCTCTAGTAATAAATTGACTATCGCATTTTGGTTAATTGTTGTGCTTATTCTTATTTTATGCCCGCCTGGCCAGCCGGTGTGAATAGCTCTCTCTAGTTTTAGGGATGATTTATAGAGTGTGTGGCAATTATCCACACTACGATCATTGTGTATTGGTGAACGCCAGTGACTGAGCTAGGGATAGTCAATTGCCTAGTGCTTGATCGGTCGCTCTTCATTGGGTTTGAAACATATCCCAAAAGATCCGGAGTTCCGGGAGGAATCCGCTAATAATACTGCGAGAAATGCATGATCAATAATATTGCTAGAGCATATCTTAGAACAATCACTAAAACCTAACCAGCGCCTGTCTTTAATCTATCTATCTATTTGTTTACTCGTTGTTCTGTCATTTATTTTGCTTCAGCATAATTCCGATAAAACCCAATCATTTTATTATTCTTGAAACCATTAAAAGTTACACAAAAATAGGTAGAGTGGAAACTCATTCAGGGCTCGGATTGATAATATTACTTGCTGCATACTGTGTATACTTGCACAGGAATTCTAGAGTATTTTATACTATATTTTTACTCACTCTAGGAACCCAACACTTATAGCAACCATGTATAGCTAAAATCCCGGCTTGCGGGTCTTGAATGAAGGAATAAAGTTTTAATGTTATTCTAATTGCCTATTTTTGTGTCCAATTTACTAATTATTTGTGTGGGAGTTCTTCATGCTCTATGGTTTCTGGCCAAATTTATAGTGAATAGATACTTAGTGGAAGCTCGACGGAGAGAAACTAAGTCAGATCATAACCCACTCAACTAGGCTTAATTGTTCATAGTGACAGCGAGAGTAGTTGATTAGGCTTAGAGATCAATAATGAATCAAGCCTCATTAATTAACACATTTAATAGCGCTAAGGACACTTAGGTTGTTAAACTGAGTTAATTATAATTAAGGGAAACCGACAGGAGAACCTATGTGATTAACGAAGATTCTAGATCTATAATTAGTTGGACATAATATTAAGTAATTAGAATAACTATTAAACTGTATTTTGAATTCAAGATCCTTCCTCTTATTTGACTCAATCTCCCCCATTGTTATTAAATTTCTTGATCGACACTTAGGTTGTTAAACTTTGTTTGATTGCCTTGTTTAAATTTCATTTGCATCTTTCATTATGTTGGGTTCCCTAGATAATAGGTCGCCTTAGTATTTTTAGTGTTTAGAATTTTACCTTGCCTAAGTTCTCTTCTCCCTTTGGATACGATATTCGATATACTTGTCGTCTCTTTATTACTTGTCGACCCGTTCACTTGCGATCATCCCACGAACAATACGTTACATGACACGGAAATCATATTTTTTGTGCGGAGCGTGACACGTAAATCACGTGTTAAGTTGCGTTGCATGGCACGTAATTCATGTGTTTTGGTGTGTGGCATGACGTGTAAATCATGTGCTAAGAAAGTGAGCATGGCGCAGAAACCATGTGGGGTTGCATAGCATGTTGCGTGTATGCATGAAGTCGTCCTGTTGAGTCGACATGAGGCATGTTATTCGTTTAATGCTTAGAAGTATGTTGGATGCATGTGCCTAGCATGTTGATTGGGTTGTTTGTTGCTTGATCGCTCACCAGGTGTGAGCTACTTACCAGTACTGTGGTTGTACTGACCCTTCCCATTCTTTCCCCCAACATTTTCAGATTATGCAGGTGTTGACGAGTGTTATGAACCTGATGATGCAGACAAGGAAGCGCACGAGGAGTGACTCCACTGGTCTAGGCTTTTGGTTATCTAGTTATCTGGTTGTCTAGTTTTGTTATAATTGTCATTTATCCTTCTGGTTGGATAGGATAGTATTTTATGTTATTACATTCAGAGGTTTGTTTAGACGTTTTATTTAAGAGGTTAGTCATAGCTATGGTTAGCTTCATCTGTAGTTTCGATTCCTTTTATTTAATAAAGTTATCCTTTATCTAGTATGTTGCGTTTCTGTTGTTTGGTTGTGGATAAATGAGAATGCGAGATTGATGGAAGAGATTGTCGAGGTCTCTTATCAAATAAATTTATAATCCTCAACCTCTAAAGCTAACTTGTAGCAATAACGGCCGGGGTCTATCACAGGGAGCCTATGCAAACAAATCTTAACTTCCTTATTTGTTTTAGGTAACCAAAAAGGGGGGTTTTATGGAAGGAAAGTAAATATGGAAAGAAAACCAATTAAGAAAAATGTTGAAAAAAAAAGGAAAGTAAGAAAATCAATTTAAGGGAAGAAATTAATACCTTAAGGAAATCATGCAACCGGGTTAGTCATGGTAAGTTCAATTCAATTAAATCATCAATTTCACTAATAAGTCAAAACAAGTTTAAGCCCGGCGTATTCTGACAACAAACCGAGAATCATGGTCCACTATCACAAACATGCAAACGCTAAGTTTGATTCTAGTTTAAACTAATTAATTGGCCAATTAATTAACCTAAACCGCAATAGGATCTAGCCGAGTTAATTTACATGCAATGGGCAAGAAACCACAATTACAATGAATTAAATCATTTAGTTCAAGGGACGCATGCGTATAAACATAACGTTAACCTATATGCTACTAATGTTTAGCAAGTAAATTTAGAGAGGGCGCGGTCAAGGTTGTCAATCTTTCCTACCACAAACTAAATTTATAGAAAAAGAACTAAAATCACATAAACATGCTTTGAGAATTCAAACAAGAAATTTCACTAATAGAATATGAACTTACTCTTTACTACCCGATTACATGAGTGGAGAGCTTAGCCTCTCATGGAATAAGAGCAAGCTTGCTACTTCATGAAATACATCAAAGAAAGCAATTAAAACTAAGACTAAGAATAATGGTGGAAAAGGGGGAGAGAGATAGACTACAAAATTGTAGTGAATTGTGTGTTGAGGGATGATTCTAAACCTACACCAAATGCCTCTATTTATAGGGATTCTTGACCTTCAATTCGTGGTAGAATGGTGCTGAATTGGGTCTTCAAACATGGAAAAAATCCCAGCCAAATTTGGAAAATTTCAATTCTGGAAATTGCCTAGCGTCGCGACGCTCTACAGCAAGCATCTCGACGCTGGCCCTTCAATTTTGGAAAATATTTCTCGGATTGCCCTAGCGTCGCGACGCTGTTGAGCAAGTGTCTCGACGCTGTAGCGTCTCAACTCTGTATGACGAGCGTCTCGACGCTGATGAGGCTCCAGGGGCAGAATTATCCTTTTACGCTCCGATTTCGCTCGTTTAAGCCCTGAATTGCTTCCAAAGCTCTGGTGAGGACCTATAGACATATTATACTCATTTTAAAGAATTTTTCTCAAGGAATTCAACTAAGATAAGAAAATTGGGAGATTCTAAGTGTATAATAAATTGGACTTATCAGAGATCTGACTTGTTTATGTTTATGGGCTTTTGGGCTTGTTGAGTTGCCTTGGAGCTGTGGTGATGTGCGTTGTGGGGTGTGTTGGCTTAGAAGTGTGTTTCATGCTTAACAGGTTAAAGAAAAAATTTGGGTTAGTCATATGTATGTCGTTATGCTGTCGAAATTTTCGGTGCAATCGGTTAGTTTGGTTTAGGAGATAGTAATGTCGGTAGGATAGTTTTAATAAATCCTAGGGTGTTACAGCACATTGAAGGTCCAGTTCAGTCCCTGGATGGTCGGTTCGAGCAGGTTCGTGAAACTCGAGAGGGGTTTAAGCGAATATTTAAATTATTAATGTAATAATTTAGTTGTTTGCTTGTTTTAAATGCTAAAACCGGTCCACTTTAGTGTGTTCAATTAATTATGCATTATGAATGTATGTTTTAATTAAATAGAAATTGTTTGAGCATAAAGTATGTCATATAGATTTAAAATCCCACCATATGATAAGCATGTTTCATGCATTAAATGTATGTTATAAGAGTTATAATATATAGTATACATGAGTTAGGTAATTCATGAATTAAGTATAAGTAGTTACATTAATTTATGAATGGATGTTGTATGTTTTATTTTCGTATTAGCATAATTAGTATAATCGTTATGTTAACTGAACGAAAATAAACGAAGCATGCAACATAAAACTTCCTTAGCTCGATTAAAAGCATTATAATCGAATAGAAAGCATGTTATAGGTTATCGTCTTTTATAAATGTTATAAATCGAGATAGACGTTTAACAACTATAACAAAGATAAAGTGCATGCTCACTAATAACTCTCCAAAAGGGAGTTATTTATAGTCCTTTATCTAATGATTTGTATGTTATTTGTGTCATTTAAGTGTGTTTGATAGATGAATTTATTCTATTTTAACCTAATTATGAGAATTGATACTTTGGAGTTTCTTTGCATAAAAATATAAATGCTGACAAGTTGAGGGAGCATAGACTGATGATCCAGTAAACTATTAGCAAACTGAGCCACGTGAGCCGCACATGATTCATTACATGAAGTGGCATTTTAAGCTTAGATCTAGGAGTAATCAAGTTGGGGAAGCACTCCACATGTCCTTATTAACATAATTAGGTTAAACTCTCATCTTATAAGCAGAGGAGCCGTTTGAAGTTATGAGAGTCGAAACTTGGAGGCCGGTTAGGGACCAAGAAACCAATTGGAGACCTTAGAAAATCATTATGTGATTTTCTCTCAAGGAAGACGAAGTCTTTCCATGTTCGTGATGGTGTGGAGCAGCCGTTTCAACCTCATCAATTAGAAGGATTAATATATCTTTGATTTTAATCACATTATCGATATGTTTATTGAGATTGTAACGTGCTTTATGTTTTCTATCATGAACTGAATTAGGCATGGGTGAGAAGAAGTCATTTAAATGAGGCTAAATAAATTGTCTAACATAAAATAAAATTTTCATTTGCGATATATAAAAAACTTATTTTATCACATACTTTTTTCAATTGAATATAATAAAAATTATTTATGTTCGATTGAATAAATAAATAAATAAGACAAACGTTCATCGCACATGGTGAGAAACTGGTATATATATATGTCAACATGAGCATATGTTGTTATATATATTAAAAAATATATATTTTTCGGGTTCACCTATTTTACTAGTATAATGATATTTTAATGGATTCATTTCCTATAATAAGTTATTTTGATCCACATAAATTAGTTGAATGAAGAGTGCAAAAATCATATATGTAGTAGTACTAACCAACAACAACATTATTTAATATTCAATAACCAAACGAAACACACCCAAACATTCATAAGCATAAAACAACATTAAAAAAAAAAAAAAAAAAAAATCATCATAAAATAAAAGGAGAGAGAAGTAGAGTGACACATTATTATTATTATTCATGAGAAGTAGAAGGATGTTTAGTTGGAGATGCCAAAGAAGGAGAGGAGCTGGTTCTTGCCGCTGAGGTCTTTGTACACCACAGCGACATAGGTGCGGCTTACACTTACAGTCCCATCAAGGGCCGTTAATTGGAGCTTGTAGTTGGTCCCGGCTACGTACTGAACAAACCCACTAATCACTTTCTGGAATTTCAGTTCAGTCTTGGCTTGCTTATTGTGCTCGTTCACTGCGAACTCTCCTATGCTTTGGATCTGTGGGTCACCTATGTTCTTTATCGGTTCATAGCCGCCGTCCAACCCTAATGGCTTCCTCGCTGCCATCGACAGCGGCACGACGACGAGGAGAAGAGAAGCCATGAAAAAAACAGACTTCGCCATGGTTAAGGTTGGAGGGTGAGGAGTGTTTGATTTGTTGGGAGTGGTTGATGGTTTTTGTTGAACAAGGAAGGTGGATATTTATAGGAATGGATGGATGCATGAATATGAGGAGATTACAAGTTTGCCCTGAGATGTATGAGATTTCATGATTAATGGCCTCTTTCTTTCTTTCTATTTTTAAATTTACACATTTTGTCCTCGTTTGGAAAAAGTTAGAATTAATATAGTTACTATGATTTTAAAGTTAGGATTTTGTCCTTTTAGATTGATAAAACCTTATTAATTTTTAAATAGTCTCTATCGTGTACTCAGTCCGTTACAATTACATCCTTATCTTGTCTCGGTACTCAATTTATTAGTGGCTTCTAACGCCCACGTACTCAATTCGTTAGTGACTTCTAACAGCGCAAAATATTTAATTAGGTTTTATCAAATCATAGGGATGAAATTCTAATTTTAAAACTTCTAACTTTCTTCAAGACATAGGGACCAAATATGTAATTTAACTTTTTTAAAAAACTACAAGATGGATATATTAAACAATTGAGTTATGTGTAAATTGACAATAAATTTAATTATGAATTTTAATGTAAAGCTGACAAAGGAAAAACAAAAAACAGAGACGAGCTCTCTCATTTCAATTTTATCATGTTCTGCCTTGTATAAGAGAAAATGGGTGCATCCTTATTGTATAATCTTGGGGTTTTGTTTTAATAATATAATTTTTATATGAGGTTTGAAAAATAAATTTATTGGAAAACTTATTTCAAAAGTTGGGCAGTTTTTATCACATCAGAAAGCATCTTTGAAGAGACGATTTTGAATTACTTAGGTTCAAATTATCTCTTTAAGTGGAAAAATATTTGAAGCTACAACAATTAAACAATTTTACATTGTTCAATGTAATTGTGATGTCCGAGGTTAAGAGGGGTACATGAATGAACCGATACCACATCCAAATGAGAGGGATCCGAAGACAGGAAAGTATGGTCAAGATAAGCTTAAAAGAATTGATAGATACTACCTATACCAACAAGGTGGTGCACCTTCCTTTTTGGTGCCTCAATCATAGGAACTTTGAAGTTAAGCGTGCTTGGTTTGGAGAAGTTCTATGTTGGGCGACCTCTTAGGAAGAGTATGGTAACGGAGAAATACCGAGGTCTTAGTTGCCAAATCCAGATTCCGAATCTTGGGCCTGGGGCGTTACAATAATTTTACAACATTATTAAAAGGTAGTCATAATGTGGCGAATTCAGTTAGGTCCCCAAAAAGCAAAAACCAAATGGTTATCAACGGCGCCTCAATAATTAATTTTTCCTATCCATACTAAATCGAAACTCCCATTTTTTTTAACCTTGAAAATCCTCTTTTTTAGTCAAAATTGTTTTTGGAAGACACATCTTTTGTTATAATCTTTCATTAGTTAAATTCCATACCTTCATGTCTAATTCTTTTCCCCATTTTTAGCTCTATAGAAATAGAATGCTTTAAGTATTTACCAACAAAGTTCAATTTTATTGGGTAATAACTATTGTTATGAATAAACGGTCCTTCGTGGTTATACTTTAAATGTACCACACAAATCAATCCAAAAGGATTCTAGAAGAAGGAATTAATGCAAAACAAAGTCCATTTTTCTTTAAAGGACAATGAATGAATGAAAAAACAAAAAAAAAAACAAAAAAAAAAAAAAAACAAAACAAAACAAAACAAACTTATTACCTTTCCTTGATTTTTTTTTTTTTTTTATCATTACCCTTCCTAAAGTTGCAGATACAAAAAGAAATGAAAAAAATAAATTATTGTAACATTTGTTTTGCACGTGGATTTGTTTTTCGTTTAATTTCTACCTTAAACGATGCTTAAAAAAATCATTATTTTACAAATTTATAATTTTGTATAAGCTACATATACCTATTGAATGAGAAATATCGATCAATCACAAATTGTCACCTCATTATTCTAAAGAGTAAAATGCACTTTTGGCCCATGAGGTTTGAGTTAGGTTTTAGTCTTGAGGTTTGGATTTAGCTTCATTTTGCTCCCTCCATCCAATTTTTCATTAATTACTAACGGATTGCTCACGTGGCATCGTTTTTTATTAAAAATTATTTTTTTAACTTTTGAAATAAAATAATATTAAACTAGTAATATTTTATTATTTTCTTCACCTTGTTGACGGATTGCTTTCTTTTAATTTCGGTATTTCATTTTCCTAGCTTCAGTTTATTTAGATAGGTAGTTTCTCATTTCTGTTATTTGTTTTTTATCTTTTTAGGATGGCGGCACTGAAACGATCTATTGTTTATAGAATAGTCGATGACCTTCACCAATGTGCTTAATTCAAGGGAGTCTTTCTCATTCCTTAATACTATTGTCCTACGTTTTTGCATGATTGTTACATTGAGGACAATGTAAACTTTTAGGTTGGGGGTGGGGTATACTGCTTACTGTTTTCTGTTGGGCCTTGAGCATTTGTGCATCGAACCATCATTTGTGCTTATTGATTGCTTCGCATGCTTGTTGTATATTTTTGTGTTTATGTGATAATGATTTCCTATGATAGACTCATTTTTCAAAAATTTTAAGCCTTCGACGAGTTGTAATCATGAGTGCCCCAAAAGGGAGCATTTTTTAAATTTTTCTTTAATATGTCTTGCATAGGTTGGGTGTCTTTCTTGCTTTAGAGTAGGATTCGAACGCTTAAGAGCGAGTTATTAGGTTCATATTTCTGTTGTCACCCCGATAGGTGTAAGGTTTAGCGAGGAAGCCTTATTTTTTTTTTTTTTTTTTTTGCAAATTAGTGTGTGGAGTCTTGCCTAGGAAATGAAAAGAATATTCACCTACCATGAAAATAAAAGAGAGTTAAAATAAGTTAAGTGAGCTTGTTTGTAAATAATTTTTGTGTTAAGCTTTTCTTGTTTTATTTCTTTGAAAGAAAAAACATGTTTTGCATTGGTCATGAGTGTAAAGGGGTAAAAAGAGCTACCTACAGTGTGTTCAGTTAGGCCAACCAAGGGTTAAACTCGGGTTATGGGTCTCTGCATTATAGTGTGAAAGCTAGTGTCTCGTCCTAAAAAGAATGCAAAAAGAAAAAAAAAAGAATTCCTTGTTTACTTTTTCAGACACCTAAGCAAAGATTAAGCAACCTGATTTGTTTCATTTAGAATTTTTAGCGAGACTTTAGTGCCAGTGTAGGGGGAAGATAGGACGATGAGAGTTTAATAACTCAATCCTAGGTTAGTAAAGTTGTTGGGAGTGCGACCAAAGTCCCACATCGGCTAGATAAGGGGATGACCATGGGTTTATAAGGGAGGACAACTATCTCCACTAGTATGAGGCCTTTTGGAGTGAACCTAAAGCAAAGCCATGAGGGTTATGCCCAAAGTGGACAATATCATACGATTGTGGAGAATCAAGAAATGGAACAATACAAATTACATGATCATTTCAAAATATGTCATTTGAGGAGACAAAAAGACATTAGACAATCGTGTTTGAGACCAAACAAAACTAATGATAGAAAGGTTGTGCTAAATTCATATACTTTTGATTATGAAGCTTCTAGAAGAGACATTGCTTATATAATAATTTTACATTAATATCTTATTAACATGGTTGAACACCAAGGATTTAGATAAAGTTTATGAGTGGTGTTCAACCTTTGTTTAAGATGGTTTCAAGCACCACAATGAGGAGAGATATTCTAAAATTTTATGAAGAAGAAAGAATCAAAACAATGAAGTTTTTGGAAAACAATTGAAGTAGAGTTGTCATTACTATTGACATGTGGACTACTAGTAACCAGAAGAAGGGATACATTGCAATCGTTGCACATTTCATTGACGAATCTTGGGTCCTACAGAATAGGCTTTTGAGGTAATTTAATTATCATATTTATTTATTTTATTATAAGTTGTTTAACATATGAATTTAATTCTAATATATTGTTAGCATCACTTAATACTAGGTTTGCATATGTGTCACATCCACGCAATGGAGGATTACTATAGATAATTGTTCGACAAATGATACACTGATTGAGATTCTATTAGATAAGTTAGAGTTGAGGACATTTTTGTTGCATGGAAGTTTGTTCCACATGCGTTGTTGTGCACATATGTTAAATTTGATAGTAAAGGATGGATAGGCTATGATCGCTGATGGTGTAGAGAAAATTAGAGATAGATATTGTACAATTTTTGGACTTCATTTGCAAAAAAAAGAAGGAAAAATAAGTGTCATACATTTGCCAAAAAATCTTTCTTCACACCATGAGAGATCCAAACACATTGATGTGAGAGATCATTTTGTAAGAGATGTAATTGCTAAAGGAGATTTGAAGTCAATTAAGGTGAACACTTCAGAAAGTTCGGTTGATATGTTCAGTGAGTCCCTGCCTAGAGTGAAGTTCAACTATTATTTCTTGAACTTATACTGCATATTAATCCAGATAAAAGTGTTGGTGGAACAAATATCACTCATATTGTGAAATTTACAATGTCAATGTCAAGAGGGAGAATTGTAGAAAATTGACATTGTGATGTAATTTCACCTTCTTTCACTAATTATTGTTGTTGTTCTAGCTACTTATATCATCAGTAAGATTGAGCTGAACATGAAGCTAGTGGAAATTTGTTGTGGTCGTTGGGATTGGTTTTTCCCTTTTACAGTAGGCCACTTTTAGTTTTTCAACCAACATTTCTCAGTCATCCTTTCTTTAGAGGAGAATAGTTTGGCAGGCTTTCTTCTTCTTACACTTGAGGCTGAAGACACTGTGAGAGTATATGAGCATTACAAGGAGTGATTGTAAGAGAGCAGTGAGTCTGATTCCTTCTATACTAAGCTAGATTGTCTGGAATTGGTGATCAATAAAGAATGGGTGATCTCTTGCATAGTGGATGTAGACTAATAATCTTAGTTGAATCACTTAATTACATGTGTGTTAATCTTCTTCATCCCTAATCCTTTGTTTGTTTTTTTTTTTTTTTTTATTTGTGATATGAACTTGAGGAACCTACAAAATTATTTTGTGATCACTCCCTTGTTTCAACAAGAGATTGAGCCTTTTTTTTTTTTTTTTTCAATTCCAAGAGAAATTCTTAGAGGTCATTTGGATGGAGGGAAATAAAGAGTGAGAATAGGGTAAGGGTAACAGATCCCCTTGTTAGGGACAAGGTTTGCACAAGATTGGACATGGGAATAAGCTATATGCATGTGTTAGGGTTTTTCTATACCCTTCAAAAAGTATGATTTTCTTCATGCCTACAATTTCTCTATTTCTCTCGTTTAATTCCTCTTTATTAATACTGTGTATATTTATTTATTTATTTATTTATTTTCAATAATTATAGTTATTTTTTAATTAAATTCATTTATAATCAATTAATTTATTTATACTTGTTTAAATTAATTCTTATTAATTCATCAAATAATGTATCAAAATAATATTTTTAGGATCAACTTCATAAAACAAGCCTAAACATCGATTATAGAGTCAATTATGAAAATATTAATTCATTAATTAATAATATACTTAATCAATTAATTACAAATATTATTAATTTATGGTAATGATTTATTTTTAATCATTACAATTAATTATTTATGGATTATTTATGATCCATTAGCTGTTGTCAAAAAAAAAATTATGATCTATTACCGATTTCATTATTATTTTAAAAAATTATATTCTTTTTGGAATTAATTTTAATTATTTTGTTAATAATATATCATAACTATATAAGAATTATAAGATCAATCTCACAAGACAAACTTGTACATTATTTGTGAAGCATAATTATTTACTTAAACATTGTTATATAGTTGAGATCACATTCTTACCTTTTATAAAACAAATGTGCATGATATTGACGTAACATGATTTTTTTTTCCTTTTTTTTACGATATATGAGATAGAGGGATTCGAAGCACATACCTTGGACCATTAATATAACTTTATATCAGTTAAGCAATGTTCTTGTTAACGACGTAACATGTTTATTGTCTATTTTATCTATTACTTATAATTGATTAAACTATATTGTTAGTACATTAATTGAGTTATATAATTTGATCAAATTGTCTTTATTTATTGGAATAATATTATATATTACAAAGAAAAAAGAATATAAAATATTATTTGTTTGATTTATATAAAAATCTAATAACGTTCCCATGATAGAAACAAACACAGTGTCTTATTCTCAAACACTTATTACTCATGGGCATCCAATGAAACCTTAAACTTGACCCTAATTACTATTAAAATATCCCTCCAATTTCAGGGTCTAAAGTTTTGAGAAGTAAGAGAAAGACAGAGAGAATAATGGTCCAAAGAAATAATACTTTTTCATATCTGAAAGAGCCAAAACAGTAACCTTTATATAGAGCTACTGGGAAAAGAATAAACAACTCAATACAACTGAAAATAAACTGAATTTAACAGATTTCAGTTGATACACAACAAATGTAAATAACAAAGGGAAACCACTCTTAATGAGCTCTCTTAACTCCCCCCCCCCCCCCCCCCCCCCTCTCCCCTCAAGCGAATGATGGATGCAGAAACAACATTGAGCTTGGATGTCAAAGGAAGAAATCGAGTGGCAGAAAGAGGCTTTGTGAGGATGTCTGTAACTTGAGCTGCTGCTGGAAGATGACAAATTTGTAGCTGTATTTGAAGGACTAGATCCCTGACAAAATAAATGTCAATTTCTACATGCTTTGTTCTTGAATGTAGTACTGGATTTGCACTAAGATGCACAGCACTCAGATTATCACACCAAAGTATTGGTGGAAGAGGTAAACGAATATCTAAATCCCTGAATATAGATTTTAGCCAAATCAATTCAGCAGACACATGGGCTAAACTTCTGTATTCAGTCTTTGTACTAGAACGAGAGATAATACTCTGTTTCTTAGATGCCCATTGAATTAAATTCCCTCCAAAATACACACAAAAGCCAAAGGTCGACTTCCTATCATCTGGATTAGAGGCCCAATTCGAGTCAGCAAATCCTTGTAAAGATAGATCTAAAGGTTTACAAAACAGTAAGCCATGATCTAAAGTCCCACCTAGATAACGAAGGATCCTTTTGACCGCCTGCCAGTGAAAATTCGTGGGAGAATGCATGAACTGACAAACTTTATTAACACTATATGTAATCTCAGGACGTGTAAGTGTAACATATTGAAGAGCTCCCACAGTGCTTCTATACAACCTCACATCATGAAACCTCTCACCATGATATGCAGATAAAACACTACCACTAACCATTGGAGTAGACATGCCTTTGGCCTCTTGCATTTTTGTTTTCTAAAGTAAGTCAGAAACATATTTGCGTTGAGACAGGAACAACTTATCAGCAGATGGATATGACACTTCTACTCCCAAAAAAAAACTTAGCTTGCCAAGATCCTTAAGTGAAAACTTCTGATCTAAGGCATGAGCCAACTGATCAATGGCAAGTGGATGACTCCCAGTTATGATAATATCATCAACATAAACTAAAATGTAACATTGATGACCATGCTTATGACATTAATAACTTGAAAATATCAAGTTATTAAGCATCTAATATAAGCTTATTGTGAGCCTCAAGAGAGTGAAAATATCCAAGTTTTAACTAATTTATATGCTAGATGCAGTAATATTGATTTATTTGTATTAATGTGCTCATATTGATTATTATCTTTAAAATTCCTATAAAACTGCACTAATTCTAATTTTTTGCTGCATCAGGAAAAGCTTGGCCAATTATGCGGTAGAGCATGATGCGTTTGGGGCATGAAATGCTGTAGCAGCTGTAGCATGGAAAGCTTGTTGTTGTAGCATGAAAGCCTATAGCATGGAAGATTGTAGCATGGAAGCCTGTAGCATGGAAAGTACACAGGCACACATCCCAAGATGATAAAGAGACAGAAAAGGATGGATGAAAAGACAGCGTCGGCGCAACCAAAGCAAGTGGGCGAAAAAGGGGATTAAAAAGGCGCAAGTTGCCTAATGATGATCAAGCAAGTGCCTATTACTTGATGAAGTTATCTTAACCTTGTTGTTATAGCATGGAAAGAATGTTGCTATAGCATTGAAGCTTGTAGCATGGAATGATTGTTGTTGTAGCATGGGATGCTTGTTGATACTACAACAAGTTTCTAAGCAACTTGCTTTGGCTCAAAGCAAGATATGCTTTGGCTTAAAGCAAGACATGCTTTGGCTCCAAGCAACATGTTTTGGCTCCAAGCAAAGAAAAGTCTATAAATAGAGGGAAGATGAAGAATCAAAGCATCCTCGAATCCAAGGATCCATAAGTCTTTCTTAGAGCTTTTTTGTTTTATTGCATGTTGTAACATGAATTAATTTAGAGTTTTATGTTTTATTTTATGTTGTAGCATGAGTTAATTTCTTTTTATCAAGGCTTAGCTTAGGCGCCCATGAGGCATTAAGATTATTTTTTTGTATGCCGGCAATGAATCAATGATATTTATGCTTTCTACTTAGATGTGATAATTCTTTCATTACTAATATCCGTCTGATCAACCGATAGAGGTAGTAGCATGATAAATCCCGGAAGGGTAATGCATGTGGAAATATATATCTAAGTAGATCAAGATAATGCATTACATGTAGTCTGGTTGTGTTAGGAATAGCTCAGCCGCTTAGGATATTTCATCAATGTGTTTGGGTTGCTTTAGGGATAATTCAACCACTTGCAAGCATATAGAGAACTGATTAAACGCAAGAATTAAGCAATAGGAATATTCTTAGTTCATCGCATGTGTAATACCGGAAGGGAATCACATGTTTATTTCTGCTTAGGCATTAATATCTTGTCGATTCATTGTTATGCGCTACAATAATATCTTATCTGTTGCATGTGGTTGCTGCGGCGAATGTCTTGATAGCTCATCATCCATCGTATCTTTCTATCGCATTATCATTGCTTTTCTTTATCGCATATTCAACCTGTCGCATCCATATTTTATTACCCCAGCACAACATCATTAGAATAGGATTTAATTTGAGATATTTTCTCTACTCGCCCTTCCCTGTGGAATCGACCCTGGAATACTCCAGGTATTACTTGGTAGTGCATAATTTATACTTGGGATTAATGCACAACAACGACATATTCTTTAGTTAATTCAATATAAATTAGAAGAGATTAAAATTACCCTATCAAGTTTTTGGCGCCGTTGCCGGGGAAGGCAACAGTAGTTTAGAACGTCTTTTATTATTTCTTATTTTGTGTATTGTGCTATTACAACCATCTGACTGGAGTGAGTCTTTTTCAGGTGTGTTAGGTGTGCACCCAAGAAATGGTTGCGCTGAACCCACAAAATCCTCCCGTAAATCCAATACAATTGGCTGATGAAAGAGAACGAGGCATTAGAGACTATGCAGCCCCAAGGATGTGCAATTTCAACCCTGGAATTGTACGTCCCAAGCTTGACACTGAAAGGTTTGAACTTAAGCCTGTTATGTTTCAAATGCTTACTGCAGCAGGACAGTTTGGAGGAAGTACATCAGAAGATCCTCACTCTCACCTCAAATCATTCCTCGACATTTGCAACAAGTTCATCATTCCAGGAGTTACCCCAGAACAACTTCAAGTCATATTATTTCCTTACTCGCTACGAGATGCTGCTAAGGTATGGTTAAATCAGCAACCTGCGAATTCTATTGCTACATGGAACGACTTGGCAGAAAAATTTTTGGAGAAATATTTTCCACCAACAACAAATTCTAGGTTGTGCAATGAGATTATAACTTTCTCACAACAAGAGGATGAGTCACTGAGCGATGCGTGGGAACGGTTCAAAAATTTATTGCAAAGATGCCCCCATCATGGATTGCCTCACTGTATCCAATTGGAGACATTTTATGTGGGGCTGAACAAGAACTCTCAAGTGTTGGTTGACTCTTCAGCCAATGGCGCATTACTAAGGAAAACATATGTTGAAGCGCATGAAATCCTTGATCGCATTGCGAGGAACAATTATGAATGGGGATCAGCTGAGGACAAAAGGAAGCACCCAATGAAGACAAGTTCTGGAAGTTCTGAAGTGGACCCCATGACAACAGTTAACGCAAAGATCGATGCGCTAACCACACGAATGGACGAATTAGCTGTAAATCAAGCTCCCATTGTAGCTCATCTTGCTGCGTTAGGATGTTCCATCTGCGGCGGTAGCCACACGTATGATCAGTGCCCATCAAATTCAGAATCATTTTTCTATGTGGGACCCCAAGGTAACGCACGAAATAATCCCTTTCCAAACGCCTACAATTCTAGTTGGGGAAATCATCCTAGTTTCTGGAGTAGTAATGTTGGCGCATCAAAGCTTCCGCAGCAACAAGGGAGTAAAAATTCTGGCCCTCAACTTTTTAACGCAAACAATGATCAAGTTTTGCAGGGACTATTTCAAGGAAACTTCTAGCATCGAAATTTCCATTGCATCAACAATGCAGCTGGTGGTGAATCTAACGAATCGTCCTCAAACTCATTGGAAACCATGCTGAAGGATTTTATGACAAGTCAACAGGAGTATATGGAAAACAATGATGCGTTAGTGCGAAGCCAGGCCGCATCACTCAGAAACCTTGAAGTTCAATTGGGGCAATTAACATCAGAACTGAAGAACAGGTCAATGGGAACTCTTCCAAACAACATTGAAGCGCCAAGAGGAAAAGAGCAGTGTCATGCATTATCCTTGTGCGATGGTAAACAAGTTCCAAGCAATACAACTACACATGCGCCAGAAGATCCGGTAGTAAATTCAGAAGATCCAAAGAAGTGTCTGGAAGAACCCAACGCGGTTAAATCAAGCAAAGAAGTCATTGTGAAGGAAAAAGAAGAAGAAAAGACAAAAGAACCTAACGCATACAAGCCACCTATTCCCTTTCCGTAGCGCCTACAAAAAAAGAATGATGACACGAACTTCAAGAAATTTCTGAATGTGTTGAAGCAGTTGCATATCAACATTCCGCTAGTTGAGGCGCTTGAAAAAATGCCAAGCTACGCAAAGTTCTTAAAGGACATCCTTTCGAACAAGCGCCAGTGGAGAGAATTCGAGATCGTTGCGCTAACAAATGAGTGTAGTGCAATCCTCAGTAGCAAAATTCCCCCAAAATTGAAGAACCCAGGAAGCTTCACTATTCCATGTTCCATTGGAGGAATTGATGTGGGGAGAGCACTATGCGACCTTGGCGCAAGCATTAACTTAATGCCTTTGTCAGTATTCAAGCGCCTTGGTATAGGAGAAACGCGTCCAACAACAGTCACTCTCCAGCTTGCAGATAGGTCGGTGGTGCATCCAGAAGGAAAAATTGAAGATGTACTGGTAAAAGTAGATAAATTTATTTTTCCAGCTGACTTTATCATTTTTTATTATGAAGCAGATAGAGAAGTCCCAATCATTTTGGGAAGACCTTTCTTGGCTACCGGACAAACTTTGATTGATGTGCAGAAAGGCGAGCTAACCATGCGGTTCAATGATGAACAAGTAACTTTTAATGCTTTCAGCTCATTAAAATTCCCTGATAAAGTAGAAGAGTGCAATGCGTTAGAAGAAAAAGTTGGGCATCCTAAAGAAGAAGTTGCGCTCAAACAGAAGACGAAAAAAGGAAAAGGAGTTGAGTTGGGGAGTAGCGCATCAAAGAAAAAAAATCTCATTGCGTCAAAACACAACTACGAATGACGCTAATGCAGTAAAGGAAAAGCACAAAAGCTGTCAACCTTTGTCTTGGATAGAATGCAAACTTCGAGGGAAACCCCAACATTGCAAGGTGTGGCAGAAAGTCCGATAGCTCAAATCAAGAATAAAATCTCATGAAGGGAAAGAGATGCAGTGGGACAATGCGCCCATCATCTTTTTGGAAAACACATGAAGGAAAAGCATGTTGACGCCTCGGACCATTGAAGTCGCATCATTTTGAGGCAATTAAATCAGGGACGTTTTCTATCTCTTTACTTTATGTTTGTTAGGAAGTTTTCTTGCAATTATTTATTTTCCATAAGTAGAAGAAAGTCTTAAGTTTGGGTCTATGCGCTAGCTTTGAGTCATAAGTAGAAAGCATGCGTTACTGTTACATTTTTCATGTTTGATATGGTCTCTCAATGCGCTTGCTTTTAGTTCAGTATGTCTCTTTAGTGCTTAAATCTCCCATGAGTTGATTTGCATGCGTTTAATATTTTAATGCGTTAAAATTTTTGGGTTTTTTTCTGCTGCAATAACGTTATCACATTAAATTGTTATTGTCCTGCCTCGCCTGCGTTTCCCCTGTGTTGCTTTACATAAACCTATGATGATAATATGCGCTAGAACTAACAACCAATTTTTCTTTGCTTAAGTTCTTCCTTGTCTTAGCTATTGATAAATGTCATTTTCTCCTTATTTAGATTTGTCTCAGAGTATCTTATGCTGCATTACTTCTTCTTTACTAGCCAATGCGCCAAATCTACTGGTGTAATAATGCATTCTTAGAAACTCTTCCCCTACCGCATAGTGGAAAACAAGTTTGGGGGTCCAATGAGGACATTGTCCATTTTAAGTTTGGGGGGGTGCATAGCGCATGTTTCTATATTTCATAGTTGTTCAGCAAAGAAAGTAAAAAAAAAAAATGCTCCACTTTCTTGAAGGCGTTAGTAACCAGGGGCATTCATGACACCCATCGTTTGCCTTTGCATGAAAGCACTGAAAAGAAATGAGCATGCCTCGGCAACCCGAAAGATGAGGTGCTCGTAGTTGGATGCTTTCATCACCAATGTTGGCAAGCCAGAACGAAGGCGCTACATCTAAAAGGATTCTCATATGAAAAAAAAAAAAAAAAACAATTTGCTGGCAATGTGTGCGCTATGAGTAAACATTCTTAAAAAACGTCACTGCATCCAAGTTTTGATTTAAAGTAAGCTAGTAAAGAGGAAGAAGTGTAGGAAGGAGAAATGAGAGAAATTCATCTAAGTGAGAAGAAGGCATTTTGAGGTAGTAAAAGCAAAGTTGACCTTAGGTTTAGAAAGTTGGATGTTGGTATTTCGCGTTGCTGAGGTAAATTTTTGTAGAGTGCGCTAAGGAATTGTAGTGAGGCATGAGACATTGTGACAATCTGAGAAACAAAAAGTGTTGTATTGCTTGAGGACAAGCAATAATTTAAGTTTGGGGGTTTGATAACTTGAAAATATCAAGTTATTAAGCATCTAATATAAGCTTATTATGAGCCTCAAGAGAGTGAAAATACCCAAGTTTTAACTAATTTATATGTTAGATGCAGTAATATTGATTTATTTGTATTAATGTGCTCATATTGATTATTATCTTTGAAATTCCTATAAAACTGCACTAATTCTAATTTATTGCTGCATCAGCAAAAGCTTGGCCAATTATGCGGTAGAGCATGATGCGTTTGGGGCATGAAATGTTGTAGCAGCTGTAGCATGGAAATCTTGTTGTTGTAGCATGAAAGCCTATAGCATGGAAGCTTGTAGCATGGAAGCCTGTAGCATGGAAAGTACACAGGCACACATCCCAAGATGATAAAGAGACAGAAAAGGATGGATGAAAAGACAGCGTCGGCGCAACCAGAGCAAGTGGGCGAAAAAGGGGATTAAAAAGGCGCAAGTTGCCTAATGATGATCAAGCAAGTGCCTATTACTTGATGAAGTTATCTTAACCTTGTTGTTATAGCATGGAAAGATTGTTGCTATAGCATGGAAGCTTGTAGCATGGAATGATTGTTGTTGTAGCATGGGATGCTTGTTGATGCTACAACAAGTTTCTAAGCAACTTGCTTTGGCTCAAAGCAAGATATGCTTTGGCTTAAAGCAAGACATGCTTTGGCTCCAAGCAAAGAAAAGTCTATAAATAGAGGGGAGATGAAGAATCAAAGCATCCTGGAATCCAAGGATCCATAAGTCTTTCTTAGAGCTTTTTTGTTTTATTGCATGTTGTAGCATGAATTAATTTAGAGTTTTATGTTTTATTTTATGTTGTAGCATGAGTTAATTTCTTTTTATCAAGGCTTAGCTTAGGCGCCCATGAGGCATTAAGATTATTTTTTTGTATGCCGGCAATGAATCAATGATATTTATGCTTTCTACTTAGATGTGATAATTCTTTCATTACTAATATCCGTCTGATCAACCGATAGAGGTAGTAGCATGATAAATCCCGGAAGGGTAATGCATGTGGAAATATCTAAGTAGATCAAGATAATGCATTACATGTAGTCTGGTTGTGTTAGGAATAGCTCAGCCGCTTAAGATATTTCATCAATGTGTTTGGGTTGCTTTAGGGATAATTCAACCACTTGCAAGCATATAGAGAACTGATTAAACGCAAGAATTAAGCAATAGGAATATTCGTAGTTCATCGCATGTGTAATACCGGAAGGGAATCACATGTTTATTTCTCGTTTAGGCATTAATATCTTGTCGATTCATTGTTATGCACTACAATAATATCTTATCTGTTGCATGTGGTTGCTGCGGCGAATGTCTTGATAGCTCATCATCCATCGTATCTTTCTATCGCATTATCATTGCTTTTCTTTATCGCATATTCAACCTGTCGCATCCATATTTTATTACCCCAGCACAACATCATTAGAATAGGATTTAATTTGAGATATTTTCTCTACTCGCCCTTCCCTGTGGAATCGACCCTGGAATACTCCAGGTATTACTTGGTAGTGCATAATTTATACTTGGATTAATGCACAACAACGACATATTCTTTAGTTAATTCAATATAAATTAGAAGAGATTAAAATTACCCTATCAAACATACAAGAAGCGAAGAATCTACCTTAGAATTTATAAAACCAAGTGAATGAAGAAAAGTGCTCAACCTTTCAAACCATGCTCGAGGGGCTTGTTTCAACCCGTATAAAGCTTTGTGTAAGCGACAAACCAAATGAGAATTATTGGGAGCAATCATACCCGGTGGTTGAGCCATAAACACCTTCTCAGACAAATGGCCATGTAGAAACGCATTGTTGATATCGACTTGCCTCATGACCCAACCATTAGCTAAAGCAAGAGTAAACAACACTCTAATGGTTGTTGGCTTCACTACCGGACTAAACGTCTCAGTGTAGTCATTGTCTGCTTGCTGATGGAACCCCTGTGCCACCAACCGGGCCTTATATCGAGCAATCGAGCCATCTGTGTTCCTCTTAATCTTGAACACCCATTTGCAGCCAATGATACGTTTATCTATAGGAGGAGACACCAAAGACCATGTTTTGTTAGCAAGCAACGCATTATACTCATCAGTCATAGTCGTGACCCAATGGCTGCACTTCAAGGCTTCTTTAACATTTGGGGGTTATTGTTCAGTAAACTCAGTCAATAAAGCTCTCGGTTTAAAAATGTCATTCTTACCTCTAGTGACCATAGGATGTGAGTTGACAACTGCAGAACTTGTGGGCATTGGTTCAGAGGAAGAACTTGAAACAGAGGTGATGGCTGCAGTTGAATCTGATACATTATTTGGAGAGGATGAAAAATGCTCAGACTCAACAGGTTGAGAAGATGAGGCTGTAGGAGATGGTTGTATAAGAGAGTTATGTTGCCGAGGAGACTGTTCTGTAATTTGAACAGTAGGAGTAGAGTCTGAAAACTGAGAATATGATGACTGATTTTTAGGAATAGGCGTAGGTACATGAAGGTTGCGTGTAGGCTGCAACCTGCCAGCAGAAGGCTTGGATGTCTGCTGGATAAAAGGAAATGTCGAAGAAATGGTTAAAGGTTGGACAATTGGTTGCTGAAGATTTAGAAAAGAAGAAGATGGAAACTTAGTTTCATCAAAAAGGACATGCCTAGATATATAGAGTTTTCCAGACGAGGACAAGCATTTATAGCCCTTATGTATGGAGCTATAACCAAGAAAAAGGCAAGGTGTGGAACGTGGATCGATTTTATGGCTATTGTACGGTCTTAGATTGGGATAGCAAAGGCAACCAAAAGTTTTTAGAAGGGAATAATCTGGTTTAAATCCAAGTAATTTTTCCAAGGGAGTTGAATTATGTGCTACAGTGGGCAATCTATTAACAAGATACACAGCAGTGGAGAAAGCATCATCCCAAAATTCCAAGGATAAAGAAGCTTGAGATAAAAGAGTTAGACCTATATCCACTATTTGACGGTGTTTCCTTTCAACAATACCGTTCTGTTTTGAAGTATATGGACATGTTAAACGATGATCAATACCATTGTTTTTAAGAAAAGGAGTGAATGAACGAAATTCTCCTCCATTGTCAGTTTGAACACAAAGAATAGATCGACCAGTTAGCTTTTCAACAAAGGTTTTAAAAGGCTGAAAAGATTGGAAAGTCTTAGATTTGGACTTAAAGAAATATATCCAAGTGTACCTAGAATAGACATCTACAAAGCTTATGTAGTAATGAAATCCATTTCTCGAGGTTTTATATGCAGGGCCCCATAAATCAGCAACAATAAGTTCTAAGGGAGCTTTATATGTCGTAAAAGAATCAGGAAAAGGCAAACAATGAGATTTTCCAATTGCACAAGCATGACATAAGGAAAGGGATTTATTCATTGAGTATGAAATATTACACGAATCAAGTATAGACCAAACAGTATTTACAGCAGGATGTCCAAGTCTATTATGCCATATGTCAAATACAGTGACATTAGAAGATACAACATGATTTGGTAAAGAGGAATGAGTATGCAATACTTGGAAAGCTGAAGAGTTTGATCAGTCGACAGATTTGACATCCTTGGGATGAGCTTTCTCCAAACTGAAGTTGTATAACCCATCAATTAGTTTGCCTTGGAGCAGAGTTCGGCCACTGGACAGATCCTTCACAAAACAAGAAGAAGGATGAAATTCAAAGAAAACATGATTGTCATGTGCAAACTGGCTAACACTTATAAGATTCTTGGTTATTTGAGGGACATGGAATAGATTTTTGAGCTGAAAGACAGTGTTAGAGGAAGAAGGAGATTGAACAAAGGTAGAACCAATGTTTAAGACTTCCAAACCTGCTCCATTGCCCACAAGCACCTTGTTGTCGCCTTGATATCCTGAAGAAAGAGAGAGATTAGCAAGATCATTCGTCACATGATTAGAGGTGCCAGAATCTGGATACCATTGATTCTCTCTGTTAAGATCATGTTGGACCATATAAGCATTATATGGAATTTGAGCAGTCTGTGGAGAAGACATCACAGTATTAGGGGAAGGTTGTTGTTGTTGCTGACCATTGTTGTTGGAATTAGGACCTTGGTACCAGCGCTCAAATCGAAGATAGCATCTCTGTACCGTGTGTCCAAACTTACCACATAGCTGGCATTGAGGCTTGCCATTCGAGTTCCAAGATCGACGATTCTGCCTTCCTCCTTGGTTCGACCTTCCTCCTTGATTAGAGTTATTGCGTCTAGAAGAATCCCCTTGACTTTGTGTTTGTGAATTATTGGATGAATTGGAGGAGGTCTGTGTAGTTAAATTGATCGAGGGCAACGATCCATCACGATTTATAGAGAGATTTCGACTGATGCGGTTTTCTTGGGTCATTAGCAAGGAGTATACCTTTTGAAGAGGAAGAGTTTCATCTTTCTCTGTAATCACATAGACCACTGGGTCATACTCAGGCCCTAAACCAGCTAGCATGTGCAGAACATGATCTTCATATGTTACTTTTCGCCCAACAATAGATAAAGAATCGACCAGATTCTTGATTTTAACAAAATACTCCTCTAATTTCAAATTGCCCTTCTTTGTTGTTCCTAATTTCAACTTCAAGTCCATTACCCGTGCAAGATTTCTTGAAGAAAACCGAGAATTTAGCGTTTTCCATACCTCGCAGGCTGTTTCGCAATCGAGCATCTCAGAGATTAGCGAATTTGACATAGCTCCAAGCAACCACGCTGTGATTAAACTATCTTGTTTAATCCATTGATCATGTGTAGGATTTGGAAGCTTTGTAGTATTCGGGGGATCGCCTGTGGTGATGAACTTCGGAGGAACATCCGGATTATCACTTACATGATTCATCAACCCATGACCTCTTATGGCAGTAGTGATCTGTAATTTCCATAAGAGAAAATTATCCTCTTCAAGTTTCACAGTTGTAATCTTGTTTCCAGGATTGACAATCTTGATCGATTGTAGGTTAGCAACATTCCCTTCTGTAATCGCAGTATCCATGGTGAAGAATGAGCGAAAGCGGAAAAAAAAATCAGGAGCTTTCAGTCGTTGGACTTGGCTCTGATACCATCTAAAGTTTTGAGAAGTAAGAGAAAGACAGAGAGAATAATGGTCCAAAGAAATAATACTTTTTCATATCTGAAAGAGCCAAAACAGTAGCCTTTATATAGAGCTACTGTGAAAAGAATAAACAACTCAGTACAACTGAAAATAAACTTAATTTAACAAATTTCAGTTGATACGCACAACAAATGTAAATAACAAAGGGAAACCACTCTTAATGAGCTGTCTTAACTCAGGGCAACCATCCTTATCACTATTAGGACATCCAATCAATTTCAGGTCACCTATGAACTCCAAATTCAAGAGTATCCTTTTAAGTATCTAAGGATCCTTCTAGCAATACCAAAATGTACGTCACTAGAATTCACATATCTAGAGCGTCAGTACACTTGCAGCAACCATCAAGTGTTTAGCTTTCATGTTGTCAAATACAAGAGAATTCCCAATAAACTTTGGCAATTTAAAGAATTAGAAAACTTAGGACCCGTTTGGTAACGTTTTCGTTTCTTGTTTCTTGTTTCAGTTTTATCTTTTATACGTATTTATTTCGATGCAATTCCTACCATTATAAAGGCAAGTAAAGTTCAAACGAAAAAAGAAAACGTATGTTCCATGTTTACCTATTTTATTGGTTTAATAATCATTTTAGGCCTACTTTATAATCATTTAAGCTCTGTTTGATTAGCCAACAAGAACTTAGCTCAATTGACATAAAGGTGTACGGATAATCACAAGGTTTGTGGTTCAAATCTACCTCTCCACATATTGTCAAAAAAATAAAATAAAATAAAAAAGGGCTTTGTTTGATAACCATTTCAGTTTTTGGTTTTCCGTTTTTATAATGATACTTTCTATCACATATTCAATCGGTTAGTGGCTTCTAATGTCCATGTTCTCAATCCAATAGTATAGTAGAGACTATTTATGAACTTTTTTCAAACTATAAAGATGGGATTTTCACTTTTGAAACCATGTAGACTAAATTCTAAATTTCTTCGGTTATAAGGACCAAATTTGTAATTTAATCCTAAATATATTAATAAAAAATAATTTAAATACATACCAATCTTTATTAACAATTAGAAAGAATGTAATTGAAATTTTCTAATACATCGATTTAATTTTAAATTATTAAAATTAAACATAGTATTTATTTGAACAAAATTAAACTTTAATATTTAAAATAGGAAAATAATAAATTTTAACCATACCATCTAATTTTAATTTCAAACAACTTATTAATAAATGATTTTGTAGGTATTTATTTGAACAAAATTAAACTATAATATTTAAAATAGGAAAATAATAAATTTTAACCATACCATCTAATTTTAATTTCAAACAACTTATTAATAAATGATTTTGTAGGCTTGATTTTTTTAAAGAAATAATAAAAGTAGTAAAATAATAAGAATTATTATTATTATATTAACAAACAAATTAAAAACGAGACGGTGGTCTGTTTTTAAAAAACGAAACTCCCATTTTGAAAACTCTTTTTTTTCGTTTTCAGTTTTTGAAATTTAAAAACTCAAAAACAAATTAGTTATCAAACATCCGTTTTCTAAAAACCAAAAACTAAAAACTAAAAACATAAAATGAATTGCTTATGAAACGGGCCCTTAGTTTTTTATTTTTAGATTTTGAAAACTATAATTGTCTTCTCTCAATTTTCTTACCATAGTTTTCATCTTTGTTAAGCAGAAAATAATCTAGCCATGAAAAAGATATTTTTAGATTTTGGAAATTATAGTTGTTTTCTCTCAATTTTGAAAATTACACTTTTGAATTTTTAGCCAAATTTTAAAAATAAATACAATTTTTTTAAAACTACTTTTTTTAGTCTTTAAAACTTGACTTGTATTTGAAAACATGTGAAGATGGCAGACAACAAGACAAATAAACTTATGGCATATGTGTGGGTAGCTAGTAGTGTTTATAAGTATAATTTCAAAACCCAAAAACCAAAAATCAAAATGATTGTCAAATGAGGCCTTAATCGTTCATTTTCTATAACAAGAAGCTATTTCGATCCACATAATTAAATTAGTTCAGCGAAGAGTGTGCAAAAAATAAACATATATGTAGTAGTACACACCAACAACAACATTATTTATTTTATAAAACCAAAGGTTACACATCCAAACATTCATAACATAAAACAAAGAAGAGAGAGAGAGAGAGAGAGAGGTAGAGTGACACATTATATTTATTATTCATGAGAAGTAAAATGAAGTTTAGTTGGAGATGGGAGAGAATGAGACGAGGTGGTTGTTGTCGCTGAGGTCTGTGTACACCACAGTGCCATAGGTGCGGCTCACAGTCCCATCAAGGGCCGTCAATCGAAGCTTGTAATTAGCACCAGCTACGACCTGGGAATATCCACTAATCACTTTTTGGAATTTCAGTTCAGTTTTGGCTTGCGCATTGTGCTCGTTCACTGCGAACTCTCCTATGCTTTGGACGTGTGGGTCGTCTATGTTCTTTATTGGTTCATAGCTGCCTGCCAAGTCCAACGGCTTCCGCGATGCCATCGACAGCGGTGCGACCACCAGGAGAAGAGAAGCCACCAGAAAAAGAGATTTCGCCATGGTTGAGTTTCGAGGTTTAGGAGTGTTTGATCTGTTGGGAGTGGTTGGTGCTTTGTTGAAGAAGGAAGGTGGGTATTTATAGGGATGGATGAATGCATGATTATTAGGAGGAGATTACAAAGTGTGCCCTAGATGTTTGAAATTTCATAATCAATGTTTTTTATTGTTATTATTAAATTATAGATCTGGTCCATGTGCATGTGGCCAGAGAAAATTTAGAATTTAATCTTATTTTAAAAATTAGAATTTTGTCTCCATGATTTGATAAAATCTTATTAAATAGTTTCTATCGTGTGCTCAATCCATTAATTGCTTCTAACAGTCATGTACTCAATCCATTAGTGATTTCTATAATATGAACTATTTAATGAGGTTTTACACAATTAGATAGACGAAATTCTAATTTTAAAACCATAGATACTAAATTCTAATTTTTCCTATATAAGAAATAAATCTGTAATTCTTTTTTCTTTAAAAAAAAATACAATATAGATATTAAGTGGTAGAGTGTTAAGTTTAAGTTTGAGAATAGCTTGAATACTAAATTTTCATGCAAAACTGAAGAAAGGGAGAAAAACAAGATGAGCTCCCTCTCATTTCAAATTTATTATGGAATAAAACTTGGCTGCATATCGGTATGTAGGGATCTCCATTAAAATCTTGACAACTAAGAAAGAGGAAGGGAGAAAATGAGAAAAATCTTTTATATCTCTTAGTTGTCAACATTTTAATGGTGGTATGCAGAGATACCAAATTTTTTCCTTTATTATGGCCTTGTTATAAAAGAAAATAGGTGCATCGGATCCTAGTGCATAATCTTGGGGTTTGGCATTAATAATATAATTTTAATATGAAGTTTAATTTTGAAAAGTAAATTTATTGGTCAAAGTGAACATAACTCAACGGTAATTGACACCTACCCTCGATCAAAAGGTCAAAAGTTCGAATCCCCCACCTCCAAATGTTGAACTCGAAATATATATATTAGAAAATTATTTGAAAAGTTGGATGGTTTTTATAGCATCTTTGAAGAGATGATTTTCATTAACTTACGTTGAAATTATCTCCTCAAGAGAGCAATTATTTGAAGAGACTAATGACTAACAATTTTTTTTACGTTTATTAGAAGGGATCATAATTCATAATATGACAAACTGAATAATTTTTCCTCAAAATACACTAAACAAAAAGTCCAGTATTTTTAACAATAAAAATCCTTTTTTAGTTAAATTTTTTTTTTTTGGATGACACTGTTCACACGTAACTTCGGGGATGGAGACACGTGGAATAAATAATATATTGTATTGATGTTTGTATGCGTGTGGGTGTACAATCTCTAACTTTAATCCTCTGATTCTCTCTCTTGTGTGTGAATGTGTTTCACTCGAGGGCTGGAACGCTTGATCCCGAGTCTGAAGCTTCAATGGATTCTTGGAGCTTGAAGTCTTCTAGTCTTGAAGGAGTCTTCAGTCTTCAAGAAGTGTTGATGTCCTGAAGAGTCTTTGATCTTCAAGGAGTGTTGAAGTCTTGAAGAGTGTTTGGTCTTCAAGAAATGTTGATGTCCTGAAGAGTTTTTGATCTTCAAGGAGTGTTGGGGTCTTGAAAAGCGTTTGGTCTTCAAGAAGTGTTGATGTCCTGAAGAGTATTTGATCTTCAAGGAGTGTTGATGTCTTGAAGGGTGTTTGGTCTTCAAGGAGAGTTGAAGTCTTGAAGAGTGTTTGGTCTTCAAGAAGTGTTCAACACTTGGACTTGTGGATTGCAGAGAGTCTTCGGTCTTCAGACTTGGTGGAGTCTCTCTGAATTCTCTGGTTCTGCTTGAGAGCTTTGAAAACTCTGAACTCTTGTCTTTGTGAGAGTGTAGAATTTCTGAACCCTTGAAATGATGGAGAACCCCTCTATTTATAGAGTTCTCGCTGGATGGGCCCTGGTGACTTTTGGGCCTAACAACTTGGGCTTGGGCTTTATTGGTCTTGGGTCTGGTTTATATTTCACCCAAAACCATATGACCCAAATATTTAAAAGACCCAAATTTGATCCAATTAATTATTTTCTTTAATTAATTGGTCAAATCAATTAATCTGATCAAAATAATTTATTTTTAATTAATTGATCAAATGGACATTTGGCCCTAAAAATTTATAATTGGCCAACTTTGTCTTCAAATTAAATTTGGGACACATGTCAATTTATAATTGGTCCCAAATTTAATTAATTATAATTTTGTCATTAATTTTAAATAATGACGTGGCAATTTGTCATTGGCCAAAATTTCTCCTTCAACAAATGCCCCCTTTTCGAGAGTTAGTCACAAGTTATGTGTGAGTGAATCTCGAAAAAGATATTTTGGGATCAAAATGCAAGATATTTGTTCTTGATTTTGACTCCCTGTCAATTTAATCAAAATATGAATTTTGGTCAAAATTTTGATTTTTTTATTTGACACACTTTTATCGCCAATTAATCAAAATTTGAAGTTTGGTCAAAATTTTGATGAATTTTTTTTTCTTATTTGGCAGCAAACTTTGATTTGAAGTTTGGGCAAATTTTGGTTTATACCCAAATTTTGATTTGAGGTAAAATCCTACCCAATTTTAACTCGCACTTGGAATAGAATTTGAGGTTTTGACTTTGGTTCATTTGGGATAAAATTTGGATTATGCCAAACTTTTGGCTTGAGGTAAAATTCTATCCAATTTTAACTTGCATTTGGAATAGAATTTGAGTTTGGGACTTTGGTTGATTTTGGGTTTGACAAAATTTGGATTGAGAATAATATGAGTTGACCGAATAGCATTATGTATATATTAACAAGCAAATGTTAATCAAAAGACTTGAATGGTCTATTGGTTTAATAGCCAAGCTGCATATTTAAAGGTCATGGGTTCAGCTTGGAGGAAGGAACTGTGGCGATGCGCGTGTGAACCTTCGAGTTGGAGGAAGGGAAACTGTGAAGGAACTGTGGCGATGCGCGTGAGAACCTTCGAACTTGGAGGAAGGAGAACTGTGAAGGACCTTCGAGCTTGGAGGAAGGGAAACTGTGAAGGAACTGTGGCGATGCGCGTGAGAACCTTCGAACTTGGAGGAAGGAGAACTGTGGCGATGCGCGTGAGAACCTTCGAACTTGGAGGAAGGAGAACTGTGGCGATGCGCGTGAGAACCTTCGAACTTGGAGGAAGGAACTGTGACGATGCGCGTGAGAACCTTCGAGCTTGGAGGAAGGAGAACTGTGAAGGACCTTCGAGCTTGGAGGAAGGGAAACTGTGAAGGAACTGTGGCGATGCGCGTGAGAACCTTCGAACTTGGAGGAAGGAGAACTGTGGCGATGCGTGTGCGTGTGAGAACCTTCGAACTTGGAGGAAGGAGAACTGTGGCGATGCGCGTGAGAACCTTCGAACTTGGAGGAAGGAGAACTGTGGCGATGCGCGTGAGAACCTTCGAACTTGGAGGAAGGAGAACTGTGGCGATGCGCGTGAGAACATTCGAGCTTGGAGGAAGGGGAACTGTGAAGGAACTGTGGCGATGCGCGTGAGAACCTTCGAGAACTTGGAGGAAGGAACTGTGGCGATGCGCGTGAGAACCTTCGAACTTGGAGGAAGGAGAACTGTGGCGATGCGCGTGAGAACCTTCGAACTTGGAGGAAGGAGAACTGTGGCGATGCGCGTGAGAACCTTCGAACTTGGAGGAAGGAGAACTGTGGCGATGCGCGTGAGAACCTTCGAGCTTGGAGGAAGGAGAACTGTGGCGATGCGCGTGAGAACCTTCGAACTTGGAGGAAGAAACTGTGGCGAAGCGCGTGAGAACCTTCGAACTTGGAGGAAGGAACTGTGGCGATGCGCGTGAGAACCTTCGAACTTGGAGGAAGGAACTGTGGCGATGCGCGTGAGAACCTTCGGAGGAAGGAACTGTGGCGATGCGCGTGAGAACCTTCGAACTTGGAGGAAGGAACTGTGGCGATGCGCGTGAGAACCTTCGAACTTGGAGGAAGGAACTGTGGCGATGCGCGTGAAAACCTTCGAACTTGGAGGAAGGAACTGTGGCGAAGCGCGTGAGAACCTTCGAACTTGGAGGAAGGAACTGTGGCGAAGCGCGTGAGAACCTTCGAACTTGGAGGAAGGAACTGTGGCGAAGCGCGTGAGAACCTTCGAACTTGGAGGAAGGAACTGTGGCGAAGCGCGTGAGAACCTTCGAACTTGGAGGAAGGAACTGTGGCGATGCGCATGAGAACCTTCGAACTTGGAGGAAGGAACTGTGGCGAAGCGCGTGAGAACCTTCGAACTTGGAGGAAGGAACTGTGGCGAAGCTCGTGAGAACCTTCGAACTTGGAGGAAGGAACTGTGGCGAAGCGCGTGAGAACCTTCGAACTTGGAGGAAGGAACTGTGGCGATGCGCGTGAGAACCTTCGAACTTGGAGGAAGGAACTGTGGCGAAGCGCGTGAGAACCTTCGAACTTGGAGGAAGGAACTGTGGCGAAGCGCGTGAGAACCTTCGAACTTGGAGGAAGGAACTGTGGCGAAGCGCGTGAGAACCTTCGAACTTGGAGGAAGGAACTGTGGCGAAGCGCGTGAGAACCTTCGAACTTGGGGAGAAAGAACTGCAACGCAGCAAGTGAGAACCTTCGACCTTGGAAAGAAGGAACTGCAACGGAGTGCGTGAGAACCTTTGAACTTGGGGGAAGGATCGCAGCGAAGCGCGTGAGCGAAGCGAAGCGATGTGAGAACCTTCAAAATTGGAGGAAGGAACTGCAGCGAAACGCGTGAGCGCAGCGAAGCGACATGAGAACCTTCGAACTTGGGGGGAAGGAACTGCAACGAAGCGTGTGAGAACTTTCGAACTGTAAGGAAGGAACGACAGCGAAGCGTTTGAGAACCTTCAAACTTGGAGGAAGGAACTGCAGCGAAGTGCGTGAGAACCTTCGAACTTGGGGGGAAGGAACCGCAGCGAAGCGCGTGAGAACCTTCGAATTTGGGGGGAAGGAAATGCAGCGAAGTGCGTGAGAACCTTCGAATTTGGAGGAAGGAACTGCACGAAGCGCCTGAGAACCTTCGAACTTGGGGGAAAGAATTGCAGAGCGAAGCGCGTGAGAACCTTCGAACTTGGAGGAAGGATCGCAGCGAAGCGATGTGAGAACATTCAAACTTGGAGGGAAGGAACTGCAGCGCGAAGCACATGAGAACCTTCGAATTTGGGAGAAGGAACTGGAGCGAAGTGTGTGAACCTTCGAACTTGAGGAGAAAGAACTGCAACGCAGCGAGTGAGAACCTTCGACCTTGGAAAGAAGGAACTGCAACGGAGGGCGTGAGAACCTTCGAACTTGGGGAGAAGAAACTCCAGCAAAGCAGCAAAGCTGCGTGAGAACCATCGAACTTGAGAGTAGAGGGAACAATGCAACAACGCACCACATAAGATCATTCGCACTTGGAGGAGGAACAACGTAGCAGTTGTACAACTGAGAACCCTCAAACTTGGAGAAGGAACAACGCAGCAGGATACAACGAAGAACCTTCGAACTTGGAGAAGGAACAACGCAATAGCGTACAGTGTAAGGACCCTCGAACTTGGAGAGAAGGAACTGCAGCGAAGAACCTTTTTTTTTGTTTATAGGGACTGAACTTAAAGTTTTCTTTAAGCTGCCTACGTACCCTTATGGAATAGGGATCAAGTCATAACGTAGTTCAAGATTTTTTTTTTTTTTTGCTCTCACCTTTTAAGCTCGTGTGGGCTAGGAGCATCATGCAGTTTAGGCTCTTGCGATAAGGAGCTTTTACATTTAAAAGCTCTTATCTTTGTCATGTTCTTGATCAAATCCTTCATTTGCAGGATTGGTCAAGATAATGAGATTTGGCTTCACCTTCAAGGAACCTTCCGTATTTCTGAGAACAGAAAACTTCCTCTTCATACGTGACGGGATGCTACTATGAAGCTTCTCGTCACTGTTTACTTCATCGAAAAGTTTCAACTCCAAGTTGTTCATCTTTCTTTTAGGTTGATCGTTTGTTACTTTGAGGCGATCAAAGACAGATGTTGAAGATCGATTTTTCTTCGATGTGGAGACACTTAGCCTTTGGAAAGCTGAAGGTTGAGTGGAGGTGGACATCGAACATTGATTTTCTTCCTCTGTCGCGACCATACTCATTCTATGGAATACCGAAGGACGAGTAGTTGGAGGCTTGATGCGATCAAAGACAGAAGTCCTTTGTTCACTCTTCTTAGAATTGTCAACTTCTTCTACGTTGATGCAGTAGGAAGTCGCAAGGTTCTCTTTTGTCTTTTTGTGGAAAGCTTTGGAGAATGATTTATTCAACATCACCAGTTGTTGAGGTTGAGAAAACTTTTTACTTCTCTTCCTCTTGGGTTGAAGTTTCTTAGGATTCTTCTTTCTTTGATGCTTGCTCTTTCCTTTGATTGTAGCAAGATTTGATTGGGCTACTTCATCAAGGTCGAGCTCAATTTTGCCTTCCTTAGCCAGCTTTAAAATTAAGTCCTTGAGGACGAAACATCTTTCCACTGGATGACCAATAACTTGATGATACTTGCAATACTTGGGATCATCGACTTTCTCCATCTCTTCTGGTCGTTTACACTTAGGAAGCTCTATCAGTTGCGCTTCCAATAGTTGTTCCAACATATCAGGGATGTCGGCATCAGGGAAAGGATAGATTTTCTTCTGTCTTTCCTTTAAAGTTAAGTGATGCGCTCCATTTGTTTGTCGCTTTCCTTTCGAAGACGACTTGGGAAGGGTTGTGTTGACAACCATAGATTCTTCTATAGTCTCCTCGTCGTTCCTTCCTTCTTTTCTCATGTTAGGGAGGAGAAGGTCTTGGTTTTCTCGACTAGCAATACTTAGCTCCATATCGTGGGCGCGAGTTGCTAGTTCCTCAAAGGTGCGAGGCTTTATACCTTTAAGGATGTAGAGGAGTTCCCAGTGCATGCCTTGAATGCACATCTCAACAGAGGAGAGTTCAGTGAGGCGATCTTTGCAATCTAGACTCATGGCTCTCCAACGATTTATATAGTTAACAACGAGTTCACCTTTTCGTTGTTTAGTGTTGGTGAGCTCGAACATGCTAACTGTTCGTCTAGTGCTGTAGAAGCGATTCAAAAACTCTCTTTCGAGTTCCTCCCAACTGTCTATTGACTCAGGTTCTAGATCAGTGTACCAGTCAAAAGCATTTCCTTTAAGTGTTCGAACAAACTGTTTGACTAGTAGGTCCCCTCGAGTACCAGCGTTCTCGCATGTCTCAACGAAGTGGGCAATATGTTGTTTAGGATTGCCTTTTCCATCAAACTGCTGAAATTTCGGTGGCTGATACCCGATTGGCGTTCTCAAGTTATCAATCCTTTTAGTATAAGGTTTGGAATACAAGAGGGAATCTTGAGTAGGTCCACCGTATTGGGCTCTGATACAGTTTGTGATCATATCTTGGAGCTGTTGGATGGATAGTGAAGCGATCGAAGCAGAACACTGTGGTTGATCATCTTGCACTATAGTCTTTCCTTTGTCGTGATTTTTTATGACTTGTGTTTGACTTGATTCGGCGATATGTTGGTTCTCAATTTGGCACTTTAGTTGCGCGATTTGAGAATCTTTTTCTTCAATCGCCTTCATCAAGTTGTTGATGTGCTCTTGCATCTCAGTCATTCTTTCTTCCATAGTTCTTGTCTCAGTCATCATGACAGTCACTACGTCAGAATCAGGTTCAAATAGAGGGTTATACTTAGCAAGAAATTTGTCATTAGTATATGCCCCCTGCAAGGTTGTTTCTTGGCTTCCAGCGATAGAAGCTTTATCTTCTTGCAACGTCAATTCATTGAAGCAACAATGGGCAGTAGAACCCATGTAAGACTTGTTCATGACAGCGACCATTGAAGAAGTCTTGAACGACATGTTTACACTTGTGTTTTGAGATAAGAGAGAGAGATGAGAGGTAGAGATGGTCCCATTGGGCGTGCCAATTTGTTCACACGTAACTTCGGGGATGGAGACACGTGGAATAAATAATATATTGTATTGATGTTTGTATGCGTGTGGGTGTACAATCTCTAACTTTAATCCTCTGATTCTCTCTCTTGTGTGTGAATGTGTTTCACTCGAGGACTGGAACGCTTGATCCCGAGTCTGAAGCTTCAATGGATTCTTGGAGCTTGAAGTCTTCTAGTCTTGAAGGAGTCTTCAGTCTTCAAGAAGTGTTGATGTCCTGAAGAGTCTTTGATCTTCAAGGAGTGTTGAAGTCTTGAAGAGTGTTTGGTCTTCAAGAAATGTTGATGTCCTGAAGAGTTTTTGATCTTCAAGGAGTGTTGGGGTCTTGAAAAGCGTTTGGTCTTCAAGAAGTGTTGATGTCCTGAAGAGTATTTGATCTTCAAGGAGTGTTGATGTCTTGAAGGGTGTTTGGTCTTCAAGGAGTGTTGAAGTCTTGAAGAGTGTTTGGTCTTCAAGAAGTGTTCAACACTTGGACTTGTGGATTGCAGAGAGTCTTCGGTCTTCAGACTTGGTGGAGTCTCTCTGAATTCTCTGGTTCTGCTTGAGAGCTTTGAAAACTCTGAACTCTTGTCTTTGTGAGAGTGTAGAATTTCTGAACCCTTGAAATGATGGAGAACCCCTCTATTTATAGAGTTCTCGCTGGATGGGCCCTGGTGACTTTTGGGCCTAACAACTTGGGCTTGGGCTTTATTGGTCTTGGGTCTGGTTTATATTTCACCCAAAACCATATGACCCAAATATTTAAAAGACCCAAATTTGATCCAATTAATTATTTTCTTTAATTAATTGGTCAAATCAATTAATCTGATCAAAATAATTTATTTTTAATTAATTGATCAAATGGACATTTGGCCCTAAAAATTTATAATTGGCCAACTTTGTCTTCAAATTAAATTTGGGACACATGTCAATTTATAATTGGTCCCAAATTTAATTAATTATAATTTTGTCATTAATTTTAAATAATGACGTGGCAATTTGTCATTGGCCAAAATTTCTCCTTCAACAGACACATTTTTTGTCATAATCTTTTATCAGTTAAATTTCACATTTTCATATTTAATATTTTTCCTTTTTTTTTTAGAAGAAATATTTTCCCATTTTTAGCTCTATAGAAATAGAATGTTTTAAGTATTTTTCCAATGAAGTTCTATTATATAAGGCAACAGTTTTTTTTTTTTTTTTTTTTTTTTTTTTTTTTTTTTTTTTTTTTTTTGAAAATAACAACAGTTTTATTATGAAAAAACGGTCCTTCATGGTTATTGCTTAAATGTACCTAACAAATCAATCCGAAAGGATATTCTAATTTCTAGAAGAAAGAATCAATGCAAAAGAAAGTCCCTTTTAGGACAATGAATTAAAAAAGAAAAAGAAAAAAGGAAGAAGTTATTATGTTTCCTAAAAGTTGAAGATAAAAAAGAAATTAAAAAAAAAAAAAAAACTATTGTAACATTTGTTTTGCACATTAAGTGTTATTTGATTTTATTTTTTGTTTAATTTTCTACCTTAAATGATGCTAAATACATAATCATTATTGTTCAAATTTAGAATTTATTAAAAGCTAAAAATTATACCAAATGATTTCTAATCTTTTGTTAAAGTGAGCATTTGTGGTAATTGACTCGTGTCTTAGACAGGTCAAAAGTTTGAATTTTTTTTTTTTTTTTTGACAATATGAGGTGGGGGGATTTGAACCACGGACCCCTCGTGGTTATCGATACAACTTTATGTGCTAGTTGAGCTATACTCTTGTTGGCAAAAATTTGAATCTCTTACGCCTTGAATTCAATAAGAAAAAAAAGATCTCTAATCCGTCACATAACTCTCACTTTGGTTCTTATTTATTTTTATTTTTTTAAAAGACTTTGGCCCTTATTCATCTATCTAAAAAAATACTCTTTTTGATCCTTATGTTCTTCTCTCAATTTCTAAAATTTATTGAGGCATATTGTTCTTAATTTTTAAAAACTTCAATTAATTAGGATATTGGAGATTAGAAATATGAAGAGTTTGAATATGAATTTTTTTTCTTATTTCTAACGATTTATGATTTTACATTTAATTCGAATTAATAATGAAAATCAAAATGAGTTGGAATTTAAAAAATTTTCCGAATTATCCATCCCGTGTGATACACGTATGGGGTTTCACTCCACTTCTTTCTACAACAATCGAGTTCTTTTTTTAGTTTGTTTATTTTCATCTCTAATTTTTTTCTTGAATTTCCTAGATTAATTTAGTAGTGTTCTAAACACATTGAGTATTTCGATCTATAAGAATTGCAAGGAAGTGTTGTCCGTAGTTAGACGACATTGAATTTTATAACGGGGTTTGATCTCAAATATATAAACAATTTTTTAGATTTTTTTTTTGTGAAGTACAAGTATCAGTCCTTCCGATAATTAATTTAAAATGTTTACAGTTGGTATTGCTATCATTTTTATTTTATAAGTGTTGATAGAGAAATTTTGACCAATCACGAATTGCCACGTCATTACATAAAATTAATGACGAAATTAAAGTTAATTAAATTTGGGACCAATTATAAATTGACATGTGTCCCAAATTTAATTTGAAAACAAAGTTGGCCAATTATAAATTTATAGAGCCAAATTTCTATTTGATCAATTAATTAAAATTAAATTATTTCAATCAAATTAATTAATTTGCCCAATTAATTAAAAATAATAATTATTTGGATCAAATTTGGGTCTTTTAAATGTCTGGGTCATATGGTTTTGGGTCAAATATAAACCAAACCCAAGACTAAATGGTTCAGCCCAAGACCAATAAAACCCAAGCCCAAGTTGTTAGGCCCAAAAGTTACCAGGGCCCATCCTGCGAGAACTCTATAAATAGGGGGGTTCACCACCATTTCAAGGGGTCAGAATTTTGAAGCTCGAGGGCAGAGTCCAGAGCATTCTCCAAGATCCAGAGTCATCAGAAGTCAGAGAGTCTAGAGAATTCAGAAGATCCAAGATTCAGAATTCAACCAACTCAAGACTCAGAAGGTTTGAAGACTAGAAGACTCTAAGAAGAGATCAATAAGCCAATCGACCGATCAAGAAGATCAACAAGTCAGCAGGCCGATCATCCAAGAGGATCAACAAGCTAACAAGCCGATTCGACAGATCATCAAGCCAACAGGCTGATCCAAGAGATCAACAAGCCAACCGACAGATCAAGAAGATCAACAAGTCAGCAGGCCGATCATCCAAGAGATCAACAAGCCAACCGACCGATCAAGAAGATCAACAAGTCAGCAGGCTGATCATCCAAGAAGATCAACAAGCCAACCGATCGAACAGATCATCAAGCCAACAGGCCGATCCAAGAGATCATCAAGTCAGCAGGCCGATCATCCAAGAGGATCAACAAGCTAACAAGCCGATCCAACAGATCATCAAGCCAACAGGTCGATCCAAGAGATCATCAAGTCAGCAGGCCGATCATCCAAGAGGATCAACAAGCTAACAAGCCGATCCAAGAGATCATCAACCTAGCAGGCCGATCATCCAAGAAGCTCAACAAACCAGCCCAAGAAGATCAACAAGCTAGAGACCAAAGTTTATATATTTAAGAGAGAGAATCAGAGGATTAAAGTTAGAGATTGTACACCCACACGCATACAACTTTAATACAAATATATTATTTATTCCACGTGTCTCCATCCCCGAAGTTACGTGTGAACAAATTGGCACGCCCAGTGGGACAATCTCTACCTCTCATCTCTCTCTCTTATCTAAAAACATAAAGGTAAACATGTCATTCAAGACTTCTTCGATGACCGCTGTCAAGAAAAAGTCTTACATCAGTTCTACTGCCCATTGTTGCTTCAATGAACTGAGGTTGCAAGAAGATAAAGCTTCTATCATTGCAAGCGAAGAAACAACCTTGCAGGGGGCATATACCAATGACAAGTTTCTTGTTAAGTATAACCCTCTGTTTGAACCTGATTCTAACGTAGTGACTGTCATGATGACTGAGACAAGAACTACGGAAGAAAGAATGACTGAGATGCAAGAACACATCAACAATTTGATGAAGGCGATTGAAGAAAAAGATTCTCAAATCGCGCAACTAAAGTGCCAAATTGAGAACCAACATATCGCCGAATCAAGTCAAACCCAAGTCATAAAAAAACATGACAAAGGAAAGACTACAGTGCAAGATGATCAGCCACATTGTTCTGCTTCGATCGCTTCACTATCCATCCAACAGCTCCAAGATATGATCACAAACTGTATCAGAGCTCAGTACGGTGGACCTACTCAAGATTCCCTCTTGTATTCCAAACCTTATACTAAGAGGATTGATAACTTGAGAACGCCAATCGGGTATCAGCCACCAAAATTTCAACAGTTTGATGGAAAGGGAAATCCTAAACAACATATTGCCCACTTCGTTGAGACATGTGAGAACGCTGGTACTCGAGGGGACCTACTAGTCAAACAGTTCGTTCGAACACTTAAAGGAAATGCGTTTGACTGGTACACTGATCTAGAACCTGAGTCAATAGACAGTTGGGAGGAACTCGAAAGAGAGTTTTTGAATCGCTTCTACAGCACTAGACGAACCGTTAGCATGTTCGAGCTCACCAACACTAAACAACGAAAAGGTGAACTCGTTGTTAACTATATAAATCGTTGGAGAGCCATGAGTCTAGATTGCAAAGATCGTCTCACTGAACTCTCTTCCGTCGAGATGTGCATTCAAGGCATGCACTAGGAACTCCTCTACATCCTTAAAGGTATAAAGCCTCGCACCTTTGAAGAACTAGCAACTCGCGCCCACGATATGGAGCTAAGTATTGCTAGTCAAGAAAACCAAGACCTTCTCCTCCCTAACATGAGAAAAGAAGGAAGGAACGATGAAGAGACTATAGAAGAATCCATGGTTGTAAACACAACCCTTCCCAAGTCGTCTTCGAAAGAAAAGCGACAAACTAATGGAGCGCATCACTTAACTTTAAAGGAAAGACAGAAGAAAATCTATCCTTTCCCTGATGCCGACATCCCTGATATGTTGGAACAACTATTAGAAGCGCAACTGATAAAGCTTCCTAAGTGTAAACGACCAGAAGAGATGGAGAAAGTCGATGATCCCAAGTATTGCAAGTATCATCGAGTTATTGGTCATCCAGTGGAAAGATGTTTCGTCCTAAAGGACTTAATTCTAAAGCTGGCCATGGAAAGAAAAATTGAGCTCGACCTTGATGAAGTAGCTCAATCAAATCTTGCTATAATCAAAGAAAAGAGCAAACATCAAAGAAAGAAGGATCCTAAGAAACTTCAACCCAAGAGGAAGAGAAGTAAAAAGTTTTCTCAACCTCAACAACTAGTGATGTTGAATAAATCCTTCTCCAAAAATTTCCACAAAAAGGAAAAAAAGAATTTTGCGACTTCGTACTGCATCGACGTAGAAGAAGTTGACAATTCTAAGAAGGGTGAACAAAGGACATCCGTCTTTGATCGCATCAAGCCTTCAACTACTCGTCCTTCGGTATTCCAAAGAATGAGCATGGCCGCGACAAAAGAAGAAAATCAATGTTCAACGTCCACCTTCACTCGACCTTCAGCTTTCCAAAGGCTAAGTGTCTCCACATCGAAGAAAACTCGACCTTCAACATCTGTTTTTGATCGCCTCAAAGTAACAAGCGGTCAATCTAAAAGAAAGATGGATAACTTGGAGGTGAAACTTTTTGATGAAGTAAACAACGATAAAAAGCTTCAAAGTAGCATCCCGTCACGTATGAAGAGGAAGTTCTCTGTTCTCATAAATACAGAAGGTTCCTTGAAGGTGAAACCAAATCTTATTATCTTGACCAATCCTACAAGTCAAGGACCTGATCAAGACCATGATGAAGATAAGAGCTTTTAAAATGTAAAAGCTCCTTGTCGCAAGAGCCTAAACTGCATGATGCTCCTAGCCCACACGAGCTTAAAAGGTGAGTGCAAAAAAAAATCTTGAACTACGTTATGACTTGATCCCTATTCCATAAGGGTACGTAGGCAGCTTAAAGAAAACTTTAAGTTCAGTCTCTATAAACAAAAAAAAAAATGGTGCATGACAATACAAATTGAAGAAATTTTTTTAGTACTGGGGCCAATACAACAAATTGGAGTTGTGCACCGTTAAAAATATGAAGCTACGAGTTGGACGAATAAAAGAAGATTTTATTCCTCCAAATTCAATGTCTCGTTAGCCTCAAGTTCGGTGTTTCACTCACCCTAAGTTTGTTGCTCCCGCTTCTTTAAGTTTGAAGGTTCCCACATTGCGCTGTTGTGCTGCTTCCTTCTCCAAGTTCGAAGGTTCTGACGCTGCGCTGCTACCTTCCTCCAAGTTCGAAGGTTTTCATGCGCTTTGTTGCAGTTCCTTCTCTCCAAACTCGAAGGTGTTCTCACGCGCGTCGCTGCAGTTCCTTCTCTCCAAGTTTGAAGGTTCTCTCAAGTTGCTTCGCTGCAGTTCTTTCCTCCAAGTTCGAAGGTTTTCATGCGCTTTGTTGCAGTTCCTTCTCTCCAAGTTCAAAAGGTTCTCACGCATTCGGCTACAGTTCATTTCCTCCAAATTTGAAGGTGTTCTCACGCGCGCCACTGCAGTTCCTTCTCTCCAAGTTCGAAGGTGTTCTCGCGCACTTTGCAGCCGTTCCTTCCTCTCAAATTCGAAGGTTCTCTCACGCGCTTCGTTGCAGTTCCTTCCTCCCAAATTTGAAGGTTCTCACGACGCTCCGCTGCAGTTCCTTCTCTCTCCAAATTCGAAGGTTCTCACGCGCTCCGCTGCAGTTCTTTCGCTTTCGTTACAGTTCCTTCTCTCCAAGTATGAAGGTTCTCTCCTCCAAGTTGAAGGTTCTCACGTTGCTTCACTGCAGTTCCTTCCTCCAAGTTCGAAGGTTCTCACGTTGCTTCGTCGTAGTTCCTTCTCTCCAAGTACGAAGGTTCTCTCCTCCAAGTCTGAAAGTGCTCACGTGTTTCGGTAAAGTTCATTCCTCCCAAATTCGAAGGTTCTCTCACGCGCTTCGCTGCAGTTCCTTCCTCCCAAATTCGAAGGTTCTCTCACGCGCTTCGTTACAGTTCCTTCTCTCCAAGTATGAAGGTTCTCTCCTCCAAGTCGAAGGTTCTCACGTTGCTTCACTGCAGTTCCTTCCTCCAAGTTCGAAGGTTCTCACGTTGCTTCGTCGTAGTTCCTTCTCTCCAAGTACGAAGGTTTTCTCCTCCAAGTCTGAAGGTGCTCACGTGCTTCGGTAAAGTTCCTTCCTCCCAAGTTCGAAGGTTCTTACGCGCTTCGCTACAGTTCCTTCCTCAAAGTTCGAAGGTTCTCACGCGTTTCGCTGCAGTTTCTTCTCCCTAAGTTCGAAGGTTCTCACGCGCTTCGCTGCAGTTCCTTCCCCCAAATTCGAAGGTTTCAAAGGCTCTCACGTGTTGCGCTTCGTTGCAGTTCCTTCCTCCAAGTTCGAAGGTTTAGGGTTTAGGGTTCTCATGCGTTTCGCTGCTACCTTCCTCCAAGTTCGAAGGTTCTCTCATGCGTTGCTGCAGTTCCTTCCTCCAAGTTCGAAGGTTCCCTCACGTGCTTCGCTCGCTCCTTCTCCAAGTTCGAAGGCGCTTCTCTCCACCCCTCCTTTTGAAGGTTCGCCACTGAGGTTTTCCTTCTCCAAGTTCGAAGGTTCACCGTTGCTCCTTTTCAAATGTTTGGCGGCGGTTGACGGCCTCGTTCCACTCCATCTTCAAATGTTGGCAGTTGACGGCGTCCGCTTCGCTTCATCTTCAAAAAATTGACTGTTGATAACTTTACTTCATATTCAAAAGTTGACGGTTGAAGTCTTCGCTACATCTGCAAAGATGAACAACTTTAGTGTTCCCTTTATCTTGAAAGTGTCTAGACTGGAAGATGCATCTTAGCTGCAAGTTAAAATAAATGCTTGATATCAAACCACAAAAAAAAAAAAAAAAAAAAAAAGACAATAAAGGTGTTGTTAAAAAAATGGTGCTCGCCCCTGCAGGAAACTACAGTCATCAAAGTGACTGGTCTAGACAGGTGGTGAAGTCACTGCAAGTGAATCTGATGACGACCGTTGTAGGCGAGTCGAGTCTGATGACTACCCCTGCAGGTTACTCGGATCACCCAATAAAATGGGGACTGGGTCTAGCAGGAGTGCATGAAGGAGAATCTGGTGACTACCTCTGCAGGTTACTCAGATCACCCAATAAAATGGGGACTGGTCTAGCAAAAGTGCATCACTGAAGGCGAGTCTGATGACTACCCCTACAGGTTATTCAGATCACCCAATAAAATGGGGACTGGATCTAGCAGGAGTGCATGAAGGCGAATCTGGTGACTACCCCTGCAGGTTACTCAGATCACCAATAAAATGGGGACTGGGTCTAGCAGGAGTGCATGAAGGCGAATCTGGTGACTACCCCTGTAGGTTACTCAGATCACCCAATAAAATGGGGACTGGGTCTAGCAGGAGTGCATGAAGGCGAATCTGGTGACTACCCCTGCAGGTTACTCAGATCACCCAATAAAATGGGGACTGGATCTAGCAGGAGTGCATCGTTGTAGGCGAATCTGGTGACTACTCCTGCAGGTTACTCAGATCACCCAATAAAATGGGGACTGGTCTAGCAAGAGTGCATCACTGAAGGCGAGTCTGATGACTACCCCTGCAGGTTATTCAGATCACCCAATAAAATGGGGACTGGATCTAGCAGGAGTGCATGAAGGCGAATCTGGTGACTACCCCTGCAGGTTACTCAGATCACCCAATAAAATGGGGACTGGGTCTAGCAGGAGCGCATGAAGGCGAATCTGGTGACTACCCCTGCAGGTTACTCAGATCACCCAATAAAATGGGGACTGGGTCTAGCAGGAGTGCATCGCTGTAGGCGAATCTGGTGACTACCCCTGCAGGTTACTCAGATCACCCAATAAAATGGGGGCTGGGTCTAGCAGGAGTGCATCGCTGTAGGCGAATCTGGTGACTACCCCTGCAGGTTACTCAGATCACCCAATAAAATGGGGACTGGGTCTAGCAGGAGTGCATCGCTGTAGGCGAATCTGGTGACTACCCCTGCAGGTTACTTAGATCACCCAATAAAATGGGGACTGGGTCTAGCAGGAGCGCATGAAGGCGAATCTGGTGACTACCCCTGCAGGTTACTCAGATCACCCAATAAAATGGGGACTGGGTCTAGCAGGAGTGCATCGTTGTAGGCGAATCTGGTGACTACCCCTGCAGGTTACTCAGATCACCCAATAAAATGGGGACTGGGTCTAGCAGGAGCGCATGAAGGCGAATCTGGTGACTACCCCTGCAGGTTACTCAGATCACCCAATAAAATGGGGACTGGGTCTAGCAGGAGTGCATCGCTGTAGGCGAATCTGGTGACTACCCCTGCAGGTTACTCAGATCACCCAATAAAATGGGGGCTGGGTCTAGCAGGAGTGCATCGCTGTAGGCGAATCTGGTGACTACCCCTGCAGGTTACTCAGATCACCCAATAAAATGGGGACTGGGTCTAGCAGGAGTGCATCGCTGTAGGCGAATCTGGTGACTACCCCTGCAGGTTACTTAGATCACCCAATAAAATGGGGACTGGGTCTAGCAGGAGCGCATGAAGGCGAATCTGGTGACTACCCCTGCAGGTTACTCAGATCACCCAATAAAATGGGGACTGGGTCTAGCAGGAGTGCATCGTTGTAGGCGAATCTGGTGACTACCCCTGCAGGTTACTCAGATCACCCAATGAAATAGGGGACTGGTCTAGCAGGAGTGAGATCACTGCAAGAGAAGCTGGTGACGACCGTTGCACGAAGCTTGCACATTCAAGGAAGAAAGAAACAAATTGCAAAAAAAAAAAAAAAAAAAAAAAAAAAACCAAAAATTCAAAAAAAAAACGAAAATTAAAAAAAAAACGAAAAATTAAAAAAAAAAAAAAAAAAAGAAGAAAACGAAAAGTAAAAATAAAAATAAAATAAAAAAAAAAACGAAAATTAAAAATAAAAAAATAAAAAATAAAAAGAGAAGAAATTTTCCTACCTGGATCCCTTCTTGAATGCTCTCTGCAATTGATGTGTGCTCTCCCCTACTGAGGTTCAGTCTTATTTATAGGGGGAGTTTTAAGTTCAAATCAAAGGTTTAGATAAAGATTTGACTCAAATGAAATCCTATCTCCGGTTCAAAATTTTATGAGATAATCTTTATCTTTATCTGAACCAACTTAATTAAATTAAAATTCCTAAAAGATTATTTCAATTCAAATCAATTTGGGAATTCAAATTTTATCAAATAATTTTATTTGGGCATACTCCAAATTTTTTCTTCCAAATCAAAATTTGAGATTCAAACATCAAATTCTATGCCAAATGCAAGTTTGAATTTGGTAAAATTTTACCTCAAATAATATTTTGGGCATAATCCAAATTTTATCCCAAATGGACCAAAGTCCAAACCTCAAGTTATGTTCCATATTTTGATTAAATTGGCGCACCAAATGGAGTCAAAGTCAAGAACAAATACCTTGCATTTTAATTCCAAAATATATTTTTCGAGATTCACTCACACATAATTTGTGCCTAAATCTCGAAAAGGGGGCATTTGTTGATAGAGAAATTTTGACCAATCACGAATTGCCACGTCATTACATAAAATTAATGACGAAATTAAAGTTAATTAAATTTGGGACCAATTATAAATTGACATGTGTCCCAAATTTAATTTGAAAACAAAGTTGGCCAATTATAAATTTATAGAGCCAAATTTCTATTTGATCAATTAATTAAAATTAAATTATTTCAATCAAATTAATTAATTTGCCCAATTAATTAAAAATAATAATTATTTGGATCAAATTTGGGTCTTTTAAATGTCTGGGTCATATGGTTTTGGGTCAAATATAAACCAAACCCAAGACTAAATGGTTCAGCCCAAGACCAATAAAACCCAAGCCCAAGTTGTTAGGCCCAAAAGTTACCAGGGCCCATCCTGCGAGAACTCTATAAATAGGGGGTTCACCACCATTTCAAGGGGTCAGAATTTTGAAGCTCGAGGGCAGAGTCCAGAGCATTCTCCAAGATCCAGAGTCATCAGAAGTCAGAGAGTCTAGAGAATTCAGAAGATCCAAGATTCAGAATTCAACCAACTCAAGACTCAGAAGGTTTGAAGACTAGAAGACTCTAAGAAGAGATCAATAAGCCAATCGACCGATCAAGAAGATCAACAAGTCAGCAGGCCGATCATCCAAGAAGATCAACAAGCTAACAAGCCGATTCGACAGATCATCAAGCCAACAGGCTGATCCAAGAGATCAACAAGCCAACCGACAGATCAAGAAGATCAACAAGTCAGCAGGCCGATCATCCAAGAGATCAACAAGCCAACCGACCGATCAAGAAGATCAACAAGTCAGCAGGCTGATCATCCAAGAAGATCAACAAGCCAACCGATCGAACAGATCATCAAGCCAACAGGCCGATCCAAGAGATCATCAAGTCAGCAGGCCGATCATCCAAGAGGATCAACAAGCTAACAAGTCGATCCAACAGATCATCAAGCCAACAGGTCGATCCAAGAGATCATCAAGTCAGCAGGCCGATCATCCAAGAGGATCAACAAGCTAACAAGCCGATCCAAGAGATCATCAACCTAGCAGGCCGATCATCCAAGAAGCTCAACAAACCAGCCCAAGAAGATCAACAAGCTAGAGACCAAAGTTTATATATTTAAGAGAGAGAATCAGAGGATTAAAGTTAGAGATTGTACACCCACACGCATACAACTTTAATACAAATATATTATTTATTCCACGTGTCTCCATCCCCGAAGTTACGTGTGAACAATAAGCATGGAGTAAAATGTTGAACGACATATTGAAATGTCGCTCGACGTGTCAACATTAGGGAAGAAATTCATTTTCCCCTCCTAGTTAAAAGCCTATAAATTTCGAGGAAACAATTGCGTGGATGACCTATTTTGAGAAGCCAAAAGGAAAAGTGTCCTACCTTTAATTTTCAAAATAAGGATATATGTCTTTTTGCTTACATCGTCGTTCTAGCAAAATTATCATTTTACTCTCTGTATGAAAACGTACATTTAAGGCATTTAAGAGCGAGAGCGAGATTGGAGAGAGAAATGAGAGAGAGAGTAAGAGATTAGAGAGAGAAATTGGAGAGAGAAAAAGAGCAAAAAGCCAGAGTGAGAGTGAGAGTGAGAGCGAAAGCAAGAAGTGAAAGCGAGATTGGAGAGAGAGCAAGAGATTGGAGAGAGAAATCGGAGAGACACAAGCAAAAGGGCATATATCCTTGTTTTGAAAAGGTGAAACTATTATCATTTTCGCCTATTATAAAGGGTCATTTGTACGAAAAATCTCAATTTCGAGGTTTTCAATGATATACCATCCACCTCGTAGTTTGAAGTATTTTTTTATATCATTCAAATCATATTGATTGAAATGTCATATTGGCACGTCATCTTTGTCTGGTGACTTTTCTTTTTTATTTATTTTTCTTTAATTTTTTTCCTTTTTTTTAGAGTTTTACTTGGCCCAACCAATTTTCTTTTTATTTATTTATTTATTTTTCAAATTTCACACATATATTTTTCATTAATGGGTATACAATACATTACTCACTTTAATATATCAAATACTAGAAATATATTTTCCTCTTTTACATTTAATATATTTAATTTATTAAATACTAATTATTACATTTAAAATTATGGGGAAATTCACTTTTAGTCCCTGAAGTTTGGATTAGGTTTCATTTTAGTCCCTGGATTTTCAAACTCAACAATTTAGCCCTTGAGGTTTGGTTTTAGTTTCATTTTAGTCCCTCCATCAATTTTTCCATTAATAATTAACGGTTTGATGACATGACAATATTTTTTATTACAAAAATTATTTTTGAATTTTTAAAAATATAAATATATTAAAAAAATAAAAATATTATTATTTTATTAATGTTTTTTAATTCTTTCTCTCTCTCTCTTATTCTTCTTCTTCTTCTTTTCTTCATCTTCTTCTTCAACTTCTTCTTCATTCTTCTTCTCCAGCAAGTCGCCAGTGGCCGACGAATCAGATTATGCAGCTGACCTTGATAAAAGGAGGTCTTTGTCTGGTTATATTTTTACCCTATTTGGAAATGTGATAAGCTGGAGATCCACCTTACAATCTGTTGTGGCACTATCTTCAACCGAGGCCGAATTTATAGCCCTTGCAGAATCGGTGAAGGAGGTTGTTTGGTTTAAAAGGAAATGTTTCAGGTATGTTTAAAGGAAAATGTGAAGTTAAGATACATTGTGATAGCCAAAGTGCTTTGGCTCTATCTAAAAATCCGACTTTTCATGATAGAACCAAGCACATCGATGTCACATTTCACTATGTGAGGGAGATACTTCAAGAGAATGAAGTTAAACTATATTAAGGTAGCCCATTAGCCCATTCAATTTGTTCAGCCCAAAAGATGCAAAGTCTAGATATTAGTTATTTACAAGCCCAAGAGTTCACATGGTTTCTCAGCATAAGCCTTTCTTTGTAATTGTAGCTCTTTCTCACAAAACATACTCTATATGTCAAGAGGGTAATTTGTTGAACTTAGACAAATTGAGTTTCTGTTATTTTTTGAAGAGAACACGTGCAACACACATGACAAACTAATTAGTTGATTAGTCCTTTAAACCGTGGTTGATAGTATGCTTACAGAGTGAGTGAAAAACAGAGAGTATTGTGTGAGGTTCTTGGAGAGAATTCTGTAGAATGAATTTCTTGTATTCCCTTCTTGGAATTGTTCAATAAGAGATATTTCCCTGGTGCCTTTGAAAGTGGATGTACCATATGGTGTGGAACCACTATAATCCTGTTTTGCACTTTCTTTCTTTTTCCTCTCTTTCGTTTACCGCTTGTTCTGTTTCTGGTATGTGAAGATTGAAGATCAATCTTGAATGTTGTTGTGATTTTGTTCAACAAGTCTAATTAAATATGACGATTTATCCAATTGCCCTTGTTAGAAGCCTAAAAGATGGTAGCAGGTCCTGTTTCGATATAGAAGAGATATGGAATGGAAATACTAATCAACCAGAAATGTTTGGGTCTAATCCCCTAAAATTCACTGATGTGGGACAAGTAGAAATAAACATTTTTATATTCCTTTAGAATCATAGTCCTTGCTCTCTCTTTTTTCTATATTGTTTTTGTTGGCACCCTTTGCATAAACACTTAAGGAAACACAAAAGACAAAATCAATTTGAACCCAACGATAGCGTTGTTTTCTTAAGACAATTTTGTTCCCTCTATGGTACTCAAGGTATCATGAACAATTGTCTCCCAGGATAGGACGAATTACCCACCTATGAATGTAGCACTCTAATCACAGGACTCTCGAACACTGGTATTTAAGTAATCGTACAGAGAAGTATGAGAAGAGTTTTTGAAAGAAAAGTTTGTGCCTTGTATCCAAAACTCAAAATAAATCACATATTTATAGACTATTTGTGGCCATTCAAATAGTCATATCTTTTCGTGTAAGGGTTGTGTCTTTTGATGAATGGACACATCCATTCACAAAAGGTTGTATCCTTTTTCCAAAAGATACACCATTTCTCATAGGGTTGTATCATTTACAAAAGACACACCCTTTCACATAGGGTTGTTGTAACGACCCGACTAAAGAGGGAATAAAAGCATACAAAAGGGGGTCGCTACCACATGCATGAGTACGAAAAACTTTGTAAACCTTAAAGCGGAAAATAACAATGTTTTTCATTTAATTCAAATATGGCCCAAAACATGAATAAGTTCCTCAAATATATAACGAAATAAAAACATCTGAATAAACTCCAAAAGTAGAAACAATCGTTTCAAAACAAAGGTTCAACATAGAACAAGTTCTAGGATGAGAGAAACTGAATTCCTAAGGAAAAACGACATAGTTTGCAGCTGTAGTCCCATAGCCAGCCAAGCCACGACCCTCGCCAATCGCCAACGCTCTCAAGTACCACCTGAAAAGGAAAGATATGTAGCATGGGTGAGTATATAAGAATATACTCAGTAAGTAGCCCACTTAAGAGCCAAAACTGAAAACATGAGATCTAGTAACTTGAAACTGAGTTTCTGAATTTCTGGGTCTTAGCGACATAGGGACCTAACAGGAATAAACATTTGGGTTTCTAACCCTAGGGCCACAACTTATCACATAAACATGCTCTGTCTAGGGTGTTAACCTATCCCCAACCTGTGCCAACTAGAGTGTTGTGTGGGTCAGTCGGTTAAGGTAAGTAAACTAGAGACTAGCTGGCCACCTCTAGCAGAACTACACCTATTCCAACACAACACCCCTGAATGTAAAGATAAAAAATACGGTGGAGCAACTGACGCATGTAAACATGCCTGGTGCAAACTAGCGCACGAACAACGTGTCTGATCATAAGCTCAACATTGTCCTGAACTGAAAGAGCGCACGCTAACGTGCCTGAAACTGAGCTCAAACAGTCAACTAATAGAACACACGTAAACGTGCCTGGTAACTAAGTTCTATCAATCCTGAGATGGGGAAGGAACACACTCTAGCTATGTAAGACTTAAGGAATTTAATAAGTCTACCTGAGGCCCTAAAACGTAGTCGAGGTCCCTATCTTAATCCTTTCCTCAAAGATAATTATGATCTCTAAACCACTATAAGGCTACCGAAAATTTGGCAGCATAACGACATACATATAGGGAACCCAAAATTTTTCCACACCTGGAAACAATAACGATGCACTTCTATAAACACCACTGAGTCAAAATTCACAACCAACTCCAATCATAGCTCCATTGAACATTAACCCATCCTCCATATCATTAACACAATTCAGAACAAACATGAATCAAACATTCCAAGCATACTTACTAAATCCTACAAGCATAGCAACACTTAAGTCATGTCCAAGTAAACAACACTTAAACCATACTCAAGTAAGCATTACAAAATACCAAGGAACATTTGACCAAGACATAAAAACTTATCCAACTTCAATTCACTACTAATAAGCATACAACGAGTCCAGAAGCAAAACTTCATGTCCAAAAGCTACATACTCAATTCATTAACACGTCACAGAACAAAATCATAATCGTTATTCCCAAATAGCTATTGTTGCCTTGTGCAAAGTGATTCTAAATATGCAAGAAAAACTCACAAACACACGTGCAAGTGCACACGATCAACATCAAGTGATAAGTATTTTTATATCGTTTCCACAAGGATTGATGCAACGAAAATCACTATTTCTAAGCCTATTTTTAATGAAATTCAAAGTAACCAAGAACCAAATATTTTTTTCTTAACTAAGTGCAAGAGATTAAAATGGTAAACAAGCTTAAAATGATAATGACTTAAGTAAAATTTCAATAAAAACAGCGAATTAGCACAGAGAAGGCAAGGTTCAAATTAGGGGCTGTCTGCTCTCACAAGTTGTTTGCTGCAGCAGAACTCTAAATTTACAACTCACCCAGTATTTTCTACGAGAATTTTCCAATTCTCCTATAGGTAAGGTGATTAAACTCCCATTTAACCCCTTCTTTTTAGCTCAACTGATTTAGTGCCTTAGGTGGTTATTTATCCCTAAATACCCACTCATCTTCATGACCTAGAAAGGCTAAGGTAAAGCAAAGTAGTCGGTTATCAATTGTTTTCCCAAACACTTAATAACATTGCTAGAAAATGGTTGGCCAAACAAAATTCCAGCTTAAATCATGAAGAACACTTTACTTTAAGTTGCAATATATAAAGTTCCACAAAAACAAACAACAAGTTCAAGCTTAAGCACCCTAATCCTCACCTAAGAGGATTTAGCTCATGTTTAAGGTGGAAATAATGAAAATACAGCAGCAAACAGCCATATAAACCATCCTTACAACCTTTAGTACAAACTAAATACCAAGGAAAGAGGGATAAAGAGAAGAAGAAACTAAAGGAAAAGCTTCTAGGAGAGATTCCAGATTTCCCAAGCTGGAAAGTTTTCAATCAGCTGCTTCCTTCACCTCCCTTCTCACGGTTTTTCTCCAAACAGCAGCCTCTTTTTTGAAATTCCTTCTCCAGCTGATTATTCTCTCATTTTGGGCCAAAGAACTATTTATATCAGCTCATAGCATTGAATTCAGGGCTGATTGGACATATGTTTCCACATGGGTCTTCCCCAATTGGTTGAGATGGGACAAATCAGCTCCCAAAAGGTGCCAGCTCATTTAATGAAAGCTCCCACGGGTTCAGCACGTGCAGTCACTTAATTTCCAGACTTTCTGCCTTCTGTTGTGAAATAAGTTGCTGCAGCACAACCTGAGTGACCATACACCAGAAAAATCAGTTTAAAACATAAGAAATCTGCACCAAATTCAAATCAAGTTTGGCCTACTGATATGTAAAAATTGTTCATCAAAGAATACTCATTTTCATGCACAAACCAAAGCTCAAACACATCAAAGAGTAGAGTTTTTAAGCCTAAAAGAAAGCCAATAGCTCTTATTTCTAAGAGCCATCAAACCCCCAAACTTGAATCATTGCTCGCCCCTAAGCAATGCTAGCCTACAAAAACTCTAACTCATCATCCTATATCCAGCTTGCAGTCAAAATGGCCTAACTATAACACCTAGCTACTTCTTAACAAGCTTGCACCTCTGAATGCATACAATTACTCAACAAAGCATTCCTTTTAAAATCACCTTCAACTTGGCATTTCAAAAATTTTTTAGTGCTCTTCTAATGATCCTCTAGCTTAACCTATTTACAAAAGCCATCATATCAAATTATACCAGCCTATTGACATCAAGGAAGCCACTAACCTTCAAGCCTAAACTTAGCTCAAACCTCAATCCTAAAGCTTGCAAAGCAATCCTATTGTCTCTTTGCCTAACCTCTAAAGCTTCTAAGCTCAACCTAAAACTTCTCTCAACTTTTATTCTCTTTTTTTTTTACCAACTTAGAAAGTCTCATAGGTCATAGCTCTTTGGTCCAAGAGTGGCAACACTTTATGGTGAAACTCACCTTAGCCTCCAAGCTCATCACCTAACGAGAACTACACTCATTTCCCTTAGAGTTGACCAAGATTTGCTCTCTAGCAACTTCTTCCTTGCTTCTTAGAATGGCAACACTTTTTGGTGAAGCTCACCTAAGCCCTGGGGAAGATTGCAACCTTCAAGCAAACACTCATCCCTTTATCCATCTCATTTGAACTTTTCTTTTCTGCTCAATTTTTTTTATATGTTTTCTCTTCCCTTGAGCTACTTTTTGACGCAGGGGCAAACTATGGGTATCATAAATCCCCTTGACTACTAGGCAAGCTCAAGGGACATAGAAAACCTTCAAAAAGGGAGAGGAGTGCATCCTAGGCAAAACTAAGAGAAAGAGGAATGCATTCTAAGTTGCCTTTTCTATTTCTTTTTCATGTTTTTTTTTGTTACAAGGGTTACCTCACCCCCAAACTTAAACCATTCATTGTCCCCAATGAATGAGAAAGCAAGGCAAGGACCCCCAAACTTATTTTTTAGAGAAGCTAAGGCTTATTGCTTAGGAGGATTATAAGGTTTGGGCAAAGGACTAGGAACAAGCTTTCCTAAGATTTGAGCTAAGCTAAGGAGGAAAATTAGGAAGCTTCCCATCTACCTAAGGACTTAAAGCACAATAAGATAATCTAACTAAGTAAATAGGCTAAGCTATTAGGGATCATTATACAGAACACTACTTTTGCATATTACACAGTTTTTTTTCTTTTTACCAAGAACAGCTGTTGCAGCATTCAGAGAGGCTAGGCTTAACCAAAAGAACAACCAAGAGCTACGGCTAGGCCCTAAATTAATTCTAAACAAGTTGGACAACCCATATGCTCGAGCAAAAACGATATAGACAAGCTGCAACATGCTCAAATTTGCTAACTCTAAATATTCTAGCAGAAATTTCAACAATCAAGCACCTGATGACTATTCTAGCATTTCAAGCAAGCATAACACTGTCTAATAATTAATAGCACATCATCATAGCAGCCAACAATTTAAAACCTCCAAACTCAATGCAGCAGGCAACTTAAGACAGCAGCTCAATATCGATGAAAAAAACAAAACGCAGCAGGGCATGCATTATTTTTATGACTAAATGCTTTCCATTGATTTGAACATTATAACACAGCATACTTGAGGGATCTCAGCCCTTCATACATTTTTCAAATTACACTTTGAGGAATGTTAGAAATTTTGCATGATTTCCACTACTTCAGCCTTTGCACCATAGCATTATCCAAATTTGATATGCATTTAATTGATTTAAACATTAAAATATGCACACCTACGGAACTTTCATTCATACACTTTTTCTTTTTCTCCACAACAAAAGCTACAGAAAGCATAATAGATAACAGACAAGCAAACTTAAAACTTCCTCCCTTGATTATAGCCAAATCTGAAAATTCCTCCCATCAAATCCCAGCTAGCCCACTGCCTTTTCTGCCATGCCTGCTGTAGCTTCTGATATGAACTTGCTGTCAATCTGCTGCAGCTCATCAGAATTTCATTCCTTGAAAATTTTCAACCTGCAGACTTTCCTTCTTAAATAGAGCAATATTTTGATTCCCTTTTCCATCAAATCAATTCTTTTCATGGGTGTCAATTTCCAATACCCCAAAATCTGCTGCATCAAGATTTTCTTCCATTTTGCATGAGATTCCCTACCAAAAACCAAAGCTTGACAGAAACATTAAACTCAATAACTAGTGCAAATTATCAATAAAAGAGAAACTAACTTTAAAATATTAACTAACAACTAATGGCCACAAATTAAAGATATCACAACAAAAATTTAAACTTGCTATTCAGACCACCTCTAGAGCTCAACATAGAATCTGTAACTTGAAAGCACACTGCCCTTTTTCTTCAAATTTCAAATTTCCAACAAATTGCAAAAGGCATAACACATTTGGAATTCTTCTCCCCAATAGTGTTTTAGCCTTTGCCCATTCAATTTAAACTCTCTCCCATCATTATCAACACATTGTTTAAACACAAATGAATCATCCCAAAAATAAAACTTATCTCATGGAAAAACTTTTTCAATTGTTGCTTTGATAAACCATGGGGCAATGTTCCAAAAGCAAGGTAATTGGTAAGGTCAACATACCAAAGTGTTTTCATTTTTTTAGTGTGAGCTACTGTAAAAAACAACTCATCAAGGAAATAATTTTCAAACTCAAGTTGTTGAAACAATTCCAATGAACTGAATGGCTGTATAGGTGGATTTTTCTTATCAATCAACTCTAAGGATCCAAAAATCCTATTAAAACCAAAAACTTCACATGCACTACTTTCAAGCTCAAGCTCCAATTTGTCTAATTCCAAAGTCTTAATTCCACTTTTTCCAAACTATTGTATGCTTTGCTCTCTCATTTCCTTCTCAACTTGATCATCAACCAACTTATCTTTCACTTGAATGACAGAACACTCTTCAATGTCAGTGGGGGACTTTATGGCATCAAAGACACTAAACTTCACTTCTTGGTCATTCACCCTCATAGTTAGCTCACCCTTTTGGACATCTATCAAGGTTCTCCCGGTTTCTAAAAAGGGCCTTCCTAGAATTATGGGGACATCTTTGTCCGCTTCATAGTCCAAAATGATAAAATCAGCCGGGAAGATAAACTTATCTACTTGCACCAAAATATCCTCAATCTTTCCTTCGGGATAAGTGATAGACCTATCAGCAAGCTGTAATGTAACCGTGGTTGGCCTAGCTTCTCCTATGCATAATTTCTTGAAAATGGATAAAGGCATGAGATTTATGCTAGCTCCCAAGTCACAAAGAGCTCTCCCCAACTCCTTACCTCCTATAGAAACAGGAATGGTAAAAGTTCCAGGGTCTTTCACTTTGGGAGGAATTTTGTTTGTCAAAATGGCACTACACTCCCCAGTCAAAGACACGGTTTCATACTCACCCAATCTTCTTTTCTTGGTCAAAATATCCTTGAGGAACTTTACATAGTTGGGCGTTTGTTCCAAGGCCTCAACTAGTGGTATATTAATGTGAAGTTGCTTCAAAACCTCAAGGAATTTTTTAAACTGACCATCTTGATTTTTCTGCTTAAGCCTTTGGGGAAAGGGTGGTGGGGGTGGTTTAAATGTTGGGGAAGGTGTAGGAATTGACTTAGGAGGAGCTACAGGGGCTGCTCTAGGGATTTCTTCAATTTCCTCACTTTCAGCCACTTTTTCACTTGGTTTTTCTGCACTTTTTTCACTGTCATTTTGCACATCAACTTGTTGTCCAACTTTTTTTTGTTGGGTGGGTTCTTTCTTTTCAACCAATGTCCTACTACTTCTCAATTCCACAGCTTGAACTTGCTCTTTTCTTTCCCTTTTTGAATTTTCAGTGTCAGAGGGAAGTTTACCATGTGGCCTAACTTTCAATTCACTAGCTATTTGGCCCATTTGCACTTCCTGATTTCTTAGAGATGCTTGATGAGTTTGAATTGTGGCATCAGTTTTAGCCATGTATTCCTTGAACAAGCTCTCTAAAGAAGTACTTGGAATATGTTGGTTCATGGTGTTTTGGAATTGAGCATTAGCTTGTTGGTTTTGTTGCCCAAATCCAAGTGGACCATTCATCTTTTGTTGAGCTTGTTGGGTGTTGGAATTACTTCCTTGACTTCCCCAAGCCAAATTAGGATGATTTCTCCAACCCGGATTATAGGTATTGGAATGGGGGTTATTCCATTGGGCATTTTGGTTTGCAACATAGCACACTGAAGCTGGATTACTTGGACAAAACTCAAAAGTGTGATCCTCTCCACAATAAACACATGAATCTGTGGAATTCTTGTTTATATTGATTGCTGCAGCAGTCTGTTTTGCACCAGAATTCAACATATTCAAATTTTCAAGCCCCACGGTCAACTTTTTCATCATACTTTCCATGGAATCAAACCTTGCATTAAAAGATGTAACAGTATCAACCTCCATCATGCCCTTATTTTTCTTTCTGGCCACACTTCTTGAATCAGACCATTGACAACTATTTGTGGAAATTCTCTCCAAAATGGCATAAGCTTCATCATAAGTCTTGGATAATAAAGCACCATTAGCTGAAGCATCTACCATATTTTGAGTAGCCCAATTCAACCCATTGTAGAAAGTCTCCATTTGAATGCAATGGGGTAGACCATGGTGAGGGCATTTTCTCAACAATTCCTTAAATCTCTCCCAAGCTTCACTAAAGGACTCGTCCTCAAATGGCCTAAAGGACACTATATCAGCTCTAAGCTTGGCATTTCTAGTGGGAGGAAAGTACTTAATGAGGAATTTCTCTGCTAACTCATTCCATGTAGTGATGGAGCTGGGAGCAAAGTTATTTAACCAAGCTTTGGTGCCATCTCTCAAAGAATAAGGAAACAAGGTTAACCTCAAAGCATCTTGAGAAACTCCTTGAATTCTAAATGAGTCACCCACTCTAAAAAAGGATTTAAGGTGTAGATATGGGTCATCGGAAGGTAATCCATGAAATTGTCCCACCGTTTGTAACATTTGGAACATAACAGGCTTCATTTCAAAATTGTGTGCTTGTATCTCGGGTCTAGCTATCCCAGGGTACAACTCATTGAAGGTAGGGACGGCATAGGCTCTAATAGCTCTTCCCCTATCATTGGCTATAAGGACAGGGTTTTCAGCTTGATTTTCTACCCTAGGTTTCTGATTTATCTCAAGATTAGGTTGCTGGTTGTTTTGGTTTTCTTGATTTCCAGGAGGTACAGGGGGCAAAAGAGGTGGTGGATCCATCTTATTGTTTCTCTCTCTTTGTTCCCTTCTCCTCCTATGAAAAGTCCTTTCCATTTCAGAGTCCAAATTGAATTCTAAGTCAGGGAATTCGTTCATACACAGCTACCAGCACCTGCAAAATCAAACAACCAAGTTAGAAGCTGTTTTAGCACCAATTTCACTAATTTTCAACTCAAAAATAGCAAAAATCAACTCAATCCCCAGCAACGGCGCCAAAAACTTGTTGCCTTGTGCAAAGTGATTCTAAAAATGCAAGAAAAACTCACAAACACACGTGCAAGTGCACACGATCAGCAACAAGTGATAAGTATTTTTATATCGTTTCCACAGGGATTGATGCAACGAAAATCACTATTTCTAAGCCTATTTTTAATGAAATTCAAAGTAACTAGGAACCAAATATTTTTTTCTTAACTAAGTGCAAGAGATTAAAATGGTTAAAAAGCTTAAAATGATAATGACTTAAGTAAAATTTCAATAAAAACAGCAAATTAGCACAAAGAAGGCAAGATTCAGATTAGGGGTTGTCTGCTCTCACAAGTTGTTTGCTGCAGCAGAACTCTAAATTTACAACTCACCCAGTATTTTCTACGGGAATTTTCCAATTCTCCTATAGGTAAGGTGATTAAACTCCCATTTAACCCCTTCTTTTTAGCTCAACTAATTTAGTGCCTTTGGTGGTTATTTATCCCTAAATACCCACTCATCTTCATGACCTAGAAAGGCTAAGGTAAAGCAAAGTAGTCGATTATAAATTGTTTTCCCAAATACTTAATAACATTGCTAGAAAATGGTTGGCCAAACAAAATTCCAGCTTAAATCATGAAGAACACTTTACTTTAAGTTGCAATATATAAAGTTCCACAAAAATAAACAACAAGTTCAAGCTTAAGCACCCTAATCCTCACCTAAGAGGATTTAGCTCATGTTTAAGGTGGAAATAATGAAAATACAGCAGCAAACAACCATATAAACCATCCTTACAACCTTTAGTACAAACTAAATACCAAGGAAAGAGGGATAAAGAGAAGACGAAACTAAAGGAGAAGCTTCTAGGAGAGATTCCAGTTTTTCCAAGCTGGAAAGTCTTCAATCAGCTGCTTCCTTCACCTCCCTTCTCACGGTTTTTCTCCAAACAGCAGCCTCCTTTTTTAAATTCCTTCTCCATCTGATTATTCTCTCATTTTGGGCCAAAGAACTATTTATATCAGCTCATAGCATTGAATTCAGGGCTGATTGGACATATGTTTCCACATGGGTCTTCCCCAATTGGTTGAGATGGGACAAATCAGCTCCCAAAAGGTGTCAGCTCATTTAATGAAAGCTCCCACGGGTTCAGCACGTGCAGTCACTTAATTTCCAGACTTTCTACCTTCTGTTGTGAAATAAGTTGCTGCAGCACAACCTAAGTGACCATACACCAGAAAAATCAGTTTAAAACATAAGAAATCTGCACCAAATTCAACTCAAGCTTGGCCTACTGATATGTAAAAATTGTTCATCAAAGAATACTCATTTTCATGCACAAACCAAAGCTCAAACACATCAAAGAGTAGAGTTTTTAAGCCGAAAAGAAAGCTAATAGCTCTTATTTCTAAGAGCTATCAGCTACTTACATAACGACAAACTTTATATGCAACCATTTACTCAGACATTCTTAACTAGTTCCATGCTTTCAAAAAGAAAGAACCAACCATGCTTGGTTTAACCCAACGACGACACTTAGAGCTTTAATCCAAATGGCTACTTACCTTAGATTAAAAGCTTGCGAGATAACAATAAAACCTCCTAGCTCCAAGACCCTTAATTAATCAAACAGAGAATCACGCATGTTGTCCGAGTTCCAATTACCACCTAAAATCAACAATAAGTCACCAAATGCTAAGGGGACCTAGAAAACAAGTGCTAATATCAATGGGTAATCCACTAACATAGGTAAATCATCAAAAACTTGACTTAAATCGCTTACTCATAGCCAAAATCACTCAAACACGCTGAAACTCAAAGACCCGCTGCTAGAATCGTCGGAATTGAAGGGAAACGCTTGCTGAACGGAAGAAAAGTAAATGGGTAATCGATTAAATGTGACCAACAATCAAAAGAATGAATTTTCTCACTTACCCACTCAGATATAACGCTGGAAACAAAGACGAAACCACCCGAGAGCTCGCTGGACGCACATAACGGAACTGTCGTCGGAAAATCCGCTACCTCGACACCCCCACGCTACAGCACACGAAAAACAAACAGAGGGAGAGGTTGGGCGTGAGAAATCAAGGAGGGAGAGAGAAAAGTATGCTAGAAAAACACCAAAACTCACGAGGGAGAGTGAGAGCTCATGCGTTTTGCGGCTGTGCTGCTTGCCGCGGGGGTTGACGCCAACGCCGCGAGTGATGAGCGAAAAGGTCGGCCGGTAGAGTGAAAACACACAGTGATGGTTGAGGAGGTGTGCGGCTGGAAGGGGAGAGCTACGAAAATGATGGGTTGTCGGCTTAGATCGAAATACACGCGAGAGAGGGGGAGATGTAGCTGCCGAAAAAAAAACTAGAGAAAGAAAGGGAGGGTGGCTGCGTTCCAAAAAAAAGTGGAAGAGTTTTAGGGCACAATTAAATTCTGGAAATTACAAAAATGCCCCCTCTCAGCAATACCACACAACCAAACCCTTCAACTTGACCCAATTTTACTTAAAAATAAGAAGGAAAACGGGTTTACCAAAATCGTTGACGTTACAGTTGTGTCCTTTACAAAAGACATACCCTTTCACATAAGTTGTGATTCTTTATTTTATTAAAATAATTTTATTCATAAATCCAACAATCCCCCACATGAATGAAATTTATTTTAAAAACGTGTACGATTACTTATGAAGGATAACTACGTCAGGATAAGTAGTCTAAGACTTTGAACTTTCCTTAGTAAAAACTATGGAGTTTACATGGCTGATCAGTAGTTAAAGAACTTTGAACTGTCAACTTTCGGAGTAAATCAAATCCATAATAATTACATAGATATTCTTCGAAATAAAATTGGTTCTTATGTTTGTGTTCATTTTGGCCCTGAATACTGCCTGGTTTCATGAGTGTTTTTAGAGAATTCTCAACCTTAAAAATTCTCATAGAAGCAGCCCCTTCACACCCTCATAGGTGACTTCTTTAAAGAGTATCTTGGTAATACCCCACTCTTATAAAAGAGCTAAAGAGCCATTAAAAGTATATCTTAACCTCATCCATTTCCAGGTTATAAGCACTATTATAATAGGAATGATTAGGAATTCTTGATTCCTTCTTAGTGCTCCACTGAGTTGTATACATAAATTTCTTTTCTCTTTCAAACCTAGATTTTGGGATCTCCAGTCAGCTAGGTTGGGTTACCATTATGTCCACTCTTATTTTATAGGCTTCAAACTCATTCCTATTGAAGACAATTTCACTTGCTCTCTTGCCAAAGCTTTCGTAAGCGGATCCGCAATATTATCTTTTGATTTCACGTAATCAATAGATATAATTCCATTCGAGAGCAATTATCTTATGGTATTATGTGTTCGACGTATATGTCGAGACTTACCATTATACATCAAGTTTTGCGCTCTTCCAATAGCAGCCTGACTATCACAATGTATGCATATTGGGGGTACAAGTTTAGTCCAATTAGGAATATCTTCCAAAAAAAATTACGTAACCATTCGACTTCTTCTCCTGCCTTGTCCAAAGCTATGAATTCGGATTCCATAGTGGACCTTGCTATACAAGTTTGTTTAGAAGATTTTCAGGATATAGCTCTACTTCCAAGTGTAAAAATATACCCACTTGTTGACTTTGAATCTTTCGTGTTAGTTATCCAACTTGCATCACTATACCCTTCAAGTACAGTTGGATATCTATTATAATGTAAACCATAATTTTGAGTATATTTCAAATATCCCAAAACTCTTAAGAGCGTTTTCCAGTGATCTGAACTTGGATTATTTGTGTATCGACTCAAGATACTTACTGCATATGCTATATCAGGTCTTGTACAGTTCATAACATACATTAAACTTCCAATTATACGAGAGTACTCCAATTGAGACGTACCATCACTCGTATTTGAAGAAAATTGATGACTAGCATCCAAAGGTGTCTTTACTACTTTTATATCAAATTTCTTGAACTTTCCAAGAATATTTTCGATATAATGTAACTGGGAAAGTGTTAAACCATCAGATGTTCTATGAATCTTGATTCCCAAGATAACATCTGCGACACCCATATCTTTCATTTCAAACTTTCTAGTTAATATTTGTTTTGTAGCTAATATAATTTCTTTATTGCTACCAATTATTAACATATCATCCACATACAAGCATACAATTACGAACTCCATTTGAGTTCCTTTAATGTAGACACATTTGTCACATTCATTGATTTTGAATCCATTGTTTATCATGACATGATCAAATTTTTCATGCCATTGCTTAGGCGCCTGTTTCAAACCATAAAGAGATTTGACCAATTTGCATACTTTCTTCTCTTGCCTAGGAGCAACAAAACCATCTGGTTGTTCCATATATATTTCTTCCTCTAATTCACCATTTAAGAAAGTCGTTTTTACATCCATTTAATGTATTTCAAGGTTGTATAAAGCTGCTAAGGCTATTAACATACGAATAGATGTAATTCGAGTAACGGGTGAATATGTATCAAAATAATCCAACCCTTCTTTGTGTTTATAGTCTTTTGCTACAAGACGAGCTTTATACTTATCAATTGTTCCATCTGCTTTCATTTTCCTCTTAAAAATCCATTTACAACCTAATGGTTTAGTACCAGGAGGAAGATCAACCAATTCCCATGTATGGTTTTGCATAATGGAATCAATTTCGCTTTTTATAGCTTCTTTCCAATATGGTGCTTGTAGGAATTTGGAATTGCCCAATTCCGTTAAAGCGGAAGCGTAATTGGGACCGATTCATAGTTAAATTTGTTTATCCAAAAATACTATTACATTCAAAAATACTATTACATTGGCAAAAACATAGAACAAATTCTATACAAACTTAAGGCTAAGCATACAAAAATTATTAGATCTAAATCTAAAGGGGAGAAGCAAACATACCATCGTTGACGACTCTGAATACTTCAACGGACACCTTTCTTGATTTTGGACCAAGCATCAACAATTGGGACACCACCAATTGATCTTCCCCGCTATGACTCTGAGATTAAGAACGTAGTTGTGGGACTACCTAATCTTGAATGGGAAAAACTCTAGAGAGAAAATTCTCCCTAGAGTTCTTGGGTTGAGAGAATATGAGAGGGAGGCTAGAGAGAATGCAAGAGTGCATTCTTGTGGCCTTATGTTGTAGTGTCTAAACCCTAGGTTTAGTGTTCTATTTATAGGAGAAAGGTCATGAATAAAAAATTCATATTAAAATTTGAACTCCTTTAAATTCTCTTATATCCTATAAATTTAATATGAATCAAATTCATAATAATATTTGAACTTCTTCAAATATTTATTTCTCTCATAGACTATAGTTTAATTAAATTTCATTTAATTTAAACTAAATAGAATAATTAATTAATTCATCTTCTAATTAAATACCATATATTTAATTAGACATATATTTGAACTCTTTCAAATATATCAATCTCTCAATATAACAAAGTTTAATCTCAAATTAGACTTTATATTTTAATGCATCACTATACATTATATTAATTTTTATCTCATACAATTAACTTAATTCCTAATATGAATTTGAACTATTCAAATTCTCTCAAAATATATTTGTTACTAATTACTCTTTACGAGCTAGTAGGGGACCTAATGGACCTACAGATCAGAAGCTCCAATGATATGAGGTTAATAGATTAAACTCATTAATCAGGTTAACCAATATTCATTAACTGTGGGTCATTCCACTAAAGACTCACAGCTGAACTCTTCTCACTGTAGAACATTTCTATTAGACCTATACCGGTAAGTCAATCTTTCACGAGTGTTCGTAACTACAGTTGGGTCAAATTATCGTTTTACCCCTATGTTACCTCTGGCTCCTTAAGTATCAGTGCTCCTCTAATGAACAACATGTTTATGGTCCAACCAGTAAACAGAAAGTCCCTCTCGGGCCAGTGAGAGGGCGGGATCCCTTTGTTCAAGACCTGGAGTCACCACTTAAGGGAACACTCATCTACTTCTCCTAGAAGCGGGAAGGAGTGAATTCCATCATATGTTGTCATGTCCCCAGCCCCCCACTCGGTCTTGTCCCCAAGAAGGTAGGCTTATTGAGTCGGCGTGCAGGTCACTCTCACCCATACTAATCAAAGGACAATCCCTCATGAGAAGGAGTTCATGATACACTCAGGATTAAGACTGAGTTACCTAGTCATCCTATTGAAACAGTAACCTAACTAGTTAACGGTGTTACATCTAGTGGTTTACTATTTCGCAGTCCGGTCTTATGCAAACTCATTGCATAGGATACCCCCGCTCGCATGTCTCCTACATGGACACCTTGGATCAATACGTCTGTATCGAATACAAAGTGGGTCGTATCACATAGTGTTACCAGGATAAGGTACCCAGCTTTATCCCTGTACTATAGACCTTTTAGGTTGTTACTTGAACACCGATCCTCGTATGTCCCCACATACTAGTTCAAGTCACATGTAAACAACCTTGGATCTTAGTTTATTTGACTTGGGTCAAATTGTGCAATATTTAACAATAACATTTTATTGACATAAGTATACAATTTGTTTACATTCACTATCTACGAGTTTTATGGCATAAAACCCAACAAACTCCCACTTGAGCTAAAACTCTAGTTTAGTGGGATGTACAATATTCTATACAGCAGTGGGTGTTTAAATACATGTATAAAACATATACAATGTACAAATACAATAAACTAGGGCATCACTATACCCATTACATAATGGTATCACTATACCCATTACATTTCTCCCACTTGCCCTAGATTACACCTTTGTACATATCTCGTAGATCTAGACCTTCTAGATGACCCTCAAACACTTTAGCCGGGAGAGTCTTTGTAAATGAATCAACAATATTTCATTCAATTTAATGTGTCTGTTTGTCTTAGGTTGCGACGTTCTTTTGAATTTGCCACAACACCACTATATCACTATAAAGTGTGATGGGCAAGTTCACATTTGAAACACATTCCAAATCAATCAAGAACTTTCTAAGCCATACAATCTCTATCGCTGCTTCACAAGCAGCTATTTTTTCGGCCTATACGGTTAAGACTGTAACTATGTCATACTTTAGCTCCATCGTAAAGAGTGACCACAAATACTGATGTAGATTTCCTCAAATCCTTATCAGTCTTAAAATTTGTGTCAATGTATCCTGTAAGGATCAAATCCTTAGTCCCATACACGAGCATATAGTTCCTCATTCTCCTCGAATACTTGAGGATATTCATAACGGTTTTCCAATGATTAAATCTTGGATTAGATTAATACTTACTGACAATCTCTATTGCATAGGGCATTCGTCTCATCTCATCAACTTCTTGAGGTGTCTTAGGAAACGACCGGTTTCTTAGACAAAAAGAATTCCAAGCCTGAAATGTAGTGAACCCTTCTTGGAATTTTGCATCTTATATCTAACTGACATCTTGTAGATATAAGTCACTTGAGACAAGGCTAGCTTTTTGTTCTAACGATTCCTAACGATTTGGATCCCAAGAACAAACTCGACTTCTCCCAAATTTCCATTTGGAAATGAGCTGCTAGCTCCTTTAATGTCAGTAAGATAACCTACATCATTCCCAATGATTAGGATATCAATCATATACAACACTAAGTAAGCTACTAAACTATTAATGATTACTTGTAAACCCAAGATTCATTAATGTTCTGATTAAAGCCAAAAGATTTGGTCACTATATCAAATCTTATATTTCAAGATCGAAATGCTTAGGTCAATCCATGAATGGATCACTTAAGCTTGCAAACCCTTTTGCTTTTGATCTTGTTGTATGAACCCTTCTGGTTAAGACATGAATGTCTCGTTTCCTCTTGTAAATCCACTTGTAACTAATAGGTGTTACCCATCAAGCAGATCTACAAGATCCCAGATGGAAGTGAAATACAAGAGACTTCATTTCTAGGTCCCTGACTTTAATCCTCTGATCATTGTCAACATCATTCATTTTCTTTCTAAAAGACAATGAATCCTCTATGCCATCATCAGGTATGATGTCCTAAGCTTCAATCAAGTCCATGTAACATTCAGGTTAAAAAACAACCCTCCCACTACATCGAGGCACTCTCAACTATTGAGATGGATGTTTCTGACCAGATGCACTGGTTCATCAACAACTCTTGTTGAACAGCCAGTCTCATCAACAACTCTTGTGGATGTTACTGTAGCTTCATTAGTTAACTTACTTAAACCGACTTTACTCTGTGGCTTATCATTTTTTATGTGGACTTCTTTTGAGAATTTAGCATTTTTCGATACAAATTCTTTATTCTCTTGTGAATTGAAGAAGTATCCACTTCTCGTTTCCTTTGGGGTTGCCTATTGCAGTATGCAATGCAGTCAACACTGCATGACCCCAAAACAAGCCAGACAATTGAGCATAGCTCAACATGGAATGAACCATATCCAATAGGGTTCTATTTCTCTTAAATGAGATTTAAATTTAGGGTGTGATCCCATGTACTATCAAATAGTCCTGGAATCTCAAATCCCTATACTCAACATGTTGATCAGATCGAAGTGTTTTTATCATCTCACCTAACAAGTTTTCAACTTTAGTCCTAAGCCCCTTCGAATATCTCAAGAGCTTCAGACTTAAGTTGCATTAGGTAAAGATACACATACCTTTGAATGATCATCCAAAAGAGATGAATTATTCATGCCCTCCCACTGCATTAACATATTTAACCACAAGGATCCAAATGTAGAAGCTCTAAGGGCTCTTTGGCTCTTAGATCTTTTCCAGTAAACGATCTATCAGTCATATTGCCCACAAGGCATGACTTACAAGGTAGTAGAGAGTCATCTTCTAACTCGCTTAGAAGTTCACTCTTGACCAATCTCTCAATCAAATTGAGATTAATATGGTCTACCTTAGAACCAAAGAAAGATATTTTCCTTTAGGAGAAATCTTTTGCCTCTTTTCACATTGAGTAGTAGCAGTCTTAAACAACCCAGTGTTCATGATTGCTTTACTCTTGATTAGTCTTAAAACATTTAGGTTACTTTCCAGTAAAGCTAAACAAATGTCAACTCCCTTTCTTGAAACAAAACTGTGTTAGCAGAGAAAGGTAAAAAGTAACATTGTTCCAGCAAATAAGACACAGAAATCAAATTTATTTTGATCTTAGGAATTACATACACATTATCTAATAATATGTATTTTCTCCCACTAAGAAAAATAACTTAATGTTCCCCACTGCTATAGCCAAAATAACCTCTCTAATTCTAACTTTGAGAGTTATTACACAAGCAACATGTTGTTGCCAGGAACTTATTCCTTTAAAAGAAGGACACACATGATTTGTGGCCCCTGAATAAGGTATTCGGAGAGAATCACTATTCTTCACTAATCATGTTTTCAAGACAAGCAAATGAAAATTACGGTCTCGAACAAGTTCTTTTTTGCTAAGCAGGGTTCTATATCATATTCACCAAGAACAATTCTTAATGAATTAAACATATGGGGCATGAGGACATTCCTCAGTTAAGAATAATCCTAGACTTATTTACCACAATTTGTCATTTAAGCTTGTTGTATTACTGTTATTTATAAAATGACGTAAGACAATACACATAAAATTATTATATAATTGCTGAATTAACAAATTACTTGTATTATTAATTGCACTAGCCCATCACAAATAATCCAATCAAATTCTGCAAAAACAAATAAGCAATCAAAGAAACCCTATAAAACTATTGATTTAGTTTTTGCAACGATACTTCAAAGATTTAGAACAACAGTCACCGAAGGGTGGTCAGCTACTCCTCCTCTGAATTGAGACAATCTCAACCAAACTCTAACACCAGAATAACACATATTCTGTTAGCGTTTAGTTACCATTGTTCGATCAAGGATTAGTTAACACATTTAACTCATTACCGTAGGTGTAACCCTCCCACTTTCAGGTCTCAGAGGCACGCACCAACAGGCTACCGAAGGGAAAGACAACTGTTGGTAATTAGCCTAAGAGTTCCTATCCTATTTAGGAGTTCACGATGTTCCGAATCCTATGATCAGGCCCTCCCAAGGGATGGTTGCGCCAAGACAACCTACAGGCGGATCATAGGACTCTCACGGTGTGAACTAGGGGCAAAGACTGAGGGATACGTTGACACGTGTCCCGCTCCCACTTATTGTTATTGATTCATGCAAACACTTTCCGAAGGGAGGCCGCTCCAAGGGCGACTCGAAGTCGAGCATGAACTTCACGTTGTGAATATAGGGACGTAAGAGCAAAACTTGATTTAAATATCGTTTTGTAATTTTCCTCCCACTGAAAATGTCCTAAGGTTAATTTAGGGTTGTTTAACTTAGATAAAATTCGGCTAAGTCAATCTATCTAAATCTGATCCTATTATAACAATTATGGAAAGGATTCAACCGCAATGTTTTCGGTGAATTAAACTTCTTTTAATAAACCCAACATTGCAAGTCAACATTACTATGGTTAATTCAACTCAAGGTTCGGGTCAATTCCCAGGTAGGAGGTGTTCCATAAATCGTCATCTTAAGTACCCCCAGCCTTAAACAGAACTTTACCTAGAGAGTTCCCTTATAACCACAATAATGTAAGGTCTTTACTCTAAAGATCTAGGTGCATTAAACACTTTTAACAAACCTAGTGACATTGCATGCTAACATTTAGCTATGATTAATTCAACTCCGGTATTCCAGGTCAGTTCCCAGGTAGGAGGTGTTTCGTAAACCGTCAGCTTAAATACCCCCAGCCTTATACAGAACTTAACCGGTGAACGAAGTTCCCTTATAATCATAGTAATGTTTTTTCTACTTAGTCAATTAAAACTAATTTTAATTCTAAGTAAGAATAATTCTAATCCTATTAGAAATGTGATCTTAGATCTAATTAATTTTAAACATTTTAAAATTAATTCATTTATCCTAAGATCTTATGTTTGCATGCAATTCTTGGTTAACGGTTTCTATTCATTAATTTTATAACTATTATAAATTTTAATGAATTAACCCTATAACATGCTACTATGGTGAATAAATTAACAATCAAATTCTAATTAATTTTTAAAACCATACATTAGCATACATGACATGCCAAAAATATAACAATTATATTAATCTAAGGTAATGTCATGCTCAATTAATTTAATATCCTTTTAATTAACCTAACTCTTAAATTAATTATACAAGAAAATTAAAATCAAGCATTACCATTTTCATACATTAACATAACATTTATATTAATATATCATGAAAATTAATTAAGCATGTTAATTACTAATATAAATATAACTCTTATATATTATTAAACTAAAGTAATTTCATGCTCAATTCAGATTAATTTTCTTCAATTAATCTAACTCTTCAATTAATTACCCAAGAAAATAAGCATTCACATTTTCATACATTAACATAACACTTTATATTAATAGCTCATGAAAATAAATAAGCATATAAATTACTTTCATAAATATAACTTTTTATATTTTTTACTAAAGTAATTTCATACTCAATTCTTCTCAATTTTCATCCATTTAATCATAACAATTTATATTAAATACTCATGAAAATAAAATTCATACATATTTCATACATTATAACATTTATAATAATAAATATGCATGAATATGCTTAACCTATGATGGGATTTTAAGCTAAATGACATACTTTATGCAACAATCAATTAATTTAATATATACATCACATGCATAATTAAATTAAAACTACCAAAATTGACCGTCATATTTGGCATATCCTAAGAAATTAAAAGCAATTTAAATTACAATAATTTAAATCCAAGACATATCTTGGTCTTTAAATCTTTTCCTTTTTGTCATTTACAATTGATCTAATTGATAGCGAGCATAGCTAGCTATCTTTAATTATTTAATTTAGCTACTCTTTTATGATTTTTGGGCCATTTTATTGTGCTTTAATGTTTATTTTGTAGGAAAAGGTTGATTGGAGCTAAAATGCAATAGTGGAGTTAATCGGGTGCTCGGGACGCGAAAAGATGCAAAGGAAGGAAAAGAATCGAAAGGGGAAAAAGTCAAAATTCGGTCAAAAGGTGACTAGCGTCGAGACGCTAGCCCTTAGGCGTCTCGACGCTAGCATTTCTTATTCGGATAGGCGAGAAATCGTCGCAGTGTACCTTAGCGTCTCGACGCTACCGTAATTTCCTTTCCAGAACGCGCGTGTTTAGAGGCAGCGTCTCGACGCTACGATGAAATTTCAGAATAAATAGTTCTTTTCGGCTAGGTTTTTGGGGGAACCAATTTTGGGGACTTCTTGGGGCGGTAAACAGAGCAAAATCAGAGGAATTCAAGACTGAAGCAAAGGGGAAAATTCGGAAATCAACCCATTATTCGTGGGGATCGTGACGGGGACGTTCGGTCTTGGCCTACAACGAGTTTAATTCTTCTTTCCCTCACTTTAGTTAGATTTTTATGGCTTCTACATGTTTAGTTGAGCTTGTAATTTTGATCATGAGTAGCTAAACTTGTAAGCTTAGGGATTGATGTAGTTGATTGTGTTTATGGATTGATTTATGGTTTAAGTTGTGCAATGTTATTATGTTTGTAATCTTGATTTAATGCTTTCAATTAATTGGCCATTAGTTGAATGATTTAAGTTTTGAATCTAGCTCGGGAGAGGGGATTTGATTTAGACTTACTCAAGATTGCATGACTAAAGTTTAGTTTCTATTTCGTGACGGTTTTAGATTAACTTTAGAATTGGTTAAAAGATCTCATTGCCTTGCATGATTAATAAACTTAGATAGGGATATCAAGTTGGTTAATTTGCATGAGAATCAATTATACTCGGGAGAGGTAGTTGTGATTAAAGGGTCTTTGGCTCATAATTCCATTGTGCATAATAACTTATTCCTTAAAATCAATCCTAAACTAAATCGGCGAAATCAATTCTCTAAGTATTTTTCCCAATTTTATTTAGGGATCAAAAAGTGATGAAGAATGGTAAGAAAACAAAATCAAAGCAAGTAAAAAGAATGGAAATTTATTCCTTAAAATCAATCCTAAACTAAATCGGCGAAATCAATTCCCTAAGTATTTTTCCCAATTGAATTTCCATTCTTTTTACTTGCTTTGATTTTGTTTTCTTACCATTCTTCATCACTTTTTGATCCCTAAATAAAATTGAGCGAGATAATTCACAGTACTTGATTTGCTTAAAAATCCAATCTAGAGGACGACACTCGTATTTACGAACACTTTATTATTACTTGACCCGTGCGCTTGCGGTAAGAAAAAGTCCACATCAAGTTTTTGGCGTCGTTGCCGGGGATTGGCACATTTAGCTAGATTGATATTGTGAAAAAATTGGTTGATCTTAATTTAGGGTCTATTTTTATTTTATTTTGTTGTTTGCATTTTTTTTTCCTTATTTGTTTTTCTTTCCATATTTGTTTTTCTAGCTTAGTTTTTCTTTTTAGTTGTGTAATCTTTTCCTTATTTGTTTCTTGTTATTCCTTTTTAGATTAGTTTGTCCTTATTTGTTAGTTTCCTTATTTGTGTTTTGCCATATTTATTTTTGCATTCCATATTAGGTTATTTTCTTTCCTTTTCTAGATTATATTTTCCATATTAGATTTTTTTTGTTTGAGTCTTTGTCATTTGTTCATGTTGGGTTATTGTTTGATTGAAAGCCTAATTATCATTGTTGCTTTAATTGATTTGAATGGCTTTTTATTCAACACCATATTCCAATTTTTCATCTTCAAGTTATACCCCTTTAAATGAAAATTCTTCCTTGGAAAGCATAGTTCAAAATTATATTGAGGAGTCTAGAGCGAGGAGTCTAAAAATTGATGAAATCATAAGAGGACTTCAAGCTCCACAGGAAGTTAGTGAGGTGGGATCCACTTCCATAAGTTGTCTAGTGAGTCATGAGGTCGATGATTCATTGGCACTCATTCATGAGCGTAGTTCTTTCGATCTTGATGAGGATGAGCAATTAGGGGTGAGTTGCATGAATAATGGGGACGAATTGGAGAGTTGGAGCACCTTTCAAGAACATGGTTGTGAGGAGAAAAAAGAAAATGAGCTTGTAGTGTTAGAGGAAGTTCAGGAGGTAGAGTTTGAGGTTGAAAAACCTTCGTCTGTTTTATCTTCTCCATCCTTTGTAGATTTTGATTGTTCTTTTTTCTATTCTCACGAGTCAGTTTTAGAGTCAGAGTCTCTTTATTTTGATATTTCTCCTTTTATGCTTCTTTTATTCAAAAATACCAAAAATAATTTTGTTTCAGGGGCCCATGAGAAGCTAGTAAGTTTACTAGCGATCGTTGGTCATATTGATTCAAGGAAGAAGGGGCCAAAGAAATACGAGAATTTTTATGTGCCTTGACAGACTGGACCAACACGTCGAGCTAATGACGTTAAACAAGCGCTTTTGGGAGGCAACCCAAGTAAGTTTAGTGTGTTTTCTTTTTGTTTTTGATTTATTGTTTGTTTTTGTTTTGTAGGTCTTGTTTTCTTTCTCTCCTTTGCTTTCAATCTTTCAAGATTCCAAGCTTTCAGTCAAGAAGTCATCATTATTCCAGGCCAGTATTGTTCACTCCTTTCATTCTTTTATTGTTCTCATGCTTGTTTATGCCTTATTTTTTGTATACATTGAGGACAATGCATGTTTTAAGTTTGGGGGTGGATTAGCATGTTTGTGGAGCCCTTGAGCATCTGAGTTCGGGCTATAGTTTTGAGCTTTCTTTGAATTATATGCATATTGTTGTTTTCTGAATGCTACTTTTGCATGATTATGATGTCCTAGGATAGGCTGTCTTGTCAATTTTCAAGCTTGTGATGAGTTATAAGCATGAGTGCCCAAAAAGGGAGACTTTTTAAAATTTTTCTAGGAGATGGCTTGCATGAGTAGAGTATTTATCTTGGCTAGATTTGGATTTGAATGCTTAGGAGTGAATTATTGGGTTCATATGCTTGTTGTCACCTCGATAGGTGTAGGGTAGAGCTAAAAAGTTAATGCTTTGCAAATTAGCATGTTTGATCTTGCTTAGGAGGAAATAAAAGAATATATGCTATTTATGCTCATAAAGAAAAATCATTCTTGTTGTTACTGTTGAAAAGAAAATTATTATGCCATGGCCTGTGCACAGTTTGCAATGTTTAATAAAGATTAAGACAAAAAGAGCTACCCCTGTTGTGATCAGTTAGGCCAACCAGAGAAAACTCAGGTTAAGGGTCCCTGCAATGGGTGTGTGAAAACTAGTGCCACATATACATGCTTAATTTAATTGTTAATTATAAACACCTAAGTTTGGAGGAAAACAATCTAATTTGTTCCATTAACTCATTAGTGAAGCCTTAGTGCCAGTGTAGAGGGAAGATGAGTTGAGAGTTTAATAATCCAATCCCGAGCTAGTAGAGTCTGATCTTGTTGAGTTAGATCTCGCTTGTGCAAGTTAACTTTGGAAAAATTTTAATTTGTCTCCCTCATTGGTCTTTATGTGCATGTCTCTTGCTTGCTTGGTTATTGACTTTTGAGCCTTGAGGATTGAGTTATGATTGTTGCATCCATTTTTCTACTGTATGCTTGATTTGTAGTTTGCTCGAGGACTAGCAAAAGCTTAAGTTTGGGGGTATTTGATAGCGAGCATAGCTAGCTATCTTTAAGTATTTAATTTAGCTAGTCTTTTATGATTTTTGGGCCATTTTATTGTGCTTTAATGTTTATTTTGTAGGAAAAGGTTGATTGGAGCTAAAATGCAATAGTGGAGTTAATCGGGTGCTCGGGACACGAAAAGATGCAAAGGAAGGAAAAGAATCAAAAGCGAAAAAAGTCAAAATTCGGTCAAAATAAAGGTGACTAGCGTCTCGACGCTAGCATTCCTTATTCGGATAGGCGCGAAATCGTCGCAGCGTCTCGACGCTGCAACCTTAGCGTCTCGACGCTACCGTAATTTCCTTTCCAGAACGCGCGTGTTTAGAGGCAGCATCGAGACGCTACGATGAAATTTCATAATAAATAGTTCTTTTCGGCTAGGTTTTTGGGGGAAACCAATTTTGGGACTTCTTGGAGCCGTAAACAGAGCAAAATCAGAGGAATTCAAGGCTGAAGCAAAGGGGAAAATTCGGAAATCAACCCATTGTTCGTGGGGATCGTGATGGGGACGTCCGGTCTCGGCCTACAACGAGTTTAATTCTTCTTTCCCTCACTTTAGTTAGATTTTTATGGCTTTTACATGTTTAGTTGAGCTTGTAATTTCAATCTTGAGTAGCTAAACTTGTAAGCTTAGGGATTGATGTAGTTGATTGTGTTTATGGATTGATTTATGGTTTAAGTTGTGCAATGTTATTATGTTTGTAATCTTGATTTAATGCTTTCAATTAATTGGCCATTAAGTTGGATGATTTAAGTTTCGAATCTAGCTCGGGAGAGGGGATTTGATTTAGACTTACTCAAGATTGCATGACTAAAGTTTAGTTTCTATTTCGTGACGGTTTTAGATTAACTTTAGAATTGGTTAAAAGATCTCATTGCCTTGCATGATTAATAAACTTAGATAGGGATATCAAGTAGATTAATTTGCATGAGAATCAATTATACTCGGGAGAGGTAGTTGTGATTAAAGGGTCTTTGGCTCATAATTCCATTGTGCATAATAACTTATTCCTTAAAATCAATCCTAAACTAAATCGGCGAAATCAATTCCCTAAGTATTTTTTCCAATTGAATTTCCATTCTTTTTACTTGCTTTGATTTTGTTTTCTTACCATTCATTCATCACTTTTTGATCCCTAAATAAAATTGAGCGAGATAATTCACAGTACTTGATTTGCTTAAAAATCCAATCTAGAGGACGACACTCGTATTTACGAACACTTTATTATTACTTGACCCGTGCGCTTGCGGTAAGGAAAAGTCCACATCACTAATCAAAAGTATAAATCTAATCCCAATAAATATGCCTAAATAATCAATTTTGTAAATTAAACCACATATCACATATATGAAATTAAAATACCCACCATTGAACCAATGTTAATTTTAGAGAAACGAAATTAAATCTACGATCGGCTCTAATACCAATTGTAGGAATTTGGAATTCCCCAATTCCGTTAAACCGGAAGCGTAATTGGGACCGATTCGTAGTTAATTTTGTTTATCCAAAAATACTATTACATTGGCAAAAACATAGAACAAATTCTATACAAACTTAAGACTAAGCATACAAAAATTATTAGATCTAAATCTAAAGGGGAGAAGCAAACATACCGTCGTTGACGACTCTGAATACTTCAACGGACACCTTTCTTGATTTTGGACCAAGCATCAACAATTGGGACACCACCAATTGATCTTCCCCGCTATGACTCTGAGATTAAGAACGTAGTTGTGGGACTACCTAATCTTGAATGGGAAAAACTCTAGAGAGAAAATTCTCCCTAGAGTTCTTGGGATGAGAGAATATGAGATGGAGGCTAGAGAGAATGCAAGAGTGCATTCTTGTGGCCTTATGTTGTAGTACCTAAACCCTAGGTTTAGTGTTCTATTTATAGGAGAAAGACCATGAATAAAAAATTCATTTGAAATCAATTATTTCCATAACTTATTTAATCTTTTCCATAATTAATCAATTCCATGATCAACCAATTCCATGACCAATCAATTCCATAATTGATTAATCTTTTCCATAAATGAGTAATTACTTCCATAAGTAATTAATCATTTTCATAATTGATTAATTTAATCACCAATTAAATATCATATATTTAATTTCAGATATTCTATTAGTTAATTAATTAATTATCTAATTAAATATCATATATTTAATTTCAGACCTTCAATTAATTAATTCTATAATATGAATCAAATTCATATTAAAATTTGAACTCCTTGATAGCGAGCATAGCTAGCTATCTTTAATTATTTAATTTAGCTAGTCTTTTATGATTTTTGGGCCATTTTATTGTGCTTTAATGTTTATTTTGTAGCAAAAGGTTGATTGGAGCTAAAATGCAATAGTGGAGTTAATCGGGTGCTCGGGACGCGAAAAGATGCAAAGGAAGGAAAAGAATCAAAAGGGAAAAAAGTCAAAATTCGGTCAAAAGGTTACTAGCGTCTCGACGCTAGCCCTTAGGCGTCTCGACGCTAGCATTCCTTCTTCGGTTAAGCGCGAAATCATCGCAGCGTCGAGACGCTGCGACTTTAGCGTCTCGACGCTACCGTAATTTCCTTTCCAGAACACGCGTGTTTAGAGACAGCGTCTCGACGCTACGATGAAATTTCAGAATAAATAGTTCTTTTCGGCTAGGTTTTTGGGGGAAACCAATTTTGGGACTTCTTGGAGCCGTAAACAGAGCAAAATCAGAGGAATTCAAGGCTGAAGCAAAGGGGAAAATTCAGAAATCAACCCATTGTTCGTGGGGATCGTGACGGGGACGTTCGGTCTCGGCCTACAACGAGTTTAATTCTTCTTTCCCTCACTTTAGTTAGATTTTTATGGCTTTTACATGTTTAGTTGAGCTTGTAATTCTAATCATGATTAGCTAAACTTGTAAGCTTAGGGATTGATGTAGTTGATTGTGTTTATGGATTGATTTATGGTTTAAGTTGTGCAATGTTATTATGTTTGTAATCTTGATTTAATGCTTTCAATTAATTGGCCATTAGTTGGATGATTTAAGTTTCGAATCTAGCTCGGGAGAGGGGATTTGACTTAGACTTACTCAAGATTGCATGACTAAAGTTTAGTTTCTAATTCGTGACGGTTTTATATTAATTTTAGAATTGGTTAAAAGATCTCATTGTCTTGCATGATTAATAAACTTAGATAGGGATATCAAGTTGGTTAATTTGCATGAGAATCAATTATACTCGGGAGAGGTAGTTGTGATTAAAGGGTCTTTGGCTCATAATTTCATTGTGCATAATAACTTACTCCTTAAAATCAATCCTAGACTAAATCGGCGAAATCAATTCCCTAAGTATTTTTCCCAATTGAATTTCCACCTTTTACTTGCTTTGAATTAAGTTTCCTGCCATTCATTCACTACTTTTTGATCCCTAAATAAAATTGAGCAAGATAATTCACAATACTTGATTTGCTTAAAAATCCAATCCAGAGGACGACACTCGTTTATACGAACACTTTATTATTACTTGACCTGTGCGCTTGCAGTAAGGAAAAGTCCACATCAAGTTTTTGGCGCCATTGCCGGGGATTGGCACATTTAGCTAGATTGATATTGTGAAAAAATTGCTTGATCTTAATTTAAGGTGTATTTTTACTTTTTAGGTTGATTGCATTTTGTTTCCTTATTTGTTGTTCTTTCCATATTTGATTTTCTAGGTTAGTTTTTTCTTTTAATTGTGTAATCTTTTCCTTAGTTGTTTCTTGTTATTCCTTTTTAGATTAGTTTTTCCTTATTGGTTAGTTTCCTTATTTGTGTTTTGCCATATTTATTTTTGCATTCCATATTAGGTTACTTTGTTTCCTGTTCTAGATTATATTTTCCATATTTAGATTAGTTGTTTTCGTTTCTTTATTTCTTTCCTTAATTGTTTTCTTTCCTTTTTAGGGTAGATTAGTTTTGTATGCGTAGTAGTAAAGATTTAATTTTAGCACCATTTGATCCCGAGATAGAAAGAACAATTCATAGGCTTCGAAGGGAAAATAGAGAAATTATTCAAATGGCATACCAAAATCCACCTGAGGAGCCTAGGCCTATAAGAGATTACTTTCAGCCTGTGTTTCAGGGACAACAGTCGGGGATTGTTTATGCCCCGATTAATGCCAACAACTTTGAGCTGAAGACCGGTCTCATTCAGATGGCTCGAGACTGTGCATATAGAGGATCGTCCACCGAGGATCCAAATTCTCATCTTAAATCATTTTTGGATATTTGTGGGACGGTAAAAATAAATGGAGTTTCTGAGGATGCTATTCGCTTACGTTTATTTCCCTTTTCTTTGCAGGATAAAGCACGAGATTGGTTGCAGTCTATTACCCCTGGGAGCATCACCACCTGGGATGCTTTGGTCCATGCCTTTTTAAAGAAAATTTTCCCTCCTACAAAGACGGTCAAGCTGAGGACCGAGATTGGGACATTCTAACAACAATATGATGAGTAGCTGTTCGAAGCTTGGGAGCGATTCAAAGAGCTACTGAGGAAGTGTCCTCAGCATGGTTACCCCGATTGGCTTCAGGTACAATTGTTTTATAATGGTCTAACTCCTAGTACAAAAACGATTGTTGATGCAGCTGCAGGTGGGACTCTATTGTCCAAGACCGTGGAAAACGCTCGCACACTTTTAGAGGATATGGCCACCAACAGCTATCAGTGGCCATCTGAGCGGTCTACACCTAAAAAGATTGCTGCTGGAGTGTTTGAGGTTGATAAAGTAAGTGCACTCCAGGGCCAGATGACCTCTCTTGCTAATGCTTTTATGAAATTTTAAGGTAAAGGGAGTGCTCAATCAATTGAATCAGCTGCTGCTTTAGCATCTAGACCTCAGGAGGAGACCATCGAGCAGGTTCAGTATGTATCAAATTTTAATTCTAGGGGATATAATAATAGTTCTACACCTACACATTATCACCCTAACAATAGGAACCATGAAAATTTCTCTTATGCCAATAATAAGAATGTTTTTAACCTTCCTGGATCTGCCCCTCAAACTCAAGAAAATAAAAAGTTAGAAGATCTTGTTGGAGCTTTCATTGCAGAGTCAAGTAACAGGACAACCAAACTAGAAGAGGCAGTCATTGCTATCAACACCACGGTGAATGGCCACAGTGCAGCCATAAAGAATATTGAGACTCAGTTGGGACAGTTGGTAAATGTTGTAAGTACTATGAATAAAGGTAAGGCCCCAGTTGAACAGGAGAAAACTCAGATGGAGTACTGTAAGGCAATCACTGTACACCAGGAGGAAGCTGAAGAGGAACCTGAATCTGAGGACTATGAAACGCCTACAGGAGAAGCTGAGGAGGACACATCAGCAGATGAGGCTGAAAAGCCTAACCTTGAACCTCTTATTCCTTCTCCCACACTGATGGTTCCCAAGGAAAAGAAAAAGAAAAAGAAGAAAAAGAACAATCAGGTTCAGTTTCATAAATTTATGAATGCTTTTATGAATCTGAATATTAATATTCCTTTTGCAGAGGCATTAGAGATGCCCCAATACAACAGGTTCATGAAGGAGTGGTTAGCAAAGAAGCGAAAGGAAAAGAAGGTTGACACTGTATATCTTGCTTCCACATGCAGCACCAGAGTACAACAGAAAGTACCTGAAAAAGTAGCAGACCCAAGGAGTTTTTCTGTTCCTTGTAGTTTTGGTACTTACTCTTTTAGAGCATTATGTGACTTAGGTGCTAGCATTAATATCATTCCTCTATCGTTGTGTAAAAAGTTAGATATAGGTGAGATTAAATCTACTCCTGTAAAGCTCCAATTGGCTGATCAATCTGTGGTGAGACCAGTTGGTATTGTAGAAAATGTGTTAATCAGAGTAGGTAGATTTTTCCTCCCTATTGATTTATATGTTATGGACATGATCGAAAATCCTTCGATGCCTGTCATATTAGGACGACCATTCCTCGCTACTCGGCGAGTGATTATAGATATTGAGCTCAGGGAGCTCACTATTAGAGTCAAGAACGAAAAAGAAATCTTTAAAGCAGTTGAAGACTCTAAAGATGAAGTGCTTTTCATGGGATATAGGAAAGGTGCAAGAAAGAGCACCTCTGTTGGATTCACATAACAAAAGCCCCCTTGAAGCACGATCAACATGTCGAGCTAATGACGTTAAACAAGCGCTTATGGGAGGCAACCCAAGTAAGTTTAGTGTGTTTTCTTTTTTTGTTTTTAATTTATTGTTTGTTTTTGTTTTGTAGGTCTTGTTTTCTTTCTCTCCTTTGCTTTTAAGCTTTCAAGATTCCAAGATTTCAGTCAAGAAGTCATCATCATTCCAGGCCAGTATTGTTCATTCCTGTCATTCTTTTATTGTTCTCATGCTTTTTTATGCCTTATTATCTTTATACATTGAGGACAATGCATATTTTAAGATTGGGGGTGGATTAGCATGTTTGTGGAGCCCTTGAGCATCTGAGTTCGGGCTATAGTTTTGAGCTTTCTTTGCATTATGCATATGGTTGTTTTCTGGATGCTACTTGTGCATGATTATGATGTCCTAGGATAGGCTTTCTTGTCAATTTTCAAGCTTGTGATGAGTTGTAAACATAAGTGCCCAAAAAGGGAGACTTTTTAAAATTTTTCTAGGAGATGGTTTGCATGAGTAGGGTATTTGTCTTGGCTAGATTTGGATTTGAATGCTTAGGAGCGAATTATTGGGTTCATATGCGTGTTGTCACCTCGATAGGTGTAGGGTAGAGCTAAAAAGTTAATGCTTTGCAAATTAGCATGTTTGATCTTGCTTAGGAGGAAAGAGAAGAATATTTGCTATTTATGCTCATAAAGAAAAATCATTCTTGTTGTTACTGTTGAAAAGAAAATTATTATGCCATGACCTGTGCACAGTTTGCAATGTTTAATAAAGATTAAGGCAAAAAAGAGCTATCCCTGTTGTGATCAGTTAGGCCAACCAGAGAAAACTCAGGTTAAGGGTCCCTGCAATGAGTGTGTGAAAGCTAGTGCCACATATACATGCTTAATTTAATTGTTAATTATAAGCACCTAAGTTTGGAGGAAAACAATCTAATTTGTTCCATTAACTCATTAGTGAAGCCTTAGTGCTAGTGTAGAGGGAAGATGAGCTGAGAGTTTAATAATCCAATCCCGAGCTAGTAGAGTCTGATCTTGTTGAGTTAGATCTCGCTTGTGCAAGTTAATTTTGGAAAAATTTTCATTTGTCTCCCTCATTGGTCCTTATGTGCACGTCTCTTGCTTGCTTGGTTATTGACTTTTGAGCCTTGAGGATTGAGTTATGATTGTTGCATCCATTTTTCTACTGTATGCTTGATTTGTAGTTTGCTCGAGGACTAGCAAAAGCTTAAGTTTGGGGGTATTTGATAGCGAGCATAGCTAGCTATCTTTAATTATTTAATTTAGCTAGTCTTTTATGATTTTTGGGCCATTTTATTGTGCTTTAATGTTTATTTTGTAGGAAAAGGTTGATTGGAGCTAAAATGATATAGTGGAGTTAATTGGGTGCTCGGGACGCGAAAAGATGCAAAGGAAGGAAAAGAATCAAAAGGGAAAAATGTCAAAATTCGGTCAAGAGGTGTCTAGCGTCTCGACGCTAGCCCTTAGGCGTCTCGACGCTGCATTCCTTATTCGGTTAGGCTCGAAATCGTCGCAACGTCGAGACGCTGCGACCTTAGCGTCTCGACGCTACCGTAATTTCCTTTCCAGAACGCGCGTGTTTAGAGGCAGCGTCTCGACGCTACGATGAAATTTCAGAATAAATAGTTCTTTTCGGCTGGATTTTTGGGGGAAACCAATTTTGGGACTTCATCGAGCCGTAAACAAAGCAAAATCAGAGGAATTCAAGGCTGAAGCAAAGGGGAAAATTCGGAAATCAACCCATTGTTCGTGGGGATCGTGACGGGGACGTTCGGTCTCGGCCTACAACGAGTTTAATTCTTCTTTCCCTCACTTTAGTTAGATTTTTATGGCTTTTACATGTTTAGTTGAGCTTGTAATTCTAATCATGATTAGCTAAACTTGTAAGCTTAGGGATTGATGTAGTTGATTGTGTTTATGGATTGATTTATGGTTTAAGTTGTGCAATGTTATTATGTTTGTAATCTTGATTTAATGCTTTCAATTAATTGGCCATTAGTTGGATGATTTAAGTTTCGAATCTAGCTCGGGAGAGGGGATTTGATTTAGACTTACTCAAGATTGCATGACTAAAGTTTAGTTTCTAATTCGTGACGGTTTTAGATTAATTTTAGAATTGGTTAAAAGATCTCATTGCCTTGCATGATTAATAAACTTAGATAGGGATATCAAGTTGGTTAATTTGCATGAGAATCAATTATACTCGGGAGAGGTAGTTGTGATTAAAGGGTCTTTGGCTCATAATTTCATTGTGCATAATAACTTACTCCTTAAAATCAATCCTAGACTAAATCGGCGAAATCAATTCCCTAAGTATTTTTCCCAATTGAATTTCCACCTTTTACTTGCTTTGAATTAAGTTTCCTACCATTCATTCACTACTTTTTGATCCCTAAATAAAATTGAGCAAGATAATTCACAATACTTGATTTGCTTAAAAATCCAATCCAGAGGACGACACTCGTTTATACGAACACTTTATTATTACTTGACCCGTGCGCTTGCGGTAAGGAAAAGTCCACATCACTCCTTCAAATTCTCTTATATGCTATAAATTTAATATGAATCAAATTCATATTAATATTTGAACTTCTTCAAATATTTATTTCTCTCATAGACTATAGTTTAATTAAATTTCATTTAATTTAAACTAAATTGAATAATTAATTATTTCATCTTCTAATTAAATACCATATATTTAATTAGACATATATATGAACTCTTTCAAATATATCAATCTCTCAATATAACAAAATTTAATCTCAAATTAGACTTTATATTTTAATGCATCACTATAAATTATATTAATTTGTATCTCATACAATTAACTTAATTCCCAATATGAATTTGAACTATTCAAATTATCTCAAGATATATTTGTTCCTAATTACTCTTTACGAGCTAGCAGGGGGACCTAATGGACCTACAGATCAAAAGCTCCAATGATATGAGGTTAATAGATTAAACTCATTAATTAGGTTAACCAATATTCATTAACTGTGGGTCATTCCACTAAAGACTCACAGATGAACTCTTCTCACTGTAGAACATTTCTGTGTCCACGGATATAGACCTATACCGGTAAGTCAATCTTTCACGAGTGTCCGTAACTACAGTTGGGTCAAATTACCGTTTTACCCCTGTGTTACCTCTGGCTCCTTAAGTACCAGTGTTCCTCTAATGAACAACCTGTTTATGGTCCAACCAGTAAACAGAAAGTCCCTCTCGGGCCCGTGAGAGGGTGGGATCCCTTTGTTCAAGACCCAGAGTGACCACTTAAGGGAACACTGATCTACTTCTCCTAGAAGCGGGAAGGAGCGAATTCCATCTTATGTTGTCATGTCCCCAGCCCTCCACTCGGTCTTGTCCCCAAGAAGGTAGGCTTATTGAGTCGGCGTGCAGGTCACTCTCACCCATACTAATCAAAGGACAATCCCTCGTGAGAACGAGTTCATGACACACTCAGGACTAAGACTGAGTTACCTAGTCATCCTATTGAAACAATAACCTAACTAGTTAACGGTATTACATCTAGTGGTTTACTATTTCGCGGTCCGGTCTTATGCAAACTCATTGCATAGGATACTTCCGCTCGCATGTCTCCTACATGGACGCCTTGGATCAATACGTCTGTATCGAATACAAAGTGGGTCGTATCACATAGTGTTACCAGGATAAGGTACCCAGCCTTTTCCCTGTACTATAGACCTTTTAGGTTATTACTTGAACACCGATCCCCGTATGTCCCCACATACTAGTTCAAGTCATATGTAAACAACCTTGGATCTTAGTTTATTGGATTTGGGTCAAATTGTGCAATATTTAACAATAACACTTTATTGTAGAAACTCAATAACACTTTATTGACACAAGTATACAATTTGTTTACATTCACTATCTACGAGTTTTAGGGCATAAAACCCAACAGTGCTTCTGGAGAAAAAGTAGCTTCAGTAAACGTTTGAGGTTCATTTTCTAACATAAATATGTTAGAAAATCTGGTCCAAAAGTTTTTTCAACTCTTGTTCGTTTACTATGTCTCTGCTCTTGGATCTCATCCAAATTTCCTTGATTGGATGATGATTCATGTGTCCTTTTCCTTATATTTGGCTCATTTTTCATATTATAAGGAAACACATTTTCAAAGAATGATGCACTCCTTGACTCAATAATTGTATTTGCATGTATCTCAGAATTTTCTGACTTATGTACAAGAAATCGATATCCACTGCTATTAATTGCATATCCAAGAAATACACAGTCAACCGTTTTTAGTCCTATTTTAACCATTTTTGGTAGGGGTGAAAAAAATCGAATCGAACTGCCGAACCGAACCGAACCGGACCGGTTCGGTTCGGTCCTTGCATATTACTAGCCCGAACCGACTTATGTAAGCGCAGAGTTAGGATTCTAATTTGTCGCATCTTCTTCTTACGCACGCGCAGAGTTAGGTCGCATAGAGGGTTCCAATTTGCTGCATTTTCTTATTCTTTGCTCGTAGTCGCTCGCAGCCGCATCTTCTTCTTTGCTCGTAGTCGATTGCAGCCGCATCTTCTTCTTTGCTCGTAATCGCTCGCAGCCGTAGCTTCTTTGCTCGTAGTCGCAATGAAGAACGAAGCGGAAAAGCGAAAAATCCTCATAGAAATGCAAATCCAAAACCCTTCTTTTCCTCAGTAAAACCTTTCCTTCGAGCTGTCTAAACTAGCAATGTCTCAAGCCATTCATCTTCTTTCTAACAACGTTACAGGTATCTCTTCTTAATATCCTGAAATTCTCTGTTGGGTGCTCTTTATTTTCGTGTTTTGTTTGCTTGAAAGCTGGAAAATTAAGTGTTATCATGTTTACATTTATTGGGTGTATCTAATTTCCTTCTAGTTTGATGGGTTTTCTTCTGCCAATTCAATCTACCTGAGCATCGAACATTTGCATTCAGGTCCCTAAGCTTCTTGAATTTTGAATTTCTATTTGTGTGGTTCTTTTTTGGAAGGTTTGGCTCATTGGGTTGTAGTCTTTCACGCCTCTTGATTTTGTATACGTCTGGTCGTTGTTTCCTTTCCTGTTTGGTTGTGGAGAAATTCAAGCTTTTGCATTAATTGGATTTCGTTTGACGTTTTCTGTTGAGCACGTTGTTCTGTTTCTCTCTTATTTTCTCTTTCAAAGTTGAAGTTCAGTTCTGGAGTTCTTAATACCACTTTCTGATTGTTTGAAGATTCCCCACTTTGTCGGATAACTTTCTGGAATTCTTAACCTTTATGTTATTATTATTATTATTTACATTCTTAATTGAGGTTGTTGGAAAATTATGGTTGAAACAAGAGTTGATCTCAACATTGACTTGTCTTTTAGAAGGCAATTAAGCCTGTAGGGCTGAGTTTTAACTCATATTGAGTAGGATGGCCTTCATACACAAGTCAAGCTTTGTATCAAGTCCATTAGGATGTAGACTTCAAGGTTGACTTGACTAAATGGGGCTTGACACTTGAGTGGAATGGTTTTTTAAAAGTCAAAGATTAACACAAACTCATGAAATTTTTTCAAGTTGACAAGTTTGGGTTCTTGTGTCAAGTCTTATTAGGCAAACCTCCAATTCAATTAACAAGATAGAATTTACTTGTTTACACAAAGTACACGAAGATTCACATAAAGGTTGGTTTGAGTCTTGAACAATTAGATATGTCCTCCATTGAGGTTTCAATCGTTTGTGAGAATACTCTGCAATCCATGTTAATTTACCCATTATAATAAAAGGAAAAACCTCACAAGAAGTTGACACAAGAGAATTTACCTTCTAGGCTTCCACGTGCAGCCAATGATCGTGACGCAAAAACTCACACATCGCAACACCAACTCCTTTTTTTTTTCTTGTTTGGATTTATTTATTTAATTTTGTTTCAGAGTTTGGATTCTTTTGTTTGTTCTCCTACTTCAGAATGGTAAGTTTTTTTTAGGTCTGATTCTTTTTTTCACAGTGGTTTGAATTGAAATGTTGCATGTTTTGTTTTGAAAGACTCATCACTCATTGTGTTAAACAACAAAAGCAATTAATGTGAAGTGAAAAGTTTGCTTCTCATGACCATTTGTTTATATCTATAATGTTTGTTGCATTCCATGAGGTTAGTTTATTGGTTTTGCAATAGCTTGGTCTTGTTTTGTGAATTTTGGTTTGATTTTTATTCCAGGGATGACTTCGTCTTTTACAAATGAGACTTCTGAACAAAGTCATACCCCTAATCAAGGTACGAGTAGTAAAGTAGGATTGTTAGGAAAAAGGAAACCTACTAAACCAGCTTCAGATGCTTGGGAGCATTTTACTAGAGTAGAGGGATGTGATCCTGAATATCCTAGAATTGCTTGTAAATATTGTGGAGCTACATATGCATGTGACTCTAAGAGAAATGGGAAAACAAATATGAAAAGACACTTAGAGAAATGTAAGAAGTATACAAGTAAGTCAGAGGATTATGTTGAAGGAGAGGGGGATTCTGAAAGTAACTTGATAGCTGCATCATTCACTCAAGAGAATTGTAGAATGATGCTTGCTTACATGGTCATATTAGATGAATTACCCTTTAAGTTTGTAGAAAGCGAAAGATTTCCACTACTACAATTTTGACATTCTATGACGCTACAATCAAACCCAAATCAAAGGAAAGAAAGAAAAAAATGTCATAAATAATTGGGGGCACGTTTTTGGCGGGAAAAAACGGAGATTTTCGTGTTTTCGGAAATTTATGACATTTTTTCTAAGTCATAAATCTATGACATTGATTAAGTATCATTAATTAGAAATAAGTGAAATTGGGCCTTATCTTTGGAAACCCTAAATCCACTATTAAAAAAGAAAAGAAAAGAAAAGAAAAAAGTTTCCCCCAAATCTCGATTTTGAGTGCTTTCCTCCCGCCTTCTCTCGGTATCTTCTCTCTATTTCCCTCGTTCCAGCGCTCTAGTACTGGTTTTGGCAATCTGCATCCGGCAATCCGTAGACTCAACCATCTCCCTCTCTCGCTCCAGCGCCGCCATTGATTCCAGTCGTTGCTCTCTTTTTCTCTCGCGAAAAGAACCATCGCAGGAGCGAAACACACTCTCTCCCTCCAACGCCGCCACAGAGTCAGCCATCTCCCTCTCTTTCTCGCGCTTCGCAACATAGTCTCGTCGATGGTTCCTCGTTGGTCAGAAGTTCCTTTCCTCGAATAAGTTCAAGTAAGTTTGTTTTTTGGGTGAGTTTTTGGTTGGTTTGCGCGTTGGATCGAAGTTAGGGTGAAAATTTTCTTTTTAGTTAAGATAACCCATTGTTGTTGCACTATAGATTCCAGCCACGTTGTTCATTCTCGGTGTTTAGATTCAATTTTTTAGTTGTTTAGTCAGTTGCCAAAGGAAAGTGTTAAATTGGGTGAGATTTTTGTTTGTTTGAGTTCCAAATGAGATTTTTGTGTTAATTGGAGTTGACCCATTGTGTTTCAGACTCGTTTCAGCGTTACCCACTCAATTTCATGTTCATAAGTGCAAAGTTGTGTTTTTCGAAAGTGTTGTCCAACAAGTGTTGGGTTATTTTGAGTGAGTCTCGGTGGGTAAAGTTTATTGTTTAAGCTTCACTATTAAGCAAAATTAAGGCTTTTGAATTTTTAAGGGTTAGTTTAATTTGATGAGTGAGTTTGTGTGAGTTAAAATGTGTTTGTTTTGTTTTAAGTAGATTAGATGAGTTTGTAATAATTGGGGTGTGTTCCATCTTCACAATGAATATTCCCATGGGTATTGTAGGTGTTCAAGTTTAAGTCGAACCAACCTCTGCACAACCAATATCATGGGTTAGAAAGCCTTACAAGAGAATAAACAAAATACAAGGAAAGTCGACTCAATTAAACATAGATAAGTTGATTGGTAAGTATGGAAATTGGAAACAATGGACTTGCATAATAATTACTGGAACCATTAAACCGAATGCAATCAATGAGCACGGTAATATCCTGAGACAAAAAAATTATGGTTTCATTTATACATTTGACAGAGCTCAAACTCAAAAATCAATTATGGACTCACAAGTTTTGACAGAGCTCAAACTCAAACTCAAAAAACAGATTATGGACTCACAAGTTTTGCACGTTACAAAAGTAGCATGAATATGAAAGGAAAAATAGCTATTAAGAAAAACATTTATAGGAAGTGGTGTGTTTATGTGTGTTTTGTGGGATTTGAGAGTGTGCTTGAGTGAGTTGATTGAATTTGGAGTGAGTTTGGGCAAGTTATATGTTTTAGTTTCAACTTAGACACTTTCTAAGTTTGTTTTAGAGTCAAAGTGACACTTAAGAATTTTTAACCCACTCAACCACCTTTAAGCTACTGGGTTCGTCATCCCTAAGTTTGTTCGATTTGACATGTGTTTGCGTGAGTTTATTGGGATGTGCATAGAGTATGAGTAAATTAGGATTTTTTAACCCACGTGATGTCATGTTTGGGTTTTTTTTTTTTAAAAAAAGCTCGTTTCCCCAAAGAAATTTGTGTTTATGGTTATGGGAGGAGGATTCTTCGACGAGATTTGAGCAGCCAAAGCCCTAGCGCGTAAACCTTCCTCCTTCAACAGTGTTGTACGACGAGTTCTGTGAATGACCCATTCTTCAAATAACCTCAAATTGGAACATCTGTGGCCTAAGGAGTCTAGATATGTGAGTTTGATCCTTTTCAAACACCTTTCCTTGCAACATAATTTTTTTTCCTCGCATAATGAAGGCTAAAGGATGAAATGATTCATTGTTTGTTCTTTGGTTGACCAGCAAATGGTGGTGGAGTTAGCAAATGACCCAAAACTTGTATATCATCGTGGATTAACACTCCAAAAGCTAATTGTATGTGTTTAGATTATCTCATGATTGATTTCATTAGAAAAGATGTTGTTCTGCCTTATCTTTTTGAAATCTTCTTCTTATCATTAGGGACGGGTGGAAAGCAATCCTTTTATTGCAGTTGAAGTTCTAAAGAAATTGATTAATTCCCCTGAAATTGCAGAGTATGCATTTCAATCCATGTATTTTGTTTATGTACTCCTGAGATAGTTTTTTCCTGGCCTTGTTTTCCCTGTATTCAATATCACACCTTTTTATAGCAGGTACTTTACTGTTCTTGTTAACATGGACATGAGTATACACTCTATGGAAGTTGTCCACAGGCTAAGGACAACTTTTGAACTTCCCTCTGAGTTCATACACATGTACATCACTAATTATATATCATTGATATATCATTGTGTGAGGGCATTACAGTATGTAGTTTTTCTATTCTTTTGATTCAATATTTAAGGCTTTTGGTTCTTGTAAATTGCAAAAATGTTGGCCCTTGAAGACATGTATACTTCTATGAACTCATTTCCCTTATTTGAATATTTAGTTCTTTGACAGGTTGATTTCTTTACTATTATGTGGTTTATTTGGTTGGAAAAGAATAGGAGTGTTTTTAGGGGGAGATATTTCGCAAGGATATTTGAAATTTGATGCATTTAATTGCTTCTCTCTAGCTCTGGACTCTCAATTCAAATATATTTTGTATGTTTTTGTGCCAAAACCTAAGGTTATTTTTTGTAAATGGCGAGTGATGTTCTCTCACCCCCTTTTGGTTGGACTCTTTCATTTTATTTTTTGCATGTGCCCATAACAATGGTTGTTTCTTGACTGTACCTTTGGTCGAACTGAAGAATATCATATTGGAGAGCAACTGTTGATGGGACCTTATTATTATATAGAAGACTCCACTATGAATACCAAGATGAAGAGTTTTATTTGGGTCATTAGTATTTCATTTTTTTCTTAATTTTTATGTTCTAAGAGACCTCTGTATTTGGTTCTCAAATTCTTTTGTATTTAGAAAGACACTGGGGGAAGAGGAATTGTTTTTTATTGTAATATGCTAGTTTTTGTTTTTTTAAATTTAGTTTAAACATCATTAAGATATGAAACTTTTTTTATTTCTGATTTTTTTTCCAGGATAAGTACATGCAGAACATATTAGTTAGACTTGTATGTGTTTTTCTACAGCGTTTAATTCAAAATAACATCATCAACGGTAAGTTCATCTCATTCTCCTTGAACTATATGCTTTCTTCGCTTCTAAGAATGTAGTTCATTCTAGCACATCTACATTTTTCTTTTTTTTGGGTTCGACATTTAAGGAAAACTGTATTGATGCTTTTAACCAAGTGATGATATAAGCAAGTGCACTTTGTTAATTTCACAATTTGATTTTGGTTGCAGTCAAAGATCTTTTCATCGAAGTTCAAGCTTTCTGCATAGAACTCTCTTGTATCAGAGAAGCGACAACGTTATTTAGGCTTCTTAAATCTTTGGAATGAGTGAGAGTTCTTGTTGCATCTCATCTAAGCATAGTCCATCCTTTGTAAATAGATATTATTAGCATTTTATACTCAAGTCTTAGGCCCCTCTCTCCTGTTTCTGTCTATGGTTTAGAAAATATTTGACTAAATATATATTTGGCTTAGCCCACTTCCCATTTACATTTTATTGTGGATTATTTTGTTGTCTTGCTTGCTTGCTGGCTATTGCTTTGGAAATCCGTCAACATGGTTGTTTCAGGTTTGACCTATGACTTTCTCCAACTCTGCTGCATTTGTGGGCAAAATTTTAGGGATCCAAATAATTGTAAGTTTTGGGTGGTCTATTAGACAAAATTTGGTGACCTTCTGATCACATTGTTTTGGATGGTCTATTAGAGATTTTCATTATTTTTCCACTTGATTAGTCCTCATATCGTCCTGTTTTGTTCTTTGTAATATGCTCTGGCCCTCCACACCATGGTTTCCCAAGTACTAATATTTTCTTTCTACAGAAGAGGAAAGACAAACTGGGTGAATGTATTGTGGCCTTGCAACAACTTGTTTCACCATATGGAAAGGTTTGTTGAGAAAAAAATAAATATCCATAGAAAAAAATTAAGTATACTTTAAAAGCGCTTTAAGTTATGTTTTTAATCTTGGTATAGCCACTTATCGTAGTTCCAAGCGAATTTGAGCACTTCTACTTGCCAACCGGCTGGCTTTTGGGCTCAAAATGGGCTTTCGGTGACTACCCACAATCTGAACAGCCTTGAATGTCCGTAGGCTAGGAGGTTTAGATTAGCGATTTCGAACTCATTCGATCATTGTTCAGCAAGCATTCAAGGTCGTTGGGTGCCAATCGGTAAGTTCTCACGCCCTTAAACCTTTAGAATGCAGCTAGATTAACTTTAGTATATATTTAACTTTAGTTTAGTTTATAACCATTGATTAGTTTACGTTTTATTCCTTTAGTATATATTTAACTTTAGTATATATTTAACTTTAGCTAGACTACTTGGTAGATGTTCTTGTAATTGATTTAAGTTGTGATCTATCTTTGATATTAATTTGTTTGTTTACATGTTCAAATGGTCTTCATGTGATCTAGAGTCATTTCATTTCTAAAATTGAATTAGATAGATTTGTTTAAAAGGTTGATAGCGAGCATAGCTAGCTATCTTTACTTATTTAATTTAGCTAGTCTTTTATGATTTTTGGGCCATTTTATTGTGCTTTAATGTTTATTTTGTAGGAAATGGTTGATTGGAGCTACAATGCCATATTTAGAGTTAATCGGGTGCTCGGGGCGTGAAAAGATGCAAAGGAATGAAAAGAGTAAAAGTGGAAAAAAATCAAATCTCGGTCAACAGCAGGCTAGCGTCTCGACGCTAGCTCGTGAGCGTCTCGACGCTCACATTCCATATCAGATTAGGCGCGTAAAGCTCACAGCGTCGAAACGCTATGATAGGAAGCGTCCCGACGCTACCGTTTTTTCTTATTCAGAACGCGCGTATAAGAGGCAGCGTCGCGACGCTGTCTTGACAACGTCTCGACGCTAAGACGAAAAATCAGAATAAAAGCTTATTTTCGGCTAGGTTTTTGGGGGAGCTGAATTGGGGACCTTGGATAGCCGTAAAGAGGACAGAATAGAGCATTTGGAGGCTGAAACCAAAGGGGGAGACTTGGAAATCAACCCATTGTTCGTGGGGATCGTGACGGGGACGTCGGGACTTGGCCTACATTGAGTTTTCTTTTCCCTTTTCTTCCTTTAGTTAGATTTATGGCTTTCACATGTTTAGTTGAGATTGTATTTTTATTCATGAGTAGCTAAACTTGTAGCTTAGGGATTGATGTAGTTGATTAAGTTTATGGATTGATTTATGGTTTAAGTTGTGCAATGTTATTGTGTTTGTAATCTTGATTTAATGCTTTCAATTAATTGGCCATTAGTTGGATGATTTAAGTTTCGAATCTAGTTCGGGAGAGGGGATTTGATCTAGACTTACTCAAGATTGCATGAATAAAGTTTACTTTCTAATTCTTGACGGTTTTAGATTAACTTTAGAATTGGTTAAAAGATCTCATTGCCTTGCTTATTAATAAACTTAGATAGGGATATCAAGTTGGTTAATTTGCATGAGAATCAATTATACTCGGGAGAGGTAGTTGTGATTAAAGGGTCTTTAGCTCATAATTTCATTGTGCATAATAACTTATTCTTTAAAATCAATCCTAAACGACGAAATCGGCGAAATCAATTCCCTAAGTAGTTTTCCCAATTGAATTTCCATTCTTTTTATTTGCTTTGATTTGGTTTTATTATCATTCTTTCACCACTTTTTGATCCCTAAATAAAATTGGGCGAGATTATTCACAATACTTGATTTGCTTAAAAATCCAATCCAGAGGACGACACTCGTATTTACGAACACTTTATTATTACTTGACCCGTGCGCTTGTGGTAGGAAAAGTCCACATCAAGTTTTTGGCGCCGTTGCCGGGGATTGACACATTTAGTTAAATTGATATTGTGAAAAAATTGCTTGATCTTAATTTAGGGTGTATTGTTACTTTTTTAGGTTTGTTGCATTTTTTCCTTATTTGTTTTTCTTTCCTTATTTGATTTTTTTTTAGGTTAGTTTCCTTTTAGTTGTGTAATCTTTTCCTTATTTGTTCTTGTTTTTCCTTTTCTAGGTTAGTTTCCTTATGTGCACTTTGCCATATTTATTTTTGCATTCCATATTAGGTTACTTTGTTTCCTTTTCTAGATTATATTTTCCATATTTAGATTAGTTGTTTCCTTTTCTTTATTTCATTCCATAATTGTTTTCTTTCTTTTTTAGGGTAGTTTTGTTTGTTTATGCGTAGGGATAAAGATTTAATTTTAGCACCTTTGGATCCCGAGATAGAAAGAACAATTCATAGGATTCGAAGGGAAACTAGAGAAATTATTCACATGGCGGACCAGAATCCACCTGAGGAGCCGAGGCCTATTAGAGACTACTTTCAGCCCGTGTTTCAGGGGCAACAGTCGGGGATTGTCTATGCCCCGATTAATGCCAACAACTTTGAGCTGAAGACCGGTCTCATTCAGATGGCTCGAGACTGTGCATATAGAGGATCACCCACCGAGGATCCAAATTCTCATCTTAAATCATTTTTGGATATTTGTGGGACGGTAAAGATTAATGGAGTCTCTGAGGATGTTATTCGCTTACGTTTATTTCCCTTTTCTTTGCAGGATAAAGCACGAGATTGGTTGCAGTCTATTACTCCTGGGAGCATAACCACCTGGGATGCTTTGGTCCAGGCCTTTTTAAAGAAATTTTTCCCTCCTGCAAAGACGGTCAAGCTGAGGACCGAGATTGGGACATTCCAACAACAGTATGATGAGCAGTTGTTCGAAGCTTGGGAGCGATTCAAAGAGCTACTGAGGAAGTGTCCTCAGCATGGTTACCCCAATTGGCTTCAGGTGCAGTTGTTTTATAACGGGTTAACTCCTAGTACAAAAACGATTGTTGATGCAGCTGCAGGTGGGACTCTGTTGTCCAAGACCGTGGAAAACGCTCACACACTTTTAGAGGATATGGCCACCAACAGCTATCAGTGGCCATCTGAGCGGTCTACACCTAAAAAGATTGCTGCTGGAGTGTTTGAGGTTGATAAAGTAAGTGCACTCCAGGCCCAGATGACTTCCCTTGCCAATGCTTTTATGAAATTTTCAGGTACAGGGAGTGCACAGTCAATTGAATCAGCTGCTGCTTTAGCATCTAGACCTCAGGAGGAGACTATTGAGCAGGTTCAGTATGTATCAAATTCTAATTTTAGGGGATATAATAATAGTTCTACACCTACACATTATCACCCTAACAATAGGAACCATGAAAATTTCTCTTATGCTAATACTAAGAATGTTCTTAATCCTCCTGGTTTTGCCCCTCAAACTCAAGATAATAAAAAGTTAGAAGATCTTGTTGGAGCTTTCATTGCAGAGTCTAGTAACAGGACAACCAAGTTATTGGAGACAGTCATTGCCATCAATTCAACAGTGAATGGCCACAGTGCAACCATAAAGAACATTGAGACTCAGCTGGGACAGTTGGTGAATGTGGTAAGCACCATGAATAAAGGTAAGGCCCCAGCTGAACAAGAGAAACCCCAGATGGAGTATTGTAAGGCAATCACTGTGCACCAGGAGGAATCTGAAGAGGAACCTGAATCTGAGGACTATGAAACGCCTACAGGGGAAGCTGAGGAGGACACATCAGCAGATGAGGCTGAAAAGCCTAAACCGGAGCCTCCTATTCCTTCTCCCACACTGATGGTTCCCAAGGAAAAGAAAAAGAAAAAGAAGAAAAAGAATAATCAGGTTCAGTTTGATAAATTTATGAATGCTTTTATGAATCTGAATATTAATATTCCTTTTGCAGAGGCATTAGAGATGCCCCAATACAATAGGTTCATGAAGGAGTGGTTAGCAAAGAAGCGAAAAGAAAAGAAGGTTGACACTGTTTATCTTGCTTCCACATGCAGCACCAGAGTACAACAGAAAGTACCTGAAAAAGTAGCAGATCCAGGGAGTTTTTTTGTTCCTTGTAGTTTTGGTACTTATTCTTTCAGAGCATTATGTGATTTAGGTGCTAGCATTAATATCATTCCTCTATCGTTGTGTAAAAAGTTAGATATAGGTGAGATTAAGTCTACTCCTGTAAAGCTCCAATTGGCTGATCAATCTGTAGTGAGATCAGTTGGTATTGTAGAGAATGTGTTAATCAGAGTAGGTAGATTTTTCCTCCCTATTGACTTGTATGTTATGGACATGATAGAAAATCCTTCAATGCCTGTCATATTAGGACGACCATTCCTCGCTACTGGGCGAGCGATCATAGATATTGAGCGCAGGGAGCTCACTATTAGAGTCAAGAACGAAAAAGAAATCTTTAAAGCAGTTGAAGACTCTAAAGATGAAGTGCTTTACATGAGCTACAGGAAAGGTGCAAGAAAGAGCACCTCTGTTGGATTCACAGAACAAAAACCTCCTTGAAGCACGGTCAACACGTCGAGCTAATGACGTTAAACAAGCGCTTATGGGAGGCAACCCAAGTAAGTTTAGTGTGTTTTCTTTTTGTTTTTGATTTATTGTTTGTTTTGTTTTGTAGGTCTTGTTTTCTTCCTCTCCTTTGCTTTCTAGCTTTCAAGATTCCAAGCTTTCAAGCAAGAAGTCATCATCATTCCAGGCCAGTATTATTCACTCCTGTTATTCTTTTATTGTTCTCATGCTTGTTTATGCCTTATTTTCTTTATACATTGAGGACAATGCATGTTTTAAGTTTGGGGGTGGATTAGCATGTTTGTGGAGCCCTTGAGCATATGAGTTCGGGCTATAGTTTTGAGCTTTCTTTGAATTATGCATATGGTTGTTTTCTGGATGCTACTTTTGCATGATTATGATGTCCTAGGATAGACTTTCTTGTCAATTTTCAAGCTTGTGATGAGATGTAAGCATAAGTGCCCAAAAAGGGAGACTTTTTAAAATTTTTCTAGGAGATGGCTTGCATGAGTAGAGTATCTGTCTTGGCTAGATTTGGATTTGAATGCTTAGGAGCGAATTATTGGGTCTATATGCTTGTTGTCACCTCGATAGGTGTAGGGCAGAGCTAAAGAGTTAATTTTTTGCAAATTAGCATGTTTGATCTTGTTTAGGAGAAAGGAAAAGAATATCTGCTATTTATGCTCATAAAGAAAAATCATTCTTGTTGTTACTGTTGAAATAAGATAATAATGCCATGGCTTGTGCACAATATGCAATGATTAATAAAGATTAAGGCAAAAAGAGCTACCCCTGTTGTGATCAGTTAGGCCAACCAGAGAAAACTCAGATTAAGGGTCCCTGCAATGGGTGTGTGAAAGCTAGTGCCACATATACATGCTTAATTTAATTGTTAATTATAAGCACCTAAGTATGGAGATAAACAAACTAATTTGTTGCATTAACTCATTAGTGAAGCCTTAGTGCCAGTGTAGAGGGAAGATGAGCTGAGAGTTTAATAATCCAATCCCGGGCTAGTAGAGTCTGATCTTGCTGAGTTAGATCTCGCTTCTGCAAGTTAATTTTGGAAAAAAATTAATTTGTCTCCCTCATTAGTCATTGTGTGCATGTCTCTTGCTTGCTTGGTTATTGACTTTTGAGCCTTGAGGATTGAATTATGACTGTTGCATCCATTCTTCCATTGTATGTCTGATTTAGAGTTTGCTCGAGGACTAGCAAAAGCTTAAGTTTGGGGGTATTTGATAGCGAGCATAGCTAGCTATCTTTACTTATTTAATTTAGCTAGTCTTTTATGATTTTTGGGCCATTTTATTGTGCTTTAATGTTTATTTTGTAGGAAATGGTTGATTGGAGCTACAATGCCATATTTAGAGTTAATCGGGTGCTCGGGGCGTGAAAAGATGCAAAGGAATGAAAAGAGTAAAAGTGGAAAAAAGTCAAATCTCGGTCAACAGCAGGCTAGCGTCGAGACGCTAGCTCGTGAGCGTCGAGACGCTCACATTCCATATCAGATTAGGCGCGTAAAGCTCACAGCGTCGAGACGCTATGATAGGAAGCGTCCCGACGCTACCGTTTTTCCTTATTCAGAACGCGCGTATAAGAGGCAGCGTCGCGACGCTGTCTTGACAACGTCTCGACGCTAAGACGAAAAATCAGAATAAAAGCTTATTTTCGGCTAGGTTTTTGGGGGAGCTGAATTGGGGACCTTGGATAGCCGTAAAGAGGACAGAATAGAGCATTTGGAGGCTGAAACCAAAGGGGGAGACTTGGAAATCAACCCATTGTTCGTGGGGATCGTGACGGGGACGTCGGGACTCGGCCTACATTGAGTTTTCTTTTCCCTTTTCTTCCTTTAGTTAGATTTATGGCTTTCACATGTTTAGTTGAGATTGTATTTTCATTCATGAGTAGCTAAACTTGTAGCTTAGGGATTGATGTAGTTGATTAAGTTTATGGATTGATTTATGGTTTAAGTTGTGCAATGTTATTGTGTTTGTAATCTTGATTTAATGCTTTCAATTAATTGGCCATTAGTTGGATGATTTAAGTTTCGAATCTAGCTCGGGAGAGGGGATTTGATCTAGACTTACTCAAGATTTCATGAATAAAGTTTACTTTCTAATTCTTGACGGTTTTAGATTAACTTTAGAATTGGTTAAAAGATCTCATTGTCTTGCTTATTAATAAACTTAGATAGGGATATCAAGTTGGTTAATTTGCATGAGAATCAATTATACTCGGGAGAGGTAGTTGTGATTAAAGGGTCTTTGGCTCATAATTTCATTGTGCATAATAACTTATTCTTTAAAATCAATCCTAAACGAAATCGGCGAAATCAATTCCCTAAGTAGTTTTCCCAATTGAATTTTCATTCTTTTTATTTGCTTTGATTTGGTTTTATTATCATTCTTTCACCACTTTTTGATCCCTAAATAAAATTGGGCGAGATTATTCACAATACTTGATTTGCTTAAAAATCCAATCCAGAGGACGACACTCGTATTTACGAACACTTTATTATTACTTGACCCGTGCGCTTGCGGTAGGAAAAGTCCACATCAAAGGTTGAGGCATTTTTAATTGTTGTGTAAGCTATAGCTTTTCATTTGAATAGTGATTGATGCAAGATCTGAATTGCTTTGATTTTTGGGAGTTTGTAGTGGAATTTTGTGTCTATAGAAGTGTGTTTCTTGTGTTTAATAGGTTAAGGAAAATTTTGGGTTAGTCATAGGCAAGTCGTTAGACACATTGGAGCGAGTTTGTGAAACTCGAAGTGCGTTTAGGTGAATTTGTGGAATTTATGATAGTGTTTGGATGAGTTTGTTGAATTTATAGAGTTTGGACACTTTTAAATCACTTACAGTGTTTAACTTTTTCTAGTGTTATGCGGTAGGGAACTTTAGGAAGTATTTTAAACTTCGTGGTCAAGGAGGAGACTTTGTGGCTTGGGCACATGTTTGACTTTTAAGGGTGAGTTTAGGTGAGTTTGTGAGGTTTGAAGTATGTTTAGGTGGGATTTGGAGTAAGTTAGACACATTTGTTTTGGCTTTTAAAGGTTAGTTTGATGAGTTTGTGGGATGTGGAGTGAGTTTGAGTGAGTTAAGATGTATTTGTTTGCTTTTAAATAGTTTGGACGAGTTTTAGACAAAATTTTAAACCTTTAAGTAGTTTGAGAGTAAGTTTGTAAGATTTTAAAGTTAAAGGTCTTTTTTTTTTGTTAAGTTTTAATGAGTTTAATGGTGAACATGATAATTTCTATTTTGGAGTTCATTTTATTGCTTACCGTTGTTGTATGAGACGAATCAAATTATGTATTTCGAGATAATTATTTTATCAACTGTTTATTTTGCATTAAGCTTGAGAAGTATTCGTTTTTATGTGTTTAGTTTGTGGGATCAATGTTTTGAGCAAGAAGAAGATTCACGCAAGATTGAATGTATTGAGTTGGGAATATTGTCACCATTTTAAAGGTATAACTCATACATATTGTTAAATTAGATATTATTGTTCTTATCTTGATGTAAGTATTGCATTCAACTCTAAAATGAATATTGTTTGGTTCGTTATGTCTTGCACGAACTCAGTGAAGTCAAGAAAAACCATATGTTGGATAGCAATTGATGTATGACATTTTTTGTTGGGTTAGTGACAAAAAAAAAACATATAGTATATTCCCTTATGGTTGAAGTCCAGTGTAGGAATTGTTGTGATGTACAAAATCTATTACACTTAGTTTGTATATACATATATGACAAAATTTGACCAATTTGGGTTCAATGATATATAAAAGTTGTTATTTATGTATATATTTGTTTTGTGTCAAGATCTGAGTATTTTATTTTGGAAACATATGTTTATTCACAGGTATTAGACAAAATCATTTCTATTGCTTTGATGAATCAATATAAATAAATAAATAGTGATGTATCACTACTTATGACAGTTCATCAAAGTCATAGAAATTATTTGGGTGACAACTATTCAGTATCATTATAAGCATTTTTTTTTTACAATTTTATAATTGTCATGAAATTTTTTTTGTTGACAACAAAAAATTGTCAATGATCAGTTTTGTTTGACAATAAAACACTGTCATTGTTGAATTTTTTGTGACATTGACCTATTGTCATCAATAACTTTTTGTTGATAGTAATTAACTGTCATTAGTATATATATCTTGACAGAAAGATGATTTTCAGGAGTTATTTATTGACAATGTTCAATTGTCATAAAAAAATTTACTATGACAGTTACTAAATGTCATTAATATAGTTTTTTTTACAGCTGATAAGTGTCGTGAAAAAAATAATTATGACGGTTTTTTTAATAGCGTCATGTATACACTTTCCTTGATGGGGGCTTCTAGGACGAAAAAAAAGTGTCATAAAATGTGTTTGTGACAATTTTTCAATGTCATAAAAACCCAAATTTGTAGTAGTGTTCATAAATTTTGCAAGGCATTAAATCCTAAGTTTGTAATTCCATCATGAGTCACTGTTGCAAAAGATTGTTTTCAATTGTACATGAGGGAGAAGAAAGGTTGAAAAGTGTCTTGACTCGAAATGGCCAAAGAGTTTGTTTAATGACTGATACATGGACTTCTGTTCAGAATATTAATTACATGGTGATAACTGCTCATTTCATTGATAGTGAGTGGAACTTGCACAAAAGAATTCTAATTTTTTGTCAAATTGCTAATCATAAAGGAGACACAATAGGAATAGACTTTTTACCATCAGCGTCGATAATGCTAGCTCAAATGATGTAGCATTGACATATTTGGTTAAAAAGTTTAAAGGAAGAAATGAGTTAGTGTTGGATGGTGAATTTCTCCATGTGCGATGTTCTGCTCATATTCTTAATTTGATTGTTAGTGATGCTTTAAAAGATTTCCATGTGTCTAAAATTCGCATTAGAAATGATGTGAAGTATGTTAGATCATCTCCTGCAAGATTACAAGCATTTAAAGATTTTGCTAAATAAGATAAAATTTCGACCAAAAGTTGTCTTAGTATGGACGTTCCAACACGATGGAATTCAACTTTCACTATGTTGGATGGAGCAATTAAATTTCAAAAGACTTTTGAAAGATTAGAGGAACATGACCCAAGATATTTGTCAGAAGGTGAGATACCTATTATTGAAGATTGGGATAATGCTAAAGTGTTTGTGGAGTTCTTGAAGACTTTTTTAGATGTTACTTTAAAGTTCTCAGCATCTATGTCTGTAACTTCAAACATTTTCTTTTATGAAATTTTGTTGGTTGAAGAAATAATTCGTGAATACTCAATGTACAAGAATGACTTGTTAAGTCAGATGACATCAAGCATGCAAGCAAAATTCAACAAATATTGGAGTATAACTACAAGTGAGAAAACTAATTTGTTGTTGTATGTTGATGTTGTTCTTGACCCTAGATATAAGTTGAATTATGTGAGTTATTGCTTTCATGATTTTTTGATGAAGAAAGTGCAAAATTGGATTCCATCTAAACCTCTTGATGACATGAGTGAAGAATTTGATGGAGCTGAAGAAATTGATGAAGGTAAGATTAATGAATGACATGTCTTCAAAAATTGTTTGTCACATTGTTTGCATTTTATCAAGTTAATTGTTTTTCTTTTTCTTGTGTTTAGAACTCACAAACATACTCAAGGAGATGGAAGTTGCCTTTGAAAACTTGAGCGGTTCTAAATTTCTACTCTCACATTTCATTTCTCTATTTTATTTATATGAATTTAATTTTATGTTGAATTTCAAGTAACAATTCTTTTTTTTGTTTTAGCTTGTTGAAGTCTAACAATGGAGCTGGAGTTGTATCGAGAATCAGGAATCAAGCAAGAGACAATTGTTTTTGTTGGAGTAGTCTAATTGTTTTTGTTTGTCTTTTAGATATATAGTTTAAATTCTACTAACTAAATTGCTTAAAGATGAAAAGGAATTGTAAATTATTTGGCTATTCCTTGATTGAGCGATCCTTGTGATGTTGGAGGTCAGGTTCTTGGATATTTTCATTTGAGATCCTCTTTGTTTTCTTATTTTCATTTTGCATTGGGATCTTATGGCTTAGTTTTCTTATTTGTGGCCTTTTGGTTTTGTTGTATCAAATGGTGTATTGTATTCTTTAATCATATAATTGTCCTCTTTTTCAAAGGTGCATTTGGTTGAATATACTATAGGTGTATTTTACAAGTTTCGGAGTCATGCACCTTCCATATTGTTGATATTTATAATAAATTGGAGAATATGTAATATTTTCATAAGTATTTGCTGAATTGGAATTTTCTTTTTGGGTTGAAAGCAAAGCAGCAAGCAAGCAGGAAAAAAAAAAAAAAAAAAAAAAAAAAAAAAAAAAAAGGTGACCCGACCCGACTCGACCCGGTTTGGGTCAAATCCGAACCGGGTCGGGTCGGTTTGTCCGTACAACCGACCCAGGAGTATTACACCCCTAATTTTTGGTTTAGGAATAACCACTTTTGCCAAACACCCCCACACTTTCATAAATTTATAAGTCGGTTTTTTACCTTTCCATAATTCATACGGAATTTTCTGTGTTTTCTTATATGGAATTCTATTTAGGATATAATTTGTTGTAAGCAACGCTTCCCCCCACAAAATTTGTGGTAATCCTGAACTAATCAACATAGCATTCATCATTTCTTTCAATGTTCGATTTCTTCGTACTGTTATGTCATTTGATTGAGGAGAATAGGGGTCAGTAGTTTGATGTATAATTCCATTTTCTGAACAAAAACCTTCAAAAGGTGATTCATATTCTCCCCCTCGATCACTTCGAAGCATTTTTATCTTTTTTCCAAGTTGATTTTCCACTTCAGCTTTGTAGTGTTTAAACACTTCAATAGCTTCATCCTTACTTTTTAACAAATATATATAACAGGATCGTGTACTATCATCAATAAATGTTATAAAGTACTTTTTACCTCCCCTTGTTGGAAAAAATTTCAAATCACATATATCACTGTGAATTAATTCAAGTGGTTTCGTTTCTCTTTCTACTGAATGAAATGGAGGTTTTGTCATCTTTGATTCAACACATATTTCACATTTTTTATTATGATCAAATGTGGAATTAGGTATTAAATCCATATTACACAACATCTTCAAAGTTTTATAATTAACATGACCTAATCTTTCATGCCAAATATTAGAAGAGTCAATCAAGTAAGCAGAAGAGACATTCTTATTATTAATAGTAGAGGACTTGGGTACAATAGTCATTACATTCATCTTGAACAGACCATCAGTTAAATAACCCTTCCTCACATACACATCATGCTTACTAAGTACAAACTTATCCGATACAAAGACAAGTTTAAACTCATTTTTGCTAAGTAGAGAACCAGATACTAGGTTCTTGCGAATGTCAGAAACATGAAGTACATCATTAAGTGTCAGTTTTTTTGCCAAAAGTCATTTTCAGTACCACTTTTCCTCGTCCCTCAACTTTGGAACTTGAAGAATTACCCATGTAGAGTTGTTCTCCATTTTCTACTGGCGTATAAGTAGAGAACATCCACTTATTGGCACAGATATGACAAGTGGTTCTAGTGTCTATCCACTTTTGTGTCACTAGCTCTACGTACCCTAGGTGATTACCCATGTGCTGTGTGAATATGTTTCCATAGTACATATAGAGAGATTGTTATGTGTGCACGTAAGATTAGAGAATTGCTCTTCTAAGTGTGGAATGTATTCTATGCTTAGTATGACAAAGTTTGCTCTACTGTGCGTATTGAGAAGACTCTATGCCGGTATGACCAGAGACAAGGGTACAGGGTTAGTGAGTTCTTGTTGATTTCTTTAGTTATGCTTAAAAGGAATTTTTACTGCATTTCCTTTGCAAGCTGGATTTTTATGAGTTTCTAAGCTATGAGTTTTTCACAATATTCTGTTAGCTGAGTTAAATATTTTCAAGAACTATTTTCGTATTAGAAAGTAAATACCACTCACTGGGCGTTAGCTCATTCTTTTTCTTTAAATTTTTCTACCAGGTAGCGACTAAGTTTCGACAAGCCTACAGGAGTCGATATTGCCACTTGAGACCGTGTTAAGAGTACCCTTTATATGTATATGATGTTTTGGTTGGAAGTTATGTAAAATTTTATATGTTGCTAAGAGTAGTCGGTTGTAAATTATCGTATCTCGAAGTGTTGGGTTGAATGTTGTGGTTGAGATGCTTGTGTCTCCCATCTGGATTCTGGTTGTGATGTAGTTTATAAGATAAGTATATATGTCGTTCCTTTTCAGGTGTGTTTTAGCCAAGTTTTAGGGGAAACTCTGCCAAATTTTTGGTCCCTTGAGAGCCTAAGCATGGTTAAGAGCATGTAGAGGCCTTGAGTCCTATAGTTAGTTAGGATTCATTGTCAGCACACCACGTCACTAAGTAGTTACGAGAGAGCTGGGGTGGGGTGTGTCACATGTGCTTGAGCATTTGATTTCTTCTTTTGAGAAGACTTTGGCTTCTGAAAATCCTTGGATCCATGTCCAGGCTTTCCACAATTATAACAATTGCCATTGGACTTCATGTCCTTGTTGTGTGGCTGACTTGGATCAGCCTCAGAAAACTTCCTCTTCTTATTATTGGCCTTGGAAGATCCTTCTACAACATTGGCTTTTGAGGTCATAGGATCATTGCCTCCATTTTCCATTTCTGGTTTACAGTTGTCCTCCTCAATTCTCAACCGAACAATTAGTTCTTCAAGTTTAATCTCTTTGCGCTTATGCTTGAGATAATTTTTTAAATCCCTCCATGATGGCGGTAACTTCTCAATTATCGAAGCAACTTGGAAAGATTCACTGGCAGACATTTTTTCAGCATGAATCTCATGTAAGAGAACTTGAAGTTCTTGAACATGGCTTATGACGGTTCTGGAATCAACCATTTTATAGTCTAAAAATTTTCCAACTATAAATTTCTTTGCTCCAGCATCCTCCGTCTTATATTTCTTTTCCAGTGATTCCCAAAGACCTTTTGCCGAATCAACCCCACTATAAACATTATATAGTGTGTTGTCCAGTCCATTCAAGATATAGTTCCTGCATAAATATTCTGCATGTTTCCATGCCTCAAGTGCCAGTAACTTTTCTTTGTCGTTCTCTTCTTCATCCAGAATAGGAGCATCTTCTTTGAGAAATCTTGCCAGACTCAATGTTGTGAGATAGAACAACATCTTTTGTTGCCAACGTTTGAAGTCACTGCCATTGAACTTCTCAGGCTTTTCCCCATGATTTCCACCACCTTGTGGTATGGGACTCAGTGTCTTCAGTATTATTGAAGACATTTCTATGAATTAATAATCAATCAAAAATATTGACACAAAGTTAAAGATATAAGAACAAGAATAGAAGAAAATAGCACCAGACAGAAACAAAATAAATTTATAAAGTTGTCTTAAGATTGTTGCCACCCTTTGCATAAACACTTAAGGAAACACAAAAGACAAAATCAATCTGAACCCAACGATAGCGTTGTTTCCTTAAGACAATTTTGTTTCCCCTATGGTGCTCAAGGTATCATGAACAATTGTCTCCAAGAATAGGATGGATTACCCACCTATGAATGTAGCACTCTAATCACAGGACTCTCGAACACTGGTATTTAAGTAATCGTACAGAGAAGTAGGAGAAGAGTTTTTTAGAGAAGAGTTTTTGAAAGAAGAGTTTGTGTCTTGTATCCAAAACTCAAAATGAATCACATATTTATAAACTACTAGTCTTTTAACACGTGCCATGCACGTGATATTTTATTTTTATTTTGTAATATTTTTAATTTTCATCAACATTTAAAATATGAAAAAACATAATTAATTTAACTAATAATGGAGTATATACAATTTAAAAATGTATATAAATTTATATCTACACAAATTTGGTCGTATTTCCTATTGTAGTGGTCAGAAGAATTGAGTATCATTTAATAAAGGGGCAACCAGATAAATGGCCAAAAAAAAATAGCTGATTTGAAAAATGGCCTATCGTATTTCCAATTTGATAAATGGCCAAATCCTATTTTTAGTAAACTATTTTGGCATGAAATTGGACGAAAATACCCTTTAACAAATCTTAAATCTGAAAATAAAATAAAAAAATACACTATAAATAAGGGAGAAAATCTAGCTTCCTTATCCATTGATTCATCTAGCAAATCAAAACTAACTTAAATTCAAATGAAATGGAATATAAATCTGACAACCTAAATTTAAAACAAGAGATTTGAATTCAAAAAAGAGAGAAAAAATAGGTGGACTTAAATTTAAACCATGTATATCAAAAGAAAAAATGAAAGAACAATTAAAAAAATTCCAGATTCAAAGAAGAATTAAAGTATAATCAGAAAAAAATCTAGATTCACCTAAAATATGGGATGAACACCTAAAATATCAGAATTAAAGTATAATCAGGGGAAAAAATGAAAAAATTGATACACAATACAATATATCGATAAAAAAAAAAATCATACATGTTACAGCTGGAATTCATCATGCAAATTGAAGAAATTGAAGAAAAATCACTGTAGTTGTGATCTTTGTCTAATCACAATTACAGTGTGTATGAAAACGGGTAAGGGTTTCTTCTAAAAATTATTTACTTTTGTAGGAGGGGGAAAATTCAAAGGTGATTGAGACTGATGCAGAAGGATGTTCAAATGAGCTTTCAACAAATGAAAAGAATAATTCGGGTGAACGAAAACATGAAAGCAATAATCAATCTGAACGCATACTTTTGGAGTAACAGAAAACATGAAAGCAGTACCAAAAAATGCAGAAATATACCTATGATCAATAGCAGTGTTGGAAGGAATGATGAAGACCAATAATCAATCAGAATGGTTTGAAAAGACGATGAAGCAATCTGGTTTGTTGATTATAAAATAAAAATCTACTAGAAAAGACGATGAAGCAATCTGGATTTGAATTTCAAAAGATAAAATATATGTTGTAACTAACCATTGCTTGATTCATGGGATAATTGGTTTTTCAAAAAAAAAAATTAAAAAAAAATTAAATGGTTTCCTCAAATATAGGGTGAGACGTGAGCATTGACTTAGGGGTATAATTGGAAGAATAAAACATGTGAAAATAGGTTAAAAATACGGTTTGACCATTTTTCGAAACTACCCTGTAATTTCTGGTCATATCTGAGGATTTCCCTTTTAATAAATAGGTATTCATATTAATTAATCTTTTTTGTTAGAATTAAATTAAAGAATTCCAATATATGCATAACTCTTAGAACAAAAATAATTACAAAGTACGAAAGTTTTTTTTTTCAATTATAAAAGTACTTAAAAATAATTGAGTGTCTTCACGTTTGTATTTAAGAGCAAAATAGCAATTAATTATTGAAATACAATGATACATAATTGTTAAAAAGAACCTACTTTGAATTCATGTAAAATTTGAAAGCTTTTGAAATTCCAACATTAATTAAATTAAATGTAAGGTCATAAATAGATAAATTTTGCACATAAAAAGGAAGGAAATGAGGAAAATGAAAACCTTACCAACGTGGAGTGGGATGAAGGGTAAGTTAAAAGGTTAATGTGAGTTGTTTAACTCTAGTAAAAAAAAGGAAAATATCACTAATTATCACTCTCGAGTGAATGATAACAGTAAAATATATAAATAAAAAATAAAAAACCAAAACCTTAACCTTAACGAAGGATAATTTTCGTTCTTCATTTCTCACTCTACTATCTTTTTCCCTCTCTTGCTCTTTTAGGTTTCTTTTTACACATCTTTGTCTTTACTATCATTTACAGTTACATATAGTCAAATCTGATGGGAATCAACTGACTCAAATGAAAACCATCAAAACCAAATCAATGTTCACCTTATACCCTTCCCCGTCACTCCACTCCTACCAACGTGATATTCTTTTTTCCATTTGATAGTTAGTTTTAGTTCCAAATTCAACATTTTAAGGAAAGAAAAGTCATTGATTAGTAAAAGAAGAACCTCATGAATGCAAGAAATATTTTAAAATTCTTACCTATATTGGGTTGAACATATATATTCCTATTTGCTTCCTTTCTCCATGTCCTAGAATTGAAGTTTATCTTCAACCTTTTTCTCAGTTTAGATCTCAATTTGTTCTCAAAAGAATTGAACTAAAAAAAGGAATTTATAGCAGTAAACTTAACTCATTCTTGGAAAAAAACCAAAAGGCAAAATAAAAGACAATTATTTTAGAAGTTGAATAGGTTATTAATATATATATATATATATTTATAATGAACTGAAACTAAATTAAATCACAGAAAAATCCACTTGGTTGCCACCTGTGGGACAGAGTCCCCCACTGGTAGTATTACAAGGCCCAATATCAGCTTCATTTAAACCTATAAGCCAATTAGGAAACTCATTAAACCAAACTTCAGACATGTCCAATAAACAAGCCTTCCTAGCCAGATGATGGGCCACACAATTATGGTTTCTGGCCACATAAGAAAATGACTCGATATTTTTGTCTTTGCCTAGGGCGTGCGCTTCATCCACGAAGAAGATCATCTCTGTCTCGTCCTTCTCAATGTGATTCAAGATGCGAACCACCTGCAATGCATCGGTTTCAACACGGATTTGAGGAGATTCATCCGGAAGGTGATTCAACCCTTCGATAATCGCACTAGCCTCCAGCCATGGAATCTGCCACGGCCGCTTGACGCATCGACAACCTGCGGCCAACACCCTCCCTTCCCAGTTATGAAGAATCCATCCTAAGCCTCCTTGATTCTGTGTTTCATTCCACGCGGCGTCGCAGCTTAGCTTCCAAAGACCGTCTGGCGGAGGAATCCAACGATTCTCCAGCTGCCGAATCAGTCGAGTCTCTTGATCTCGTATGTGTAAGTTGTGCAGGTCAGTATCCTTCTTCGGATAAAGGTCTTCCATAAACTTTTGAATTTGTATTTGCAACCTATCTGGCTCCAACTTCTGCTTGTTGTGAACAATAGCATTCCTATAGCTCCAAATCTGCCAGCAAATGATTAGGCTTCTGAACATTTTTCTCTCCTCCATATTATCTCCATTACTGCTCTTCCACAGTCGATCAAAATAGTCTGGTGCGATCCACTCCCTCCTGTCATCCAAACAAACCAACTCAGTAGGAGAAAAAAACTTTGGCCACAAACCTTTAGTGAATTTACACTCCCAAAAAAGATGAGTAGTTGTCTCCACTTTGCTCCTGCATAAAAGACAAGTTGGATTAATGTCCATCCCTCGTTTGTTTAAGTTATTAAGAGTAGGGAGAATATCATTATAAATACGCCAGCCACAGAGCTTGATTTTGTTTGGAACTTGGGTCCTCCAGAAAGCTCTCCAAAGTTTTTCCTGACTGTAAGAATTAGAGACTGAAGCCTTGTCACTTTGACTGATCTGAATACCCAGTCTGTAGGCGCTTTTCACTGTAAATATTCCTTTAGGATCATGGTGCCATAGCACTTCATCTTTGCTTTGACTCCGGCTAATAGGGATGCTTAAACTCTTATTAACATCCTCTAATCTGAAGTGCCTACAAAGCATGTCCTCATTCCAATGGCCCTCACTATTAAAGAGTTGGGCCACTGTATATTCTTGAATATCTGGATGAATGGTTAGAGGTCTACACGATCCCTCATTCGAAATCCATGGCTCTGAAGAGACATCAATATTGAGACCATTCCCAATTCTCCACCTATATCCTTTTTTAAACAGCTTCCGACCCCATAAAATGCTCTTCCATATGTATGAAGGGTTGTGTCCAATAGAGGCTTTCAGAAAGTGCCCTGTCTTGAAATAACGCCCTCGCAACACCTTGGCTAATAGACTATCTGGATATTTAATAAGCCGCCAACTTTGCTTTGCCAACATGGCTTGATTGAAGATAGTCAATTCCCTGAATCCTAGACCACCTTCGAGCTTGTTTACACAAAGCTTTTTCTAACTTCGCCATTGAAATTTGCTACCAGCCTCCGAATCTCCCCACCAAAACCTAGCACAAATAGAATTAAGATCATTACAAAGGTTAGAAGGGAATTTAAAACAACTCATAGCATAATTTGGAATGGCTTGAGCCACAGATTTAATTAGAACTTCCGTTCCAGCCGCTGAAAAGAACTTCCCTTTCCATCCTTGGAGCGCTCGCCAAACTCTATCTTTTATGTTGTTGAAAATCTCCTTTTTATTTCGTGCATTTTGAGAAGGTAGTCCAAGGTATTGCCCTGACGTATTTGTAAAGGATACCTTTAAAGTATCTCTAATTAGATCTTTCATGGCACTACTAGTGTTTGGGCTAACCAGGTACATAGACTTCTCAAAATTCACTGTTTGACCTGAGGCCTTCTCATATATATCTAGGATTCTTTGAATAGTCCTGCAACCCTTGTTAGTAGCCTTAAAAAACAGAAGACTATCATCTGCATAGAATAAATGAGATATAGAAGAACAATATTTGTTAATACGCAAACCTGTGAACTCCCTGTTCTCCTCTGCCCTCCTGAGGAGACTTGAAAGACCCTCAGCGCACACCAGGAATAAGTAAGGGGAAAGAGGATCCCCTTGACGAAGACCACGTTTCGGAGTAAAGGTAGAACGAGGTGAACCATTTAAAAGGACTTGGAAACTAACCGACTCCACACAGCCCATGATTAGATTAATCCACTGGCCATGGAACCCCATCTTTTCCATAATCTTCCTGAGATAGAGCCATTCCACTCTATCATAGGCTTTGCTCATATCCAACTTGAGCCCAACTATACCATCCTTACCAGATCTTTTGTTTTTTACTACATGAATACATTCAAAACCCAGAATAGCATTATCTGTAATCACTCTCCCAGGTACAAATGTTGATTGATTAGGAGATATGACTTGGCCTAACACTTTCTTCAGTCTATTCGCCAGGGTCTTAGCTATAACCTTATATAACACTGTGCACAAGCTAATTGGACGAAAATCCTTCATAGATTGAGGATCCTTGACTTTAGGAATCAAGACTATGTGATTCTTGTTAACTCGGCTTATCATAGGACCTCCATTCAAATAATCGAAGCAAAAGTTACAAGTATCTTCTCCAACAATCTCCCAATATTTTTGATAAAAAATCGCTTGAATTCCATCCGGACCGGGCGCTTTCGTTGGTCTCATACCTTTAATAACATCACAAATTTCATCCCTCGTGAACCTTTTCAAAAGCTCCATATTCTGCTCAGTAGTCATTTTTTTTTGGAATAGCCTCCAAAACATTGTCCACGGCTTCCAGATTGAGATTAGAAGACTGAAAAAGTTTAAGAAAATAACAATTAGCCACCTCCTCCAACTCTGAGTCCTCTGATTTCCACACCCCATTGTTGTCAAATAACCCTCTAATCTTGTTTGTTTTCCTTCTTTTATTCGCCTTCATGTGGAACCACTTCGTATTGCGGTCTCCCCATAACAACCATTCCTCACGGGATCTTTGCCTCCAATATATCTCATCATCCTCCAAGAGATTCTCTAGCTCCTTTTCCTTCACTCTCATCTCCTCATAACCTTGAGAATCATATCTGACCTTAAGATTAAGAATCTCTTTTTCCTTATTAGCTATTGCCCCTCGAATAGAACCACCATATTTGTTCCGGCTCCACATGCTTAGCTTTTCCAAACATATTGTCGTTTTATCCAGAATATTTCTATTCTCATTTGGTTGTTGAAACTGCCATACTCGCTTAACCATCTCCTTACACTCATCATACTTGACCCAAGCTTCTTCAAACCTTCTGGGTCGATGCTCACCCCTTCCCATGTTGTTGGTACTTTCGTTGTTCCATTCTGCTAGTATAGGTCTATGGTCTGATGCTAGAAAAGGCAAATGATGAACTTTGAACGAACTACAATGCTCATAAAATTCAGAATTAAGAAGAAAACGATCTAGCCTCTCCCATATAAGATTACTATTCACATGGTTGTTGCACCATGTATAGTCAGGTCCAAAGTACCCCGGATCTACCAACTCACAATCATCAATAGCATCTCGAAAATCCTGCATAGCTTTCTCTTGCCTCTCCAAACCTCCCTTCTTTTCACTATTGCTTATAATTTCATTAAAGTCTCCTCCTAGTATCCATGGTAGATTATTAATCCCTCCCAAGCGTCTTAGAAGCGTCCACGTTTCGTGATGAAGCTCTTGAACGGGGTTACCATATATCCCGATAAATCTCCAAATCCAATCCTGTTCCTTCACGATAGCATCAATATGACCTTTGGAATATGAGCAAATTGAGATATCAACCTCATTTTGCCACATGAGTAACAATCCTCCACTCAGACCATTGCTTGGAACATTCAAACCACAATCGAATTGTAAAACTTCCCTTATTTTGTCACCTCTGTTACCCTGTAATTTAGTTTCCATTAAGAAAACCATCTGGGGACGCTGACTGCGAATAAGGTATCGCAGAGCTCTGAATGTCCTAGGGTTCCCCAGCCCTTGGACATTCCAACTTAATGTTTTCATTGTGTCCGGCGGGGCTGTCCAGCAGCCTCCACCGATCTTTCAATATCAATTTCTCTAGAAACCATAACTTTCTTTGAGCTTCCTCCGTCCTCATCACTTTCGAGACTACGTTTGAGCCCCACTTTAGATTGTTGACTTGACTTTATGTTCACACAGGATCTCTCCCCTACCAGCATCCGAGCAGCTCTTTTCCATGTCCTACTCTTACCAATAGTTGCATGGGTCTGTACTACAACAGGTGAAATTAATCCTTTTTCGGCAGATGCATAGGGCTGTATTACATCAGATGAAGTTATTTCTTTTCCATTTTTTCCTTTTTCAGCATCTTCTTGTTGTACAACAGGTTCTGCACTTTTCCCTCATCCATTTGTGGCCCAGCCCATTTGGAATCAATCTCCATTAAATGAGGCTCCACAATTACATTTTTACCATTAATATGGATTTTCTGACCGTTTGACGCCATAATGCCAACATCACCTTGATTCTCGCCATTAGAATTAATTTGCTCCGTGTTTTTCTCACTTTCCTTAGTAGCCAACTTAGCCGTTACAAGGTTGTCCAAGGTAGAGGTCACCGGCTTGCCGGAAGCTGCCATGTTTTCCGGTTGCTCCACCGGCACACCTTCCTTTCCACCTCCACTCAGATTTTGACTTGCAGTGTTAATATCTTTTACCTCTTGATCTCCCTTATTCCTCCAGCTCCCTCTCCCTTCCTCCCGGCCCCGTCCTCTTCCTCTCCCTTGGTAGCTGAACTGAGTATAGCGTCCTGAGTCAAACTCGCGAACTTTTAATTTCACTGGTTCTCTCAACCATGGGTCGTATGGAAGATCTTCCTCATTGGTGCCACTATCCTTCTCACATTCTTTCAACGTGTGTCCTAAGTGGCCACATCCATAACAAAAATCCGGAAGTTTTTCGTAGGTCACATCAATCCATTTATCCTTATCACCTCTTTTAAGAAATATTCCTCGTTTCAATGGAATAGTTACATCCACCTTGATCTTAATCTGCAATGAACAACCCCAACGATGCTCCTCCTCCTCCGTTAGATCCACCATCTCTACCGTGCCCAGTAGGCTTCCAATCCCCGTGGTCGAATCCCTGGAAAAACATGCATGGGGTAGTTTATGAAAATGAATCCAAAATGATACGTACCGAAATTCCATATCTTCACTGTATATGTCGCCTTTTGGTTCCTCCAATAACAAAAGCGCTTTATCATAGAACCAAGGACCCATCTCCAAGATTTGGCCTTTGATTCGGGCATTCCGGAACTTGCACAGAAAAACATTAAATCCCACCTGATCAATAATAGTTTGCTCCTGCTTCCAGATCTTTGGCATCATTGAAGAAAACACCTCTGGAGAGATTTTCTTTTGGGTAAATATTTTGCATACAACAGCATTTTCCAATTTCTTCCTCGATAAATCAATTTCTCCTTCTTGAAGATGATAAACACTTGATTTCTCTGCATCTGTCACTTTCAGGTCACCAAACTTCCGAACGATCGACTCTGCATCATTGTTCGCCATTGACAAAGATACCAACAAAACGATTCCTTCTACCAGCACCGATGAAAAAACGCAGATAAACTGCCCCTATTCAGCACCAAGGCTGCCACCGTCCACCGCCCTCTAGAGAGAAAAGGCGAAGACCCTAGTTTTTATCGAACTTGTAATTTATTAATATTTCTTTTGGTTAAAATGTTACAAAGCATGAAGATTTTTCAACCCCTGACTTTCCAACTTCAACCCGTAATAATTTCCTTTTGTTTTCTTTAAGTTTAAATATTAGAAATGCTAAACATTTAAGCACATTTACTGAGCATTGTCATGTCCTTTGTGTTATTCATTATCCCCGTTTTGGAAGTCTTTTTTTTTTTTTTGTTTGTGTGTTCTTTTTTTAAAAACAAATTGATTAAAGAAGACAACACACTCTAAATTATATATTCAAATATTTAATTAATTATTTAAATAATATATATTAAAGAATCACAAACTACATTAAAATTAAAAGAAATGACAAAATAGGCATTAAATTAACATTCAAGGATAATATTGTCCAAAAAAAAATTTCTCTTCATTGTGGCTTTTATATATAATAATAATAATAACTAGTAGAAAACACATGCATTGCACGTGAAATTTTATACTTTTATTTTAAAGAATAAAATATATAGAATTTAATGACATATAGTTAGAAATTACATTTTAATTTAATTTTATAAAATAAAAAGATATTGGTTTTAGTCTAATATTATGTATTTACGTGAACGTTTTAGAAATTAATTTTATATTATATGATATTTTTTTCGAATTTAAATTGAACACATGTAATGTTTTTTGTTTTCCTTTTTTATGAATATTGAATTATACTTTTTTTTGTTTAATTACATTGTGTTGTTATTAGACTATGTTATTTAAGTATAATTTTCATATATATATATATATCAATTTGTTGAAAATAAAGAGTGAATCGTAAAATATCATTATATATTATTTATGGTTTGAGATTCAATTTTTATTGTAATTATAATTTAAGGTGAAGGGGTAATTTTCTTTTCTCTAAAATGAGGTGAAAGGATAATAAATTATTCAATTGAATGTATTATTAAAAAAAAAACAATATTCAATTGAATGTAAAAGAGAAAGAAAAAGAAAGAAAAGTTATACAATACCATATTATTATTATTAAAATAGAAAATTTCAATTTAAAAAATAAAATTACAAGTTGGGGCAAATTACTTGAATTAGTTACGGTAATTTCTGGTTATTTTTATCATTTCAAAAAAAGAAAAAGGAAAAGGAAAAATCTAATGCCACCCTATTTAGCCTACTTACAAGTTGTACATTAGTTGATTGCGAACCAACATATTTTTTAAAAAATATAAATATTGACCCACATAAACCTAGCCTAATTTCTTTTCCTCTTTTTTCATGTGTTTTCTCTCCTCTGTTGCTTCATCATCTCCGCTCCCAAAAGCATTATTGTCGTCTTCTCTTCTCAAGCATCACAACTATGTTTATTCTGTGCAGGATTCATCTCTAATTTTGATCGCTGTTGAGTTTCATCGTCATTCATTGTTGTCCACACGCCGTCCCAACATCACAGTGATTTCTCACTCCATTTTGCTCATGGTTGTCACTCGTTCCCTTGCATCAAAGTAGAGAGACAAAGAGAATAACAAAGCTTGATTTGTTTCCAACAATAGATTCGAAATGAGATATTTGATGTTGCACAACCTTCCCAAGAACAAATGCTTTGTCTCTTGTCCCCTTTCCTTTTGCCCTCGATCTTTAATCCTTTTGAGTGTTCTCCCTTGCTTTTACATTGTTGGTTTTCCATTGCTGATATAAGACCCAATATATATACAAAAGTCACGAAGAAGATGAAACATTGGAACTTAAATGGAGTGAACTATAACATAATAGTATTAAATTCTTACTTAATTGTAGGAATATGAAACACCAAAAGATCTTAAATGGAGTGAAATATAACATAATAGTATTAAATTCTTACTTAATTGTAGGAATATGAAACACCAAAAGATGACATTGTTTGAATGGATTAAATTTGTATTTAATTGTAGGAAGATGAAACACACATTGTGTGAATGAATTATACTTAATCGTATTGCAAAAGAAAGAAATATGAAAGGTTAAGGGACAAAATTGGTATATAGTTTAAAAATGAAGGACAAAAGTGGCACACAAAGTTTTCTCCTCTATCGTGGCTTTTATATATACTATAGATATAGATATAGATAATACTATAGATTTGTGGCCATTCAAATAGTCACATATTTTCGTGTAAGGGTTGTGTCTTTTGATAAATGGATGCATCCATTCACATAAGGTTGTATCCTTTTCCAAAAGACACACCCTTTCTCATAGGGTTGTGTCCTTTACAAAAGACACACTCTTTCACATAGGGTTGTGTCATTTACAAAAGATATACCTTTTCACATAAAGTTGTGATTTTTTATTTTATTAAAATAATTTTATTCATAAATCCAACCGTTTTAAGTATCAACTTTCAAATATGAACAAGAACAACGACCCTCATTCCCTTCTCTCTCCACTCTCCATCCCTCTTATTTCATTTATTCTCTTTTTTGGTTAATTATTTATTTTATTTTATTTATATATTTTAGTTAAAATGATATTGATTTTATTGTTTTTTTTTTCTATCATTTAGTAATTATAAATGATCCATTATAATCTAATCAAGTCAAAATAAAATTGATGTCTAAATTTTCGTCATTATTTTCACTAAACATTTTTCTAAAACAAAATTAGACCTCAACATTTTCATCGAGGTGTATTAAAAAGAAGAATAGTATTCTTATTCTTTTGAAATGGGAGAGCGAAATCAGGAGAAAATGGGTGGAAAAGTAAAGTTGGAGTTGGCCAGAGCATCTTTGGGCATATTCTAAAACTCTCTGCCTCCTGCCTTTTTATTTTATTTATTATTTTTTCTATAATAAAACCCTTGCTTCATATTTTTTTTTTTTTTTTTTTTGAGTTCGTATTTTTTTGCAATTGGCTTCGTGCCCTGCCCTCTTATTTTTTATCTATGATATTTTTTTTTCTCCTAAATAACAATTTGGTTATTTTTTTATTTTTTATTTTTACCAAATAACAATTTGATTACTTAACTTTGGTTGGCAACAATTGAGTCTCCATATTTTTTATTTTGTAACAATTTAGTTTCTAAACTTAACAATTTACTCTATACCTTAAAATTTATAATGGGTTAGGACTTAATTTTTATAGTTTAAAATATAGACTAAATAAAAATTAAATGTTAAATTTTTTTTTGACAATATATGAGGTGAAGAGATTCGAACCACAGATTTTGTGGTTATTAGTACAACTTTATGTCGTTAAGCTATGTTCTTGATGGCACAATGGAGACTACGTTGTTACAAATTTTTTAAGTTTGAGGATTACATTGTTACACATTAAAGTTTAAGAACTATAAGACCCCGTTTGATAACCATTTGAATTTTTGTTGTTGTTTTTGAAAATTAAGCTTGTTATCTCTAAATTTTCTTACAATTGTTTTCATCTTTGTTAATGATACATTTGCATTTCTAACCAATTTTCAAAAACAAAAACAAGTTTTTTAAAACTATTTTTTTTAGTGTTTAAAACTTGATCTGGTTTTTGAAATGTATGAAAATGATAGCTAACAAAAAAAAAGAAATTTATAGGTGAAATTAATGTTTTTAAGTTTTATTGTTAAAAACAAAAAACCAAAAACCAAAAACGTTATGAGACGGGCCTAAATTCTTACAAAATTGAAATGATAGGGTACTAAATCATTGTAAACAAAAATATAGTAACAACTTTGAAATTAAACTTGTTGAGATTGGGGAACTAAACTTGTAATTTAAGGAGAAATATGTTAAAAAACTATTCTCAGAATTTTCGGAACCAGCTTTTTGCATCACATATTTCTGTCTTCTGTTTGATCGAAAATCGAAAATCGAAATCACTTGTTCCTCATCCTATCTTCTCCATTCGATCAATTCCTTCAACTCTCTCTCTACGACGAGCGAGCTTTCTTGGGAAGGTAGAAGAAGCAATGGCGGAAAATGGTGTGAACCCACTTTTCCAATTTTGCTCTAATTGTTCATCCGTTGTTTAATTGTGTACTCGCGATTCCTTCATGCACTCCATTTTTCCATTTGTGATAATGGGTTACATTCCTTGTTCGTTTATTTTGTGAAAATGTTGTTTGATTTTGTTTTTAGTGTCTCTCGAGGAGTACCTTGCAACTGCAGTCGATGCCGCCAAGAAAGCTGGAGAGGTTTTCTTCTTAATTGGGTTCTCTTCCATTTAGTTCACTCATTCTCCTACTGATTCCTTGAATCCTGTTTTGTTCGGTGGTGATTTGCAGATAATCCGCAAGGGATTCTATCAGACCAAGCATATAGAGCACAAAGGCCAGGTAATCAATCCACTGCCCCCTTTCCCCCCCCCCCCCCCCCTTTTTTTTCTTGTTTTTTTTTTGTCAAAATTTGTTCGGCATCTTTGTAATTTTATTTGCCCATCTGGAGGTAGAATTGTATGCAAATTCTTGTTTCTGAAGGTTTTCACACTGATTAAAGTTGTGGAGAAAGTGATTTATTATTGAATTTTGACACTGATTGAAGTTGTGGTGAAAGTGATTTGTTTATTGAACTCTCTCATTAATTGAAATCTGAATTGGAATGTTGTGAGTCATCTGAAGGGTATTACGGATATCAGGGAGGGGATAGAAGTCAAGCTGAATTTGAGTATTACTTGCATTCCTAACTGTCGCTCGAGTATTTTTCGGTGTGAAGTAGCATGCTTCTATTGAAACATATTGGGAGTGATTTCTGCTGGTGCTACACTTCTAACTTCTTATTAATATTGACATGGATTGTAGGTTGATTTGGTCACTGAAACTGACAAGGCTTGTGAAGATCTCATATTTAATCATCTCAAGGAGCATTACCCCTCACATAAGGTCCAGTTCTTTAACTTATTTTAAGTAACCAATTTTGTATAAAAAGGAAAATAGGCTATTTTCCCTACTGCTGAATTATTCAAAATTGACAACCTCAGTTCATTGGGGAAGAAACTACTGCTGCTTGTGGCCATACAGAGTTAACTGATGAACCAACGTGGATTGTTGATCCTCTTGATGGAACAACTAACTTTGTTCATGGGTACTCATCCATTTCTGCAATTTAGGTTCCTTTCTTTTATATATCTGTATCTTTTGCTAACATCAATATCACCGTATGGCGACTTGTAGGTTCCCTTTTGTGTGTGTTTCTATTGGTCTGACAATTGGAAAGGTTCCCACAGTTGGAGTTGTCTACAATCCCATTATTGATGAGGTGAGAATCACATTATTTCAGTGACTGAAATCATGTTAGTCTAGGTTCCTCCGTTTATTTTCTTAAGCCAAAGTCAATATTGTA